>OY728160.1:1803632692-1804993719 GCA_963277665.1 Viscum album | reverse complement strand
TTCCACCATGCCGGCGATCTTCCATGGAGAACGTAAGGGTAAACAAGGTAAAGGAGGGTTTAGGCCATGTTCGCTTGGCTCGCGCCATCCGCCTTAACTTGAAAGCATTAGGGAGGAATAAGATTCAACAATCACTTGAAATTATAAGAAAATAAATTCCTACCTCAAGATCATTAGATAACACCCACGATTGAGAACGTTTTGGTATTCGTCGTCCCTACAACAAGCCGCCAATGTTTCCGGTCAAACGTCGTCCTTAGGTTTGTGATTCGGTGTCGCTTGTCACCCCCGCTGGAACCGACTCCATTCTCCAAGTGATTAGCATCACACCAATTTATCAAAACTTCATCGCTTGGTGAATTTGTGCCAATACATCTCCCAAGATCCATATAAATAGAAGAGGGGGGAGGGTGAGTAACGCCCGTGGAATTAATGAGGGTTCATTTAATAGGAACCTTCCTAATTCCAAGGACACTATTACAAAGAATTTGAGGAGTCAATCCATTTAATGGATTGACATTTCATTGGTCCCACCACTTCCGCTTGTCTGTTGGAGGAAAATAAAGAAAGAAATAAAATAACAAAGTTATTTTATTATTCTTTTAAAAATTCCAAAATCTAACTTTTTATATAGACTTACTACGTTCAAATTGAAACCTCCCTTAAGAGAATCCTGGAACTACAGATTCAAAGGTGCCCTTAGATTTTTAATCTGATCACCGATTAAAAAGATAGAAAATGTCACCCACGCGTTTACTGAACGTACCTTAAAAAAAGTTCAGAAATTCATTTCGGGAACACCGGGCCTCAAAATCATGTGCCGTCAATTTTCACAGACTCGTAATAATTCCATATAATTAAAAAAATACATGGAAAATCTGGGTCTTTACAAAACCATTGGTCTTACAGTTAATTAATACCAAGATAAAAATAAATATTTATATATTGACTTAAAGTAGAAACCATAGTTTTAAGGAATGAGATTTACTACGGTAGATCTAACAATTTCTTAGACCTATTCAATCATATATATACTGATATAGTATTAAAATACAAGTTGGAACAACTCAAGAGAGAATTTTTACTGGTGTCACATGGCATATATTTCTCTAGGTATACATGTTCCAGATATTTTAGTAGATTAACGTGGTGTTTTGAATTCCATATACTTTAGCGATGTATCAATCACAGATTCCAAGATATGTGCAAGAATTGATATTACCAATATATACTTTATAGTAGGAAAATATCATTCATAAATAGTATAAATGCAAGGGATGCAGTCATAACTATCCAGCTGCACTTGAGAAAGTACAAAGGATATATACCTCATAAGTGGAGAAGAAAGGATACTAGTTTTCAGGGGAAAAAATCTAGTCTTCCATGGATCTGTGTGACCTAATATCATATTTAGGCTAAGTTAATGAGAAAGAAGAGATAATTAAATCTAGTGGTATCCATATCTACAAATACTGAGTATGTTGTAGTTTCTAAGGAAGATAAGAAGTAGTGTAAAATACACAAAGATTTGTTCCAGTTCTTGGAATCACACCTAGTAAGGAAAGTATTATCATAATGTAAATTATGGTACTCTTACTAGCCAAGATGTTATGTTTGGATAGGGTAAAAATGGTATATACTCTAGGATTACATCTCTTAAGGAGTTTTACTCAAGGAGATGGGGTCGCACTTAGCAGAATTGCAAGGCAATGGAAACGTGGTAGGCCCCTAACTAAAGCTATATCTTAGTAGAAACATGCTCTTATTACATGAGAGCTAACAAAGATGGTTAGAAATTTAGCTCTAGTGCAAGTGGGAGTGTTGTAATAGTGGGTGTTCTAGACCTAACTTGAATAGTACTTTTGATTACCATTACATGTATAAAGATTGATATATATGTGTGTTTATTTATTCTTACCATAATAGAATTTATATTTCCGCATCCACTATTTACATGGTAATGTCCTTAGATTTCATGTTATATCAAAAGGTTATAACAGTTCCCAGCTATAATGAGAACCTCAAGATACTATAATAGTAATCTTAAATATATATGTTCTATGGTCTTGAAACATCATACTAACAGGACACATATGATGTCTAACTATCAGGTGCTAGGGGATCATAAGCATTGAGAATTATTCTCATTAAGTTCACACTTGGTGACCTCTAGTTGTGAGATCATGAGGATATACCCACTAATAGGAACACCGTGTGTTTCAGGTGTCATTGGTTGTTTCTATCTATGAACATGTGTATTGGTCTCTGAACTTGAGATTATTACCAGTGTGTGACATTTGATCATGTACTTTGATGCAAGGTGAAAACCATAATAATTAAATCATGGAGAGGTAGTATGTTTTGGGTGCATCATTGGTGGTATGACATTAGTTGAATGATCAAGATAGATTTTTTTGCTTCCAAGATGAGGAAGAGATATCTCGTGGGCCCAGGTTGACCAGGATGGTAGTAACTTCATAATTCCATGGATATGGTATAATAAGTTAAGTCCATCTAGTAAGGTCACAAAATATATGAAGCAAAAAAAGGATGATGACACACATGTTCATCCTACTTTATGAGATATCGCGAGACAAAGAGATTATATTAAACAATAAGTGTTCATAGGAGGAAGTCATAGATATGACATTCCCTATCTCCTTAGGGGCTATGATGGGTTTCTAGAATCCACTCTTGGTATATGGGTTGGACTCAATTCTATTTAGATAAGGACTTAGAGGGTCACACACTTAGTGTATCCACAAGTTCCACCTATTCTAATGAATAAGAGTTTAGGATGAAGTGGGACCCATGTTCAAGGGATGGTGAACGTCCAAGTTTAACTGATCACAATTAAAACTAATTAAATTATATTATTAAAGTTTATAATAATGATTATTTAATTTATTTCTCAAGGTATTCACAAGTTGTTTGATCATAAACGTGAATATAAGAAAAATATAATTTTTCAAACAAACATTGGATGTTCAAGGTTAATTAAATTATTTGGAGAGATTACGAGCCGAGTTAATGGTTCATATTTTATCAAGTAACATTTTATAGTGTTAAAAGTGATTGATAAAATATTTGTGACATTTTTTACAAGTTTATTAAGTCATATATGTGCGCAAAGGTCTAAAATAAAGGTTATTACTCTCCAGGGACCAAAGTGAAATTTTGGAAGTTATAACCTAAGTATAAAAGCTCAATTTAGCCTCTTGAATTATAAGATCCACCATTTTAATTAATTTATAGAGATAATATATCTTCTATACTCCACTCAATTTCTTAGAGAAATATTTCTAAGGAAGAACATGGTCGGATCGATCCTGCTTTCTCGATCGAGTCCGCGTTCTTTAGGTGATAAAAGGGACGTCATAAAGATATTTGATTTCTTGTTCTAGAACCCAAGAAACATAGATCGATGATCCAAATTTTTTGGATCACATGTGGAAAATCTAGATTATGTCTAGTTTGGAATCTTACAACCACGACACATCGATGATGAGCGAATCAAACTGAAGACTTCAAATGAGTGGTGTACTGTTTATGCTTTCATTTGATTTTATTTTTCATGCTTAAATTGAATTACACATGATAATTTTAGAAATAAAAGTAAGGGTTTAAGTTCATTATATGTTTTTAAACATGAATCTAAACCCAAAATTTTAAATCATGCCTCTTTCACGCTTCCGCTGCGCCCCAGGTTTCTTCATCGAGCTAGTGGCGAATCAACCCCTTGGGTTGATCACTTTGACCCATGCCACCCCAATGGGTGAAATAATACTTTGAGGAATATTTTCCCTTATTCCTTAGTTTTTTAAATTCCCATAGGGTTTTTCCTAATAATTAATTCCTTGGAACAACCAATTAAGTTTAATTTTATATTAATCCATGAGTTAGGTCCCTTCCACTACATGTAATAAATGAGTTAGTTAAGTGGTTAGGCCATGCTCCCTATTACTTATACCATAAATGGATTTACCAATAGAAATGAATTGAATAATATTAATTCAAAATATAAATTATTTTCTATTAAACAGAACAACTTCGCTAACTGAGTCATATCCTAATCTAGTGCCATGGGTGATACATTGGGTTCTGAATTAAGGACCCATTGAACATGATCAATGTGCCATATGGTTGGAATTTATTTATGATTTATATACATTATGTGGGTGACACTAGATATTCCTAGAATGGTATTTCCATGTGTTTTTCTATTTTACCTACAGACGGGTGACACGGGTTCTCTAGGGGTGACCCTTTAGACGGGCTCGATGACACGATGGTTGTACCATGACATGAGAGAGACTTGACCCCCTATATATGATACCAAGTACAGACTCAAAGGTTAGTCCTTGATGTTATCACACCATGTATGGAGTGAAACTTGAGACTTCATTCTTGGGTCACCTTGGATAGACTCCCTCAACATTGGGCATATACCAATCCCATTGAGCGATACATGGAAATTATCTATGAATTTCCATGGATAGGCTTGGGGTGACTCTAAATATTTTATAAAGAGATTTAAATTCAATTAAAAAGTGAATTAATGTTTTTAAATGAGGAATGATCCTTTGTTCTTGGAAATATAGGGACTTTTCCACCAAGACCAATCATAAGTTTAGGTACAGTCTATCTTCTTACACTTTATATCACTCACTTTACCTTTGCAGGATCCCTTGGTTCAAACTCACCAGCTCAGGCTGAAGTAGGTACAAATTGGATGAGTGAAAAGTTGGAACCTATTCTAGTTTATTTATTTATTTATTATTTCTTGCATTTATTAACTACAACACACTGCTCATTTTATAATGCATGTACTGGTTTGATATAGACACCATTAGTTATGACCTACTGAGATTGTATCTCACACCCTATTGGGTCTACCTTTGGCACCAAAGTAGACTTCATACCTACAGGCATGGATAAAGGGAAGTGGCCAGATTCTGATGCTTGATTTCTAGTTTTAGGATAGAGTATGAGGGTAGAGGACTGAGCCTATGCTTGAGATGCCACTTGTAGCCGTTTTTGGCCTTTTTTTATATTTTTTTATAATGTGGTATATACCTATACCACCTATCCATTATGAACTATTTTGTATATATACATGACATAACTTTATCACCACCTTTTATCTGCTTACTATATAGCTTTCACTTATTGTATTATATAATTTGCATGATTATGTATTTTGTTTCACTGCTCTCTACTGGTTATTACTGCTTCCACTATTTTTTATTATATTGTATATGTATATTTATATATATTATGTAACTCCACTATAATAAATGAGGTCACATTATCCCCAAAAACACACCCAAGGTCCTCGCTACCAGTCAGTAGCCTCTGGCATTTGGGGAGACACACTTGATGTCTTGTGGTCATTATCTTGGGGCACATTTAGGTGGAATCTGGGGTGGGACACTACACTCTCTATAACCAATGCCAAAACCTTGATGTGAAACAAACATACCTATTTGAAATGATAGTATGAGGGAACCTGTGTTGGCATATAATCTCATAGACATATAGTCTCCCCATCTCATCAACTGAGAAATTCTCCTAGATAGAAAGGAAGTGGATGAATTTATTCAATCGATCCATGACTACCCAAACCACATCACTACCTTGAGGCGACCTTGGTAATAAAACCAAAAAATCCATCAAAACATCACCCCATTTCCATTATGGGACCAGTATCAGCTGTAACAAGCCATCAGGTCACTAGTTTCCCACCTTCACCTGCTGACAGGTGGAACACCTAGTGATAAAAACCACTATTTGACATTTTATCCCAATCCACTAATACTGATGATGCATATCACGATACATCTTGGAGATACCTAGGTGCATTGCCTACTGAGAAGAACATGATTCTTGCATTATCTCCCCTCTAATATCTATAAGAACCTAGATACACCCATATATATATAGGATTTCATCACCATCGATAGACCAATCCGGAGGCGGGTCCTCACCTGTAATATTTTATCATAGGACCAAACCCTCAAGATCTGAGAACTACCTTCTCTTCACCCTATCAAGGAGTGAAGAGGTAACTAATTAGGCTACAAGAAAAGGCCACTCATGACTCCTTGGAAACTTTAGATGCATATAAAAAATAAGGTCCATCAATTTCCATTCATCACTGGATTCCTAATCGAATTGTTCCTGCATTTTCCGGATCAATTCATCATCTACCACATTTCCATTTCTAGGCATATAAGCAAACTCAAAGTCGAAGGACTGAAGGTATTCGACCCATATTCACTATCTGATATTCAAGTCACATTACATAAAGATATATTCAAGGCTCTTGTGGTCCATATAGACCACAAAGTACTCTCCCATTATATAATACCTCCATCAATGCAAGACATGAACAACTTATGTAAGATCAAGGTTATGCGTCAGGTAATTATGATCATGAGGTCTCAATTAGAGAGACCTATATGCAATTAATAAATCCTCCTATATCCATACTACACCCATCCTGATGCCCGATTTCTAATTCATAACAAAACACTATATAGCCTCTGCCAGTCTCTAGCGGAATCAAAATTGGTGCCAAATTAAGCCTTCATTTCATCTCTTGAAAGGATGTATCAAAGTATTCAGACCATATAAACTTCAAAAAATTCTTATTCAATCCCATAAGAGGTAATTCTAAGCATGATAAGTCCTAAATGAAGTGACTATAATAACCAAATATCCCAAGAATCTATTTATATCAAATAAGTTATTGGGATTATCCCAGGTAACTACAACCCTCACATTCTCTAGGTCAGCTGATACTCCTAAATATGAGATAACATGACCCAAGAAGTGCACCTTTTTGACCCAGAAGTGTCACTTTGTGAGCATAACATATAACTGATGCTCTCTTAGTGTAATAAATATGATCTCAAGATGTTTGGAATTGTCACTTCGAGTATAAGAATAAACCAATATGTTTTCTACAAAAACCATGACAAAGGAATCTAGGTAGGGATGAAAAAACCTATTCATTAAAGATATGAAAACGACAGGTGTGTTCGTGAGACCAAACGATATAACTAGATACTCATATAAACTTTACCAACTATGAAAAGTCATACATGGTATATCTGAAGGCCTAACATACACCTAGTGATAGCCTGATCTCAAATTAATCTTTGGGAATACTCTATATCCTTGGAGCTGGTTAAAGAGATCATCAATTCGAGGTAAGGGATACTAGTTCCTCACATTAAGCTAATTCAACTTCCGATAATCCACACAAATCCTTGGGTTTCTATCCACTTTCTTGGAAAAAAGGATCAGTGAACCTCAGGGAGAAGTACCAGGCTATATAAAACCCTTGGATTCAAAATCCTCTAGCTACTTCTTGAGATCCTACAACTCAGTAATAGCCATCATGTAATGATTAATGGATACTGATGCATCTCCAAGTACTAGATCGATAGTAAAATCTACCTCTCTCTATAGGTAGTCCAGAGAAGTTGTCAGTGAAGAAATCTATGAAATAGTTACTATAGGAGGGAAATCTACCTGATGTAACCCCTGATCATACATATAAAGGCTAGAAATCTAGGCGATCAATTTACCTAGCCTAAGATGCTCTGGTCTAGCTCTACCTTTTTAGACATCCCAATATCCCTTATGAGTATAATTATCACCCTATAGTTATGTGAATGACATACTATGATGATAATAATACACATAGGCATGATAGGGGATCAACCAGTCCATCCCGAGAATGACATCAAAATCTATCATCTCAAGGATGAAGAGGTCCTATGAGAAATGATGGATTCTTACCTTAAGGTTTCATTCCTTATACTGGCGTACACTCTCTAATTGTATTCCAAAAGGGGTATCAAGTGTCATCACACCAAAAAGATACTCAACATCAAGCCTAAGGATTTTCACAACAAACATAGAGATAAAGGAGTGTGAATAAATGGTATCAAATAAGGTAGAAATGATAGTAAGGGATACTAGAATAATACCTCAAATAGTAGATGGCCTGACACCCTACTCTCTTGTTATAGGCTACAATAAATAAATATGGCCCAATCCACTACTCTATACTGCAACCTGACTACCCTGAGCAGGTCCACTCTGCTAGAACTGTGTATATGAAGCCTGGATACCTCATCCACAACCTCCTCCTCTACCTGTACGACCGATATTACTCTAGATACATACCTGGAGAGGTTCTCCTGATCCTTCTCCTAAAGGTGGAGCTAATATAGATCCTCTCCCACTAGGAATAGATGGGAAGGTCATGAAAAAACTCTAAAGATTACCTAATCTTCCATAGCCTCGACACTCAATGAGATCTCTAGGATACTGAGGATTATTATGACTAGGATTACCATAGTAGTAAAAAACCATATAATTATTAGTGGGTGTCACTTGGCTACCACTAATCCTATGTGTAGTATCAAAGTATCACTTCTTTACGTTATTCGAACCACTCCCCTATCTCAGTTTTGAACTGTCCTGGCTCACACCGTTAGCTTCTCTCAGGTTTCACTTGGTGATGAGAGCCTGGTTTACTATATCAGACATAGTAGTCAACCGAAAAATGTTTACTTGATATCAAATAGGATTCCTAAGTCCGTCCTCAAATTGTCTCACTTTCACTAGCTCATCAGTAATATAGAGAGGCACAAAGAACTGAAGATCTACAAAATGAGTTGAGTAGTCCATAACGAACATAGGAATCTAGTGTAACTTTATGAACTACCTATCATGATCAGACCTTAGGGTCTTAATAAAAAAATAGTCATAGAAAGCTAGATTGGAAATTCCTCAAAATCATTTCCTGATACTAACCTGCATAGTTCAGAATACCCTACCAATGTTTGTAAGATCCTAGAAGAATTTAATTTTATAGATTTACTCTCCTATTAAGAGGTTTCTCTAGGTGATTAAAGATAGGAAATACCATCTCAATCCATAACTCTGTAGCATGGGGGACACTATCCCCTAAAAAATTTGGTGGATGCTACTACTGAAACTCCCGCGCCAACTCTCCCATAAAAGGGGTAGGTCGTGAAGCTACCTATATAGTCTTCATAAGCCATAGAAACTCCCCTAAAAATAAAACATCATTTACCACATTAGGGATAATAGGTGGTGCCACATGTGGCACTACTGGAGGTATCACTGGTGGCTTAGGTGACACCACCTCTAGAGTATGGTCGTCACCACCCTCTTAGAGAATAACTAGAGAATCTCATGGTGGAATAACTCTACAAATTCTAAGAACATTCCCCAAATAGGTTTGATAATGGTAAATATCATAGATACAATAGTAGTATATGTACAAGCCATCCTAATTAAAATTCATACCCCTTTCCATACTCTTAAATCTAGTCCTGGGTGATAGAAATGATCAGGTCGAACATGAGAGACACTGCCTACTTCCCACTACTAAGTAGGGTCTAGGCCAGTTATTAATTATCAGTCCAAGATCCTAGTATACAGAGCATCAATTTCAATTTACAAAATAAAACACCCTTTAAATTTTAATTGGAATCCCAATTTAATGATGATCATTTCATTTTAGAATTTAATTTCATTTAATTCATTCTCATTTATATAGAAATTATCTTTAAAAGGTTGAATTGTATGGATCGACACTTCCAATTTATAAGGGACCATAAACCTTATAAATTGAAAGGAAACATCCATTTAATCATAACCATTCACTTATCATGTCCCTTCATGAAATTTTAGCAAAATTCATGGACATATAAATAAAGGCACAAAAACATGCTATAGGAAATTCACGTAGTAAATAAACATGGCATGGAATAATGCATAACATATTAGTACTAAAAGGTTACTAAAATGATGTATGATAAATTCTTCCTTTATGTATCGGTCCAAGGATAAAATATAATCCTAAATAATAATAATAAACATCCCACATCATGTACATCACCCAATAGTGGAATCAAATAAACTATAATAGGCATAAATCAGAATATCATACCCCATCCTAGGTAATTTGGGTTTTCACTTTATATGGGTTAAATAATCCTAGGTACAGGATCATGAAAAAATTCCAACTTGTACTAGTCTTATTTCTGCCATCCTGAAATATTAAGGTATGAAAAGAAATATATGATACCACTTTGTGAAATCCCAACCTGGAAGCCACTAAACGGTGCCCCGAGCTGGTGGGTCACATGGCCTCAAGCACACCTTCCCATATGTCAGAGGCTATTGAATATTAGTGAGGGTCCAAGGTGGTATAGTGGGGAGACTATAATCTAATGATTAGAGTAGCATAGTGGTGAAATAATAGATAAATAGGGAAAGCATAATAAATAACTGACATCGGAAGGTAAAGCATCCAAAAGTAATAAATAATCAACATAAACAATATACAACATCATATACAAAATTATGCAATGTCATGTATCTATAAAAATGAAATATATAGACATATAAGTAGGAATTTAGTACAATACATGTATCAAAAGAAATAAAAAGACCTAAATGTATATCTCCAATAGCATCATGATTCATAGATCGGTCCTGTGCTTCCCCGCTCCCATGCTATAATCACTTAAGCATAAAAAACTAGGCACTTTCCCCTATCCCTACCTGCATCCACATAATCTTCCTGGGTACCATCGACGACTTGGACAGGGTGTGAGATAAACTGAGCAGGCCACCACCAATGATGTCTATAAATATCCAGTCAATGTATATAACATGAGTAGTGTGCAGACATAATAATTATAAGCAGTAATAAAAACTATAAAGGGGTTGGCTCAGGTTCTAGAAGGACATTAGGCTGATACCACCTGCTTTAACCCATGCTAGAAGAACTCTGAACAAATAACCAAGTGTATACATATATATGGTTTGTATACATAGTGAAATATATGACCATATATATAGATACTACAACTATTATAGACTTGAGGCTTAACTCAGAAATCCATGGTTAGTAGCATGAGTAAGTATCAAGGGATTCCATTCCCAGTCACATAATGGTAGGGACGTCATTCCCGTATAGCGTAATAGTAGGGACGTCATGTTTGTGTATTACATTAGTAGGGTCGCTATGCCAATTTATCATAATTAATAAGTGTCTCCATGCCCATTCATCATAATTCATAAGGGTCTCTATGCCTATTAATCATACACTATAAGGTAAGTCGTGCCCATATATCATAAATCAGAAGGGACACCATGTTCATATATCATAAACTAAAAGGGACGCCATGCCCGTATATCATAATTCATAAGGGATTACTTTTTTGTATATCATAAACCAGAAGGGATTCCTTGCCCATATATCATAATTCATAAGGGATTCCATGCCCATCTATCACAATAAGTATAAGCAGCCAATACTTTAGTAAGAGACAAAAGATAATTCATAGTTCATTAACATTCCTTATTAACAAGTTCATAACCATTGTTCTATTTATACACATGATGTCATAATACCACTCAAATTCCATTTAATATAGTATATTATAATAAGTATGTGTTCCATGTTATACCACTACAATTATCCATTATCATTTATGATATCATACTTTAGAATTCGAACAAAGAACACTGATGGTTGTTTTGGTTATATGACCATGGAGGTCAAATTGGCATATAATGGGAACACCCAAAGGGGTTGATCATGTTGGGGTTGATGACCTCCAATGTATCTTGGGATCTAATAGAGTCATTAGGTTTCAAAACAAGTCAACCAACTGAAGGCAGAATCATTTTAAGGGAAACACTCGGTGAAACCGTTATGCAGCACAACAACACGTAATATAAAGAATCACGACTTTGAGGGATAAATACTATACCACCTAACTTATGCCTATAGAGGAATAATCATCCATTATCAGCCTTTAGTTTGGTCCAAATCAAAATAAAATGGAAAAATAGTTTAATGCCCTAGAAATAGGGCATATGAGCTCACACCAAAATAGCATCATCGATAGAAATAATAATGATGAAAGGATATAATGGATTTGAGTTCTTACTGGTGGTGATATAATGTGATAGATGGAAGTTGAATAGGAGTCTATATGTAAGAGTTATCAAGGAACCTAACATGATTCCATGGGAAGAGAGATATCAAGGGAGGAACAAGGTCCTTCTGTCCGCTGGAAAAGAAATAAGAAAAGAGGGGTAAGGTTATAATAATTTTAAGGAAAAAATGGCCATTTTACCCAAATTAAAAGGCTCGCATAGGTGGGAAAACCATGTGCCACCCGTGTACCATACAATATAAAAGGAGGGAATTCACACATTTCATGTGCATGGTTCATGTACACAGTTTGGGAAACCATGTGAAAACTGTGATTTATGGATCTATTAAAAATAGTGGAGCCTTCACATGAGCATGAAACATTGGTTTCACAGTTAAGGAAAACTATATGGCTATCTTCTGCTTACCAAGGTACTCCACATGGTTAGGAGAGACCATGTGGACTAGGCTGCATAGTTTTCATTAACTGTGAATACCTACTATTTCTTTAAAAAAGCAGGGCTCCAGTTTCCGAACAAGCCTCAAACACCCTCATTTCCTCCATATCATTAATAGGAATTCATATTATGTCCAAGAAAAAGAATTAAAATAAATTTTAAAAGGATCCTTACCTTATATAAAATCTATGTTATTACACTTTCCATGTACTTAGCCTCATCATCCATTTTGAGTTCATTCTCTTTGAATAACTTGAAGTTATCAACCAATTGATTTGGAATAGGTTTTGATCCATACATTCTAAATCTTTACAAAACCTTACAAATGTAGTTTGAATAATACAATATCACAATTACTGTCTTTTATTGTATACTAATCCTTATCCATAAAATCATTTTTTTCCACTCCAAGATATTTCATCTTGAATTTTTTGATCAGATACCACTCTAGATCTATTATTTGTTCCACCTTTGAAACTTCCAAGAGAATACCATCCATATACAAGGGAATTATGATAAAACTTAAATAATAAAATATCCTTAAGTAACCATAATAATCCTCAATGTACCAACCAATACTTTATATTTCATGAAATCATCAAATATCTTGTTCCATTTTATAGGTTTCTATTTCAACCAATAAAGACTTTATTTGAACTGAGACACCATTTTCTCATTTCTAGTTTCTTTGAAACCTATTAGTTTCTCCATGAAATTTTCCTCTAAATAATCACGAAGGAATGAAATATTCACATATAATTTCTCAAGATATAAACCTTTTTATGAAACCATTCTAAGCACAGTATGAATAATTGTATGAATTACCACTTGAGAGAACATTTTACCAAAATCAATCCCTTCCTTTTATTGAAATCCTTTTAAAACCAACCTTATCTTAAACCATTTCCCACCACCCGCTTCTTCCTTCAATAGGTAGAACCATTTATCCTATAGTGTTATTTTCCCCAATAAAAGATCCATTAACTTACATATTTTTCTCACATTTAATGAATCCATATCTTCTTTCATTGTAGACTCTCTCTATTTTGAGTCACTCTAACTTTCAAAATATTTAAGGCTTTAGGGTTCTCCACCATCTATTAGAAGCAAATAGTAAAAGTTTGATTCAAACCTCTATACCGGTATTATGACCCTTGTAGACCTCCTCAATTAAAATTGATTCCCAACTACTTCTTTCATAACTCTCATCCACAATTTAGAATACCTTAAACATTTGGTATATCCAAACTTCATATTACCTTTAGAACCTTACCATATTCCATTCTTCTTGAATTTTTTGGTACCCCTGAACAATTAGTGATCCTTAAACTAACATATATTTTTGGACTTACTTTGAGATCAATTTGGATATACTCCATTGATTATTTATTCTCAATATTATCTTCTTCCAAGTTATGATCCTCATACTGGATCCCTTCATTAATGAAGATATTTTTAATTTTAACGAACTTCCATTCAACATTATCCCAAATCTAAAATCCAAATTCCTCATCATCATACCCCACAAAGAAACATATCATGTACTTAGTTTCTAGATTACCCATTTCATTAACATCAACATGGACATTGAAGATACATCTAAAGACTTTCAGGTGTAATGAATTCACTCACTGGTCTAAATTTCCTTAGGTAGATCATTACCTATTGATATAAATAGACTCTTGTTGATTAGATATGCTAATATATTCACTAATTCTTCCCAAAATTTCTTTAAAAACTATAATATAGTTTCATGATCTTGGATCCTGATTCAGTGTTTTATTTATCCATTCTATTGCAATATATTTTTTGGTTTTCTAGTCACTATCTTCTAAAATCCACTCACTTTCATCCAAAATAATTTCTTGAACTCTTTGAAACTTTACTCACCACTATTTTCACACCTCAATCATTTTGAATTTAAGTTAGAATCATTTTCCACCATGGATCTCCATTTTATGAATGTTTTGAAGAATTTAAAATTTTTATTCAGAAAGAACACCCACAATTTCCATGTAATATCATTGATAAAAATAATATAATACTATGATACTTGAGATTATACTATTATAAATAAACACTTCATGACAAAAAATACTTCATAATACACATTATATTATTTCATTATAGTGGTACAACACATATTAATACAACAGAAAACTAGGAAATTACATTCACAATAATAGCTAAAAAAAGTACCATAGAAAAAGTAATAATATAAGGCAACACCATAATCTTTAACATTGGAGGACCATACTCTAAAAATAATAAAAAATATATAAGATAAATTTCTATTATTAGGAAAACAATAAGAAATGGAATATAAATGATATAAAAACTAATAGAAGGATATGAATGATCATAGGATATTAGAATTAAGTGTATATATAAGGGTTAATCTAACCTTTGGGAATCTGACCATTGGAATTTGACCTTTGGAATCTGAATGTTGGAATCTAAATATTGGAAATCTGACCGTTGTAATAGCAATGAAACCATTATTAATTCAAGTGTATAATAAAATGAATAAAATAATTTGATAATAATATAATTATTAATTATTAAAAAATGTATATTAATCAATGAATAGTAATATAATTACACACATATGAATTAAAACAAAAATAATATTTACCAGAAGAAAGAGTTTTAAAATTTTTATCGCCAAACACATGATTTTAAAATATAACTAGTGTTTTATTTAAAAATTAAAAATATCATATATAAAAAATGATTTTCATAAAAATAAATTTAAATTTTAAATAATTATGTCTAACTTATTCAAGGATTAATTTTTCATAATTTTTTGAGATAATCAAATTTTTCGCTAAATAGTAAAATACAACAAGCATATACGATAATTATTATGACATTATTATAATGAAAAAATAATGTAATAGTTAATATAAGTTAATACACGACCAAAAATATGTTATTTTATTAATATAATTTATTTGAATGAATTAAAATTATTTTCCAAACCTAAAAATAACTTTACAAAGTCTAAAATAGAAATTAAGGTTATAAAAACAATATTTTGAAGAAAAATTATATTTCTATTCCCAAATTAATATAAAATAATGGAGTTAGGTCCTAAAACTTAAAAATGAAAAAAATGTATTAAATGTCAATAATCATGAGCCAAAACCATGGGTAATATAACGATTTTTCATTTTCCACAGCTTGGATTTCAAAGGCTTATGTTTAGAAATTATTAAACAATTATCCATAATTTTCTATAATACCCACCCATACACCCATTCCTCTTCAATAAAAAATTATTGAATATAGTTATACTCTAATTTTACTTCTCTAGAGTCCCTCTTAGGAGTTTCTAAGTTTCTAAGGTGCTCTTCTCAAGCTTTAAAATCTACCTTTAAAGGTAAAGGTTCTTAATCCCCCTCTTTCCTTTTCATTTGAAATCCTTTTATTATATTATCATTTAAAATTATTTATAATATACTAACATACATGTAATTACATGGAATTATCATCCATTTGATATATTATTAATGAGAGATTACTTATTCCCTATCATTATATCATTTTTCTAAGCTATTATTATATCGATGTAAGGGTCCCTAATCCCTTCTTATTATTTATTTGTGTAATTCACTCCAATTCATTTTTCTTTCATTGTGAAATGTTATTACGATTCATTGTTATAAATTCATTATCATATTATGAATTATATACCACTATTACCTCTCATTATAATACCTTCATAAGCCATTATAATACTCAAACATTAGTGGAAACCTAAAGGATATATCTAAATAGAGAAAAACATCCTATAATTTTATTAGAGTAAAAATTGTATGGTTTTATAGCAATGGAATCCCTATATGGATACTACAAGTAGATGTAGGATTTAGCTCAAACTCACCTAGGGGTAATAACCCAAAAAAAGTATGGTTGAGTATCAACTCAATCTTTACTTGGTGTACAATAAGTGGGATTAACTAAATACTTGGTTTGAAACTCTTAGGGGATTTGATTTATATGATTCAAAAGATATATATGAACCATAATAAAGGATTTTAATATATTATTATAGTGTTAAAATAAATTTTTAATTTATTTATCTAAAGTATATACATGTTTCACTAGATCCAGAATTGTGAGTCGGGGGGAAAATTTTCTATCATTATTTTGGTCTCCTACCATTACAAACTATTGAAATCAATTACTACTTCCTGTTGATATGCCCACACCATGAAAGTAACCTTCACCACTACCTTATTATTATTAATTTTATAAGGTTAATTTATATTACATTGTGAATATCCTATAATTTTTAAGTTGATTAGGGGATACTAACCTAGATATCCATATTGTTTCATTGAATGGGGAAATATTGATATTCTATATATCCATTATTTCTATATGGATAGATATTGATTACTTATCCATGATAATGTTTAAGGTTCATTAGGTAACTTTATGATATGTATTTTTTAGCTATTATATTCATATTATGGATTCATTGGACTTATTATGTGATGGGTGTGGGCTAGAATTATATAGCACCTCGATGTATCAGTAGGTCTCATGAGACAAACTAGCTTGAGTATTTGGTGAAATCCTTAACCATTTATATATGATGTCTTAGCATGAGGACCTAACAATATGTTTATGATATCCAAAATTATGAATTCTATCACTATGAGGTCAATTATTCTTATCCATACATTTATTTATTATTATGAAATCCATGGATATATTATGCTCACAATTAAATTTTTTATGGAATTTATTTATTCCTGCCATATTATTTAATCCATGAATATGTATGATATAAATTTTTTGTATGCTACCCCTCACAAAGTTTCTTAGATCACCCATTTATTTGTTTCCAATTTTCCTAGAAAACCAATATTATTAATATATGTAACATATGGATTTTCAAGGATAAATAATAATTTTTTTATGTTTTCATATGATGTATCTTCAATATTAAATTTAATGTAATGTTAATTTATTTATCTAGTTTCATGAGACTAATAAGTTGTCAGATCTTGAGATCTATGTATTTTTTACCAATGTAATAAAATAAATACCAGTTCTGAGTTACTGGAGTTATGTTCTTATAGTTGGTATCAAAGAAATTTTAGTAGAAACCTTAAGAACTAGATTTATAAGAAAATTATTAGAGAACATAACCCTATGAAAAACTCTTATGATATTATATAAATATTTATAGATTACATGAAATGAATTTGTAATAAATTTATAGGAATTATATAATATAATTTTTAAATCATAGTTTTATTAATGAACTAATTAAGTATATACCATTATTTAGAAATGGTGCATAATGAAAAGAACAAAAATCATGTCAACACCCATAATCAATGTAGTGAATTCCCTCATAAGAAAGTAAATGTGGCTGGTGTTTAAGATAATTATATTATCATTATATTATAGAAGTTAACCCAAGTTATAAAAAATAACCTTTCCCATATAGTACAACCTGTTGTACCTCAGCATGGTGTAACAATATTGGATTAATTTACACGGCATCAACCACTGTCCTTTAATGGAACCACTAATACATTAGTGGTAGAGAAATGGAACAAGTCTTTAGAGAATATATTAATTTAATTTATATGTAATTAATGGTAGAATGTTATCATGGTTTTATATCATCTTAGGGGAGATTCTGATCAATGATGGTCTTTGATTCAAAACACCAAGAAGGTAGAAGAAATATAAAGTATGGAGTGGAATAATTTTAAAGTGATATTACTGGAGAAATATTTTCCTCATGAGAAAAGAGATGACATGGAAATAAAATTAATGAATTTAAGACAAAAGGAGGAGGAAACTATGACTAAATACAAAGCTAAGATTACATGGTTAGAAAGGAAAGTTTCATAATATATATGTAATACTAAAAGTAAGATCGATCAATTATTTGATGAATTAAATACAAGTATTATAAGAGAATTAGTCTCTCAAACATTTTCAACTTGTGATGAGATTGTGATAAGTTCCATTAATATTGAGAAGGATTTATCCAAGTATTTTAATTTAAAATGGAAGCATGAGAATAAGAGGGTGGTTGAGAGCTATGTTGAAAGGAATATGGAAAAAGAGAAGAAAGGAAGGGTATAATTTCTAGCATATAATAATTTTGGAAATAAACACCCTATGGTATAATTGAAGAGCTTGGTAGTTTTCTTCAAGTGTGTTGATAGGGGTCACTAATATCATGAATTAAGAGGCAAGAAAGAAGCCACTAATTTCTAATGATTTAATTTCAAGGAAATATGACATTATTCAAATCAATTACCCAATCATAAATAGAATCTACCCCATAATAGGAAAATAGAGAAAGGTTGGGATTATTAAATCACAACAATAGGATTTAAGGTACCAAATGATGTTATAACACATATTTTGATCATAAAATAAAAGTTATCCAATGCATCATTTGATTCTGGATCTGTTCTCTCATTTATATCTTGCAAGTTTTCTAATGACATTAAATTATCCCTTGATGAATTAAAAAATGAGTTGTCTATTAAAAATTACAATGTAAGTCTTATAGAAATGAAATTATATTGGTCTATCTCTATTTAATTACATGGATGTTCCTTAGTTGAAAAATTGGTGGTAATACCAATGGTTGAATTTGATATAATCCTTAGGATGAATTGACTCTAAAAGTATAATGTGAGAATTTATTATCTTGAAAAGGATATTATTATCTAGGTGGTTGGAATAAAATCCATTTTTTAGAGAAGACACTTCATTACTCAATTATTTTTTTGGAACCACCTCCAATGTCCCATATTAATAAAATTCCTAGAGAAGACAAATCAAAGAATGAGAAGGATATCCTTAGAATATAGGATATTACAATTCTAATGGATTATATTGATGCATTTATAGAGGAATTACATAGATATCCACCTGATTATGAAGTTGAATTCTCTATTGATATTATCCCTGATAAAAAAACCACATTTAATCATTCCTATAGAATAGCTCCAGTATAATTGGTTTAATTAAATAAAAAACTGCAAAAGTTATGTAATAAGGGATTCATGAACCCTAGTGTTTCGCCCTAGGGAGCACCTATATTATTTGAGAAGAAGAAGGATGGGTCAATGAGGTTATACATTGACTATAGGGAAATAAATTCCATCACTATTAAGAAAAAGTACCATTTACCACACATTGATGATCTATTTGATCAAATTTAAGGGGCTCAATAATTCTCAAATATTAATCTATATTTTGGTTATTATAAATTAAAATTCAAGAAGGATGATATACCAAAAATATATTTTTGCGCAAGGTAGTGTAATTATGAGTTCATAGTAATTCATTTTGGGTTAAAAAATACACCCTCAATGTATATGGATATGATGAATAGAGTATTCAAGGATTACCATGATAAATTTATTATGATTTTTATTGATGATATCTTGATATACCATAAGTTTAAATAAGTGAATGAATAACATTAATGAAATTTACTTGATACTATAAAGGAGTAGGAGTTATATGGTAAATTCAGTAAGTGTAAATTTTGGATTTAACAAGTTTCTTTTGTTGGAAATATTTTCTCTAAGGATTGAATATTAGTTGACCCCAAAAAGAAAAAGGTTGTTTAATAATGTCCTACACCAATAGATATAATTGATATATAAAGTTTCCTTGGCTCAACTAGTTACTATTAGTGATTTTTTTATTTTTTTCCTAATTAGGAAATCCATTAGCCAAGTTGACATGTAAAGGGTTCAAATTCACATGGTCTAAGGAGTGTGAAGAAAGATTTGAGGAATTAAATAAGATATTAATAAATTCATAAATATTAATCATACCATATAGAAAAACCATGAGTTTTTTTTTCTAAATCATAATATTGAGATGGAATATGTAATCTTTGATTTAAAGATATTGAGGTACTATCTTTACAATGAAATCTGTGACATATATATCAATAAAAAAACTTTGAAGTATATATTCAATTATAAAGAGCTCAAAATGAGAAAAAGGAGATATATGGAACTACTCAAGTATTATTAATGATTGATACACTACCACCCTAGGAAAACATGAAGTGGGAAATTATAGACTATGTGTCAAGAAGATTGGTATGCCAACAAGTAAAGGTTGAAAGAAAAATTCTAAAGGGATTCATGAAACCTCTCTATATACTAATTTGGAAGTGGGATAATATCACAATGGAATTTATAATAAAATTACCTAAGACATATAAGGGGAATGATTCTATATGGGTCATTGTGGATCTCCCTAACAAGTCTGCACATTTCTAAGAAATAAGGGAAGATATACCCCTTGAATGTCTTTCATGACTCTATATCAATGAATCCATGAGACTTCATGGGGAACATTTATCAATTATATCTAATCATGATCCTCAATTCACATCAAAATTTTAGATAATTATTCAAAATGATTTAAAAAATGAGATAAATTTGAGAAATACTTATCATCCCCAAACTGATAGAATGTTTTAAAGGACCGTCTAAACCTTAGAGGAAATTCTAAGCTCATGTTCAATTGAATTATAAGGAATATGGGATGAATAATTATCTCTATTTGAATTCATGTACAAAAAATTAAAGTATATAAATGGCACTGTGTGAGGCCTTATATGTAAATAATGTTTTACTCCAACCAATTAGAATGAAGTTTGGGAAAGGAGGATAGTTGGTCCATAACTCATTGAGGAAAGAAATAAGAAGGTGTGAGATATCAAAAAACATATCAAAAAAATCTTAGAGTAAATATAAAATGTATGATAATAATCAGAGGAAGGACTTGGAATTCCAAGTAGGAATCATTACTTCTTTAAAGTATCAATATGGAAGGGATTTTAAGGTTTGGTAAGAAGGGGAAACTAAATCCAAGGTATATTGGAACTTTTGATATTTTAGAGATAACTAGAGATATGTATTATTATTTTTATTTTAAACCAACCTCTCTAAAGTGTATGGTGTATTCCATGTCTCAATGTTAAGATCTAGACCCAACCTATGTACTCACCATTGTAGAAATAGAGATTAAGCCTGAATTTTTATATAATGAAGAGCCTGTACAAATTCTTGACATTAGAGATCAAGTGTTATAGAATAAAAAAAACTCAAATGGTGAAAGTTATTTAGAGGAATCACAAGATGGAATATGCAACCTGGGATCCTAAGGAATAAATGAGGAAGAATTACCCTCATTTTATCATGTATTGATGTACACCCCAAATTTTAAGGATGAAATTATTTGGGGGGGGGAGAAAGTAATAATCTAGTTTTTAATATAGTAAATAAAAAATTCATCAAAAAAATTATTTCACAATAAACACTCTATTATTTCATTATAGTGGTAAAACGCATAGTAATACAATGGAAAACTAGGAAATTACATTCACAACAATAGCTAAAACAAGTACCATTAACAAGTAACAATATGAGGTAGCTCCATAATCTTAAAATCTAGAGGATAATACTCTAGAAAGAATAAAAAATATATAATATACAATACTATTATGAAGAAAAATATAAGAAATGTAATAAATATGGTAAAAAAACTAAGATAAGGATATGAATGATCTTATAATATTATAATGAAGTGTATATATAAGGGGTATTTAGACCGTTGGAATCTAATAATTGGGAATCTAACTGTTGTAATAATAATGCAATCATTATTTATGTAAGTGTTTAACAAAATGCATAAAATAATTTGATAATAATATAATTAATAATTATTAAAAAATGTATATTAATCAATGAATAATAATATAATTACACTCATATATGACCTAGAATAAAAATAAGATTTACTAGAAGAAATAATTTTTAAATTTTTAGAGAAAAACACATGATTTTGAAATAAAATATGAGTTTTATTTAAATATATAAAATTATTTTCATAAAAAGAATCTAAATATAAAATCAACACATTGAAATTATCTAATGGTGATTTTTTCATAATTTTTAAAGATGGTAATTTTTTTTCACAAAATAGTAAAATATAGTAAGAATATACAGTAAGTATTATGATATTATTATGTTGTAAAAATGATTAAATAATTTATATATGTGAATAAATAATAAAAAACATTTTATTTTATTAATAAAATGTATTTCAATGAATTAAAATTATTTTACAAACCTATAAATAACTTTCCAAACTTTAAAATGGAAATTAAGGTCATAAAAAAGTATTTTGTGGAAAAATTATATTTTCATGCCCAAAGTAACATAAAATAATGGATTTCAGTTCTCAAAATAAAAATATAAAAAAACATGTCTTAAATGTCCAAAACCATGAACCAAAATCATGGGTAAGATAATGGTTTTTCATTTTCCACAACTTGGATTTCGAAGGCCTATGTTTAGAAATTAATAAAAAATTATCCCTGATTTGATATAAATATCCACCCATACACCCATTCCTCTTCAATAAAAAATTTACGAGCACATTTATCCTCCCATATTCCTTCTATAAAGTCTCTACAAGAAGTTTTTAATCTTCTAATGTTCTATTATCAAGCTTTAAAAATCCACCTTTCATGGTATAGGTTCCAAATGCACCTATTTAATTTTCAATTACAATCCTTTTATTATAATGTCATTTAAGATTATTTTTTATATACTTCCATGATTTTAATTCCATGTTATTATCATAAATTTGATATATTGTTAATGAAATATTACTTATTCCCTTTAATTATAGATTTTTTCCAATTCATTATTATACCGATGTAAGGGTCCCTAATCCCTTCTTATCCATTATTTGTGTAATCATCTCCAATACATTTTCATTTCATTGTTAAATGTTATTATGATTTATTGTTATAAATTAATTATCATATTATCAATTATAGATCACAACTCCCTCTCATTATATTACCTTTATAAGCTGTTATAATAATCAAACATTAGTAGAAACCTAAGGGATAAATCTAAATATAGGAAAACATCCTAAATTTTTATTAAAGTAAAGTGTGTGTGGTGTCCTTGCAATGAAATCCCTATATAGATATTACTAGTGGATACAGGCTCTAAATAAATTTTACATAGGGGTAATAACCCGGAAAAAGGTTGGTTGTGTATTAAATTGATCTTTACTCAGTGAAAAAAAAGTAGGCCTAACTACCACTTAGTTTAACACTCCTGAGGGATATTCTTTGTTCGATTCACAAGATTTGTATGAGACATATTTAAGGATTTGAATATATTTTTATAGTGTTAAAATAAATTTTCAATTTATATATGTAAAGTGTGTAAGTGTTGCATAAGATCTTGAAGTGTGGGTGTGGGGGAAATTATTTTATCATTGCTTTGGTCTCCTACCATTGAAAACTATTGAACTCAATAACTATTTCCTATTGATATCCCTATACCATGAATGAAACCTTCAGTACTACCTTATTATCTTTATTTTGATAAGGGTAATTTCTATTACATTGTGAATATCCTATAGTTTCTAAGTTGATTGTGGGATATTCACTTAGATATCCATATTATTATATTGAAAGGATAAATATTGATATTTTTTATATCCATTATTTTTATATGGATATATATTGATTACTTAGCCATGATCATGTATGAGGTTCCTTAGGGAACATTATGATATGTATTATTTAGCCACTATATTCATATCATGGATACATTGGACCTATTATGTGATGGGTGGGGCCTAAGATTATATAGCCCCTTGATGCACTAATAGGTTTCACGAGACAAACTAGCCTAATCATTTAGTGTAATACTTACCTATTTATGTATGATGTCTTGGAATAAGGAACCAATAATATGTTTATGATGTCCAATATTATTCATTCCATCACCATGAAATCAATTATTCCTATCCATGAATTTATTTATTATTATGAAATCCATGGATATATTATGCTCATAGTTCTATTGGTTATATGATTTATTTATTATTTCCATATTATTTAATCCATACTTATGTATGATAGCATCCACTGTATGCTACCTCTTACTAAGAATATAATCTAACCCCTTTATATTATTTCTCATTTTCCCAAGAAACCAATAAGAATAATACACATGAAATATGGATTTTCAAGGAGAAATAACAATGCTTTTCATGTTTTCATATGATGCATCTCCAGTTTTCAATTTAATGTAATATTCATTTAAATATCTAGTTTTATGAGATTAATATACCATTGGATCCTTTGATCTATTTATTTTATACCAATGTAAAAAAATAATGGCTGACTCTGGGTTACTGGAGTAGAGGTGTTACAATTACAATGAACCACCATGAAAATGTACCAGAGTTATTCACCATGGAACCATGTGTGATGTTACACACACCATCCTCAAATGTTTTACACCCCACATCATCTAGTTAAACTACCAAAATTAGATTCTTCCTCAATCCTAATATGTGTTTGTCACCTTTTAATTTCAATAAGAATTAGTTTGACATTCTAATATTCACATCACACTTTCCTATGATCATGATAGACTTATCATTAGAAATATGAACCTTACCAAAAAAATCAGACACATAATTTCCAATAATTCTCTCTCTAACATAGAGTGAAATGATGCTATAGAGTTAATGATCCATGAATCTAATGGATTATTGAAACTCAATAAAAAAATATTTTTATCTTCCTTATATGCGGTATTCATGGATGAAATTTCAGTGTTTACCTTCTAATCCTTGAATGTTTCTTTAAATTTCACTTCTTCCCATACTTCCAACATGAGAGACCTGTACCTTATAATTTCCTTTATTTCTCTCGATCGACTTCTCTCATTATTTTTTCATTTAATCAGTCATCCAATACCCTCCATTCTATATGCTATTCTAGTATATTACATAACTTACTTCTATCTGATCTCTTAATTTGGAATCAGATCCAAGATATCCTTAAACACTAAATTATTCTTACTAATTAAACTACTCACAATTGTAACTATTGTATACCAAATTTATAGAAATGATGATAATAATATCAATTCCTATACTCCACTCCTAAATTTTATGTTCACAAAATTCAACTCATTTATAATCACATCGTGATAATTCATATGATCAACCACCAACTTAGCTTCATTTATATTTAAAACAAAGAGTCTCCATATTAAAAACACCTTGTTCATTGTGGTAGGATTCTCATACATGTTTATGATCATGGATATCAACTCGGAATTAGTCTTCATCACTTAGTTATTTAAAGAAAAATTCCATTCTAATATCATATATATAACTCCAAATTCCATCCATCCAGGCTTTTTCATTTTATTTTTCTTAATCATCCCCGACTTGAGACTAATCAATAATAGATCATGATCTATCTAAAGTAGACATTTCTCTATTTTTATCTTCAAGAAATAAAAATATAACTTATTTAGCTGTCAATCCTTTCCTTTATTTCTTATAATTCCATAACTACTGAAACCCCTAAAATAACTTTATATGTAAAGAAAAAAAACCCAAAAACTTACTAGAAGTCTTCCACTCCTCTAGAAATAAGAAAAGATCTCTAAAAAAACTTATTGGGCCTAGAATATAGATCCATCCACTATATTTCAAAGCATAAAACAAAGATTTAATATCTGAAATCACTCAATAATAGTATATCTGAGTATGATTCCACACACCATATCCAAACAAGCCTTCAGAAAGTAACTGATGATTGATATAAGAATAATAGAAGATAACTCACACAAAAAAAACAACACAAAAGGAATTTAACATAGTTTAGAAAATTACTACTCAAGTGAAGTAATTAATATGTTCACAATGTCCCCATATAGACAACCTATTTATAAGAAAAACTCAAACTCTCTAGAAAATTACCACAAAACATGTAGACTAAATATTCATTGAATATTACTTAATCCTTACCCATTTCTTTAATTGTTTTTATTGACATTATAATCAATACAATTGAAATTGGAACTCTACCACCTAATTAAATCCAACCATTAATCATATTTCCTTACACTTCCCAAAAATACATCACTATTGATCTTCTAGTATGAATAGTTCACCATACATAATTTCTCCACTAGTGTTCCAGCTTACCTGGTGATGATCCAAAAATGCCTTGGATAAGAAATAGGATTCACACCTCAACAACCCTAACCCCACCGAGACTCCTCCAAAGAAAAAAAAAATAATGGGAGTTACTCTTAAATTTTTCCTTTAATAAGTAACATGGTGATGACTAGAACCAAAGATATCAAATCAAAAATATGGGAGGCATTACCCCCTTTTATTTAGGTATAATCAACCATATTTATAATAAACCAATAAAGCATATCCAACATCAGTAAATTAAAACATGCATGAGTATATCACAAAAACATCTAAATAAAATAATACACCAATATCAAAAAAATACATGAACACCTGAATCTCCTTACTCCCAACTAGATCACCTCATGCCTGAGCTAACATCACCAGTGCCACCTTTGACCTGATCCGATAAGTATAAAAAAATATAAAAATAGAGTGAGTATACAAGAATTACTAGTTTTTCTTTTTCTAACATCTCCCATGTAATATAAATAGTTATAGTAAAGTATTAGTGAATGATATATATATATATATAATAACTCAATTTATTCGTAACAATATCCAAAAATAAGATTTAAATCATGAAAACCTTCATAACATGTCATCCCCTTTCCATCCTCATCATCAATCACTATCCTCATAATCACAATCACCAAAATCCCATCATTTTCATGACCAAATTCACCTTAGAGTGAAACATATCATATCACTACCCACACATTTAACATTATAATAACAACCATTACAATAACCATCCACTATTTTAGCTATAAAAAATATAACTATATTAGAGGACCATACAACTTCAATGATAAATATATGAAAATATGATCCCAATAACAATAAACATACCTATTTTGGGTATACAAAATCCTTTAGAAAACACCACATATCTCCATGCCATATTTTTCTTGGGGAATACCACATCCATTTATACCACATCAAACTTAACTCAAGGTAATACTATCACAGTTCACATCAACTACACCAACCTCTATAAATTAACCCAATTATAAATTCACATCATTAGTTATAAAATAATACCACATATCACATCATATAAACACCCATTAAACTTTTTACAACTCAACTAACTATAAATATATAAGTAACACAATTAATTACTATTAAATTATGAATTTTATTTATCATATTCTACTATTTTTACTAACATTTTCATGTTCTCAGGTAACCTACCTCAACCAACCCAATTGTTAAAACAAAATTTCCATATAAAATTATATAACCTCATATCAATATAAACCCATTAAATTTGAATATTACATCATTTAGTTATTAAATAATTATAAAACTTCATAACATTATATTAACAAAAGAAAATAATTATACTTAACATAATAAAACATCATAAATAATCAATATCAAAGTAGATAAATCCCATACTTCCCATTTATATCAAATAAATATATTAATAAACTTATAATCACTTTATTATTACATTATAGTTACTTTTAATAAGATTTTATATAATTTTCCATCTTCCCATTCATTTCATTATTCCATTCCAGTTTAATTTCAAAATCCCACACATATTTCCCATCAATCATGTTACCTATTTTTAATTCCATATACATATAATAATTTACCAACCACTAGATAAATAGGATTATATTAATTCACTAAACACAAAAATAGAGAGTTTATAACCCCTTACATAATTAAGATATGAAATCATCATTAAAGGATGTTCATTGATCTTACAATTTACACACTAAAATACCTATCCATGATAAATTTTTTTATAATATATACATTCAAACAATTAATATATCCAATAACTAAGATAAATAAATGTATATAAGAGTTTAACACACCATTAAAAGGACTATATATAGGAATTTTACTTACCATCAATACAAAATTGGAAACCCACAAATGAATTTCTTAATCAATATTGAAGAACCCCAGAAATATCCCATAATTTTTTCTAAGATATATCCTAAGGGTTAATGAGGAGTTATGATTATTAAAAAAAGGTTTTGGGTAATTATATATATATATATATATATATATATATATAACTTTTCAAAACCATAATATATTCTCATATTCCATAATTTGTTTTCATAGGTGAATGTTGGATCTAGAAAATAATGACATGTAGCAAATTATCTTTCAAAAAATATTTAATTTTTTTTATAAATTAATTTATGAAAATAAGATCTCATAATGTTTTGTTTAAATAAACCACAATTTGGTTCTTTAATTCTTCTAAAATCAAGGTATAAAACCAAAACATGTCACCTTCCTTATTTTGACCCATATTAGCACCTTCTGGACCAAAATTCCTTAGTTAAATCACTATAGAGTGTTCATAACTAAAATTATGTATTTTTTTACCCAAAATTAAAATATAAACACTAAAAATTTCTTTAAACCATAACTCAGAACCACATTGCTTTCATCTTCACTACAACAAGTTTTAAATAACCACGACATGGTTACGAGCCCATGGCAGGTAGTATCTAAATTAATCCTATCCTTCTCTAAGACATAATTGTTTTACTATAACCATTTTCTCATGAGATTCACAATGATGTTTTACTATTTTCATTGAAAATTATAAATAATGTAATTTTTCATGGAATCCATGATATGGTCCTTACTTAAATAACATAAGTAAAGTGAAGATACAAAAGTATATACGTGCATAAAGAAGACATTAATGAGATATCCATGTGTTGCATGATTAATCACTAACAAAGGGATGGATATTAATCAAAAACATTTCCTAGTTTAGTGATGTGGTGGTGGAAACATCTCAGTAGAAGTAGGACATGTATTTCATCCATTACTGACAAAAAGATTTTTAAAACCTTAAAACCCATTTTGAGGGCCTTATGAGCAGTTTTTACCTAGAGAACGCCTTTTATGTGGGAAACTAGTAATAAAGGGTGTATTTAGTTTCACATGATTCAATTTAACTACTTTTGGATATAAAATGGACTTATAGATCAAAAGTTATGACTTTTTGAAGTTATAATTTTATCATGGAATTTTATTCAAGTCCATTCTCATTCCCATATTAGTGTACTGTGTTCCCTAAAATTAATTCCCAAAAAAACTACATATACTCACCCATACCAAATACCTAAGAACCCATGCATTTATGGGTGCTTACTACCATGGTTGGGAACCCAGGATAAGGTTGCCTACAAAAAGACCCCCTACCTCCCATCTTCAACACTAAGGGATGGATAAAGAAATACCAAGATAACCCAAGCACAAAAAGATTCTTTCTACACACCCAAGTCTTCCATAGACTCCAAAAGGTTATATATGAATAAAAACATAAGGGGAGGGGATGAAAGACAAGGTAAAAATGACTAGGTTCCCAAGCTCCTTTCGAGTAAATTCACAACCAACCCTCCAAGGCCCTCACTAATGAGAAATACCTAGGATACTAGGCTCTTTTCGAGTAGATCCACACCTATACCTCCATGGACCTCACTAGTGTAAAATACCCACCCCTTTTGAGTATATCCATGCACAGTCATCCATATCCCTCACTAAGGTAAAATACTTGATCACTTAGGATACTTTTTAGTAGAAACACACCTAGGCCTCCATAACAGGGTGTAACTTTTCCCAGAACACTATAATATGGTGACACTTTTCCTAAGCCTCTATAATAGGGTGAAACTTTACCCAGGCCTCTATACTAGGGTGAAACTTTCCCCTAGCCTCCATACTTGGGAAAAACTTCCCCCAAGTTATATTATAGAGATTCACTTCACTTAGTCCTCTATAATATGGAAACAATTTTCCCAGGCCTCCTACCTAATCACAACTTCTCCCAAGTTTCTACCTAGGAACCACTTTTCCCAAGTCTCAATCTTGGAAGACACTTTTCCTTGGTCCCATACCATGGGTTCCTAATCACATAGTCCTCCTTCATTACTGAATCAAATACATGAATGATATTTTCATACCATAGTGATCCAATTCAATCATGTATTCCTTTAATAAGAGGGATCGATCCTCCCATTAAAGGCCATTAACAAGAAATCCTCCCAAACTAATAGAATACTTAGGGTGTTTACAATAATTTATTCCCTTGATAATGAGGGTACCGATCATTAAGATATCGGTGGAACCTACCCTAGATCATTATGCTCAACCCAGCTACCCAAGAACCTACTTGGACTCCCTGGTTAACTCAATGATCCATTTTATCTTATATGAGCCTCTTATTAGGTGTAAGACCCAAACCTTATTCATTAGGACTTATCACCTATGATTCCAGTCCTATTTACTTGTCTAGTTACTAATAAACAAGAGGTGGAATCCCACATATCTTGGTCCTCATACCAGGTGTAAGCCCTAACCATACCCTTTCCTATTTAGTTACTAATAGACAAGATGAAATAGAAAGGGATTCTCATGAATAATCCCCACACAATTACTCTGAGTCAATATCCTCATCTTGGTTTCCACAATTTATTAAATTGAGATTCTCTTCTTCATTTACTCATATTACTTGAGTCTATATTCTCCTCTTGGTTCCTAAAATCCATTCACCTGACTCACATGTTAGGTTAAACTTGAAAGGGATGCTCTATGTGTAAGTTACACACCAACCCATTTCTAGGTACATTTGATATAGTATACCACTTAAGCTAAATTTAAATTACTAAGAAGAGGTCATGGATGCACAACCTTAAAATGAAACACTATAGTCCTTGTCATTCAACCTTAAAAGATATGAAATTTCCTATTAATTGGTATCAATCTATGTGGGTTCTGATACACTTCATAGAGATACATAGGAAGCCATTTTCATGGGCCTAATCCCAACTTTACAACATATACTACCTCCTTTCATAGGAGCTCAATGCCTACCTAGATAGAGATAAACGTTAGAGTGCATACCTATATGAATTTAAGCTACAAAGTGACTAAATATTTGGGTCTAATGTGAGACTGTATAATTCCCATGTGTAGTGTCCTCTTAAATATATATTTTCATTCAGTCAATTTCTTAAGGGAATCTGATATTCTTATTGTAAATGATTCATGAACATGTCTTAGATATTTAAGAGAGTATTGGAATAGTCATAAAAACCCGTTAAGGTATTGTCAAACCTCCCATCCTCTTAACCAATGAACAACCTAAAGTATTTCTAGTATGTCCTAACAATCACCTGCCTTTGGAAATAAGGTCCACACCAAATCGAAATTCAGGAGCATGAGGGTGTTTTAGAAATAGTTTCACGATCACCATGGTGTGATTTTCATGTTAGATTATTTTTTTCTTCAAAACATTTCTTTAAATATCATTCTTTATTCTCCAACACCCTTAAAACTCAAAGTAAAAAACTTATCAATATCTAAATTAGATATACATCAAAATATTTTCATCCTAAAAATTATAAAACATGTAAATTTAAAAATGAATAAAGAAATCACCCAAAACTCAAGTCATCATAATACATACACCTCAAATCCTTTTCATCCCCTAAAAGATTTACTATATCACATCAATAGAAAATTTAATAATTCCTATATTCAAATTCATATATTCACCACATAATTACATGAAACAAGTTTCAAAACAACTAAATATATTTAACTTTCATCTATGACTTATATTCCTAAGTACTTTCCTCTAAACCAACACACTTTTATAAAACTTGTACTATTGAAATAACCTACACACACAACACTATATCTCAACGTTCTTGAATTTATACAACTTTATTGAAAAACATTTATTGTTAATCAATATAAATCCCAACCTAAAAAATCACATGAGAATCATCATGGAGGCACTTTCAAACCTATGATGCATGGAAAATGTTATGAAGTTTCTCTAACTTGGGTGGAAGTTTTAATCGATATGTTACTTTACCAATACCCTTTAACACCATAAAAGGTTCACTGAACCTTGGGAAAATATTTATACCTCTATTAATGTTTTATTATTAATGAAAAGGTTGAACATGTAAAAAACATAATAACCAATGTCAAATGATTATGGAATCCTACTTCAATAAACTTATGAAATCTATCCAATACGTGTCATCTTAATTCATTGTTGAATCATATGTACTTTCTTCATCATATATTACACTATATAGGGTCCAATAATATTTATTTCAACAACATAAACCAAAAAATAAGTTGTGTGATATAAAGAGTCTTCCATAAAACTCTTCAAATGGTTCCATTCCAATAAATTATTTGTAGTTATTATTATAAATAAACTCAACCAATGAAAAATAATCTACCTAATATCCAATGAAATATAAATTTTACACCCTTGATATATTCTACATTTTCTAAATCATAAACTTAGTTTGAATATCAGTATGTTGGTGGAATGAATTTCTAAGTCACAATTGGGAACCAAGGGAAATATCCAATCCCCATCACATATGTGATGTAAATTGAGAGTTATAATATGAAATGATCATCCTTAAAACCATATAAATCATCATTACTTACATCACACAAATTCTTATTAAAATATCCATTTAAATAAATTCTCTTTTAGATAAGAAATGGTATGATATTTTAAATTTATTAATAATAACCTAAATAGTGTTACACCCTCTCAATTCATGAGGTAATCTAGTCAAAAAAATCCATCGAGATATCCTCCCACTTCTACTATAGAACATTCATGGACTGAAATAAACCTACAAAAACCTAATGTTAAGATTTCATTTATTAACATTTAAAAGATATGGATGAAAATTCAGCCACCGACTTCTTCATATTAGGCCACCAAAACTATTTCTTCAAAGCATGAACATATTTGGTATACCAAGATACCCCATATGTTACATGGTATATATAAACTAACATAGAACAATTCCTGATGTTCCTCTTCCTCTATCCAACCATCAAGATTATTTTCATAAACTACTTTATCTCTTCACACATCTACTTCAGAGTCTTCTTGATGTGACTCTTCCATCTACTAAAACAAAGGATAATTAATTGTTATATGATATAAGAAAATTTCATCACTAACTTCATCCATGTCTAAATTTAAATCCATTAAATTCTCTATTATCTTCCATTAATCATTGGATTCCTTGGAAATACTGCTATAAGTATTCTTTCTTAATTAATTAACCAAAAAATTACCTTCCTGAGTATATAAAATCTCAAAATAATAATCCTAGAGGAACTCCACCCATATATGTTAGAAAAATTTAAAATATATCTATGAGAATATGTAATAAAAAATCTTATAGTTCATGAAGACTAGAATACATACTACATGAAGGTAATTCATCCACAACTTCAAAGTGAATACTACATTTGAAATATCAATATCATGAGTAGAATAATTATCTTTATTGGTTTGTAATTGCATGGATCCATAAGATATAACTTCTATATCTTTTATTAACATGATCCTTGATCCATGGCATGATTTATTAAAATAAACCTCATATATTATTACTTCCTTTTGTAAAAAAATAATATGGACACTAGTTATATTCACCTTCAAGAATTAAAATGTTAGTTAGAATGAAGGTTCTAAAATGAAAGCATGAACCTTCTTGTTCATATCTGATAATGGTGATGAAATCTAAGAGAATTTAGACATGAAACTCCTATAATATCCTAATAATCCAAGAAAACTACACACCTTAGAGAGATTCTTCGACACTTACCATATGAAAACTAATTTCATTTTATATGGATTTACTACTACTCATAACTATGAAATAACATGTCTAAGGAAGTGAACCACCCATACCCAAAAACTACACTTTGAAATCTTCCCATTCAATTTATTTTGGTAATGTAATTCCAAAACTATCAGCATATATTCAAAATATTCATCCTCAATAATCAAGTAAACTATAATATACTCAATTAACACTAAAATGATAAAGATAAGACTTGAATACCTAATTCATCAACCCCATGAATAAGACAGTGCTTTAGTAACTCTCTAGAGTATTAATACAAACTTAAAATTCCCATAACGTCACTAAAATGTATTTATATGAATATATTTCTCAATTTCTCTCATTAGATGGTATCTTAAATATAGTTTTATATTTAATAACTTACAAGGCTCATTTAACAAATCAAATAATCCTTCAACCATTGATAAGTTTTACTATTTCGTCTCTATTACTCTATTTAGCCATTGGTAATCAATATATAACCTTAAATTTATATCCTCCTTTTTAGAGAAAAAAACTAGGGTACCCTATGGAGATACACTAGGGTGAAAAAAATACCCTTTGAAACATATCATCAATGTAAATATGCAACACACTAAGCTCAACATGTGTTGGTTGATAAATATTCATTGATATAAGAGTTGTACTAGAATACAACTCTATTCCACACTCAATTTCACACCTCAAAGGTAAAATAGAAACATATTCCTGGAACACATCAAAAAAAATTCATACCACTCTCAAAAATTATTTCACATAAAATTTAGATGTCTACTTAATTAAATTCATAAGTTAAGATAATATGATTTGAGCTTTAATATGCTGTAATCCATTTCTTTGATCACTATATCTGTAATGAAAACCATGAAATATCCATCCATACTAGAGAAATCCTCCCTCCTCTAGTATAAATCAATAAATTATTGAACAAAATATATCTAATACATTCCAAGTATGAAATCAAAATGATGTATATGTAACAAAACATTATTACACATTATATGACTACTCCCCATCATTAACTCACACCCATGATTCACCTCATCCAACCTTAACCAATCCCCTACTAAATTATATAACAAGATAATTTGAGGAAGTTTATCAATGGGAAGCTCCAATCCACTTACTATAATATAAATAATAAATTAATGTGATATACTATAATCAAATAAAATATATTTAGAGGTCAAAAATATATACATCATACCTCATATCACCTTGGGTCCCCTAATCCTTCAACTTCCACCACATGGAGTTTTAATGGATAACTACTCTAACACACTATCTTATAACCCTGCCTCTTCCTCACCTCCAACCCACAACTAACCCCTTAGGATGAAGAAATTACTTGAGTTATCCCTTACCAACACCACTCTACACCAATGTTCCATCAGTTCATTGATTTTTCTATAATGGAAAAGGTCAGGTTGGATACTGTAGTTAACAGGGTGTCCCATCCACCATCACATTTCACTATAGACCAAAATAGATTCCCTAATAAAATGATCACATTAACTAAAAATTTTCTATACCCCCATAATAATAACATATCACATCACCATTCACACATGAAGAATATGAATTAATAGATCCTGAGAATTGTGAATAATAAATACTATGCTTATGACCCAATTTCCCAAAGAATGATGAGATCATTCTTAAAGATTCAAAATGAACCAATATTTTTCATTCTTATCCATTTAAAGTTCTATTACTCACAAAATTCCTTTAAATAACACCAATATTCCATAGTATCTAAATATATGTCTTAGAGTCAATGGGATGACCCTCTACTGAATCTCTATTTACAGCCCCTCTCAAAAGAATAGGCTACACACTCCTCATTTTCTATAAAATATATGGAATATCATAACAAGATCATAAAATTTACATAATAATTTTGAAAATTAAAATTTACTTATTGGATAGATAATATATCCCATTGAAACTCCAATCAAATGGTACCGACAAAACAATCCTCTCAAAAATGATCTTGAAACTGACTCCAATTTATTATGGAATCAACATGATCCACAATGAACAAAGTCCACTACTACCATGTTGATCCACACTATAAGCTCACCACCAATGGAATCTAATGCTTGTTGAATTCCTAAATATGTTGAAAATATATCTTTAGTTCCCACAACCAACACTTTGTATCTTTATTAGAAATGAATGACTAATAATTTTTCAATAACTGCCATCAAAACTCTTGTAATGTTATTATCCATACCTCTATATATTACAATCCCACCCTTTGATGAATAACAACACATGATTTCCTCACCTTCTCTTTCTTTACCTTATAGTTCCAACACATTAGATATATCAACAAATAAAAAAGTATATCAACCCAAAAAAAATGTATATGTTTCAACTCATACTTCCTCAAGGCCAATAAAAAATATCAATTCAATGGATAATAAACACAATCAACCAGGTATGATACTATATAATTCACTAACTCACACCTTTATAATTACCATTATGATAGTTTGATATTCCTCTAGAAATAATCCATAGACTATCAATGTCTATGGTTAGAATCATAGGGTACCTCTATGTCCTTATATTATTTCCATGGATTACTTCATATATTTATTTCAAGTAATTCAATAACCTTACCAACCCATGAAATCCTCATCAGTATCTACTCTAAAATACATTCTGAAAACCTCATACTCATACCATTATGGTATGTATTGACCACACTGTATTTCCCCATGATCCAATAATTATATTGTGAGTGACTCTTAGATCCCTCCTCTAATAGTCTAAGGGGTGGTGACTAGAACCAAAGGTTTTTAATAACAAATATGGGAGTAGTTACCCTTTTTTATTCAGGACCAATCAAACAAATCCATAGTAAGACAATAAACCATCTACAACACCAGTAAATGAATACATGTATGGGTACATCACAGACATAAATAAATAAAATATTACACAAAAAACAAATTAAGGCATTAATATATGACTCTTCCTATTCCCACATAGATCACCTCATGATTGAGCTAACATAACTAGGCATAACCTTTGACCCAATCCTGTAATTATGAAAAATAATGTACAAAATTTGGGTAAGTAAGTATATCCAATATATTCCTCCTCCAACCTCTACTATATCAAGTGAATATGCATAATAATGTCCTAGTGAATTCTATATATATATATATTATAAATCAATTTCAAGAGGTATATTAAATTCAAGAAAACCTCCATCAACATCAACCACATTCCATCATTTGTATCACCATAGTCACTCCAAATCAAAAACCTCATATCATTATAAAAACATTTAATGATGGAATAACTATAACCACAATAACCATTTACCATTGTAATTATAATAACAACAACCACATATAATGACTATAGAGCTATAATGACAATAACTACATAGTGTTATGGCAATAACAACAAGAACCATACCTTTGTTGGGAATACTAAAACCTTTAGAAAACATCACATCTCCACATAACATATCCTACTTGGGGAATACCATATCCCTATATACCACATAAAAATATAGAGAAATAAACACTATCACAATTCACATCATATAAATCAACCTGTAAAAATCAACACATTTATCAATTCATATAATCATTCTTAATATAATATAACATATTGCATCATATCAATGAAAATAAATAATTATTAAAACTCAAATATCTTTATATATGTAAGTAACATAATAAATCAATACAAAATTATGAATTTCATTTATCATATTCATTACACTTTTTCTAACATCCACATTTCCTCATGGAACCCACCTCAACTAAACCAATAGTTTTACCATAATTTCTATCTACTATTCCATCACCTCATATAAACATAACCTTATCCACCTTATTAATTCTATCATTTCATTATTCAATAATTATTGAAATATATAACAACAAATCAGTAAAAGAAAGAAATTACAATTCACATAATATCACATCATAAATAATCAAAATCAAAGTGGAAAGCCCCATAGTTCTCTTTTACATCAAAGAAACCCCTTACTCAACTTCAAATTCACTTTATTATTTCATGAAAGTTACTTTTAATAAGATTTAAGAAAATTTCCCATATTTCCATTCATTCTACTATTCCATTATAATTTAATTCCAATATACCACACATATTTCCCATAAATCATGTAAAACCCCATGCCTGTACGGGCGTTCATAGTTGGTGGAAAGTTTTAATTTTCATTTGGAAGATGAGATATGTTTTAAAATAGGGTTCATAATCAAAATTTGAGAGTTTGGATAGCTCAAAAATGTGTTTTTTGGATGTGTAAGAAAGATCATAATCTAGGTCAAGTGGTTTGGGGAGTACTAGGAGGAGGCTAAGGTGGCTAGGATATATAGTGGTTACAACTTACAACCACCTACTAGTTGATGGCAAGCCATCAGCTAGTCGGTGGCCAGGATCACTACCTAGGATCATCATATAGTTTGTGTCCTAGTATCAGCTAGTCAGTGAGGGTATTAAAGGATTAAAATGATCCTTCCCTCTCAAGTTTTTTTAGGAGGAAACCCCCTCTCCTATTTGTTTCTCCCTTGCATCACATGGGTTTGCCCCCCATTATTCCCCTCTTGAAGCCTCACTAAGAATGTGTTTTTAGTGGATTAAAACACAAATTCTAGGTACATATCAACCTTAATTATCATCAATTAATCTTTTTATATATTCATTTTAATTTTAATATTATCTGTCTAGGTTTTTATTGGAGATTCAACCAAATCATGGTGGAATCACTTGATTCTCAAGGGGATTTTGTGCAACCTAGGATGAGAGCATCTCGAGATTCTATTTACATCCAATTACTAGGTGATTCAACATGGTATATCATTGCTTTTTAATTTTTTATTAGATTTTTTCCAATTTTAATTAATTATTTTATATAGTTGAAATCGTTGGTTGGGGATTTGAAAAAAAATATGTTTAGGGTTGTTTTGGGGGTGACCAGCACCACGTGGCTTGAGGTTTCAACAGATGACTAAGGTCCAGGACTCGAATAAGTTTGTGGTGACTGATTAAGCTTGGATGAATCTTGGAAGATATATAGACCCTTGATGAATTTAATAAAAAATATTTTAAAAATGGTAGGTGTTCCATAGACTTGACCCATAGTATTTTTATATTCTAAGTGCATGTTTCATGTGTTCATGATAGTGTCATCGTGGTTGACCCAACTTGAATTAAATTCTTGAATTTAGTAAATTCATAATCATTTAATTTTAACCAAAGAGGGGAGTTGGTTGGATCAATGGTAAGGTGTGAGTTGGGTAATTGTTGGTGTTTGAAAATGGTTTGGTTTTGAAATGGTATTTGAAATAGGTAAAGGTAATGTAAATGGGTTTTGGTTTGAAATGGAAATGTTAAATGGTATTTGATCACAAGTGTTTGGTATTTTGGAAACAGGATGGAAATGGTTTTTTCTTTGAATTAAAATTGTTTTGAGAATAGTTTGAGTAATGTAAATTGGTTTGTTTTTAGAATGGAAAATCTAAATGTCCCTATATGACTTATTTGGGATATTTTTGGAGCTATAGAAATCATGTTATGTTTACTTTCTATTTTATTAGTACTTTTATTATTGTTTAGAATTGATGGATAACCCAATGTGAATATGGAACTCAGGTGATGTAGGGATTTATAGTAACCCAAGTAAAACATATCCCCCATGGGGTTACAAAGACTTATTTTTAAATCTAGAGTGAACACGACCCATAAGTGGAATCAGATCCCCGAGTATGGGTATATTACCCTTAGGTACCAATTTAAACTAGGGATGGATATATTATCCCTATATAGGATATTATTGTTGTGGTATTAATAATATACTTAGAGGCACCCCAAATCTGGATAAAGTAGGTTTGTAATGTTCTCAAGGTGAACCTGACTCCCAGGTTCAATATTTGTGGATATTTCAGTTTTAAAATTTTAATGGTTATAATTGTATCTATTTACCATGGGAGTAATTATGAATTCAATTTATATAGATTGATTATATTTTAGGGATTCCATTGGTGGTGGCCTACTGAGTTATACTCACACCCTACTCAGGATTCCATTACACATGGGTACTCAAGAAACTTCCATATTTTATTGCAGGCATGGGTTAGGCTAAGGCCCATCTTGATTGAGCGGGTTGACTCGGGTGGGTACATGGTGCTTGGGGTGTGATATGGCTCAGATATATCATAGATCTAATTTATTTTATTCATTTTTTATGGTTATTATATTTTACTAGCCTAGTGATAAGTATGTTTATATGTGTTTTTTCAACATTTTATTTTTCCTATCATGTTCTGTTTATTTACTATCTCGTATACTATGATGTGATGGGTGTGTAAGAGATTTTTTTTTATTTTATTGTTCCTATTATTGTGAACTTTGATGAAGGGGGTATATTATTCTTACAATACCATATTAGACCCCCTATTTGTCAGCAACCTATAAAGTATGGGGAGGCACACCAAAGGTACAATGGTGACCACTAGTTTGGGAACAAGTCAGTGGCATGAGGTGGTGGTACATTACAAAGTGGTATTAGAGTATCTTAATTTTTTATTATTATTTTTGGATTTGGTAGATTAGAGATATAGGGATGTGTCAGATCTTGTGATATAACCCAGACTGGTGCATCACAAACACCTTTTATATTGGAAATTCAGGTTACCATGGGTACAAGATTAATGTTCTTATCTTAAATTATTATGATTGTTATTATTTTCACTACGAATGAAACACATGATGTCTGATATTTATGATTTATGGTTTATGGAATATGGATCTTAGACCATTGGAAAGAAGCCAAAATTTTTATTTTGACTCTTGGACTATAAATGAAATAGGTCTCTCATGCATCAATCAAGCATGTAGGATCCACATGATATAGGAATTATAGTGTTTTTTTCATTAATGAGTGAATATAAACTATTTAAATTCTTAGAAACTACTCTTACGACCTTTTCCCATATAATAATTGGTGAAATTATACTCAGTTGGGATGAATTGTACAAGTATGTTTTGTTTTAGTGGCTAGTATTATAGATGTTATGGGGATGATGGCAGTATAGTCCCTTCAGTAAGGGATGAGTAGTGACCTTGAGGGGTTAGTAGTGAAATTCAATGTCTTAGAAACAAATCCCTTAGTGGTGATTCATTTGTAGGTTTAATTATTTAAAGTGCTAATAACAACCTATATGGTGTTTTCACATATATCTTGGAATGAAATTCTATCTAACGAAATATTATGGATGTTGTCCCTTGGTATGGGTCATCTAGGATTATAATGTTGGTTATGGTAATAGTAGACCAGTGAGTTTTGGTCCTCGATGGATTAGCCCCATAGGAGGATTCTCAATGAGGATCAGTTCCCTTGTGGGTGGATGATTTGGAATATGATTCTATATGTTCATGGGACCCATGAGTAGGTGTTAGGAATGATTTTACATGTTTTTTTAGGATGAGAGTTTATATAAAATTCTATTGTTTGAGACCCTATAGTAGGTAGTTTGGAAAGTTGATGCTGGGTGGTTCTAAGATGGGAACTGTGTGCTGTTGATCATGAGTTATGACCTTATCAAGACTTGGTAGGGCCAGGTGATCAGGACTAGGTACCCTAACATGAGACTTGGACTTTGGGCTAGGTGGGAGACCTAGATACCATATAATTGACTTATAATTTAATGGGTTGGTGGTTATTTTTTATTTCAAGGGTAACCTGTGGGATGGGTTGGCTTGGGGTTTGTGTTTTTTTAATGGAGGGAAGCATGGGTGGGTGATTCAGGGTGTGATACTGACAAATGTGATGTGAAATTGGGTGTGAAAAATTAAAATAATGAATTATTAATGGGTCTTGAGTGTGAAAACACCATGAGTTATAGCACCATGGTATCAAAACTAGCATGGAAGGAAATGACTTTTCAGGGGACTGACCCTATTGTTATAGGTTCATTTAGTGCATGAGGTGAACATGAAGAGATACCTTTGGTTGATGTATATCACTAAGTGGAGGTAAAAAGTGTGGATGAGGTTGACATGCCTTGGGTGTGGATGGATATCTTGGTGTTCAGATGACTCCTGTGAAGAAGATGAGTGTAATTTAGACCTTGACACAAGTGAAGTGCCAATTTTTAAGATGAGTTCCCAGAGAGATCCTGGTGGTTTGGATCTAACATGTGGTTGGGGGAATCATTATTATTCTTGGGAAATGAGTCTTTTTATAGGTGAGATGTCAGGATCTTTTTTTGATGATAGAATTTATAATGCTTTTGGTTTCGTGGAACTGACATGAAAGAGACATGTTTATCCTAGTTCAGTGATGTAAAACCATTGGGTTTGGAAATACCTTAATGGTAAGGGAATTCCTTATAGTCATGGTGTTATTGGGTGGTATAATATCATGCACCCATTTCCATGGGAATAAATTGAAGTAGCGCATGCATTTCATGTGAGTAACTTGTGGAATTCTAGATTAGTGGATGGATGGGAGAGGGACGAGGATCAATGGAATTTTTGATGAGATTTTTTCATCTATGGTGTCCAATAGATTTGGTTATATAGAGGTAGTGCCTTGTTTAAGAGGGATATTTTGGAAATGGACCGGGTTTGATCGATCTAGAAGTGGTTAAAGGAAGGGGTTACCTAGGGTGATGAGAGTGTGGATCAGGAGGAGCGATATGTGGGTCTAACTATGAACCTTCAAGGTGATTATATAGGAGTGAGTTAAGTAAATACATGTGGTGGTGATTGTACTAGTGGATAGTGAGAGAAATGACCCTCTCTTTGGTTTAGATCTCGACGGGCATTAAAGGATATGTTCCCACAAATTGGGGATGAGAAATGGTTTGGTGTTTCTGATTATATCTTTGGAATTATTAGGTTTGGAAGTGTACAATCATCATGTTTGGGGATGGAAAGGGCATGGACCATAGTTATTGGGCAATGATTAGGTGTAGCAATGAAAAAGACACTCATGTATTAGGGAGTATCCTATTAGTCGTGGGTGATATGAACTCATGTGGGTAGGGTCATGGTTTTGGGAAACTAGTTGGTGGATGTTTTTGATGAAAGTTGGATTCCAATGATTGGGAGAGTACTTGAATTAAGTTTTGTTTTCTTAGTGGGAGGAGTATGAGCAAGGGCTTAAAACTCAAGGTGTATGAAAAACCAGATGTATTGGATTGTGAAGAATTGGTGCTTTTTGAAAGCACAATGTGGGTTTAATTGAATGATAATCCAATCAAGTAGATCACAATAAGGGATAGTTATGGATTATTGTGATCAAGTATGGATGATTGAGGGGTGTATCTTGGAGGAGAGTTATTGGGATCATGTTTTTTGTGGGAATGCATCAGTGGCTGTAACTGAGTGTCATCAAGAAAAGTTGACCAAAGGTGGTTTGAATTGTGTTTCCACATGAAATTAGATATGATCAGTTAGGAAATGTATTAATCAAATTTTATAGGATGCGATAGGTATGTTTTTAAAAAGTGGTCGAGGATTTTTAGAAAAATCCAACATGTCCGAGATTCTGAATAGATGATGGGTACACATCCATTATTATTTGTAACTAGGAACAAGGAGTTGTATCAGTGTTGAATTGGTGTTCTCACTTATGATCAGAAGTGGAGAGCTAGAAACCTTTCAAGGTAAATCATTGGAACATGATCTTGTAGTTTTAATAGGAAATTCCAATGGAAGAATCCCTCAAGTAATGGATTTGGATATTTTGAGCTAATACCTATAGTGGGGAGCACCATGGGTATAGAGACCACAAACCTTTAATACATAAATACTAAATCTTATTAGTGAAAATATTCATTACACATCAATATGATCTATACCAGAACCATAAAGGTTTAGTGACTTTAGAAACTTGGATACATAAACAACCGGTACATAAAAGATCTACATTATTTCCTATTATGTTCTTCACAACTAGAACCCTTATTAGATATATCATACTTATATATTTCCTTTATAACCTAGCTAAGGGAAAATTAATAAAGGGTGACCTCAGACACTCAGTAAGGGCAACCATAATGGATATCAATCAATGATCATAAAGGAACATAGGATAAGTATAAGGGTATGAGAATATGATCAAAACTTATAATAACAATAACCAATCATTAAAATATATTTAAACATGAATCATAGTATGAGGTTTTTTCAATCAAAAGGAATAAAAAATAAGAGTACATAATTATCAATAATCAATCATGGTCCATGAAAACATATCATAAGAATAAGACATAAGTTTTTGGAATTCACATAAGTATAGAAAATCACTTCCTTAGTCAAGTTTCAATCCCAAGACTATCATTGTGAAAAAATTACCATAATGGAATCGCCTAGCTGGTCATTTCCAACTTTCTCTTAAGAGTAACTTCCATCCAATTAACTTCGTTGTCTCTTAGGAGTTTATTAACTCTATCATCTCTTAAGAGCTTCTTAACCCTGTCATCATTACCCAATAAATTAGAGGGATATAATAAACCCAACCATCCTTTATTTATAACATAACCATACATCATTGGTTTATAACAAAACCACCTATCACATAATCATAATCTATTCAGATGTATTCCACAAGATCATGAAAACATTTATCATTACATCAAAGCTTAATCCATGGAAAGAAAACGAGTTTCATAAACATTTCATCATCATAAACCTAAACCATCTAAATAAAGAATAAATATGTAAAAATTGGATCATATCCCCAATAAATCATAAGAAACATCAAAGGATGTTATTATAGATGAAAAATACCTTTAAAAAATCACTATGACATTTCTTGAAGAAAATTCTATTTTCTTTTTAAAATCACTTATTCAATATATAAAAGTTTTTAAAATATTAAGGAAAATTTTTTATTTTAAAATAACTAATGAAACTTATATATTTTACTCAAGGAAAAGTGTATTCATGATGGTTGGGAAATCCATTCATGTTGTGTTCATGACAACAAAAATTCCTTTCATATTTTCAATAAAAAGTCAAAAGTACCATGTTTGGAAAACCATAAGAAGATTAATTTTTAAAACTTGGTAAATAAAGTAAATTATAGTTAAAATATAATTTAAATAATATTAGAATAATATTAAAAACATTATTGAAATCATTTTATATAAAATATAGACATGGAATAAAATATTCCCGATCAAAGAGAAAAACAAGGACAATTTTCCTTAAAAACATTATTTTGGTATCTTGGGTACTTAAAGAGAGTAAAATTAAAGGAAAACATGAAATATAAAAAAATATACATAGTATAAGAAAATTAATAATATTTTTGAGAGATATATTATACAATTTCATCATCAAAAAATTTGAGCATAAACAATCCTGGTAAAAATGAGGTTGTAACATAAAACCCTTACCTCAAGCCCGTATTGATTTGTAGGTGATATAAAATCTTGTATAATAAATTTAAATTTTAAAATAATTATATAAAAGAACCATAATAATACATATAACAATATACATGGTTTAATTATAACATATTATCACCCTTTCATTAACAATTGCTCATTATCATCATCATTTCGTGAGTTAACTGCTTTGTTTTTCATGTATGTTTTGGTTCTTTGGTTATGATACATTCACTTAGATCATGGTTAATTAATATAAATAATGTTAATAATGATATAAATATCACATATATATATATATATTTATTATATAAATAATTATAACCATTCATTTAAATCATTGGTGAAAAATTAATTATATCCCTTTATGGAGACAATAGTTCGTAAATACACACGAGTGACATTTTCATTTTTTGATGGATAGAATGAAAGAAATATAAATATTAATTCAACCTTATAGAATCATTATTATAAAATAAATTACATATATAAATATAAAATCTATCATAATAACCAACCATGAAATATGGTGGTGGAGAATAAATCACATCTATACATGGAGACGGTAGTCTACACGTACGCACGAGCGATGCTTTCATCTCCCATTTAATCGAGAAATGGTGGTAAATGGTTATGTAATCATTAAAATAAAATCTCAGTATATTTATGATACTATATTAATCATGTTTTTATGTATAAAATATGTTTAAAGGAAGTATAATAAGAAATAAAATCGAAAGAGCGTGGTTAAGATCAATACCTCTTCTTTGAGTGACCTCCTTTGAATTACACCTTAAGCCTTAAAATATTGGTCTTAGGAGATGAAAATAAGCTCTGGGATGAAGGTAAGTGTTAAATAAAAGTTTTAGATCTATTATTTTCCAATCTATTAAAATGGTGTGAATAATGGAGGAGAATAGGTTCTATTTTATTAGTGAGAAGAGGGACACACATGAAATTTCTTAAAATATTTCAATGATATAAGGTCACTTTCATGGGAAAGTAGATCCAAAGGGATTAAAATATAGGATAATATAAGGATTAAATATCTTCAAACAATAAAAATTATACAATTTTGGGTGGAAATCCTTCCGTTATCACTTGGTTTAACCCTCGATAAACCCATTTTAATTTTAACAGGGGTAATACAATTTTACTGTTTTTACTATCCACTAGGACCAAAAATTAAGTTAAAACTATTATATTATATTAATTATTATGATTAAAAATATGGAATAAATTTCACTGGATTCAATTCCTATAATTTTTGGAACTCAATTTTAAATAAGCACACAAGCCGCAATGAAAACCTATTTTAGAAAAATTAATATATAAGCATAAAACATAATTTAATTACATTCATTTCATTGTAAAAACCATAAAATGAATGTTAAATTGTATTATTAAATATATAATATATAAATTTAATTAAAAAATTTAATAAATATAGATTAATTTACTATATTAAGATAAAAACTCACTGCGCACATAAAAAATAGTTTTTAGAAAAATGTGTTAAAACCCAAAAATGAACTCGTATCAAAACCAAGTATAATGATGATGATTATATAATTAAGTATATTATTTCTAATTAAAGGATACTTATGTTACTTTAAGATAAAATTAAAAACACAATGGTACTTTTTCTTGAAAATAAATGAATGTTTTTACAAAAATTGATATTTTCACTATTCAGTGAAAAATAAATCTTTTCAGAAAAATACAAAAAATTAAGCCTAAGATAATATTGACATGATGATTTAAAAAATGATTTTAATTTCATAAAATAATTTTTTTAAAAGTTTTATAAATTAATTATAATTTTAATGTTCAAAAATTCTATAAAAACCATTTTTGAAGAAAACACATTTTTAAAACAGAAAATGATTTTACTAAAAAATGAGTACTTATTTATTATGAATTAATCAATAAATTTGAATTATTAAAGTCATTTATACATATTTTAAATGAAGTGTTTATTTCTATTCATACCTTCCAATTTAATGGAAATGTAATAATGTTTTACTATATCTCAGTTCATATAGACTCAAGGTTGCTTGTATAGAAGGCTATTAGATACTTTAAGTTTTATTTCAAAGAAAATACATATAAAATCTTGGGGAGTTACATTATAACCCCCTTAAAATGAATTTTACCCTTGAGATTCGATCACTCTGGTATAAAAAATGAGTATATATCTACTTCATTACATCCTTGGGTTCCCATGTAGGTTTTTCAAAATTCTTATTCCTTTAAAGAAATTTAAATAGTCGAGTAGTCTTGTTCTGAAGAACTTTATCTCTATGATCCAAGATTTATACTAGTAATTATTTATAGGAAAGATCATGATCCATTGATATAAAGTCTGAGTTTAGTACATGTGAATGATCAGGTATGCACTTCCTCATGAGAGATACATAGAACAAATCGTGAACTTGAGATGAGTTTGATGGGATTTCCAAGCAATAAGCTATAATCCCTAATCAATCAAGAATATATAGGGGAATAATATAACCAGGGATTAGATTTACATTATTTATAAATCTCATAACCTTATTCCATGTAGAAATTCACAGGAATACCTTTTCACTAAATTTGAATTCTAGATCTCACTGATGATTTTCGGCACAACTCTTACGTCTACTATGATCTAATGAATAGATCTAACCTTCTATGCCATTTAGTCAACTATACTAAGTTACAATAGCTTTATTTTTCCAACTACATCCTATAATGTTAGAGTTATACACTTCTTTCCATAGAGGGATTTATATGGAGCTATATGAATGATTGAGTAAAAGATATTGTTATAAGATAATTCAACTAGAGGAAGGTGATGATCCCAACCACCTCTAAAATATAGAGAAAAAAATCTCAATATACCTTACAAGGTTTGAATGGTCCTATCATATTGAACATTTGTATGAGGATGATAAGCAGTATTGAAACACAAATTGGTATCTAGAGCTCATTGAAGACTTCTCTTGATCTTCAATGTAAATCTTAGATCCCGATCAGATACAATAAAACGTGATACCCATGTAATATTACCACTTCCTTAATGTATATCGTAGAAAGATAATCAAGAGAGAAATATTCTATGATAGAAATGAAGTGAACAAACTTCGTAAAGCGATCGACTACAACCCAAATAGTATTACTGTCTTTAGATGTTTTTGGGATTACAAAAATGAAATCTATGGTGATGTTTTCCCATTCCCATTCCAGTATGGGTATTGGTTATAGCACCCCATAAGAATTATGTCTCTTATCCTTAACTTGTGTTCATACCAATCTTATAAATACATACTCTAAAATATCTATCTTCATGTTATCCCACCCAAAATACACTTTTAGATCTTATACATCTTCATACTTCAAGGATGAAGTGAGAATGGTGAGCCATGAGCTTCTTCTAATATTTCATTGTTAAAGTATAGTATTGATGAGAAACATACTCAATTAATGAACCTTATCATTACAATATAATCAATGTTAAACTTATGAATATTTCTCACCCTCTTTTGTATCTCCACATCCACCTTCTGCACCCCTTTAATCTTCACATAGAGTTATAGTTTAACCCTCATTTGATGAAGATTATATTTTCCCCTAACTTCAATATTTCAAGGTCTATCCTTTGAAAATCCATAAATATTGTATCTTTTGTGAACTTTATCATAGATAAGCTATCACGATCCTTTTGACTTAAATCATTAGCCACCTTGTTCGCTTTTCTAGAGTGGTAATGTATTGACAAGTCATAATACTTCAAAAAGTCCAACCATATTCTCTGGTGCATATTCAACTCTTTCTAGGTGAATATATACTTTGAACTTTTATGATTAGTATATATGTCATACCTTTCTCCATAAAGATAACCCATCAAATTTTTAATACAAATATTACCGCTGCTAATTCTAAATCATGATTCGGGTAATTCTTCTCATGAACCTTCAATTAGAAAGGGTCATAATATATCACTATATCATTCTACATAAAAACACACCCCAACCCATTTTTCAATGTATCAATGTAAATCACAAACCCTTCCCCACTGTAGGGTAGTGTGAGTATAGGTGCACCGACTAACCTTCTCTTTAGTTCCTTGAAATTTTCTTCACATTCATCAGTTCAAAGGAACTTAACTCCCATTTGAGTTAACTTGATGAGTGGATTAGATATCCATGATAAATCCATCACAAAACATAGATAATATCTATCCAATCAAATAAAACTATGGATATAATTCACATTGGTTGGTATAGGACATTGTTTAATAACTTTTATCTTTGATGGATCCATCAATATAACCTCACTTGAGATTATATAACCCAAAACTAAAACATAATGTAGCCAAAATTCTCACTTAGAAAATCTGGAGTACGACTTCTCTGTAGGCTATTTAGTAAAATCCTCAAGTAATATTCAAACCCTACATTTCAATTGGAATATATAATTATATCATCTATAACGACTACCAAAAATTGATGAAGTTAATCTCTAAAGTCTATATCCATTAAATCCGTGAAGATATCTGGGGAATTAGTAAGACCAAATGACGTCACTATAAATTCATAGTGTCCATACCCCAATCAGAAGACTTTCTTGGGCATGTATTCACTTTTTACCCTCAATTGATAGTATCTACATCAAAGATAAATCTTGGAAACATATTAATATCCTTGTAATTGATTGAACAAATCATCAATACAGGGCAGGTGATATTTATTTTAGATTGCATTCTTGTTAAGTTCTCGACAATCATTGTAGAGTCACATTGATCCACATTTCTTCTCCATAAAAAGAATTGATGCACCCCAAGGAAACACACTTGGTTGAATAAATCCCTTATTAAGATTCTCCTAGAGTTGTTTCTTTAATTCCCACAACTCAACCAAGTCCATTCTATATAGAGCCATTGGAATAGGTGTAGCACCAAGTATTAATTATATTGAAAAATCAACTTAAAGATGCACAAGAAGACTAGGAAACTCTTCCATAAATACATCTACAAACTACCACATAATAGGAATATCTTTTATATTTAGTTTCTCCCCAACAATATGAGATAAATACCCCTTTTGAATAGGAATCAATACCCTTGCAACATATGAACTTTCCATTAGAATTTTATATTTATACTACGAAAAAATGGCTTTTTGCGATGGGAATAAATCCCGTCGCAAAAAGTTAGGCGCGGTTTGCGCGCCAAACCGTGGGAAAGGTATTTACAATGGGGAGGCACCCCCCGTCGTAAATACTCGGAGGCAGTAAATACTATTTGCGATGGGTCCTGTCGCAAATACCCAACGACGATAAATACTATTTGGGACGGGATGTTGTCCCGTCGCAAATAGTGTGTCGGCAAGCAACTTTTTGCGACGGGACCCGTCACAAATACCCTTTTAATCGCCAACAGAAATTTATGTGGCCGAAAGTATTTGTGACGGGTATCCCGTCGCAAATAGTACCATCGCAACTAATCTAACCTATATATACACCCCATCCGTTTTTTTTCATTCTTCCCATCAGTTCCTACTTTCTCTCTCTCTCTTTAAACTCTCATTTTAGAGTGAAAATTTTTCTGAGTTAGTTTTTTTACGAAGAAGTTGTGAAGCCGTTTACACCTATAAGAGATCAAGGTTTAAGGTATTTATGTTTTATTTAACTTAGTATTTATTTCATTTTTTATATTAATTTTAATTATTGTTGATTAGTTGTAATTAAATTAGATTTAGATTGTTTTGTCATCAGTATTTATTTGTAAGAATAAATTGAAATTATTAGTACTAATTCTTAGTAATTTGTAGTAATTAATAATTATTAACGATAATTAGTAATGTAAATAAATAATTAGTGGTAATTAGTAATTAGTACCTGTAGTTTGTAGTAATTAATAGTAATTAATGATAATTAGTAATAATTAGGGGTAATTAGTAATAATTAGCGGTAAATAGTAATAATTAGCGGTAAATAGTAATAATTAGGAAAATAGTAATAATTAGGAAAAAATAGTAATAATTAGCAATAATTAGTAATAATTAGTAATAATTAGTAATAATTAGTAATAAATAGTAATAAATAGTAAAAAATAGTAATAATTAGTAATAGTTAGTAATAATTAGTAACAATTAGTAATAATTATTAATAAATACTAATAAATAGTAATAAATAATAATAAATAGTAATAAATAGTAATAAACAGTAATAAATAGTAGTAATTAGTAATAATTAGTAATAAACAGTAATAAATAGTAACACATAGTAAGAAAAAGTAATAAATAGTAATAAATAGTAATAAATAGTAATAATTAGTAAGAAATAGTAATAAATAGTAATAATTAGTAATAATTGGTAATAATTAGTAATAATTAGAAATAATTAGTAATAATTAGTAATAATTAGTAATAATTAGAAATAAATAGTAAGAAATAGTAATAAATAGTAATAAATAGTAATAAATAGTAATAAATAGTAATAAATAGTAATAAATAGTAATAAATAGTAATAAATAGTAATAAATAGTAATAAATAGTAATAAATAGTACAAAAACAGTAATAATTAGTATTAAATAGAAATAATTATTAATAAATAGTAATAATTAGTAATAAATAGTAATAATTAGTAATAAATAGTAATAATTAGTAATAAATAGTAATAAATTGTAACAATTAGTAAAAAATAGTAATAATTAGTAATAATTAGTAATAATTAGTAATAAATAGTAATAAATAGTAATAAATAGTAATAAATAGTAAGAAATAGTTAGAAATAATAATAAATAGTAATAATTAGTAATAATTAGTAATAAATAGTAATAAATCGTAATAAATGGAAATAAATGGTAATAAATGGCAATAAATGGTAATAAATGGTAATAAATGGTAATAAATGGTAATAAATAGTAATAAATAGTAATAAATAGTAATAAATAGTAATAAATAGTAATAATTAGTAATAATTAGTAATAATTTGTAACAATTAGTAACAATTAGTAACAATTAGTAACAATTAGTAACAATTAGAAACAATAAGTAAAAATTAGTAAAAATTATTAATAAATAGTAATAAATAGTAATAAATAGTAATAAATAGTAAAAAATAGTAATAAATATTAATAAATAGTAATAAATAGTATTAAATAGTAATAATTAGTAATAATTAGTAATAAATAGTAATAAATAACAATAAATAGTAATAAATAGTAATAAATATTAATAAATAGTAATAATTAGTAATAATTAGTAATAAATAGTAATAAATAGTAATAATTAGTAATAATTAGTAATAATTACCAATAATTAGTAATAATTAGTAATAAATAGTAATAATTACTAATAATTAGTAATAAATAGTAATAAATAGTAATAAATAGTAATAAATAGCAATAAATAGCAATAAATAGCAATAAATAGCAATAAATAGCAATAAATAGTAATTAATAGTAATAAATTGTAATAAATAGTAATAAATAGTAATAAATAGTAATGAATAGTAATGATTAGTAATAATTAGTAATAAATAGTAATAAATAGTAATAAATAATAATAAATAGTAATAAATAGTATTAAATAGTAATAAATAGTAATAAATAGTAATAAATAGTAATAAATAGTAATAAATAATAATAAATAGTAATAAATAGTAATAAATAGTAATAAATAGTTATAAATAGTAATAAATATTAATAAATTGTAATAAATAGTAATAAATAGTAATAAATAGTAATAAATTGTAATAAATAGTAAAAAATAGTAAAAAATAGTAAAAAATAGTAAAAAATAGTAAAAAAATGGTGAAAAACAGTAATAAATAGTAATAAATAGTAAAAAATAGTAATAAAGTATAATAAATGGTTATAAATAGTAATAAATAGTAATAATTAGTAATAATTAGTAATAAATAGTAATAAATAGTAATAATTAGTAATAAATAGTAATAAATAGTAATAAATAGTAATAAATAGTAATAAATAACAATAAGTAGTAATAAATAATAATAAATAGTAATACATAGAAATAAACAGAAATAATTTGTAATAATTATTAATAATTAGTAATAATTAGTAATAACTAGAAATAATTAGGAATAAATAGGAATAAATAGGAATAAATAGGAATAAATAGGAATAAATAGGAATAAATAGGAATAAATAGGAATAAATAGGAATAAAATCAATTGTAATAAATAGGAAAAATTAGGAAAAATTAGGAATAAATAGAAATAAAATCAATTGTAATAAATAAGAATAAATTGAAATAATTAGGAATAATTAGGAATAAAATCAATTGTAATAAATAATAATAATTAGGAATAAATAGAAATAAAATCAATTGTAATCAATTGTAATCAATTGTAATAAATGGTAATAAATTGTAATAACTTGACATAATTTCCAATGGATTAGCGGAACTCCTTTTGCTCGATGACTCTTCTCCTTTAAACTCTCATTGACTCAAAACATTATAAAAAATATGCTTTTACGTATGTATATCCAATCTCGTATGCACGAGTTTGGATATGAATTCACAGGACCACATTTTTTATAATGTTTTCAGGCAGCGACAGTTACAAGAAGACGATTGATTGACGAAAAGGGGGCTCTTTTGTCCGAAAACTCATTTACTTGCATCTTTCTCACACTGAAATCACAATGAAGAATCTGCTTAGAGGTACGCTTATACATTCTCGTATGCACGAGAATAGATATGTGTACCTCTGAGAAGACTCTTCATTGTGATTTCAGTGTGAGAAAGTTGCAAGTAAATGAGCCATTGGACAAAAGAGGAGTCATCAATCCACTGGAAATTGTGTCGCCCGTAATTAATGGTAATTATTAAGAAGTAGTTATAATTATTTATCTTCTTTTTTTGGATAATGTTTTTTCTAATTTCAAATTATTCAAAAAGAGTAATGATTTTATATTTTGTAGAAAAATATGGAACAAGGAAGTCGACAACAGTCATTATTAGATAACCACGCTTGGATAAATCAGCACAGAAATCCAAACAGTTATTTTTTAAATCCTATATATATTGAGGGTGTTGAAGCTTTCTTATCATTTGCATCATCAAAAATAGAATTTGTTTCAGAAGGCATAATTAAGTGTCCTTGTAAAAAATGTGCATTGAGAACGTTTGACACATTTGAAAACGTTGGGGGACATCTCTTGCGTTTTGGTTTTTAACCAGATTATATTTTTTGGTATCAACACAGTGAACGCAGTTCTAGAGAAGATACTAATAAATTGATTCTGGATCTATCACAGTTTCAAAATTTAGTCCATGATGTTACAGGTCCATCTGTTTAACAAACTGAAACTCAGGATGATATTGATTTAACTCCTGAGTTGGCACCATCTGAATTTTATGAGTTGTTGAGGTCTGCTGAGGATACATTATATCCTAGTTGCAAGATAAGAAAATTAGAATCAGTTGAAAGATTTATGTATATTAAATCAGATAATGCAATGTCAAACAACTATTTTGATTAGATATTTTCTTTGGTTAAAACACTGTTACCTAAAGGAAATGTGTTTCCTGTAAATTACTATGAGTGCAAGAGGTTGGTTCGTAATCTATGCCTTAGTTATCATAAGATTCATGAATGTGCAAATGATTGCATCTTATATTCTGGTGAAAATGAGTTGTTGGATAATTGTCCCACATATAGAAAATTGAGGTATAAAGAAACTCAACCAAGGAAGTCTGGATTGATTCCTATAAAATAGTTGAGATATGTCTCAGAACACAATGTCAATGATGTCATGGAAAAAATCCAAAATTTCAACTAGTAAAATCTTGAATCATCTATCTAATAGTGATTCATGGAAACATTTTGACCGAGTGCATCTATCTTTTACTTTAGAATCCCAAAACGTGCGATTGGGTCTTTCTACTAATGGTTTCTATTAGTTTGGTTCTTATGGTAGTCAGTATTCATGTTGGTATGTCTTTATAACTCCGTACAATTTACCTCCATCAATGTTGATAAAGGATCCCTATATCTTTTTAACCTTATTAATCCTAGGACATCTAAAAAAGAATATTGATGTTTATTTGAAACCATTGATTGATGAGTTAAATTCATTGTGGAGTAATGGTGTTAGTACATATGATATTTCTACGAAACAAAATTTCATATTAAAAGCTGCATTGATGTGGACAATTAGTGACTTCCTGGAATATAACATGTTATCTGGATGGAGTACACATGGTCCGAAATCACGTGATTACTGTATGAAAGACAACAAAGCATTTATGCCCATCAATGGAAAAAACCTTTCTATTTTGACTGTCATTGCATATTTATTCCAACCGATCATCCCTTTTAGAGGAACAAATCTCATTTCAGAAAAGACACAATTAAAAGGGATGAACCTCAAAAAATGATCTCAGGTACAGAGTTAAAATCAGTTGTATTTTCATTACCTCCCATCACATTTTGACCAACATTAAACCAATAGAAAATTCATGGCTTTGGGAAATAATACAATTGGATAAAATGGAGCATTTGTTGTGATCTTCCATATTGGTCTGATTTGTTGGTCCACCAAATGTTGCATGTCATTCATATTGAGAAGAACTGTTTTGATAATTTATTTCATACAGTTTTGGATACACCAGGTAAGACCAAAGATAATGTAAAGGCACGATTATATCTTGCCCAAATTTACTGGCGATCGGAACTTGAACTATTTCAAAATGTCAGATCATAGAGTTTAATGAAGCCAAAAGCAGATTATACACTATACCAAGAGAGTCGCTTATTATTTTGTCAGTGGATTTCAGATTTGAGACTTCCAGATGGATATTCTTCTAATTTAGGTAGATTTGTTAAGAATGGGTATATTACCGGATTAAAAAGTCATGATTGTCATGTTATAATGGAAATACTTATGGATATTGGATTCATAGGTTTGTTAAATTCTATGATTTGGGATTCGATAACAGACATATCAATTTTTTTTGAGACATTTGTGTGGTGACAACAAACTATGATGCACTAAGAAAACTAGAAGAAGATGTTGTTGTAATTATATGTAAACTGGAAAAAAATATTCCCGTAGACTTTCTTTGACTCAATAAAACATATGATATTATATTTACCGCATGAAATTAAATGTAGAGGTCTGGTATAGTTTCAATGGATGTACCTATTCGAGAGATGCATACAAAAATTAAAGAAAAAAGTACATAACAAAGCATCAGTTGAAGGCTCAATTGCTGAAGCTTATTTGCAAGAGGAAATTACTTTTTTTTCTACTCTCATTATTTTGAATCTGAATATCCCTCAAAACACAACCACATGGGACATAATGAGGGGAATGTTGATGATGAAATGGAAAATCAATTATCACTTTTTAATCATCCAGAGATTGGCTTTGGTGGAGTTCTTGAATGATGGATTTTAGATAATGAACACCACAGAGCTCATACATATATTCTGCTCAACTATAAAGAAATAAAATCATTTTTACTATGATTTCTTTTATAACTTATTCTATAATTTATGCTATATTAATTAAACTTATTTTATTTTTTGGCTATATGATAATCATATCAAGAAATAACTTCCAAAAATTACAACAACTACTCATGAAGAACACTGAATTTTTTTTATCAATGGTTTCAAAAAATGGTAACATAAATTATTGATGGTTTAACATATCAATTCAGTTTATTATTTATTATATTGATAATTGTTTTACAAATTTTTAGGTGTCTCAACATATTGATAAAATTGATGAGTGACTGTATATATTGAGTAACCCACCATCCAAAATGGTTAAATATTATAATTCATATATGGTGAATGGTTTTTGATTTCATACACGTGCATGAGGGGAATCAAAAAAACAATGAACAATGGAGTTTTATTGAGAAGAGCACATCATATAGAAACTAAAGTTGACTTTTATGGCATGCTAGATGAAATTATTGAACTGTGTTATCAAGAAAAAAATTACTTAATGATGTTTAAATGTCGGTGGTTGGATACTGAGAGAGACTTTCATGTTCATCTGACTCATGGAATTGTTGATATTAAATATAAAAGTATTCTTGTATTAAATAAACAATTTTTACTAGCTCAATAGGAACATCAAATTTATTACGCGAAGTACTGTTCTACTTTAAGATACCTGGGTGGTTGGTGGAGCATAATAAAAATAAAATCTTGGGAAAATTAGTTTACTCAAACTGAATGTGGTTCCACTAAAGTGCATGGAATTGAAATTTTTCAAGAGACTACTCAAAATCCATCTTTTTCACAAAGAGACATGAATATCAATGATGACACCCCAAAATTAAGGATCGATGGTGATGATGATGTTAATGATGTTACAAATGAATTTGAAATGGAAATAGATGATGAAACTGAAACTTATATGGATATTGATGATGCCGAGGAGGAATAAGAAGACATTTACATTGTCAGATATGAAGATGATGATGAAGGTGAACACTGAAACAGTTAAATACTGGTTATAATCATAACTAATATATATCTATATATAATAGTTATTTTCAACTATCTGCTAACAACAATAATTTTGTGTTTTAGATGGACCCTGATCTACTACGTTATTTATAGGAGGCTAATATACCTTTGTATGAGGAGGATTTGGGATCATCTGTCCCTTATCCTACTAGAGGTTTAGGGGGTATGCGGAGGGGGCGCAGTCTTGCACGACTGATAATTCTTGACCCTATCCCCGAGCGACGTCCACGTCTTGGATTCGATCTATGCACGTATAGGTATGGTAACTTGTGTATTTTAGTTAGCTTTCATTAATTTATTTATATACTAATTTTTTGATTATTTTTTTTTCATAGTTTTGCGCATGTAGCTATTGGATAGGAGAACAATATCTCGCACAATTATTTTTCTCAGTCATGGATCACATGGGAATAGATTCCCGTTGATGTGCAGCTCAACATGTTCAATCATTGGATGGTACGTAAATAAATAATATTTATTTTGAAATTTTTTCATTAATAACTTGATATTATAATTTTTTTGTAGGGTTTATAGTATCCCATCAATGATATCATGCGTGATGCTATCCATGCGGCATGGGAGGTGTCTATGTATGACCGTTTCTGCCATTTTTTGAAAAATTTAAGAAGGAAGACCATAAAGAAAGAAGGAGTGACAATATTTGATGAGTCTTATAGAGCCCACTGACTAGAGTACATTTCATCTCACATTTGGGATAGATTATGTTCACACTAGTTGGGTGGTGGATTTCAGAGGAGATCTTCATTGGGCCGGGAGAACTGGGGGAGACAGGAGGTGACATATTGAGTTGGTAGCTGTACATTCAGTATGCATATAGAGCATCTGGTAAGTATATTTTTTAAATATTTTATATAACTTTAAATATAAAGAGTTTATTTTATATTCATATAGGCAGTCGAGCAGCCCAATATTACAGAGTATGACATTTATCAGAGGATGTACTATGATCCATCCATTGAAGAGATTAGAGGTGATAACCAACGTCATATTGTAGTCAATATTATTTCTTTTTCAATTTTAAAATTAGCAGCATATAATATTTTCAATATTTTAATTTCAAATTGAAATTTAAGGAGTCATATGAGGACATGACCTCTCAGAAACAGGTTGAGAGTCAGGCTAAGAGGAATGATCAGACTAGTGCTCACTATTTTGATGAGGTGATATAGATGCAGGTGACCTAATATGCCTTAAAGAAGGGCCGAGTAGTTGGAATCGACTCTCATTTGAATCTTGAGAGTTATTATGGTACTGCTGCGATGTCGGTGTCTAGCTCAAGAGGAGCACATGGAGAGGCATCATCTTCTAGATCACAGTATCAGGAGAAGATATGAGCTCAGAGTGAGCTTAAAGAGAGTTCGTAGAAGTAGCAGGAAGTGATTCATCAACAACAGTAGCAGCAACAATACAAGGAAGATATGCGTTTATGGCAGTAGTAGCAACAACAATAGCATGAGGAGGAGATGCATCGATGGAAGCAGCAGCAGCACGAGCAGATGGAGTTCATGCACCGTCTGACTCATAGTTTAGGGATGGAGTTTCCTCCACCATCTCCTCCAGCTCCACCTCCTCTAGAAGACTACCCCCCAGTGATTTTTTGTTATGTTAAAAACATTTAAATTCAAGATTTTTTGTAGTATGAACTATTTATAGTTTCTGTCTTTTATATTGGTGTGGATATTGCATAATTAATTTTTTTTATTTATTATTTTTAATATTTTAATATTTTATTATTTATTACTAGTATTATATTTTTTAATGTTTGTTTATTTTACTAATAATAATAATAATATTTTATGATATTTTGTATTTTTTTGCGAATATTGAGAATTTTAATATTTTAATATTTTTTTAATATTTTAATAATTTTAATATCATTTTTTATTTAATAATAATTTATTAAATATTTTTTTTATTCAGTATTTGTGACGAGACCTTTTTCGATGAGACCCCGTCGCAAAAGGTTTAGTTATATATAACATATATAAACAGAGAACTATTTGTGACGGGACAACGGGCCCATCACAAATACTTTTTTGCGATGAGCCTATCACAAAAGGTTTAGATATATATATATAACATATATAAATGGATAACTATTTGCGATGGGACAATTTCCTATCGTAAATAGTGTTTTTTGCAACGAGCCTGTCCTAAAAAAAACTATTTGTGATGCCATTTTCTGCAACGAGCTATTTGCGATGGGACCCCGTCACAAAATCTCATTTTCAACGGGATCCCATAACAAATAGCCCGTCATAATTACCTTAAATTCTAGTAATGTTATCCTTTCACTGATATATAATCATAGGTTGGTTTGGATTATCAAATGTTACTTACCTTCCATAGAAATTGATATGGGATATATATAAATAAATATAATCCATGCCTAAAATCACATCAAATTCAACTAGAGGAATAATTAAAAGATTTTAAGGAAGCACATTTCCACAAAATTCAATTAGGGAAGAATCATAGACTTGAGATGCGATCATTATACCATCATGAGTTTTTATTGTTTTTTTAATATCTAATCATTGAGGTGGTAATGTGATACCTTTATAAAATTATTCAGATATAAAATGGTGGGTATAAAAATAATCAAATAAGATATTAGTAGTTTTAGAGTGGATGATAAGTGTACATTTCACCACTTCATTACCGTACCCCACATAAAAAATAGTGATCATAGGATATTTACCTTTGTATCTAGGATTAAGAGGTTGCTAACTTCAATCATCATCATTAACCCTTAGATTTGAGCATTGGTTATAATAGTGACCATACTCCTTTCAATTGAAACATTATAGTATGGATGATTCATTATGTTGAGATTTTTCATCATTCCTTTCATTGACTAGCCTCTTCACATCACTTCGACACTATTTTTCTTGATGAAATTCCTTTTCACAATTAAATCTCTTTCTAATCCCATTAATAAAATTTCCTCCATGTTCACTTCCACAATTATAGCATAAAGGAAGGCTAATCTTTTTCCCTCCGTGGTTTTTGTTATTAGAATTTCCTTTGAATTACATCTTTCTTTTCTTATAAAAACATTAAGATTGATGGATGACCCTAATCTCCATATTTACCTTGATAGTACAACAAAATATTTATTCATAGCCACTAAAGTCTCTTATGGATAACACCATTCAAAGAACTGGTTTTAAACCATAGAAGAGTTGATAAATCTTACTTTCTGGTTCAATGATAACGCCAGAAACATACCTCACATGTCTTGTAAAATATTCCTCATAGGTCCCATCAGATTCATAATACTTCTAATTTAACTTAAGAAATTCCTTATTCATTTTCATACAAATAATACATGGAAAGTATTTATTAAAAAATAATATCCTAATCTCATCCCACTTTATGGATCCAATTTATCCCTATTGCCTCATATTCTTGATAAGAGTCCACCATTGATCCGCTTCACCTTCCAAATGATAAAAAACTAATAAAACCTTTCCATTTTAAAATAATTAGAGAAAGAAAAATATATTTTCATTGGATCTGATCCATTACTCAATAATTAATGGATCAATGGACTCACTAAAAGAAGGTGGACACTTCCTCATGAAGGACTCAACAACACATTATTCCATCCTTTTATAATCTAGTTGTTAAGTATGATTCATGGATTGGGAAAGTTTTTTAAGAATAATAATTTTTTTTGTATTCCATCTCTCATAAAATTAGGTTTCTTAGGAGGTAAATTATTCAATTTTTCGTCACATTCAGAATTAACATGATTCCTTCTGTTTATAGCTATTGATTAAAACAAAAAATCATAGTATAAGCAACAAAAATCATAGTGAAAAATCATATAATCATGGAAAAATAATTCATAGGATGTCTAAATCATGAACCTTATTTTCAATATATGACACCATAGGTTTAACCTAGGTCATACATGGTCATTATCTATCCAAATACTTTACAATGGTTAAAAATTAAAATTTTAGTTAATGTAAGAATATCCCCCTAGCGTGTCAAACCAGGTGCACAGTAAGGGAACAGTCACCATGCACCAGAATGATGGCCGAAATATAATCAACCAAATATTTTTTAGGTTATTTCCCTTAGATGAATTTGTAAAAAAATCACATCCACTTATAGGATCTAGACCATGATTTATTTTTTGGATAAGCACATAATATCTACCTTACCAAAACTTTAAGATGTTTTCGTACACCTAAGCTCATACTAAGGGTTCTCAATAAGGTTTCCTTATCCTAGTTTCCAAAAGTCACGAAACCTTTCTCTGATGACAACTATAGAGACCCAAAAAATTTTATACATAAATACTACATGTTATTATAGAAAATATCCATTATATATTAATACTATCTACAATAAATCCATAAAGGTTTAGTGACTTTGGAAAATAATATATATGAAAAAATGGTACATAAAAGATCTATATTATTTCCAATTATGTTCTTCACAACTAGAACAATACTTAGATATACCATACTTAAATACCTTCTTCAGGACCTAGGGAAGGGAAACATAAGAAATGGGGAGCTCAGATTCTCAGTGAAGGTAAACATAAGGGATATCAATCAATGTTAATAAGTGAGCATAAGATAAGAGTAATGGTATGAAAACATGATCAAAACTTATAATAATCATACCCAATCAGTCAAAGATATTTAAATATGAGTCATGGAATAAGTTTTTTTTCAATCAAATGACATAAGAAATAAGAGTGTGAAATCATCAATAATAAATCATGAGCCATGAGAAATATCATAATCATAATACATAAGTTTGTGGAATTCACATAAGTATATAAAATAACTTCCTTAGATAAGGTTCACTCCTAGGACCATCATTATAGATAAACACCCACAATAGAAATGACTACCTGGTCATTTCCAACTTTCTCTTTGGAGTAACTTTCATCCAGTTAACCCCTCCATATCCTAGGAGTTTATTTGATCCATAATATATTATGAGTTTATTAACCCCATCATATATTAGGAGTTTATCAACTCCATAATAATTACCCAATGAATTAGAGGGATATAATGGATCACCCATCCATGGATTATAATGTAACCATATATCCTTGGTTTATAATAGAACCACCCATCACATAATCATAATCTATTATCATTACATCAAATATTATCCCATGGAAATAAAATAGGTTTCATAAAAATTTCATCATCATAAACATAAACCATATAAATAAAGAATAAAAATGGTAAAATTGGATCATATCCATAATAAATCATAAGAAATATCAAATTATGTTATTGTATTTGAAAAATATATTTAAATGATCACTATAACATTTATTGAGAAAAATATCCTTTTAGTTATGAAATCTCTTATTTAAAATCTAAAATCTTCCAAAATATTAAGAAAAAATATTTTATTTGAAAAAAACCAAGAAAATTATTAATTATTCTTCATTGAAAATAGTATTTATAATGTATTGGAAATTAGTTCATACTATTTTCATTAAAACAAAAATTCCTTTCATATTTTTGGTAAAAAATCAAAAGTATAATGTTTGGAAGACCATAAAAATATTCCTTTTAACAACTAGGTAAAGAAAGTAAAATTTAGTTAAAAATTAATTTAAATAATATTTATAGAATAGTAAAAACATTCTTAAAAACATTTTAATGAAAATATGGATATAGAAGAAAAGATCCCCAATAGAAGAGAAAAATATGGTCAGTTTTCCTTAAAAAAATTCTTTCAATATCTTGGGTAATTAAATAGAGGAAAATGAAAGGAAAAAATGAAATAACAAAAAATAACTAGAGTATAAGAAATTATGTAATATTTGGGTTAGATAGATCATAAAATTTCATCATTGGAAAATTTAAGCATAAACAATCCCGGTAAAAATAAGATTATAATATAAAACTCTTACCTCAAGTCCATCTTGCTTTGTAATCACTCTAACATAATTTATAATAAATTTAAATTTTATTATAATTTTATAATAGAACCATAATCATACCTATAACACTATACATGGTTTATTTAAAACAACTTATCACTCGTTTATCAACAATATTTCATTATCATCATCATTTCAGGTGTTAACTGCTTTGTTTTTCATGTATGTTTTGGTTCAGTGTTTATGGTTCATGCACACAGATCATGGTAAATTAATCCTCATAATTTTATTCATGATATAAATAAAATATATATTAATTATATAAATAATTTTAAGCATTCATATAAATCGGTGATGAAAAATGAATTACATCACTACATAGAGACAATAGTCCATACATACACACAAGTAACGTTTCCATTTTTTGATATATGGAATGAAATAAAGGTAAAAATTAATTCACTATTATAGGATAATTAATATAAAATAAATATGATATATAAAAATTAAATATATCATAATACCAACCATGAAATATGGTGGTGTAAAATGAATCATATCACTATGTGGAGGAGGTAGTCCACACATACGCACAAACCATACTTTCATCTCCCATTTGATTGAGAATATGTGGTAAACGGTTTTTCCAAAATCATAATAAAATATAAATATATTTATGATATTGGATTCATAATTTTTTAATGTATACAACATGTTTAAAGGAAGTATAATAAGAAATAAAATTGAAAGATCTTGGTTAAGATCTATACCTCTTCTCTGAGAGACCTCCTTTTGCTTACACTTTAATCCTTAAAGGATTAGTCTAAGGAGAAGAACAGAAGCTCCATGATTAAGGGAAAGATTATATAAATGTTTTTTAGTATGTATTTTCTAATATATAAGGATCAAATCAAGTTAATAATGGAGGATAAGTGGTTCCCTTTTATAAATGAGAGGAGGGACACCCATAGGATTTATTAAAAGATTTCAATGATATAAGGTCACTTTCAATGAAAATTTATTATAATGTAGGATTATATAATGTTTAAATACCTTAAAAATATAAAAATTATACAAGTTTAGGTGGAAATACTACTCTTATATCTTGGTTTAACCCCCTGATAAACCCGTTTTAACCTTAACTGTGGTTACACATTTTTTTTTATTTTTACTATTCACTAAGACCAAAAATTAATTTTACCATATTAGATCATATTAATTATGATTATTAAAAATATGGAATCTATTTTATGAGATTTAATTTCTATAATTTTCATAATTTAATTTTAAATAAGTGTTCAACCAGCAATGAAAACCCATTTTAGAAAAATGAATCTTTAAGCATAAAACATAATTTATTTACATTAATTTACCTATAAAAACCATAAAATGAATGTTAAAATATATCATTGAATATATAATATATATATCCTTAAAAAAATTAATTAATATATATTAATTTAATTTTTTATGATAAAAAATCATTACACATATAAAAATATTTTTTAGAAAAATGTGTTTTATGCCCAAAAATGAACTTGTATCAAAATCAAGTATAATAATGATTATTATATAATTAATTATATTATTTATAATTAAAGTATACTTATGTTACTTTTAGATCAAATGAAAAACATAATGGGTCTTTTTTCTTGAAAATAAATGAGTTTTTTTTACAAAAATTGGTATTTTTCACTATTCACTGGAAAATAAATAATTTTAGAAAAATACTAAAAAATCACCATAAAATAATATTGAAATGACAATTTCAAAAATTATATTCATCTTTTCAAATAAAATTTCTAAAAATTTCTGAAATTAATTTTAAATTTTCATGCAAAAAAGTGATAAAACCAATTTTGAAGAAAACATATTTTAAAGCATAAAATGACTTTACTAAAAATTAAGCATATATTTATTATGAATTAATAAATAAATTTTAATTATGAAAAAAATTTATAAATATTTTTCATAAAATGTTTTTACTATTCATACCTTCAAATTTAACAACTAGGTTATAATGGTTTACTATATCCCAGTTCATATAGACACGTGGTTGCATGTAAGGAAAAATATTGAATAATTTAAATTTTATTTCAAAGGAAATACATATAAAATCTCAAGGTGTTAAATTTTAACCCCATTAAAATTAATTTATCACTTGAAATTCCATCACTATGGTATGAACAAATGAGGATATCTCTGCTTCATCACATCCTTTGGTTCCCATATAGCTTCCTCAAATTTTTGATTCTTCTAATGAACTTTAACCACTCATGTAGTCTTATTTTGTTGAAATTTATCTCTATGATACAAGATTTATACCAACCATTCTTCATTATAAAGATCATTATCAAATGTTATAACATATAATTTCATTAATTATTAATGATTAGGTATGTACTTCCTCAGGAGAGATACATGGAACAAATCGTGAATTTGAGAGAGGTTTGGTGGGAGTGCCAAGTGATAAGCTGCAGTACCTATTCGATCAAGAATATTGAAGGGACCAATATACTTAGGGATCAACCTCCCCTTATTTATAAATCTCATAACCATATTCCATGGAGAAATTCATAATACGACCTTCTCACCTACTTTTAATTCCATATCTCAATGATGATTGTCATTATAAATCTTATGTCTAATTTAGGCTATTTTGATGTGATACTAAATGGATCTAACATTAACTTCTATTTAATTATCTACCTTAAGTCCCAATATATTTATTTCTCTAACTATATCCTAGCATGTTAGAGTTATTCAATTCTTTCTATATATGTATTCATATGGAGCCATCATAATGCTCAAGTGAAAGCTATTTTCATAAGATAATTTGACTAAGGAAGGTGTTGATCCCAACCACCTTTAAAATATAGATAAAAGGATATCAATACATCCTTAAGGGTTTTAATGGTCATATACTACTAACCATCTATTTTTTGGATGATAGGAAGTACTGAAACACAACCCGGTATCTAGATCTTGTTGAAGTCTTCTCCAGAACTTCAAGACAAACCTTAAATCCCGATTATATACAATAGAATATGGTACTATATCAAACATTAAAACTTACTAAATTCATATCCTAGAAATTTTATCAAGAGATAATTCTTTATTGATTGTAATGAAGTGCACTGAATTCTTAAGTTGATCGACTACAACCCAATTAGAATTATGGCCTTTAGATGTCTTGGGGAGTATGGTGATGAAATCTATAGTGATGTTTTACTATTTTAATTTTACCATGGGTAGTGTTTATAACATATACTTATACTTATATCTCTTATACTTAAATTACTAACATACCAAGCATCAAGATACATACTTTTTAATATTTCTCTTCATGTTTTTTCACTATAAATACTGTTTTAGATCTCTATACATCTTCGTACTTCCAGGATTAATAGAGAATGGAGAGCTATGTGATTATTACAATATTTCCTTCTCCAAGTATTATTTTTAAGAGACACAAACTTGGTTCCTAAACCTTATCATTACATCATAATAAATGTTAAACTTAGGAACATTTTTCAACTTGTTTTGCAGCTTCACATCCTCCTCTTGTACCTCTTTAATCCTCACACTGATAGATGGTTGAACAATAATTTGAGTAAGATAATATTTCTCACCTTACTTCAAGATTTCAAGGTCTATCCATTGAAAATACCAAAATATTAGATCTTTTATTATCCTCATAAAAGATAATCTATCACAATCCTTTTAACTCAAAGCATCAACCACCTTGTTCACTTTCCCAGGGTAGTAATGTATTGACCAATGATAATCATTAATCAACTCCAACAATCTTATCTGGTGAATATTCAACTCTTTTAGGGTGAATATATACTTTAAAGTTTTATAATCAGTATATATGTCACACTTTTCTACATAAAGATAATTACTATATATCTTTAATGAAAATATTACCCCTTCCAACTCTAAATCATGATTCAGGTAAATTTTCTCCTGAACCTTAAATTGGTGTGAGCTATAAGCTATCACCATATCATTATGAATAATAACACAACTTATCCCCATTTTTTATGAATCAATATAAATAAAAAACCCTTCCTTATTATAGTGTTTTGTGAATAAAAGTTCACTGAGCAAACTTCTCTTATGTTCCTTGAAATTTTATTCACATTCATCAATCAAAAGAAACATAAATCCATTCTGAGTTAACTTAGTGAGTGGATTAGATAGCCATGAGAAATATTTCAAAAAGCATCAATAATATCTATAAAATCCAAGAATAATACATATCTTAGTCATAGTGGTTGGTCAAGGAAAATTCTTAATAACTTTCATCTTTGATGGATCCACTGATATACCCTTTCTTGAGATTATATAACCAAAAAATGAAACTTTCTATAGAAAAAATTTACAGTTGTTAAAATTTTCATACAAATCATCCTTCATTAAGGTATTACATAGAATCCTAAAGTGATATTCATTATCTTACTTAATCTTGTAATATATAATAATATCATATTTAAATACTAATACAAATGAATCTAGGCAGTCTATAAAGACTCTATTAATTAAATCCTTAAAGATAGAGGGGGAGTTAGTATGACCAAATGTAATCACTATAAGTTCATAGTGTCTATACCTTGATCAGAAGGATGTTTTGGGTATGTATTAAATTTTTACCATAAATTAATAGTATCCATATCAAAGAAAAATCATGGAAAAATATTGGGTTCCTCATAATTGATTGAACAAATCATCGATATGGGGATAAGACACTGATTCTTGATCATCATATTTTTAAGTTCTCTATAATCAATGTAGAGCCAAATTGATCCATCCTTCTTATTAATAAAAAGAATAGGTTCACCAAATGGTGACACACTTGGATGAATGAATCCTTTATCAAGTTTCTTATGGAGTTTCTTCTTCAATTGTTATGACTTAGTCGAGGCCATTCTATATGGTGTATTTGAAATAGGTGTAGCACCGGGTATGAGTTCTATTAAAATATCAACTTCAAGACATGGAGTAAGAATAAGAAACTATTTTATAAAGATATAAACAAATTCTCATACAATAATAATATTTTAGATGTTTATTTTCTCCCCAACTATATGGGATAAATACCCTTTTGAATAGGAATCAAGACCCAAGCGATGGATGAACTTTCCAGTGGAAGTTAATATTTTTCCTCACACTAATAAAATAACATAGGTTAGTTCAGAATATCAAATGTAAATTCCCTTACTCAAAAATTGATATGAGTTTTATTTAAATAAATCCCATCCATTCCCAAAATCACATATAATTAAACTAGATGAAGAATAACAAGATTTTCAAGAATCATATTTCCAATAACTTCAATTTGGGAAAAATCATAGACATAGATGTGATATTCATATCATTGGTAATTTTTACTGATATTTAAACTTCTAATCATTGAGGTGGTAATGTGATACATTTATAAAATTATCCATATATAAAATAGTGGGTGGAACTATAATAAAATAATACATTAGTAGTTATAAAGTGGATGGTAAGTTTACATTTCACCACTTCGTTATCATACCCCACATCGACAATAGTGATCACATGAGATTTCAATTTGTCTCTTGGATTAACAGGTTATTGAAATTCACCATCATCATTAACCCTTGTATTTGATCACTAGTTATCATAATAACTATACTCCTTACATTTGAAATATTGGAGTGTGAGTGGTTCATTATTTTTAGATTTTTCATTACTTCTTTCATTGATTGGCCTCTTCACATCACTTTGCCACTATTTTTCTCAATTACCTTCCTTTCCACAATTAAAGTATGTTCTATTCCACTTAAGAAAATTTATTCCATGTTTCTTTCCACACTTATGGTGTAAAGGAAGGATCATATTCTTCCCTCCATGGTTTTTTTATTATAATTTCTTTTCAATTCCATATTTATTTTCTTATCAAAACCATGAGATTTATGGGTGACACCAATATCCCTCTCTAACTTGATAATAAAAAACACGATTTCTTTATAGATATCGAAGTATCTTATGGATAATTCCCTTCAAAGACTTGGTTTTAAAACAATTAAGAACTTATCAATCTTACTTCCTGGTTCAATGATAATACCAAAAGCACACATCAAAAATCTTGTAAATATTTTCATCACTACCAATGGTTTCATCACACTTATACTTTAAATAAAGTAACCACTTATCTATTTTGATATAAATAATATAGTGAAAGTATTTATTAAAAATTAAGATCTTAAATTCATCCCACTCCATAAATTTATTTTCTTCATGTTGCCTTATATTATTGGTAAGATCCCACCATTGATCCACTTTTCCTTCCAAATGATAAACAACTAAGATAACCTTTTCTTATTCTGAGCACTGGAGAATAGAAAATATTTTTTAGGGGCACTGATCCATTTATTAGAAATTAGTGGATCAAAATACCCATTAAAAGAAGGTGTACATTTCCTTATAAAGGACTCAATAGTACATTGTTCCCTCCCTTTCTTATTAATAAGTTCAGTATAATTCATGGCTTGAAAAAGTTGTATAAGCATAGATTTTTTTTACATTACATATCCCATAACATTTTATTCCTTAAGAGGACAATCATTTCATTATACATAACAATCAGTGTTACCATAGTTCTTTATGGTTCTATCCATTGACTAAAACCAAAAAAGGATAGTATGGAAAACAATAATCATAGTATGAAATCATATAATAATGGAAAAATCATTCACAGGATGTATAAATCCTGGTACCCTCTTTTCAATCTATGACATGTTAGGTTTAACCTAGGTCATACATGATCATTATCTATCCTATTCCTTTATAATTATTCATAAATAAAATGTGAGTTAACGTAAGAATAACCCTTAATAGTTTCAAAATATATTCACAACAAAGGCCCATCACCATGCGCCAGAATGATGGTCGAGATATACTCAACCAAATCTTTTTGGGTTTCTTACCCCTAGATGCATCTCTTCCAAAACCACATCAACTTGTAGTATCCATACATAGATATATTTATAAGATAACCACATAATATCCACCTTACCAAAAATTTAGGATGTTATACTATACTTAAGCTTATCCTAATGGTTATAACTAATGTTTTCTCATCCTAATTTCCAAATGTTACTAAACCATCCAAATATAGACACCCCAAACTTTTCATACATAAACACTACATCTTATTACAAAAATATCCATTATATATCAATATGATCCATGCCATAACTAAAAAGGTTTAGTGACTTTGGAAACATAGATACATAAACAAATAGTACATAAAATATCTATATCATTTCCCATTATGTTTGTCATAACTAGAACCCTTCTTATATATATCATACTTAAATAATTTATTCATAACTTGGGGAATGGAAACATAAGAAATGGTGATCTAAAATTATCAGTAAGGGTAAAAATAATAGATATCAATCATCAATCATAAGTGAACATAATATTAGAATAAGGTAATGTGAACATGATCAAAACCTATAATAATCATACCTAATCAGTCAAAGATATTTAAACATGAATAATGGAATAATTTTTTTTCCAATTAAAATACATAATACACTACTGGAAAGTTAAACTATAACAACAATTTAAAACCGTTGGTATTGAAGGGAAAACCATTAGTATACAATATAACAATGGTTTGGAAAACCGTTGGTAAGTCCAGCGTAGGGATATATATATATACCAACAGTTTCTAAATAACCGTTGGTATATAATGAAAAAATAACATCTTCCTAACATTTACCTATAACCGGTGGAAAAAATATATACCAATGGTTTAAAACCATTGGTTTACAAAGCATTTAGTGTTTTACCAACGGTTCAAAAACTGTTGGTATATTTTTTTCCCAATAGTTGCAGCAAGCCGTTGAAAAAATACAGAATTACTTTGATATACCAACAGTTTTGTAACCATTGGTATACATTTCACCCCTATACCAATGGTTTATAACCATTGGTATAGTATTAAAATTTATTTCAGAAGTATACCAATGGTTATAAACCGTTGGTATATCCTTCACCCAGATTTCACAGCAGTATTCCGAACCCAACACCTAGATATCCAGAACCCAATACACCTACAGGAAGCCTATTCCCCTAGGCCAATACACCACACAAAATCCAATATCACCTGCACATAGAATCCAATATGCAGAAGCCTCCAATATTGCATACACCAGACTCCAATACACCTACAACAAATTAAATACACCTGGAGACACAAGCCAGTACACCTGCACACATAATCCAATATTTCATACACTAGACTCCAACATTGCATACATTGTGAAAATTACATTCCATATTCACCAAAAGATAAAACTTTTAGAATAATCCTCCCATTACTAGTAGTTACTTTTCAAACCCTCGCCTTCCACATTACTAAATACTGAAACTGGGTAATAGATGAATGTTTTCTCATTAGTCTTCCAACCAATCTCAAATTCTGAGTCTTAGTAATTTGGTCATCCAATAAACTATAACCAAGAATTGATACCACTTTTTGGGCCCAAGTGGAGAATATAAATTTGTAGAAGTTATATATTACAATTGATAAAACTAATGTGATTCAACATTTGAGACTGGGTAGTCGAGGAACTACATCCATCACTCTAATCAACCCTTGCTTCCAGTTTGGTCACCTCATTTTTCTTCAAAAAGCGCTTCAATTTGATGAAAATGAACATGAATGAAATGATGAATGATATAAAAGGAAAAAAGAAAAATAATGGGAAATATTTGGTTTAGATGATAGTAATATTCTGTCCGGGGGGGGGGGGTGTCCAGGGGGTGGGGGTGGGGGTCTTTCTGGGGGGTAGGGGGTGGGGTGGTGTCCAGGGGGGGTGGGGTGGGGGGGATGTTCAAGGGGTATGGGGTGTCCAGGGTGTGTGTGTGTGTGGGGGGGGGGGGGTGTCCAGGGGGTGGGGGGGGGATGTCCAGGGGGTTGGGGGGGTGTCCAAGGGGGTAAGGGGTGTCCAGGGGGTGGGGGGGGGGCTGTCCAGGGGGTTTGGGGGGGGGGGATGTCCAAGGGGGTAGGGGGTGTCTGGGGGGGGGGGGTCTGGGGGGCCGGGGGGTGTCCAGGTGGTGGGGGGCTGTCTAGGGGGTTGGGGGGATGTCCATGGGGGTACGGGGTATCCAAGGGGTGGGGGTGTCTAGGGGGGGTGGGAATGTCTAGGGTGGTGGTGGTGGTGGAAGTGGTGGTGGGGGGTGGGGTGTCCAGGGGGTTGGGTGGTGTCTAGGGGGTTGGGGGGATTTCCAGGGGGTGGGGGTGTCTAGGGGGTGGGGGGGGTGTCTAGGGGGTGGGGTGGTGTCCAGGAGGGTGGGGGGGGGGGGTCCAAGGTGTTGGGGGGGGGGGGGGGGTGGTGCTGTCCATGGGGGGTGGGGTGGTGTCCAGGGGGGTGTGGGTGGCTGTCCATGGGGGTGGGGGTTTCCAGGGGGGTGATGGGGTGTCTAGGTGGTGGGGTGGTGTCTAGGAGGGGTGGTGGGGGGGGGGGGGTCTCGAGGGTTAGGGGGTGTCCAGGGGGGTGGGGTGGGGGGGGGGGGCTGTCCATGGGGGTGTCCAGGGGGGTGGGGTGGGGTCGTGTCTAGGGGGTGGGGGGTGTTTCAGGGGGTGGGGGGTGTCTATGGGGTGGGGGTTTCCAGGGGGGTGGGGTGGTGTCTAGCGGGGGTCCAGGGGGTTGGGGGGCTGTCTAAGGGGCGTGGGGTGGTGTTCAGGGGGTGGGGGTGGTTGTCCATGGGGGTAGGGGTGTCCAGGGGGTGGGGGGGGGGTGTCCAGGTGGTGGGGTGGTGTTTAGGAGGGGTGGGGGGTCTAGGGGGTTGGGGGGTGTATAAGGGGTACGTGGGCAGTCTAAGGGGGTGGGGGTGTCCAGGGGGTGGGGGCAGTCCAGGGGGTTGGGGGGTTATCCAAGGGGGTGGGGTGGTGTCCAGGGGGGTTGGGGGGGCTGTCCAGGGGGTGGGGGGTGTCCATGGGGGTGGGGGTGTCCAGGGTGTGGGGGTGTCCATGTTGTGGGGTGGTGTCTAGGAGGGGTGGGGGGCTGTAATGGTTTTAATGGAATGAATTTCATGTATTTTAAGATCATTTGTATTTTTAAAATGGTTTTGGAATAATGTTTATTTCAATAGTATGTGTTTCTTTAGGAAAAAATGAATGCTTTTGGTGTTTATGGTAGGAAGGGGGATTTGGTTATTAGGAAATGGATTACACTTTAATTGTGGGAAAAAAATACTATATGCTTTTTGAAATGGAACCTTAAAAGGGATTTTTATAAACAATTAGGGAGTTTTAAATATAAAGAAGTATCTATTATGTGATTTTGAAATGGTTTTATGAAGAATTATTTATGATGTAGATTTATGGGATTTGTGATTTTGTGTCCCTTGATTCAGAACATCAGATTATTTTACTAGAGGTTTTGTTTTTGATAATTATTTAGAATGATACCACTATAAATGAATCAAAAAGTCCATAAGGGGATATCTCAGGTATTCATTATTGTGATCTAGCTATTATCTTCCTAGTCTTGGTCTATACTCAAACTCTCGTGGAAGTGGAATAACCATGTTCTTCTCGGATAATTTATTATGCATGGGAGTTTCTAAAATACCATCCACTATTTTTCATTGGCGATCAAGGATCCCAGGAGGCAACAAAGTGGGTATCTATGATTAATTGGATCTTCGAGTTGTTAGAAACCCTATAATCCATGTGGGTGGGGGGCTATCTAGGGGGTGGGGGGGGGGTATCCACGGGGGTGTCAGGGATATCTAGGGGGTAGGGGGTGTCCAGGGGGGTGGGTGGGGCTATCCACGGGGTGGAGGGGGGGGGGGGGGGGGGTGTTCAGGGGGGTAGGGGGTGTCTAGGGGGTGGGTGGGGCTGTCCACGGGGTGGGGGGGGGGGGGTGTCCAGGGGGTAGGGGGTGTATAGGGGGTGGGAGGGGCTGTCTAGGGGGTATAGGGTGTCCAAGTGGGTGGGCGAGCTGTCCATGGGGGTGGCGGGCGGGGGGGGGGGGGGGCTGTCCATGGGGGTAGGGGGTGTCTAGGGGTGTGGGCAGGGCTCTCTAGGGGGTGAACAGGGCTATCCACGAGGGGGGGGGGGCTGTCTAGGGGGTAGGGGGTTTCCAGGGGGTTGGCGAGGCTGTCCAGGGGTGGTACAAGGTGTCTAGGTGGGTGGGCGGGCTGTGCACGAGGGTGGCAGGGCTATCCAAGGGGGTAGGGGTGTCTAGGGGGTGGGAGAGCTGTCCACGGGGGTGGGCGGGCTGTCCATGGGGATGGGGGGGGGGTGTCTAGGGGGTATGGGGTGTCCATTGGGGTGGGTGGGCTATCCACGAGGGTAGAGAGGCTGTCCAGGGGGTACGAGGTGTTCAAGGGGGTGAGCAGGGTGTCCAGGGGGTGGGTAGGGCTATCCAGGGGGTACAGGGTGTCTAGGGGGGTGGGCGGGCTGTCCAAGGGGTTTGTGGGGCTATCCATGGGGGTAGGGGGTGTCCAGGGGGGTGGGCGGGCTGTCCATGGGGGGTAGGGGTGTTCAGGGGGGTGGGCGGGCTATCTACAGGGGTGAGGTGGGGGGGGGGGGGGGTGTCCACGGGGGTGGGAGGGCTGTCCACGGGGGGTAGGGGTGTCCAGGGGGGGGGGGGTGTTGGGCGGGTTGTCCATGGGGGGAGGGGTGTCCAGGGGGTGGGCGGGCTGTCCACAGGGGTGGTGGAGCTGTCGAGGGGGGTAGGGGGTGTCAAGGGGGGTGGGAGGGCTATCCACGGGGGTGGGCGAGCTGTCCACAAGGGTGGGGGAGGGGGGGCTTTCCAGGGGGTACGGGGTGTCCAGTGGGGTGGGTGGGATATCCACAAGGGTGGAAGGGCTATCCAAGGGTTATAGGGTGTCCAAGGGGGTGGGAAGGGTGTCCAGGGGGGTGGGCGGGCTGTCTAGGGGGTGGCGGGCCTGTCCACAGGGGTAGGGGGTGTTCAGGGGGGTGGGTGGGAAGTCTGTCCATGGGGGTGGGGGGTTGTCCACATGGGGAGGGGCTATCCAAGGGGGTGGGCGGGCTGTCCATGGTGGCGGAACGGCTATATAAGGGGTTGGGGGTGTCCAGGGGGGTGGGTGGGGGGCTGTCTAGGGGGTACGAGGTGTCCAGGGGGTGGACAGGGCTGTCCAGGGGGGAGGGCGAGCTATCCATGGGGTAGGGGTTGTCCGGGGGGGGGGGGGGTGGGAGGGTTATCCATGGGGGTGGGGGGTTGTCCACTTCCACGGGGGAGGGACTGTCTAGGGGGGTGGGCAGGCTGACCATGGGGGTGGCGGGGCTGTTCAGGGGGTACGAGGTGTCCAGGGGGTGGGCGGGCTATCCATAGGGCTGGGGGGGGTGTCCAAGGGAGGGATGAATCAGTCAGAGAAAATCACCAAGTCAAGTTTTATTTTTTATAAATAAAAAAATAAAGATAATTTGACCTACCTAATCAGACATATTCAGGCACAACAAATCAATAAGCATCAAATGTCAGTAATATCATTCAAAAATGTAACAGATCAATCTATCCCTCATCACCATCACTATCATCACTATCATCATCAACCTCACCCTCATCCTCATAGTCGTCCCCATCATCACCCCCACCCTCCTCAATTCCCTCCTCCTCACCCTCTTACTCAGCCTTGGCTTATTCATCACCCTCCTACTCCTCCTTGCCCTCCTCCTCTGCCTCAGCCTCCTCCTTCATCTCAGCCTCCTTCTCACCATCATCTCAACCAGCACTATAACTTCCACCTGGTTCACTATATATAGAACACATTAATGATATATATTCATCAAATTATGTGATGGCCTCTGGTGGAAGTGTTGGGCGTAAAATTTCCATCAGTTTCATAAATGTAGTGTTTGCCCTAGCAGACTGTTCTGCCATCTCTGTGGCCCTTTTTTCAGCCTGTTCTACCTGTGCCTTAACCTTCTATAACTTAATGGCACTATGAATCATACTTGATGAGGGACAATGCCTCGTCATAACTATACTCTTCCCAGGTTAGCATCATACTCTACCAGGGTGCTCATCTCCCAACACCTAATGTAAGTGATCAATTGGCCCAAAATGGTGAGGTTCCTGGGAATCAAGGTCCTCTAAAGCATCCTGTTACAAATATAAATAGATTATTAATTTACAAAATAGATATTTAAAATTTAAATCTACAAAGTAAAACTTAAAAATTCCTGATGAGTTGGTTTATTAATCTCACTTCTATCTTTCTTCCTTCTACTCGAGCAAAACAGTTTTGCTCAAGGCACACATCCTTCTATATTCAATTTATGCCTCTAAAATGAAATTGAATGTAGGAAACCATAATTAAAAATAGGATACAAATAATTAATTGCATAACTAAAATTATATAACTTTAGAAATCAAATAAATTATGGAGGAAGCAATAGAAAGTGAAAGTCATAAAGAAAAATTATGAACTGTTATACCTGTTGCCTCTCATGATCCGGCATTGTAGTACGTTCCAATGTGCAGAGGTTTTTTTTAGTATCAATGTTTTTTTTTATTTCTTCTGGATGATTCCTAAATAAAATTCAACAATTAGTATTAACAAAAAACATGAATATTTTCATTTAAATACCTCTAAAGTGATTAAAACCTTAAACTAGATAGTCATCCAATGAGTAATCATATGTTGATACTGTTCTAACAGAGAATCATCCATGACAGGGACTGACTCTAACTCTATGTAAACTCTAGCACGCCATCCAATATACAACTCGTGATTTTAATCTCTCTAAATCTCACCTAAATCCTTCAGACGTACTGGCTGGGCACCCTCACCATCGGGGAAATTAAATCAAAGCTGAAAAGAAAATATTAATTCATATAAATAAAAAAAAATATTGAATTAAATACAACAGATTTTTTTACCCATATCTCTACCCAAGCTTTATCCTTGACTTCATTTGGAAATTGTCTCCATGAGAGTGGGCTAACAAAATTTTTTTCAGAGTATTTGGAAAGCATCACAAAAAAACTCTAACATTGCTGCCCTGATTTTTAAATCATTTGACTATCTTCATTGTAGTCCACCATCAACTGCATATGGAGGTTCCACACCACACACATGTGTGTATACCCCCGCCCCCACCTCCTATCAATAAATGTATCTGTTATAAAAGAAAAAAAATATTTTATCAATATATGTTATAATGAAAATAAATAATGGTGTAAATTTTTTTAGGGTTGTATAAGTATACCTGCGGTAGTTTGATCAATGGGCACCGCTGGATCCACAGAAACTAAAGGAGCACCCTATACAGATGGAGTGGGTCCCAATGTATGCTCCGTAGGGACAAACTTTGGTAGAGCAGGAGTCGAAAAAGATGGAATATAAAATCCTGAAGAGAAGGAAGCAGAAGTAAAAGAAGATGATAGGGATGACTGGCTGAATGCTGGATGGGGAGTGGGAATCATCATCAGATATGGTACATACAGGTGAGGAGGCTCAGATATAAAGGGTGGTGAAAACACGGGAGGCCTAAATATCTCGTGTGTCCCTAACGATACACTGGGATTAGAATGTGGGATGAAAGGTGTGTTAGTGGGAGGGGCAGGGTCTAATCGGGTATGCCGACCAGATCATCTAGCTCTCGTACCACCCCCCTCGTATAAACACCCTGAGTACTGGGACCACTACTAGGATTCTTATCAAATAATTGTCACCTAATAGATGGATCCTACAAAAAAGTTGAAAACAAAATTAATCACATGACATTATATATTATTTAAATATATATATATATATATTTGAAATAAAATACTCACTACAGGAACTAGTGGTGTAATTCCCATCTCAGTCATGCGATCATTGTTGTACATCATCTGTTTCCACCGCCTCTCTTCAATTGGTTTCATTTACTACATTTGAAAACAAATATGTAAGTAATTAGAAAAGGATAACTAATGTGTAACCCATAAAACAAAATAAATGAGCTTGAATAGATATATAATGAAGTCAATAAGTCTTACAATATGTAATAAAGAAATTTAATTTTAGTAGGATAGTTATTTACTGAGTGTCATTAGTCTATTAAAATCATGGAACATTGATTCTACCAGATTCATAAGGGGTAAAGCAGTTATCAAAATTAAGGGAAAATTTAATTTATTTATCCCAGGTAGATGATGCAGGTTTCTATACATGTTTTGTAGAATAATAAAAACCATCATGTTCATTACCTGGTAAAATGTTAAATAGAGGTATTAGAGTTATACTAATTTTATACAAATTACAGTTGAATCATTGAAATGTTCACCAAGTTAGAAATGCTAGTTTCATAGGTTTGAATACAGTTCAATTCCAAATTAGAAAATGAAATTCAAATAAAATTGCAAAAAATAAACATTGAAAATTCATATAACAGTCAAGTCAGATATAACATATTTGTAATCAATATTAAATCAATTTGAATATTACCAACCTTAACAACCCAATTCGAGGTAAACCAAAATAATTGAGAACATGAATGGATGATTCTATATATTTCCCACCACAACTTTAGGTTCACAGTCAACTCTGACAATTGAGCTATTGGAGTCATCAAAAGTAATAAATGGATCTTTTCTAATGGCAGTAGGGATGATGTCAATTCCATCATCACCATCATCACCATCATCAAAAATATGTTTTGGAATTAATTCAAAAATGACACAAAATTCAGTTCGAAGATGGTCTTTGACATAAAAAAACTTGTTTCACCATTGATTCCAATACATATGGTTCATCTGTAGCAAGAGTATGAGTCATATCAATCACTCGAAATCTAAAATTATCAATTAATGTTCCCTTCCTTGTCATCGAATCAAATCACTGGCATTTCATCATCGTGACTCGTTTATGAGAATAATAATCCAATATTATTATTTTTTCAACGACTCCATAATAACCTACATTTTCAAATCGCGGTCTACCATCTGATTCACTAGAATAATAGTTTGTTGTGGTAGTAACCATAACACCATCATGTTGTGTTCTTATGTTCTTTTCTCGTTTAGTGATAATAAATTTGTACTCATTGATAATAATTGATTTACAGTCACGAACCATGGTATTAGGACCAAAATCCAAAGCTCTTATTTCCTCAGAGATAGAGTCAGTAGGAAAACTCAATACTTTAAATATAAATGAATATTAAACTTAATTAAATATTGTTTTAATTATTTTAAATAGTAATATTATTACCTTCAATTTTAACCAAGTAGAAAACTCTTTGCTATGCAAAGTTTCCCTCCTCAAAGATAAAGATCGATACTTTATATTTATCATATCTTTATGTTCCCTATAGATAAAAATTGGAATAGTTTAATATATATATATATATATACAAGATATAAATATTCAATTTACTTACAAGATATAGTTATCAAACAAATCATAGTTGAACAAAACTGTGCGATGTGCCATCTCCCGCACTTCAAGGATTAATTTCGTCAATGTATATGATCTAGGAATTCCTCCTGTTTGAGGAAGTGATAGAAAACTGGGTTTAATTTTCTCATATTGTTCTTCTTCATTTCTCAATGGTATGTTCATTATTATAGTAAGATCAGACAAATACATAGAGCAGAAATCCATACATTCTTGAGCCCTGTAACCATTCATGATAGAACCTTTAAGATGATTCCTATTACAGACATAATAATTTAATGTGTACATATTTATTTCAGTTGGATACATCCAAAGAAAAGAAATTGGTCCTCTGAGAAGTATTTCAGTTAGAATATGGACAGTCAGATGCAGTATGCATGTGAAAAATGATGGAGGAAATATTTTCTCTAACTCACACAAAATTAATGGGGCATTTACCAACATTGTTTGCAAGAAATACTTGGAAAACTTATTATCACAAAGGTCTCTAAACAAATGGAACAACTGAATACCAGCCACCCTTACATTATTGGACAAAAGATGACGAATTTCTATTGGAATCAACTCATGCAGAAGGATATGATAATCATGAGTCTTCAAAGATTTTAGCTTCAACTCTCTTCTGTTGACCCATTTAGATATTTTTCTTGGATAGAAATCATGAACTTTAATAGTCTCTAGTACTTATAGATTTTTTTTCTATAGGTTTCATCACATAAGAAGCACATGGAACTTACCATTTATTTTCACTGATATGCACAGGATGCAATTTTGGTCTGATGCCCTAATCCACCAAGTCACATTGAGACCATAAATCATCTTCTATATTTAACTTAACATTTAGAAGAATAAAAAGCAACATTTCACATATTTTTTTCAATGTGAATTATGTCTAAGAAATGACATAACAATTTGGTTGAACAATAAGGAAAATCAAATAAGATACTTCTCTTCTTCCAATTGTAACAAGTTTCAGTGGAAAAATTCTTTCTCTTTCTAGATTTCATTTGACCCTTCCCAAATGAAAAACTGATATCTTTCAATTAATTAATCACATCAGTTCCAGACATACGCTGAGGTGGATCATCAGTCTACATGGTATTTTCAAATCTTTGATGATTATTTCTACATGGATGGTCCATTGTCAAGAATCTTTGATGTCCCATAAAACTGAAACTACAATGATGTTTCCGTCTTCTGGATCGTGTATTCTTCATAAAAATAAGACATGATAGTTCTCCCTTCATGCTCCATCCAGACATCATTGCATAAGTAGGAAAATCATTGATCATCCACATAAGCGCAACACGCATCTAAAATATGTCTTTTGAACATGCATCGTATGTGCACACACCTACATCCCAAATAAGTTTCAACTCTTTTATTAAAGGATTCATGTATATGTCTATATCATTACCAGGATCAGAAGGGCCATATATGAGTATACTCATGAAAGTGAAAGGTTTTTTCATACAAAACCATAGGGGAAGATTATAAATGCGTATAAAAACCATCCATGTGTTGTGCAATGTAAGCATCTTCCCAAACGGATTAAAAATATCACATGAAAGACCCAACCTCACATTACACACTTCAGCTACAAAATCAGGATATCGAGCATCACATCTCTTCCATGAAAATCCATCTATAGGGTGAACCAACTCATCATTATTCTTCTTTCTATCAGTATCATGCCATCACATTTTTATTGATATTTCATCAGAAATAAAAGTATTCTGGAGTATGGGGATCAATGGAAAGTTACACATTACTTTCTATAAAACACGGGATGGTGTTCCATTATCTTTTGGCTTCCAGCGGGATGTTCCAAATTTTATACAATCATTTTGTTCAGTAGTTTCCTCCCAGAATAAACTACAATCTTTTAGGGAAGCATGGATTTTTTTTCTTGAAAATCCAATTTACTCAACTAAATTCCATGCCATATAGTGGTTTGAGGGAATATCTGCATCATCTAGAAGTAAGTCCTTCAAAAATGTAGAAATTTAATTGATGACAGTATTAGAAATCCCATACAGAGTTTTCCCATGAAACAATCAGATTAAAAATTCTAGCTTTTTCATTTTACCGCATTGTTGATATAATAGAGTCGTGGTAGCATCATTAAATTTTTTCACCCTGACAACATCATCATTTTCATTAGACACATCATGTGTGCTCGTATCGAAATCTTCTTGGGCCAGAATCCTTTCTTTTTCATGATGAAGAATAAACAGAAATCGGTCATATAACCAATTCTCTAATCCAGTCCTCTCATTTGGATCATCAGTAATTTGAAATTTCATTTTCTCCCCATTGTGATACCATAACGAGTAGTTTACTTGAAAACCATATTTGTTTATGTGGTAGATGACTTCTTCATGGCTCAACCATGGTCTTCCAACATAATTGTAACATGGGTAGGGTATGTGACCACTATCTGAAGCATTGTGAAATGAAAAATCTAAAAAGCTCTCAAAATGTTTTGAAAATCACTTGAAATACGTTCAGTTTCATACATCCAACTTCTATCCATTCTTAAAAAAAATTGTTATAAGTCATTTTGTCAAAATCAATTTCCAGGGGGGTTGGGGGTGTCCAGGGGGTGGGGGGGTGTCTAAGGGGGTTGGGCTGTCCATGGGGGTGGGGGGGATATCCAGGGGGTAATGGGTGTTCGGGGGGGGGGGGGGGTGTCCATGGGGGTGACGAGGCTATCCAGGGGGATCAGGGATGTCTAGAGGGGTGGGGGGGGGGGGGCTTTCCAGGGGTGGGTGAGTGGGGTGGGGTGGGGGTGGGGGGGCTGTCCAGGGGGTACGCGGTGTCCAGGGGGTGGGCGGGGTGTCCAAGGAGTGGGCGGGGCTGTCCAGGGGGGTACGGGGTTTCCAGGGATGGGTGGGCTATCCACGGTGGTGGCGGGGATGTCTAGGGGGTACGAGGTGTCCAGGGGGGTGGGCAGGCTATCCATGGGGGTGGGCGTGCTGTCTACGGGGGGTGACGGGGCTGTCCAGTGGGGTCAGGGGTGTCCAGGGGGGTGGGGGGATTTCCAGGGGGTGGGGTGTGTGTAGGAGGATGTGGGGTGTCTGGGGGTGGTGGGCGGGTGTCTAGGGGGGTGGTCGGGCTATCCACAAGGTTGGGGGGCTATCCAGGGGGTACGGGTTGTCTAGGGGGTGGGCGGGCTGTCCATGGGGGTGGTAGGGTTGTCCAAGTGGGTCGGGGGTGTCCAGGGGGTAGGGGGCCTTCCAAGGGGTGGGTGGGGGGTGTTTAGGGGGGTTCGAGGTGTCCAGGGGGGTGGGTAGGCTGTCCAGGGGGTGGCAGGGACGTCCAAGTGGTACGGGGTGGGTGGGCGGGCTGTCTATGGGGGTGGCGGGGCTGCCCAGGGGGTGGGGGTGTCCAAGAGGGTGGGGGTTGTCCAAGGGGGTGGGGGTGTCCACCCCCAAAATAGGGTCATAAAATCCAATCTCTATCCAAATGTAGCATGATTTCAAGCCTATTATAGATGTTTGAGAAGAATTTTGGTGTAAACCATGAATATCATACATATAAATCACAACACAACCAATTGTAAACACACCACCAAATATCATATGTGGATCAGATTTTATGAGCCATGTTTCGATGGGACACTACTCATAGGAGTATGAGCCTTGTTATATCATTAGGTGATATGGAGTTGCATGAATATTAAATTTGTATGAGATCAATATGGATAGCGGATAAGAACCTGAGTGAGATTTATTTGTAGAGATCACTTCTTCTTGGAAGGGTAAGAGTGAGTTTTGGTATGGAACTTTAAGAAAAGTCTTAACGTGTGAAAGCAAATATACATTAGTTATATGTGATTCTTATTTTTTTTTGTAGAGTATTGGAGTGGACAACCCACCCCCTCCCTGGACATCCCACACCCCCCTGATAGCCCACACCCCCTCCCCCACCTGGATAGCCCACCCACCACCACCCATGGATAGCCCACCCCCTCCCTAGAGGGCCCACACCCCCTACCCTGCAGCCCCCTACCCCCCTATATCCCCCCCTGGACAGCCCACCCCCAACCCTGGACATCCCACACCCCCACCCCCACTGGACTACCCCCCCTCCTTGGACAGCCCATACCCCCTCCCCCACCTGGATAGCCCACCCACCCCCCTGGATAGCCCACCCCTCCCTGGACATCCCACACCCCTCCCCTACATCCCCCACCCCCTGGACAGACCCCCACCTAGATAGCCCCCACCTGGATAGTCCACCCCACCCCACCCCATCCCCACCTGGACAACCCACCCCCCTCCGTGGACACCCCACACCCCCTCCCCCACCTGGACAACCCACCCCCACCCCTTGACAACCCACCCCCTAGACAACCCACACCCCCTCCCCCACCTGGACAGCCCACCCCCACCCCTTGGACAACCCACCCCCCAGGACAGGCCACACCCCCCACATGGACACCCACACTGACCCCCCTGGATAGCCCACACCCCTCCTTGGGCAGCCCATACCCCCCCTCCCCCACACCCCTGTATCCCCCCTACCGCCCTGCAATCCCCTACCCCCTGGACAACCCACCCCCCATCGAGACAACCCCCCACATCTGGACAACCCCCTACCCCTCCTGCAGCCCCCTTAGGGTAATTTTATTTAAAATAATTTTATTCATTAAGAAAGGAAAACCATCATGCATTAGCCATTTCATTCCAAACAACCCATTCAATTTATCAAAACATGACAAATTCAATTTATCAAAAAATGGAAAATTCAATTTATCAAAACATGAAAACTTCAATTTATAAGTCTCTATGGGTCACTTAGTAAATGTCATTGGGGAAAGGGGAAATCAACTACATTGTTAATTCCAATTTAAAAATTGGGCCAAGAACTTAGGAGGTGCGGTGGTGTCTATGAGATATGGTGGTGTCCAGGGGGGCTGTTTAAGGGGGTGGGGGTGGGGGGGGGGGGGGCTGTCCAAGGGGGTGGAGGGTGTCTAGGGGGTGGGGGTTTCTAGGGGTGGTGGGGGTGGTGGGGGGTGTCCATGGGGGGTGAGGGGTGTCCAGGGAGGGTGGGGGTGGGGGTGTCCAGGGGGTGGGGGTGTCCATAGGGGGTGGGGGGGAGGGGGATTTCTAAAGGGTGTGTATGTGTGTGGGGGGGTGTCCATGGGGGTGGGAGGGGGGTGGTCTATTCATGGGGGGGGGGGTGTTCATGGGGGGTGAGGGGTGTCCAGGGAGGGTGGGGCTAGGGGTGTCCAGGGGGTGGAGGGGAGGGGGCTGTCCAAGGGGTGGGGTGTTCAGGGGGGTGGGGGGTGTCCAAGGGGTGGTGGGGGGCTATCCAGGGGGTGGGAGGTGTCTAGGGGTGGGTGTGGGGGTATTCACAATTCCAATCCATCACCCAACCAATATCCAATTCATCCTAAATATCAATACCCTTCCCATTATTCCTTGAACAAAAACTTTAAATAAAAAATCCAAATCCAATTTTCAACTAAACTAAAGTTCATAGAAACTACCATATCACCCCACTAAACAAACCCTTTACCATGTTTTAAGTGTAGAACAAAAAACAGAAAACATATCGAAGGGTTCAGTATGCCAGGAACTCTAATTTATCCCAAATCAAAACAGAAAACAAAAAACTAGAGGGATAACATTAAAACTAAGGCAACACTTACTAATTTTAAGTGTAGAAATAAAAATTTATTTATTGAAGATGGATCTATGGATGGAAGGAGTTTCGTGGCCGAGAAAACTTCGGGAGGAGCTTTGGATTAGGGTATGCAATCGGGCCAAGTGGGAGCTGGGGTGCTGGGTATTTGGGGGAAAACTTTCCCAATGGTTTTTAAAAACCATTGGGAAAGCCTCTCTTTACCAACAATTTTTTAAAATCGTTGGTATATCTTAGAGGAACTGAAGATTTCTCAATGGTTTTGTAAAACTTTTGGGAAATCTTAGATATATTAACACATTGCCAACTGTTTGAACAAACCATTGGCAAATGTTGCCTTTTTTTATAGTATAACAACAGTTTGAAGAAACAGTTGGTATATATTCATTGGGAAAACCTCAGTTTCCAATAGTGATATATAAATGTTTGAAAATATAAATAATCAATAATGATCCATGAGAACATATCATAAGAATAATAAATAAGTTTTTTGAATTTAAATAGCATAAAAAATTACTTCCTTAGTCAAAGTTTACTCCCAAGAATATGATTGTGGATAAAGTACCATAATGGAAATGCCAACCTAGTTATTTCTAACTTTCTCTAAAGAGTAAATTCCATCCATTTAACTCCATAATATCTTTGGAGTTTATTAACTATGTAATCTATTTGGAGTTTCTTAACTCCACCATCATTACCAAATGCATTAGAGGGCTATAATTGACCCACCCATCCTTGTTTTATAATGAAACCACCCATCACATAATCATAATCCATTTATATGTGTGCCATAAGACCAATAAAACATTTATCATTACATCAAAGCTTATCCTATGAAAATAAAACAGGTTTTATAAAAATTTCATCATCATAAACACAAAACATAAAAATAAAGAATAAATATGGTAACATTGGATCATATCACCAATAAATCATAAGAAACATCAAAGGATTTTATTATAGATGAAAAATATCATTAAAATTTCACTAGAACATTTCTTAATGAAGATTCCATTTTCTTTTTGAAATCACTTATTTAAAATTTAAAAGTTTCCAAAAGATTAAAGAAAACATTTTATTTGAAAATAACCTAGGAAATTTATAATGTTGATATAAGGAAAATAGTATTTATGATGGTTGGGAAATACAATCATGTGGTGTTTGTTAAAACAGAAATTCCTTTCATATTTTCAGTAAAAAGTCAAAAGTACCATGTTTAGAAGACCATAAGAATATTAATGTTTAAAAATTGGTAAATAAAGTAAAATATAGTTAAAAATTACTTTAAATAATCTTTTTATAATATTAGAAACATTCTTTAAAACATTTAAAAGAAAATATGGACATGGAAGAACAGATTCCCGATCGAAGAGAAATATAAGGTTAGTTTTCCTTCAAAAAATATTTTGGTCTCTTGGTTACTTAAAAAGTGGAAAATGAAATGAAAACATGAAATCTAAAAACATAACCAGAGAAGAATAAATACATAATATTTTTGAGAGATATATTATACAATTTGATCAACAAAAAATTTAAGCATAAACAATCTCGGTAAAAATGTGATTGTAAAATAAAACCCTTACCTCAAGTTTGTATTACTTTGTAAGTTATATTTTTTTAAAGGTTTGGGCCAAAGAATCAATTTATTATTAATTCAAAGACCACTTTAGTGTGGGTAGATGGAGACCCATTACATAGCCCGATGACCCAAGACCAAGTGGCCCGAATACAAGGCTTGAAAGCCCATTTTTTGGCCCAAAGGACCCCTTGGTGAATAGTACTATTGCAGTACCCACGCTGCTACAATCCCTACTACAGTACAGCTGCCACTATAGTACCTGCTATAGTTTTTCTGCCGCTATAGTGTCGCCGCTGCTACAGTCCCGTCGCTGCTACAATACTTCTATGTTTTGGTTCGATGATTATGGTCCATGAACTTTGATCATGGTTAATTGACCTAATTTTTTTTAATCATGATATAAATATAATATATATTAATTATATATATAATTATAACAATTCATGTAAAGTGGTAGTGAAAAATGAATTACATCCCTATGTGGTGACAATAGTCCGTACGTACGCACGAGTTCCATTTATATTTTTTGATGGATGGAATGAAAGAAAGGTAAAAATTAATTCACCCTTGTAAACTAATTATTATAAAATAAATATCATATATAAATATTAAATATATCATAATAACTAACCATGATATATGGTGGTGGAAAATGAATCGTATTACTATGTAGAGGCGGTAGTCTAAACACATGCTTGAGTGATACTTTAATCTCCCATTTGATTGAGAATATGCGGTAAATGGTTATAAAATAATCATAATAACTTATTATTATATTTATGATACTGTATTTATATATTTTTTATGTATACAACATGTTTAAAGGAAGTAGAAGAAGAAATAAAACTAAAAGAGCTTAGTAAAGATCTATACCTCATATAAAGATACCTCCTTTGTCTTACACCTTAATTCATGAAGGATTAGTCTTAGGATAATAAAATAAGATCTAGGATTAATTTAAGTATTATATAAAGGTTTTTATTATGAATTTTTGAATCTATATGGCTCAAATGGTGTGAATAGGGGATGATAAGTGGTTCCCTTTATAAGTGAGGGAAGGGACACACATGAAATTTATTAAATAATTTGAATGGTATAAGGTCACTTTCCCAGAAAAGTGGATACAAATAAATTAAAAGGTAGGATAATATAATGTTGAAATATACTCAACCAATAAAAAATATACAAGTGTGGGTGGAAATCCTTCCCCTATCTCTTGGATTAACCACCTGGTAAACCCATTATAAGCTTAACCATGGTAACAAAATTTTACTGTTTTTACTATTCAATAAGAAAAAAAATTAAGTTAAAACTATTAGATTATATTAATTATGATGATTAAAAATATTTAATCCATTTTAATGGATTCAATTTCTATAATTGGTAGAATTTAATTTTAAATAAGCATGTAACCTGTAACGAAAACTCATTTTATAAAAATGAATCTTTAAGCATAAAACATAATTTACTTACATTCATTTCCTTTTAAAAACCATCAAATTAATGTTAAAATATATTATTTAATTTATAATTTTTAATTTTAATTAAAAAATTTAATCAATATATATTAATTTAATTTATTAATATAAAAACTCATTCCGTGTATAAAAACAATTTTTAGAAAAATGTGTTTTATGCCCAAAAATGAACTTGTATCAAAATAAAGTATAATTATGATTATTATTTAATTTATTAGATTATTTTTAACTATATGATAATTATTTTACATTAAGACAAAATTAAAAACATAATGGGAATTTTTTCTTGAAAATAAATGAAAGTTTTTATAATATATTTTTCACTATTCACTAAAAAATAATTCTTTTTAGAAAAATCCTAAAAGTTAACTCTTAGATAATATTGAAATTATGATTTAAAAAATTACATTCATTTATTTAAATAAAATTTCTAAAAATGTTAAAAATTAATTATAAATTTCATATGAAAAAATGTGATAAAAACCATTTTCATAGAAAACATATTTTTGAAATGTAAAATGAATTTATTTAAAATTATGTACTTATTTATTATGAATTAATAAATAAATTTTAATTAATAAATACCTTTATACATATTTTTAATAAATTTTTTACTATTATTATTACATACCAATTTAAAGTAAAGGTTATAATAGTTTACTATATCCTAGTTTATATAGACTCTATGTTGTGTGTAAGGAAAGCTATCAAATACTTTAAGATTTATTTTAAAGGAAATACATATAAAATATTTTATTATTATATTATACCCACCATAAAATTAATATCACCCTTAAAATTCCATCATTATTGTATAAAAAATGAGGATATATCTACTTCGTCTCATCCTTGGATTCCCATGTTGCTTCCTCAAATTTTTGATTCCTCCAAAGAACTTTAACCAGTTGATAAGTTATGTTATAGAGAAATTTATATCTATGATCAAAGATTTATAATAGTTATTATTTTTAGGAAAGATCATGATACAATGGTATAATTTATAAGTTCAGTACATGTGAATGATCATGTATGTACTTTCTTAGGAGAGATTCCTGGAACACATCATGAACTTGAAAGAAGTTTGGTGGGAGTGACAAGCAATAAGATACAGTCCCTACTCGATCAATAATCTCAAAGGGACAAATATAACTAGGGATTATCTTTCCATTATTTTAAAATCTCATAACTTTAATCCATGGAGAAATTTGTAGGAATACCTTCTCAATAACTTTAAAATCCATATCTCACTAACAATTGTCAACATAACTCTTCTATCTACTTTAAGCTACTTTAGTTTTCCACTGAATGGTTATAAATTTTTCTTCCATTTACTCAAATAGATCACATCCCAATAGCTTTATTTCTACAACTTCATAATATAATTTTGGAGTTCTACACTTCTTTCTATAGAGGCCTTCATAGGGAGCCATTTGAATTCTTGAGTGAATGCTATTGTTATAATAGAATTATACTAGAGGAAGGTGCTGATCCCAAACACATTTAAAATATAGATAATAATGTCCCAACATATATTATAGGTTTTTAATGGTCCTATCAGACTTACCATCTATTTGAGGATGATATGAAATTCTGAAACATAACCCAGGATCTAGAGCTCATAGAAGACTTCTCTTGAACTTCGATGTAAACCTTATACCCTGATCATATATAATAGAATGTTATAACCCATGTAACCTTTCCATTACTTTAATTTATATCCTGAAAATAAAATCAAGAGAGAAATATTTTCAAATAGTAATGAATTGTGATGACTTTGTAAGGAGATCGACTACAACCTAAATAGCATAATGGACTTTAGATGTTTTGGGGAGTCTGATGATGAAATCCATGGTAATGTTTTCCCATTTCTATTATTGTATGGGTAATGCTTGTAAAACCCCTTAAAAATTATGTTTCTTAGTATTAGCTTGTTGAAATATCAATCACTCAGATACATACTCTTTAATATCTCATCATGTTGTCCCACCAGAAATACACTTTCAGATCTTTATACATCTTCATACTTCCAGGATGAATAGAGAATGATGAGCTATGAGATTATTAAAATATTTAATTCTCTAAGTATGGTATTTATGGTACACATAATCTATTTTATAACCTTATAATTCCATCATAATTAAGGTTAAACTTAGTAACATTTCCCACCTTCTATTACATATCCACATTATTCTTCTACGTCTCTTTAATCTTCACATGGATAGATGGTTTAACACTCATTTTGGAAAGATAATATTTCTACCCTTACTTAAATATTTAATGGTAAATCCTTTAAATATCGATAAATATTGTACCTTTTTCAATATTTATCTTAGATACGCTAGAACGATCCTTTTGACTTAAAGCATCACCCCCCTTGTTCACTTTCCTAGGGTGGTAATGTATTAACCAGTAATAATCCTTAATCAACTCAAAAAATATTCTATTAAGGGTATTAAAATCTTTTAGTGTCAATATATGCTTTAAAATTTTATGATTAGTATGTATGTCACACATTTCTCCATAAATATAATGCCTCTAATTTTTAATTTAAATATTACCACTACTAACTTCAAATCATGAGTTGAGTAATTTTTCTCATGAAACTTCAATTGGAATGGGGAATAAGATATTGGCACATTGTTCCATATAATAAAATACCCCAAAAACTTTTTCGATGTATCACTATAAATCAAAAACCCTTATCCATTATAAGTTAGTGTGAGCACAGGTGAACTGACTGGCCTTTTCTTCAGTTCCTTGAAATTTTGTTCACATTCACCATTCCAAATGAACTTAACTTCCTTATGAGTTAACTTGGTGAGTTGATTATATATCCATGAAAAATCCTTCACAAAGTATTGATAATATCTATCCAATCCATGAAAACAATATATATCATTCATAGTGGTTGGTATGTGATAGTGTTCAATAACTTCTATCATTGATGGATCCATCGATATACCCTCACTTGAGATTTTATGAACCAAAACTGAAACTTTATATAGACAAAATTTAAAATTGGTAATTTTTTTCATACAAATTCTCCTTACTTAGGGTCTTTAGTACAATACTTAAGTGATCTTCAACATATTCCTTTCTCTTATAATATATTAGGATATCATTTATAAATACTACCACAAACTGATCAAGGTAATCTCTAAAGACTTTATTCATTAAATCCATAAATATATAGGGGAATTAGTAAGACTAGATGATATAACTTTAAATCCATAGTGTCCATACCATGATCAGAAGGATGTCTTGGGCATGTCTTCACTTTTTACCCTCAATTAATAATATCCATATCGAAGATCAATCTTGGAAAAACATTTATCTCCTTGTAATTTAATGAAGAAATCAATGATATATGCATAAGATACTTATTAAAGATTGTGATCTTGTTAAGTTTATGATAATCATTACAGATTAACATTGATCTGTCTTTATTTTTAACAAAAATAATAGTTTCACCCCATGGTGATGCACTTGGATAAATGAATCCCTTATCAAGATTCAATTGGAGTTGTTTTCTCAATTCCCGCAACTCAATCAGGTCCATTATATATATGAATTATTTAGTTCAGAATATAAAATTTTAATTCCCTTACTCATAAATTGATATGAGATTTATATAAAATAAATCTAACCCATTACAAAAATCAAATAAAATTTAACTAGAGTAATAATAACAAGATTTTCAGGAAGCACATTACCGCAAACTTCAATTGGAGAAGAATCATATATTTGAGAAACAATCATCATAAAATTAGGAGTTTTTAATACTATTTTAACATCTAATCATTTAGGTGGAAATTTTACACCTTTAAAAAATTATTTAGATATAAAATTATGGGTATAAATAGAATCAAACAAGGCATTAATAGTTCTAGAGTGTATAGTAAGTGTACATTTCTCCACTTTGTTATCATACCCCGCATCAGAAATAGTGATCGCATGAGATTTAACATTGTTCATGGCTTAAGATGTTGCTAATTTTGATCATTATCATTAACCCTTGTATTTGAGCAATGTTTAGCATAATGCCTATACTCCATACATTTTAAACATTGGAGTATGATTGGTGCATTCTATTGATATTTTCATAATTTCTTTCATTGACTAGCCTCTTCACATCACTTCGACACTATTTTTCATGATGAACATACTTTCCACACATAAATGAATTTATTTTCCAATTAATACAATTTAATCCATGTTTCTTTCCAAACTTATATAATAAAGAAAGGCTCATATTCATCCCTCCAAGGTTTTTTTATTTGAATTTCATTTTAATTCCATCTTTCTTTTGTTATCAAAACCATGAGATTGATGGGTGACTCTAATCACCATCTCTAACTTGATATCACAATGAATGATTTCTTCATATATACTAAAGTATATTATGGATAATTACCTTTTAAAACTTAGTTTTAAACCACTAAATATTTGATCAGTATTACTTTCCAGTTTAATGATAATACCAGAAGCATACCTCACAAGTCTTGTGAAATTTTTCTCATAGGTAACAATGGATTAATCATCCTTTTGCATTATATTAAGGAATTCCATCTCCATTTTCATAAAAATATTATAAGTAATGAATTTATTGAAAAATAATCTTCTAAGAACACCCCACTCTATGGTTTTAATTTCACTCCGTTTCCTCGTATTTTTGATAAGATTGCAGCATTGATATTATTTTATTTCCAAAAAAATAAATATCTAAGATAAAATTTTAATGTTTGAAGCACTGGAGAATTGAAAATATATTTTCAGAGGTAATGATATATTTCTTTGAAATTAGTAGATCAAGGGTGCCACTAAAATAAAGTGGAAGTTGCCTCATGAAGGAATTAATAACACATTATTACCTCCTTTTCTCATTCAGAAGTTTAGTATGATTTATGGATTAATAAATTTGCACAAGAATAACATTTTTTTTGCATTTGAGCTCCCATAACATTCAGTTTATCAGGAGAAAAATAATTTCATTTTCTATCATATTCAGATTTAACATGATTCATTATAGTTCTATCCATTTTATGAAAATAAAAATCATAATATAAGAAATAATATTTATAGAGACAAATAATATAATCATGAAAAAATCATTCATATGATGTATAAATCATGACACCTTAGGTTTAACATAGGTTATAAATGGTCATTATCTATCCAAACCCTTCATACGGTTCATAAATAAAATGTGAGTTAACCTAAGTATATCCCATGGGAGTGTCAAACCAAGTGCGTAGTATGAGACCATTCACCATGAACCATAATGATGGATGAGATATAATCAACCACTTATTTTTCAGTTTATTTCCCCAAGATGCATCAATAAAAAACCACATCCACTTGTGGTATCCATACTAAGATGTTTTTCTAGGATAAACACTTAATCTCTAACTTACAAAAACTGTAGGATGGTATCCTATACTTAATATTTTACTTAGGGTTCTTAATAAAGTTTCCTCTTCCTAGTTTCCAAAATTTACTAAACCTTTATCTAATACCATCTATAAATACCCCAAACTTTTCATACATAAATACTATATCTTATTAGTAGAAATATCTATTATATATCAATATGATCTACACTAAAACAAAAAAGGTTTAATTAATTTAGAAGATTTGATACATAAAAAACTTTTATAAAAGATCAACATTATTTCCCATTATGCTCTTCACAACTAGAACCCATATTAGATATATCATACTTAAATAATTTCTTTATAAACTAGGTAAGGGAATAATAATAAAGGGTGAGCTTAGATACTCAGTAAGTGAAAATATAAGGTATATCAATCAATGATCATAAGTGAGAATAAGATGATATTAAGGGTATGAGAACATGACAAAATTTACAATAATAATGCACAATCAGTTAAAGATATTTAAATATGAGTCACAGAATAATGTTTTTTTCAATAAAAAGTCATAAGTTATAAGAGTGTTAAATCATCAATAATCAACCAGGATCCATGAGAACATATCATAAACATAAGACATAAGTTTGTGACATTTAAATAAGTATAGAAAATCACATCATTAGACAAGGTTCACTCCCAAGAATATAATTGTGTACAATTTACCCTAATGGAAATGCCTACCTGGTCATTTATAACTTTTTATTTGGAATATCTATCATCCAATTAACCTTATCATCTCTTAGGAGTTTATTTACAACATTGTCTCTCAGGAGTTTATTAACTTCATAATATTTTAGGAGATTCTAAACTCTTTCATAATAACCCAATGTATTGGGGGGATATTAGTGACCCAACCATACTCGAATTATAATGTAACCACCCGTACTTGGTTTATAATGGAACCACCCATCACATAATTATAATCCATTCATATGTATGCCTCAAGATCATGAAAACATTTATCATTACATCAAATCTTAACCCATAGAAATAAAATGGGTTTCATAAAAATTTTATCATCATAAACAAAAAAAATTATAGAAATAATAAATATGGTAAAATTGGTTCATATACCTAGTAAATCATAAGAAACATCAGCAGATGTTATTATATATGAAAAATACATTTAAATGATCACTGAAATATTAATTGAGGAAACTACCCTTTTCATTTTAAAATCCCTTATTTAAAATATAAAACTTTATGAAATATTAAGGAAAGTATTTTATTTGAAAAATAAAATAAAATTATAAAGGATAATTCAAGGAGAAGAGTATTCATTATGGCTAGGAGACCAGTTAATTAGGTGATCATTAAAAAAAGTTTCTTTCACATTTTTGTTAAAAAGTAAAAAGTATAATGTTTGAAATAGAATAAGAATATTAATTTATAAAACTTGGTAAATAAATTAAAATATATTTAAAAATTAATTTAAATAATCTTTAGATAATAGTAAAAACATTCTTGAAAATATTTTAAAGAAAACATGTACATGGAAGAAAAGATTCCCGACCGAAGAGAAAAACAAGGTCAATTTTCCTTAAAAAACATTATTTCAGTATCATGGGTTCTTAAATAGAGTGAAATGAAAGTAAGACATGAAATATCTAAAAATAACTAGATTATAAGAAAATAATAATAGTTTGGAGAGATAGATCATGTAATTTCAACATTAAAAAATTTAAGCATAAATAATCCTGGTAAAAATGAGATTGAAACATAAAACCCTTACCTCAAGTCTATATTATTTTGTATACACTCTAAACTACTATATAATAAATTTAAATTTTATTATAATTATATACCAGGACCATAATCACACCTATAACACCATTAATGGTTTAATTATAACATCTTATCACCCATTCATTAACAATCATTCATTATTATCATCATTTCAGGTGTTAACTGCTTTGTTTTTCATGAATGTTTTGGTTCAATGGTTATGGTAAATGAATTTATATCATGGTTAATTCTTATAAATAATTTTAATAATGATATAAATATTATATATATTAATTATATACATAATTATAACCATTTATATAAAGTGTTTATGAAAAATGAATTACATCACTATGTAGAGACAATAGTCTGTACGTACGAATGAGTGAATTTTCCATTTTTTGATTGTTGAAAAAAAATAAATGAAAATATTAATTCAAAATTATAGAATAATTATTATAAAATAAATATCATATATAAAAATTTAATATATCATAATAACCAACCGTGAAATATGGTGGTGGAAAATGAATTGTATCACTATGTGGAGGCGGTAGTCCACATATACGCATGGATGATACTCTCATCTCCCATTTTATTAAGAAGATGTGGAAAATAAGTTTTAAATAATAATAATATCATATAAATATATTTATTATACTGTATTTGTAAAGACCCGTAAAATTCAAGGTAAATTTTTTCTTAATTTTCTTTGTAATTTTACAAGAACGCAGTTTCTGATGGCACCTGATTCTGAGGCCCGGTGTGCCCGGAATCATTTTCCGAAATTTGGCTCGGGTACGTTCAGTGAACGGACGAGCGAGTTTTTCTAACTTTTGAACTCGTGCTCGGAATCAAATTTTGAGGGCACCGATGGAACCATAGCGCCGATAATTTCTTAAGAAGACCCTTTCTGGAGTTGCGTTTTCCAGGGAGGTGTTGTTTTAAGAAAAGTGAGGGATAAAATATAATTGTTACAATTATATTTTATTTTCTTGTTAAGTAGATTAAGTGTTGTGTTACAACACTTTGACCCTCTCTTAAGTGGTTTTAAACTATGTAAGGGAGTTAGTGGTGGACCCACTTATAGTTTACCACCCATGAGAGGATTTAAGGTGAGGTGGGGCCACACGAACCCCACCCCTTCACATTCCTCTTAAACTGCCTAACTCCCTCTTAAATTTTGTAAACCTATCTTTATTTGAGTTACCTTTCATTTCCTCACCCACTCCCTCATTAACTCTATCCAACACACACATTAATTAAGTAAATTCAACTTTTGAATTTATTTTTGGAAAAACATGGCATGGGTTGATTAAATAATGTGGAACCATTATTTGTTATGGGTTGGCTTTTGTGGTGTTGAGGGTAAGGGAAGAGAGCTTGGAAGTTTTAAAAGAACTTCTTCTTCTTCTTCCATCTTCTTCTTCCTCAAAAAAGGAGGAGGCACCGACGTGGGAACTCGCCATCGACAATCCGCCTTTCAAATTTCTCTCCGCGTGAAAGGAAGGGAGACGCTGCATCCTCCTCGGACGTTCTCCGTCGGCATATACGAAACCTCACCCTGCGACGCCGTTTTCTGCAACACCGTCGTTCATCAACTTTTGTCAAGGTAGGGGGTTTAAGTGATTTTTCCTTACGTGTTTCTCTTCCATATTTTATCCGTGATATTTGGACCGCATGATATCAGTTAACAGGAGGAGGCCGGACCGCACAAACACGGCCGTCCCCCTCCCTTATTGTTTTTCTTATTGTTGCGGATCGAATGAAATTGACGCAGTGCCGTCGCACCTCCCGGGATCGAGCGGCAAGGATGCGCGACATCATCACGTCGCGTGGGATCGAGCGGCAAGAATGTGCGACATCGTCACGCCGCACATTCAAATTTTAAACTCTCGTGTGTGGGTGTTTGATTGCAAGGCGTTCGTATAATTTATTTTGGATAAATTATACCCTCGTCAATGATTAAAATCATGTGTTTATTATTTGCCAATTGATAACACCTAACGCGGAGGACGTGGGCCGAGCAAACACGGCCCGACAACCCTCCCCAGCTTGTTAATCGATGTGCGGATCAACGGACGACGACGAAGTAGGCCTCTATGGCGTTTGAATCCCTTCACAGTGAAGGTCGGGTCCCGGGAGGACCGTTGGCGAAGACGGCAGGAGAAACGGACCACCGGAGCGCGTCCGGTGGTCCGCGGAAGGCGGTGGCGGCGCGCCGCCGGAAGGCTGGCGGCGGCGGTTCGCCATCGGCTTCAATTAGCGGCGAGGGGGGGGGGGGGGAGCCGCGCACCCCGCCCGCGGTTTCCGCTCGGCCGCGCCGGCCGAGCCGCCGCTGGCCGGTCAGGCCGGGCCGCGACGGCCGGGCCGGGCCGGGCCCAACAGGGTCGGACCCGGGTCGGGCCAACCCGGTTCGGGCCGACCCAGGGGGGGGGGGGGGGGTCGGACCGGGTCGGTCCGGGCCCAGACTCCCCGTTTTCGAACCCTCTTTGGCCTTTTGCCCATAACTTGGGCTACGGAACTCCGATTGACGCACCGTCTGTTGCGTAGCGATCCTTGGAACGAGACGGTTATTTAGGTGTATCGCACTCAAGGTTTCAGAATACTTTGGGTTCGGCCGGGTTGGTTCGTACACGAAACCAACCGGGCCCTCGGAGCAGAAACACTCATATCTTAAGCTCCGGACGTCCGATTGACGTGCTGTCGACTTTGTTGGATTTTTATAAGTGAGAAGGATCTTTTGGCTTACTCCGCTCGAGGTTCGGATGCCGTCGGAGTGTGGTCGGGTTGGTTCTCTCACGAAACCAACCGGGCCCCTGGAACGAAAAAGCCAATAACTCACAGACCGGGCGTCCGATTGACGCGCCGTCTGTCTCGTTGAATTCCTCTTGATGAGACGGAACTTTTTGCATACTTCACCCAAGTTTTGGTTGCTGTTGGGTAGTGGCCGGGTTGGATTGTACCCGAAATCCAACCGGGCCCTTGGAACGGAAAAGCTGTTATCTTTCAGACCAGACATCTGTTTGACGAACCGTCAGTGGCATTGGTGATAACGTTGAGAAACGGTCCCTATGAGTATACCCTATGAGAGTTCGGGTTACAGTTGAGATACGGCCGGGTTGGTTCGCTCACAAAACCAATCGGGCCCCTGGGATAAAAAGGCTAATAACTCACAGACCGGGCGTCCGATTGACGCGCCGTCTGTTGCGTTGAGACCCCTATGACGAGGCGGTCCTTTGAGATACTTATTCATGAAACTTTGAGATAATTGGAGTATCGACCTGTAGCTCATGGAGCAGACCCTCCCAGAGACGATCGTGCGGAGTACAGAGACCGTGTAGCCGGCTGAGACCTGAAGACTGCTTGACCGACTCGACTTGGAGTGAGTCGACTAGCCCAGTGGACAGAGCACTACTTTGTGAGGTGCAGACCCATGGCGGATGGAGCACTACCTGTGTGACAGTGCAGTCCCGCGGTACTCATCCGGAGAGTACCTCAGCAGGCTACTAGGGGGTGTGCACTACTGTGTTTGGGTGACATACCTCGGCGGGAAGCACTACTATGTTTGGGTGGCTGACCCGCAGTACTCAATAGGAGGAGTACCTCAGCAGTCTTAGGTTAGTGAGCAGTACCTCAGAGTCGTGACAGGACGAATGTACACTCTAGAGACGGGGCTCTTCAGCAGTTACAGTTTCGATAATGAAAATCCTGGTTTGAGCTGAGACTTTTGACCTTTGTGTTTACCTCATGATTGAGATGGGTCACTTGATAACTTGGGTATATGTATGGGCATGTACCTGGGTAGTGGTTATCCATTGATTTCACGATCTTGGTGTTTTCCTCATTATTGAGATGGGTTACTTGATAACTTAGGTATATGCATGAGCATATACCTAAGTAGAGGTTATCTGTTGAGATCTTCTTTGTGGTTATCCATGTTGGTTTTAGTGAGACCTTGAGGGTCTCGGGATCCCTACTGAGTATCGTTATACTCACCCCTGCACGGGCTATGCCCGCACCTCGTTGTGTTGGTTGTAGATGACGGGCAGTGCTGACGGAGGCCAAGTGTTCGAGGACTGGACGGTACCCGGAGGTGGACTACACGACGAGTCAGTATCTGGAGGTGGACTTCACGGAGAGACGACACACATAGGAGGTTGACGGGCAAGATCATTGAGGAGGCTATCTGTACCTACCCTTCAGGTAGGATCCGTGGTGGATGATCCAGGAGCTGTGCCATCTGTACCTACCCTTTAGGTAGGATTCGAGGAGGACGACCCAGGAGCTGCTTCCTTTCTTCTAGCTGTTGTCTTTTTCAGTTGTACTTTGTTCAGTTGTAGTTTTACTTTCATTTGGGCTTGTATTCTAGCCTATTTACCTTTAAACACTTCTCTTTGTACTTAGTGTTTTACTTCCGCTTGTACTCTGTAGTGTTTTGTTTACTTTCATAAAGGCAATGCCTTCCCAGTTATTGGGATTTACGCCTTTGGTGCTAGTCGCCAGCCTCTGGCCTATGGAAGGCAGGCTTGGGGTAGTCACGGCACGGGCCCCGAGGACGGGTCGTGAAAAATTGGTATCAGAGGAGTCGGTTCTACCGTAGAACTTATAACTCTGATATTTTTCCTTCTGTGAAGCAATAGTGTTAAGAGTACTGAGTGTGGTTTTCAGTACAGGGAGTCCAGTGTTGGTGCGGGCGGCCGACGTATCCATACACCAGGACCCTGAGAACTGATTTCCGACTTTGTGTACGAAAACACTGATTGCGTGTGTGTTTCCAGAAGTTTTATTTAAATATCAGCTCAAACCAGGTCAGCTCACCAGGTATAATCGTTTGACCGTGTCACGTTGTTTCTTTCAGGATGCCTTTTCACGGACGACCAGTTAGAGCCCATAGGGATGTGCGTACTGACAATCTGCTGAGCGACGAGGCTTCGGTACAGGGCCCTCTTGCAGTTGAGGCACCAGCGGAGGCACCAGCGGTACTACCATACGTTGGGCCACCGATGCCGCCAGCCCCAGCAGTAGGCGATGCGCGCCACTTGAGTGCTCTACACGAGTTCCAGTGCCAGAGGCCACCCAGGTTCCGGGGAGAGACGGACCCGCAGGCGGCTGAGGTTTGGCTGGAGGCTGTGGTGAGAGTCTTCAGGTTAGTGGGGACGCCTGCAGACTTCATGGTGATCTTTGCTGCCATCCTTCTTCAGGAAGCAGCATGCAGGTGGTGGAACCACTTGTTTCAGTTTTGCGATGGGATGACCTTCGCATGGGAAGACTTCGAGACCTTCTTCAGGGTGGAGTTTGTGCCAGTATCTCTACACCCCGAGCATTTTCAGGAGATGCTGCCTTTACCGCGTGTTTTTCGATCTGTAGCCGAGTCATCTGTGGGTAGTATACAGATGATGTAGAGGTCCAGGAGGACCATACCAGTAGTTGGACGATCTCGGGTTTTAGGACCGGTGGTGCGGGGCACCCGGGGTGGGGTCAGAGCCAGGCATGCCATAAACAGACAGTGTTACTCATGCGGCGGGAAGGGTCACCTGGCATGTGACTGTCCGACTCCTCGTAAAGTTGATCCGAAAGCGTTGGAGGAGACAACGAGGCAGAAGCAGCGACGAGTGCATGAGCAACAGCCGAGCAGTGGACAAGGCAGTAGATCTCCGAGAGTAGGTGGACAGGAGCGGAACTAGTGGATACGTCCCTTGTACTTCTAGTTCCATGTTGCTGTTGTATTCATGTCTTTGTACTATGAGCTGCAATAATAAAAAGACACTTATCTCTGTTTTCTTTCTTGTCCTTTTTTTTGGTTGATACTGAGTGGTCCCGGTTAAAACTGTTTATTTGACCCTCACTTTCGAGATTTCTACTGTAGGAGACCCAGTGACCTCACACTGATGCCGACAGTGTGACTCGACCCTTGGAGGCGAGAGTGACAGTTGGATCTCTTAGTAGTTACGTCAAGGCCTTACGATGTCATCCATGGCATGAATACATCATTCATGTCGGGATTGACTATATTAGGCAATGGGCGTGGTTCATCCAGGGGATGAGACCGAGTTTCTCTTTTCGGCAAAGGAGAAATTTTAGCAGCTCTTCAGATCGTAGGAAAAGAAGGTGCAGATCATCCAGGAGTGGATGAAGACTACACAGTGCAGTAAGAAATAGGAAACTGGTGCCAGTCTTAGATACTCGAGCGTGTTAAATGTTTCAAGAAGAGGAAGCTTTATGGAGAGATGAGTCTGTGAAGCAGCAGACGTGGAGGCAGAGCTAGGAGAGCAGCATGAGGTGGTTTACATCTTAACATGCTACAACCACCCACCTTAGTTATCCCCGCCAGGCTCAGGGAGCTGGAGGGCGGAGAAAGAGAGTAGCTACATGCGGTCAGGGAGAGTGACCCAATGGCTCTAAAAATGATTCAAGGGACAGTCTGTGTCCACTACTAAATTCTGTAGTAACAGACGTCGATATGAATCATTCATTGCTTTCACAAATCTTGTTCCAGACCTAGAGTTTCCGGTAAGCCGTGGACTTGACCCTCACATCTGGAGATACCTTTGAAGGAGACTCGATAATCACACTTACGCCGACAGTGTGGTCAGACCCTCGAGGCGAGAGTTTCGGTTGGAATCTCTTGGTGGCAGCGTCGAGTCCTTACGACGTTGGTCTGAGTATGGATTGGATCCACATTTCATACACGGATTAACTGTATTAGGCAAAAAGGTTGTGGTTTAACTATGACGTTGGGATGGGTTTTCCTTGGTCGGCGAAAAAGGAAACCCCAGGTAGCGCAGGGTAACTCTTGCACAGGAGGGTGCAACCGATCACTCTTGAGTAGGTCAAACTTACCCTCGTGGCAGCAGTTGTTTCGAGTTCCAGTTCTAACAGGAGTTGGAGACCTCTGAGTTCGAGAATGACGATCACGTCCTTATACGGGTCTCACCTCGATGAGGTTTACAGAGATGTGGCCAAGGCGCCAAGTTATCTCTGAGGTTCAACGGACCTTTCTAGATCCTCACCTGGGTAGGCGGGGTGGTTTACCGCTTGACCCATCCACCTAAGTTGCACCAGGTGCACGACGACTTCCACATATCTCAACTGAGGAGATACGTGCTCGACCCTTCGCATATCATCGACCATGAGGAGCTGGATGATGGCGATGAGGTGTCTTTCACGGAGGTTCTAGTGGAGATTGAGGTTCGACGGGAGTGGGTCCTATGAGGATGGTTGATACCTCTTGTCTATTTTCGTAGGCAGCTCAGAAACCTCCAGGTGAGCACATGAAAGCGGAAGGCTCAGATGCATGCTCAGTACCACTTTTGTTTCCCTAGTTTGTGTTATAGCTTTACGGGGACGTAAAGCCCTGAGGTGGGAGTAATGTAAAGACCCATAAAATTCAATGGATTTTTTTTTAATTTTCTTTGTAATTTTACAAGAACGCAGTTTCTGACGGCACCTGATTCCGAGGCCTGGTGTGCCCGTAATCATTTTACGAAATTTGGCTCGGGTACGTTTAGTGAACGGACGAGCGGGTTTTCTAAATTTTGAACCGGTGCTCGGAATCGATTTCCGAGGGAACTGATGGAACCGTAGCACCGATAATTGCTTAAGAATACCCTTTCTGGAGTTTCATTTTCTAGGGAGGTGTTGTTTTAAGAAAAGTGAGGGATAAAATACAATTGTTACAATTATATTTTATTTTCTTGTTAAGTAGATTAAGTGTTGTGTTACAACACTTTGACCCTCTCTTAAGTGGTTTTAAACTATGTAAGGGAGTTAGTGGTGGACCCACTTGTAGTTTACCAACCATGAGAGGATTTAAGGTGAGGTGGGGCCACACGAACCCCACCCCTTCACATTCCTCTTAAACTCCCTAACTCCCTCTTAAATTTTGTAAACCTATCTTTATTTGAGTTACCTTTCATTTCCTCACCCACTCCCTCATTAACTCTATCCAACACACACATTAATTAAGTAAATTCAACTTTTGAATTTATTTTTGGAAAAACATGGCTTGGGTTGATTAAATAATGTGGAACCATTATTTGTTATGGGTTGGATTTTGTGGTGCTGAGGGTAAGGGAAGAGAGCTTGGAAGTTTTAAAAGAACTTCTTCTTCTTCTTCCATCTTCTTCTTCCTCAGAAAAGGAGGAGGCACCGACGTGGGAAATCGCCATCGACAATCCGCCTTTCAAATTTCTCTCCGCATGAAAGGAAGGGAGATGCTGCATCCTCCTCGGAAGTTCTCTATCGGCATATACGAAACCTCACCCTACGACGCCGTTTTCCACGACACCGTCGTTCATCAACTTTTTTCAAGGTAGGGGGTTTACGTGATTTTTACTTACTTGTTTCTCTTCCATCTTTTATCCGCGATATTTGGACCGCATGATATCAGTTTACGGGAGGAGGCCGGACCGCACAAACACGGCCGTCCCCCTCCCTTATTGTTTTTCTTGTTGTTGTAGATCAAATGAAATTGACGCGGTGTCGTCGCACCGCGCGGGATCGAGAGGAAAGGATGCACGACATCGTCACGTCGCGCAGGATCGAGCGACAGGAATGTGTGACATCGTCATGCCGCGCATTCAAATTTTAAACTCTTGTGTGTGGGTGTTTGATTGCAAGGTGTTCGTATAATTTATTTTGGATAAAGTATACCCTCATCAATGATTAAAATCATGTGTTTATTATTTTCCAATTGATAACACCTAACGCGGAGGACGCGGGCCGAAAAAACACGGCCCGACAACCCTCCACAGCTTGTTAATCGATGTGCGGATCAACAGACGACGACGAAGAAGGCCTCTAGGGCATTTGAATCCCTTTGCAATGAAGGTTGGGTCCCGGGAGGACCGTTGGTGAAGACGGGAGGAGAAACGGACCACCGGAGCGCGTCCGGTGGTCCGCGGAAGGCGGTGGCGGCGAGCCCCGCCGGCGCGGCGGCTCCGGTGACCGGCGGCGGCGGCGCGCCGCCGGAAGGCTGGTGGCGGCGGTTCGCTGGTGGCTTCAATTAGCGGTGAGGGGGGGGGGGGGGAGTCGCGCACCCCCGCCCGCGGTTTCCGCGCGGCTGCGCTGGCCGAGCCGCGGCTGGCCGGTCGGGCCGGACCGAGCCGGCCGGGCTGGGCCACACCTTCCGGGCTGGGCCGGGCCCAGTCGGGTCGGACCCGGGTCGGGCCAACCCGGTTCGGGCCGACCCAGGGGGGGGGGGGGGGGTCAGGCCGGGTCGGTCCGGGCCCAGACCCCCCGTTTTCGAACCCTATTTGGTCTTTTGCCCATAACTTGGGATACGAACCTCCGATTGACGCACCGTCAGTTGCGTAGCGATCCTTGGAACGAGACGGTCGTTTCAATGTATCACACTCAAGGTTTCGGAATACTTTGTTTTCGGCTGGGTTGGTTCGTACACGAAACTAACCGGGCCCTCGGAGCGAAAATGCTCATATCTTAAGCTCCGGATGTCCGGTTGATGTGCCGTCAACTTTATTGGATTACTCTAAGTGAGACGGATCTTTTGGCTTACTCCGCTCGAGGTTTGGATTCCGTCAGAGTGCGGTCGGGTTGGTTCGCTCACAAAACCAACCGGGACCCTGGAACGAAAAAGCCAATAACTCACAGACCGCGCGTCCGATTGACGCACCGTCTGTCTCGTTGAATTCCTCTTGATGAGACAGAACTTTTTTCATACTTCACCCAAGTTTTGGTTGCTGGTGGGTAGTGGCCGGGTTGGATTGTACCCGAAATCCAACCGGGCCCTTGGAACGGAAAAGCTGTTATCTTTCAGACCAGACATCCATTTGACGAAACGTCAGCGGCGTTGGTGATCACGTTGAGAAATGGTCCCTATGAGTATACCCTATGAGAGTTCGGGGTATAGTTGAGATACGTCCGGGTTGGTTCGCTCACGAAACCAACCGGGCCCCTAGGACGAAAAGGCTAATAACTCACAGACCTGGCGTCCGATTGACGCGCCGTCTATTGTGTTGAGACCCCTATGACGAGGCGGTTCTTTGAGATACTTCTTTGTGAAACTTTGAGATACTTGGAGTATCGACCTGTAGCTCGTGGAGAAGACCCTCCCATAGACGATCGTGCGGAGTACAGAGACCGTGTAGCCAGCTGAGACCTGACGACTACTTGACCGACTCGACTTGGAGTGAGTCGACTAGCCCAGTGGACAGAGCACTACTTTGTGAGGTGCAGACCCATGATGGACGGAGCACTACCTGTGTGACAGTGCAGACCCGGGGTACTCGTCCGGAGAGTACCTCAGCATGCTACTAGGGGGTGTGCAATACTGTGTTTGGGTGACATACCTCGGTGGGAAGCACTACTGTGTTTGGGTGGCTGACCCGCGGTACTCGACAGGAGGAGTACCTCCGCAGTCTTAGGTTAGTGAGCAGTACCTCGGAGTCGTGACAATACGACTGTACACTCCAGAGACGGGGCTCTTCAGCAGTTACAGTTTCAATAATGAAAATCATGGTTTGAGCTAAGACTTTTGACCTTTGTTTTTACCTCATGATTGAGATGGGTCACTTGATAACTTGGGTATATGTATGGGCATATACCTAGGTAGTGGTTATCCATTGATTTCACGATCTTGGTGTTTTACTCATGATTGAGATGAGTTACTTGATAACTTAGGTATATGCATGGGCATATACCTAAGTAGAGGTTATCTATTGAGATCTTCTTTATGGTTATCCATGTTGGTTTTAGTGAGACCTTGAGGGTATCGGGGTCCCTACTGAGTATCGTTATACTCACCCCTGCACGGGCTATGCCTGCACCTCGTTGTGTTGGTTGCAGACGACAGGCAGTGCTGACGGAGGCCGAGTGTTCGAGGACTGGACGGTACCCGGAGGTGGACTACACGACGAGTCAGTATCTGGAGGTAGACTTCACGGTGAGACGACACACGGAGGAGGTTGATGGGAGAGAGCGTTGCAGAGGCTTTCTGTACCTACCCTTCAGGTAGGATCCGTGGTGGACGATCCAGGAGCTGCGCCATCTGTACCTACCCTTCAGGTAGGATTCGAGGAGGACGACCCAAGAGCTGCTTTCTTTCTTCCAGCTGTTGTCTTTTTCTGTTGTACTTTGTTCAGTTGTAGTTTTACTTTCATTTGGGTTTGTATTCTGTCCCATTTACCTTTCATCACTTCTCTTTTTACTTAGTGTTTTACTTCCGCTTTTACTCTGTAGTGTTTTGTTTACTTTCATAAAGGCAATGCCTTCCCAGTTATCGGGATTTACGCCTTTGGTGCTAGTCGCCAGACCCTGGCCTATGGAAGGCGGGCTTGGGGTAGTCACAGCACGGGCCCCGAGGACGGGTCGTGACAGTATTAATCATTTTTTTATAGATATTTGTTTTTAAAGGAAGTATAATAAGAAATAAAACATAAAGATCTTGGTTAAGACTTATACCTCTTCTTTAAGAGACCTCCTTTGAACCACACCTTAAGCTTTTAAAGATTGGTATTAGGGGAATAAAAGAAGATATAAGATGAAGGGAAGGATTTTATTAAGGTTTTTGAGTAGTTATCTTCTAATATATAGGGTTCAAATGGTGTGAATAAGGGAGGATAGTGGGTTCCCTTTTATAAGTGAGGGGAGGGACACACATGGAATTTATTAGAATATTTCCATGATATATGGTCTATTTGAATGGAAAGTGGATAAAAAATGGAGATTAATTCAAATTTAGGATAATATAATGTTTCAATATCTTTATAAAATATTTTCTTTTCAAGTTTGGTTAGCAATCCTACCCTTATCACTTGGTTTAACCCCTTGGTAAACCCGTTTTAACCTTAACTGTAGTAACACAATTTTACTATTTTTACTATTCATTAGGTCCAAAAATTAAGTTGAAACTATTATATTATATTAATTATGATGATTTAAAATATGTAATCTATTTTATGAGATTAAATTTATATAGTTTTCATAATTTATTTTTAAATAAACGTGCAACCCGCAACGAAAACCCGTTTTAGAAAAATAAATCTTTAAGCATAAAACATAACTTACTTACATTCCTTTACATGTAAAAACATTAAAATGAATGTTAAAATATATTATAAAATATATAATATATAAATTTAATTTTAAAAATTAATAAATATATATTAATTTAATTTATTATGAAAAAAACACACTGCGTGCATAAAAACATTTTTTAGAAAAATAGTTTTTAAGCTGAAAAATGGACTTGTATCAAAATAAAGGAGAATAATGATTATTATATAATTAATTATATTATTTATAATTAAAGTATAATTATGTTAATTTAAGATAAAATTAAAAATATATTGGGACTTGTTTATTAAAAATTAATGACAATTTTTACAAAAAATCGGTATTTTTCACTATTCACTAAAATAATTTTTTTAAAAAAATACTTAAAATTCACCCTTATATAATATTAAAATAATGATTTAAAAAATTATATTCATTTTTCCAAATGAAATTTCCAAAAATTTTAGAAATTAATTATAAATTTTACATGCAAAAATGTGATAATAACCATTTTTGAAGAAAACATATTTTTGAAGCGTAAATTGAATTTACTAAAAATTGAGTACATATTTATTATAAATTAACCAATAAATTTTAATTATTAAAAAAATTTATATATATATTTCATGAAGTGGTTGTTACTATTTATACCTACTAATTTAATGGCCACGTTATAATGATTTACTATATCCTAGTTCATATAGACATGGGGTTGCGTGGATGTAAAGATATTGAATACTTAAAGATTTATTTCAAAAGAAATATATATAAAATATTAGATTGTTACATTATATCCCACTTAAAATGAATTTATCCCTTGAAATTCTATCACTTTGGTATAAAAAATGAGGATATCTCTACTTCATTACAACCTTGGGTTTCTATGTTTCTTTTTCAAATTTTTGAATCCTCCAAATAACTTTAACCAATCACGTAGTCTTGTTCCATAGAACTTTATCCCCATGATAAAATATTTCTATCAGTTTTTCTTTATAGGAAAGGTCATGTTTGAATGGTATAACATTTGATTTCAGTACATGAAGGGTCAAATATGCATTTCCTTAGGAGAGATATAAGGAACACATCATGAACATGAGATAGGTTTGGTAGGAGTGAAAAGTGATATGATATAGTCCCTACTTGATCAAGAATATCAAAGGGATTAATATTAATAGGGATAAAACACTACAACAAAAATTGGATTTAGCGGTGGTTTTGGGAATCGCCGCTAAACCTTTTTGTAAAATGGTTTTGCAGCAGTTTATAAGAAACCACCAGGAAACATTTTTTTTATGCTGCCGACCCTTCCCCCCACCTAGACCCCGCTTCTCCCCGCTTCCCCCGATTCCCCCGTGACCTCGGCTCCCCGCGACCCCGGTGACCCCGTGACCCCGGTGACCCCGCGACCCCGGCGACCCCGGCCCCCCGTGACCCCGACGACCCCACGACCCCAAGTTTCCCCAGGTTTCCCTCTTTCCATATTATTTTCGGTTTTAATTAGTTTTTTGGACGTCATAAGGTAGTTTGAGGTGAATTTTGGTCTTGTGAATACCTTATTGATTTGGGTTTTTTCCACATGAAGGTTGTGTGTGCCTATGATTGAGATTTGTGGAGGTTGGTTCTAGACGGGTTGGGAATGAGAATACATATGAAATCATGCTCACATAACTAATATAAAAATTTATATTATTGAGAACATGAGGGTTTTGATATTTTTGAGGTTTTTGTGACATGAAGACCATGTAGTTGAGGTTATAGTTGGACAATGTTGAGCATTGCAACCTTGGTAAAAAATAAAGGTTGTTATTAATTTGAATTTTCTGTGGGTTTGTTTTTCACTTTAGATTTCAGATTTGGGATCTTTAATGGAAGTTAATTTTAGGGATAGTTTTAGGGTTTGTGGGATTTTTGTGGAATTTAGGTTCTTGGTTGTTTTTTTTCACAAGGTGTATGTTTTGTCTAAATTTTACCATTATATATTATCCCTAAATAGTGAAGAGATATATGCTATGCCTCTACCTATTTTAGGTTTTTTGTTTCATGTTTATTGTTTTAATATGATTGGAGATGATGAGGAAATTTTATATAATAGTTTAATACTCTTATATGTGTTTTTTGTTTGGATTTAATTCTCTTAGATACCCCCAAGTTGTTTTCCCACATAACCACCTCTTGAAATGATGTATCATGGGGTTATATCATTTTGAAATTTATACTTCTACTAATTACATTCTATGGAAATAATGTGTCATTAGGGGGTTTATTTTTACACCCCATGAAATAATTTTCTTATTTTTTAATGATTTTAAGGCTATTTTTTTAGTTTACCCATTTTCTTAGTGATTGAATTCTGGGAGTGGTGTTGTCTATATAACTTTAACATTCTATGGTCTAGAATCACCATGGGTGTGGTGTCACCTCTAGCTAGTTAAATATATAAAGAACCTCTTAAACACCCATATTAGAAGGAATTTTGATGTAGGGGTTTCCCTATATGAAATAGGGGGAGGGTCAACTCGGTTTGTGGGGATCCATAGTGGTGGTTAGTTATAGTGGCTTCATGGGGGGATAAAACAGGGAGGCTTATACAGTATCGTTAGCTTCCTACATACATTTTGGTTATAGTGGCTTTGTGGGGGGATAAAACAAGGAGGCTTATACAGCATTGTTAGCTTCCTACTTACAGAATCAAGTAAATAGTATTTGGATCCCAACATCACTGTAAAAAACTAAGCTGTGATAAAATGTGTTTCGTGCCAATTTTTTTCTATCATCATGGGGATAGAGGAGAATATTGATAAAGTGGAGTTTCTTCTCCAACTATTTTATGGCTTGGGCATAATTGGTGTTCAATTAATGGAACTTATATGATCTTATCCATCATTTTCTCACTTCCTGAGAGGAATAGGTAGTCCAAGAATATGGCCTCCTCTTATTCAATATTTCTAACCATCAAGACAAATATATAGAGTATTCCATTAATTAGTTGCATAATTTTTCTATTGAAGAAGCATGACCTCATGATTGAATAGCTATGAAGATAGAAAAACCACGAGAATATGAGCCTCATGTGGAAAGGGTGTAGGTGTAGCTACTATCAGCAGACATAAGGATTGAGCCCATTATATGAAGGAGTTTAAAACTAGCCTCCCATGTTAAGAAGACATATACATTGGCTAAATTGAAAGATATTAAACAAATTAACCTTCAATAGTCCATCAATAATTATCATTAGGAATTGTATTATTTTTTAGATTTGGATGATTTGAGTATCTTATAGTTGTTTTTATCATTTTTCTTTACCTGTAACATCGAAGAGAGACTCCAGAATATGGATCCTCTTCTCATTTGTTTATATTAATGAATGAAGATTTTTTTTATTCTTAATTGTCATCCATTCCATAGATTTTGTTTTAGCTTGATTAACACTTCATAATAACCTATGAAATTTTTGGAGGAAACATCATTAAAATAATATAAAACCAATTGAACATTAAATTTTTAATGCATAAAGTCAAATATGGTTCTAAAAAATGCTTGAGTCAGAAATATTTCCTTAGGTTCACGGATCATGTATGGGTATAAGCATAAGTACAATAACTGTAACACTAGATTTAGTTTATTTGGATGAATTATTTCATTTTGAAAATGGATCATAGATGGATATAGACATAACTACCATCAAATTAACACTATAGTTAGTTCATTTGGATGAATTAGTTCCTCCTTTATATGGATCATGGATGGGTATAGGCATAACTCACTATAACACTTTTTTAGTCCATTTGGATAAAATAGTTCACTCAACATGATAAGGATCGCAAAGGGGGTAGATTTAGAGTGTGTATTCCAATGTTTAAAAGGGTTTTATCACCCCAAAATTATTTCTTCGCACATTTCATAAATATACCTCTGGACTAATAAACTAGGGATGAGAGAACAAGTGAATGCTTAAAAAATTTCATAGTCAAAAGGGCCTAGCGAGTACAACCTGACTTCTTTTAGATTAATATTATGAACCCCACAAGATTTAAGTCGTTTATTTTATCACCTTAAATTTTTATTTATCCTCATATTGGGGAGGCATCGTTCATAAGGAATTGTCTTCTTATTAGGTTTCCCTTTACGTATTTTCAACCTAACAGGATTTCTTCCATTTTTCAATTCCAAATGCTTAACTTAGATTAGGTTAGCGTTATATCCAGTTAGTGGAGACTCAATTTTTACCTAGGTTTCTCTTTACAATTTTTCACCATGATGAGTTGTGTGTCTATTTACTTATATAGTTTTAGTTCATGAAAGTTGTACCGATATAGATGATGTTTAAAGTTAGAAAAATTTGACCCAGGTGCACATTGTTTAAGTTTATGATGTGTGGACCATAAGCTAGGGTAGCCTACATGAAGATATGTTTCAAGTTAACCTGATATGAATTGGTAAAATATGGTATCATGAATATGGATGATCTCATAATTAATTATAACTCAATAAAACTAATCATAATGACCACTGTTGTTGATAATAGTGGGTTTTTCACTCTTTGAGATTGTTTTAGTGCTTGGTTGTGTGATATCAAGAGGAAAATATATGCACTCTCTAATCATAAATGGAAGTAGTGGCATAAGGGATGTCCCACTTTTACTACCTGGGTTGAAGGAGTTAGATACGGTCTTGGAACATGGGTCATTTAGTTTATGATCATGAAGCCCATACGATTTGATTTTTTATTTAGATTCACACAATCAGGACCAATGAAGGGTTACATCCTGCTATTTATATGCTTATTCATCAAGATTGGAAACATTATTTTTTTTTCTCATGAATTGTGATTCCAACCAAGTTATGCTTATGTTACTTTTTGTTATCTAATATTATATTTTGATACTATAAAGGATTTCAAAAGTTAAGGGTTAAAAATTTGGAGATTTGGGAGAAACATGATAGGAATACTATTTAACACAACTTTTAGTATTGACCATGTGGTAATTGAGTAATATGGAATTGTTAGCACACTGTTTCTCTTTACCAAAGAAACTTCCCCTATCCCAAACACTAGAGGGTTCATATTTAACTTAGGGGCTCATCTTTATTATATTATGTTTCTGTAATCTTACACTATCGTATATATGAATCTCTTTCTCTATTTAGTAGTAACTATTTGTTTTAATTTTTTTATTGTGTAGGCACATTGTGATATACATGGATAAAAGATGGATCATATTACCGAGGAACACACCTCAGTATGTTAAGGGTTTGAATGAGTTTTTAGATTTTTCAATTTTTAATCGATCCGTTGAAGGGAGAACAAGATGTCCATGTCCTAAATGTAAATTTAGAACATGGTTGGAGAGAGATGAAGTTTATGAAAATTTAATAATGAATCAATTCCCTATTCAATATTTTTGATGGGTTTGACATGGATAATTGAACGTTACAGAAAGATTGAGCACTGATGTTAATCCCCAAAATGAGGTCCCATGTTTGTCGACAATGGAAAATGAAATGCAAAACCTCATAAATGATGCATTAGACACTTCAAGACACCAATATCAGCATCAAAACATATCATAACAACCAGAAGAGGGTGCTACAAATTGCAACGTGACAAGTGATATTTTTGAGACTGTAACACAAGTAGATCAAGATTGTAATATATCATTGGATCCTCCTCTTGATTCTATGGAGCCAAATGTAAGAGAAAACTTTACTGAGGAAAATGCATTTCATGATTTAGTTGACAATAGAAATCAAGAGTTGTATAATGGGTGTTTGAAATATTCAAAGCTTTCATTTCTTTTAAAGTTGTACCATATCAAATTTATATGTGGAATTAAAAATAAGGAAATGTCCTTGATATTGGAATTGATTCGTGATGCATTTCTTGAAGAAAAAATCCCAGAATATTTTTATGATATGAAAAAAGTTGTAAACAAGCTTGGTCTGAATTATACAAAAATACATGCATGTCCCAATGATTGTATGATTTATTAGGGAGAGGATTCAAGTAGACAAAATTACAAGAAATGTTCTTCTTCTATATGGCAGTCAAAGGGTGATGTTGGAAGTCTAAATAAACATAATTTCATGGAGAAGAAGAAAAGGAACACACCTGCAAAGTTTTTGCTTTACTTTCCCTTGAAGCCTTGATTGCAAAGATTATTCATGTCATTGAAAACCACCGAACACATGAAATGTAATTCTGTAGATAAAAACAATGATGGGTTAATGAGACATCCACGAGATTCCCAATCATGGAAGACATTTGATTCATTACATCTAGTTTTCTCAGCTGATCCTAGGGATGTTTGATTTGGATTGGCTGCCAATGGATTCAACCCATTTGAGACTTTAAGTACCAGTTATAACATTTGGCCAGTTGTTTTGATCCCTTATAATCTACCTCCGTGGATGTGTATGCAACAAACATATTTTATCATTTAGATGATTATTCCTGGAAAACAAATGCCTCGAAATGATATTGATGTATACTTGCATCCTTTGATTGACGAATTGTAGGTGTTATGGATCAACGATGTTGGGACATTTGATGCTTCTTCTAAAACAATGTTCAAAATGCATGCTGTTTTAATGTGGACCATTAGTTACTTTCCTGGGATTGGGAATTTATCTGGTTGGAACACTTACATGGGTTTGGATTGTCCCATTTGTAACTTTGATTTGGAGCCCAAATGGCTATCTCACAATATAAAATGGTGCTTCTTGTGCCATCAAAGATTTCTCGATGCATCTCATAGATTTCAGCTGAACAAATCAAAATTCAATGGTTCCATTGATCGTAGACCACCTCCAAAGTTGTTAACTGGTTCTAAAATTTTAACACAGCTTGAAAATGGTGAAATAGAATTTGTGAAGGTTCATCATTTGAATGATAGCGGAAAAAGGGTCCAAATTTCATTGTCAGGTGAAATTAGAACGCAAAATGGAAGAAAAAAAGTATATTCTTCAAACTCCCGTATTGAGAATTTAATTTGTTGCAGCATAATCTTGATGTGATGCATATTGAGAAGAATGTCTGTGTTAATTTGATTTTTACATTACTTAATGAGCATGGAAAGTCTAAATATCATCTCAATGACCGTAAATACTTACAAGTAATGAACATAAAACGTGATCTCTGGCCAGATGAGAATGAAAAGTATGCTCCGACCATTTTTGCAATGAAAAATAGGGATAAAGATACATTAATTCGAATTTTAAAGAATGTGAAGGTATCTGATGGGTATTTGAGTAACATCTCGAGGTGTGTTGACTTGAAGAATCATAAGTTACATGGATTTAAAAGTCACGATTCAAATATTTTGTTACAACAGTTACTACCATTGACATTGCATACATTATTACCTGAAAAAGTTACTGCTGTTGTACTCCAATTATACCCATTTTTGAGGCAATTATGTAAGAAATCTCTACATCCATTTCAGCTTGACAACCTCCAAGAGAGGTTTGTATTGACCCTTTGTGCAATGGATATGATCTTTCCCCATCGTTTTTTACTGTCATGATGCATTTAACTGTGAATTTGGTTGAGGAAGCTAAATTAGGAGGCCCCGTTCATTATCTATGGATGTATCCAATTGAGAGGTATTTTATTTATATGTTTTTCATTTAACTAAACAATTTTTGGAATTTAAATAAATGAATAATAATATTATTTTATTTCACAGATATCTTGGGCATTTGAAAGCATACTTGAGAAATAAATCTCAACCAGAAGGCTCTATTGCTGAAGGCTATTTGGCTGAGGAGTGTCTTACCTTTTATTCCAGATATTTGGATGATATAGAGACAAGATTTAATTGAGTTAGACGTGTTGACGACATATCAAATCAATCTCAAATGCATCAGAAATCAAAAATATTTCCTGCTATTGGCCGATCAGTTGGGAGGACCTCAAATGTTACACTGACAGAATTGGAATTATTACAGGCATATAGATATGTGCTGCTGAATAGTGAAATTACAGATCCATTTATTGAAGAGTTGATGATACATACAAAGAGACAAATGAGATTCCGAACATGAAATGAGAAAGATATAACGAAAGATGTGAATAAAGAGCTTGTAGAATGGTTTGCACGACATGTAAGTTCATAAATATTGCAATAAATATGAATATTAGTTTGAAACATACATTTTGTTAATATATTAAATTATATTTCTTTTTTCAGATCATGAATATTGATACTCGAGTAGACTTATAAGAATATTTGAAGTTTCTTGCTAGAGGTCCTATAAAACAAGTTAGAAAGTTTGACGCTTATAATGTGAATGGCTTTAGATTTCGTACAGTCGATCGAGAAGTGGGTTTTAAAACATAGAATAGTGGTATATTTACATTTTCTAAAGTGGGATACTATGGAAAGATGCATGATATTATTGAATTAAACTACCACAGACATTTTTCTGTTATTTTATTCAAATGAAAATGGGTCGATATTATCAGAGGTGTTAAAAGAGATTCCTTGCAATTTACTTCTGTGAACTTCTCTCACTTGATGGATGTTGGTGATCTTGAACTGCATGATCCATATATCTTAGAATCATAAGAAAAAATGGTATATTATGTGAATGATGTTGTGGATGAAGGGTGGAGTGTAGTTGCTCATGTAATACAAAGATATTTGTATAATATGGGTGATGAAGTAGAAGATTTGACCTCTGAAATTGAATTTCATCAATAATAGAAAGCAGAATTATTTGTCCATCATGATATTGAAAATATTAGTCTAGCAAGGATAAATGAAGTGGATGAATCAATGGAGTAGGAAACTGACATGATTGAAGGGGAAAATGATTTTATGTATAATTATTTATTCATTCAACAACCACTTCTTTCATTTCTATAGTCATTTATTATCATTGTTATATATATTTTTTCTGTTAGTACTGGCCATCTATTATCATTTTTATTTTTATTTTCTGTATAATTTTTTGGAAATATATATTCTGAACTTAATTTTATTTGATTAAATGACAGGAATTCCAAGGAGGAAGCGGTACACTATTTCATCTAGTTCCGTGAAAGATGACGATCCATCTGGATCCCTCCCCATGGCATCTGAGGCACCAGCTGCCTACACCCCTACACCATCTCCCCCTACACCATATCTCACACCATCTGTGGATGTCCCATTAGAGATGAGTCATCGAATCCCCCTTCAGGAGCCTCAGTAGTGGGGCAGCGACACACCCCTTCTAGTTCATCACTGACATATTAAAGAGTGACTGTCATAGGTAGAAATTTTAATTAAATAAATTTATTGCATTTTGTTTATACTAATTGTTTGCTCATTGAAGATGAAAAAATGCAACCATGGATAAAAAAATAAAAAGTTCAGATGTTTGGAATATGAATGGCGAGAAGATAGTCATTCCATTTGATTCTTATGGGGTCCCTACGGATGACGCCGTAGGGTTACTTGGCCAGATTCTATGCCAGCTAGCAGCGGATCCCATTTACCTTCCTATTTCTTATGATGATTGGAGACATATGCCTCTAAGCTGAAAAAATGAAGTTTATGATTCCAAAATAAAGGTAATTTTATTACATTATGGTTTAATTTAATTTCATGTTACTAATATGTTCAAAATGAATTTTTGTATACAGATGTTCTTCCACTTTACAGTTTCTGATGTGATAGCACAGAAGTGGATGTTGAAAAATCTTGGTAAGAAATAGAAAGATTTAAAATGGAGATTGTGGTGTGATGTCAAAGATACTTCTTTTACCATGCAACAAATATACGATAAACTACCCAGTGGGGTACCGAAAGAACAATGGAATGCTTTTATTGACAGACATCGTGATGAGAAGCAGATGGTATTGAAATATATATTATTATATTATCATCATTTTACATTTATACATGTATATGAAGAAGATATGACATTGAATACATTACTATTAAATTGCATTTTATTTATTTCAGGATCTATCAAGACAAAATGCATTAAACCGGGCTAAGCAAGTCATCCCTCACACTGTGGGATCAAAAAGCTTTTCTAGAAGCCGAACGACATTGGTAATATTTTAATTAGTTTAAATATTTATAATATAATATTATCTATTTAATATATTGAATTGTTGATTTATATTTTCTTAATGCAGTTACATAGTTCAGGGCACGAAGCATCCCGAACTGAACTGTGTTTGGATGTTCACAAAAAATAAGATGGAAGTTTTGTTAATGATCCTGCTAAAGAAGTTGGGGTATGAAGTCATTTTTTTATTATAATAACTTATTATCAGTTTTTAATGTGTTAATATATATTGATATTTTATTTATAGGTAAAAATTAAAGAACTATGGGATGCCAATCCTGCGCAGTCCTACTCAGTCTCCCAGGATGGCCCAGTTGCTAAAGTCTTTGGGAAGGAGCATCCTGGTAGAGTGTGCGGGATGGGTTTCAGACCCACACCATCTAAGGAATTTGGCATGCCACTAGGGATTCCAGATACATCTACTCCTGGTTATAGTCAGTCCATACCTGAATATTCTCAGAGGGAGATTTCTTCTCTACTAACCACAGTTCAAGACCAGAGGGTTTAGATATCCTCTTTGCAGAAAGTGATGACTGATATACATCAACAGATGAGTAGATATTCCCCCGGTGGTAGTGCATCGACTGGTGGTATGTAGGTAAATCACAAAAATTCAAAATCATTTAGTTTGAAAACTTTCATTGGTTTTAACTTTTAATATAAGTATGCAACAATATTTAATTTTCAATATAATGTTCTTACAAGTGACAGTAGAAAGTGGAGATAGAGGTGGAGAGGGTGACGATGCATCATCGTACCGTGAGTAGTTGTATTATTGATGTGTTGAACAAATATGTGAATATTTGGTTTGTATATGTAATATGTGTGGCACATAGTTTCCACCAAACATTTTCATGTCCTAACATTTCCTTGATTTCTCATGTTTCTTTTTATGCACTTTATTGATTTCTGATGTTTCCTTTTATGTCTTGATTTCTCGAGTGTGGTGTACATCATTCCATTTAGTCCTGTGTTTGAATTGGTAGTTGAGATTTTGGATGACTAGGATTTAAACCCATTGTTGATGTGTTGAACAAATTTGTTTATTTCATAGTGATCAAGGGGATAGTGTTGTGGACACTTTGGTGAGGCAGAATGTGTAAATAGTGAATCTTCATGCATTGTTAATGGTTATCATATTTTGTTCATGATGACAAAATGTGGTCGTACCCCATATAAAACCTAGGTTCCTCTTAATGGGAGATGGTATTAAACCGTATAAAACCGGGATTAATTGTACGATGTCTATTGGATGATATAAAAGTCTTACACTATATAAAATTTGGATTCCTCTTACGATAATTATGATATGTTCAAAAAAATTACCTCATATAAAACATGGAAGCATCACATCATGTGAGATGAAAAAAATCATTTTCTTCAAGACATGACATTAAATTTTTCATCATGGTCTTGGTTGTATGATCTTACACTGTGTGAAATCATATTCAGGATTTCATCATGGGTTGAAGGGCCTATTTTATCCTATAACCCTAGGTTTTATTCACCACAAAAACATTCTTGATTACCCCACCTCACCAATCTATACTATAACAGTTTATATCAAGAGATCCCTAGTCCAAGAATTATGACAATAAAATATGATCATACATCCATCAAATGGGTTTGTTCATCCCTGGAGTTTCATCAAACATCTATTTCCACAACATTCTAGAACTATGGGTGGATTGATTCCCTTTTCCATGGGATACATATTGATGCATATATCTTCTATCATTAAGCCTAACTAATGATTCACCATATAATAATCCATTACATAAGGTGTCATTGCCCCAAAACACTCACATGAGCCTCTTTTTTAGCAATAATATCCTTTAATTTATGTTGACACATCAGTGGGACAAGATGCTCTCATTTCCTGATATGAGGAAGTAAATAATGGGTATATAGATGAAAAAGACCTTCTAAAATCCTAATAAGATGAATTTAAACTATATCATTACCCTGTGTAAAATATATATACATATTAATGATAGATAATTTAACCCCATAAAAAATTTCCTAATGTGTGGTGTTTTACCCATTCTCTATCAATTCAGGTCATGTTTTTTACTCCTCCTCACTACACATATCCATTTATGATGTTCCACTATATTTTCCAAGCATCATGACCATAAATATTTTACTAGTTGTCTCCATTATTTTTTAAATTTTTTGTGCATTAATCTGTTAGGCTATTGGTATTTCCATTTTGATTTATTTTTTAGGGCAGTGGTGCGGTGGAAGCAAAAAATTTATTTTTTTTTCTAGTCAACTTTTCGCAGTGGTTTTAACCACCGCGAAAATTATACAGGCAAGACATTGGTGGCGATTTTAACTACCGCTACAGAGTCACATCACCTGTGTGAATTCCCCGGTGGTTCTCGTGACTTTAGCGGCGGTTATAACCGCCACTAATAAAATAAAATCCCGGGCTCGTAAAAACCCCCGCTAAACTCTGTAAAACTTCCGTGAAATGAGGTAGCTAAAATGCTTCCCTTAAACCGCCGCTAAATGAAAATAACCACTGCAAATAGTTTTCCGACGCCAAATTTAGCGGTGGTTTCTATAAACCACCACTAAACCCTGTAGCAGTGGTTTAAACCGCCACTACACGCAAAAATAACCGCTGCTAAATGGAGGTTTTCTTGTAGTGAAAATTCACTTATTTATGAATATCATAACCTTATTCCATGTATAAGTTCATAGAAATACCTTCTCACCAACTTTTAATTCCATATCTCAATAGTGACTATCAGTACAACACTTCTGTCTACTCTAAGATACCAGAGTGTGACTATGAGTAACATCAATATTCTCTTCTTCTTGACCTATATTTTTCCTCAATGATGATATGGAGGGGGGAGGATTTTTTTCCCTCTCTATTTCCTCCCCCACTTTCTCCTTTCTCTTTATCTCCTTCTATCCTTCCCCCTCTTCTCACGCCTCTCCTTGAATCTGGGGTCTCTCTTTGTAACATCTCAGGTATTTATAGAATAATAAATTTTTATATCTATTAATATTTTTGAATTTAATATTAATTTTATTTTAAAGGGGAAACTATGTATGATAGTGTACCTGACACGCAATAATGAATTTCTCCAAAATCTTACGTTGCACACAACACTGAGTTATACTGAAAAATAATAAAATAATAATAATATTATTTTAAATGGTAGTTAACGCCTAGCTGTTATATTGGAAGGAATAAAAAAATAAACTATATTATGATTTTACATATTTTTTAAATGTTTTTACATTTATCCAATGAATTTTAGAGGCTTAAAATGAGAATGAATACAATTTTAAGCATAAAATACTCTAATACTTCATTTTATAGCCTTTTAATGGAGAAACCTTTTTAAAAATAGTTTTTGTGACTTTTATATGTTATATTTGATAAAATAAAATTCTTATTTATAAGGGTGATATCAAAATTTACTTCTGTTGAAATTTTGGTATTTTTCTGATAAAATACATATTTTTATGAATAGTGAAAAATTCTGCATTTTAATTCAAAACCGCCTTTTCATCTAATTTATTTATATAGTTAGATTGTCATTTTAATTGGTTTTAAATTTAAATTGGATTAATTTTTTTATAATTTAATTCAATGATATTAATTGGTAGTAATTTCATATTTAAATTGGATATAAACACATGTCAATCTTTTGATAGTTTTTATTTCTTAAAATCCACTTTTTGGTTTTGACAACGATAATTAATTTTAAATTAATTTCTGAAACTTCTATATTTTGAATATGGAAAAATGGATTCCATATTTGGAATCAGAAGCTCCAAATTTTGTAAATAGTTACATTTTATTTTTGGACATTATGAATAGTAACTTATGTAATTATTTTTATTTACTATGGTTATAGGTTAAATCCGGTAAATAATGGTAAAAATTAAAATTATAATAATATAAAACCATACTAACACGTGTCCTAATACTATTTTATGAGATATGTTCAACCATGGTCATCCTTGGGTCTTTTTTATGACCCCATGGAGGCACTTGGGTGTGATAATGACCTTTTATAATATTTATTTTAAAGAAAAGGGAAATATAACATAAACATGTATCTCCTAATTAAAGAAATTTTAATTTGGTTTATATAAATAATATATTAGACTATAAATATTAATTAGAAAGATAAAAATATTTTCTATATCATGGTATTCTATTTATAATTTTTAGACATTAAATAAATAAATTTATTTATGAAACAATGATGATGCAGTGATTACCTTACTAATGAAAGATTCAAATAAATGATATTATAAATATTAAAATAAATGTAATTTGAATATTTTTATGCCGTAGATAATTTTTTGGATGGCATTGAAATGTAAAGGATGATTTAATGTATTTTTTTTAAAGGAATAAAGTTGTTACGACTTTAAAATAATCAATTACTAAGTAGTGTCAAAATTGACATAAATGAGTTTAAAAAAATACTATTTTATTAAATGATATAATAGTCCTAAAAATTTAATATTCTGCAAAATGACTTATATAATGTTATAAATGTCATTAATGATCCAATTTTGGTTCTATTGTAATTTTATAGTAACTATAGTAACCATATATTATGAAAATACAAGAAGATATGGTAAGAGTTAATGTTTTTAACTAAGGGTTAAAGCTAAAAGATAAGGTTAATTTTATGACCTAAATTTGTCTAAAAACTATTCTTTAGAGGATATATACCCATAATCACCTTAACCTTGGTATTTATCACTTTTTAACTATCAGAATTCTAAAATCAATTTATAATAAAATAACATTTCAAGACTTTCCTAAAGTGCCTCTCCCTGCTCTTATAAAAGGCCACCACCTCTACCCACTTACTCACACCTCTAAATAACCTTTTACCAACCAAATTCTGCTCAAATAATCTCCCAAAATCCATAACTTACTCCTATAATCCTTACTTTTGGCAGAAATAAATTCAATAAATCCTTTTGGCTCAAATCAAAAGGAGTTACCCGATTTAGAGGTAATGTCTTCTCTCAAGCTTCTTTCATTTATTTTCATTCTCCACCCCATAAAATATTTTTATTCCATTATTTTATAACAACAACAATATCATAAAATATTATAGGATTTTTTATGCTAATTTTTTTACCTACACTTACACACACCTCCATATAATGGATATAGAACATACTCTTTCTGTGTACAATGAACTACTGCCTCACAAAATGCCGATTGTTCTATTTTCTCCTACCACCTATCATTGTGGAAATTATGATGGTAATATATTTATATATTATATAAATTATATTTTCCATATTCTTATATAATTTTTATTTAAAACATACCTTTATTCTTTCCATATAGTGTAAATTTGATAATTTCATTTGAGGAAGTGTGGACTACCGCCCCCTCAAAGTGATATGAATCGTTCATGCCATACATGGAACATATAAAAGATAGAGTTAATGAACCTATGTAACATATATAACATAGATATTATACTGTAATTATAATATAATTACGTGTCTTTTGTTTTTTATTCCTTTAATATTCAATTAATATGATAAAGAAATAAAAGTAGCATTCATGCGTACATATGACCTACCGTCTTCATGAACGTTTAATTTCATTTCTTATCTACAAATGTTATGTAATATTATAAATACATATATAATTTATATATATGATATTTAAATCATGAATAATATTCTAGATATAATGTAATTATGACCACATAGATAATTTTCATCAAAACAAGTTCATTTTTGACTCAAATACCAAACATTGACAAAATGTCTGATATAAACTAAAAAAATTATCTAATTTATATAAAATGGTAATAAGTGATATAAAATGAATAATAAACTTTAAAAAGGTTCTAAAGAAAGTATAAATTATCCTAAGTTTATTATTCAGGAAATTAAAGAGTGAATGAGACAAGTCAGACTCAAGGTAAGGGACTTCGTCTCAATATCCTTTCATTGAGGCATTTCTTGATAATATGCACCTTTATTATTTTATAAGGTGTATATACAGCCAATATTACATTTCATATCCATATTTTATCTATAATAATTTTATTTATTAAATCATGTAGATTAATATTTAAATGTTCAAAGTGTTACGGGACACCTTGAACATTTAAAGATTTAATTATCAAATATTTTTTCTTCTTAATATTAAATTACATATTTATTTATATAGGTATAAAAGGAATATACATGAAATTTTATGTCAATATTGAATTCTATTCAATGTTTTCAAAATGAATATTTTTATATGAGGTGTTTTACTTTATTTACAAAACGATAAAAGGAATGTTTTTTTAACGTATACGGCCACAACGAATTATCTGCCACCATAACCATTATTTGATATTTGGATTCCTATATAAGACTTAATGTATTTTAAAAGGAAAATAAATCCCTTATTCCTTTTATTTGGGTATCTTGGTATTTAAAATGGGTTATTAAATGAAAATTTTATTTTTAGAAGTATTTCTTTTCATATGGGATTATAAGAATTTTTCAAAAGGGTTTTGTGATGAATGTGTTTTATTTATGAAATGGCACATGAACATTATATGAAACGGGTGAGCCAGATATATATTATACGAAGGGTTGATCCTCATTATAGCTCATGGGTGAGAACACATAGCTTATATGAAGGGTTGATCCCCATTACAGCTCACGGGTGAGCCTGACACAACTTATATAAAGGGTTGAGCCCCATTATAGCTTACGGGTGAGCCCAATATAGATTATAAAAAGGGTGATCCACATTATAGATCTCCAATTTGGAAGTCAACCATATGGTTATTCCAATTGGAAGATGTTTGAAAGGGTTTTATGTATATGATTCTCTAAGTTATCTAAAGGAGTTTTAATTGCTTTATATTGTTTTTAGTGTTTTTCATTAAGCAAAAAGTATGAGTGTTATTCATGTAAAAATGTTTTTTTTTCATATGCTCAAATAAAATTGAATGGTTTATCAGGTTTTAACTAGAATAATGTATTTTCTTTATTTTTATATCACTTACTAAGATTTTTTTTCTTATCCCAAGTTTTTAAATGTTTTCATAGGATTTAAGGGAGAATAGAGTCTAGGATGGAATCAAGGAAAAGTTATGATGATTAAACATGAAAATAACCCATGTTTCTTTTTTAAAAGTTTTTATGTTATAGAAGAAAAAGATATTGTTGGAAGTGTCCACTTTGTATTTCTCTGTTTTTGTTATGTAATTGTTATGGCCTAATACTCTAAAGCTCTAAAACTGAAAAGACCCTCAATGTGAAATATTGACTTAACTCAAGATTATGTAACTTTTAAGGATGGGGCCTTATAATCTCCCTAGTTTCATTTTATTAATGGTTCTCCAATGATGTTTTTATTGTATTCTCTCATACTGGTACTTTTTTCTCGGTGAATGTCCCATAGGGAGTTATTTTTGGTCCCGATGAATGTGGTCTGATATTGAATCCCTGGCCACTCCAGCCTTTCTATGACCTCATGTTCCATCACACCTCTACAAGATGGATCTAGAGAGATGGTAACTCTATGGTTTTGGGATATGTGGTTGCAGAAGTTGATAGTTTTACAAGAACTACTAAGTCGGAATGATCTTATTATCGGATCCTAGTTTCAGTATCACCATGATGCCAAATTTCAGAGCCCTCATATGTTCAAATATATACCAAGGCCTCAAGCCCCCTACTCCTATCCTAGTCAGATCTAGAGTGGATGTTATATATAGGTTTTAAAATGTGGGGGTTGGTGTCCAAAGACGCTCCTTCAGTGGCCTAAGTTATTTTTCTTATTTAATGGAATTATGGTCCTCTTACTCTCTGCCGAGGGTGGATTCCTGAGGTGGAATCAATAATGAAAATGGTAATGTTTCATTTTTTCATATTTATTCCTCAAGTCATTGATGAAGGTTTTTTTATTCTTCTATAGAATTATAAATTTTAATTGGTTTGGTTTTCTCTGGTTCACCTAGGGTTGAAAAAGACAATGCTAATGTTTTAAGATGGATTTGACAGGATTTGTAATGGTTTGTTCTAGTTCAAAAGAGTTGATGGTGAATGTTATGGTTTCTAGTTTCTAGTGTGTTTGGTTGATTCCACCATCATGTTGAGGATGAGGACGCGATGATGTTGATGGTGAATTTTTGCTGGAAACGATGATGCGGTTGATGGTGTGGACTCAACGTATCTGATGGAGGTGGACCGTGACTCAGAATCTCATGAACTGAGGAGGTTAGTGGTTTAGGGATCACATTTCATTTTCAAAATTTGAACTTAAAATTTTGAATATTTTATTCAGTTGATGTTTGGTTTAACTTTTAATTAGGATTTTCAGTGCCTATTTTTTTATTTTGGAATATGTGGTGTTTGTTTTGGATACTTGGAATGTGTAGTTCCCACTAAACCTCAAAGTTCATTTTTAAAAAATTCAAAAAAAAAGAATTGCAGCCTACTCTAAGCTACCTTTTATGTGTTTCTAAATGGATCTAACCTTCTATGTAATTTTCTCATCTACATCAAGTCCCGATATCTTTATTTCTCTAAATTTATCCTAGGATGTTGTAGTTCTACACTTATTTCCATTGATGGATTCATAAGGAGACTTCATAATTCTCAAGTGAAAGCTATTGTCATAAGAGAACTTGACTAGAGGATGGTGTTGATCCCAAACATCTTTAAAATATATAGAAAGATATCTCAACATATCCTACTGGGTTTAAATTTTCATCTCAGAATAAACATATGTCTAAGAATGATAGGAAGTATTGAAACAAAACTCGGTATCTAGATCTTGCTAAATACTTCTCCAGAACTTTAAGTTAAACCTCAGATCCTGATCATATAAAATAGAATGTGGTACTCCATGTAGCCTTACCACTTCCTTAATGTGTATCCTAGAAATATGATCAATATATAAATCATCTATGATATTAATTAAGTGCATTGACTTCGTAAGGTGGTCAACCACAACCCAAATTGAATTATGGCATTTAAATATTTTGGAGGGTCCTATGATGAAATACATTGTGATTTTTTCCAATTTTCATTCTGGTATGGGTAATGATTGTGTCATCTCCTTAGACTTCTATATCTTATAATTAACTTACCGTTATACCAAGAATAAAGATATATACTATGCAATATCTTTCTTTATGTGGTCACACCATAAATACTCTTTTAGATATCTATATGTCTTCATACTACTAGGATTAATAGATAATGGTGATATATGATATTCTTCCAATATTTCCTTCTTAAATTATTATATTGGCTAGACATAAACTCAGTTCCCGAACCTTATCATTCTATAATAATCATGGTTAAACTTAGGAAAATTTCTCACCTTCTTTCACAGCTCCACACCCTCCTTCTGCACCTCTTTAATATTCACAAGGAAAGATAGTTGAACAATCATTTGAGAAATATAATATTTCTCCCCTTATTTAAAGATTCCAAGGTACATACTTTGAAAATATATAAATATTATATCTTTTTTGATCCTTATCATAGATAATATAACCTGATCCTTTCGATTCAATGTATCGGCCACCTTGTTTGCTTTCTGAGAGTGGTGATGTATTAGCAAGTCATAATCTCTAATAAACTCCAACCACCTTATCTAGTGAATAGTCAACACTTTCTAGGTGAATATATACTTAAAAATTTTATGATCAGTATATATGTCATACCTTTCTCCATAAAGATAATTCCTACATATCTGTAAATTAAAAATTTCCCTTTATAACTCTAAATCACGAGTCATTTAATTTTTATCTTGAACATTCAATTGGACTGAGGCGTAAGCTATCATCATATCATTCTACTTAAGAACACACCCCATATCCTTTTTGGATGCATCATTGTAAATAAAAACCCTTCTCCACTAAATTATTGTGTGATCACAAGTTCACTGACCAACCAAATCTTTATTTCCATGAAATTTTATTCGCATTCATCATTCAAAAGTAACTTAACTCCATTTTGAGTTAACTTGGTGAGTGGATTAGACAACCACGAGAAATCATTCCCAAATCATCGATAATATCCAACCAATCCAAGAAAACTATATATATCTGTCACAGTGGTTGGTCTAGGAAGTTTTTTAATAACTTCCATCTTTGATGGATCCACCGATATACCATTTATTGAGATTATATAACCAAAAGATGATACTTTATGTAGAAAAAATTCACACTTGGTAAATTTTTTATATAACTCATTCTTTCTTAAGGTATTCCATACAATCCTAAAGTGATCTTTATAATCTTCATTAGTCTTGGAATATATAATAATATCCTCTATAAATAGTACCATAAATAGATCATGGTAATCACTAAAGAATCTATTCATTAAATCCATGAAGATAGAGGGAGGATTAGTAAGAACAAATTACATGACTATAAATTCATAGTGTCCATATCTCAATCAGAAGGTGGTATTGTGTATGTCATCACTTTTGAAACTTAATTGATAGTATCCATAATGAAGATCAATCTTGAAAAAATATTGAGATTCTCAGAATTTATTGAACAAATCATCCATATGGGGTAGATGATACTTATTCTTGATCATGATCTTGTTAAATTACTGATAATCAATGAAAATTTGCATTGATCCATATTTATTCTTAATAAAAAGAATAAGTGCACACCAAGTTAACACAATTGGATGAATGAATACCTTATCAAGATTCTTCTAGAGTTTATTCTTCAATTCTTATGACTTAATCAAGGCCATTTTATATGGAGTCTTTGAAATAAGTGTAGTACTAAGTACGAGTTCAATTAAAAAACCAACTTCAAGATAAATAAAAAGTCTAGGAAACTATTATAGAAATATATCAACCAACTAAAATATAATAGGTATATCTTTGATGTTAAGTTTCTCCAAAACCATATGGGATAAACGCCCCTTTTGAATAGTAATCAAGACCCACGCAATGAATAAAATTTCCATTAGAAGTTCATATTAATCGTCACCCCAATAAACAATCATAGGACGGTTGGGAATATAAAATGCCACTTACCTTCCTCTAATATTGATATGGGATTTATATATAGAAATCCAATCCATTCCAAAAATTACATCAAATTAAACAAGAGGAAGAATAACAATACTTTCAGGAAGCACATTCCTGAAAACTTCAATTGGGGAAGGATCATATACATGAGATGAGATCATCATATTATTAGAATTTTTACTACTATTTTAATATATAATCATTGAGTTGGTAATATTATACCTTTAGAAAATTCTTTAGATATAAAATATTGGGTAAAAATAGAATCAAATAAGACATTATAAATTATTGAGTGGATGGTAAGTGTATATTTTATGACTTCATTATCATACCCAACATCAGTAATAATGATCACATGATATTTCCCTTTGTCTCTAGGATCAAGAGGTTTTTGACATTGATCATCATCATCAACCTTGGATTTGGTCAATGGTTATCATAATTCCCATACTCCATTCATTTGATACATTGGAGTGTGGGTGGTGTATTCTATTGAGCATTTTCATCATTCCTTTCATTGACTGGACTATTCACATCACTTCAACACTCTTTATCTTAATGACCATCCTTTTCAATCTTAAAGTATTTTCTATTCCCCTTAAAATAATTTCTTACATGTTTCTTTACACACTTATGGTATCAAGGAAGGCTCATCTTCTTCCATCCATGGTTCTTATTATTATAATTTCCTTTGAATTCCATCTTTCTTTTCTTATTGAAACCATGAGACTGATGGGTGAATGAAATCAACATCTCTACCTTGATATAATGATGAATCATTTTTTATATCTATCGAAGTATATTATTTCTAACTACCTTTGAAGAATTGGTTTTAAACAACTAAATAACCAATCAATATTACTTTCTAGTTCAATGATTATAACACCCCTAGATTTTATGAAAAATATTCTTTTAATTTCATTAATGTATTGTGTTGTATTCTACACCAAGATTACCTTGCGCTATATGTAACACCGTATTAGCTTGCAGTATACGCAATACTATTCTTGAATCGTGTTACACACAATTTTGATAATAGTGATTCTACGCAACATAGAGTATATATATATATATATATATATATTCAATGTATAAATGAAATATGGTTGGATTCTGTTATACGAAACAACTAAGGATTCTTTCACAACACGCAACCCTGACTTGGCTTGCATTACACGCAATCGCGACCTTCCCCGATAGCGTGTGTTGTACGCAATACCGGGTTTTAATAAAGAATGATATATTATTATAATATTGTCATGAACTAGCCGTTATGAATAGTATTAACTAAATTTTGAATTTTATCACATCATTATTCATCTTACACATTTTCTAGAACATGGTATAAGAACAAAATAAATTTTTCGGGTAAAATAAGTATTTTTCAAAAAATGTAGTTTTGCCGCCTTTTGATGGCGCGCCCACTTTAAATGTAGTTTTTGACATGTTTATAAGTTCAATTTTACAAAATAAAATTCTTATTTTGAATCAGGATATAAAAATTTACATTAGATAAAGTTTTGATATTTTTTCGATAACTTTCATATTTTAATGAATAGTAAAAACACGCTATATTTTAATTAAAAACAACTTTTTTCATCGTAATATCTTATGCGGTTAAATTATAATATTGAATGGTTTTAAAGTATAAATATAATATATTTTTACCATTTAATATAATGTATGACATTAGCATTGATTTTACCTTGAATTCGTAGGTTAAATCAATTCAATCTTTTGCAATGTTTTAAAGAAAACCCATTTTCTTTCGACAACGGGATTAATTTTAATTTAATTTCTGCAACTTTTGTGTATTGAATTTGGAAAAATGGATTCCATATTTGGAATAAGTGGATCCAAATTATGTTAATAAACTATTTTTTATTTTTGGGAATTATGAATAGTAACTACGGTAAATTTTATTTACCATAGTTAAAGGTAAATCAGGTAATTAAGGGTAAATATAATATTTTAAAATTACCCTAACAAATGTCAAAATACTATTGGATGAATAAAAGTCGACCCATGTCACCTAAGGGTCGGATTATATTCATTTAATTAAATTTTGTCAATGAAAATAATTTAATTATTATTAAAACCAAAGAATGTGACAACGTGTCACTTTCTTAAATCTTATAAGTATAATAATTTTAATCTAGTGATAAGCTTCATGAAACATAGAACATGAATAGTCTCCAGAAAGATAATACAATTATCTACATCATAGGAATTTATTTAGAATTTTTAGGTGTTAAATAATTATCATTTATTATGACACAAAGATGATGCAGTAATTGTCTTATTAATGAAATATTGACATAATTGATGTTATAAATGCCCAAATAAATGTAATTTGAAACTTTTTATGACTTACAATAATTTTCTAGTTTAACATGACATGTTATCGTTGATTTATGGAACTTGGTTTGAACTTATCATTCTGTTATGAATTTCATAAAAATCATGTACCAAATAGTGTCAAAATTGACATAAATTAGTTTTTAAAAAAAATATTATATTATTAATTGTTATTTTATTCCTCAAAATCTAAGGTTCGTCCAAATTACTTAGATAAGGTTATATATATTAATACTAAACAAATTGGGGTTCGTTTGGCTTGATATAGTAAGTTTATTAACCATATAGTGTAAGAAAACAAAAAGACACGGTAAAAGTTAAATTATTTAACTTAGAGTTAAATCTAATTGATAAGGTTAAAATAATAATCTAAACTTGTCTAAATCCTATTGTATGAGAGGATTTCGACCCATCCCAACCTTATCCTAGAAATAAATCAATTTGGAGCTATTTAAAACCGAACTTGACTTTATAATAAAATATTTTTTTTAGTTATTCCAAAGGTGCCCCTCTCCTCCCTTATAAAAGGGAACCTCCTCCCTCTCTTCCTCACACAACTTTTAGTCTTCAAGCTCAGCCAAACCCTACCAAATTCTCTTCTACACTTCCCTAGAAACATCCTAGAGGTTCTGGTCTTCCTCAAAGACCAATTTTAGTGCCCTAAGAGGAGGTCTCAAAGAGGCGCTTCAAAGAAGAGGTAATTTCCGTTATCGATTCTTTCACCTTTATTTCTTCTTCCACTTCTTCTTATTAGGTTGTTTCATTATAAAGTAATAACATCAATATCACTCATATACTTATATGTTATTATAAGTATGAAACAACCCTATTTTACCATCTATCCATCCTACGGAAAAATAAATCACCGCGCGTGCGTATGTACGGAATACCGTCTCCACGCCGTGGTGTAATCTATTTTCCACCACCACCTTACTTGGATGGGTATAATGGTGTAAATAATGACTATATATGACTATTATAAAGTTATACTTATTCTGAAATAGTATACATACACTCCAATACAATTCCACGATCATAGGAATGATATCATCACTCGTGCGTACGTACGGAATACCGTCTCCATGATGTGATGCGACTCGTTCTACATGATCTTCATTTCATAATGATTATATAAATGAATTTAATGAATTAATATGATATATATTACACTAGTACCATTCTGGAAATGAGGTATCTATGACCTAAATATAATAATAAGAATTTATTCGACAAAACACGCATAAGAACAAAAAGATATAAACACCCGAATAACAAGTAGCAATGAAATATTACTACTAAGAAGCTAAGAATATGACCATATATGATATCATAAAAATAATTATGATTATGGAATAAGTCAATAACATTATTTAAATAATTATACAGGAGGTTCAGACACTTACAAAGCAAGTCGGACCTAAGGTAAGGGAAATGTCACAATCTCATTTTTATCCGAGATTGTTTATACTTTGGTATTTACTGGGGTGTATTTTATCATCCACATCCATGTTTCCTCAATATGTAATATTATTTCCATCCACCAATAATTGTTAAAATACAATTTTACCCTTCAGTGAGTTTTTAGTAAAAGATATGAAAGGAATCTTTTGTCGTTTTTCGTACGAGGTACTTTTTGACTTTTCCGACAAAAGTACGAGAAGAAAGTTTTTTTTAACTTATACGGCATGAATGGATCTTTAAAAAATTATTTCCAAGAATATTCCTTTACAAGTTTTAAAGTTCATTTTTAATCAACTTCTTTTAGTTTAAAATTGTATGACATGTTAAGAAAGGAAAAGTGTTTTTGAAGTAGAAATGATATTTTCCTCAAGAATGAAGTTCAAGTGTTTTATCAAAATTATTTTCCATATAAGATAATAAAGGGTTATATTTTTATCCCTATTATTACATTGATTTGATTATGTTGTGATGGAATTATTTTTATGAATTCCTTTATCATATATGAATTGTTTTATGATGTCATGATGTTTAAGATTCCCATTTTTATTACATGGGTTATGAAATGATGTATGGTTTATGATTTTGTGGCACACATAAGAATGGTATAATTATGAGATGGGTGGGACCTATATCTCCCTCCAATTCATTGGGTAAAGATTTTATATCTCATGAGATAGACATGGCTGGAACGGTAGGTTATACCGGTTCAGTGAAACAGGACTGAAACGAGGGTGACTCAGTTCAGAAATGGACTTTGTCCACTAAGATAGTCTTGGAAATGAGTCTTGACTAATAAGAAATGATTATCTATGATTATGTGTGTATGCCACAAAGTTTCATGTTTTAAGTTATGATTATTGGGATTTCATTTCACTACTATGATTTATCCCATGTTATGAAATTATGCTCTCTTTTGCAGGTTAAGATTTCCAAAATGCTATGTTCTTATGAATATGATGTGATTGATATTTCTTTTGTTTACCCTTATTGAGAATTTGAGATCACCTCTTTTTTGTTTTCTTTTCCCCAGGATATAAAGAAAGGTTTTAGGTAAAAAAGAAGAAGATCTTTATGTGAGTTGTTGAAGATCTTTCACCACGATTAGAAGATTATATTCCGAGTTTCCAAAGACACTAAACTATTACGGTCCTTGTGTGTGTGTTTTTGTTATGTACTAAGTATTCCGCAAAAGTAATGTAATGTCCATGTACGTTAAGCTTCGGGTCTCTACAGTTGGTATGAGAGGAAAGGTTTAGTCAACCTTTGGAAACTAGGATGCGAAATCGTTAGTGAGATCCCTAGAGATATTTCTAAGGTATGTCTAGGGATGTCCCTAAGGTTAAGTATACGTATAGGTTATAGTACTATAATTACGCTAACGATCATAGAATTAAACCTAAGATGTTAGATATTGAAGGTACTCCCCCTTTATTATGTTGTTTTCCCTAGCATGATTTTTGCCTCTCACACTATTCTTTTTGGGTTTTAGACGATGGCTGGAACCCGAAGGAACCGTGTTGATCAATGCAATGAACAATGCAATGATTTCCCTCCTGAACAAACATATGTTATGGGAGATGGAGTGAAAAATCTTATTGATATACTTACAAAAGCTATGAATCATTCTGGACTTCCAAATGAGAAGAGAAGGGAACAATATTCTATTGAGTCCTTCATGAGGCAACGTCCACCTTTTTTCAGTGGGAATTCCAATCCACTTGTTACTGAACAATGGATCAGTACCACTGAAAAGATATTTTCAGTTCTTCAATGTTCTGAGCATGATAAAGTAATCTTAGCAGTATATCATTTGGAAGGTGAAGCTGATCAATGGTGGAATCTTATCAAGAATACGAGGCCAAGAGATGAAATTGAGTCCCTGGAATGGGACGAGTTCAAGAACTTGTTTTTCAGTAAGTAATTCCCTCGTATTCTTCGAACAAAGATGGAAAAGGAGTTTCTTGAGCTAAAGCAGAAGGATGATGAATCTGTTGGTATATACGAAGCGAATTTTACAAGACTTTCAAGGTATGCATCTGGCATTATCATCCAACCTGAAAGTAAAGTTGATCGATTTTTCAGTGGCTTAAAACCAAGTCTTCGAAGGGCATTAGCTATAAGAGACTTCAGTAGCTATGAGGAAATTGTGCGTTGTGCTATGAAGGTAAAAATGGAAGTTGGTGTTACATATCCATCTCATGGTTTTGAAAAGAAACGAAAGATGGAGTTCAAGGAGAAATCTCAAAATAATGGTGAAAAGAAGATGAATGTTTCCTTATGCACAAAGTGTGGAAAGAAGCATGGTGGAGATTGTCTTAAAGGGACTAGAAAATGTTTTAAGTGTGGAAAAGAAGGTCATCGAGCAGCTGAGTGTCGAAGTAATGGAAAAAGGTTTTCTAATGATGTGAATAAAGCAAACACTGCAGAGAACGCACCACCAACACTTCAATGCTTCAAGTGCAAGGAAATGGGGCATTATGCTAATAAATGCCATAATCCAAGGGTTAGTGATAATCAACATGAGAAACCACTTAAGTCAAAGGACAAAGGGAAGTCACATGCGATCACTATTGGCGATGTTGAATATGACAATGATGTGGTGGAATGATTAAGTGTTTATGTAATGGTATTCCAAAATAATGTTGTATCATAAAGTATTGGAATATTTATGTATTGGTCTAATGTGGTATTCAAAGTTATTGAGATATTTTTGGAAATAAGATGATATGCGCATAATGAAGGGAAAAAGAGAAAACGAAATGTTTAACAGTATTCATGAGCTCATGATTGATATAAGGACTAAGTGATATCATGGTTTGAGTATATAGAATTTTGAGGATTTTGGTATGTGGAAAGTGTTAACTATTAACTGCATTCATGTTTTCACTAAGGTTCAATGGGTACTCATTCTTCAAGAGAATACATGATTAAGGTATTCACATGTTTGTAATTTGACCAACAAGACATATCTTATGATATATGGGGGATAAATGATGGCATTCACGTGATTGTTCTGTGACATTTCAAGTAATCATTTTCTTTATACTATGATCTTGGACCGAAGTATTTTAGATAATCCTAAAGATTAGAATGGATTATTTTGGACATAAGTTAGGATAAAACGTTTTTCGATATTATTGATGGGATGTTATAGTAATATAGATTTAGAAAAAGGACAACCTGCAGGAAGGGCGACAGCCCATCGCGTCGGACAAGGATGTGGGAATCGAACCCACAACCGAAGTGCGACTGGCCTTTATTGCCTACCACTGGCCTACAGGAAGTCCCTGGTTAGTAGAAACTAGTTTTATTATATTAAGTAGTATGATATATGAAGTATAAGTCCATTTTAGGAACCATATATGATTAATCTCACTATAGATTGACTTATGTATATTTAATAACTTTTTCTAACCTTTTGTTTGAGACAAATGGAATGACCCATCATTCTATCACATGATCTTCTAACACTTCACGAATAACAAATTCAACTTCATTTATTTAAGAGATGAAGTGGAAATTGTTCAAAGTACGAACAACAGTGAGATTGTACCAAAATCAAGTAAGTATTTCTTCTAATTCAAAATTTTCAACTTTAGGTAAATGATATTGAAAACCAAAAATGTTGTCCTAGTGATCTTATATCTGATGAATCAGATGGTACCCTAGATCATCACAAATTTATGGCTTTGCGATTGTTGGATTTTTCATAGCCATGTTCTCTACCACTCTCCATCCGAACATGATGGTTAGATTTTTCTTCCATATCCATATTTTCACCTATGTTCTCCTACGTGGAAACCCAGTGATGAGTTAATTTGGGTAACCGTTACATTTAATACTTTAGTTTTTAAAGCCATATTTTGGTATTCCTTTTTATGATGTGGGTTTCTATTAAACAGACTTTCGAGTAGTAAACCATTTATAACCCCGACGAATTTCGAGGGCGAAATTCATTTTAAGGGGGGTAGAATGTAACACCCCTAGATTTTATGAAAAATATTCTGTTAATTTCATTAATGTCTTGTGTTGTATTCTACACCAAGATTACCTTACGCTATACGCAACACCGTATTAGCTTGCAGTATACGCAATACTATTCTTGAATCGTGTTACACACAATTTTGATAATAGTGATTCTACGCAACATTGAGTATATATATATATATATATATATATATATTCAATGTATAAATGAAATATGGTTGGATTATGTTATACGAAACAACTAAGGATTCTTTCACAACACGCAACCCGGACTTGGCTTGCATTACACGCAATCACGACCTTCCCCAATAGCGTGTGTTGTACGCAATACCGGGTTTTAATAAACAATGATATATTATTATAATATTGTCATGAACTAGCCGTTATGAATAGTATTAACTACATTTTGAATTTTATAACATTATTATTCATCTTACACATTTTCTAGAACATGGTATAAGAACAAAATAAATTTTTCGGGTAAAATAAGTATTTTTCAAAAAATGCAGTTTTGCCGCCTTTTGATGGCGCACCCACTTTAAATCTAGTTTTTGACATGTTTATAAGTTCAATTTGACAAAATAAAATTCTTCTTTTGAATCAGGATATAAAAATTTACATTAGATAAAGTTTTGATATTTTTCCGATAACTTTCATATTTTAATGAATAGTAAAAACACGCTATATTTTAATTAAAAACAACTTTTTTCATCGTAATATCTTATGTGGTTAAATTATAATATTGAATGGTTTTAAGGTATAAATAGAATATATTTTTACCATTTAATATAATTTATGACATTAGCATTGATTTTACCTTGAATTCGTAGGTTAAATCAATTCAATCTTTTGCAATGTTTTAAAGAAAACCCGTTTTTTTTCAACAACGAGATTAATTTTAATTTAATTTCTGAAACTTTTGTGTATTGAATTTAGAAAAATGGATTCCATATTTGGAATCAGTGGATCCAAATTATGTTAATAAGCTACTTTTTATTTTTGGGAATTATGAATAGTAACTACGGTAAATTTTATTTACCATAGTTAAAGGTAAATCTGGTAATTAAGGGTAAATATAATATTTTAAAATTACCCTAAAAAATGTCAAAATCCTATTGGATGACTAAAAGTCGACCCATGTCACCTAAGGGTAAGATTATATTCATTTAATTAAATTTTTTCAATGAAAATAATTTAATTATTATTAAAACCAAAGAATGTGACAACATGTCACTTTCTTAAATCTTATTAGTATAATAATTTTAATCTAGTGATAAGCTTCATGAAACATCGAACATGAATAGTCTCCAGAAATCTAATACAATTATCTACATCATAGGAATTTATTTAGAATTTTTAGGTATTAAATAATTATCATTTATTATGACACAAAGATGATTCAGTAATTGTCTTATTAATGAAATATTGACATAATTGATGTTATAAATTCCCAAATAAATGTAATTTGAGACTTTTTATGACTTAAACTAATTTTCTAGGTTAACATGAAATGTTATAGTTGATTTATGTAACTTGGTTCGAACTTATCATTCTGTTATGAATTTCATAAAAATCATGTACCAAATAGTGTCAAAATTGACATAAATTAGTTTTTAAAACAAATATTATATTATTAATTGTTATTTTATTCCTAAAAATCTAAGGTTCGGCCAAATGACTTAGATAAGGTTATATATATTAATAATAAACAAATTGGGGTTCGTTTGTCTTGATATAGTAAGTTTATTAACCATATAGTGTAAGAAAACAAAAAGACACGGTAAAAGTTAAATTATTTAACTTAGAGTTAAATCTAATTGATAAGGTTAAAATAATAATCTAAAATTGTATAAATCCTATTGGATGAGAGGATTTCAACCCATAACCACCTTATCCTAGAAACAAATCAATTTGGAGCTATTTAAAACAGAACTTGACTTTATAATAAAATAATATTTTTAGTTATTCCAAAGGTGCCCCTCTCCTCCCTTATAAAAGGGCACCTCCTCCCTCTATTCCTCACACAACTTTGAGTCTTCAAGCTCGGCCAAACCCTATCAAACTCTCTTCTACACTTCCCTATAAACATCCTAGAGGTTTTGGTCTTCCTCAAAGACCAATTTTAGTGCCCTAAGAGGAGGTCTCAAAGAGGCACTTCAAAGAAGAGGTAATTTCCGTTACCGATTCTTTCACCTTTATTTATTCTTCCACTTCTTCTTATTAGGTTGTTTCATTCTGAAGTAATAACATAAGTATCGCTCATATACTGATATGTTATTATAAGTATGAAAAAACCTTATTTCACCATCTATCCATCCTACGAAAAAATAAATCTCCGCGCGTGCGTACGTACGAAATACCGTCTCCACGCCGTGGTGTAATCTATTTTCCACCAACACCTTACTTGGATGGGTATAATGGTGTAAATAATGACTATATATGACTATTATAAAGTGATACTGATTCTGAAATAGTATACATACACTCCAATATAATTCCACAATCATAGGAATGATATCATCACTCGTGCGTACGTACGGAATACCGTCTCCACGATGTGATGCGACTCGTTCTACATGATGTTCATTTCATAATGATTATATAAATGAATTGAATGAATGAATATGATATATATTACACTAATACCATTCTGGAAATGAGGTATCTATGACCTAAATATAAGAATAATAATTTATTCGACAAAACATGCATAAGAACGAAAAGATATAAACGCACGAATAACAAGTAGTAATAAAATATTACTACTAAGAAGCTAAGAATATGACCATATATGGTATCATAAAAATAAGTATGATTCTGGAATAAGTCAATAACATTATTTAAATCATTATACAGGAGGTTCAGACACTTACAAAGCAAGTCGGACCTAAGGTAAGGGAAATATCACAATCTCATTTTTATCCGAGATTGTTTATACTTTGGTATTTACTGGGGTGTATTTTATCATCCACATCCATGTTTCCTCAATATGTAATATTATTTCCATACACCTACAATTGTTCAAATCCAATTTTACCCTTCAGTGAGTTTTTAGTAAAATATATGAAAGGAATCTTTTGTCGTTTTTCGTACGAGGTACTTTTTGACTTTTCTAACAAAAGTACGAGAAGAATGTTTTTTTAACTTATACGGCATGAATGGATTTTTAAAACATTATTTCCGAGAAGCTCCCTTTACAAGTTTTCAAGTTTATTTTTAATCAACTTCTTTTAGTTTAAAATTGTATGACATGTTAAGAAAGGAAAAATGTTTTTGAAGTAGAAAGGATATTTTCCTCAAGAATGAAGTTCAAGTGTTTTATCAAAATTATTTTCCATCTAAGATAATAAAGGGTTCTGTTTTTATCCCTATTATTACATTGATTTTATTATGTTGTGATGGAATTATTTTTATGAATTCCTTTATCGTATATGAATTGTTTTATGATGTCATGATGTTTAAGATTCCCATTTTTATTACATGGGTTATGCAATGATGTATGGTTTATGATTTTGTGGCACACATAAGAATGGTATCATTATGAGATGGGTGGGACCTATATTTCCCTCCAATGCATTGGGTAAAGATTTTATATCTCATGAGATAGACATGGCAGGAATGGTAGGTTATACCGGTTCAGTGAAACAGAACTGAAACGAGGGTGACTCGGTTCAGAAATGGACTTTGTCCACTAAGATAGTCTTGGAAATGAGTCTTGAATAATAAGAAATGATTCTCTATGATTATGTGTGTATGACACAAAGTTTCATGTTTTAAGTTATGATTATTGGGATTTCATTTCACTACTATGATTTATCCCATGTTATGAAATTATGCTCTCTTTTTCAGGTTAAGATTTCCAAAATGCTATGTTCTTATGAATATGATGTGATTGATATTTCTTTTGTTTACCTTTACTGAGCATTTGAGCTCACCCCTTTTATGTTTTCTTTTCCCCAGGATATAAATAAAGGTTTTAGGTAAAAAATAAGAAGATCTTTATGGGAGTTATTGAATATCTTTCACCACGATTAGAAGATTATATTCCGAGTTTCCAAAGACACTAAACTATTACGGTCCTTGTGTGTGCGTTTTTGTTATGTACTAAGTATTCCTCAAAAGTAATGTAATTTACATGTAAGTTAAGCTTCGGGTCTCTAAAATGATAATACCCGAAGCATACCTCACAAGTCTTGTAAAATTTTCCTCATCGATAAAAATAGATTCAACATGATTCTACTTTTTCTCTAGTAATTACTTATCTATTTTTATATAAAGAATACAAGTAAATTATTTATTAAAAATATGTTCTTAAACTCATCCCACTCCATGGAGTCAATTTTTTCCCATTTCCTCATATTCTTCATAATATCCCACCATTGATCCGCTTCACCATCCAAATAATAAAAAAATAATATAACATTTTTCTGTTTTGAGCATTGGTTAATGAAAAATAAATTTTCAGTGGTACTGATCCATTATATTGCAATTAATGTATCAACAGACCCATTAAGACAAGGTATAAATTTCCTTATGAAGGACTCAACAATATGTTGTTCCCTTGTTTGCTCATTTATAAGTTCAAAATGATTCATGGCTTGAGAAATTTGTGTAACCCTAAAAAAGTATGTATTTAATCTCCCATAAAATTTAATTTATCAAGAGGAAAATCATTGAAATGTTCATCACATTTAGAATTAAAATGGATACTTCTCATTATTTCCATGGACTAAAAATAAAAATCATATTATAAACAAAAATAATCATAGAGGGAAGTCATATAATCATGGAAAAATCATTCATAGGATGTCTAAATCATGATTTTTTTTCAATATATGACACCTTTGGTTTAGCCTAGGTCATACAAGATCATTATCTATCCAATCCCTTTATAATGATTCATAAATAAAATGTGAGTTAACCTAAGAATATCCACCTAGAGTGTAAACCAGGTACACAACAAGGGATCATTAACAATGCACCATAATGATGGATGAGTTATACTCAACCAAATATTTTCATGGTTATTACCCTTAGATTCCTCTATTACAAAACCACATCCACTTGTAGTATCCATGCATGGATATATTTATAGGATAACCACATAACCTATAAACTACCAAAACTTGAGGATGTTATCATATAATTAATCTTATCTTTAGGGTTCTGACTAAAATTTCCTCATTGTAGTTTCTAAAAGTTATTAAACCTTGATCTAATACTAAATATAGAGACTCCAAACATTTCATACATAAATACTATATCTTATAAGCATAAATATCCATTACATATCAATTATATCCATACTATAACCTCAAAGGTTTAGTGACTTTGGAATCATGGATACATAAAAATCTAGTTCATAAAAGATCTACATAATTTCCCATTATGTTCTTCATAACTAAAACCCCTATTAGATATAACATACTTAAATTATTTCTTCATATCCTAGTGAAGGAAAACATAAGAAAGGGTGTGATCATATTCTAATTAAGGGTAAACATAATGGACATAAATAAATGATCATAAGTGGGTATGAGATAAGAATAAGGGTATGAGAACATGTTCAAAACTCATAATAATCATACCCAATTATTCAAAGATCTTTAAACAGGAATCATGGAATTAGGTTTTTTCAATTAAAATACATAATACATAAGAGTGATAAATCATCAATAATAAATCATGATCAATGAGAATATATTATTAGAATATGACATAAGTTTTTGGAATTCACATAAGCATAGAAAATACCTTCCTTAGTCAAGGTTTACTCCTAATACTATCATTATGGACAAAATCCCATAATGGAAATGCCTACCTGGTCATTTCTATTTTTCTCTTATGTGTAACTTCCATCTAGTTAACATCCACCGTCTCTTAGGAGTTTATTAATTCCATAAGTTCTTAGAAGTTTTTAAACTCTATCATCATTACCCAACACACTAGAGGGATATAATAGAACCACATATCCTTGGTTTATAATGTAACCACCTATCCTTACTTTCAATAAAATAAAAACTATTTATAATGTCATATTTTTCACATAGATTATTTAGAACCTATATAAAAAGCCATGAAAATTTATTTTTAACATAGTTTATATAATAACCTATGTGAAAAAGAATTTTGGATGGGTTTTTCACATTGGTTCTAAATAACCAATGTGAAAATGAAATTTTTGTAGATTTTTCATGTCATTTATATAATAATCGACATTAAAAAGAAATTCCCTCAACCTTTTCACATCAATTATATTATTAACGATGTGAAAAGTAAAATTTTCACATTTTTTAACATCGGTTATTTTATAAATGACGTGAAATATCAGTTAATTTTTTTTAAATGTTATGTGTACTCATTTATGGATCTTTTTTTCTCATGAATTCAGTCATGTTACACTCACTATAAATCCCTAAACCTTAATTTCTTCAATTTTGGTGGACTCAAATCTTATATTACCATCTTCATAGACCCTCAAATATTGTTGGATGCCACTTTAAATCTCTCTATGTGGTATTCCATTGTATTTTTCTCCTCATTTTTCTGTCTTCAGGTTTATATTTGAGGTTGGTGTTTAGTTTTTCAATTTTTTATACAACAAGGTATGTTTTAATTGATGCATGCTGATTTAAGATTGTTGCTTGAATCATATCCTCCAGTGCTAATATATTTTTTATCATTTGATTTTTTGCTTCTCTTATTTAGTGCTAATATATATTTTATTATATGATTAATGTATTTAAAATCGACTTCATTTCATATTATGATGCATGTGAATTCTTCTTTATATTTATAACCTATAGAGAGTTGAGATATAAAATGAAACATAGTTGATTTTTTATCATTGTTATAGTAGAATGAATATGATATTTTCAAATCATATAAAGGATCCCAAAAATATTATTTCTATAAATATAGTTATATCAAATAAATTAAAAGTTTTGATAAATAGAAAAAAAAATACCTTGAAAATGGATATTTACAATGGTACATTAATTAAATTATAAAATTATTCACTTTTGACAAATGTAATGTCCAATCATTTTGTAAAAAAATTATTTTTCTAAATTTGATGCTTATGAAGTTACTACTCATTATATTTTATATTTTTTAATACTTTAAAAGTTCATACCCATTTTTTAATCAAAAATATTTTTTATATTTAAGCTTACATATTATGGATCATTTGAAAAATAATCATCACATCAATACAATACTTATGATTAATTAGTTCAATTTTTTATATAGTGATGAAGGAACAATATTTGGTACAGAGTCAAAAAATAAATAAATCATTCAATGTTAACATTTTATAAGAAATTAGATCATTCAATGTTATTATTTTCTTTAAAAATTTGTGATTATTCACTAAGATTTGTTTTTAACATTTCATTAGAGTTACTAATAATATAAGAAATTTTTTCTTAGTGAGTGTATTAAATTCATCCTCCATCTTATTTTGCAGGAAACAAATACTTATTAAAATAATTTTATACTTAGTATATTATCTTCAAAAACTTATTTCTAGTCAAAAATGATCCTATATTATTGTTCAATTTTTTTAATTTCAATTGAATAAAATATTATCATAATATTTATATATATTTAGTCCTACTTCTAAGGCTTGAAATTATTATTTCTTTTTTAGTAAGACTCTCTTTTACACTAGTGATATAAATTCATTTCCTTTATTTACTATTTTATTGTATAATCATTCAAATTGATATTCAATTACATCTAAAATGTTATTAACTTCATTAAAATTATATTCACTATCACTAAAAATCATAGAAATATTATACTGTTGAATAAAACAACATGTGTATCTTCTTTATTATCATTGAAGTAATCTAATATCCCCCTCTAACTTAATTTTATCACCACTATATTCTTTTTACAAGATTTTTTTTGATATTTTTAATAAATAATAATGATTTGAAGTTAGATTACAACACTTTTAATAAGTGATGAATATGAGGAAGGTGTTGATGATTTTTTGGAATTTTCTAAATAAAATGTTCCGAACAATGAAATGTTTTTCTATCCATGCCTGAAATGTTTAAAGTAGAAGAAGTTGAAACGAAGAGAGATAAAAGATCATTTAATTTTTCATGGTTTTAATATGAGTTATATCCCTTGTATTTGGTATGGTGAAACTAGGTAGAATTTCAGATCTATTGACGATGATGCATTACAAGATGATAAGTCTGATCAAATTAAAGAAATTATTCATGATATTGAAGTAGAGGCAATTGACAAAGAAATGAAAATTGAGAATATATATGGTGTTAATGAAAAAACATTGTATCTATGTTATATAGAATTTGTTTTATCAATGGTGTTAATATTGATTAACATGAAGGCAAAAATTGGACAGAGTGAGAAGAGTTTTATAGAGTTTCTGAAATTATTGAAAGAAATTATTTCTTAAGATAATGATCTTCCAAATTATCATTATAAAGTGAAAAAAATACTATGCTCGATGGGATTGGGGTATAAGAAAATACTTTCTTGCCTGAATGATTATTTGATATATAAGAATTTTATGAATTTCTATCATATTGTCCTAAATGTGAGATGTCATGGTATAAGTTGAAAGAAAATTCACAAGATGATTTTTCATTTACAGTGGCCCCTACCATGGAATTTTGGTATATTCCTATAATTCATCATTTTAAATGTTTATTTGAAAATTCAAATGATGAAAAAGGTTAATATGTCCTGAATATTAGTGGATATGTGATAGAAAATTACAACATCTAGCTGATTGTCCACAGTAGAAGAAAACCGATCAACAATTTTCTACACTTTGAAATAAATTTAGAAATCTCATACTTGGAATATGCACAAATAGAATTAATCCATTTATAATCATTTGTAGAACTCATAGTTCATGTCTAGTTTTATTGGTAATTTATAATTTATCTCCTCAATTTTGTATGAAGAAAAAATATGTCATGTTGATATTAATGATCTCTAGACCAAAATAGTTCAGAAATGATATTGATGTTTTCTTGTCACCATTAAATGATGATTTGAAACTTTTATGAGAGGAAGGTATTAGGTTGTATGATTCTTATCAAATGGAATATTTTAAACAATATGCAATGACTATGTTCACTATAAACTACTTCCAAACATATGGAATTTTTTTGGATACAATGTTAAAGGGAATAAATCTTGTCCAATTTGTGACCAACAGACCTCATATTATTGATCTTCTACCCAAAGGTGTCATTAATTCCTTAGTGCATGATTCAAATTAGAAATTTTTAAGTTTCCCAAACTTTACTAACTACTAGGGTGTAATATAATATAAGTCTGGGGTCGATCCCACAAGGAGGGTGTTGTTCTTGTGGGTTAAAGAAATCTGGCCTTGAATCCATTACAAGAGTCCTTACAAGTTAACTAATGTTTGGGAGTTTTCTAACTATTCTTGGGTTTTACTTCAAGTGATTAAAGAGGGGTCGAGATCAAGTCTGAGTATCTAGATAATGGTGATCCTAGTTCTAATCTTGGAAAGGTCCTAAGTGTTTAGTCTGTGAAGCAAGCAGTAGTCGCTAGTCATCCTTGGTCGAGTCTTCTAGTTCTACCTAGTATGTAACTATTCCATGGATATAAGGCTAGCTACTGTCCTAGATGCATTACATTCCTTGGTTAGGAGGCTATCTATAGTCCTATATGTATTACATTCAGCTTTTATTGCATAAAGTTCCCTAAGATAATGGTCATAGTCATAGTTTACTTCAATTAGGATAGGGTTGTTTGATTGACTATCCGATGGTCATAGTATAGTCTCACAAATGAGGTTTGACCTTTTTTTTATATCCTAATTACTAATCCATTTTGGTTTGTCAATATTAGAACTAGATATTTAATTAAGAATCTTGGTATATCTAATCTTGATCCCTACACCGATGCAATTAGTTACTCATGATGGTAATTAAATCAATAAAATTGGTAAAGGAAATCATAACTATGCTAATGTAATTGAATAAATATGTGACTAACATGCATGAAAACTTTAAATAAAACCTTACTTGAAAGGAATGAAATAGAAATTAAGTGATGCGGGAATTGAAGGCATTGAAGAAAAGGAATCCACAGATCTTTGATTACAAATGTAAAATAATTACAAAGAACTAAAGTGTTTAGAGAGAGGAAAGAGAAGAAAATATTGAAAGGAGTCTAAAAGGGAGAGAGAGCTAATCCAAGCATCTTTCAAATGCGCTGTCAGGCTGATCCTTTTATCAGAAAAATTGGTCATGACATGTACTTGATCGTCACGTCGTGAACCCTAAATCCATGTTATTTCGATGAGGATCTCCAACGTGGCATGAAAATATTCCATAGATTAATGATGTTTGACCATGGTCACATTGTGTATAGGTGGTTCATGATGTGTACCCCATGGCAAGCTGGATTTTCGCATTGAATCCTCATGGATTTCTCAGCATCCGGTTTGACTATTGTCACGACGTTTAGAAGGGAGTCACGACGTGAACTAGAAATTTCTTCAGTCATCATGGTTGGTCATGGCTTGGCTTCAAAGCTTGATGCATGCTATGATCAAAAAGTAAACGATGTGAACATGGCCATCATGACGTGTACTTGGCCATTTTTATAGCTTTTCTTCCTTTCTTCCTTGGAATCTTGTGAAGCTCTATTTACTACAAAATTTGACATCTACCACATGCATTATCCAGTATATAAATGAAAAACAATGGAAAATTGATAGAAAAATATATATATCAATTAGACTTATCAAATCCCCCCACACTTGAATCATTTCTTGTCCTCAAGAAAAATATCTCAGCAAATATTTCAAAAGGATAAGAAATTTTCAAAGTAAGAAATGAATGTTATGTATATGAAATTAAATTAAGTGTAAGAAGAAAAGTAGTCAAGTTTCAGTTTTAATCCTACCTAGTAAATTAGTTATGCCTCCTAGTTCAGATTTTCAAAAAAAATTATATACTTTTAGTCATAATATTTTAACTGTTCTTTAAGCAATATTCCCAGTTTCAATTCACCTCACCATTATTTTCTCTCACCACTTAGGGTAAAATGTATGTAAGGTATTCTCGTACCTTGAGTCCATGTTCCTAACCACATGCTTGCACTAGTTATATCATCTCTACTATGTAAAGAAAAGTATAAAAATAATCTTAAGGACTTTTATCAACAAGGTTCTGATGACTCTGAGGCTGTAGGTAGGTAGGTAAAAATGTGAAAATCAGGCTCAAAAGGAGGGTAATATCTAAATTATAACACAAATATAACAAGATGAGTGTGACAAAATTCCTCAACCTGCAAAGTCATGTCCATACTCCATCATATTAGATTGGATCCATATGTATAACAATTAAGTAGATAAAGAATTGATTCTGTTCCTTTCCTTTTTCTTTTTTCTTTTTATAAAGTTATGCCTAGGATAGATCTTACATCTATCAACTGACCACATATGATCCTTCGATGGACTAATCGGTATGGAAAATGCTGATTTTTGACCCTCCTAGTACACAACTCATATAAATTTTTTTCTTTTACCTTAAATTCTACAAAGGAATAAAATACGAATGAGATACAACAAAAGGGTATGTGGATCACATCCTAGCAGTCAGTTGAGCATACTGTACATATCTAAAAGTGAAAGCATACCAGGCTGTCTGAATTCCTCCCCCACACTTGTTCAAAAATTATATTTAAGAATTGTACAAAGAGTAGGGTGGTAAGTGAAATAAGATTGAAATAGATTTTATTCTAACATGTCATTCATGGAAACTATGAACTAAATGAAGGATTGATGTCAGGTGGGTCTCAGGTAAAATGGCCGTCAAAGGTTTCCTCAATCATTTTAAAATTACACTTGTTTAGTCATTGTTTTGATAAGATCTTAGTGGAAGTTCTAGTTAGTTTCCATGTCCCAGGTATCTCACAAGAAATATAATCATAAAATAAAATGATATTGAAGGATTAGAATCCTCTCGGGTAATGAGAATAAAATAAAAAACTATAAACTACAAGGGGAATAAATCCTAAGTAATGATTCAATTAATCATAATTTCAAAGATTTTGAATTTGAATTAAACTTATAAGCTCAGAAATCATTCTAAAATTCTAAGCAGGGGTGAAACATGGTTCTTAACATTCTTATTTTTAACTTTATTTTTAATTTACATGGGAATAATGGTTTTTAAATTTTCAGCATGCTTATCAATTTGAAAAATTTCTCCTTGAATAGTGAGAAAAAACAAAAATTCCAGTGTATCTCAGTAAAAATATGAGAAAGAACCCCCACACTTAAAAAGGAGACAATGTCCCCCTATCTATGAAATAATGAGTGAGAGTGGTGTGGAAGTGAATATCAAGAATTTAATTGACATGGAAGTAATGAAAAAAAATTTAAAAATAGGAAATTAAGAGCTTCTTGAGATGAAGTGACATGCTATGGGGGTGTTTGAGCTGTCTTAACATTGAAGTATTGATGAACCTAAAATATATGTTAGTAAAAAAATCCTACACTATAATTTTTTTTAATCCATAGGTTTAAACATTTTAACAGTTGAGAAATAAGAATGTGTACAAAGAAGGAATAACAGTAACCATTTTATTTATTTAATGAAAGTTTGTACAAAGTACTGCAATGAAACACTAAAAATTCCACGACTAAAAAAAACTCAAAAACAACTATGGGTTGCCTCCAATAAAATGCTAACTTATCATCGTCAGCTAGATGGGTGGACCAAAAAATCAAAGAGTGGGCCCACCGGCTTAGTTTCTTCTCTTGCGCTTGTAACTACTGGTTGCTTTTTCTGTAACGCCCCGACCCCATCTACCCAGAGTCGGTGCATTACTTCGTAACATTGGCATGATCACAAAAGATCAAGTCTTGAAAGGCCGATTAGTTTATTAGCCTTGGAAACACTAGATACATTCATAAGTCTTTCATTGCATCAAAAAGTAAACAAACTACAATAACATGGTCTTCATAGTCCACACTCATATCCTCACTGACTATTCTTGAAAGTTAGTCATAATACACTTCTTCACATCCTGGAAAATATTAAAACATTGAAAGGGGTGAGCTCAGATGCTCAGTAAGGATAACAATATTGCGGAAGCTTTTATAAGAAAACATAAGCATTTGAGGCAATGTATAACTAAAACAAAAGCCTTATTGAACTTGAACTTCAGCATAATATGGCAAAAGTAAAATAAAATAATGCCATTACTTGCTCACATGGATATTCTACTAGACGAATAATCACATGAAATATCAATAACCACTTTCATAATGAGGGAATGTATAATGCCAGACATTCTGAAACACTTTGTCAAGGCCTCGGCCAAGACGTCTAAAATGATTAAGGCCTCGGCCAAAACCATAAATCAAATTGGGAAAGTGCCTCGGCCAATTCCACATCTAGTTGTCTCATGAGACCTACCGATGCATCGAGGAGCTATAGCGGGCTCCACCCGTCACATATTAAGTCCAATACATTCCTCATATGAATAGGTTTAAACATAACATAAATATTCGTATTAAAACTAGCATACGAAAAGTCAAAAATTTCTCCATAAGCTATGGATGGTATAAAAATAACACATCCACAGTCAAATATTTCACAAAATGTTCAATGGAAGTTTTGTATCATAAATTAATTTCAATTAAACTTAAAACCCATCAAAGGATGTTGACATGGATGAAATCAAAGCTATTTGAGAGTAATATCTCTCCTTTTTGAAATCATTTAAAAGTCCCATAATTATAAAATAATACATTTACTTTGAATATATTCTTATAAGCTTGTTAGGGAAGCTTCGACGAAGTTATAATGGCGGAAAATAGCCGCACCCGCCGTATAAGTTAAAAAAACATTCTTACCTTAAATTTGTCAAAGAGGTCAAAAAGTACATTGTTTGGAAAACGACGGTAAGATTCCTTTAAAAAATGTATAAGGGTGTAAATGACTTTAACAGATTTTCCATTTAATATTAAAAATGTTTTGAAAGACATTTTTAAGAAACATGGATGTGGATGATAACGAGGTCCCAGTAGATAATTATGTATAAACAACCTTGGATAATGAAGAGGTTGTGAAGTAAACCCTTACCTTGTACTTTTCCTTGGATGGGGTAGGTTAACCTCCTATATAATGGTGAAATAATTGTTATTAAATTATACAAGAATCATATACATTCATATGATATCATATATGATCTTTTAACATTGCTTTGTTAACAATATCTTAGATTTATCGTTGTTTCGGGTATTAACTTACTCGTTTTATTTTATATGTTTTGTTACGTAAGTCGTGTTTTTCATGGATAGGTTGTATCTTATTCATATCCAGAATGATATCATGTCCTTAAACATTATTTTTAAATCATCAAATCATAATTATACTTGAATGGATACGACGGAGAATGAATCTCATCGCGTTCGTGGAGACGGTAGTCCGTACGTACGCACGAGCGATAATATCATTATTTTGATATTAAAATAATATATAATTGGATAGTATATCATATATACAGAATCATTATCATGTTATATTTATTATTTACATGAATTACATATCATTATTATACCCATCTAAATAATAATATATTGAATAACAATTACACCACGACGTGGAGACGGTAAGCCGTACGTACGCACGTATGGTGACATGTCACTCAAATGATGGGTAGAATACTGAATATGGTTGTTACATATTTAGAATAACATCACAGTATATAGAAGATACTGGAGTTATAATTTTATAATTGAAATAATAAACAAAGAGGGAGTGGAAGAAGAAAGAAACTTGAAAGAGGGTGATGAAAATGTTACCTCTTCTTCGGGTTCTTCCTTTTGATTTGATAAAAAGGACTCCTTAGGATGGCTTTCTGACTAAAGTAAATCTTCTAGGATGAAGGGAGAGAAGTTGTGAGAGTATTTGGGCAGAGGTCGGCCGAACCAAAAGGCTTGGAAGTGTGAATAAGGTGGTAGAGGTGGGGGCCTTTTATAAGAGGAGAGGAGGGGCTCTTTTGGAAATATTGAAATGTTACATTATTATACAATGATTTTCGGATTCTAAAGGTCCCACACTTATATAATTCGTGGCTAAGGTGATAAGGGTTCGAAATATCCTCATCCAATAGGCTTTGGACAAGTGTAAGCCTTGGAGTTTGCATTATCTTCTCATTTTATTTAAATCGTTAAATAATGAGGTCATCGCTGCATCATAATGATGTCATAAATAATTTAATTTATTTAATGTCTAAAAATTATAAAAAAAATACTATGATGTAGGAAATCTTTTTAGATTTCTAATGAATATTTATAGTCAATATTTGGATCTATGTAACCCCACTTAAAAACTGTTTTAGTAAAACAACTCATGTTTGTGTCAATTTAATTTTAACATTAAATAAATATATATTAATGTCATTTTCCAACTAAAGTGGCTCCATGGGGTCCCCAAGTTGACCCATGGGTTGTCTTGGTCGGCCATGACTCATCCAATAGGAGTAGGACAAGTGTCAAGCTCATCTAATATTATTAAAACATTATTTTTACCTTAAACTACACTAATCACCTCTAATCGCGATTAAGAACTTAAAAGTTACTATTCACAAAAAAATTATTTTAATCTCATTGAACCACATTTTACTTATTAATGACAACCATGTATGTCGGATTTTTGAAAATCAAATCACAGAAGTGGTAATATTTCATTTTAACGAAAAATCAGTTTTTAACAACCACTTAGTGGTTTCACTATTCATCAAAAATTGAAGTTTTCAGAATAAGGCCAAAATTTTACCCTAAGCTATAATTGATATTCCGAATTCAAAAATGATGTCTATTTTACAAAATTCCAAACATATAAGTTGTATTAATTAATTTTATAATTAATTCCCGCTGTTACAACAAATAGCGTGTTTTTAAGAAACAATTTATATCAAAAGATTGGCAATTGTTTATGTCCAATTTCAATGTTAAATTAATTCTAATGACCACCATTGGATAAAATGGTAAAAATATATTCTAATTATACTTTAAAACCACTAAATATTATAATTTATCACTATAAATTATTTTGATTAAAAAAGTTGTTTTTAAGTATTTTTCACTATTCATAAAAATTTAGAAGTTCTCAGAAAAACACCAAAAATTCAACATAGGCTAATTTCAACATTCCGAATCCAAAAATGAAGTCCATTTTGATAAATAAAATTTATAAAATTTCAAAAGGTAGGTATTACTATTCACAACGGCTAGTTTAGTTAGTTGTGGTGTGTGTTAGAGCTCGAGGTTGCGTACAACACACGCTATTGCATTATTCGAAGGGAAACGTACATTGGAAGCTTGGGGTGTTACATTTTCCTTATGTTTGTGTGGTCAATTAACTGGATTCACAACTTTAGGTGCAACTTGAATGAATATTAAATGTGGTAGAAATGGAATCATTCGTTGGGGTGGTTGTTGTTTCTGGTGTATTTCCAATTATAAAACCTGAATTTGATTGGTGATCTCTACGACACGCTGGGTTACTCATTGCAGAAGAATAGATATAGGAATGGGTCCATCGATAACATTAGATGACTCAGAAGATCTAGACATTGCTAAGGAAAAATAAAAAGGAAGAAAAAAGTAAACACACATACAAAAAGGGAAAATAATTCCAAAAATGTATATAAATATCCCAGTGTAGTACAAAATAATGAGGAAAACAATAGCTCATCCACAAAAAAAGTGTCCCAAATCCCAAAAAGTATGAAAATAAAAATCAGTACTCCAGGCCAAAAATCTCCTCCATGGTCAGACCAACGTCAGAAGATGGAATGAACTGGGCGGCTAAATCACTATCGGTAGCAGCAGCAGTGGTAGGTGGGGATGAGGCCGATGGTGTTGTGGTGGAGATAGGAAGCTGGGGTGGGGCGGGTGGTGGGAAATCCATGATATGTACGGTGGTCATGTGTCTAGCTGCTAGATCAATGAAAGGGATGTTGGGAGTGGGCTCGGTGGCTGATCCCTTGCCCTTCTGGGCATGCTCCACCAGGAAATCCTACTGAGTAGTAGGGTCCATGATTTTGGGAGGTAGGTCGGAGGGCAGAGAGGGTGAGGGATGAAGGGTGGATGAGGAAGGTCCAGCTGTAGTAGGTGGTGGAGGGGTGAACGAGGAAGGTTCAATGAAGGGAAGGTGGAGGTGGGTAGCGAACTGGATATGATTCACCCGGACGCACTGGAGGAGTACCCACAGGCCAGAAGGAGTGGGATGGGTAGGTGAAATATGGGTGGATGGGGTGGTGGTATGGGTTGTTGGTGGCTGGGTAGAGGGGCCTACTACTGCTACTAGTGGCTGCTCCTGCAAATCAGTCATTTGTGGTCCATCTAGCCGAGGCACTAGATCCTAGACTCCAGGTGCCCAGAAATAGATGTCTTCCTCCTTCACCAGCATCTTCAAACTGTATAGGAGCACAAGATCAATCATCTTGACTGGTCCTACTAAGGTGAGAGGCTGTGAAGTGCCAAAAACATACAGGTATCTGGCCAACCTAGTGATGAATGATCCACCCATAAGCGTGCCCCACCTCCTCTGCTCTAATACTCTTTAATAAGAGGAAAATTGGGCAACCATGTTGATGGGTGGTCCTCCCATGGCAGAAACAAGGATAAGAACGTCAAGATGGATGACACTACCATGGGTCTCGCCTCGTGCGAACCACCTGTGTGCCATGGGCCGATGCAGTATACGCAGGTCTTGAGTCCTCAACCGGGTGGACTTCGCCAACCTGGGGTCATGATAGGATCAGGGGTCACAAGAAACAAGATTCCAAAGGCTCGTCGCATCCTCTCGAGAAATCCTTGTCTGTAGGGCAGTATAGATGTCTGATATCATGAAATCCTCGGTGTAGATACCAAGTCCTACACCAAACCGGGCCATGGTGAGTTGGTGTGGCCTGCCACCATGTTTTAAGTGAAGGGAATCCACTGATATGTCAAAGGTGTCCAGGAACTCCAAATAAAAACTCTGTGTACATATCCTCCTTGATGTCAATGATGCTGTCGATGTGTAGTGTCTCTAATAAGCTGAAGACAGTGTCTGCAATGTTCAGCTTTGCAAACACAACCATATCTAAAGTCTTGTTGGTCATCATGGGTTTTTCCTAGAGCTGAATGAGATTATCCCAGTGTTGTGGGTTTGCAAAGAAGAGCACCAGGTTTAAATGAAGATTATCACCCATAGAAAGGGAGGATCTCATGTCTTTCGAGGCGGATAGAGTGTGCAGGCACTTAGTAAGAGTCTGCTGGCTCAGAGAGGCAGAGGAAGAACTCGATGATGATGGAGAATCTTCAAGCTACAACGTTTTAGTGCATTCCATGGAGAGTAAGAGGAGAAGGTCACGTGCTAGAATACGGGTAGTAAGGTTTGGTTTAGGTCTACGTGAGGAAGGGAGGGAGGAGGTATCGAATCAAGAGGATAGGAGGGGAAGGGTTGTGCGCAGGAGGTAGTGGGTTAAGATGGGGGTTGTAGGTTGTGAGGAGAGAAGGGGAAGGGACGCGGGTTGTGACCCTTTGATAATTTTTAAAAACTAACCCGAGATGGGTCATGATGTGTACCTGATGGTCACATCGTGAACCTTGAGAAAAATTAAATTTTAGTGCGATAAGGGGTCACATCGTGACCTATGGGTTCACGAAGTGTACTTCATTGGCTTCCTCTGTTTTGCCTCCTTTATTTACTCACCACTTTATTCAAATGAAAAGAAGACTCTAAAGAGACTTGTTCTATTCTAACTTAACTAAATCCTATCTTGGGTTGCATCCTAGTTAGCGCTTCATTTATAGTCAAGATCTTGTCTCAATTAAGGCTCATTTGATGACATAGTTATCGGAGAATGGTTCATGAAACATCTTCAATCCATGATCATGTATTTTTTATGGTGATCTATCTGTGTATAACTCGGAGTGTACAATAATGGGTTTGGATAAGGATTTACCTTGAAATGAGTACTTTGAAGTATTGGTCTGAATGATGGATGGAATTAATGAAGGTACCACCTCTTCAGTGGGTGGTTCAATAAAGTTGACTTTTTTCAAAGTTGCAGACTCCTTTTTCTATAAAAGAGTCATTAAATTCCTCCTTCTTAGTCATGTAATCTTCCTTATTATGGGTAATAGATATGATGTTACAGTCTTTGTTTTCATCTGAGGGTTGTACAACTTGAATTAGGTTGAACACAACTTGTTATTCTCCTACCATAAATATGAGACTTCCTTGGTTTACATCAATCAATGCCTTTACTATATCTAGGAATGTTCTTTCATGTATAATGGGAACATCACCATCTTCTTCCATATCCAAAACCAATAAATCAGCTGGGAAAATGAACTTTTCAACTTTTACTATCACATATTCCAGAATGCCTTGGGGATACTTGACCAATCGATCAACTAATTGCAAAGCTACCCTTGTTTCTTTGAGTTCCTTGAGTCCGAGTTTTTGAAAAGTACTCATTGGAATAAGGTTAATGCTTTCTCCAAGATCACATAGTGCTCTTCCAAATTTTCATGTGCCTATCTCAAACGGTATTGAGAAGATGCTAGGGTATCTCATATTTAATGGAATTTTTTGCTGTACAATAGCAAAGCATTATTCATTTAAAGAGATGGATCCTTGGTCTTCTATTTTTCTTTTTATTGATAAAAATGTCTTTTAGGAAGTTGGAATAAATGGGAATCTGGTCAATAGCTTCTGCAAAAGTGATGTTGATATGTAATTTCTTGAACATATCTAGGAACTTCTTATATTTTGTCTCCTATCTAAGTTGTCTCTCTCTCTCTGGATAGGGAATAGGTGCATGGTATGGAGGTGGGGAAATATACATAGGTTCCTTCTACTGCTCAGGTATATTTTCCTTTGGTACTTCTTCATGATGTAAGGTGGGATTGACTTTATTAGATTTTTTATTAGGTACTGGTTGTTTTCTTCGATCTTCTTCTTATGTCCTTGCTTATTTGTGTTTTTGTAAGTCCATAATATTTCCATTCCTTAACACCACTACCTTATATTCCTCTCATGGGTATGTCTTAGTGTTACCAGGTATTGTACCTGGTAATCTCTCGGATAAGGTCTTTGAGATTTGACCCATTTGTACTTCTAGGTTCAATAGTGAAACCCTCTAGTTTTGCATATCTGTTTCATGGGTTTTCATTCTTTGATCATACTTTTGCAAAAATGGCACCATGAGGTTTTCTAGATTACTTTTCATAGGTGATTTCTGAGGTCTTGGTTGAGGTGGATGAAATTATTGTGCTCTTTGAGGGAATGGTTGTTGTTGATCTTGTGATATTGGTATAGGGTCATCAGAGGGTATCCTAGTGGTCCTTGAGCTCTAAATTGTTTATTTAATCCTCTCGATTGAAAATAACCTTGATTGTTATGAGGTTTCTCATGAGCGGGCCTCTGCAGATAGTATTGTTGCTGCTGGAATGGCAGGTTTGGTTGATTGTAATTGATGTAATTATAATCTTATTATGATTCTTCATATCCAACTTTACAGTCATGATATAGATGTGGGCCACTGTACATCTCTCATGATTGTAATTCCATTATAGGGCCAGGAGGGGGTTGAGTAGTTGGTATTTGAAATGCTTCTAACTTTTTAGTGAGCGCTTCCACTTACGCTGCTAGCCTTTTGGTATCATAAATTGGGTGGATTCTACACCGTGGTGGTCCATGATCACTCTGCCACATACTGTAATTGTGAGATACTTCATCTAAAATGGCTCTTCCAGCTTTGGGAGTCTTGAACATGAGACCTCTATTCGTGGCTACATTAACAACATTACATGCCGCTGGCCGGAGTCCTTGATAGAAAGTTTGGAGTTGTATCCACATATCTAGTCCATGATGTGAACACTTCCTCATTAATTATTTAAAGAGTTCCCATGCTTCCAAAGTAGATTCTCCATCAATTTGGTTGAAATTTTTAATGTCCATACATATCTTCCAGGTCTAGATGGGTGGGAAGTACTTTCCTAGAAACTTCTTGGACAGTTCATCCCAAGTTGTAATTGGCTCGGGAGCTTGAATTTTTAGCCAGTCCTTGGCTCGGTCTGGTAAGGAGAATGGGAAGATGTGGAGTCTTATTACATCAGATGAAACTCATTGGTTTCTAAAGGTATCACAAATCTTTAGGAAGTTGGAAATATGTTCATGCAGATCTTCGCTCTGAAGACTGCTAAATTGCCCCATGTTTTAGATCATATAAATGAGTTCAAGTTTTATCTCAAGTGTGTGGCCTTGGATAGGGGGATGAATAATACTAGGAGTTGTTCCATGGATTGATGGAAAGACATAGTCCATGATTGTTTTCTCCTAGTTCATTAATGTGTGCTCTCTAAGAACGATTTGATGGTTGGGGTTTGGTGGGTTAGGTCCTACAGGGTGGAATTTCTCAGCCATTGCTGACCAACGAAGATTAGAGAGATACCTTTCGATCTCGGGATCAAATGAAAAAATAGATTGTGCATCAATAGTCCATGAATGAGTCAAAGGACCTTGGTACATGAATTGGGTGAACAAAAAGAAAACAAAAAGACACATGGGCATCTAGAAACAAAGGAAAGGGGGAAAGGGAAAGGTAATACTAGATTTAGACCAGATTCCTAATCACAAAGAAATAGCATTTCTCCCTAACAACAGTTCTAAAATTTGATCATCCTCCCAAATTAGTCATTAATTCCTTATGGTGTGAGTCAAATTAGAAATTTATAAGTGTCCCAAACTTTACTAACCACTAGGGTGTAGTATAATAGGAGTCTGGGGTCAATCCCACAAGGAGGGTGCTATTCTTGTGGGTGAAAGAAATCTGGTCTTGAATCCTTTTCAAGATTCCTTACTAGTTGACTAATGTTTGAGAGTTTTATAACTATTCTTGAGTTTTACTTCAAGTGATTAAAGATGGGTCGGGATCAAGTCAGAGTATCTAGATAAAGGTGATACTAGTTCTAATCTTGGAAAGGTCCTAAGTATTTAGTCTATGAAGAAAGCGGTAGTCGCTAGTAAACCTTGGTCCAGTCTTCTAGTTCTACATAAGATGTAACTATTCTATGGTCAGGAGGCTAGCTACAGTCCTAGATGTATTAAGTTGAGCTTTTATTTCATAAATTTCCCTAAGATAATGTTCATAGTCATAGTTTACTTCAATTAGGATTGGGTCATTTTCTTGAATGTCCGATGGTCATGGTACAATCACACAAATGAGGTTTGACCATTAGTTTATATCCTAATTACTAATCCATTTAGGTTTTCCAAGCTTAGAACTAGAGATTTAATTAAGCATCTAGATATATCGAATCTTGATCCCTACCCCGATGTGTTTAGCTACTCAGGATGGTAATTAAAGAAATAAAATGGGTAAAGGAAATCATAACTATGCTAATGGAATTGAGTAAATATGTGACGAACATGCAAGAAAACTTTTAATAAATCCATACTTTAAAGGAATGAAATGAAAATGAAGCGATACGGGAATTGAAGGCATTGAAGAAAAGGAATCCATGGATCTTTGATTGAAAATGTAAAATAATTACAAAGAACTAAAGTGTTTAGAGATGTGAAAGAGAATAAAACCTCTAAAGGAGTCTAAAAGGGAGAGAGAGCTAATCCAAGCATCTTTCAAATGCGCTACCAGGATGTTCCTTATATAGGTGAAATTGGTCACGACGTGTAATTGATTATCACGTCGTGAACCCTAAATCCACATTATTTTGATGATGATATCTAGCATGGAATGCAGATCTTCCAAATATTAATGATGTTTGACCATGGTCACATTATGTACAGGTGGCTTACAATATGTACCCCATGGCCAGCTGGCCTTTCACACTGAATCCTCACGGCTTTCTCAGTGTCCAGTTTGACTGTTGTTACAATGTGTAGGAGGGAGTGACAACATGAACTGAAAATTTCTTCAGTCACCATGGTTGGTCAGGGCTTGGATTCATGGCTTGATATAGGCTGTGATCATTAAGTTCACGACGTTAACTTGGCCATCACGACGTGTACTTCACCATTTTTGCTTCTTTTCTTCCTTTCTTCCTTGGAATCTTTTGAAGCTATGCTTCCAACAAATTTGGACATCTACCACGTGCATTATCCAATATAAGAATGAAAAATAGTTTAAAAGTGACAGAAAAATATATGTATCATTTAGACTTATCAATTATCAAATGAAACATTGGATAAAAATAGTATCCATGGATTATCCAAGGTTTTTTCTCTGTATCACTCTTATCTAAGATTAAGAACAACATTCAATAGCTCATAATAATTTTATATTTCTCTAAAACCTTTATCCACCAATAAATATTTTAAGAAGGTGAAAAAATTGATGTGACATTGGAAAAGACACAAAAATATGGTAATATTATAAATATTTGGAAGAAATGGATAATATTTTTTGAGATACCATATTGGAGATATCATGAGGTCAAACATAAAATTGATATCAGGCACGTGGAGAAGAATATTTGTGATAGCTTGATTGGAACATTGTTAGATATTAAAGGAAATACTAAAGACGGGTTGAATTCTAGATTGGACTTACTCTCAATGGGAATACATTTCCAGTTAGCTCCCACTCTTGGTGGAAGGAGAACATTCTTACCCCTGGCTTGTCATACATCATCCAAGAGGGAGAAAATTATCTTTTTCAATGTCTTAATGATATCAAAGTACCATAGGGTTATTCTTAAAATGTAATTTTTTTGTCTCTTTAAAGTATTTAAAGTTTATAGGTATGAAATATAACAATTATCAAGTCATGATGAAACATCTCCTACCAGTTTCATTGCATGGAATATTTCCCATCCATGTTAGAATTACTATCATGAATGTGTGTTATTTTTTCAATTCAATTTTTAATAAGTTTATTGATCTAAATGATTTGAACAATTTGGAGAATGAAGTGGTTTTTATACCATGTCAATTAGATATGTATTTTCCTCTATTTTTTTTGATATAATGGTGCATTTAATGGTTCATTTGGTGTAAGAAATAAATATTTGTAGACCAGAATATCTACATTTTATGTATCCTTTAGAAAAAGGTATATGAAGATATTGATGGGGTATGTTAAGAATCCATATCAACCCAAAGCCTCCATTGTTGACAAGTATATTTCTGAGGAGGTTATAGAGTTTTGTACAAACTACTTGTCTACAGTGGAGCACATTAGTTTTCCTACATCTTTCCATGAACATGTGAATTATTAGGGAAAGGGGATTCATATATTGAAAGTGAAATTGTTAAAAGGTGAACAGATAAAAAAGTAACATTTATAAATCACGGATAACATAGATTATGCTCATCCATATATAACATAGAATATTAATGTTTTAAAATAATGTTATCCAAAGAAGAAAGATATGTGGATTTTGAATGAGTATTACGAAACTTTTTTCCATGGTTTAAATAGATAATTCTTGGTAAATCAGATGCATCATAAACTTTGAAATAGTTAGTGGGTGGTCCATGTTTAAATTTTATAACATGACCCAAGTATGACATTATGGATATACATTTCATATTAAAAATCAATATAATAGAAGTGCTGTTTAGAATAGTAGTGTATTGGTGTTTGTAGAAGCAATGCATTTTTCGAGCGCCAAAGACAAAAACTTAATGTCCTCATCAAGTGCATATTATGGGGTCACTAAAGAAATATGGAGGTTGATTACAATAAATTTTGAATTCCAGTGTTTAGTTGCAAATGGTTTATCAGTAAAAATAGTTTCATACATGATCAATTTGGAATGAAACTAGTTAATCTAAATATATTGGAATACACAGCTGATCCTTTATCTTGGAAACACATGCAAACAAATTTCTATGTTTTTGATCAATACGATATACAATGGTATATTTTTTTGCAAGGAAAAAAATAGTATGCTGGTGATGATAAAATTGATGATGATGATGATTTATGTGAGATCCCTACTTATTTAGAAATATTACTAGATAATATTGATGAGAACATAATAGACATTTTTTGGTCCATATGAAATAATCACGATGAAAGAATTTTGGAAACCATCCTTTAGTAAATTCCTAATATTACAGGTAAATTTTTTTTTATTTCTGGTTTACTTTTTAAAATTTTATAAAATGTTAGATATTTTAGATTTATTTTCTTTATAAAAACACTTATTATAACTAATAAGTTTGTTAGTTTGTTTATATTAGTTAAGTTTTTTTTATTTCTCCATGTTTACCCTTACGTAACTTACATACTTATTGATTTTGTTGAAAAAATATTATTTTATATCCAATATGTTCAATAGAAAAAATATTGTATAAAATATTATATTAAAAAAAATATTATTTTTTTTGTAAAAAATGATTTATTAGGTTGGATCATTTTTACTATTCAAACACCATTTTTGGATTTGTTTTCATTATTTTATATCTTTTGATCTCCCATTAACGTTGTTAGCCTTTTAGTTAACTACTCTAACAAATATTAATAAAAAATTGGCCAGTTTAGTTTACTTTTTGTTGGATCATTTTTCAAATATTCAAAGAATATTATTTTCTATGTAAAAAATTGGTGTTATACGTTAGAGGATTTTTACTATTCACACACTATTTTTGGATTTTTTCTCATTCATTCATGTCATTTCATATCTCATTATTTTTTTTAGAATTTTAGTTAACTATAAAAAAATATGAATAAAAATGTGTTTAGTTTAGTTTACTTTTTTGTTTGATTTTTTTTCATTATTTATTTACATGTGTATGTAATATTTGGATATGTATATTTGTGGAGTAATTATTTGTTACATTGATTTGAATGGTAATAAATAATCAAAAATTTGATTCACTACATAATTCTGGAGAGGAGCATATGCATACCTTTGGGGAGGAACATACACATGATCCTATCGATGAGCCTCTTCATCCTTCTTTACAAGAGACATCTACCTCCATTGGGGGAAAACGAGTTTTAGGGTTGCTAAAAATGGGTACACATGTTTAGAAAAATTATCAGCTATCCATACCCAGGACCAAAGGATACCAGTATAATTTTATGATAATGAATTATAAGAGGCCTTAATTCAAAATAATTGAATAGTTTTATTTCTATGTAGGATAAAATAAAAATTAGTATTTTGATTGATGGTTGGAGAAGTGTTGAAAAAGTGGAAATATCTCAATTATGGGAGACCATTTTGGTATGATCATTTTTTATTATTTTACTTTTCATGAAATCTTTATAGTAATATATGTTTTCCTTTTTCTTATAAGATGACATATGATATACCTGATACTGGAGGAATCATGAGGGAATTTTTATCATTATATGATAGGAGATGGAGGGATTTTAAATCAAACCTCACATCATATTTCATTTTTGGGGATAAACAACATTATAATACATTTCATATATACCCATTTATAGATTAATATAAATGGAATATTTTTTTTAAAGTGGATAACAAGAAGTGTTTTTGGTAAGTGCAATGAAACCTTTTAGAAGTTTTTTATATTAATGACTGTATTAATGATTTCTTTATTCTTAATTTACAGAAATCAATGAGATCTCATTAGGATATCCAATCTAGAAATGTATACCCTCATAATTTATCTCAGAGAGGGTATACTTTATTGGAAGAACAAATAATGGATGAAAATTTTCAAAAAATGAGAGATGAGTCTTCAGGCTCTGTAGAGGTTGACCCTCCTACCCCCGCTAGACATGAAAAATGGAAGAGGGATTGGATGAGATAAAAATAATATCTTATATAAGAGTCAAGGGTTGTGGCTGAGAGGATTATAAGATGTTTAATTAATTAATTTATTTAAGTTAAATCAATTCTTTATATATTGAGATCCATTATGGATTTTTTAAAATATTTTATAAAGGATTCTCTTGAAGAGCAGTGCACATAGGGGGTGTTTATAACTGAGAGTATGAATGATATTTTATCTATAGCATTGGGAAATACCAAACACTTGGGGCATGTTTGAGGATACCTGGTAGGTGTATCGATAAAAAAAATAACTTACACATTCGAAATCCTCTTCAATAGAGGATTTTTATAAAAAAAATAGAATCTTTGGAAGATGAAGTTTAGGATATTCATGTGATGATGGAGGATATGATCCGAGCTTTGGTATAGTTGATGTTTGCATACATGAAAATAAAGTTTCAGACTATTGATCCCACTCCTAAAACTCTTCTAGAAGATCTCACTCCTCCACCTATTCCAACAGATACCACTCCTACTTATGCTACTCATACAACCCCACCTATAGATATTATTCCTCCTACTTATCCTGCTCCTACACCCCCTACTTTTCAGCTTCCCATTTATTGTGAGTTATATATTGATGATCCCCAATATCATATTATTGAATATTGAATGATATATTATATTAGAGATACCATTCAACATCAATAGATAGAGATATAGAATCATAGGTTCACTGTACAAGATATTATTAATAGAACAACAAGAATACTATTTCCTACAGATTAGTTGAGCATAGTTGGACAAAGTGTCGACAATTTTTTAGTTTGGCCATCTCTATTTGTTCGATAGATTAACATAGAGGTATGTGTATATTATCAATTTTATTTAATTTTTCTATTAATTTTTTTAATGTTTTAAAGTGTATATTTTTATCTATTTTTTATAGGAATAATTTAAAGGCAATGAAATATTGTATAGAAAACAACAGATACAATGTTTTAGGGATTTAGATACAAATCATAATAGTCTTGATAGATGACCAATATATTCAATATTTTGGATGTTTATGAGATTCCAATGGAAGTTGGAATTTGTAGGTGTGCGATATCTATGGGGATTTTGAAAATCTATATCATAGAACTTGTAAATGGAAAACAATTGGGAATCAACACGATGTAACTTTTTTCATTGTAAGTCGATTAATAAAAATATTTTCGTATGTTTAATTTATTAAAAATTTATACTTATGATTATTTTATATTAGGTATCTCTATAAATTTTTTAAGAAGAATGAAAAGACATATGTATATGGATTTAGGGACCCATATTTTATTTCATCTATATTAAAGAAAATGACAAATACAGAAAGAATGATTTATATTGCTGAAATATTTCAGCAGAATGCAATTATTTAGTGTTGGATGTTTCCTTATCTTCAAGAGTATGAAACATATATCTCTTAAAGTGTTATATATATATATTAATATAATAACCAATCACTTTAAATTTTCTTATATATCAGTGGCCATTGGATGTTGTGTGTTTTATGTCCAAGGTAAAAGACACTATACCGGCTATTCTCTATCCACGGTGAAGTGAGAGAAAATTTTAAGACTGTATTGAAAACATAAGTTTGAATATTTTATTACTTTTTTATATTATAATTAAATTTAAATTTATTTTATTCATATAATTTTCAAATAGTGCATGGTATTTCTTTATAGAGAAAAGAGAGAGAGAAGAGATCCAAGATAAACTATGTAGAATCAAAGGTGATTTTTCATTTACAATTACTAATTTTTTGATGGAGTACTTAAAAATGTTATTTTGAATTGAGAATTTCTTTTGAACAAAAATTTAATAAAAAAGAGTAAAGGAATGTGGATATTATGTTTTATGATTTATGTGTGAAATAATTTAAACTTGGATAGTTACGAAGTTCTAAATGGTTATATTTATTTATAAAAATTTCCTTAATATTTCATTCATTTTATTCAGAATACATCTTAACTGTTTTTTTAATTTTTATATTTTTGATAAACCTCATACTTACACTAGAAAAGAGTCCATACACTTAAAATTTAAATGGGAAAATCATTTCACAAGTTTTATCTGAATTTTAATTTATTTTCATTAAGTATTGTAAACTTGAAAATTTAAATTATAAGTGTTTGTGCTTATGTTTTTCTTCTGGTGTTTTGCTATTTTTTCTATTTTTCTACTTATTTATTACTTCCAGGGAGAGGATGAATTAATTTTAATTAAAAAAAATCATTTTATTTCATGTTAATTATTTAATAACCAGTGTGAAACATGGTTTATAAGTATTTTACTTATTGGTTTTTTCAAAAAACTAATGACAAAAATGATTTTTCATGTCAGTTATATGATAATCGATGTGAGAAATGAATAGTGTATTCATTTTTTACATTTTTTTTAGAAAAAACTATTTGGATAACACTTATATACCATTTTAACATCGATTATTAAATAACTAATATAAAAAACTTTCTCAGAAATATATTTACATTGTATATTTTTTTTAAATAATGCTAAAAAATTATTTTCTACATCGCCTAAAATGATGTTGCGTAACAAATGATGTTAAAAGAAAAAAAATTGGTGTGAAAAATCATATTTTTAACTAGTGTTTATAATAAAACTACCCATCAGATAATCATAATACATTAATATGTATGGCCTAAGACCCTAAAATCATTTATCATTACATCAAATATTAACTCATGGAAATAAAATGAGTTTCATAAATATTTCATCATTATAAAAATAAACCATATTAAGAAATAAAAATAATAATGGAAAAATTGGGTCATATCCCTAGTAAAGCATAATAAACATAAAAGGATGTTATTTTAGATGAAAAATACATTTAAAAGATCATTGGAACATTTATTGAGGAAAACAACCTTTTCATTTTGAAATCACTTATTTAAAATCTAAAAGTTTCAAAAATATTAAGGATTTTTTTATTTTCATATAACTAAGGAAAATTATAAATTATGATTTAAGGAAAATAGTATTCATGATGGCTAGGAAATCTGTTCATGTAGGGTTTGTTAAAATAAAAATCCCTTTCATATTTTTTGGTAAAAAGTAAAATGTACCAAATTTGGAAGACCATAAGAAGATTATATTTTAAACCTTATTAAAGAAAGTAAAATATAGTTAAAAATTAATTTAAATAATCTTTTTATAATAATAAAAATACTGTTTATTTTTTTTAAATAAAATATAGACATGGAAGAAAAGATTCGCGACCAAAGAGAAAAACAAATTCAGTTTTCCTTAAAAACTATATTTCCATCTCTTGGGTACTAAAAGAGAGGAAAATTAAAGGAAAAAAATGAAATATTAACTAGAGGAGAAAAAAGTGTATATTATTTTGGAGAGAAGATCATGCAGTTTTATCATCTTAAAATTTAAGCATAAATAATCCTGGTAAAAATAAGATTGTAACATAAAAGCCTTACCTCAAGTCTGTCTTACTTTGTAAGGGCTCTAACCTCCTGTATAATAAATTTAAATAATATTATGATTATATAACAAAACCATTATTATACCTATAATACCATATATTGTTTACTTATAACATCTTATCACCTATTCATTAACAGTCATTCATTATCATCATAATTTCAGGTGTTAACTGATTCATTTTTCATATACGTTTTGGTTCATAAGTTATAGTACATGAACTATGATCACAATTCCTTTATATACATAATATTTTTAATGATATAAATATCATATATATTCATTATATACATAGTTATAACCATTCATATAAAGTGGTGATGAAAAATGAATTACATTACTATGTGGAGATGATAGTCCATATGTACTCACAAGTGAAGTTTCTATTTGTAAATGTATGGAATGAAAGAAAGGAAAATATTAATTTATCCATATAAAATCATTATTATAACATATATATAATATATAAATATTAAATATATCATAATAACTAACCTTGAAATATGGTGGTGGAAAATAAATCATATTGCTTTGTGGAGGCAGGAGTCCACACGTACGCACAAGCGATACTTTCATCTCTCATTTGACTTAAAATAGGTGGAAAATGATTTTTAAATAATCATAATAATATATTAGTATATTTATGATACCATATTAATCATTTTTTATGAATATAACATGTTTAAATTAAGTATAATAATAAATAAAATTGAAAGAGATTGGTTAAGATCTACACCTCTTCTTTGAGAGACCTCCTTTGGATTACACCTTAATACTTAAAGGATTGGTATTAGGAGAATAATAAAAGATATAGGATTAAGGGAAGTATTATAGGAAGGTTTTAAAGTAGGTATTATCTAAGAAAAAATTCTCAAATCGTTTGAATAATGGAGGAGAATAGGTTCCTATTTATAAGTGAGAGGAGGGGCACAAATAGATTTTCTTAAAAGATTTCAATGATATAATGTCACTTTAAATGGAAAGTGGATACAAATGGATAGGTATTATAATATAAGATAATATAAGTTTGAAATATTTTTAACTAATAAAAATAAGAGAAGTTTTGTTGGAAATCCTACCCTTATTTATTGGCTTAACCCCAGTAAACTCGTTTTAACCTTAATTGTGGAAACAAAATTTTAATTTTTTTACTATTAATTAAGACCAAATATTAATTTCAACCTATTAATGACTGACTAAAAATTAAATTTTTATTCCAAAAGCACTTTTGAGTAAAAAGTGGGAAACTATAAAGACATCAAAGACTTAAAACACAACCATGCCTCCACAGGTAAAGATCATCAAGACAAAAAATAACCCAATTCACGGGTAAGGAAAACGTCCACCCTAGGAATAAAAACAATATGATTAGCATCCCCCTTCCCATCACTTCTCGTCTAATAGTCCCGTGCAAGGATGCTCGAGCACGATACCAATGGAAATTCCATAACCTCTCAAAACTTCCAATTCCAGATAGTGGTGATAAGGAGAATGCTTCCTACTTTGAACCTCTTCTAAATCAGTCCCTAGAAAGTAAACTAGATGCAGTGTCTCATAGAACAAGAACACAGTTCCATAAGAAAACACACAAAATTCATACCAACAAAAACCAAAACAACCTTCCTCACATCATAAGAAATCCATGTTGTATCCTCTGAAGATCGTAGGGAAAGTCCAATAAAACCATATCACTAAGAAATTCAAACCACCGTTGAAGCCAAATGAACCTCCGATTCCTCCACAAAACCACAAATCAGTCACAGACACATTTACATCCAAATCACACCGATAGAAAACCCTCACCATTATGACTTCAAATTCTCATCCACCCAGATTCACCAATGACATGAAGAATTCCCAAAGTAACTCGTCCCGAATTCCACTGCAACACCGATGACGCCACCAGAACAAAACCATAACAAACCTTCACAACCCAGCAAAAGCCTATGAAAATAAAAAATCAAGAAAAAATCACATCCAAACACCAAAATCCATCACAAACAGCAAAACCAGAACAAAAAAATTCCGTTATCCAACAACATAATCACTAACAACATAATAAGTCAGGACAAAAAGAAGAAACAAACAAGAATCCCGATGGAAACTGCAAGACCTTGCTGCAAACCAGAACTAGATCCCATCACTGTCTTCACATACTTACCTAGAGACCACCTCGAACCACCACGCACACTTCCAGCCAACATAGAACCGCGTGCCGACCCACTGCTAGGAGAAGTTGGAACAATGACCGCCATATTCACCGTGCCGTCAGATGAGACCCATCCCAACGAAGAGAGGGTAAAGTGATAATAGGCTGAAAAATAGTGAGAAGTGTCATGTTGTCCGTGTCCATGAAGAAAACTCCCCCTATGGGTTCACCGACATGAGAGAACTGAGAAGGAGCGACAAGGAGGCGATTTGAAGCCGATCTGAGGTAGAGCGAGGAGAGGCAGTGACAGGGGAAACCCTAACGAGATAACACCCCTTACGGGATCATCCTCTTTCACCATATTAGATTTTATCAATTATGATTATTAAAAATATGAAATCTATTTTACCAAATTCAATTTCTATATGTGGCAGAATTTAATTTTAAATAAGCATGCTACCTGCAATGAAAACCTATTTTAGAAAAAAGAATATCTAAGCACAATTTTTTTTACTTACATTCCTTTCCTTGTAAAAAACATAAAATGAAATTTAAAATAAATTTTTAATAAATAATATATAATTTTCATCCAAACCATTAATTAATAGATATTAATTTAATTTCTTAATATTAGAACTCATTGCACACATAAAAATAGTTTTTAGAAAATTTTGTTTTAAGCCCAAAAATATACTTGAATCAAAATCAAGTCATATGATGATTATTATGTAATTAATTAGATTATTTATAATAAAAGGATATTTATTTTACTTTAATATAAAATTGAAAATATAATGGGACTTTTTTCTTGAAAATAAATGAATGTTTTTATAAAAATCGGTATTTTTGATATTCACTAAAAAATAAATCCTTTTAGAAAAATCCTAAAAATTAACCCTAAGATAATATTGAAATTCTTATTTAAAAAATGATATTAATTTCCTAAAATTAAATTTCTAAAAATTTCATAAATTAATTATAATTTTTACATTAAAAAATGTGATAAAAACTATTTAAAAAAACATATTTTGGAAACCTAAGATAACTTTACTATTAACTGAGTACTTATTTATTATGAATTAATCCATAATTTTTCATTATTTAAATATTTTATACATATTTTTCAAAATTTGTTTCTTACTATTCGTACCTTCCAGTTTAACGGCAATGTTATAAAAATTTATTATATCCTGGTTTATATAGACTCTTGGTTACGTGTAAGGAAAGCTATCAAATACTTCAAGTTTTATTTTAAAGGAAATAAATATAAAATATTGGGGTATTAAAATGGTCTGGGTGATCAATTTTATAATGATTTAGTTTTGTTTCAGGATATAAGGGATTGGATAAGCACCGCCTTGATGATTCGACAATGGTTATGAGTGTTTGATTGGTTTTGGTGTTTGAGCATCATGGATTCAGGGTGGGACTTCAGAAGTGTGGTTGGAATTCAAGTGTAGAACACAATAGTTTGAGTGGGAATTTATGTCCAAAGTAAGTCACAATGATCATCTAGATATACACCAAGACCTGTTGCAAATGAGAATTAATAAGGTGAGAAGGTTGTAAAACCCCATGTCCATACAAGTGTTCAGAGTTGGTGAGAAGTTTGATTTTTTTGTGTGGATGGTATAAGTTTTGAACTAGGGTTTGGAATCAAATTCTGAGAGTTTGTAAAGATCAAATAGAAGTTTTTGGATGTGTAATAAAGATTAGAATCTAGGTGGGGAGGTTTAGAAATACAGGTATGAGGCCAGGGTGGATTTTCTGTGTGGTGGTTACAACTTAAAACCACCAACCAACCTCTAGGGTGGAACTGGCTATCCGGTGGCCAAGATAACTACTTGTGATCACTGACTATCTAGTGGGGGTATTAAAGTGTTAAAATTATTCTTCCCCCTCTCATATTTTTATAGGGGGTAACCCCATCTCCTCCTTGTTTCTCCCTCATGTGAAAGGTGGCTTCTTCCCCCTTTGTTCTCCTATTAAATCCCTACTAAGGAGTTGTTTTTTTGGATTCAAATGCTGATTATAAGTATGTATCACCCTATATTATCCTTTGTAAATATCATTCTCTATTTTTTCTTATTTTTATCTTCTCCAGCTAGGTTTTCTTTAGCGATTCCACCAAAACATGGTGGATTTTCTCGATTCTCAAGGGGATTTCATACAACCCTGGATGATCACATCTTGAGATTCCATTTACATATAGTTCATAGGTAATTTGAAAAGGTATGAATTTTTTTTGGATTTTTAATTAGGTATTTGTAAAATTTTAAGTAAATTGTTTATGCAATTGGTTTCATTGGTTTGGGATTTAACTCAACATAGGTTTGGGGGCGTGCCAGGGTGGCCAGTACCCTGTGGCTTAAGATTTTTATAGATGAATAAAGTCTGAACCTCAGGTGAGTTGGTGATGATCGATTGAGCCTGGATGATCCTTGGAAGAGTTACTGAATCTTGATGAATTTAATCACAAAACTTCTAAAAAAGGTAGGTGTTCCCTGGACTTGACCCAAAATCTTTTTATATTCTAAGTGTATGCATCATGTGGTCATGCTGGTTTTTCCATTATTGATGTAATTTGAATTAAATTCTTGATTTTAGTAAATTCCTAATCATGTCTTTTTGACTGAACAGGGGAGTTAGTTTATTCATGATTTTGGGATAAAATCTCACAACCATCTACAATTATAAGTGGCTTTGACCTTTTGAAATGAATCAAGCCCAATATAATAGTATGAGTGAATTGTAACGCATGGGTTGAGTAATGTTTGGCATTTGAAAATTGTTTTTTTGAAATGTTATTTAAAATAAGTAAAGGAAATGTAAATGGGTTTTGGTTTTAAATTAAAATGGGAAATGGTATTTGACCCCATGTGTTTGGTATTTTGGAAAAGGGTTGGAAATGGTTTTTGGAATTTAATTCAAAGTGGTTTTGGGAATTTTTTGAGTAAGGGAAATTGGTTTTTTAGAATGGAAAATCTAATTGTCCCCTTATTCCCTAGATGATTTATTTTGGGTGCTATGAAAATGATGTTATATATAATTTTGGTTTTATTGGTACTTGTATTGTTGCATGGAATTGATGGTTAACCTTAGGTGAATATGGAACCTAGGGAACTTATGGATTTATGGTTAACTAGGGGTAAGAATAACCCCCAAGGGATATAGAATTATTGTTAAACCCAAGGTGAACATAGAACCCCAGTAGAATTAGGGCCCTAGGGATTAGTATATTACCCCCATGTGTCGGTTCATACTCGGGTAGGGTATATTACCCCTGGTTGGTAGATTATTGGCATGGACTTAATGACATTCTTAGAGACGCCTTGACATTGGATGAAGAAGGATTATACCATTCCCAGTGTGGACTCATCCCCTGGGTTCAACATTTATCGATGTTACATTTTTAAATATTTTAATGGTTTTAATTATATCTTTTTTACTTTGGGAGAATTTCTATATGAAATTTACATACACTGGTTATATTTTAGGGATGCCATTGGTGGAGGATTACTGAGTTTTACTCACACCCTACTTGGACTACCATTGCTCACGGGTACTTGAGCAGCTTCCATATGTTATTTCATGTACAAGTTGGGATGAGGCTTGATCTTGATTGAGTGGGTTGGTTTGGGTGGGTAAATAGTGGTTTTGGTGTGATATTTCTTGGAGATATCATGGATCCATAACTTTTTATTCTTTATTTCTGGTTTGTATGTATAACTGGACCGGTGGGTGGTATGTTTGTATTCCTTTTGTCAAAATTTTATTTTGTCTTTCATTTCCAGTTTATTTACTATTATGTGTACTCTGATGTGATGGTTGTGTATGAGATTTGGTTATTTTATTATTTTTATTACTGCATGGTTTTATACAAGGGTTATATTCTCTCCACAATACCATCTCAGACCTCTACTACTAGTTGGAAACCTCTGGTGTATGAGGAGGTTCACTTGAGTTACAATGGAAACTATTGTTTCGAGAACTAGTTAGTTGTCTAAGGTAGTGAGACATTATAAATCATGTTATATATAATTAATTTCATGTGAATTGAATAATTTACCCATCAAAAAATTAATAAGATCATATGAATTCACTAAACATTTAAATAAAGAAATTAGAATCCTCTATCATGTCAAGATATAAAATCCTATTTGTTCAAAGTTTTTCAATATCATACGTCAAATCATTAAATACATATTTATGTTAAAAAATATCACAATCTATCCATTTAAATAAGTTTAAACATATTATACCTAAGATAAATATAATTATAGAAGAGTTAAATATACCATCACAAGGAATAAATCTAGGAATTTTACTTATCATTGATCTAAGATTTGATCCATTTAAATCTATGAAGGAATCTATCAATTAATGTTAAATAAATAATTAAAAATTCCCCAATTTACCCCAAGTTTCATATCTAGTGTTAAAGAAGAGTTATGATAGTTAAAATTAGGTTTTAGGTGTTTCTATATATTTTTATTTTTAACTTCTCAAAAACTATAACATGTTATCATACACCATGATTTTTTTTTCATTGATCATCACTAGATATAAAAAACTTAGCACGTATCATCTTACCTTCCAAAATATCCGTTACACATTTTATAAATTTATTTTCAAAAATAAAATCTCACCATTCTATGTTTAAATCAACCATGGTTTGGTTATTTCATTCTTAGAAAATGACATGAAACCATGATATGTCACCTTCCTCATGCTGACCTATATTGACATATTTTAAACCTAAATTCCTAAATTTATTTTTCTATGATGTGTTCATAACTAACATGACATATTTTTTTATCCAAAATTATAGTAAATAGATTTAAATTTTCTTCAAAACATAACTCAAAACTATATCATTTTCATTATCTTTGTTCTTATATAATCCATAAGCATCTTCCTCCAAACATTATATATCAAGCTTCACCACAATATGATGCATTATCACTATGGATTGGTTGATGTGTTAGCTTTATTTTCTTTCAAAACATGACTTTATATTTTCTCCCTTATTCTACAACGCCCTTAAAACTCAAAAAGTAAAAAAACATAGTTTATAAATATTTAAAATGAATACCTCTTAAAACATTTTCATCCTAAAAAACCAAAAACATATAAATTTTAAAATAAATAAATAAATCCCAAAAAACTCAATAACTCAAAATTCCTAATGTTTATCTAAATAGAGTATCTTAATACTTTTGATAAGTTGATTAAGTACTTTATTTTTTAATACCTTGAATATTTCAAAGGCTTCAAACTTTTTATTCATAAGAAGCACATAATCATGTTGAATGAAGTCATAAATAAATGTTAAAAATTACTTATATCCATTACTTTCTTATATACTAATTACCCCACATGAATCACTATGTATCAATTCTAACAACCCACTAGACCTTTCACATTTTCTATTAAAATGTGCTTTGGTGATTTTTAATAATAAATAGGATTCAAATAAATCATATGATTCATAATCAAATGATTATAATAATCCAAATCTATGGAGTATTTGGATGAGTCTCTCATTTATATGTTCTTGGAGAAAATGCTAAAAATAATAATTATTTGAATCATTCACTTTGAACTTATTATATTGAATGTTAAAAGTTGGATTATCCTACTCCAGAATGTATAAACTATAAATCAAATTTCTAATTCCATAAAACACTTCATTCATGTATATAAAACAAATTTTGTTCTTAATCATTAAATATATTCATTTTTTATCTAAACAAGAAACAAAAATAAAATTTATATTCATGTAAATAACATAGCAATAATTTCAAAATTATATAATTAATCCATTAGGTATGTGTAAATCATATGTGTTTAACTATATTTCAATAACCATTGTTCCTTTTTTGATACACATATCTAATTTTAGCTTATCTAATTCTCTTCTATTTATAAGTCTTTGAACATCAAAAAAAGTGTGTGATGTAAAACCGACATGTGATACCCATGAGACAAAATTTAAATTTTTCCCAAGAATTATTAATTTTTATACCCAAGTTTCTTCTCTTTATATCTAAGAAAACTTCTCAAGTTATGATGCTAATCAGGATGTTTTTATACTATTTTTTTCTATCATTTTATGATGTGTTTGTTTTACTTTAATACCACAAAACATTGTATTTTATTAAGTTTTATCATTTTAGAGTTTTACATAATAATTTTGATAAAAATGAACTTTAATGTCAAATTTGAATCATTTTTTAATACAATAGATTAACTAATTTTCAGCATACATTTTCACACTTGAATTATTTTGACTTAATTTATTCTATATTATGCTTTAACATTTTACAATAATATAAAAATTTATTTATAAATATATTATTAATTAATTTAATATTATATTATGTTAATTGTGTATATAAAAATTTAGTTCATGCGTATATACTTCACAAAATTTAGCTTAATTATATTTAACTTATTTAATTATTCATTTATTAAATTAATTAATTATTTAATTAACTTAAATCATTACATTAGTTATTCATTCAATTTATATTTATGTTATTTATAAATATGACATGTATTTAATTTATTTTTTAATTAATTTATATATATTTTTTTATTTATTATGTAAGTTTCATATAATATTATTTAATTATTAATTTTTTAAATTAATTTAATTATTTGTTATGTGTTCATAACTAGGTATACAAATAATTTATATTCAAGTATTTGATTAGGATTACACTAATAGTATATTAATTTGTTTAATGTTTATTTAATTTTATAATATAATATATATTAATTTCTAATATTTTTTGTATTTTATTAAATTGTTTTAATGATAATATTTCATTAATTATTTTTATATAATAATTAGAGGGATGATAAAGAGTAAAAGTATACAAGAAATTACTAGAAAATGAATACACTACTATAGATCCTGTGTATAAGGACCCGACCTTATTACATACATAGTCTTGAATTTATTCAAGAAAACACTTCCTTTTACATTTAAGATCTTTTCAATTTTAGAGCTTTAGAGAATTAGGACAATACATTCATGACATTACACATTATTACAGAGTGGATACCATAAAAAGAGTTTCCATTTTTTTTTCAAAATATAAAACATTAAAACATAAAACAAGACTCCTTGAAAATTATTCAATATTTAACATGTCTTCCTTCCTCGTATTACACATCCATTAACCTGTGAAAAATCATTTAAAAACTTGGGATGAGCACAAAATCTCATTAAGGGATGGAAAATAAGGAAAGATCACATTAGTCCATGAATACCCATAACTTATGAAAGCATTTTCAAAAGACATTCTTGTCACCCATATATACTTAATTTGTGTAACATGAGATTTACACAAGATCCACAAAAAACATGAGAACAAAAATATAATCATAAAGGTATCTTGGGGCATTACTTACATAATCTTGTAACCATTCTTGGCTACCTTATAATTTGTAACCCTCACGGCTACCTTACTTTGTGTAACCATCGCAGTCACACTTGGAGTAACCATACGAACGACCTCCAACTTACTCATACCCAATGCATTTGAGGGAGATATAGGTCCCACCCTTAATCATAAATAATTCCCTAGAACCAAAACATAATCATACAACATGAATAATTCCATAAAAACATGGCTTTGGAATTTCGTAAAACCGAATAAAAAAAAGGATTTTTAAAGAAAAGCCCCTTATAAATATCATACAATTGAAGAGATACTTAATAGAGTGGATGGAGTATGTATATATTCTGTAAATACACATAATAAAACATAATATAAAAATAACCCATCACACAAAAAATTCTAATAGCACATAAATAATTAAGTAGAAAGTTAACCCAAAGAATGGAAATCGGGTTAAGAATTCCCTTACCTTGGGTTTGTTTTACTTAAAACTTGTTTAAACCTATTGTATAATGGTTAAAAGAGTGTTATTAATATTTTAAAGAAACATTTCCATGTTTATAAAATCTTATATGATCATTTAATAACATAATTTCACCCTTAATTGTTAGTATTTTGCCATTTGCACTGTTTTTGGGTGAGTTCTTAACATGATTTCCATGATTGGTTCATGATGGACATTATTATCGATTGGAAGTGAAACTATAGAATTGAAATGGAGTAGTATTTAAATATATAAAGTAACATAAATTATTCCATTCATCATTTTTAATTCTTACATGAGGATGATTCACAAGTTAGAACATTAATGATGTTTGTTTAGATCATTTTAGTGGTTATTTGATAATAACAACCCCACTTTGTCTTATAAATTAGAATGATGAGTAAAAAAGAATTACAGAACCAAGGGTGAGTCATAAAACATATATTATAACCTGGTTCAACAATATAAATGGTTTCATGACCATACTTGAAAGAATTAATGGAAATTGAAGTCACATCGTCCACGATGTCGATAATTCGACACAAACGGACAATGTTTTTATTCTTTAAATAAGTGGGAGAGGAGAAGAATAATGATGAGTAACTTTCCATAAACATGATAAAATATATAATATAAATGATTTATGGATATTTAATTCCTCTTGAGTAAGTATATATGAAGAAATAATAAGGAAAGAACTCAAAATATAAGAATAATTGTGAAATTGCATACAAAAATTCGGCAGCCTAACGACTACGCAACATGATTTTAGAAAATATTAAAAAGATAGGAGACAAGGGTCACCCATACATAAATGAATAATAATATATAGTTGATAAAGAATAATAATAAAATAAGAACATGGTATGGAAAATTGAAAGTTATACCACATAAAAGAGAACTCGAAAGGAAAAAGAAAGAAATTGAGAATTTTCTTACCATGTAGAGTAACCCTTTGAACTTGAAGGTTGGGACCTTGTGGGCTTGAGGAAACCTTTTGAGGACTAATATGAAGGTAAGGAGGCCATAGATTCATTGAGGTAGAATTTGGAATGAATTCAAGGAAGGTAAGAGTTGTTATTTGTAGGAAAAGTGAGGGATTATTTTATTAATTTTCAAGGGACACCTCATGAGTGATATTTAAAAAACCATGGGCTTGCCCATGGTATTTGCCCATGGTATAAGACACTTGGGAAACATCACACATTATTTAACTATACACAAGTCTAACAGATTTATGACATAATTATTATATCATTAATGATGTCATTAATATACCGAAACTAAAAACTGTATTTTTTACTATTCACCGAAAAATCAACTGTTGTAGAAAAATTCCCAAAATTCACTCTAACCATTTATCGACATGTAGATTTAAAAAATGAACTCCATTTTTTGAAAATAATTTTCTAAATATTATTAATTTAATTTTTAAATAAAATCATACTTAATTAAAAAATTAACAATTCTAATTCTGTAACTACTTCTATATCACAATGAAAAATTAACCTAGATGCTATTATCATAAAGCCTTAATAAAATAAAATAATAATAAAATTTACTATTCATTAGGGTCATATTATTATTCATATTACTATTCATAAGGGTATGTTACTATTCACCAAAAAAACAAGTTGGTTCCAAGAGACTCAAAATAACATACTGAACACAATTATAGAAGACAATTTCTTAAAATTCAAAACCTAAGAAGTGGAAAAATTATGTTAAAAGGATAGTTATAAATATATACTTAAAACAAAGTTCCATGCATTTCTATTTATTTTTAGAAAAACTTGGGTTGTTACATTATCCCCACATTCTTGAAATTGCATCCTCGCAATTTTATTTACTTATTAAACAATTGAGGGTATTTTTCTCTCATAGCATTTTCAGACTCCCATGTTGCTTCTTCAACCATGTGGTTTCTCCACAAAACCTTCACCTGGTGTATTACCTTATTCTAAAATACTTGTTCTCTACGATCAAGAATCTGATCTGGTTTCTCTTCATAAGAAAGGTTCTCTTCCAGCTGAAATGCTTCTGGGCTCAAGACATGTGATGAATCTGGAACATACTTTCTCAACATCGAAACATGAAAAAAATTGTGTACCTGAAACAAACTCGGAGGCAAAACTACGTGGTATGCAACTGTTCCAAATTTCTCCAAGATTTCAAACGGACCGATGATCCATGGACTTAGCTTCCCTTTCTTACCAAAATGCATCACACTTTTCCAAGGAGAGATTTTAAGGAAAACATGGTCACCTACCTCGAAATAGAAGTCTTTCCTTATCTGCATAACTTTTCTGCCTGCTCTGAGCTGTCCTCATGTGCTGCTGGATCATCCTCATTTTCTCAGCCACTTCTTCTACTAATTCTGTCCCCATCAACTTTCTTTCACCAAATTCACCCCAAAATGCTAGAGTCTGACACCGCTTCCCATACAAGGCCTCAAAAGTTGCCATCTGAATACTAGAATGAAACCTGTTATTATAAGAAAACTCAACTAAAGAAAGATGCTGATCCCAACTTCCATGATAGTCCATTGAACAAGCTCGAAGCATATCCTCCAATGTTTTAATTGTTCGTTCTGACTACCCATCTGATTGAGGATGAAAATCTGTACTGAAATTTAACTCTGTTTATAATGACTTCTGAAGTCCCTTCCAAAAGTTAAAAGTGAACCTGGGATCTAGGTCAGACACAATGGAAAGAGGAACTCCATGTAACCTGACAATCTCCTTGAGGTACAATTAAGAAAGCTGATCCAAAGTCATTGTATCTCGAATAGAAAGAAAATGTGCAGACTTTATTAGCTGATCAACAATAACCCAAATCGCATTGTCACCTTGAGAAGTCTTTAGTAGTACCACCACGAAGTCCATGGATACATTCTCCCATTTCCACTCTGAAACTGGAAAAGGCTGAAGCATCCCCTTTGGTAATTGTCACTCTGCTTTAACCTGTTGACATGCCAAACATCATATGGTAAAATCAACAATATCTCTTTTCATTCCATACCACCAATAATACTCTCGAAGGTCTCCATACATCTTAGTACTACCAGGATGAACAGAAAATGGAGAAATATGAGCTTCACACAACAATTCTTTCTTCAACTATGAATCAAAAGGAACACACAACCTTTTTCCAAATCTTAAAACACAATCTTTATCAAGATTAAATTCTGGCAACTTACCCATTTTAACCAATTCTAACTTTTTCTGTAGCTCACGGTATTCCTTCTATGCTTGCTTAATTCTGTCTGACAACAAAGACTGCACTGAAATCTGAAACAAAACAGATGTATTCCCTGCACCAACAACTTCTATTCCAAAATTCATTAAATCATTAATCAAGGGATCATGTTCCAAACGTAGCATGGTTAATGATGCATGATGTTTCCGACTTAAGACATCTGCCACTTTGTTTGCTTTGCTAGGATGGTAATTGATTGTGCAGTCATAATCCTTTATCAGTTCTATCCATCTTCTCTGCTTGATGTTCAATTCCTTCTGAGTGAATATATACTTTAGAATTTTATGGTCAATATATATTTGGAATTTGGTTCCTTATAGATGATGCCTCCAAATTTTCAAAGCAAAAACCACAGCTTCCAATCCCAAATAACGCGTGAGATAATTTATCTCATGAGGTTTAAGTTGTATCGAAGCATAGGAAATTACTTGATCATTCTGCATCAAAACAAAACCAATTCCCTTCAAAGAAGCATCACTGTAGATGAAAAACTCACCATTTCGGGAAGGTAAGGCCAAAACTGGAGAATTCACCAATATCTTCTTCAATTCCTGAAAAAAAACATCACATTCCTCTATCCAAACAAATTTAACCCCTTTCCCTATCATCTTAGTTATCAGGCTAGATAACTGTGCAAAGTTCTTAACAAACCGTCGGTAATAACTTGCTAAGACCAGAAAACTATGAATCTCTGTAACATTTGTGGGTCTTGACCATTCATCAACTACTTTTGTTTTGGTAGGATCAACTATTATTCCATCCTTACTTACAATGTTCCCAAGAAAAGAAATCTGTTGCAACCAAAAATCACACTTGATGAATTTTCCATATAGTTTCTTTTCTTTTAATGTTTGTAAAACAACCCTTATATATTTTTCATGCTCCTCTTTATTTTTAGAAAATACCAGAATGTCATCAATAAATACAACCAAAAACTTATCCAATAACTCATGAAATACTCTATTCATAAGATTCATGAATACAGCAGGAGCATTAGTTAATCCAAACAGCATAACAAAAAATTCATAATGCCCATATCTAGTACGAAAGGCTGTTTTCGGGATGCCATCTTCCTTCACCTTCAGCTGATGGTATCCGGATCTCAAGTTAATCTTGGAAAAGTACTGAGCTCCCAAGAGCTGATCAAACAAGTCATCAATATGAGGCAACATATACTTGTTTTTAATAGTGACACTATTCAAATCTATATAATCAATGCAAAGTCTCATGGAACCATCTTTCTTTTTAACAAACAAAACAGGGGCTCCCCATTGTGAAGTGCTAGGACAAATGAACCCTTTGTCAAGAAAATCCTATAACTGGTTTTTCAATTCAAGAAGTTCTATTGGAGCCATACGATATAGGGGTTTTGAAATTAGCTTATCATTAGGAACTAAGTCAATTGTGAATTCAACTTCTCGATCAGGTATGAAACCAGGTAACTCATCAGAAAAAACATCAAGGTATTCATTTACCACTAACACATCATTAATTTTAATAGTTCCCTTGTTTTCAACAATATGAGCAAGATAAATTTCATTTCCATATTTCTATATTTTTTTAGCTTCCTGATATGTTATCAATTGTATGGTTTCATTCTTGTATACAAACTGAAACTCTTTCTGAAAAAAAACTTCTTTATCTCTACAGTCAATCTTAGAATGATAATCAGAAAGCCAGTCCATCCCCAGAATAACATCAAATTCGAATAAGGGTAAAACAACAAGGTTTTCAGGTAAAGTCTTTCCACATACCATAATAGAAAGATTCTTATAATTCCACTTTGTTATAACATTTACCCCTGGTGTTTTAACAATAAGTTCGGGTCTCATTTGTTGAGGTGATATTTCCAATTTACAAGAAAATTTCTCAGAGATGAAGGAATGTGTAGACCCCGTATCAAACAAAAATCTAGCAAAATCTGAGTGAACATAAAAAGTACCTGATACAACTTCATTGGATGGCCTAACATATGCCGACGTAGTCTCAAAGGATCTCACTACACCTTTGTTCTTGTAGTCTAGCTTCTTTGCATCATTCAGATCTCTCTTTGGGAAGACATTTGCATAATTACCCATTTCACCACATTTAAAACACTTTACAGTTTGCTTATCAGGATTATTGTTAAGATCATTTTCATTGCAATATCGGGCCACATGTCCAAACTTACCACATTTAAAACACTTCCTAGTTTTTCTAAGACATTCCTCGGAGTGTTTCTTTCCACACTTTTTACAAACTAGAAATTGAATTTTCTTACCATCAGATTTCTTTGGTTTATTCTTACCCATTTATTTCAAAATGGACCTCTTATTCTCTTTGTTTCCAAAATGCATGTGATCATCATCAAACTCTATCTCTAACCTCTTAGCACATCGGAAAAGTTTATCATAACTTTTGAATTCACGAGAGGCCAACGCCCTTCAATACCTTGGCTTCAATCCCGAGTAAAAGCGGTTGATTTTTCTATCAAGATACAGAATAAGATTTGGAGCATACCTCTCCAGTTGGGTGAAGTTAGCTTCATACACAACCACTGAATCTTCCTCCTTCTGTTTCAATTCAAGGAATTGATTCTCCATTCTAAGTCACACCAACTTAGGAAAATATTTTTCAAGGAAAAGGCTTTTAAATTCATCCCACTCTAAGGAATAAAACTCCTCTCTACCCCTAATATTCCTTACCATTGACCACCACTGATCAGATTCCCCTTCAAAATGATAAATTTAAAGACTTACCTTTTGATTTCATGAACATACAATAACATTGAATTTGTTTTCAAGGGATTTTATCCATCCTTCAGCTACTACTGGGTCAGAAGATCCATTGAATGTAAGAGGATGTTGTCTCATAAAATGTTCCACTACTGTCATGTTCCGTTGTGGTACCTCTATTGGTTCTCTTGCATGGATTCCACCACCATTTATTTCCTGTGTTAGTTGAGCCATTACTGTCACAAATTGCTCGGTTCCAATCCCTACCATTCCGGGCTGTAGTTCTGGAAGGATGTCATTCTGTCGGTGCCTCTCCTCTTAAACATCCCTGGTCCTTCTGCAGACAACCATTTTGAACAAACATGTCTTAGATAAAGCAACATGGTTATATTTTAATTCTATAATATTTCAAATTAAACATAGAGTGAAAATCATTTATGTTATTCTATTAACATCACCATAACCCCTAAAGTTATCTAAACCATCCTCTGATACCAACTATAAGGACCCGACCTTATTACATACCCAGTCTTGAATTTAGTCAAGAAAACACTTCCTTTTACATGGAATATCTTTTAAATTTTAGATCTTTAGAGAATTAGGACAATACATTCATGACATTACACATTATTACAGAGTGGATACCATAAAAAGAGTTTCCACTTTTTTCAAAATATAAAACATTAAAACATAAAACAAGGCACCTTGACAATTATTCAACATTTAACATGTCTTCCTTCCTTGAATTACACTTCCATTAACCTATGAAAAATAATTTAAAAACTTGGTATGAGAAAAAAAGCTCAATAAGGGATGGAAAAGAAGGAAAGATCACATTAGTCCATGAATACCCATAACGTATGAAAGCATTTTCAAAAGATATTCTTGTCACCCATATATACTTACTTTGTGAAACATGAGATTTAAAAATGATCCACACAAAACATGAGAACATAAATATAATCATAAGGGTATCTTGAGGCATTACTTACATAATCTTGTAACCATTCTTGGCTACCTTATAATTTGTAACCCTCATGACTACCTTACTTTGTGTTACCATCGCAGTCACACTTGAAGTAACCATAAGGAAGACCTCCAACTTACTCATACCCAATGCATTGGAGGGTGATATAGGTCTCACCCTTCATCATAAATAATTCCCAAGAACAAAAACATAATCATACAATATGAATAATTCCATAAAAACATTTCTTTGGAATTTCGTAAAACAGAATTTAAAAAAAGGATTTTTAAAGAAAGTCCACTTATAAATATCATACAATTTAAGAGAGTCTTAATAGAGTGGATGAATTATGTATATATTCTGTAAATACACATAATAAATCATAATATAAACATAACCCATCACACAAACAATTCTAATAGCACATAAATAATGAAGTAGAAAGTTAACCCAAAGAATGGAAATCAGGTTAAGAATTCCCTTACCTCGGGTTTGTTTTACTTCAAACTTGTTTAAACCTCCTGTATAATGGTTAAAATAGTGTTATTAATATTTTAAAAAAAAAATTAAATGTTTATAACATCTTATATGATCATTTAATAACATCATTTCACCCTTAATTGTTAGTATTTTTCCCTTTCCACTGTTTTTGGGTGAGTTCTTAACATGATTTCCATGATTGGTTCATGATGGACCTTCTTGTCGATTGGAAGTGAAACTACAGAATTAAAATGGAGTAGTATTTAAATATATCCATTAACATAAATAATTCTATTCATAATTTTTAATTCTTACATGAGTATGATTCATAAGTTAGAACATTAATGATGTTTGTTTAGATCATTTTAGTGGTTATTTGATAATAACAAACCCATTTTGTCTTATAAATTAGAAAGATGAGTACAAAAGAATTAGAGAAACAATAATAAGTCATAAAACATATATTATAACCTGGTTCAACCATATAAATGGTTTCATGACCAGACTTGAAATAATGAATGGAAATTGAAATCACATCGTCCACGATGTCGATAATTCGACACAAACAAACAATGTTTTTATTCTTTAAATAAGTGGGAGAGGAGAAGAATAATGATGAGTAATTTTCCATAAACATGATAACATATATAATATACATTATTTATTTAGATTTAATTCCTCTTGGTTAAGAATATATGAAGAAAGAATAAGTAAAGAACTCAAAATAAAAGAATAATTGTGAAATCGCTTACAAAAATCCGGCTGCCTAACGGCTACGCAACATGGTTTTAGAAAATATTATAAAGAGAGAGGACAAGGGTCACCCATCCAGAAATGAATCATAATATATATTAGATCAATAATAAGAAGAGAATAAGAACATGGTATTGAAACTTGAAAGTTATACCACATAAATGAGAACTGGAAAGGAAAAAGAAAGAAATTCAGAATTTTCTTACCTTGTAGAGTAACCCTTAGAACATGAAGGTTGGGACCTTGGGGGCTTGAGGAAACCTTGATAGGACTAATATGAAGCTAAGGAGGCCATAGATTCGTTGAGGGAGAATTTTGAATGAATTCAATGAAGGGAAGAGTTGGTATTTATAGGAAAAGTGAGGGATTATTTTAATAATTTTCAAGGGACACCTCATGAGTGGTATTTACAAAACCATGGGCTTGAACATGGTATTTGCCTATGGTATAATACACTTGGGACACCTCACACATTATTTAACTATACACAAGTATACCAGATTTATGACATCATTATTATATCATTAATGATTTCATTAATACACCGAAAATAAAATTGTATTTTTCACTATTCACCGAAAAATCAACTGTAGCAGAAAAATTCCCAAAATTCACCCTAACCATTTATCGACATGTAGATTTCAAAAATGAAGTCCATTTTTTGAAAATAATTTTCCAAATATTATTAATTTATTTTTTAAATAAAATCATACTTAATTCAAAAATTAAAAATTCTAAATTTGTAACTACTTCTATATCACAATGAAAAATTAACCTAGATGCTATTATCTTAAAGACTTAATAAAATAAAATAATAATAAAATTTACTATTCATTAGGGTCATATTAATATTCATATTAGTATTCATAAGGGTATGTTACTATTCACCAAAAAAACAAGTTAGTTCCAAGAGACTCAAAATAACATACTGAACATAATTGTAGAAGACAATTTCTTAAAATTCAAAACATAAGTAGTGGAAAAATTATGTTAAAAGGCTAGTTATAAATATCTACTTAAAACAAATTTATATTCATTTCTATTTATTTTTAGAAAAACTTGGGGTGTTACATTATCCCCACCTTCTTGAAATTTCATCCTCACAATTTTATTTACTTATTAAACAACTGATGATATTTTTTTCTCACAACATTTTTAGACTCCCATGTTGCTTCTTCAACCATGTGGTTTCTCCACAAAACCTTTACCTGGTGGATTACCTTATTCCTCAATACCTGTTCTCTTCGATCAATAATCTGAACCGGTTTATCTTCATAAGAAAGGTTCTCTTCCAACTGAACTGCTTCTGGGCTCAAGACATGTGATGAATCTGGCACATACTTTCTCAACATCGAAACATGAAAAAAATTGTGTACCTGAAACAAACTTGGAGGCAAAGCTACGCGGTATGAAACTGTTCCAAATTTCTCCAAGATTTCAAATGGACCGATGAACCATGGTCTTAGCTTCCCTTTCATACCAAAATGCATCACACATTTCCAAGTAGATATTTTAAGGAAAACATGGTCACCTACCATGAAAGAGAAGTCTTTCCTTCTATTTTCTACATAAATTTTCTGCCTGCTCTGAGCTGTCCTCATGTTTTGCTGGATCGTCCTCACTTTCTTAGCCACTTCTTCTACTAATTCTGGCCTCATCAACTTTCTTTCACCAACTTCACCCCAAAACACTGGAGTCCGACACCGCTTCCCAAACAAGGCCTCAAAAGGTGCCATCTGAATACTGGAATGAAAACTGTTATTATAAGAAAACTCAACTAAAGAAAGATGATGATCCCAACTTCCCTGATAGTCCATTGAACAAGCTAGAAGCATATCCTACACAGTTTGAATTGTTCATTCTGACTACCCATCTGATTGAGGATGAAAAGCTGTACTGAAATTTAACTCTGTGCCCAACGAATTATGAATTCCCTTCCAAAAGTTAGAATTGAACCTGGGATCTCGATCAGACACAATGGAAAGAGGAACTCCATGTAACCTGAAAATATCCTTGAGGTACAATCGATAATTCTGATCCAAAGTCATTGTATCTCAAATAGAAAGAAAATGTGTATAATTTGTTAGCCGATCAATAATAACCCAAATCGAATTTTCACCTTGAGAAGTCTTTGGTAGTCCCACCACGAAGTCCATGGATACATTCTCCCATTTCCACTCTGGCACTGGAAAAGGGTAAAGCATCCCCTTAGGTAATTGTCGCTTTTCTTTAACCTGTTGACATTTCAAACATCTCATTGTAAAATCAACAATATATCTTTCCATTCCATCCCACCAATAATACTCCTGAAGGGCTCTGTACATCTTAGTACTGCCAGGATGAACAGAAAATGGAGAACTGTGAGCTTCACACAATAATTCTTTCTTCAAATAGGAATCAAAAGGCACACACAACCTTTTTCAAAATCCTAAAACACAATATTTATCAAGATTAAATTCTGGATACTTAACCATTTTAACCAATTTTACCTTTTTCTGTAGCTCACGGTCTTCCTTCTGCGCTTTCTTAATTCTGTCTAACAACAAAGAATGCACTGAAATCTAAAAAAAATAGATGTATTCCCTACACCAACAACCTCTATTCCAAAATTCATAAAATCATTAATCAAGGGATCATGTTCCAAACGTAGCATAGTTAATGATACATGATGTTTCCGACTTAATATATCTTCCACTTTGTTTGATTTCCCAGGATGGTAATTGATCATGCAGTTATAATCCTTTATCATTTCTAGCCATCTTCTCTACCTGATGTTTAATTCCTTCTGAGTGAATATATACTTTAGACTTTTATGGTTAGTATATATTTGGAATTTGGTTCCTTATAGTTGATGCCTCCAAATTTTCAAAGCAAAAACCACAGCTGCCAATTCCAAATCATGTGTGGGATAATTTATCTCATAAGGTTTAAGTTGTATCGAAGCATACAAAATTACCTGATCATTCTGCATCAAAACACAACCAAGTCCCTTCAAAGAAGCATCACTATAGATGAAAAACTCAACATTTCAGGAAGGTAAGGCCAAAACTGGATCATTCACCAATATCTTCTCCAGTTCCTAAAAACAAGCATCACATTCCTCTATCCAAAAAAAATTAACCCCTTTCTGTGTCAACTTAGTTATCGGGCTAGATAATCGTGCAAAGTTTTTAACAAACCGTCGGTAATAACTTGATAAGCCCAGAAAACTACGAATCTCTGTAACATTTGTGGGTCTTGGCCATTCATCAACTACTTTATATTTGGCAGGATCAACTATTATTCCATCCTTATTTACAATGCTCCCAAGAAAAGAAATCTATTGCAACCAAAAATCACACTTGCTAAATTTTCCATATAGTTTCTTTTCTTTTAATGTTTGTAAAACAACCCTTAGATGTTTTTCATGCTCCTCTTTTTTTTTTAGAAAATACAAGAATGTCATCAATAAATACAACCACAAACTTATCCAATAACTCATGAAATAATATATTCATAAGATTCATGAATACAAAAACTGCATTAGTTAATCCAAAGAGCATAACATAAAATTCATAATGCCCATATCTAGTACGAAAGGCTGTTTTCAGGATGTCATCTTCCTTCACCTTCAGCTGATGGTTTCCGGATCTCAAGTCAATCTGGGAAAAGTACTAAGCTCCCTGGAGATGATCAAACAAGTCATCAATATGAGGCAAATGATACTTGTTTTTAACAGTGATGCTATTCAAAGCTCTATAATCAATGCAAAGTCTCATGAAACCATCTTTCTTTTTAACAAACAAAATAGGGGCTCCCCATGGTGAAGTGCTAGGACGAATGAAGCCTTTGTCAAGAAAATCCTGCAACTGGTTTTTCAATTCAAGAAGTTTTATTGGAGCCATACGATATGTGGGTTTTGAAATTGGCTTCTCATTAGGAACTAAGTCAATTGTGAATTCGACTTCTCGATCAGGTATGACACCAGGTAACTCATATAGAAAAACATCAAGGTATTCATTTACCACTGACACATCATTAATTTGAATAGTTCCCTTATTTTCAACAATATGAGTAAGATAACTTTCATTTCCATATTTCAATAGTTTTTCAGCTTCCTGATATGTTATCAATTGTATGGGTTCATTTTTGTATACAAACTAAAACTCTTTCTGAAAAACAACTTCTTTAGCTCTACAGTAAATCTTAGCATGATAATCAGAAAGCTAGTCCATCCCCAAAATAACATCAAGTTCGACTAAGGGTAAAACAAAAAGTTTTGTAGGTAAATTCTTTCCACATACCACAATATAAAGATTCTTATAATTCCTATTTTCTATAACATTTCACCCTGGTGTGTTAACAATAAGTTCGGGTCTCATTTGTTGAGGTGATATTTCCAGTTTACAAGAAAATTTCTCAGAGATGAAGGAATGTGTAGACCCCGTATCAAACAAAACTTTAGCAAAATATGAGTGAACAAACAAAGTACCTGATACAACTTCATTGGATGGCCCAACATCTGCTGACGTAGTCTCAAAGGATCTCACTACACCTTTCTGGTTGTAGTCTAGCTTTTTTGCATCATTCGGATCTCTCTTTGGGTAGACATTTGCATAATGACCCCTTTCACCACATTTAAAACACTTTACAGTTTGCTTATCAGGATTATTATTAAGATCATTTTCATTGAAATCTCAGGCCACATGTCCAAACTTACCACATTTAAAACACTTCCCAGTTTTGCTAAGAAATTCCCCAGGGTGTTTCTTTCCACACTTTTCACAAACTGGAAATTGAATTTTCTTACCATCAGATTTCTTTGGTTGATTCTTACCAATTGATTTCCAAATGGACCTCTTCTTCTCTTTGTTTCCAAAATGCACGTGATAATCAACAAAATCTATCTCTACCATCTCAGCACATCAGACAAGTTTTTTCATAACTTTTGAATTCACGAGAGTCCAAATCCCTTCGATACCTTGGATTCAATCCTGAGTAAAAGCGGTTGAGTTTTCTATCAAGATCCAAAATAAGATTTGGAGCATACCACACCAGTCGGGTGAATTTATCTTCATACAAAACCACTGAATATTCCTCCTTCAGTTTTAATTCAAGGAATTGCTTCTCCATTCTAAGTCGCACCACCTTAGGAAAATATTTTTCAAGGAAAAGAATTTTAAATTCATCCCACTATAAGGTATAAAAATCCTCTCTACCCATGATATTCCTTACCATTGACCACCAATGATCAGATTCCCCTTCAAAATGATAAATTTAAAGACTTACCTTTTGATTGTATGAACATCCCATAACATCGAATATCTTTTCAAGGGCTTTGATCCATCCTTCAGCTGCTACTGGGTCAGAAGATCCATTGAATGAAGGAGGATATTGTCTCATAAAATGATCCACTACTGTCATGTTCTGTTGTGGTAACTCTATTGGTTCTCTTTTATGGACTCCACCACCATTTATTTCATGCGTTAGCTGAGCCATTACTGTCACAAACTGCTCAGTTCCAATCCCTACCATTCTGGGCTGTAGTTCTGGAAGGATGTCATTCTGTCGGTGCCTCTCATCTTCAACATCCCTGTTCCTTCTGCGGACAACCATTATGAACAAACATGTCTTAGATAAAGAAACATGGTAATCTTTAAATTCTATAACATTTCAAATTAAACATAGAGTAAAAATCATTTATGTTATTCTATTAACATCACCCTAACCCCGAAAGTTATCTAAACCATCCTCTGATACCAACTATAAGGACCCAGACTTATTACATACATATTCTTGAACTTAGTCAAGAAAACACTTACTTTTACATTGATGATCTTTTCATGTTTAGAGCTTTAGAGAATTAGGAAAATATATTCATGACATTACACATTATTACAGAGTGGATACCATAAAAAGAGTTTCCATTTTTTTCAAAATATAAAACATTAAAACATAAAACAAGACTCCTTGACAATTCTTCAACATTTAACATGTATTACTTCCTTGTATTACACATCCATTAACCTGTGAAAAATCATTTAAAAACTTGGGATGATCACAAAATCTCAATAAGGTATGGAAAAGAAGGAAAGATCACATTAGTCCATGAATACCCATAACATATGAAAGCATTTTCAAAAGACATTCTTGTCACCCATATATACTTACTTTGTGTAACATGAGATTTATACATGATCCAAAGAAAACATGAGAACATAAATATAATCATAAATGTATCTTGGGACATTACTTACATAATCTTGTAACCATTCTTGGCTACCTTATAATTTGTAACCCTCACGGCTACCTTACTTTGTGTAACCATCGCAGTCGCACTTGGAGTAACCATACGACCGACCTCCAACTTACTCATACCCAATGAATTGGAGGGAGATATAGGTCCCACCCTTCATAATAAATAATTCCCAAGAACCAAAACATAATCATACAACATGAACAATTCCATAAAAACATTGCTTTGGAATTTCGTAAAACCAAATTATAAAAAAGGATTTTTAAAGAAAATCCCCTTATAAATATCATACAATTTAAGAGAGACTTAATAGAGTGGATGAAGTATGTATATATTTTGTAAATAAACATAATAAAACATAATATATACAAAAACCATCATTAAAACAATTCTAATAGCACATAAATAATGAAGTAGAAAGTTAACCCAAAGAATGGAAATCGGGTTAAAAATTCCCTTACCTCAGGTTTGTTTTACATTAAACTTGTTTAAAACTCCTGTATAATGGATAAAAGTGTGTTATTAATATTTTACAGAAAAATTTCCATGTTTATAACAGCTTATATAATCATTTAATAACACCATTTCACCCTTAATTGTTAGTATTTTTCCCTTTGCACTGTTTTTGGGTGAGTTCTTAACATGATTTCCATGATTGGTTGCTGATGGACATTCTTGTTGATTGGAAGTGAAACTACAGAATTAAAATGGAATTGTATTTAAATATATATAGTAACATAAATTATTCCACTCATCATTTTTAATTATTACATGAGGATGATTCATAAGTTAGAACATTAATGATGTTTGTTTAGATCATTCTAGTGGTTATTTGATAATAACAACCCCATTTTGTCTTATAAATTAGAAATATGAGTACAAAAGAATTACCGAAACAAGGGTGAGTCATAAAACATATATTATAACCTGGTTCAACCATATAAATGGTTTCATGACCAGACTTGAAATAATTAATGGAAATTGAAATCACATCATCCACGATGTCGATAATTCGACACAAACGGACAATGTTTTTATTATTTAAATAAGTGGGAGAGGAGAAGAATAATGATGAGTAATTTTCCATAAAAATGATAACATATAGAATATACATGATTTCTGGAGATTTCAATCCTCTTGGGTAAGGAGATATGAAGAAAGAATAAGGAAAGAACTCAAAATAAAAGAATAATTGTGAAATCGCTTACAAAAATTCGGCAGCCTAAGGGCTACGCAACATGGTTTTAGAAAATATTATAAAGAGAGGGGACAAGGGTGACCCATACAGAAATGAATCATAATATATATTAGATCAATAATAAGAAGAAAATAAGAACATGGTATTGAAACTTGAAAGTTATACCACATAAAAGAGAAATCGAAAGGAAAAAGAAAAAAATTGAGAATTTTCTTACCTTGTAGAGTAACCCTTAGAACTTGAAGGTTGGGACCTTCGGGGCTTGAGGAAAACTTGAGAGTCCTAATATTAAGGTAATGAGGCCATAGATTCGTTGAGGGAGAATTGGGAATGAATTTAATGAAGGGAAGAGTTGGTATTTATAGGAAAAGTGAGGGATTATTTTAATAAATTTCAAGGGGCACCTCATGAGTGGTATTTAAAAAAACCATGGGCTTTCCCATGGTATAAGACACTTGGGACACCTCAAACATTATTTAATTATAAAAAAGTCGACCAGATTTATGACATCATTATTATATCATTAATAATGTCATTAATACACCGAAACTAAAAGCTGTATTTTTTATTATTCACCGAAAAATCAACTCTTGTAGAAAAATTCCCAAAATTCACCCTAACCATTTATCAACGTGTAGATTTCAAAAATGAATTCCATTTTTTGAAAATAATTTTCTATATTTTATTAATTTAATTTTTAAATAAAATCATACTTAATTCAAAAATTAAAAATTCTAATTCTGTAACTACTTCTATATCACAATGAAAAATTAACCTAGATGCTATTATCTTAAAGCCTTAATAAAATAAAATAAAAATAAAATTTACTATTCATTAGGGTCATATTACTATTCATATTACTATTAATAAGGGTATGTTACTATTCACCAAAAAAACAAGTTGGTTCCAGCAGACTCAAAATAACATACTGAACACAATTGTAGAAGACAGTTTCTTGAAATTCAAAACATAGAAGTGAAAAAATTATGTTAAAAGGATAGTTATAAATATCTACTTAAAAAAAATTTCCTTGCATTTATATTTATTTTTAGAAAAACTTGGGGTGTTACACGGTGAAATTCAGCATTACCCTTTACGAGTTCTAAAAAAAGCATTGATAGAAGTGCCTCTTTGTTAGTTCTTTTTTGAGCACTGATAAAAGACATGTTTTTCAATGCTTGTTTTAGCGATGATAAAAGGTATATTTAATAAAAAATTATATAATATTAAAAACCATATATTAATATATAAAAATATTTATATTGATATAAATATTATATATTTTATTTAGTATGATTTATATAAGACTAAATATGAATATACACTTAATATATATGGTATTTACTGAAAAATGGATTTTAAAATAATTTAAAATTAAAATTAATTATTAATTTTCTAATTATTATTGATTAATAGTCATTTATTAATAATTTAATGACATAAAATTTAATAAATTAATGAAATATATAAGATAAGTTGAAAACGTGACTTAAACATAAAATAACCATAGCTTTTTGATTTGAGACTCCTTTTGAGCTATACCACATATTAAATTGAAGCTTGTGAACCTGATGGCCATGTATTTTCCATGAAAAGGTGAAACATATAAAAAACATAATAACCAAAATCAAGTGTTGGGGGAATACTCCTTTTATAAACATATGAATTCTATCTTATATATGTCATCTTCATTTATTGTTGAATCATCTGTAATTTATTTATCGTATCTTACACCATATAAGGTCCAATAATTTTTATTTCAACAACATAATCACAAAATAAGTGTTATATAAATATTATTCTATAAAAATGTTCAAATGGTTCTATTCCAATAAATTAGTGGTAGTTATTATTATAAGTAAACTCAACCGATGAAAAATACTCTGCCTAATATCCACTAAAAACTAAAATTTACACTCTCAAAATATTCTTCAATGTATGAATCTTCATCTCAGTTTGAACATCAATATGTGTGTGGTATTAATTTATAAGTCATAATTAGGCACAAAATTAAATATTTAATCCTCTTCACACATGTGATGTAAATTTGGGGTCACAATCTAAAATGTTTATCCTTTTAACCTTATAAATAATCATTATTTTCACCACATAAGTTCTTTTTAAACTATCCATTGAAAGAAATTCTCTAACTTCTAATAAATGAGATGATATTTTTAATTTATTAATAATAAATTAAATAGTGTTATACCCTCTCAATGTATGAGGTAATCTAGTAAAAAAACCTATTGATACACCCTCCCACTTCTATTATGGAAAATTACAAGGTTGAAATAAACCTACCAAAACCTTAAGTTGATATTTTATTTATTAACATGTAGAAGATATGGATGAAAACTCAGTCACCAAATTCTTCATCTTAGGCCACCAAAACTGTTTCTTAAAAGCATAGACATCTTTACTTTACTTGAATATACCACATATTCTGTAGTATATATAACTTCCCAAAGAATGACACCTGATATTCCTCATCCTCTATCCTACCATCAAAATTATTTTCATAAAATAATATATCTATCCACACATCTAATTTAGGGTATTCCTGTTGAGATTCTTCCACCTTTTGAAACAAAGGATAATGAGCTATCATATTACATAGGCAACCTTCACCATTAACCCCATCTATATCTAAATTTAAATCCATGAAATTCCACACCATCATTATTCATCACTGTATTCCTTGGAAACACCACTATAAGTAATATTTTTTAATGAATTAACCAAAAATTAACTTTTTGAGTATATAAAATATTAAAAATCATAATCCTGGAGTAAATCCACCCATTTATATTGGAAAAAGCTAAAATATATCCATTAGAATATGTAACAAAAACTCTGATAGTCCATGAAGACCAAAATGCATCCTACAAGAAATTAATGTATCCAAAAATTTAAAGTGAATAATATAGTTGAAATATCAAGATTGTGAGTAGTGTAGTAATTTTATTGGTTTGTAATTGAATAGATCCATAAGATATTGATACCCTCCCTTTCATTAACATGCTCTTTGATCCATGGCATGATCTATCACAATAAACCTCAAATATAATGACTAAATTAGGTAAATAAAGAACATACGAACTATTTATACTATACTTCAATAATCTAAATGTTAGTTGACATGAATGTTACCAAATGAATGTTTGAAACTTCTTGGTCATAGCTGATAATAGCGATGAAATTTGAGATAATTTATCCAAGAAAATCTGATAATATCCTGCTAATCTGAGAAAACTACACACATAAAAGAGATTATTTTTCACTTCCTAAGTGAAAAATACTTTTATCTTAGATGGATTTATTACTAATCATCACTATTAAATAACATATTTAAGGATATGAACATCCGATACCCAAAAACTTCACTTTGACATCATCCCATTCAACAGATTTTGGTAAAGTAGTTCCAAAACCATCAGAAGGTGTTCAAAATTTTTCTCCTCAATCATCAAGTAAACTAGGATATCCTCAATGAACAATACTAAAATATTATCAATATAGGGCTTAAATACCAAATTCATTAACCCCATGAATATTAAATTACTTCAGTAACTCTATAGATTATTAAAATAAACTTAAAATTAACATAACAATACTATGATAAAGCATTTTAATATCTTTATAAATTACACTCATCAGATTGTATCTTAAATATAGGTTTATGTTCAAGAACTAACAATCCTAGTTTAAATATTCAAATAAGACTTCAGCCCTTGATAAGTGTTACCAATTGTAACATCCCATTACCTTCTTTTAGGTATTTACCTTCTCTTTGATTATTTTCCTCTTTAATTGGGCGTGTCTTGGGACTCTCGAGATGGAGAAAATTTGTTGAGAAAAAAGACCTAAAGTTTGTGTATGTATGTATGTTTGAATTAATGGTGTCCGATTATAAATGTTTTAATGGTTTGGTGGGGGTTCTCCCCAAGTTTAGAGAACACTTGAGGTGGTTTGTGTTTTCGTGCAAGAATTTTTAGTTTTCATTGTCTGTAAGAAATTTACATGACATGTATTGGGAGTAAACGATGTGTAATGGTTTCCAAGATCAAGTTGTGAGATGAGTACACATCATGAATGATTACATGTCATGTAAGGTTTAAACACCATGTAATGTTAAAATATTAACTTTTAATAAAAAGGTGATGAGTTTTTAGGATTATTTGATCCCCATGGATTACATGACGTGTAAAAGGATTAAACTCCATGTAACTATCAAGGATAGGGTACTGCATCAGTTGATTGTTATTTTATTCTTCCACAATCTTCCTTTATTTTGACATGAGTATCTTCTACTATGATTTTGGGAGAATCTTTTCATTTTGGATTGATTCTTTCCACATTGGATCATCATGGTAGTTGTGTTTCATCTCTCTGAGTAAGATATCCTTTATTTTTTCCCTTTAATCATGCCATCGCTATCGCGTTGCATTATCATATCCTTTTATCTAAGATGATTCTTCTATTGATTTATTTATAGATCCATGGTGCGATCTTGTTTTGTGGGAAGTTTCCTTGTTGGTTAGGGTGTGGAGGGTGTGTATTCTTGAGGTATGTGTTTTTTACTGTTCTCCACTAACACATATATTTAATTGAATCAATTTAGTGACGTGCATATTGGTTTTAGGGCCTCTGTTTTTGTTGTTGTGTTCTTCATATTGGTGGTTTCCATTATAGGGGTGTGAAACTCAAGTTTTGAGGTAGGTAGTTCTATATCTAGCCTAAATTGGTGAACTTAATTGCTCTTTTTTTGATAATTTTTTTTATTAAATGAAATTACATCTTTTACTGATTTGATTAGTGTGTGTGGAAATGGTTTTTTGATAAAATATTAGTTTCCATTGATTTTGATAAATGGAAAGGGTTTTTCAAATCATTTTGAAATGGTTTTGCGAAATGGTTTTCAAAGAATGATATGATAAAATGGTTTTGAAAATAGAGAACATGGGAAGACTTGGGTACTTATGTGGAAGGTATAGTAATAGTCCTTTTCCACTCTTTGGAGGTTTTCTCATGGGCCTTTCCTTTGCTCTATAGGCCCATTTTTCTAGGGATTTGTTAGGCCTATTAGGGGGTTCACTTTATAGGGAATTCCTCTACTATCTAGACTAGATACATATGTCTAGAGTCTTGATGAACACACAATTTTCTATGTTAGGTATGAGTGTCCTAGCTATCCTGACCTAGTGTTATCCTTGGTGTGTTGTTTCCTGTGATACTTGGTAGATTTGAGATGCTTTTAGTTTGTACTATTTTGATTATACTACCATTGATTTGATTTGATATGTGATACATGATTTAGTTGGAATTGTTATATCTATTTTGATAAATGTATATGACATAATTTGAAAATGATTTACCTTCTTCATATGGAAATGTGAAAAAAGTGGAATTAAACTGTTTTTTTGTGATTTTGATAAAAAATGATAAAGTGTGTATCATGACTTGTTTTATTTAAAGTCGAGAATGATTTGATTATTATTCAAATACTTGATATGGAACACATATGTGATACCCTACTGATCCTTTTAGCTTACACACTGTGTACTTATTTTGGGGTGTATAGACCTGGTTTTGTATTTTGATGTAGGGAAAGTAAAGGCGCCGCAATGCAGCAGAAAGGTTTTCTATTAGTTGGGTTTGGGTAGCTGGCTGATAATATGGTGTGGGTTTTCCCATGCTTTTACATGGATACTATTGGATTAGTTTTTTATATTTGTCATAATTTGCTATTGGACTAGTCTCTTGTAGTTTTTTCTGATTACTTTTTAGTTGTATCACTTTCATTGTTCTCTTTCAGTTATGAAATATATATTTATTCAGTTTTTCTTCTATAGTTTCGTTCCATAAATGTGCATATATGTCATGTTTTATGCTTTAGGTTGGGTGAAATCATTCCCTTTGTTTTTTTCACCTAAGTGATAAATACTAGCCTGTGGGGATCAAGAATGCCCTTCGAGTACGCGATAGTTTGGCTCAGGTACTAGTTTGAGAGGGTATTTGGATCGGGTTCATCATAGTTTGGTATCAAAGGTTGTCTTCCCTCAAGATTCATTGTCTTTAGACATTTGGGAGACTAGATATAGGACTCTTGGGATTTGAGAGGTATATTAAAGTGAGTAACTGAAAAAATATTCCTGTGATGAGACTCAAGTTTTCATGGGATATTATGAAATGTGTCTCCTATTTTTAGTTATTTAAGTTAATCTTCATTTTTCTTCTTCTAGGTTTTTGGTTTGAACTTATCACGACCAGACCCACCAGGGTCTAACCCATGACTACACCAAGACCACTTCCAATAGGCCCAGGGTTGGAAACCAACACCGATTATGCATATCCCACACATGGGAGGCATTATCCTAAAGTACCGACACACACACAGATCTCCAAGGCCACACAATGATGAAATGTAAAACAACTAAAACCAATGCATCCATACATCTAATTTAACACCCCAAGACTTTACAGTATTTTCATTTTAGTAAAAATTTAATTTTTTTTCCAATATTTATTTATATAAAACACCAAGTTAATCTTATGTTACATGAAATATAAATTTTATCTCACTATACATGGAACACCAAGTTTATCTTTCATTACACAAAAGACTGAGTTTTAAGGATAAAAAATATACTATTAAGATATTCTTATATGATATGACAAGGTAAAACCTAGCTATTAAATTTATTATTATTAATATGATTAAATGACTTATGAAAATATATGGTTTAATTAATTGGTTACAAATTAATTATATTTGAATATAAGTACCAATTGAATGTAAAGGGAATATTTTTATAGAAAACTATTTTTATGCTCACAAAGAAATTTTATCTTAATAAATTTAATTAATTACAATTAGTGAGTGATATTAATGTAATATATATGTTATATATACAATAATATTTTTTATATTTATATAATATATTTGATCGATATAAGATAAGAACAAACCCAATTTTACACATAAAAACCTATATTTTAATAAAGGTTGTTTTACCACCTTTTAATGGAACACCTTCTTTAAATATGAATTTTGATAATTTTATAAATTTTATATGAAAAAAACATCATTTTTTAAATATTAACTAAAAAATTAGGATAGGTTTAATTTTTGGTATTTTTCTGTGAAGTTTCATTTTTTGATGAATAGTGAAAAATAATGAATTTTATTTCAAAAATGATTTTTCATGTAAATTATTTATAATGTTGAATTACATTTTTGACTGGTTTTAAATATTAATTAGATCAATTTTACATAAATTTATCCAATTTATGTCATTTTAATCAATTTAACATTGAAATTCGATATAAAAACTTAGCAAACTTTTGAATGTTTTTACTTCAAAAACCCACATTGTCGTCCCGTCTGCGCGATTAAATTTAAATTAATTTCTTCCACTTATGTGATTTGAATTTAGAAAAATGGATTATATATTTTTAATAATACCAATTTATAATTCCTAATAATTTTAACTTAGTTTTGTACCAAAAATATTTGTGAAAGTAGTTAAAATTAATTACAACGATTAGGAGGAAAATTAGCTTAATAAGGGACAAAACCTTAAACTTAGGAGTCAAATTGACCCAAAAACTTTTAAAAAATCCATTTTATGTCCATATTTTGACACTATAATCCCTTTTATCCAATATTTTTCATTATTGGAACCAATTTACATGGGATAAAGTTGGGTGGAATTCCATTTTCAAAAATTTACAAGAATTCCACTCCTCCTCCACTTTAAAATGGCACCCACCCATATTAATTATTAACACCTCTAAAAAACATTGTTTCACCCAAAATATACTAAAATAATATCCAAAAATATCTTAATTCACAATATTAGCCTCCCTTTGGGTATAAATCTAACCAAGGAAGCCCTTTGGTGAAAACTAAGAGGAGTTACCCAAAGAAGAGGTAACATATTCCTCAATCTTATTTGTTTTATTTTCATTCTAAACCCACTAAAATATTCTTATTATATTATTATATAATATCCTAAGTATAATAAATATACTTATATGTTTTTATTATAAGGTTTTAATCTACACTTACACACACTTCCATCTAATGTGTAACGAACTTACTGTTCTTGTGTACGGTGAACTACTACATCACGAAATGATGTTGTTTGTTTTTACTTTACCACCTATAATGGTTGAGAATTATGATGAACACACAATTTTTATATGATATATATTATATTTATGTTGTCTTAATATTTCTTTAATATTTATATAACACACACCTTCATGCTTTTTATTTTTTATAAATACGATAACATTGTTTGTGGAAGAGTGGACTACCTCCTCCTCAAAGTGATGTGATCCATTCACACTATACATAGAATATATTGAGGATTGTTTTAATTAAAAATATGTGAAACATATTAAATCTATATCATATTCATTACATAATTACATTTCTAATAATATTATATATCATTTTTTTATTCACACACTAAAAAGGTGATAACATCGTTCATGGACGTGTGGACTACCGCCTCCTCGACACAATGTAAATACTTTGACCTCACATGAATTATATATATAAGTATATATGATTAAATAAAATGGTATTTATGATATAATTATCATTCTATAAAGATATAATTTTACTTACCTTCCTTCTATAATAATCATTGAAAAATGGGAACATTACTCATGCATGCGTACAACTTACCATCTCCATGATTATAACGTTGGTTCATTTTTCATAACCATATTTCATAATTGATTTTAAAAGTATAATATATGTATAAATATGATAATTATTTCCTGATTCTTATTCTTGATATGTTTATATAATTATCCATTTTACCACAGTCAACCTATCAAACTTGTTTTTGACACATGAACTGAATTGAGTCAAAACACATGATGTAAACTTAATTGTTTAAGTTGTTTTAAAAAACATTGTAATAATTGAAGTAAAAGTGATAATAAAATTTAAAAAGGTTCTGAATAAATTAAATAATTAACACAATTTTACTATTCAGGAATATAAAGACACACATGAAAAGTTGTATGAAAGGTGAGGGATTTCATCTCATTTTCATTTCATTGTGGCATATTGTAATGTTATACAACTAGTTTAATTTATATGGTGTATATACTACCCTTTGAAGTGTTATATCATGAATATACTTATTATTATTATATTATAAGTTTCATTTAATGTTATTACTTCATGGGGATTATGATTCAAATATTTCAAAGTGGTATGAGACACTTTGGAATGTTTAAAGAATATTTTACTCAAGAATAATTTTAAGGATATTTCAATGGTATTTACATTCATAAACATCAAAACCTCTATTTATTACTTATCCTACATTGAGGAATTGTTGAAAAGTCCATATTATTTATTCAATAGGTCTATTCTATGATATGGTATATTGTTTTTTATTTATCTCAATTATTTGATATGAGGAATGATTTGGACTAGCAATGAAGGGTGGGGTCCAAACTTTAAATTCCCCTCGATGCATCGAAAGGTTCCCATGAGAACAATTAGTTGAAAAAATTAAACAATTTTCTACCCATAGTTGTAAATCATCTTGTGAAATGTCTTAACAGTATAAGTTTTCATGTGTATCAGACATGACATCTAGTAATTAATCATTTCCTTCATAGATATTTCAGTTATCATTGTTATTATCCATGATGTTTTCATATGATAAATCTTATAGATGAATTTCATTCTTAGTTTATTGATTAAATGGAACATGTTTTCAAATTTTTACCTTTCAATATTGATTATTCCTTATTATGTTATCTGAATGTCATGTGTTATAAATTATTCACATTTCTATGTTGATTTATTCTCATCAATTCATCATTTATTCCACTTTACTTGACCTTAATAAGAATTTTATCTCACCTTTATTATTCTTCCTTTCCCTAGGTTATGAAGAGGAATAATTTGAATGAGTTTCAAGGATGATGAGATTTTACTTATGTTATGATTTATTATTTTCCCAATGTATTATGGGTATCGTGCATATAATATGGTTTTCCAAAACTAATAAACTAATTAGTACTTTGGGATTTGATTCCTTTGTAATCATGCCATTGTAATAAAATAATTCACTAGATCTGGGATTCTAGGGTCAGGGCATTATAGTTGGTATCAAAGGACATTTAGTGGAAACCTTGTAAACTAGATTTAGAAAACATAGATTAGTGAACATAACCCTAAGATAAACTTTAAAGATAATTAAAGAAAAACATACTAGAATTTTTATATAGTAGAGATTATGTAGATATTCCTAGAAATAAATCCCTATCTAGATACTACAAGTGGATGATTTTATGGCATAGATGTACCTAGGGGTAACAACTTCGATAATGTAATTTGGGACCGAATCGAATGTAACCTAGTACCTGATAAAGAGCCTTACTGAGCACCTATTTTGACACTCCCAAGGGACACTTTTAGGATAATTTTCATTTTCTTTTCATACCATTATAAAGGATTTGAAATTAAATATATCCCCAAATAAACCATGTTTAATATTATGTGATTAGTTATGGAAAACATTTTCAATTTATGATTAGTGTTTCACTAGTTTTGGGATTATAAATTATGTTACATAATGTTATGATCTAATCCATAATATTCCATTATTTAGAAATAGTTCATAGAAGGAATAATGGTATCAGTACTTGTGGAAAATGTAGAGATTTCCCTATTGGAGAAACCAATATAGATGGTATTGGAACTGAGAATATTATGGAAATATTAGGGAAACTTAACCAGTTTATGACACATAACATTTCCCAGATATAGAATCCCATTCTATAATGATATTATATAGTTTTAGATCACTTTATGCAACAAAGTACCCCATCAGTTAGTGGGAAAACTGACGCAATGGCAGCAGAGTAATGGATTAAGTCTTTAGAGAATATATTCATGGCATTGGGATGTGGTGAAAAGTAAAAGGTTACACTTGAATTGTATTATATCGATGGTGATACAAATCAATAGTGTTTATTGATCTAGAATACCAGGGAGGAAGAATAAATAGAACTCATGTAATGAAGAACTTTTAATGAGACATTATTTTATAAATACTTCCCTCTTGAGAAAAAACTGAGATGAATATAAAGTTCCTTAGTTTAAAGAAAAAAGAGGAAGAAAGTGTTGAAGAGTATGAAGATAACTTTATGAGGTTATCAATGTATTCTAATAATTTCATATGAAACACAAAATGTTAGATTGATCATTTATTTTAAGGACATGTATCTAAAGGGCACTTGTGTCTCAAACCTTTTCTTCATATAATGAAATAGTTTTGTATGATATCAAGATAGAGAAATAATTATCCAAGTCTTATAGATTCAAAAGGATGTAAGAGAAGAATAGAAAATAAGATAAAACAATAGATAAAGGGAAGAAGGGAAATGAGGATTTTCCCATATGTGATAACTATGGAAAGGATCACCTAGGCAATTTCTTGAACGGATTTAAAGTTTTTAATAAGTGCAGAGAAAAGAGTCACTAGGAAAAAAATGAAAAGGGAAGAAAGAAAGAACTTATATTCAGTGTTAAAATTACAAGGGGATGGGTTATTATGAAAATGAATTCCCCAAGAATCAAGGGAATATAACTCCAAAGAAGATAAAGGATCAAGTTCAAGCATTTTTTATTGACACAACTGAAGTGGAATGATTAATTTATTTATGTATTTGAATCTAAGAAATATGTTGTAAAAGTATTTTATTTTTGTTTTTTAATCATATTAATTATGAAATATATAGTGATTATACTAAAATACTTTTTTATTAAATATTTGAGATCATATATTGAATAGTACCAATAAAATTTATTCATTAGAAAGTTAATTTTTTTTGAAAAATACATGGTTGAGGGAGAGATAAGCCTTAATATGTTAATAATGTTGAGAAAATGTTGTTTCGATAAAGAAATGATTTATTTTGATATGTACTGACTACCTTGGAACTGATTAATTATTTTTTGACAAAGTGTTTGATGCTATTATGGAGTTTAAAAACATTTTGGTTTTACAGAATATATCCAAAAACATGTGTTTTAATTATGTAATAATGAAGAATTCATGTTCCCAATGAAGTATATGGTAATTCATGTTATTACAATATTTCAAAAGATTACATGATGAAGGTGTTCACATGTTCAGTATATGTTGATTAAAGAGCCACTTCATGTTGATTGAAGGTTAATGATAAGTTCGTTTTGAAAATTCAGTGACCTTCCTTCGAGAGCATTGGATCAAAATCTTCGGTAAATGTTAACCATTTTTGAAATGGTTTAAGTTGATATTTGGATAAAGTTTTAGAGATTAATATATTACATCACCATATGATGAAAAATGTCCTATTAAATTAAGTAAAAATAGTTCAAGGAATAAAAAATTGATAAGATTGTGTTTATGAAATAGAAACGTATATTTACTTATATTCTTATAGTGTGAAATAATTCCTCAAATATAGGAAAAATGGTTTTGAAATAAAAATTTTGTCCTATTATCATCATTATTGATGATATTAATGACTATTTTTATAACAATGGTTTAAGGATTTGTGGTCGTCAACTTTTAGCTGAGCATGTTCTCTATCACTCTCCATCAGAACTTGATTGTTATATTTTTCTTCTGTATCCATGTTTCAATTTCCCACCTATATTATCCTAATAAGTAATATAGTTATGTGACCATTGTACTTAAATTTATATATTATTAAGAATATGTGTTATTAACCCTATTCATGATGTGGATTTCTCATCAATAGTTTATTTTCAAATATCAATCCCTTTATTATCGAGATCAATTTTGAATTGTTGGCATGCAGTTTATTTATGGCGAGGAGAATGTAACACCAAAAGAATTTAAAATATTTTGATTTTAGAATAAATTTATTCTTTGTTATTAAATTTATTTATACTAAAAAATAAGTTAAGATTATGTTTCACACAATATAAAGTTTAGATTTCTCGACATAGAACACTGAGGTCAGATTTCATTTCACGCAAGACTGAGTTTTACTAAACAACAGTATCTTATTAATATATTATTATTTGATATAATAAGATAAAAAATAGCCATTAAATTTATTTTTATGAATATTATTAACTAAATTATGAAAATATATGGTCAAATTAATTGGTTAAAAATTAATTAAAAATAAATATAAGAACCAATTGAATGTAATGATAATATTTTCATAGAAAACTATTTTTATGCTCACAAAGTTGTTTTATCTTAATAAATTAAATTAATTAAAATTAGTGAGAGATATTAATGTAATATATATGTTATATATTTTATCAAATATTTTTTATATTCATCCAATAGATTTGATATCCATAAGATAAGAACAAACCAAATTTTATACATAAATGCCTTTATTTTTATAAAGGTAGTTTTATAGCCTTTTAATGGTGCACTTACTTTAAATATTAATTTTGAATATTTTATGAATTTAATATTAAAAAATAAACTCCATTTTTGAAATAGAAACATCACAATTAGGGTAGTTTGAATATTTTCTATTTTTTTGCAAAGTTTCAGTTTTTGATGAATAGTGAAAAATACTAAATTTTAATTCAAAACTAATTTTTCATCTAAATTATTTATAAGGTTAAATTAAATTTTTTATTGGTTTTAAATTTTAATTAGTTTAATTTTAATTATATTTATCTAATTTAGGTCATTGTAATTAATTTCACATTAAAATTGGATATAAAAACTTAGAATTGTTTTGAACATTTCTACTTAAAAAACCCACATTGTCGTCCCATCTGCCAGATTAAATTTAAATTAATTTCTTGACATGATGTGAAATTTTTTACATCACAAGTGTTTTAGGGAGAGTGGAATCTGAGTTCTGGTCATGCAGGACCTTCCCACCCAGATCATAGGAGTTTTTTGTCTGATGTGGAAGTTAAGCCCAATGACCTTTCTTCTACTGTTTATCTTCCTGCTATTGTTTAGGATTTTCCTGATGTTTTCCTAGATTATTTCTCTAGGATTATTCCAGAAAGGGAGGTGTAGTTTATGATTGACCTGGTTCTAGGTACAAAGCTAATTTAGATACCTTCTAATCATATGTCACTAGGAGAGCTAAAAGAGATCAATATTTAGTTGGATAACTGATGGAAATGATTTTTTCCCCTAGTGTTTCACCTTGGGTAGCCCCAGTGCTATATTACAAGATGGTATATGGTTCAATCCCATTATACATGGTCTATCGAAAGTTAAACCATGTGAAAGTTAAGAACAAGTATCCTTTTCCTTGTGTGTATGATTTGTTTGATTAGTCAAAGGAGGAAGTGGTTTTCAAAGATTGATCTTTGGTCAGGTTATCATAAGATCAGAGTTGCCGATTTTGATATACCGAAGATGTCTTTCATGAGTAGATATGACCATTAAAAATATATTATGACTCAGTTTGGTTTGAATAATGCTTCTATATTTTAATGGATTTGATGAATCATATATTCCATCAATATATCAACAATTTTATGGTAGTGTTTATGGATGATATTTTGGTTTACTTGAGATACAAGAATAAGCATGAGCACCATATGGGTTTGGTTTTTGGAATCCTAATAATTCACCATTTATATAGAAAGATCTCAAAAATGATGTTTTTGGATCCAATAATTGAAGTTTTTAGGGAATGTGATTTATGATCATGGATTATTAGTTGATCATGAGAAGGTAAATGTTGTTTTTTAATGGGAAGAACCAAATAATTTCATTGAGATTCAGATCTTCCTTTGTGTCACGACCCATCCTTGGGGCCCGTGCCGTGACTACCCCAAGCCCGCCTTCCATAGGCCAGGGGCTGGCGACTAGCACCAAAGGCGAAAATCCTGATATCTGGGAAGACATTTTCTTCATAAAACATAAACACATCCAACCAGAGTACAAGAAGAAGTAATACACTAAGTACAAAATAAAGTGCTGAAAAGTAAATAGGCCAGAATACAACCCAAACTGAAAAGTATAGCTACAAATGAATGAAAGTACAACAGAAAAGACAAAAAGCTGGAAGATAGAAGTAGCTACTGGGTCGTCCACCTTAGATCCTACCTAAAGGGTAGGTACAGATAGCCTCCTAAATTCTCTTGCCCGACAACATCCTATGAGTACCATCACATCATGAAGTCCACCTCTGGGTACTGACTCGTCATAAGGTCCACCTCCGGGCACCGTCCAGTCCTCGTACACTCAGTCTCTGTCAGCGCTGTCCGTCGTCTGCATCCAACACAATGAGGTGCGAGCATAGCCCGTGCAGGGGTGAGTATAACGATACTTAGTAGGGACCTTGAGACCCTCAAGGTCTCACTAAATCCAACAAGGATAACCAAAAAGAATGATATCAATAGATAACCAGTACTTAGGTATATGCCCATACATATACCTAAGTTATCAAGTGACCCATCTTAATCATGAGGTAAACACAAAGGTCATTGACTCAGCTCAAACCAGGATTTTCATTATTGAAACCACAACTGCTGGAGAAACTCCTCCGCTGTTGAGAACAGTGGCCCTGTCATGACTCCAAGGTGCTACTCACTAACCTTATACTGTTGAGGTACTCCTCCTGTCGAGTACTGCGGGTCTGCTACCAACTACCAGGTGCTCCATCCGCTGAGGGTCTGGTGCCGAATACCGGGCGCTCTCCCTAATAGCCTACAGAGGTACTCCTCCTCTCGAGTACCGTGGGTTTTCTGCCAACTACCGGGCACTCCGTCCACCGTGGGTCTGCCGCTGAATACTGGGCGCTCCGACCACTGGGCTAACCGAATCACTACGAGTCGAATCGGTCAATCATTCGTCAGATCTACAGCTAATTGGTCTCCGTACTCCGTACGCTTATCTACGAGAGGGTCCACTCCACGAGATATTGGTCATTACTTTCATGTATCACAAGTCCCACGAAGAAGTATAAAAAAGGACCGCCTCGTCATAGGGGTCTGAACTCAACAGACGACGCGTCAATTGGATGCCCGGTCTGTGAGTTATTAGCATTTCTGTTCCAGGGGCCTAGTTGGATTCGTGTATAAACCAACCCAACCATATCTCAATAGTACCCCAAAATCTCATGGGTATACTCAAAGGAACCGTTTCTCAACGATATTACCAACGCCGCTGACGGTTCGTCAAACAGACGTCTGGTCTGAGAGTTATTGGATTTTCCGTTCCAGGGGCCCGGTTGGTTTATAAGATAAACCAACCCGACCGTACTACATCTTCATCCAAACCACAAGTTGAGTATTCCAAAAGAACCGTATCATTAAGAGGAATCCAACGTAGTCGACAGCACGTCAATCAGACGTCTGGAGCTCAAGTTATAAGCGTTTCCGCTCCGAGGGCCCGGTTGGTTTCAAGTTCGAACCATCCCGACCATACCCAAACTTTGTTGATACCTTAAGTATAATATACCAAGACAACCGTATCGATCAAAGTAATCCCATGCAATAGACGGTGCGTCGATCGCAGGTCTGTAGCTCAATATATGTCCATTTAACCGAAAACGTTCTGAAAATAGGGGGTCTGAGCCCGGTCCGACCCGGCCCAACACCCCCTGGGTCGGCCCGAACTGGGTCGACCCGACCAGGGTCTGGATCCGGCCTGGTTGGATGTGGCCCGACCCGACTGGCGCGGCCCGGCCCGTAGCTGGCGCGGCCTAGCCCGGCGGGGCACGACGCGGCCCAACCCGTGCGGCCTACGGTTGGCCCGACCTGCAGGGCCTGCGGCTGGCCCTGCCCATGCGGCCTGCGGCCCAGCTCGGAAGCCAGCCGCGGCTCGGCCACTGGTTGAGTGAGACGCAAAGGGGCGCGACCCCCTTTTTCAGGAAACGGCGGACCCAGTGGGGTCTTCCCTAGCAGGTGGTCGTGGGGGGGGGGGGGGGGGTTACTCCCCCCGGTTTCTTCGAAACGGCTGGCCATGATGGCCAGCCTTTATGTAACCGTGGGACCCCCCTCGATTCCCGCCTCTCGGTGGTGTCGGCAGACAACACTATGGGCCGCCCCTTTGAAGTCTGCAGCGGCCTACCCCAACAGCAGCCCCTTGTAGCTCTGGCGCGGTGCGATGATGCCGCACCCCTCCACCGCGGCTCGGCAAGGCCGCGGTCCGGCTATACTCCGCACGAAATGACGGTGCCGCGCCTTTGCGGTGATCTGACAACCAAGCATTGAAGATGCACCCGTGATCAGCCCGACGCCGGCCGGTTCTTCGCAGTCTGGCTCCGTTATCCATAATCAACAAACGAAATGGGAAGGGTCGGACTGTGTTCGTGCGGTCTGAGCCCTTCCTCGTCAAGATGGCATCAAGTGGCCCAACAAAACTCAAGAATTGTAGAACGTTTCTGAATGGTATTAAAACTTGAACATAACAACCCCTACCTCGAATAATTAATGTCACACGTCAGGCGTTGCGGAAGACGGCGTCACGGAAGACGGCGTCGCGGGGAAAAGATTCACTGGCGACGCCGGAGTGTATCTGAAGATGTGGTGTCTTCCCTCTTGTCGCGGAGAAAAGAAAAAGAAGCACATCGACCATTCTTCGTCGAGGGAGGAAGTCGTTCTTTGTGGATGAAGAAATATCTCCTCAAATTCTCCCAAAATATTTTCCAAGCAAATATTTCATTAAGTCTCCTTCTTTTAAAAGATCTCCATGCAATTCAAAATAAGTCAAGAGGTGTGACAAAAATAATTAATAAGGTTATTGGATCCACATAATTTAATGGGAGGTATTGTCAAAATATTAAATGCAAGGGAAGATTAAAGAGGTTAAGGGGAGTTTATGGGGAGGTGAGGAGTTAGGGGTTCGTGTGGGCCCCACCACACTAAACCCTCCCATGGATGTTAGGTGGGTGTGGGCCCCACCTATAACTCCCCCTTTGTAGGATAAAAACCACCTACCTTAGATAAAATTTGTACACAACATATTTTATTTATTTTATTCTAAATCCCCAATATTAAACCTCAACCCGCTCAAAACGAAACTACGGAAAAGGTCCCCCTAAGAAATTACCGATGCTGAGAGTTCATCAGTGACATCAAATTTCAATTCCGAGCAACGATTAAAAAGATAGAAAAACCTGATCATTTGTTTACTGAACGTACCCTAGCTAATCTTCGGAAATTGATTCCAGGCACACCGGGCCTCGGAATCCGGTGCTGTCAGAAACTGCGGACTCGTAAAATTCCAAAGAAATTAAGAAAAACAATTTACTTGAAATTTACAGGTCTTTAAATTACTCCTACCTCAGGGACTTACGTCCCCGTAAAGATACAATACAAACTAGGGAAACTAAAGGAGGTACCGAGCATGCATCTGAGCCTCCCGCTCCCATGTGCTCTCCTGGAGGTTCCTGTGCTGCCAGCGAAAAATCACAAGAGGAATCGACCATCCCTGCAGGACCCACTCCTATCGATCCTCAACCTTTATTGAAACACCATGAAAGTCAACCCGTCATCGATATCTAGCTCTCTGTGGTCAATGATGGTGGATAGGTCGTGCACACATCTCCTCAGCTGAGATATGTGGATGACGTCGTGCACCCGATGCGTTTGAGGTGGAAGGTCCTGAAGAAACGCGGAGATAACATGCCGCCCCAGCCAAAACTCTGTAGACCCCATCAAGGTGAGACCCATAAGAATACGTGGTTGTCACCCTCGAACTCCAGTGGTCTCATCTCCTATCAGCATAGGACTTCTATCTTTTCTGTACAGTCTTCATCCGCTCCTGGATGATCTGCACCTTCTCCGTCATAGCCTGAACCATCTCCGGTTATACACGTGCTGACTCCATCACTATCCACAAAGGATATCTGAAGCGCGGCCAGCTACTGTCTCACCACTACTAACAGCTGAAAGCCCGATCTCCTACTAAGAGCATTTGTTAAAATGTTCCCCTCCCCAGGAGTATAAGTAATCTTTAAGTCTTAGTCCTGGAGGAATTCAAGCCATCACCACTGTCTCAGGTTCATGTCCTTATAAGAGAAGATACACTTGAGACTATTGAGTTGAAGAGAACCGTAAACTGTTTGCTCAACGAACAATGAGTGAGACAAGAAAATTGTAAGAACTCATCTCCACCCTTCTTCATCTACGTTCTACCAAAGAGCTGCTGAGATTTCTCCTCTGTCGAAAAGAGAAATCTGGTCTCATCCCCTGGATGAACCACGTTCTTTGACTAATACAATCAATGCTGACATGAGTGATACAATTCATGTCTTGAATGACATCGAAAGGCCTTGATGATACTAATAAGAGATCCAACCGTCACTCTCACCTCCAAGGGTTGAGTCACACTATCGGCATCAGTGCGTGATTATTGGGTCTCCTCTCGTAGGAATCTCACAAGTGAGGGCCAAGTCAAAATCTTTAACTAGAACCTCTTAGTATCAACTATACAAAAGGGACAAGAAAGTAAACGTCACAACGTTAAGTGTATTTTATTACTGCAGCTCGAAGTACCAGGACCTAAAGCAAACACAAAAAAAACAACACGAAAACTAGAAGCACCAATAACAAAGGCCTCCATGCCTGGAACTAGTCTCGCTCCTGTCCACCTGCTTTTGAAGCTCCATTGTCCTATGATTTAGCTTCCTGAAGCTGAGCTCTCCCATATCCACCTGTTTCTTGCGCTCGGGGTGGACCTCCAGGTGGTGGTGGAAACACTTCGAAGCATCGTACACCACCAGATGTATGTCCAACTCCTCTTCTCTGGTCTGGTAGGTTCCTCTACTACCTGCTTCTCATGTACTGGACAGGTCAGGTAGTCTTGAGCCAAGTGACCCTACTTTCCGCATGCATAGAACTTCCTTCTCCTCGTATGGCTAGCTCTGTTTCGTTTGCCTCGCACAAACGAACCTAAAACCCGAGGTCGCCCACCTGTTGGCCTAGTCCTCCTGGACCTATGCATCATCCGTCTTCTGCCTACAGATGACTCGACTACTGACGGAAAAACCTGCAGCAAGGGCAACAATTCCTATGCATGCTCAGAGTGTAGAGTTGTTGGTATAAACTCCACCCTAAAGAAAGTCTCTAAATATCCCCAGGTGAAGGTCATATCATTGAAAAACTGGAACATCTGGCTCCACCACCTCTTAGCTACTCCCTGGAAGAGGCTAACAGCTAGGTACACCACCAAGGCTGCGGGTGTCCCAACCATGTGGAAAGATCGTGCTACAAACTCCAGCCAGTGCCCAGCCGTCTGAAAATCTGACCCACCTCGAAACCTCAGAGGCCTCTGACGCTGGAACTCATGCATCGTGCTCAAGAGGTGTGCACTCTATGCTAGTGTCTGATCTAGAAGAGGGACCAGTATTGAGGCCTCATCTCTCAATGGCCTATCAGTACGTACAACTGTCGGGGCTCTAGCTGATCATCCGTGGGGAGGCATCCTGAAAGAACAGATGCGACACGGTCAAAAGACTATACCTGGTGAGATGACCTAGTTTGAGATGATTTAAAAGAAACTTTTGAATACACACACACAATTAGTGTTTTCGTGCACTGAGTCGGAAAACAGAAGTCAAGGTCCTAGTGTATGGATACGTCGGTCGCCCGCACCAACACTGGACTCCCTGAATTGAAGACCACAATAAGTACCCTTAACACTATTGATTCATAGAAAGAAAAAAATATCAGAGTCCTAAGTTATGCGGTAGAAATGACTCCTCTGATACCAATTTGTCATGACTCATCCTCAGGGCCCGTGCCGTGACTACCCCAAGCCTGCCTTCCATAGGCCAGGGGCTGGCGACTAGCACCAAAGGCGAAAATCCAGATATCTGGGAAGGCATTACCTTAATAAAACATAAACGCATCCAACCAGAGTACAAGAGGAAGTAATACACTAAGTACAAAAGAAAGTGCCGAAAACTAAATAGGCCAGAATACAAACCCAACTGAAATGTACAGCTACAACTAAATGAAAGTACAACAGAAAAGACAAACAACTATAAGATAGAAGTAGCTCTTGGGTCGTCCACCTCGGATCCTACCTGAAGGGTAGGTAAAGATAGCCTCCTCAATGCTCTCTCCCGCCAACCTCCTCCGAGTACCGTCACATCATGAAGTCCACCTCCGGGTACTGACTCGTCGTAAGGTCCACCTCCGAGCACCATCCAGTCCTTGTACACTCGGTCTCTGTCAGCGCTGTCTGTCGTCTTCATCCATCACAAAGAGGTGCGGGCATAGCCCGTGTAGGGGTGAGTATAACGATACAAAGTAGGGACCCTGAGACCCTCAAGGTCTCACTAAATCCAACAAGGATAACCACAAAGAAGGATCTCAATAGATAACCACTACTTAGGTATATGCCCATACATATACCTAAGTTATCAAGTGACTCATCTTAATCATGAGGTAAACACAAAGGTCATTGACTCAGATCAAACCAGGATTTTAATTATCGAAACCACAACTGCTGGAGAAACTCCTCCCCTGTCGAGAACAATGGCCCTGTCACGACTTCGAGGCGCTACTCACTAACCTTAGATTGTTGAGGTACTCCTCCTGTCGCGTACTGCGGGTCTGCTGCCAACAACCGGGCGCTCCGTCCGCTAAGGGTCTGTTGCCAAATACCGGGTGCTCTCCATAATAGCCTACAGAGGTACTCCCCCTGTCGAGTACCGCGGATCTACTGCCAACTACCAGGAGTTCTGCCCGCCGTGGGTTTTCCGCTGAATACCAGGCGCTCCATCAACTGGGCTAACCGAATCACTACGAGTCGAATCGGTCAAGCAGTCATCAGTTCTACAGCTACTCGGTCTCCGCACTTTGTACACTCATCTCGGAGAGGGTCCACTCTAAAAGATACTGGTCGTTACTTCCAAGTATCACAAGTCCCATGAAGAAGTATCACAAAGGACTACCTCGTCATAGGGGTCTCAACTCAATAGACGACGCGTCAATCGGGCACCCGGTCTGTGAGTTATTAGCATTTCTATTCCAGGAGACCAGTTGGATTCATGTACGAACCAACCCAACCATATCTCAACAGTACCCCTAACTCTCATGGGTATAATCAAAGTAACTGTTTCTCAACGAGATTACCAACGCCGTTGACGGTTCGTCAAACGGACGTCCGGTCTGAGAGTTATTGGCTTTTCCGTTCCAGGGGCCCAGTTGGTTTATAAGGTAAACCAACCCAACCGTACTCCATATGTATCTAAACCACAAGTGGACTATTCCAAAAGAACTGTCTCATCAAGAGGAATCCAATGTAGTCGATGACACGTCAATCGGACGTCCGGAGCTCAAGTTATAAGCGTTTCCGCTCTAAGGGCCTGGTTGGTTTCGAGTTCAAAACTTCCCGGACGTACCCAAACATTGCCCATAACTTGGGTATAATATACTAAAATGACAGTCTCGATCCAAGGAATCCCATGCAACTGACGGTGCATCGATCGGAGGTCCGTAGCTCAAGATATGTCTTTTTAATCGAAAACATTCCGAAAATAGGGGGTTCTGGGCCCGGTCTGACCCGGCCCAACACCCCCTGGGTCGACCCGAACTGGGTCGACCCAAACTGGGTCCGGGTCCAGCCTGGTTGGGCGTGGGCCGCCCAGCCCATGCGGCCTGCGGCTGGCCCGACCCGTGCGGCCTGCGGCTGGCCCGACCCGTGTGGACTGCGGCTGGCCCGACCCGTGCGGCTTACGGCCCGGCTCAGCCGCTGGCTGAGCGGGATGCAAAGGGGCGCGAACCCCTTTTTGTGGAAACGATAGACCTAGTGGGGTCCAACCTAGAAGCAAGTCTAAGGGGTTACTCCCCCCAGTTTCTTTGAAACGGCCGGCTGTGATGTTTGACCTTTGTTTAACCACGGGACCCCCCTTAGGTCCTGCCTCTAGGTGGCGCCGATGGCTGGCTGTCCCGGCCACCCCTTTGAAGTCCGACGCGACCTTAGGTTACGGCTCTGTTCGACCAGCATGATGCGATGGCGCCATGCCCCCCCACCGAGGCCCACCCTGGCCACGACCCCTTGTAGCTCCAGTGCGGCGCGACGGCACTGCGCCCCTCCACCACGGCCCGCCCCGACCGCGACTCCTGTAGCTCCAGCGCGGCGCGACAGCGCCGCGCCCCTCCACCGCGACTCGGCAAGGCCGCGGTCCGGATCTACTCCGCGCCGCACGACGGTGCCATGCCATTGCGGTGATCTGACAACCAAGCGTTGAAGATCCGCCCGTGATCGGCCCGACGCCGGTCGGTTCTTCGCAGTCCGGCTCCATCATCCATAATCAACAAATGAAAGGGGAAGGGTCGGACCGTGTTCGTGCGGTCCGAGCCCTTCCTCGTCAAGATGGTATCAAGTGGACCAATGAAACTCAAGAATTTTAGAACGTTGCTGAACGGTATTAAAATTTGAACATAACAACCCCTACCTTTAATAATTAACATCGCACGTTGGGCATTGTGGAAGATGGAATCGCGGGGAAAAGATTCGCTGGCGACGCTGAAGTGTATCCGAAGATGTGGTGTCTTCCCTCTTATCGTGGAGAAAAGAAAAAGAAGCACGTCGACCATTCTTCATTGAGGGAGGAAGTCGTTCTTCATGGATGAAGAAAGGTCTCCTCAAATTCTACCAAAATATTTTCCAAGAAAATATTTCATTAAGTCTCCTTCTTTTAAAAGATCTCTATGCAATTCAAAATAAGTCAAGAGGTGTGACAAAAATAATTAATAAGGTTATTGGCTCCACATAATTTAATGGGAGGTGTTGTCAAAATATTAAATGCAAGGGACTATTAAAGAGGTTAAGGGGAGTTTATGGGGAGGTGAGGAGTTAGGGGTTCGTGTGGGCCCCACCACACTAAACTCTCCCATGGGAGGCTAGGTGGGTGTGGGATCCACCTATAACTCCCCATTTGTAGGATAAAAACTACCTTCCTTATGTAAAATTTGTACACAAAAAATTTTATTTATTTTAATTTAAATCCCCAATATTAAACCTCAACCCACTCAAAATAAAACTATGGAAAATTTCCCCCTAATCAATTACCGGCGCTAAGAGTTCATCGGTGCCCTCAGATTTCAATTCCGAGCACCGGTTCAAAAGATAGAAAAACCCGCTCGCTCATTTACTGAACGTACCTGAGATAATTTTTTGAAATTGATTCTGGGCACACCGGGTCTCGGATTCAGGTGCCGTCAGAAACTGCGGACTCGAAAAATTCCAAAGAAATTAAGAAGAAAAATTTCCTTGAAATTTCTGGGTCTTTACACTTGGTTTTCCTAGATAATATAGACGGTTTGTTAAGGATTTCTTAAAGTTATGTTCACCTTTGAATTCTCTTAATAGGAAAGGGGTGAAAAAAATATGTGATGTAAAATGTCAGTATTATTTTGATGAGTTGAAATGAATTATGACATTAGCTTCTCTTCTGATATTACTTGAGCCCGGTAAGGGGTATGTGGTTTTCTGTGATGCTTATGGTGCTATTTTGGGTTGTGTGCTTATGCAAGATGATCATTTGGTATCTTATGGATCTTTTCATCTTCGACTGCTTGCGAAGAATTACCCCAGTTACGATTTAGATATTTTTGTAGTTATAAATGTTCTTAAGTGATGGAAACATTATCTTTTTAGTGAGAGGTTCACAGTATTTTTCTGACTATAATAGTTTGAGCTATATGTTTTCTCAGAAGGACTTGAATATTATAAGGAAATGATGGGTGGATTGCCTTAAAATGTTTGAATTAGATATCTCCTACAACCCTAGGAAAGGGAATGTCATTGTAGACACTCTTATAAAGAAATTTCCATACCAAGATGTTCTAGAAGTGAATGAAGAGTGGAACCTTATGGGGATTTTCACTCGGATATATATAGATGCTCAGGAGGATGTTTCAGGTATGGTTTTGACCAATGTTCAATTATAATAATCTCTCATTGATACTATACTAAAAAGTCAACAATAGGAAGATGAGTTCATAGGAATTCAACAAAGCCTATATGGTGGGGAGACTGTTTTAGGTTGGTCTCTCACTTTAGATGGTATTCTCAGTTTTGGGGTTTGGTTTTTCATCCCATCATCTGTCAAGAGTTTAGTATTTTTTATTTTCATAGTTCTTCATGGTCCATTCATCCAATCACTATAAAGATGTATTATGAAATGATACAACCATTATGGTGTTTGAGTATGAATCATTACGTTGCTGATTATGTGTCGCACTATTACACCTACCAATAGATAAAGGAAAAGCGTCTTAAACCTTCTGGTTGGCTTCAACCTCTTCCAGTGTTGGTTTTGAAATGGGATAAGGTATACATGGAATTGTTTTGGATTAATATGGACTCCCAAAGCAAATAATTATATCTGGGCGGTGATTGGTTGGTTAAAAAATAAAACTCATTTCATTCTTATCAAACACACCACTAAAGTTGAATATCTGGGTAACCTGTATGTACAGGAAAGTGTGAGGTTTCATGGGGTTACTTATTTTGTTGTTTTATATAGGTATCCTAGGATTACTTTGAGGTTTTGGGGGAGTCTCTAGGAGGTGATTGGGACTTAGGTTAGGTGGATTAAAACATACCATCCACAAACAGATGGTCAGATGGAGCATTTTATTTAGATCCTGGAGGATATTTTCTATGCATGTGTCTTGGATTTTAGTGAGTTGTGGGATAACCATCTAGGACTGTTCAAGTTTTCTTATAATAATAGTTATCATTCATCAATCATAATAGATCATTTTGAGGCATTATATGGTAGCCTGTGAAGATCACCTCTTTGTTGGGTAGAGGTGGGATAAGCTTCTCTAGTTGGATCGAGTTTGGTTCAAGAGACATCTTCAAGGATTCAGGATATATGTCAGTATATGGTTACATCTCAGAGTCGATAGAAATATTATGTGGATCAACAACATATTCGTTTGGATTTTTACACATGTGATCAAGTTTTCTTGAAAGTTTATCCGTGATTTGGTCACTATCGACTTGGAAAATTGGGAAAGTTGGATTTAAGATATGTCGGACCATTTGAGGTCACTGAGAAGCTTGGGCTGGTTGCTTATAGGTTAGCATTTTTGGTTCAGTTTATAGGGATTCATGATGTTTTCCACAAATCACAAGTTAGAAAATACCATCATTATCCCACTTATTTACATAGTTGGTAAGAGATTGAGTTAGATCCAAATGTTTCTGTTGTGGAGTATCCAGTGGTGATTGTTGACTCTCAAGTGAAAGTATTGGGTGGGAAGTCGATTATTTTGGTCAGAGTGTTATGGAAGTAGATATCAGATTCTCATGAGACTTGGGAGAGAAATTATTTGATGAAGGAGAAGTGGTCTCACTACTTTATGGGACTTCATTCTTCTTCACGACTTCTTAGGGATGACAAGTATTATGGTGGGGAGTTTTTAACATACTATTACCCACTTTTAGGCATATCCATTATATTTTATTTTTTTCCACCTTAATTCTTGGGACTCCCAAAGATAGACAACATTTTCTGAGAAAAATGGCCTAATGTTCAGGGATGTATGTTTGTTTGAATTAATGTAGTTCGAGTATAAATGTGTTAATGGATTAGAAGGGTTGTCCCCAAGTTCAAAGAACACCTGAGGTGGTTTTTGTTTTCATGTAAGAATCTTGAGTTTTTCTTTCTGTTGGAAATTTACCTGCCATGTAATGAGAGTACATGATGTGTAATGGTTTTCAGGATTAAGTCATGAGTTGAGTACACAACGTGAAAGATTACATGCCGCATAAGGGTTACATGATGTGTAATGATAAAATATCAACTTTTAATAAAATTTCGATGAGTTTTTGTGTGTGTGTATGTGATCCCATTGGATTATACAAAATTTAAATGGATTATATTCCATGTAACTAAAACAGAAAGAGATTTTAGGGTGCTACATTAGTTGATTATTATTTCATTTTTCCACATCCTTCCTTTCTCTCAATCAAAGTCTCTTCTCTAATAATTTTTTGAGACTTTGTTCATTTTTTATTGATTATTTCAGCATCAGATCAATAGTCCATTTGCGTTGGATCTCTCCAGGTAAGAGATACTTTCTACTTCTTCATTTCCTATAATCATGGTAGTTCCATTTCATTGCATTATTGTATCCATTGATTTAATATTATGCTTCTATTGATTCCTTTCTAGATATGTGGTGTGATATTGTTCTAGGGGTCATTTCCTTGTTGGTTGTGGTGTGGAAGATATTTTTTATTGAGGAATTTGTTGTTTCCACTTCTCCACTAATCCCTATATTTAATTAAATCAATTATGAGATGTTTAGATTGGTTCTAAGGCCTCTGTTTTCATTATCTTGTTCTTTCTATTGGCGGATCCCATTGTAGGCATGCGGGACATGAGTTTTGAGGTAGGTGGTTTTGTTCTTATCCTATGTTGGTGAACTTAATTGCTCATGTTTTTGATAAATTGTTTTATTAAATTAAATTTCCTGATTTATTGATTTAATTTGTGTGTGTGGAAATGAGTTTTTGATAAAATACAGTTTTCCCTAGTTTTGGTAAATGGAAAGGTTTTTTCAAAGAATTGTGAAATGGTTTTGTGAAATGTTTTTCAAATCATGACATGATAAAATGGTTTGATGAAATTTGTAGAAAAATAAAGGACATGGTAAGCATTGGTTAATTATTTTGATGGTTTAGTAATAGTTCTTGTCCACTTTTATGAGTTTTTCTCATGGGTATTTCCTCTACTTTCTAGGCCTGTTGTTCTAGGGACTTATTAGACCTGTTGGGTGTTCTATTTTTGGGGTGTTCCTCTGATCTCTAGACTTTATTCACATGCCTAGATGCTTTATGTGTGTGAAATTTTCTTTTTTAGGTATAAGTGTCCAAGATACCTTGACTTAGAGTGATCCTTAGCATGTTGTTTCTCGTGATTCTTGGACAATTTGGGCTACTTTTGGTTTGTACTATTTTTATTATACTTATATGGATTTGATATGATATGTGATTAATGATTTGGTTTGAAATGATATATATATTTTGATATATGTATATTAAATTATTTGAAACTAATTGAAATGAATTATTTGGAAATATATAAAATAGGAAAATTAAACTGTTTTCCCATGCTTTGGTAAAATCCACTAAAATTTGTATCATCCCTTATTTTCATTTAATTTAATAATGATTGGATTATTATTTAGAGACATGATATAGAAAACCTGGGTGGGACCCTAAAAAGCCTATTATATTACACCTTTCATACCCCTTCGGTGGTTTGTAGACCAAGTTATGTCTTTTGATGCAGGGAAATGCAAGGTGCTGTAGTGAGGCATCGAATTTTTCTGTCAGCTGGGTTTGGGTAGCTGGATGGTGAGATGGTCTAGGTTTTCCCACACTTTCACATGGAGACTGTTGGAGTAGATATTTAACTTTTTCATTCTTTTTTTTAATTGTCTCTTCGATTTTGTTCTACTACCTTTTCAGCTGTATAGATTCCATTTTTCTCTTTCAGTTATAACATATATATTTATTCACGTTTTCTTCCATTTTTTTGTTCCCTACATGTGTATATATGTCATTTTTTCTACTTCGGGTAGGGTGAAATCATTCCCTCTATTTTTTGTTGTTTCCTGTGTACTAAACACCAACCTGTTCAAATTTTTAATGCCCTTCGGGTATATGATAGTTTGGTTTGGGTAACAATTTCAGAGGGTATCCAGGCCAGGTTCATCACACCAATTCTTCCCTATTACTTGATTTATCCCTTTATAATCAATATAAAAACTTAAATTACCATCCAATTTTTTATAGAAAAAACTGGGATACCCTATGAAGATAAACTAAGGGGAAAAAATACCCTTTTCAACATATCATTAATATAAATCTACAACACCCAAAGATCAATAAGTTCAATTCAATAAATACTCATTGATATAAGATATGTACCTAGATATAACTCTATGACACACTCAGTATCATAACTCAAAGGTAAGCTGGAAATATATTCTTGGAATACATAAAAATAATGCTTTTCCACTCTTAGGAATTCCCACAAATCAACTTTTTTATAAAAAAAATATTAAACTCATAAGTTAAGATAAAATGATTTGAGGTTTAATATGATGTGATCTATTTATTTGATCTCTATATCTCGGATGAAAACTAAAAAATCCTTATTCATATTAGATAAATTCACCCTCCTCCAGTAGAAATCAATAAATTCTTGAAAAAATGTATCTAATCCATGCTGAGTATGACATCATAATATAATATATGTAATAAAACTACAAATTATATGACTACTGCCCATTATCAACTCACACCCATGAATCACCTCATATAACCTCAAACAATTACAATATAAGTAAATAACTAGAGAATTTGATGAAGTTTATCAATATGAATCTATAATCCTCTTACTATAATAGAAATAATAAATGAATGTGTTTCACTAGAATCAAATAAAATATATTCAAGGGTCAAAAAGTTATAAATTTTACCTTATATAACCTTTGGTCCCCTTACCCATCAACTTCCACTGCATATAGTTTTCAATGGATAACTCGAATACCACACTATCCTACTTTACCACCTCTTCCTCACCTCCAATCAACCAGAGAACCCTTAGGATGTGGAAAATACATGGGTCATCTTACAAAAACCACTCTATAGAAATATTCAATTGGTTCATTTTGGTTTTTGTAATGTAAATATTCAGGGTGGATAATATATTTGATAATGTTGAGCATAAACCATCACATTTTACTCTATAACACATTGCACTACTTGATAAAATGAACAAATTAACTAAGAATATCATAATCCATAATAAAATACCACATTACCATTCCCACATGAAGAATATGAATTACTAGATCCCAAGAATTATGAATAAGTAATTCTATGCTTATGGCCCAAATTCCTTGGGAATGAAGAGATCATTATTAAAGCATCAACTTGCACCAATATTTTTCATTATTCTTCATTTATAACACTAATCCTCACTATATTCATTTCAATAATCACAATCTTCAACAATATCTCAATAAAATTCCTCAGAGTCAATGGGATAACCTTCCAATGAATCTCTATTTTTAGTCCCCTCTCAAACTGAAGGGATCTACGCTCCTCACTTGATATAAAATATTGGGAATATCATATTAGGCTCCTAAAATTTACTAAATACTTATGAAAATTAAAATTTCCCTATTTAATAGAAAATATCTCCCATTTACACTCTAATTAAATAGTGGTGACCAAAAACTAATCTCAAAACTAATCTTGAAAATGAATCCAATTGATCATGTAATAATGATGATCTCCATGGAATAATTTCCACCACTATAATGTTGATGCTCACATTAAGCTCAACACCAATGGAATCTAATTCTTGTCGATTTCCTGAATAATTTAAAAGGATATCTTTAGTTCATAAAACCAACACTTTTTCACAGTATTAGAAATGAATGAATATTAATTTGGAAAGAAATTACATCAAAACTCTTGTAACATTATTGTCCATACCTCAATAGCTTTCAAGACCACCATTTGATTATTAACATTATTCACTTCTCTCACCTTCTCTTCTTATACCTTATAATTCCAAAAAAGCTGATACAATAGTAGATAAAAAAGTATATCAACCAAAAAATGCATATGTTTCTACTCACACCACCTCAAGGCCAATCAAAAATATCAATTCAATACATAACAAACACAATCAATAGGCTCTGATACTATATAATTCACAAAATCACACCTTTCAAATTACCATGTTGACATTATGACATTACTATAATAATGGTCCATAGAATATTAATGTCTATTCTTAGAATCACAGGGTCCCTCTACATCCTTGGCTAACTACCAATTCTTATTTTACATAATAAGTTCAAGTAATACAATAACCTTACCAATTGATGCAATCCACATCAGTTCCTAATTTAAAATCCATCCTAAAAACCTCAGCTTGATACCATTATGTTATGTATTAACCCCAAAATATTTCCTCAAGATACAACAATGATATTGAGAGTAAATCTTGAAACCCACCTCTAATAGGCTAAGGGATGGTGAATATAACCAATGGGTTTAAATCACAAATATGGGAGAAATTAACCTTTTTGTTTATATAGGACCAATAAACCAAATCCATAGTATCTCCAACACCATTAAATCAATAGATATACGAGTACATCACACACACAACTAAATAAAATAATATGAAAACAAAAAAGGAAGTTATGAATATATGAATCTTTCTATTCCCAACTAGATCACCTCATGCTAAAGAGAACATCTCCTAACATCACCTTTGACTTAATCTTGTAAGTATGAAAAACAATGTAAAAAAGTGGGGTATGTAAATATACCCAATATATTCTTCCTCTAACCTATACTATATCAAGTGAATTTTCATAATAATATCACGCTGAATTATATATATATATTATTAACAAATTTCAAGAGGTATATTCAATTATAGAAAACCTCAATAACCATTAACCACATTCCATCATTTGAATCACCACAGTCACCTCATATCAAACACCTCATCTCATTATTCACACCTCCAATAATGTAATAACTATAACCACAATAACTATTTACCACTATAATTATAATACAAAAACCACATACAATGACTTTATAGCTAGAACAATAACGACAATATATTATTATGACAACAAAAACAACAACCATACCTTTGTTGGGAACATCCCTTAAAAACACCACATATTACCATACCATATACTACATGGGGAATACCATATACATTTATACCACAAAAACATAGAGAGGATGAAACACTATCACAATTAACATAAGAAAATCAGCCCACATAAATCAACACACTTGTCAGTTCATTTAATCATTATTAATATAATATCAAATATAATATCATATTATTTTCTCTTTTTATAACATCCACATGTCCTCATAGAACATAAATAAACCAAGAAAATAGTTCTACCACAATTTCTATACAATATTCCATCACCTCATATCAATATAACCCTTGCCACTTTTTGAATTCTATTATTTCATTATTCAATAATTATTGAAGTTTATAAAAGTGAATTAATAAAATAATTTAATTATACTTCACATAATATCACCTCATAAATAATCAAAATAAAAGTGGAAAACCCCATATTTATATTTTATATCAAAGAAACCTCTTAATTAACTTTAAATCCAATTTATTATTCCATCCTAATAACTTTCAAAAAGATTTAAAATAATATCCCATCTTCCCATTCATCCCATTATTATATGATGATTTAATTCTAATATTACACACATATTTACCATAAATCATTTAAAACCCCATTTCCATATGGGTGTTTGGAGTTGTTGGAAAATTTTAATTTTCATTTTGTGGATGGGCCATGTTCTGAACTGGGGTTCAAAATCAAATTTTGAGAGTTTTGATAGATCAAACATGTGTTTTTTGATGTGGAATAGAGCTTGAATTCTAGGTCAGGAGGTTTGGGAAGCACCAAGATAAGGTCAATGTGGCTAGGTTACATGGTGGTTGTAACACCCCAATATTTTAAAATAACACCATTCTAAATTGTATATAACACGCAACAATTAGCTTTAACGAACCACATAATATTATTATTTTATGACCCTTATAACATATAAATTTAATTAAAATATTTGAATAAAGATAAATAAATTATGAAATGAATATAAAGGTTATAATAAATAAAAATGTATTGATAAATTCTTCTGAAATAAGTACTCAATTATTAGTAAAGTTATTTTATTCTTCAAAATATGTTTTCTTTAGAAATGGTTTTATTACTTTTTTTGAAGGAATATTATAATTAATTTCTTGAAATTCTAAAAATCATATCCATCAAAATATAATATCATTTTTGAAATCATTATATCAAAATTAACCGAGTTTTAATTTTTTTTAAAAGATTTATTTTCTAGTGAATTGTAAAAAATACTATTTTTATTGAAAACAATATTTTTTTCAATAATTATAAATTTAAATTTTGTTTTAAAATGGTTTAAAAGTAAAATAATTTATATTTTATTTTGAATTATCTAATTATGTTCATTGGAATCAATTTTATTGTTGAATTTAGTATAAAAACATTTATATATATAAATTAAATTTTCTAAAAAAACTATTTTTCATGGACTTTTGTGTTTTTATATTAAATTAATTTCTATAAATTATAGATATCGAATATTGAAAAATGGAATCCATATTTTTAATTAGAATTTAAAAATTTGGTAAATAAGTCCCTTTTATTTTTAGTCATTATGAATAGTAATTATATTAAATTCTTATGATCATGGTATAGGTAAACTTAGTCAATTAGGGTTAAAAATAATGTGATAAGAATAAAAATTAATTAAAAAAATTTATTTTATTTCATTGTATGAGTATATTTAGTCCATAATCATCCAAAATTAAAATTTATGACCTTTTGTTTCCATTAAAATTTGATTTTTACATTTATAATATTTAAGTAAAAGATAAAGTTGAAAATATCACTTTCTTGATTTTAATATATATATTATTTCTATGATAGTGATAAAAATAATATATTAGGTTGTAAATTTTTATTTGAAATATTAATAATTTTTTTTATCACGATGCTTTATTTTTAATGTTTAGTGATTAAATAATTTCCTTAAATTCTTACGCAACACCAATACAGTGCTTGTACAAAAAGTAAAAAAATCAAGTAAATTATTTTATAAAATATAAAATTAATATTTTTTAGGTGTTTTAAAGTGTAATAATTTTTTTTAACTTAAATAAAACATATTTGAGATGTGTTAAATGTTTAAATTATATTTACTATTTTCATGTTGTTTTTAAAGTCAAATTATGTGAATTGTTCTTAAAATGACATTAATAGTATTTTATGTTAAATATATTTTATTAAATTATTTATAGATTATAAAAATTAAAAAATAGTACAATAAGGATGATAAATAGTCTAAAATTTCATCTATTTTCTCTTTATGATCTAATTTTCACCTTATAAGTAAAATTATAACCCTTTAATATTGAAAATGTCATTACCACTATTAAGGTTAAAATTGATTAACCAAGTGGTTAAACCAAAATATAAGGTTTAAAATGATATATAATCCAATAAAATTTTATTTAATGATTATTTTAAGATCATATATTCCTTATATTCGAATACACATCATTTGGGAACCATATGACATGAGTTAGACACATATTATGTTATAATATTTCATGTATTTCCAAAAATGATATTAATGATATTTTATAATAAAACATATTTTATTTAATGATTTAAAATTAATAAAAATAATATATTCGGACAATATATTTATATATGGTTTAAAATATTAACCATTATCTATTTATTGGTCACTTTTCCATTTATAGTAACTTTCTTGACCCTTAAAGAGTGAAAAATTTGATGTTGAAGTAATTATCAAAAGTGTTAATGGAGGGTTAAAACCAAGAGATAAGGGTGAAAAAATAACCATAAATTGAATAAATTTTATTGTATGATATTATTTAGAACCATAATCATATTATAATAAAATTATATCAATTTTCATCCATTTTTTTGTGAACATTAATTTATATCAATTTAACACTTTAGGTAATTCTAAGAGTGCCCCTCCCCTCACTTATAAAAGGGAAGCTCCTATCCAACATTATTCACAAAATTTTATCCTTATATATTATAAAATAACTACAATTATATCATCCTATATTCATTAAATACATCATATAGCTTCTTTTATTTCTAAAATACCATTCTTTCACGGATTAAGGTGTAATCTAAAAGAGGTTTCTCAACGAAGAGGTATATCTCTTAACCGCGTGTTTTTAAATTTTTTTATTCTTATAACTGCTATAAATATATGGTATTCATCATAAAATAATAATTTAAGTAACATAAATATAATTAATTTTTATTATTATTATGTAACTACCATTATACACCCTCTTTTCCATTAAATGAGATGTAAAATTATCACTCATGCGTACGTGTGGACTACCGCCTCCACATAGAGATACAATTAATTTTCCATCACCATATTTTATGGATGGTTATTATTATGGGTTTATTGTTTATATATTATATTTAAGGTATAATAATAATAATTATTTAATTATAATATCATATCTACCTTCTTACATTTCTATCAGTTATAAAATGATAACGTCGCTTGTGCGTACGTGTAGAGATCCACCCCTACAAAGCGATGTGATTCATTTTTCATTTATAATTTACATGGATGGTAATAAGAATAGATTTAATATATATTTATGATATATATTATATAATAATGAATCTATAATGGTGAATTATTATTTACCTTTATTTCATTCCATCTTTCAAAAATTGAAAACAACTTTCATGCATATATACAACTTACCATCTCTATGAATGTTGTAATTAATTTTTCTATATCTATACATTATGGATGTATCTAAATATATATAATGAATATATATGATATTTATATAATTTTTAATTTTTTTATATGATGGAACCATTATCAAAGTACAAAGACCAGAACTGCCGAACCGATATTCTCATGTAAAACGAAATAGTTAACTCCCATAAATGACTATTTTAATTAGGAATTGTTAATAAATTGGTATTGAAATGTTATTAGTAAATCATATATGATATTATTAGTATTTAAATGACACTATTATATATTTATAATAAATTTAATTTATTATATATGAGTTTAAAGTGCCTTTAAAGTAATTCTAACTTGAGGTAAGGTTTCTCATCTCGCTTGTTTTTTTGTGAGACTTATGACATATTCACCACTTGTTTCATTTACATGGAGTATATACTAACCATGAATTTATTTTATTATGATTTCATGAAAATTATAGGTATTTAAAAATATATATAAGGTTATATATTTAATGAGGTTTTGATACGAAGATTACCAAAGTAATAAGGGTTTTATGTTATAATCTCATTGTTTATCAGGATTGTTTATTATTAAGTTTTTGATGATGAAATTTCATGATAAAACTATAAATAATCTAATTAATTTTATTATCCTCTATTTATTTCTAGATATTATATGTTTTCATTTCATTTTCCTCTCTTTAAATACTCAATATACAGAAAGAATATTTTTAAAGATATTGGACTTTATTTCTCTCTTCGATCAAAAATCATTTTCCTTCCATGTATTTGTTTTCTAAAAATGTTTTCAAAATAGTATTTAATAATCTGCATTGATTATTTAAAATTTTTCAAATTTTTTTAAAAGGAATCTTCTTGTCATTTTCTGAATGAGGTGCTCTTTACTTTTTACCAAAAATATGAAAGGAATATTTATTTTAATGTTCAGGACATGAAAAATATTTCTAACCATCACAGGCACTCAATGATTTAAAATTTATTTTATATGTTTACAAGGTTATTTTTAATTAAAAATATTTTCCATAATATTTGGTAAATTTTTATATTTTAAATAACTGATTTCAAAGTTAAAAGAGTATTTTACTCAAGAAATGTTCCAGTGACCATTTAAAATATTTTTTATCTATGATAAAATACTTTAATGAAAATTATGATTTAATAGGTTTATTTTAACACCACAATATTTTATGAAATATTTTCTTTTCTAATTAAATTTAATTTCATTAATAGATTTCATTACACAGAACACCAAGTTGAGACAAACTATAATATACCATTAACATATTATTATTTAAACACGACCATTATAATTGAGATGTTAAATTTGATATTATGAATAAGATAACAATATTATAAAAATTTATTATGATTTTTTAGATAAATAAAATATATTTATAAATAAGTAATTAATATTTTTTGAAGTCTTTATATGTTTTGAAAATCTATTTTTCCCAAAAAAATGATTTTTATTTCTCTTTATGAACATATAATAAAATTAATTTTTAACAGTTTTGTAAAAATTGTTTTAAAAAATGAAATAATTTTTTTAAAAATCATCATTCCAAAATTATCTTAGAATTAATTATTGAGAGTTTTCTAAAAAGATTAATTTTATAATGAATAGTGAAAAATACTAATTTTTATTGAAAACTGCCTTTTTGTTTAAAGTATTTACAATGTTAAATTATATTTTAAAATGGTTTTAAAAGTAAAATTAGTTATATTATATTATTATTAGTTAAATCTAATATAATATAAATCAATTTTATGTTTAATTTTGTTAAAAATACATTTTGTACTTATGAAAAAAATTTCTCTGGGAAATTGCTTTTTTGTTATGTCTATGGGTTTAATTTTAAATTAAATTCTACTAATTCAATGAATTTAATTTGATAAAATGGATTAATTATTTTTAATAATCATAAATAATATTATATAATAACTCCAAATTATTTTTTGGTCACAATTAATTGTAAAAATAGTGATAAATATCATGGTTAGGGTTAAAATGGGTTTACCGAGGGGTTACACTACAAATATATGGGTTAAAATAACCTAAAAACTTATCCAATTAGTAATTTATGGATATATTTAGACCTTATGTCATGGAATTATTTATATATAACCATTTTGTATCATGTTGGTGTGTGTTAAATGTGGTTATATCTTTTTATTTTGAAAAGTTATATGTGTGTCCTCTCCCCAAATTATAAAAGGACCCCTCTCCTATCCTCTTCAAACTTACAAATCCTTTTTGTTTATCCAATTCCTATCCAAATACATTAATTAATTCACTTCACATGTCTTAGATGCCTTTTTTTATCAATAATCTCTTTTTAGAAGGCATTAGGTGTGAAACTAAAGAGGTTTTATGAAGAAGTGGTATAATCCTAAACCATGCATTTTTTATTTTATTTATTCTTCCACATTCTTAAAATATTATTAAACTATGATGATATAATAACATAATTATATAACAAATAATAATATTTTATTATTTTATTTTCATAACCTACATCCATATCCCCTTTCATAAAATGGGAAATGAAATCGTTGATCGTGTGTACGACAGACTATTGCCTCACAGACCGATATAATTTTTTTCCATCACTTCCTCTCATAGACAAATATAATAATGGATTAAATATATGTATATGATATTTATTACATAATTATACTTCTGGTATTATAATATCACATCTACCTTTTTACCTTACAATCCATTAGAAAACAACAACATCACTCTTTCATATGTGTGGACTTCGGCTTCTAGGAGAAATGTTAAAACAAATATTTCTTACATATTTTTAGTAAAAATAAAGAATTAATCCATTTGAAAAATGAAAAAGAATTACTTTTGAATAATGTTTTAAAAATTAGTATAAGGGTAAAAATAAATTTAAACAATCATTGGTGAATAGTAAAAAAACATTCTTTAAAACATTTTTAGAAAACATGGACATAGATGAGAAATGATTTTCGACTGAAGAGAGAAATAAAGTCAGTTTTACTTAAAAAAAATTATTTTTGTCTATTTAGTTTTTAAATAGAGGAAAATAAAATACAAACATGTATTCCCTAGAAGTAAAAATAGGATAAAAAATTCACGAGTTTCTTGAGAGGCAGATAGTAATATTTTATTATCAGAATAATAATCATAAAAAATACCAATAAATGATGAGATTGAAACATAAAAAAATTACCACTTTGATAAATTTTTAATAATAAGATGAATGAAATAAATAACCTTATATGGATATGTAAATATCGATAATTTTTATAATAATAATCATAAAAGACATTCATGGGCAGTATATATACCACCAAAAAGAAACAAGTGGTGAATATGTTACAATACTTATTATTTATCTGGATGGTTTATGATAAGGATGAAGAGATGTTTATGAAACCCATTTATTTTCCCTGAGTTATATAGTTTTAGGAAAACATGTTTTTTTCCATTGGTTATAATTATGATGAATGTTGTATGATCTTGTGGCACACAAATATATGGTTTTCATTATGTGATGGGTGGGATTATAATTATATATCCCTATAATTAATTGGTAAATTTTTTATATATCATGATATAATTATGGGAAATAATATAATTTTCTTAATATTCTATAGGAAACAATCCGATGTTCTTGAACTGATATGGGAAACAAGTTGATGTGATAGATCTGTTATGGGAAACAAGTTGATGTGTTTGATCCATTTTGGGAAAAAAGTGTTGATTCCTGATCCACTATGAATTTATGGTCTTTGTCATTAACATTGACACATGAAATGGTTTCAATACTTGTAATGGTACCACACTTATATTAGATGAAGTTATGGATCATGATGGATTTATGATGATTTCTCACTCTTATGATTTATTTCTTTGGAAATGATAATGTTTCATGTCACGAATAGTGTATATAATCTATGATATATTAGGTATGAACTTTTAAGTTATATTAATGATCACATACCCTTATGCTTATCTTATACTTTCATATGATCATAGATTGATATTCCCTTTGTTTACACTTACTGAGAATTTGAGCTCACCCTTTCTTATGTTTCCTTTTCCTAGGTTATGAAGAAATGTTTTAAGTTGGGTATGTCTATGAAGAGTACTAAATAAGAATATATTTATGGGAGATGTTGAATATATTTCCTAAAATAATAATATATTGTGTCTATTATCTAAATACACTAAAAATTTATGATCCTCAGGTGAGTATTTTTGAAATTTATTGAATATTCATCTAAAAATATTTAACATAAATGTATGAAAAGCTTGGGTCATAATATTTAGTATCAGAGTAAGGTTTAGTTAACCTTTGGAAACCAGGATGATAAAACTTTAATGAGAACCCAAGGTATAATCCCAAGGATAAGTCCGAGTATAGGAAAATTTCTTAGAATTTTGGTGAAGGATAAGGTGATTGATTTCTGAGAAATTATATCCATGTCTGAATACTACAAGTGGATGTGGCTTTGGAACAATTGTACATAGGGTTACTAACCCTAAAAAGGGTCCATTGGAATTTGAATAAATCGTAACCTTGTGCATGATAACATACCTTGTTGTACACCTAGTTTGATACTGCTAGAGGATATGTTTCGGAAATTCAGAAACTCTTTATGAACCATCATGAATGATTTGAATAGATGATCATGAATGACCTATTTTAAACCTAAGGTGTCATATATTGAAAATAAGGTTTCATTTTTTTAATACATCCTATAAATTATTATATGGTTTCCCACTATGATTATTATTGATTATACAGTAATTTTTGGTTTTAGTCAATGAATTAATCTTGAAGGAATCATGTGAATAATGAATGTTATGTATAATGAAATGGATATCCTCATGAGAAACCAAATAGATTAAAATCTAGGATGAAATATTTTGTGACTATGCTCGTTCAAATCTCTCAAGCTATAAGCGGTAACACATATCATGTTGAATTTATAAATTTAACTTAGAGGGAGAAACATGCCAGTGAATATTTTATTAAACAATGTACACCCTCTATAAATGGGACTTCTGATCCATTGGTTACTGAGTGAAGGATCAATGTGATGTAAATTATATATTTTTTTCTCCATTTCTCAGACTATGAAAACGTTATCCTAGCCATTTATCTTTTGTAAGGTGAAGAAAATTAATGGTGGAATATTATTAATAATATGAGACAAGAGGATGAAATCATATAATTAGAATGAGATGATTTTGAGATGATATTTTATAATAATTAATTCCATCATATTTTACATACAAAATGGAGAATGAATTTCTTAAGCTTATGAAAAAGAATGATGAATCCATTGGTACCCATTAAGAATGTTTTATAAGACTTGAAAGGTATTATTATGGTTTAATAATTATCCCTGAATAAAAAATTGATTGATTCATTATTGGTTTGAAACCAAGTCTTCAAAATGCATTAGTTATAAGGTGATTTGAAAGCTACGAAGAAATCATTTGATTTGAAATTAAATTGTAAATGGAAGCTGGAAACCCTAATGGTTTTGGTGATAATAAAAGGAAGATCAAGATTCATGGAAGCCCCAGTGGGATATCACATAGAGGGAAGAATAATTTTCAAACTCATACTTTCTAAAAATGTCGTAAGGAACACTCATGTGAATGATTTAAAGGAACAAAAATATTTTTCAAGTGTGGAAAAGATGACCATCGAACAAAATACTATCAAAGTAATGTGAACAATCTAGTCAATTAAAGGAATTAATAGAGGGTTTAACATAATACGCTATCCAAAATTCAGTGCTATAGATGCAAGGTGTTTAGGAATTATGTGAATAAAGTTTCTAATATAAGGGCTAATGAGGATAATAATCCACAAAAACCTCTAAAGACAAAGTACAAAGGGAGATCTTATACAATCAAAATAGGTGAATAGAATCATGATAATTATCAAAAAATTATCCTCTAATATAGAGTTGGGAATTTCATTTTGGATTTTTTATGAATGTACCCTATGAAAATCATATTTTTCATACTTTTGTGAAATTTGATGTTATTTTGAGCATTGATTATCTCTCTCTATATAGATTTTGGAATAAGGAAATCACATTTGATATTACGAATTTACCTATGATCATTTATCAGTGAAAGGATGAACCCATGATTCTAAAAGAAATGTTTTTTTCCTAATATTGGTTCTTATTTAAGGAATAAAGGGCAAATTATCTGTTGGAATCATATATTATTTTATTATAACTTAATTTTGGAAAATTATTAGGGTATATACATTTTGGTATTAAGCTTTATGAGTGATTAAAATGATTTCAAGATAATTATTAATTTGATCATAGAAGGATGTGAGATCAAATCATTCCCATATTTTAGATTCAGTTTTGGTATGATATATTTTTTAAGATACTTAAGGTTAAATATTTATGGAATGAGTTAAGTTGAACTTTGGGTGTTATTATTGATGTTTTAGAACTGAATGATTTGTATTTATTCATATTTTATAACCTGTGCTTACCATTTTTGTTTTCATAAATACCTAGAGAGAGGAGGAATAACCTTCCATCATTTTATGGATCTTATGATATATTAACATTTAATTATCATGCTTCAGGCATGAAAAAATTATCTTGAATATTCATTTCTTAGTGTAAGAGATGATGTAGAAATTGATTGAAGCACAACCAAAGGATGAGATTGTGCTTATTAAATGGAGGGAAATAAAGTAAGTATATCATCTCTTGAAATTTCTAAACTTTAGGAAAATGATATTAAAATAAAATTTTTATATATTTACCGTTATTTCTGATGAATGAATAGTATTTTCACCTATTAAAAATTTATGGATTTGTGGATGTTAAATTTCTCCTCACCACATTCTCTATTAGAAATTGGGTGTCAGTTTTCTATTCCATATCCATATTTTCACTTTCCACCAATGTTTTTCTATTTGGAAACCAATTTATGCGTTATTCAAGATGTCTTTTAAATTTTCCCTTTTTGGATTTTGTAAGAGGATGTTTTATCAAACCTTTAATGAAGTGGGTTTTCTACAAAGGAATTTTTAAATTTCAAACCCTTGATTGTTGAGATCAAGTTCAAATTTCAATTATGAAATTTATTTAATGGGGGTGTAACCTAACACCTTGAGATTTTATGAAATATATATTTTTCAAATAAATTAAATTTCTTTGTTATCTTGCGTTATATGAAACTTTGAGTTGTGATGAACCACAAATTACTATTAAAAATATTATTATACAAACATGACCATTATAACCTAGACATTAAATTTTGTGGTATTAATTGCAAAAACACATTTTTAAAATTAATTATGAAGTTTTTATATAATGAAAATACATCAGTAAATAAGTACTTAATTTTTGGTGAAGTCTTTATATGCTTTGAAAATACATTTTTTCTCAAAAAATGATTTTCATTGCATTTTTGTAAGCAAATAATACAATTAATTATTTCCAATTTTAGAACATTTATTTTAAAAACTAAAATTCATTTTTGAAATCATAATTACCTAATTATTATAAAGTAAATTCCTGATAATTTTTCGAAAATATTTATTTTACAAAGAATAGTGAAAAATATTGATTTTTATTCAAAAAATGACTTTTTGTTTAATGTCATTACAAGATTAAATTATATTTTAAAACTTTTTTAAAATAATAATTAGTTTAATTATATTAGTATTAATTTAATTTTGATCATTTAAATCATTTTTATGTTCAATTTTGATATAATTGTTTTTATAATTATGATACTTTTCTCTTTGGGAAATCACTTTTCCTCATGTCTGTGCGTTAAATGTTAAATTAAATTACCCTAATTATGTGAATAAAATTTTATAAAACTAATTAATTTTTTTAATCATCATAATTAATATTATATAATAATTCAAACATAATTTTTTGGTAACAATGAATAGTAAAAACAGTAAAAATTAATTACCATGTTATGGTTATAACGAGTTTATTGGTAGGTTAAACTAAAAATATTAGGGTTAAAATAACCCAAAAAATTGTCCAATTCCTATTTTAGGTCAATATTTCTATATTATGTTATATTATTAATTATAATGATCCATTTTGGATCTTTTTTGTGTGCGTAAGACTTGGGTATATCTTTTTCTTTTCAGAAATTCCAACTGTATCCCCACTCCCACTTATAAAAGGGTCTCGTCTCCTATTCTCATTACATTTACAAAGAATTTTAGTTCAAAATATCTCTACTAAAATCCATTCATTAATTACCTTTTAAAATTCAATACTCCTTGGTTTGATTATGATACCCTTATAAGAAGTATTTAGGTTTAAACCTAAAGTGGTTCTCCGAAGAAGAGGTATAGTCCTAAATCTTGTATTTTTGTATTATTTATTCTTCCACATACTTCAAATATTCTTCATATATGATGATATAATAACATTAGTATCTCCCATATACTTATATGTTTTTATTTTTGTGTCATAACCTACACCCATCTCCTCTTCCATCAAATGGGAAATGAAACCCTCAATTGTGTGCATGACAAACTACCACCTCACGGATCATTGTAATTCATTTTCTATCTCCACTTATTATAGTCAGATATAATGTTGGATTTAATATATATATATATATATGATATTTATTAAATAATTATAATTTTTGAATTTTAATATCACATATTCCTTTTTACCTTCTAATCTATTGGAAACCAATAACATCGCTCGTGTGTACATATGGATTACTCCCTCCAAGAAGTGATGTGATATGTTTTCATTTTATTTTGACATGGATGGAAATAAGGATATATTTAATGAATATATATTATATATATGATATTAAAATTATTTTGGAAATGTGAATTAATATTTACCTTTCTTTTCTTCCATCCACTGAGAAAATGGAAATAACGTTCATGTGTATGTATGTCCTACCATCTCCATGAATAGTGTAATTCATATTTCTATTTTAAAATTTTATGGATTTATATAAATAAATATATAATAAATATATATTATATTTATATTATTATTAAAATTATTTATATTATGGAACCATGATTAAATTACTAGGACCAAAACTTCTAAACCAAAACAAACATGAAAAATGAAGCAGTTATCACTCAAAATAGTGAATTAATAAAGAATTGTAAACGAATAAGGGATAAATGGTTATAAGTAAGTCATATATAGTATGATATATATTATAATGGTTCTTTAATAAATTAATAATCAATAAATATTTATCTTATATGTGGTTGGAACATGAATGAAGAAAGTTGAGAGTTGATGTAAGGGGATTTTGTCTCAATTTTATTTATACGAGACGCATGCCATATTAACCACTTGTTTCTTTTTTGTGGTGTATGTAATACCCATTAATTTATTTTAAAATAATTTTTATTAAAATTATGTAGATTTTCATATCCATATAAGGTTATTTATTTTCTAAGTCATATGATTCAAAATTTAACAAAGTGCCAAGGGTTTTTTGTTACAATCTCATTGTTTATTAGGATTGTGTTTTATTATGCTTCCGATGATGAAATATTACAATATAAATCTCAATAAACAAATGAATTATCCTATAAACTAGTTATTTCTATATAATAGTTTTTCTCTTTTACTTTTCACTCTTCAATAACTAAAGATAATAAAAGAATGTTTTTAAAGAACATTGACTTTATTTTTCTCTTTGGTAAAAAATAATTTTGCTTTCATGTCCATGTTTTCTATTTTTTTTTAAATTATATTTTTTAATATTATAAAATTATTATATAAAGTAATTTTTATCCTTTTTATAATTTTTTCAAAGGATTTTTTTTTCATTTTCTGAAAAAGGTAATTTTGACTTTTTACCAATAATGCAAAAGGAATATTTATTTTAACTTGTAAGAAATGAATGGTATTTCTCCCCATCATGATTAACCAATGATTTAAAGTATCCTTTACAAGTTTCCAAGTATATTTTAAATGAATTTTTTTTCTTTAATATTTTATAAATTTTTACATTTTAAAAAGTGATATTCAAAGTGGAAAGGGTATTTTCCCCAGGAATTTTTTTAATGATATTTTTATGGTAATTTTATTCATAAACAACAAACAACTTCAGAGTTTGTTATGTTTTAATGGGGTTATGATCTAATGGTACCATATATTTTCTTTCTCTATATGTTTTATGATAATAATGATGTGTTATTTATGAAATCCATTTATTTTCCATAAGTTATTCTATAATTTATTTATTAGATGATTAAGAAAACATGTTTTTTAATGGGTTGTATTATAATAAATATTTGATAATATTTTGGCACACAAATATATGGTTTTCATTACACAATAGGTGGGATTAGAAATATATATCCCTTTAATACATTGTTAATTTTTTTATATCACATGAGGTAATTATGGGAAACAAGATAATGTGATTGATCTATTATGGGAAACATTTCGATGTGCTTGATCCTATATGGGAAACAAGCTGATGTGATTGATCTTTTATAGTAAAAAAGTTGATGTGCTTGATCCAACATAGGAAACCAGTGTTGATTCCTATTTCACTATGATTTATTATCCTTGGTAGTTAACCTTGAAATATAAAATGGTTTCTATACTTATAATGGTTCCAAACATATATGGCATGAACTTATGGTTAATGATTGATTTATTATGATTTCTCACTCTTATGATTGATGTATTTTTAAATGATAATTTTTCATTCCATGACTGATGTCAATGATCCATGATATATTAGTTAAGAACTTTAATGTTATATCCATGATCACATACCCTTATTATTATATTATTATTTCATCTCATCATCGATTCGTATCTCCCATTTTTACACTTACCAAGAATATGATCTCACCATTTCTTATATTTCCTCACCACAGGTTATGAAGAATGGTTTTAAGTAGGGTATTTCTATGAAGATGACTAAATGGTAAGATCCTTGTGGGAGATGTTTAAGATATTTTATTAATTAAAATGTCTATGTATCTAGTATCTAGATAAACTAAACCTTTATGGTACTTGGGAAAGTATTTGTGAAATTTTTTGAACATTCATCTAGAAAGATGTAATATTTATGTATGAAAATATTGGGTCATTATACTTGGTATCCGAGTAAGGTTTTGTTAATATTTGTAAATGAGGATTAAAAAACATTAGTGAGAACCCCAGGTATAAGTCTAAGAATAATTTCAAGCATAGGAAGATGTCCTAGAATCTTGGTGAATGATAAAGTGAATGGTTAATAATAAATTACATCCTTGTATGGATACTACAAGTGGATGTGGATCTGGTATAATTTATCCTAGGGGTAATAAACCTAAAAAGGGTGTATTGGGATTTGACTCGATCACAAATTTGTGCGTGATAGCATGCCTTTCTACACACTTAGTTTTAAACTGTCATGGGATATATTTTGGAAATTTACAAACTCTTTATGAACCATCATGAAGGATTTTAATAAATGACCATAAATAACCTAGTTTAAACCTAAGGTGTCATAGATTGAAAATAATTTTTCCGGATTTAAGAAATCCTATAAATGGTTATGTGTTTTCTTAATATGATTATTATTTATCATACAATGTTTTTTGGTTTTAGTCAATGAAAGGAACCCAAATAAATCACGTGAGCAATGAATGTGATGTAAAATACAATGACCATACTCACGAGAAATTACATGGCTTAAAATTTGGAATGCAATATTTTATGACTATTCTCACTGAAATCTTTGAAGTTATAAGTGGTAACATAGGTCATGTTGAACTTATAAATTTAGAGAGGAGGGACAACATTCCATTAAATATTTTATGTGGCAATTTCTACCATCCTTTTATTGGACTTTCAATCCACCGGTTACTGAGAAATGGATCAATGTAATGAAAAATATATTTTTTCATTCTTCAGTGCTCAGACTATGAAAATGTTGTCCTAGACATTTATTATTTGGAAGGGGAAATAGATCAATTGTGGAATCTTATTATGAATATAAGAAAAGAGGATGAAATTGAATCCAAGGAATGAGGTGAGTTTAAGAGGATATTTTTAAGTAAGTACTTCACTCATGTCTTACGGAAAAAAATGGATAAGTAATTCCTAGATATTATGTAAAATAATAATGAATCCACTTTTACCTATGGGGAAAATGTTATTTTAAATTTATGATTATGGTTTAATCATCATCACTATAATTAAAATTTATCAATTCTTTAGTGATTTGAAACCAATTATTTGAAAGGCATTATATATAAAGGAATGTGATATATAAAGAAATCATTTGATGTGTACTCAAAGTGGAAATGGAAGCTGGAAACCCTCATAGTTATAGTGATAAGAAAAGGAAGATGGAGTTTCAGGGAAGCTCTAGTGGCATATCAAATAGATGGAAGAAAACATTTTAACCTCCAACATTACAAGTATGTGGGAATGAAAACTTAAGCGAACAAATAAAATGAACACAAAGATGTTTCAAGTGTGGGAAACCTAACCATTGAGAAAAATACTATCAAAGTAATGTGAATAAGCTAGTAAATTAAAATATTAAATAGAGGGTTCCACAAAATACACCTTCTAAAATTTAGTGCTACATATGAAAGTAGTTTGCGAAATTTTTGAATAATTACCCTAATCTAAGGTCTAATGAGGATAATAAGCCACAAAAACTCCAAAGATAAAGTAAAAAGGGAAATATTATGAAATCACAACAACTGAAGTGAATCATGATAATTAGGGTACACTTATACTCCACTCAAGAGTTGGGAATTTCATGTTTTATTTTGTATGAATGAGTCTAATGAAAATAATATTGTTCATCCTTTTGTGAAAGGTTATGTAATTTTGAGCATTGATTATATTTCTATACATATATTCTGGAATAAGGAAATAAAATTTGATATTATAAATCAACCTATTTTTGTCTATTGGTAAAAGGATGATCCCAAGATTAAAAAAATGTTTTTTGACTAATATTGGTTCTTATTTAAGGAATAAATCATGAATTATCTTTTGGAAACAGAACTGATTTTATTGTGACTTTATTTTTGAAAATGATTATAGTATATACATTTTGGTATAAGACTTTAGGAGTGATTAAAATTATTTCAAGATAATTGTTAATTTTTATGTGGAAGGATATGATATCAAATCATTCCAATCTTTGAGATTGAATTTTGGTCAGAAATATTTTGCAGGATCCTCAAGGTTAACTATTTATGGAATGACTTAAGTTTAAATTTTGGTGTTATTATTGAATTTTTAGAACATAATTCTTTGTATTTATTCATATTAGATAACTTGTGCTAACCATTTTGGTTTTAGTAAATACATAGATATAGTAGGAATAAACTTCCATACTTTTATGGATCTTATGATCCATTAGAATTTAATTCTAATGCTTTAGGCATGAAAAAGTTGTCTTGAATATTCATTTCTTAGAGTAAGAGATGAAATGAAAATTAATTGAAGCACAACCAAAGGATGAGATTGTGGTTACAAAATGGATGGAAATCAAGTAAGAATATCTTCTCATGAAAATTCCTCAACCTTAGGAAAATGATATTGAAATAAAAACATTATACATTTATCATTATTTATGATGAATAAATTATCTTTTCACCCATTACAAATTTATGGATTTGTGTACGTTAACTTTCTCCTAACCATGTTCTCTATTACTCTCTATTAGTACTTGGGTATTAGTTTTATCTTCCATGTCCATATTTTAACTTTAAACCAATGTTCTCATATTTGGAAACAAAAATTATGTGTTATTCTAGATTACCTTTATATATTACCTTTCCCACATTTTTAAGAGGAAGTTTCGTCAACCCTTTTACGATGTGGGTTTTCCATAAAGGAATTTTAAAATGTCAAACCCTTGATTACTAAGATCAAGTTCAAATTACAAGGATGAATTTTTTTAAGGGGGGGGGGTATAATTTATCACTCTATGGTTTTATGAAATATATTCTTTCAAATAAATTTAATTTCTTTGATGGATTTCTTTACACACAACATCGAGTTTTGACGAACCACAATATACAATTAAAAATATCATTATATAAACATGATCATTATAACATTGACATTAAATTTTGTGGTATTAATAGTATAATTTTTTTTTAAAAATAATTATGAAGGTTTTATATAATGAAAATACATAGATAAATAAGTAATTAATTTTTTTGAAGTCTGTATATGCTTCGAAAATATATTTTTCTCAAAAAATTATTTTCATTGGTTTTTGTGACCAAGTAATATAATTAATTTTTTACACTTGTAGAAAATTTATTTTATAAAATTTAATTTATTTTTTAGATTATAATTAAAAAAATATCTTAGATTAAATTATTTATAATTTTCTGAAAAGATTAATTTTATAATGAATTGGAAAAAATAATGAGTTTTATTGAAAAATGCCTTTTGTTTGAAGTATTTACATGGTTAAATTATATTTGATAATTTTTAAAAGAAAAATTAGTTCAATAATATTATTTATAATTTAATTTATATCTTTTAAATAAATTTTACTCTCATTTTTTATATAAAAACTTTTTATACTCATTAAATATTTTTCTTTGGGAAACAACCTTTTCGTCGTAGTTGTGGGTTTAGTTTTAAATTAAATTACACCAATTATGTGAATTTAATATTATAAAATGGATTAAATTTTTTTAAATAGAATAATTAATATTATATTATAATTAAGACTTAATTTTTTTCATAATGAAATGTAAAAACAGTAAAAATTAATCACCACATTAAGGTAAAAATGGGTTTTCCTGGGATAAAACTAAAAATTTAAGTGTTAAGATAACCTATAAATTTGTCTAATTAATATTTATAGCCATATTTAACCCTTATCACATATAATTATTGATAATGATCCATTTTTATCCTTGTGGTGTGTGTAAAACATGAGTATATCATTTTTTTTTTCAAAAATTCCAAGTGTGTCCTCTCTCCCACTAATAAAAGGGCTCCACTCTTCTATCCTATTCACATTTAAAAAGACCTTTGGTTTAGAAAATATCTAAAAAAACCATTCCTTACTTATATTACCACTTCTTATAGGCCTTTTTTTCATTATTAATCCCTTTTATGAAAAAATTAGGTATAAACCAGAAGAGGTTCTCCAAAGAAGAGGTATAGTCCTAAACCATGCATTTTTGTTTTATTTATTCTTACAAATCCTTAAAATATTGTTAAGGAATTTTGATTTAATAACATTATTATATCTCATATAATGATATTTTATTATTTTAGTGTTATAACATACATCCATATCCTCTTCCAACAAATGTCTTGTGAAACTGTCGATCGTGTGTATGGTAGTCTACCACCTCGCGAACCGATGTAATTCGTTTTCCATCACCTCCTCTCATAGAAAGATATTATGATGGATTTAATATATATATATATATGATATTTATTACATAATTATACTTTTGTAATTATTATATCACATCTACGTTTTCACCTTTCAATCCATTGGAAAATGATAACATTCCTCGTGCATACGTGTGGATTACCGCCTCTAATAAGTGATGTGATATGTTTTCATTTTATTTTGAAAGGTATGGAAATAATGATTCATTTAATTAAAATATATGATATATATGATATAAAAACGATTATTTAAAGGTGAATTAATATTTAACTTCCTTTCATTCCATCCTCCAGAAAAATGAAAACGTTCATACATACATAAAACCTACCATTTTGAAGAATTCTTTTTAATGTTGTATTTTTTAAAATTATTTTTTATCATTTTTTGAATTTTGAATTTTTTTTAAAATAACTTTTTTTTCTTTTTCTAAATGAGGTGTTTTTTACCTTTTTCTAAAAATGTAAAAGGAATATTTGTTTTAACATGTACAAAATGAATGATATTTTCCTCCACCATGATCACTCAATGATTTAAATATTCTTATAAAATATTAAAATATTGTTTTAAAATAAAATTATTTCTTTAATATTTTAAAGAAAATTATTATAAAAAGTTCTTTTCAAAGTGAAGAGGGTATTTTCCTAAGGAAAGTTTTAATGATATTTTTATTGTAATTTTATTCATCAATGAAAACAAACTTTGGTGTTTCTTATGTTTTATTAGGGTTATGATCCGATGTTACCATCATTATTCTTTATCTGGATGGTTTATGATAATATCAATGAGATATTTATGAAATACATTTATTTTCCATGAGTTATTTTATGATGGATTGATGAAATGTTTATGAAACATGTTTTCCTTCCATGGGTTATATTACGATGAATGTTTTATGATCTTGTAGAACACATATGTATGGTTTTAATTATGTGATGGGTGGGAAAAAATTATATATCACTCCAATGCATTGGGTAAAGTTTTATATCTCATGAGATAGTTATGGGAAACAACCTGATATGTGTGATCCGTTATATTAAACAAGCTAATGTGATTGATCCTCTATGGGAAACATATTGATATACTTGATCCATTATTGGACATAAGTCAATGTGGTTTGTCCACTATGGGAAAAAGGTGTTGATACCTGATCCATTATGATTGGATAGTCTCAATAGTTAACCTTAACACATGAAATGGTTTCTATACTTGTAATGGTTCCACACTTATATGTCATAGACTTATGGTTTATTATAGATTTATGATGATTTATTACTCTTTTGACTCATATATTCTGAAATGATAATGTTTTATGCCTTGAATCTTATTTATGATCCATGATATATTGGGTATGATCTTGTAATTTATATTCCTGATCTCATACCCTTATAATTATCTTATTATTTTATATGATCATCAATTGATATCTCCCATATTTACCCTTACTGATCATTAACTACTATAAAATAGGGTTTTATTAATGCTAGAAATTGCTTTTAATAGTGCTAGAAAAGCGCTGTTAATCGCAGCGAAGATGGGGGTGTCCCCTTTATCAGCACGAAAAAAGAGCTGATAAAGGTATACTTTATCAGTTCTAAAAAAGCGCTCATAAAAGGGGTATTTTATCAGTGCTAAACAAAATATCTGATAAAAGTAAAAAAAATAAAAAAAACTAAAAAGAATATATAATTCGGGGATCTTTTAATAGCTCTTGACCCCCGCTTTTATAGGGCTTTCTCCCCTTTTACCAGCGTTAGGAAGATACCCCTCCCTCTCACTACACGCTCTAGTTTTCCCGCACAACACCCTACCTTTAATAGCGCTATCCCCTGCCCATTCATGACCCTTATTCCACTATAACTCGAACCCCAGACCTCCCCATTACACGCCTGCACCTTTACCACTAATCCATTTAGTTTTTTTTCATTTAATGATATATCTATTTATATATATAGTTATATTTATTAATATATTAATATAGACTCATATTAATATAAATATATTTATTTATATTAATATATATATATTTAATCATATATTAATATATATATATATATTTATAAGTATATTAATATATATTAATATATTTTTAGTAATAAATTTTTATCCCTATATTTATTTATATATTAATATATATTTATAAGATTAGTTTTAAATACATTTATAAAATATTTTTCTTATGTGTGTTTATAAATAAATAAATAAATAAATTATACATACATACATACATACATATATACAGCACATACACACACATATATATTTACGAATAAATACATATATATGTGTATCTGAAAATCCATAGAATGTTAAAATGTCCATAAGTTATAATAAAGAAGTCCGTTTCAACTCTATAACCAGTAAAATTAAAGAACATGAAACTTTATTAGATTTGATATGTGGTATAGTCCTAACTGACATTCATATCAGAAGTTATATCTGTTTTAATGTTAGAAAATTGGGGTATCCCGACTAAAAACTCAGTTTTGGAGGTCTTTTGGGCCTTTTTTGACACAAAAAATGTGAAAAAAGTTTCCCTCTGGTCATTAGAAAGTATAGATCATTGCAGGATTCAATTTGATATGTTTTAGAGCTCAAACAGACACCTGGATCCACATTTATGGCCATTTGAAGTTTGAGTTACATTTTCAACTTATTTTAGATCTTTTAATAATTTTTCTATTTTTTGTGTCTTTAAATTGTTATTAAATGACTATTACTCGATGTTAATTAACAAATTATTAATTAAAAATATTTTTTAAATTATTTTATAAGCCTCTTTTACTAAATATCTTACACATTAATTTTAGATTTCCAATTATCTTTATCTAAAACATATTTAAAATATATATATTATATTTATATCAATATAAAATAGATTTATATATTAATATATGATTTTTAATGTATTTTTTTGAAATTTACCCTTTATCAGCGCTTTTATAAAATCACTCACAAAGGGGTTTACATTTAACAGTGATAGTAAAAAAGCGCTAATAAAGGGGTACCTTTATTAGTGCTAAAAAAGTGCTAATAAAGGAGGGATTTTATCAACTCTTTTTTTTGCACTGTTAAAATTACCCCTTTATCAGCTCTTTTCTTAGAACTGATTATGGTACCACTTTATCAGTGCTTTTTTACTAGCATTGTTAAAGGGGTAGTGCTTCCCTTAACCCGTTTTGTAGTAGTGATTTGAGCTCACCCTTTCTTATGTTTCATTTCCCCAGGTTATGAAGAAAGATTTTATGTAGGGCTTTTATATTAAGAGTATTAAATGAGAAGATATTTTAGGGATATGTTGAAGATACTTCATGAGAAATTAATATTTTTTATCTAGTCTCCTAAACCACTAAACCTTTATGGTCATCAGGCATGTATTTGTGAAATATGTTGAATATTCATATAAAAATATGTATTATTTATATATGAAAATCTTGGGTCAATATAGTTGGTATCATATAAATGTTTATTTAACCTTTGGAAACTATGACTATAAAACTTTAGTGATAACCGTAGGGATAACTCTAAGGGTAAGTTCAAGTATAAGAAAATGTCTTAGAATTAAGGTGAAGGATAGAGAAATTGGATTCCGAGAAATTACATCCCTTTTTTGATAATACAAGTGGATGTGGCTCTATCATAGTCGTACCTAGGGGTAATAACTCCAAAGAGGGTGAATTTGGATTTGAATCTATTATCACTTGGTTAATGAAAATGAGCCTTGATTTACACAACATTTGAAACTCCTAGGGGATATGTTTTGTAAATTTACAAACTCTTTACATATCATCATGAAGGATTTCAATAGATGACCATGAATGAATAAGTTTAAACTTAAGGTGTCATAGGTTGGAAAGAAAGGGTCATGATTTTAGACATCTTATAAATTATTATTTTGTTTTCCAGTATGACTATCATTTCTTATACTATGATTTTTGGTTTTAATTAATGATTAGAACTTGAGGGAACCATGTGAAAAATGAATATGGTGTCAAATTCAATGACTATCCTCTTGAGAGACCAAATCTATTCTAAGATGGGATACAATATTTTTTTGACTATTCTCACTCAACTCTATCACAATAGAGGTGGTATCATGGGTCTTGTTGAACTTATAAATTTACCAAGGAGGGAGAAAAATTACATTGAATTTTTCATGAAACAACATCCACCCTCATTCCATTGGAGTTTTTATCCACTAGTTACTTAGAAATGGATCAATGTGATGGAAAAGATATATTTCATTCTTCAGTGCTTGGACCATGAAAATTTTTTCCTAGCCATTTATCATTTGGAAGGAGAATAAGATCAATGGTGGAATCTTATTAAGAATGCGAGGTAAGAGGATGAAATTGAATCTATGTAATGTGATGATTTTAAGAGGATATTTTTCAGTAAGTACATATCTTGTATTTTACATATAAAAATGGTGAAGGAATTCCTTGAGATTAAGAATAAGGATAACAAATTCATTAGTACCTATGATGAAAATTTCAAAAGACTTGAAAGGTATGCTTCTAGTTTAATCATTAACCTTAAAGAAAAAATATATCAATTTTATAGTGTTTTGAAACCATGTCTTTAAAAGGAATTAACTATAAGGGACTATGGAATCTATGAATAAATCATTCGATGCGCAATCAAAGTGGAAATTAAAGATAGAAACCCTCATGGTTCTGGTGATAAGAAAGGGAAGATAGAGGTTCATGGAAGCTCCAGTGGCATGTCAAATAGAGGTAAGAAAACTTTTAAACCTCATAATTTCCAAAAATGTTGGAAGGAACACTTAGTTGAATGCCTAAAAGGAACACTAATATGATTAAATTGTGGGAAACCTAGGCATTAAGAAAAATACAGCTAAAGTAATGTGAATAATACAGTCAAGGGGAGGAATAAAGGGAGGGTTTAATAGGATACACCACCCACCATTAAGTGATATAGATTCAAGGTGTTTGGGAATTATGTGAATTAATGACCTAATCCAAGGTCTAATAAGGATAAAAATCCACAAAAACCTATAAATATAAAGAAAAGGGGAAAGATTATGAAATAAAAATAACTAAAGTGAATCCTGATAATTTGGAAAATTTATCCCCCACTCTAGAGTTGGGAATCTCATATTGGATTCTGTATGAATGATCCTTATGAAAAAAATATTGTTCATACTTTAGTGAAATTTTATATGATTTTTAGCATTGATTATCTCTCTCAACATATATTTTGGAATAATGAAATCACATTTGATATTATAAATCAACCTATGATGGTCTACTGGTGCAAGGATTAACCTAAGATTCCAAAGGAAATTATTTTTTATCTATGATTGGAGCATATATACGGAATAATGGGTTAATTCTCCTTTTTAAGCATATATGATTTTATTGTGAATTTATTTTGGAAAATGATTAGGGTATATAAATTTTGGTATGAGATTTTTTGAGATATTAAAATTATTTCAAGATAATTGTTAAGTTGACCATGGAAGGATATTAGATCAATTCATTCCCATCTTTGGTATACAATTTTGGTTAGATATATTTTAAAGGATCCTTAAGGTTAACTGTTCATGGAATGGTTTAAGTTGAACTCTTTGTGTTATTTATGATGTTTTATAACATAATTATTTGTATTTATTCATATTAGATAACTTTTTCTAACCATTTTGGTTTTGGTTATTACCTATAGATAGGATAAATAAACATACAATCTTCTATGAACATTATGATCCATTAAAATTTAATTTCAGTGCTCTAGGAATGAAAATTTTATCTTGAATATTCATTTCTTAGAGTAAAAGATAAAGTGGAAATTGATCTAAGCACAACTAAAGGATGAGACTCTTATTATAAAATGGAATGAAATCAATTAAGTATATCTCCTCATAAAAATTCTTCAACTTTAGAAAAAGGATTTTGAAATAAAAATTTTATACATTTACCTTCATTTCTTATGAATTAACTATTTTTCACCTATAAAAAATTTATGTCTTTGTGATCGTTAACTTTCTTGTGACCATATTCTATATCACTCTCTATTAGTACATCAGTGTTAGTTTTCTATTCCATGTATATATTTTAACTTCCAACCAATGTTATCCTATTTTTAAACCTAGTTATGTGTTATTCCATTTTACCTTCACAATTTCCCTTTCCCCCTTTTTATACGAGGAAGTTTTATCAACCCTTTTATGATGTGGGTTTTATGAAAATTAATTTTCAAATGTCAAATCATTGATTACCAAGATCAAGTTAAAATTTAAAGCATAAAATTTATTTAAGGACAGAGAATGTAACACCCTGAGAATTTATGAAATATATATTTTTTCAAATAAATTTAATTTCTTTGATTTCTTGTGTTATACACAACCACAAGTTTCGACAAACCACAATATACTATTCAAAATATTATTATTTAAACATGACCTTTTTAAACTAGCCATTAAATTTGGTGGTATTAATTTGATATTTTTTTAAAAAATAAATTTGGAGGTTTTAGACGTATAAAATATATTGATAAATAATTACTTAATTTTTTTAAGTCTTTATATGCTTCGAAAATACATTTTTCTCAAAAAAGGATATTCATTTATTTTTGTGAAAAAATAATAATTCTTTTATAATTTTATATAATTCATTTTAAAAATTTAACTTCATTTTTGAAATCGTCATTCCAAAATTATATTTGAGTTATTTTTCCAGAATTTTCTAAAAACTTAAATTTTATAATGAATTGTGAAAAATACTGATTTTTATTGAAAGATGGATTTTAATTTAAAGCATTTAAAAAGTTAGATTATATTTTAAAATGATTTTAAAAATAAAATTAGTTTAATTATATTATTATTAATCCAATTTTTAGCCTCAAAATAAATTTAATGTTAAACATTAATATAATTTTTTTTATACTTAGGAAAAAAATTTCTTTGGGAAACCACTTTTTCATCGCTTTAGTGGTTTAATTTTGAATTAAATTATATCACTTATGAAAAATTGAAATTGATAAAATTTATTAAATATTTTGAATAATAATATATAATATTATATAATAATTCCAACTTAATTTTTGGTTATAATAAATAGTAAAATTTGTAAAAATTAATTATCACGGTTAAGGTTTAAGTTGGTTTATGGGGGGGGGGGGTAAACTAAATTGATAAGGGTTATAATGAAATAAAAACTTGTCAAATTAATATTTTTGGAAATATATCAACCTTATATAATCTAATTATTGATAATGAGCCATTTTGGATCCTTGTGGTCAATGTAAAATGTGAGTATATCTTTTTATTTTCAAAAATTCCATGTTTTTCCTCTCCCCCACTTATAAAAGTGCCCAAATGTCCTCTCTTACTCACACTTAAAAATTCATTTGGATTATAAAATCCCTAAAAAAATCCATTCATTTATTTACTTCACATTTCCTATATGCCTTGTTTTGATTATGAAACCCTCCTAAGAAGGATTTAGGTGTAAACCTAAAGAGGTTCTCCGAATAAGTGGTATAGTCCTAAACCGTGTGTTTTTGTTTTATTTATTCCCAAACATCCTTAAAATATTCTTAAAATATGATGATATAATAACATAAGTATCTAACATATAATAAAATTTTATTATGTTATTCTCATAAACTACATCCATTTACTCTTCCATCAAATGGGAAATGAAACAGTCGATCGTGTGTACAATAGATTACCTCCCCGTGAACCGATGTAATTTGTTTTACATCACTGAATTTGAAAACCATATATAATGATTTATTTTATATATGTATATTATATTTTTCAAATAATTATATTTATATAATTTTAATATAACATCTAACTTTTTACCTTCAAATCTGTTAAAAATGATAACATCACTCATGCATACATGTGGACTACCGCCTCCACGAAGCGATGCAATACATTTGTCATTTTATTTTGAAATGAATGGTAATAAGGATATATTTAAAGAATATATATGATATATATGACATAAAAATTATAATGTAAAGGTGAATTAATATTTACCTTTCTTTTGTTCTATACTCCGAGAAAATGGATACAACGTTCATGCGTACGTATGACCTACCATCTCCATGAACGGTGTAATTCATTTTTCTCTCTCTAACTTTTATGGATTAATCTAAATACATATATAACAAATAAATATGTTTTTTATATTATGGTTAAATTTTTTATATTATGTAACTATGATCAAATTACAAGGACTAAAACTACCGAGCCAAAACATATATGAAAACATAAGCAATTATCACTCAAAATAGTGATTTTAACAAAGAATTATTAATGAACAGATGATAAAATGTTATAAGTAAACCATATATAGTATTATATATATTAAAATGTTTCTATAATAAATTTATAAAAAAACTATATTTATTATCAGTTATCCATACCCAGGACCAAAGGATACCTGTATAATTTTCTGTTAATGATATTCTACGAGGTCCTAATTCAAATTAATTGAATAGTTTTACTTCTATGTAGGCTAAAAGAAAAATTAGTATTTTGATTGATGATTGGAGAAGTGTTGAAAAAGTGGAAATATCTCAATTATGGGAGACCATTTTGGTAAGCTCATTTTTTATAATTTTACTTATCAAGAATTGTTTATAGTAATATATGTTTCTCATTTTTTATAAGATGACATATGATATACCTAATACTAGAGGAATTATGAGGGAATTTTTATCATTGTATTCTTGGAGATGGAGGGATTTTACATCAAAACTCACATCAGATTTCATTTTTAGGGATAAACAACATCATAATCCATGTCATATATACCCATTTATAGATGAATATAAATGGAATATTTTTTTTAAAGTAGATAACAAGAAGAGTTTTTGGTAAGTGCAATGTCACCTTTTAGAAGTTTTTTATATTAATGATTGTATTAATGATTTTTTTATTCTTAATTTACATAAATCAATGAGATTTAATGAGGAGATCCAATCTAGAAATTTATACCCTCATAATTTATCTCAGAGAGGGTATACTATATTGGAAGAACAAATAATGGCTGAAAATTTTCAAAAAATGAGAGTTGATTCTTTAGGCTCTGTAGAGGTTGAACCTCCTACCCTCGCTAAACATGAAAAATGGAAGAGGGATTGGATGAGAAAAAAATTAATATCTTTTATAAGAGTCGAGGGTTGTGTATGAGAGGATTATAAGATGTTTAATTAATTAATTTATTTAATTTAAATCAATTTTTTATATATAGCGATTCATTAAGGATGTTTTTAAATATTTTATACAGTATTTTTTTGAGGAGCAGTTCACATAGGGGGTGTTTATAGTTGAGGGTATGAAGGATATTTTATCTATAGCATTGGGAAATACCAAACACTCAGGGCGTGTATGTGGATACCTGGTAGGTGTGTCGATAAAAAAATAACATACACATTCTAAATCCTCTTCAATAGAGGATTTTTATAAAAAAATAGAATCTTTGGAAGATTAAGTTTTGGATATTCGTGCGATGATGGAGGATATGATATGAGCTTTGGTATAGTTGATGTTTGCATACATGAAAAGAAAGTTTCATACTGTTGATCCCAATCCTACACCTCTTCCAGAATATCCCACTCCTTCACCTATGCCAACAGACACCACTCATAATTATGCTACTCATACACCCTTACCTATAGACCTTATTCCTCCTACTTATCCTACTCCTACACCCCCTCCTTTTCAGCTTCCCATTTGTTGTGAGTTATATATTGATGATCCACAATATCATATTGTTGAATATGGTATGATATATTATATTAGAGATACCATTGAAAATCAATAGATAGAGATATATAATAATAGGTTCACTATACAAGATATTATTGATAGAATAGGAAGAATACCATTTTCTACATATTATTTGAGCATAGTTGGACAAAGTATCGACCGTTTTTTAGTTTGGACATCTCAATTTGTTTGATAGATTAACATAGAGGTATGTGTATATTATAAATTTTATTTAATTTTTCTATAAATTTTTTTAAATTTTTAAAGTTTATATTTTTATCTATTTTTTATTGTAATAATTTAAAGGTAATAAAATATTTTATAGAAAACAACAGATACAAAGTGTTATGTATTTAGATACAACTCATAATATTCTTGATATATGGTCAATATATTCAATATTTTTGGATGTTTATGAGATTCTAATGGAAGTTGGAATGTTTAGGTGTGAAATAACTATGGGAATTTTAAAAATCTATATCATAGAACTTGTAAATGGAAATAAATTGGTAATCAAAATGATGTAAGTTTTTTCAATGTAAGTCAATTAATAAAAATATTTTCATATGTTTAATTTATTAAAAATTTATACTTATGATTATTTTTTATTAGGTATCACTATACAATTTTTAAGAAGAATGACAAGACATATGTATATGGATTTAAGGACCCATAGTTTATTTCACCTATATTAAAGAAAATGACCAATACAGAAAGAATGATTTATATTGCTAAAATATTTCAGTAGAATGCAATTATTTAGTGTTGGATGTTTCCTTATCTTCAAGAGTATGAAACATATATCTCTTAAAGTGTTATATATATCTTAATATAATAACCAATCACTTTAAATTTTCTTATATATCAGTGGCCATTGGATGTTGTGTGTTTTATGTCCAAGGTAAAAGACACTATATTGGATATTATCTATCCATGGTGAAGTGCGAGAAAATTTTAAGACTGTATTGAACACATAAGTTTGAATATTTTATTACTTTTTATATTATAATGAAATTTAAATTTATTTTATTCATATCATTTTTAAATAGGGCATGTGATTTATTTATAGAGAAAAAAATAAAGAAGAGATCCAAGATCAAATATGTAGAATCAAAGGTGATTTTTCATTTACAATTACTAATTTTTTATGGAGTACTTAAAAATGTTATTTTGAATTGATAATTTCCTTTGAACAATAATTTAATAAAAAAAAGTAAAGGAATGTGTATATTAAGTTTTATGATTTATGTGTGAAATAATTTCAACCAGGATAGTTATGAAGTTCTAAATGGTTATATTTATTTATAAACATTTCCTTAATAGTTAATTCATTTTATTTAGAATACATCTTAAGTGTTTTTTTAATTTTTATCTTTTTGATGAACCACATAATTTCACCAGAAAAGAGTTCATACACTTAAAATTTAAATGGGAAAATCATTTCACAAGTTTTATTTGAATTTTAATTTATTTTCATTAAGCATTGTAAACTTGAAATTTTAAATTGTAAGTGTTTCTTCTTATGTTTTTCTACTGGTGTTTTGATATTTTTTCTATTTTTCTTCAACTTTGTTGCTGTTAGGGAGTGGATGAATTAATTTTAATAAAAAAAGTTATTTTATTTCATGTTAATTATTTAATAACCAATGTGAAACATAGTTTATAATCATTTTCCATATTGTTTTTTTCAAAAAACTGATGAAAAAAATGATTTTTCATGTCGGTTATATGATTATCGATGTGAAAAATGAACAATGTATTCATTTTTCACATTTTTTTAGAAAAAACTATTTGGATAACACTTATATACCCTTTTCACATCGATTATCAAATAAATGATGTGAAAAACTTTCTCAGAAATATATTTATGTTGTATATTTTTATTAAATAATGCTAAAAAATTATTTACAACATCTCCTAAAATGACGTTGCATAACAATTGATGTTAAAAGGAAAAAAAATTAAGTGAAAAACCATATTTTTAACTAGTGTTTATAATAAAACTACCCATAAGATAATCATAATCCAATCATATGTATGGCCCGGAACCCTGAAAACATTTATCATTACATCAAATATTAACTCATGGAAATAAAATGGGTTTCATAAAAAATTCATCATTATAAAAATAAACCATATTAAGAAATAATAATAATGGTAATAATGGGTCATATCCCTAGTAAATAATAATTAACATAAAAGAATTTTATTGTGGATGAAAAATAACTTTAAAAGATCGTTGGAACATTTCTTGAGGAAAAACCCGTTTCATTTTGAAATCACTTATTTAAAATATAAAAGTTTCAAAAATATTAAGGAATTTTATTTATTTTCATATAACTAAAAAAAATTATAAATTATTATTTAAGGAAAATAGTATTCATGATGGCTGGGAAAGCTTTTCATGTTGGGATTGTTAAAATAAAAATCCCTTTCATATTTTTCAGTAAAAAGTAAAATGTACCAAATTTGGAAGACCATAATAAGATTATTTTTTAAACCTTATTAAAGAAAGTAAAATATATTTTAAAATTAATTTAAATAATATTTTTATAATAATAAAAATAAAATTTACTTTTTTAAATAAAATATAGACATGGAAGAAAAGATTCGCGACCAAAGAGAAAAACAAAGTCGGTTTTCCTTAAAAACTATATTTCCATCTCTTGGGTACTAAAAGAGAGGAAAATGAAAGGAAACAAATGAAATATTAACTAGATTAGAAAAAAGTGTATTTTATTTTGGAGAGAAGATCATGAAATTTTATCATCATAAAATTCAAGCATAAACAATCCTGATAAAAATAAGATTGTAACATAAAACCCTCCCCTTAAGTTTGTCTTTATTTGTAAGGGCTCTAACCTCCTGTATAATAAATTTAAATTTTATTATGATTCTATACCAAAACCATTATTATTCCTATAATACCATACATTGATTACTTACAATATCTTATCACCTATTCATTAACGGTCATTCATTATCATCATAATTTTAGGTGTTAACTGCTTCGTTTTTCATATATGTTTTGGTTCAGAAGTTATAGTACATGCACTTTGATCACAGTTACTTCATATACATAATATTTTTAATGATATAAATATCATATATATTCATTATATACATATTTATAACCATTCATATAAAGTGGTGATGAAAAATGAATTACATTACTATGTGGAGAAGATAGTCCATACGTACGCACAAGTGAAGTTTCTATTTTTCAATGTATGGAATGAAAGAAAGGAAAATATTAATTTATCCATATAAAATCATTATTATAACATATATATAATATATAAATATTAAATATATCATAATAACTAAACTTGAAATATGGTGTTGGAAAATGAATCATATTTCTATGTGGAGGCAGTAGTCCATACGTACGAACAAACGATACTTTCATCTCCCATTTGACTTAGAAGAGGTGGAAAATGATTTTTAAATCATCATAATAATATATTAGAATATTTATGATACCATATTATTCATTTTTTATGAATATAACATGTGTAAATTAAGTATAATAATAAATAAAATTGATAGAGATTGGTTAAGATCTACACCTCTTCTTTGAGAGACCTCCTTTGGATTACACCTTAATACTTAAAGGATTGGTATTAGGAGAATAATAAAAGATATAGGATTAAGGGAATTATTATAGGAAGGTTTTAAAGTAGGTATTATCTAAGAAAAAATTCTCAAATGTTTTGAATAAGGGAGGAGAAGAGGTTCCTATTTATAAGTGAGAGGAGAGACACACCTAGATTTTCTTAAAATATTTCAATGATATAATGTCACTTTTAATGGAAAGTGGATGCAAATGGATAGGTATTCTAATATAGGATAATATAATTTTGAAATATTTTTAACTAATAAAAATAAGAGAAGTTTGTTTGGAAATCCTACCCTTATCTGTTGGCTTAACCCCAGTAAATTCATTTTAACCTTAATTGTGGAAACAAAATTTTACTTTTTTTACTATTCATTAAGACCAAAAATTAATTTGACCTTATTACTGACTGACTGAAAATTAATTTTTTATTCCAAAAACACTTTTTAGGAAAAAGGATGAAACCATAAATACATCAAAGACTTAAAACACAACCATGCCTCCACAGGCCAACACCATCAAGACAAAAAACAATCCAATTCACGAGTAAGGAAAACCTCCACCCTAGCAATAAAAACAATATGATTAGCATCCCCCTTCCCATCAATTCTCGGTTAACAGTCTCAAAAAATGATTCATGAGAATTATACCAATGGAAAACACCATAACCTCTCAAAACTTCCAATTCCGGATAGCAATGATAAGGAGAATGCTTCCTACTCTGAACCTCTTCTAAATCAGTCCCTAGCAAGTAAACTGGATGTAGTGTCTCATGGACCAAGACCACAGTGCCACAAGAGAACACCCAAAATTAAAACCAACAGAGACCAAAACAACCTTCCACACATCATAATAAATCCATTCTATATCCTCTGAAGACAGTAGAGAAACTTCAATAAAACCATACCACCAAGAAATTCAAACCACCGTCGAAATCAAATGCACCTCCGGTTCCTCCATAAAACCAAAAATTAGTCACAAACACATTTACATCCAAATCACGCTGACATAAAACCCTCACCATTGCGGCTTCAAATTCTCATCCACCTAGATTCACCAATGACATGAAGAATTCATGTAGTAACTCATCCCCACTGCCGCTACAACACCGACGACGCCACCAGACCAAAACCATAACAAAAATTAAAAACCCAGAAAAAGCCTCTACAAATAAAAAATCATGAAAAACTCACATCCAAACACCGAAATACATCACGAACAGTAAAAATAGAACCAAAAAAATCCGATATCCAACAACATAATCACTAACAACATAATAAGTCAGGACAAAAAAGAAGAAACCAACAAAGAATCCCAAAGGCAGTCGCAAGACCTTACTGAAAACCAGAACTAAATCCCATCGTCGTCTTCACATAATTACATAGAGAACACTTATAACTACCACGCACACTTCCAGCTGACATAGAACTGTGCGCTAACCCACTTCCAGGAGAATTTGGAACAATGGATGCCAGATTCACCACGCTGCCAGATGAGACCCTACCCAGCGAAGACAGGGTAGAGCGAGAGTAAGCAAAAAAATTGTGAGAAGTGTCATGCCAGCTGTGTCCATGAAGAAAAATACCCCTATGGGTTCACCAACATGAGAGCGTCGAGAAGGAGCGACAAGGAGGCGATTTGAAGCCGATCTGAGGTAGAGTGAGGAGTGGCGGAGACAATGGAAACCCTAACAAGATAGCACCCCTTAAGGGCACATCCTCTTTCACCATATTAGATTTTTTAAATTATGATTATTAAAAATATGAAATCTATTTTACCAGCTTCATTTTATATAAGTGGCAGAATTTAAATTTAAATAAGCACACAACCCGCAATGAAAACCTATTTTAGAAAAATGAATCTCTAAGCACAAAAAACAATTAACTTACATTCCTATACTTGTAAAAACCATAAAATGGAATTTAAAATAAATTTTTTAATAAAAAATATATAGTTTTCATCCAAACCATTAATTAATAGATATTAATTTAATTTCTTAATATTAGAACTCATTGCGCACATAAATTTTTTTATAGAAAAATGTGTTTTAAGCCCAAAAATATTCTTGTATGAAAATTAAGTCAAATGATGATTATTATGTAATTAATTAGATTATTTATAATTAAAGGATACTTATTTTAATTTAATATAAAATTGAAAATGTAATGGGACTTTTTTCTTGAAAATAAATGAATGTTTTTATAAAAATCGGTATTTTTGATCTTCATTAAAAAATAAATCTTTTTAAAAAAATCCTAAAAATTGACCCTAAGATAATATTGAAATGATGATTTAAAAAGGGATATTAATTTCCTCAAATAAAATTTCTAAAAATTTAATAAATTAATTATAATTTTTACATTAAAAAATGTGATAAAAACTATTTAAAAACATATTTTGGAAACCTAAGATAACTTTACTATTAATTGAGTACTTATTTATTATGAATTAATCCATAGTTTTTCATTATTTAAATATTTTATACATATTTTTATAACGTGTTTCTTACTATTCATACCTTCTAGTTTAACAGCTATGTTATAAAAGTTTACTATATATTGGTTTATATAGACTCATGGTTACATGTAAGGAAAGCTATAAAATACTTCAAGTTTTATTTTAAAGAAAATAAATATAAAATATTGGGGTGTTAAAATGGTTTGGGTGATCAATTTTATAATGATTTAGTTTTGTTTTAGGATAGAAGGGCTTGGCTAAGCACCGCCTAGATGATTAGACAATGGTTATGAGTATTTGATTGGTTTTGGTGCTTGAGCATCATGGATTCAGGGTGGGACTTCAAAAGTGTGGTTGGAATTCCAGGGTGGAAAAAAAAATTTGAGTGGGAATTCATGTCCAAAGTAAGTCACAATGATCATCCATATATACACCAAGACCCCTTGAGGATGATAATTAATAAGTTGGGAAGGTTGTAAAACCCCATGTCCATACAAGTGTTCATAGTTGGTGGGAAGTTTAAATTTTTTTGTGGATGGGATAAGTTTTTAACTAGGGTTTGGAATCAAATTCTGAGAGTTTGGACAACTAAAATATGTGTTTTTGGATGTGGAATAAAGATTAAAATCTTGGTAGGGAGGTATATAAATTCTAGTAGGAGGTCAGGGTGGATTTTTTGTATGGTGGTCACAACCTACAACCACCAACCAACCTCTAGGGTGAAACTTGCTATCTGGTGGCCAAGATAACTACTTGTGATCACTGACTATCTAGTGGGGGTATTAAAGTATTAAAATGATTCTTCTCCCCTCTCATATTTTTATAGGGGGTAACCCCATCTCCTACTTGTTTCTCTCTCATGAAAAAGTGGGTTTCTTCCCCCTTCGTTCTCCTATTAAATCCTCACTAAGGATTTCTTTTTTTTGGATTCAAATGTTGGTTATAGGTATGTATCACCCTATATATTCCTTTCTAAATCTCATTCTATATTTTTTCTTATTTTTATCTTCTTTGGCTAGGTTTTCTTTAGTGGTTCCACCAAAACATGGTGGATTTTTTCGATTCTCAAGGGGATTTCATACAGCCTTGGATGGTCACATCTTGAGATTCCATTTACATATAGTTCATTGGTAATTTGACAAGGTATGAAATTGTTTTTGATTTTTTATTAGGTATTTTTACAATTTTAAATAAATTCTTTATGCAGTTGGTTTCATTGGTTTGGGATTTAGCTCAATATAGGTTTGGGGGTGTGCCGGGGTGGCTAGTACCCTATGGCTTAAGATTTTTATAGATGAATAAAGTATGAACCTCAGGTGAGTTTGTGATGATCTATTGAGCGTAGATGAGCCTTGGAAGAGCTACCGACTCTTGATGAATTTAATCACAAAGCTTTTAAAAATGGTAGGTGGTCCCTGGACTTGCCCCAAAATCCTTTTATATTATAAGTGTATGCATCATGTGGTCATGCTGGTTTTTCAATTCTTGACCTAATTTGAATTAAATTCTTGATTTTAGTAAATTCTTAATCATGTCCTTTTGACTAAATAGGGGAGTTGGTTTATTCATGATTTTGTGATAAAATATCACAACTATTTAAAATTAGAAGTGAGTTTGACCTTTTGAAATGAATCAAGCCCAATGTAATAGTATGAGTGAATTGTAAGGCATGGGTTGAGTAATGGTTGGCATTTGGAAATTGTTTTTTTGAAATGTTATTTGAAATTGGTAAAAGAAATGTAAATGGGTTTTTGTTTTAAACTGAAATGGGAAATAGTATTTAACCCCATTTTTTTGCATTTTGGAAAAGGGTTGGAAATGGTTTTTGGACTTGAATTCAAAGAGGTTTTGGGAATTTATTTAGTAATGGAAATTGGTTTTTTTAGAATAGAAAATCTAAATGTCCCCTTATTCCATGCATGATTTTTTTGGGTTCTATAAAAATGATGTTATATTTAATTTTGGTTTTATTAGTAATTGTATTATTTCATGGAATTTATGGTTAAACCTAGGTGAATATTGAACCTAGGGAACTTATGGAGTTATGGTTAACCAGGGGTAAGAATAACCCCAAAGGGATATTGAATTATTGTTAAACCCAATGTGAACATAGACCCCCAGTGTAATTAGGACCCTAGGGATTAGTATATTACCCCCATGTGTCAGTTCAGACTCGGGATGGGTATATTACCCCTGGTTGTAATATTATTGGCATGGACTTAATGACATGCTTAGAGACACCTTGACATTGGATGAAGTAGGATTATACCATTCCCAGTGTGGACTCGTCCCCTTGGTTCAACATTTATCGATGTAACATTTATAAATATTTTAATGGTTTTAATTATATCTTTCTTACTTTGGGAGAATTTATTTATGAAATTTACATACACTGATTATATTTTAGGGATTCCATTGGTGGTAGCCTACTGAGTTGTACTCACACCCTACTTGGACTACAATTGCACACATGTACTTGATCAGATTCCTTATGTTATTGCATGAACAAGTTGGGATGAGGCTTGGTATTGATTGAGTGGGTTAGATTGGGTGGGTAAATAGTGTTTATTGTGTAATATTTCTTGGAGATATCATGGATCCATCACTTTTTATTCTTTATTTCTGGTCTGTATGTATAACTGGACCGGTGGGTGGTATGTTTGTATTCCTTTTGTCAAAATTTTATTTTGTCTTTCATTTATAGTTTATTTACTATTATGTGTACTCTAATGTGATGGGTGTGTATGATATTTGGTTATTTTATTGTTTTTATTACTGCATGATTTTATACAAGGGTTATATTCTCTCCACAATACCATCTTAGACCACTACTGCTAGTTGGAAACCTCTGGTGTATGGGAAGGTTCACTTGAGGTACAATGGAAACTACTGTTTCAGGAACTGGTTAGTTGTCTAAGGCAGTGAGACATTATAAATCATGTTATATCTTATTAATTTCATATGAATTGAATAATTTACCCATCTCCAAATTAATAAGATCATATGAATTCACTAAACATTTAAATAGAAAAATTATAATCCCTTATCATGTCAAGATATAAAATCCTATTTGTTGAAAGTTTTTCGATCTCATACGTCAAATCATTAAATACATATTTATGTTAAAAAATATCATGATCTATCCATTCAAATAATTTTATACATATTATCCCTAAGATAAATATAGGTATAGAAGAGTTCAATATACCATCACAAGGAATAAATCAAGGAATTTCACTTATCATTGATTTAAGATTTGATCCATTTAAATATGTGAAGGAATATATTAATTAATGTTATAGAAATATTTAAAAACCCCCCAATTTACCCTAAGTTTCATCTCTATTGTTAAAGAAGAGTTGTGATAGTTAAAATGAGGTTTTAGGTGTTTCTATATATTTTTAATTTTAACTTCTCAAAAACTATAACATGTTATCACACGCCATGAATTTTTTTCATTGATCATCACTAGATCTAAAAATATTAGCATGTACCATCTTACCTTCCAAAATATTCGTTATAAATTTTATAAATTTATTTTCAAAAATAAAATCTCACTATTCTATGTTTAAATCAACCATGGTTTGGTTTTTTCATTCTTAAAAAAGGATATGAAACCATGATATGTCACCTTCCTCATGCTGACCTATATTGATATATTTTAAACCTAAATTCCCCAATTTATTTTTATATGATGTGTTCATAACTAACATGACATATTTTTTTATCCAAAATTCTAGTAAATAGATTTAAATTATCTTCAAACCATAACTCAAAACTATATCATTTTCATTATCTTTGTTCTTATATAATCCAAAAGCATCTTCCTCCAAAACTTTTATATCAAGATTCACCACAACATGATGCATTATAACTATGGAGTGTTTAATGTGTTATCTTGATTTTCTTTCAAAACATGACTTTATATTTTCTCCCTTATTATACAACGCCCTTAAAACTAAAAAAATTAAAAAACATAGTTTCTAAATATTTAAAAGGAATACCTCTTAAACATTTTAATCCTAAAAAACCAAAAACATATAAATTTTAAAATGAAAAAATCAATCACCAAAAACTCAATAACTCAAAATTACTCATGTTTATCTAATTAGAGTATCATAATACTTTTGATAAGTTGATTAAGTACTTTATTTTTTAATACCTTGAATAATTCAAAGGTTTCAAACTTTTTATTCATAAGAATCACATAATCATGTTGAACAAAGTCATAAATAAATGTTAAAAAGTACTTATATCTATTACTTTATTATATACTAATTATCCCACATGAATCACTATGTATCAATTCTAACAACCCACTATACCTTTCAAATTTTATACTAAAATGTGATTTGGGGATTTTTAATAATAAATAGGATTCACATGAATCATGTGATTCATAATCAAATGATTATAGTAATCCATATCGATGGAGTATTGGGATGAGTTTCTCATTTATATGTTCTTAGAGAAAATGCTAAAAATAATTAGTATTTGAATCATTCACTTTGAACTTATTATATTGAATGTTAAAAGTTGGATTATCCTAGTCCAGAATGTATAAACTATAAATGAAATTTCTAATTCCATAAAACACTTCATTCATGTATATAAATCAAATTTTTTTCTTAATCATGAAAGATATTCTTTTGTTATCTAAACAAGAAACAAAAACAAAATTTATATTCATGTAAATAACCTAACAATAATTTCAAAATTATAGAATTAATCCATTAGGTATGTGTAAATCATATGTGTTTACCTATATTTCAATAACCATTGGTCCTTTTTTGATACACATATCTACTTTTACCTCAACTATTTCTCTTCCATTTATACGTCTTTGAACATAAACAAAAGTGTGTGATGTAAAACTGACATGTGATACCCATGAGACAAAATTAATATTTTTCCCAACAATTATTAATTTTTATACCCAAGTTTCTTCTATTTATATCTAAGAAAACTTCTCAAGTTATGATACTAATCAAGATGTTTTTATGTTATTTTTTTTATCATTTTATGATGTGTTTATTTTACTTTAAAACCACAAAACCTTATATTTTATCAAGTTTTATCATTTTAGAGTTTTACATAATAATTTTGATAAAAATGAACTTTAATGTCAAATCTGAATCATTTTTTAATACAATAGATTAACTAATTTTGAGAATAAATTTTCACACTTGAATTCTTTTGACTTCATTTATTCTATATTATGCTTTAACATTTTAAAATAAAATAAAATTTATTTTATAAATATATTATTAATTTATTTTATATTATATTATGTTAATTTTTTGAATAAAAATTTAGTTTATGCGTATATATTTCACAACATTAAGTTTAATTTTATTCAACTTATTTAATTATTCATTAATTAAATTAATTAATTATTTAATTAAATTCAATCATTACATTAGTTATTCATTCAATTTATATTTATGTTATTTATAAATATGACATGTATTTAATTTATTATTTAATTAATTTATATATATATTTTATTTATTATGTAATTTTCATATAATATTATTTAATTATTAATTTTTTAAATTAATTTAATTATTTTCTATGTGTTCATAAATAGGTATAAAATTATTTTATATTTAAGTTTTTGATTAGGATTACAGTAACAGTAAATTAATTTGTATAATGTTTAGTTAATTTTATAATATAATATATATTAATTTCTAATATTTTTTGAATTTTATTAAATTGGTTTAATGATAATATTTAATTAATTATTTTTATATAATAATTAGAGGGATGATACAGAGTAAAATTATAAAATAAATAACTAGAAAATGAAGACACTACTATAGATCCTGTGAAATTCAACATTACCCTTTATGAGTGCTAAAAAAAGCATTGATAAAAGTGCCTCTTTGTTAGTTCTTTTTTAGGACTGATAAAAGGCATGTCTTTCAATGCTTGTTTTTGCGATGATAAAAGGTATGTTTCATAATAAAATTATATAATATTAAAAACCATATATTAACATATTAAAATATTTATATTTATATAAATATTATTTATTTTATTTAGTATGATTTATATAATACTAAATATGAATTTACACTTAATATATACGGTATTTACTGAAAAATGGATTTTAAAATAATTTAAAATTAATATTAATTAATAATTTTCTAATTATTATTGAGTAATAGTCATTTATTAATAATTTAATGACATAAAATTTAATAAATTAATGAAGGATATAAGATATGTTGAAAACATTACTTAAACTGAAAATAACCACAACTTTTTGATTTGAGACTCCTTTTGAGCTATATCCCATATCAAATAGAAGCTTGTGAACCCGATGGCCATGTATTGTCCATGAAAAGGCGAAACATGTAAAAAACATAATAACCAACATCAATTGTTGGTGGAATCCTCCTTTTATAAACATATAAATTCTATCTTATACATTTCATCTTCATTTATCGTTGAATCATCTGTACTTTATTTATTGTATCTTACACCAGATAAGGTCCAATAATTTTTATTTCAACAACATAATCCCAAAATAAGTGTTATATAAAGATTATTCTATAAAAATATTCAAAGGGTTCTATTACAATAAATTAGTTTTAGTTATTATTATAAGTAAACTCAACCAATGAAAAATACTCTGCCTAATATCCACTGAAAACTAAAATTTACACTCTCAAAATATTCTCCAATGTCTGAATCTTAAACTCAGTTTGGAAATTAGTATGTGTGTGGTATTAATTTATAAGTCATAATTAGGAACCAAATGAAATATTTAATCCTCTTCACATATGTGATGTAAATTTGGGGTCACAATCTGAAATGTTTATCCTTTTAACCTTATAAATAATCATTATTTCCACCACATAATTTCTTTTTAAACTATCTATTGAACGAAATTATCTAACTTATAAGAAATGATATGATATTTTTAATTTATTAATAATAACCTAAATAGTGTTATACCCTCTCAATGCTTGAGGTAATCTAGTAAAAAAACCTATTGATACACCCTCCCACTTCTATTATGGAAAATTACAGTGTTGAAATAAAACTACAAAAACCTTAAGTTGATATTTTATTTATTAACATGTAGAAGATATGGATGAAAACTCAACCACCAAATTCTTAATCTTAGGCCACCAAAACTGTTTCTTAAAATCATAGACATATTTTCTTTACTTGAATATACCATATATTCTGTAGTATATATAACTTCCCAAAGAATTACACCTGATATTCCTCATCCTCTGTCATAACATCAAAATTGTTTTCATAAACTAATATATCTATCCACACATCTACTTTAGGGTATTCTTGTTTAGATTATTCCAAATTTTGAAACAAAGGAGAATGAGCTATCATACCACATAAGGAACCTTCACCATTAACTGCATCTATATCTAAATTTAAAGCCATGAAATTCTACTCCTTCATTATTCATCACTGTATTCCTTAGAAACACCACTATAAGTAATATTTTTTAATGAATTAACCAAAAATTAACTTTTTGAGTATATAAAATATCAAAATCGTAATCCTGGAGGAAATACACCCATTTCTTTTGGAAAAAGTTAAAATATATCCATGAGAATATGTAACAAAAACTCTGATAGTCCATGAATACCAAAATTCATCCTACAAGAAGTTAATGTATAGAAAAATTTAAAGTGAATACTATAGTTGAAATATCAAGATTCTGAGTAGTGTAGTAATTTTATTGGTTTGTAATTTAATAGATCCATAAGATATTGCTACCCTCCCATTCATTAACATTCTCTTTGATCCATGGTATGATGTATCACAATAAACCTAAAATATAATGACTAAATTAGGTTACTAAAGAATATGGGAACTATTTATACTCTACTTAAATAATATAAATGTTAGTTGAAATGAAGGTTCCCAAATTAAAGTTTGAACCATCTTGGTCATAACTGATAATGGTGATGAAATCTGAGATAATTTATCCAGTAAACTCCTATAATATCCTGATAATCTAATAAAACTACACACATCAAAGAGATTATTTTTCACTTCCTAAGTTAAAAATACTTTCATCTTAGATGGATTTATTACTAATCATCACTATGAAATAACATGTTTAAGGATGTGAACATCTGATACCCAAAAACTACACTTTGACATCTTCCCATTCAACTGATTTTGGTAAAGTAGTTCCAAAACCATCAGTAGGTGTTCACAATATTCATCTTCAATCATCAAGTAAACTAGGATATCCTCAATGAAAAATACTAAAATATGATCAAGATAAGTCTTAAATACCTAATGCATTAACCCCATGAATATGAAATTACTTCAGTAACTTTATAGATTATTAAAATAAACTTAAAATTAACATAACGATACTAAAATATAGTCATTTGAATATATTTATCAATTACTCTCATCAGATGGTATCTTAAATATAGGTTTATGTTGAAGAACTAACAAGCCTAGTTTAACTATTAAAATAAGCCTTCAACCCTTGATAAGTGTTTCTAATTGTAACATCCCATTACCTTATTTTAGGTATTTCCCTTCTCTTTTCTTATTTTCCTCCTTAATTGGGTGTGTCTTGGGACTCTCGAGATGGAGAAGATTTGTTGAAAAAAATTACCTAAAGTTTGTGGATGTATGTTTGTCGAAATTAATGGTGTTCGAGTATAAAAGTTTAATGGATTGGTGGGGGTTCTCCCCAAGTTTAGAGAATGATCGAGGTGGTTTGTGTTTTCGTGTAATAATTTGTAGTTTTTGTTGTCTATAGAAAATTTACATGACATGTATTGGGAGTAAACGATGTGTAATGGCTTCCAGGATCAAGTTGTAAGCTGAGTACACATCATGAATGATTACATGTTGTGTAAGGTTTAAACACCATGTAATGTTAAAAGATTAGTTTTAAATAAAAAGGTGATGAGTTTTTTAGATTATGTGATCCCCATGGATTACATAATGTGTAAAAGGATTACACTACATGTAACTATCAAGGATAGGGCACTGCATCAGTTGATTGTTATTTCATTATTCCACAATCTTCCTTTCTCTAAACCTGAGTATCTTCTCCTTTGATTTTGGGAGCATCTTTTCATTCTGGATTGATTTTTTCCACATTGGATCATCATGGTAGTTCTGTTGCATCTCTTCGAGTAAGATATCTTTTCTTCTTTTTTGTTTCCTTTAATCATTCCATCGCTATCGTGTTGCATTATTAGATCCTTTGATCTAAGATGATGCTTATATTGATTCATTTATAGATCTGTGGTGTGATCTTGTTTTGTGGGACGTTTCCTTGTTGGTTGTGGTGTGGTGGGTGTGTGTTCTTGAGGTATGTGTTTTTTACTATTCTCCACTAACCCGTATATTTAATTGAATAAATTTTTCGATGTTCATATTGGTTTTGAGGCCTCTGTTTTTTTTGTGTTCTTCTTATTGGTGGATTTCATTATAGGGGTGTGCAACTCGAGTTTTGAGGTTGGTGGTTCTATATCTAGCCTAAATTGGTAAACTTAATAGCTCTTTTGTTTGATAAATTTTTTTTATTAAATGAAATTACATGTTTTACTGATTTCATTTGTGTGTTTGGAAATGGTTTTTTGATAAAATATTAGTTTCCATTTATTTTGATAAATGCAAAGGGTTTTTGAAAGCATTATGAAATGGTTTTGCAAAAAGGTTTTCAAAGAATGATATGATAAAATTGTTTGGAAATTAGAGAACATGGGAAGACTTGGGTACTTATGTGGAAGGTGTAGTAATAAGCCTTTTCCACTATCTAGAGGTTTTCTCATGGGGCTTTCCTTTTCTCCATAGGCCCATTTTATTAGGGATTTGTTAGGCCTATTAGGGGGTTCAATTTATATGAAATTTCTCTACTATATAGACTCGATACATATGTCTAGAGTCTTGATGCATACACAATTTTCTATATTTGGTATGAGTGCCCTAGCTATCCTGACCTAGTGTTATCCTTAGCATGTTGTTTCCTGTGATATTTGGTAGATTTGAGATTGTAACACCCTGAGATTTTATGAAAAATATTCTTTTTAATTTCATTGATGTCTTTTATTGTACGCTACACCAAAAGGAGCTTGCACTACACGCATCCCTAACTTGGCTTGCTTTACACGCAATCGCGACCTTCCACGATAGCGTGTGTTGTATGCAATATAGTGTTTCACTAAACAATGATATGTTATTATAATATTATTATGAACTAGCCGTTATGAATAGTAATACCCAGTTTTTGAAATTTTATAAATTTTATCTTTCAAAATGGAATTCATTTTTGGATTCGGAATATCGAAATTATCCTAGGGTGAAATTTTGGTATTTTTCTGAAAACTTTCAATTTTAGATGAATGGTGAAAACCCTAGGTTACTATTTAAAAACCGACTTTTTATTTAAATAATTATTTATTTTATTTAAATTAGGTCAAAATTGATACATAATACCTATATAAGTTCAATGTAATTAATTGAAGTCATTTTATAATAATTTAAGATATATAAAAATTTTATTGAACTTTTCACCGTTTTTTACCCACCTCCTAGGAGAATTTGGAAATTCACATAAAACTTAATTTTACTACTTCTGTGAGTGGAATTTCGAAAATCCAAGAGACACGGTTAATATCAAGGAATAAAATGTGGGTCAATGAGATGAAAATAATTTTTGGTGAACAATAACTTTTTACTTTTATTTACCACGGTTAAAAGTAAATTGGGTAGTTAAGGGTAAAAATGATATTATTATTACCCTAACACATGTCCTAATTATATTGGATAAGTGTAATTTGACCAAAAACAACCTTATTAATAAAATATGACCATTTAGGTCCACTTGGATTAGATTAGGACATTTATTATTAATTTATTTAAAGAAGGGTTAAAATAGTTAGAATCAATGTTTAATAACTAATTAATTTTTTATATAGGGTTATACATAAGATACATTAGACTATAAATATTAATTAGAAATATAAAAAGATTTTATACCTCATGGTATTTTATTTATAATTTTTAAATATTATATAATTTAAGTTATTTATGACACAATGGTGATGCAGTAATTTCCTAAATAATGAAATATCAAAATAATTGATGTTATAAATACCCAAATAAATGTAATTTGAGACTTTTGATTAATTCCACTAATTTTATAGGTTAATATGACATGTTAATATTTATTTAATTAACTTTATTAGAACTTATCATGCTGTTATGTTTTTCACAAAAATTAATTACCCAATAGTGTCTAAATTGACATAAAATAGTTTTTAAAACAAATATTATATTATTAATTGTTATTATATTCATAAAAATATAAGGTTCATCCAAGATACTTATATCATGATAGGTGTATCATTAATGGACCACTTGGGGGTCTATTGGATGTATATGGAAAGTTTATTAATTATATAATATAAAAATACAAAGTGACATGGTAAATGTCAATCTAATTAACTAAGAGTTAAAACTAAATAATAAGGTTAATATAATGACTCAAACCTGTCTAAAATCTATTGGTTCAGAGGATTTCTACCCATACCCACCTTACCTTCTAAATAAATCAATTTTGAGATATAAAAAACCGAATATGACATTATTATAAAATAATATTTTAAGTTTTTTCAAAGGTGCCCCTCTCCTCCCTTATAAAAAGGGCACCCCATCCCTATTCTCTTCACACCCTTTTGAGCCTTGAAGCTCGGCCAAACCCTGAAAATTTCTCTTCTCCACTTGCCTAGAAACATTCTGGAGGTTCTGGTCTTCTCAAAAGACCAACTCTACTTCCTTAAGAGGAAGTTTAAAGGAGGTGCATCGAAGAAAAGGTAATCTCTTCTAACGATTCTTTAAAGTTTCTTTCTTCTTCAACTTATTCTTATTTAGTTTTTTCATTATAAAGTAATAACATAAGTATCTATAATATACTGATATTTTATTATAAATTTGAAACAACCCTATTTCACCTTCTATCCATCCTACGGAAAACGAAATCACCGCACGTGCGTACGTACGGAATATCGTCTCCACGCCGTGGTGTAATATGTTTTTCCAACACCACCTTACATGGATGGGTATAATGGTGTAAAGAATAACTATACATAGTTATTATAACATCATTCAGATTCTGATATGTTGTATCATCCACTCCAATTCAATTCAATAATTATGGGAACGATATCATCGCTCGTGCGTACGTACGGACTACCGTCTCCACGATGCGATGAGATTCATTCTCCATGTTAACCATTGAAGAATGATTATAAAGTATATATAATGAATAATAATGAAATACATGACATAATAATGCTACTGGATTTATGTATATATATATATATGTATTTCATCTACTTAATTCAATAAGGAAACAAAAAAAAAACAGCGTTCATGCGTACGTACGGTCTACCGTCTCCATGAACGGTGTATTTCATTTCATTTATCTATCTATTATATATATATGTACTGAATATATATAAGATATATAAATCATGATTTACATTTTTGAAGTAATTAAATCAATATATAAGTAATAATAATATCAAGAAAAACAAGTCCAAACACGTACGATAAATAAAACGATTTTACCCAAAACACTGCTTTAACATGGAATTTACAAAAGAACGGGTAATATAAAGTCATAAGTGAACCATATATGATATCATAACAATGAATATGATTCTTTAATAATTCAATGAAATTATTTAAATCATTATATAAGAGGTTCAGATATATACGAAGCATATCAGACCTAAGGTAAGGGATAACTTTCCCAATCTCGTTTTTATCCGAGATTGTTTATTCGTAAGTATTTGCTAGGGTTATATTTATCATCCATGTCCCTGTTTTATAAAAATTATTTCATGTATGTTTAAATTCATTTTTACCCATTTTTACTTTTACTACATGGTATGTAAATAATCTTTCTTTTACGAGGTACTTTTTGACTTTTCCGGCAAAAGTATGAGAAGAATGTTTTTTTAACTTATACAACATGAAATGATTTTTTTACGGTTTTATAAAGCCTTATTTTCATGAATATTACTCCAAAAGATTTCATTACTATTTTCAACAAAATCCTTTTCTTTTAGAATTTCATGACATTTTGTGAAAAGAAAATGATTTTGAAGAAGAAAGCTTAATTGTTTCAAGAATTCATTTCAAGTGTTTTATCAAAACCATTTTCCATCTAAGATGACATTATTTCATATGTGTCTCTATGATTTACATGGTTTCACTTTTCTTATTATGAAATGATATCCATTTATTTTATATGGATTATGTGATGATGAGATGATGTTTATGACACCCATTTTATTTGTTGGGATATTATGAATGATGTATGTGTATTTTGTGGAACAATTAATAATGATTTCATTATGAGATGGGTGGGACCTATATCTCCCTCCAATGCATTGGATAAAGATTTATATCTCATGAGATAGACATGGCTGGAATGGTAAGTTAATCCGGTTAAGTAATACAGGATTGGAACGAGGAGTGAACTCGATTCAGAAAGGGACTTTTTCCACTAATATAGTCTTGGCAGTAATGCCTTGGATACTATGGAAATCATATCACGTGCTTAATGGTTACCAAAATAACATGTTTTATTCCCATGCTATTTTATCATGATTAATGTTTCTTTATGATCTATGGCTTATGTACTTCCATATTTTATGTCATTGCCCAAGATTTTGATGTTTAAACATTTTGTTCATGTTTTTAAGTTCAAATTTATATGATTTGTTTTATTTTATCCATGCTTACCCTTACTGAGAATTTGAGCTCACCCTTTATAAGTTTTATTTTCCCTAGGATTTAAAGAAATATTTTAGGTAATAAAACCAAAAGGGGAAGATCTTTATGGGAGATGTTGAAGATCTTTCACCATGATTAGAAGATTACATTCCGAGTTTCCAAAGACACTAAACTATTACGGTCCTTGTGTGCCTGTTTTTGTTATGTATTAAGTATTACGCAAAAGTAATGTAATGTCCATGTACGTCAAGATTCGGGTCTCTACAGTTGGTATCAAATAGAGGTTTAGTTAACCTTTGGAAACTAGGATGCTAAAACTTTAGTGAGATCCCTAGAGATATTTCTAAGTTATATCTAGAGATGTCACTAAGGTTAAGTATAAGTATAGGTTATAGTCCTAGAGTTATGGTAATGATCTCAGAATTTAACCTAAGATGTTAGAAATGGAAGGTAATCCCCCTTTATTGTGTTGTTTTACCTAGCATGATTTTTTCCTCTCACACCATTCTTTTTGGGTTTTAGAAAATGGCTGGAAATAGAAAGATTCATGATAATGGAGAATATGATGGACAATGGAATGATATTATTCATGATCAAGAAAATGAAATGGGATTTGGAAGGCGAAACATCATTATTTTTCCTAATCATAAATCTCATAATAGGATCAATAATCTCAAGTTTGGAAAGTTTCCCAACTTAGATAATAAGAGAAAGATGGAGTTTCATGATGATCATAGAGGAAAGAAAGTTCAATTTCCCTCATGTAAATCATGTGGGAAGAGGCATCAGGGATATTGTTTCAAAGGAACTGGAAGATGCTTTGGGTGTGGAAAAGAAGGACACAAATCCAGTAAGTGCAAAGGAAAAGGTTCAGTTAACACCATGGAAAAGGATAATGGTATTGATACGACATCAACAATGAATAAATGTTTTAAATGTGGGATGTATGGGCATTATGCAAACCAATTCCCTAAGGTAAAATCTCATGAAGAGAATCAACATGGTCGTATGGGTAGTATTTATGTTGATGATGATGAAGAGACTACAAATGATATATGAGATGAAAGAAATGATGAAGCTCAGTTAGTGGTTTAAGAAGGTAGTTGAATGATTTATGTTTATCAAGAGTTATGTTGTATAGGTAATGGTACTATGGAATAAAGACACATCTAAGGATTGTTACACTATTGTTTTCCCTAGAGTATTTGAAAGTATATGTTGAATGGTACTGGTAACCATGAAAGGTTATTTAGATATTTTTGGAAAGTAGATGATATGTGCGTAATGAAGGGATACAGATATAAGGAGATGTTTGATAGTATTCATGAGCTCATGATTGATATAAGGACTAATTGATGTCATTGTTTGAGTATATATAATTTTTGGGATTTTGGAATGTGGAAAGAGTTAACTTTTGATAGCACTCATGTTTTCACTAAGGTTCTATGGTAATTCATGTTTCAAAAGAATACATGATTAAGGTATTCACATGTTTGGAATGTGACCAACAAGATATATCTTATGATATATGGGGGATAAATGATGGCATTCACATGCTTGTTATGTGACATTTCAAGTAATCGTTTTCTTTATACTATGAGATTGGATAGATGTATTTTGGATAAGCCAAAATATTAGAATGGATTATGTTGGACATCAGATAATATTGTTTAAGGCATGAACTTTTTGTTATAATAGTATTGTTCTAGAAAAAGGATAACCTGCAGGACGGGCGACAACCCATCGCATCAGATAAGGCTGTGAGAATAAAACACACAACCGAAGTGCGACATGCCTTTATCGCCTACCACTAGCCTACAGGAAGTCCCTGGTTAGTAGAAACTAGTTTTATTTTATTAAGCTCTATGATAGCTGAAGTATAAGTCCATTTTAGCAACCATATATGATTAATCTCAGCATAGATGGACTTCTGTATATTTAATAAATTGTGATAAACTTTTTTTGTGATAGAAATAGATTGAATGACCTATCATTCTATCGCATAATCTGCTAACACTTCACAAAAGACAAATTCAACTTTATTTCTTTAATAGATGAAGTGAAAATTGTTTAAGGCACGAGAAATGGTGAGATGATACCGAAATAAAGTAAGTATTTCTTCTAATTAAAATTCTTCAACTTTAGGGAAATGATCTTGAAAACAAAAAATCTTGTCCTAGTGGTCTTATATCAGATGAATCAGATGGTACCTTAGATCATCACAAATTTATGGCTTTGTGATTGTTGGATTTTTCATATCCATGTTCTCTACCACTCTCCATCAGAACTTGATGGTTAGATTTCTATTCCATATCCATATTTTCACCTATGTTCTCCTATGTGGAAACCCAGTGATTAGTTAATTTGGGTAACCGTTACGTTTCATACTTTAGTTTTTAAAGTCAAGTTTTGGTATTACTTTTTACGAAGTGGGTTTCTATGAAAGAAACTTTCAAGTAGTAAACCATTTATAACCCCGATGAATTTTGAGGGCGAAATTAATTTTAAGGGGTGTAGAATGTAACACCCCGAGATTTTATGAAAAACATTCTTTTTAATTTCATTGATGTCTTGTGTTGTACGATACACCAAAAGGAGCTTTCACTACACGCATCCCTGACTTGGATTGCTTTACACGCAATCGTGAACTTCCACGATAGCGTGTGTTGTACGCAATATCGTGTTTCACTAAACAAAGATATGTTATTATAATATTATTATGAACTAGCCGTTATGAATAGTAATACCCAATTTTGAAATTTTATAAATTTTATCTTTCAAAATGGACTTCAATTTTGGATTCATAATATCGAAATTATCCTAGGGTGAAATTTTGGTATTTTTCTGAAAACTTTCAATTTTTGATGAATAGTGAAAACACTGGGTTACTATTTAAAAATAGACTTTTTATTTAAATAATTATTTATTTTATTTAAATTAGGTCAAAATTGATACATAATACCTATATAAGTTCAATGTAATTAATTGAAGTCATTTTATAATAATTTTAGATATATAAAAGTTTTATTGAACTTTTCACCGTCTTTTACCCACCTCCTAGAAGAATTTGGAAATTCACATAAAACTTAATTTTACCGCTTCTGTGAGTGGAATTTTTAAAATCTGAGAGACACGGTTAATATCAAGGACTAAAATGTGGTTCAATGAGACGAAAATAATTTTTAGTGAATAGTAATTTTTTACTTTTATTTACCACAGTTAAAAGTAAATAGGGTAATTAAGGGTAAAAATGATATTATTATTACCCTAACACATGTACTAATTCTATAGGATAAGTGTAATTCGACCAAAAACAACCTTAGGAATAAAATATGACCATTTAGGTCCACTTGGATTAGATTAGGACATTTATTATTAATTTATTTAAAGAAGGGTTAAAATAGTTAAAATCAAAGTTTAATAACTAATTCATTTTTTATATAGGGTAATACATAAGATAAATTTGACTATAAATATTCATTAGAAAGATAAATAGACTTCAAACCTAATTGTATTTTATTTATAATTTTTAGACATTATATAATTTAATTTATTAATAACACAATGGTGATGCAGTAATTAACTAAATAATGAAATATTAAAATAATTGATGTTATAAATACCCAAATAAATATAATTTGAGACTTTTTATGAATTACACTAATTTTATAGGTTAATATGACATGTTAGTATTGATTTAATTAACTTTTTTCGAACTAATCATGTTTTTATGAATTTCACAAATATAAATTACCAAATAGTTTCTAAATTGACATAAAATAGTTTTTAAAACAAATATTATATTATTAATTGTTATTATATTCCTAAATATCTAAGGTTCGGTCAAGATATTTATATCATGATATTTGTATCATTAATTTACCACTTTGGGGTCGCTTTGATGTATATGGTAAGTTTATTAATTATATAATATAAAAATACAAAGTGACATGGTAAATGTCAATCTAATTAACTAAGAGTTAAAACTAAAAGATCGGTTTAATATAATGACCCAAACCTGTATAAAATCTATTGGTTGGGAGGATTTAGACCAACCCCCACCTTAGATTAGAAATAAATCAATTTGGAGCAATTAAAAACCGAATATGATTTTATTATAAAATAATATTTTAATTTTTTCCAAAGGTGACCCTCTCCTCCCTTATAAAAAGGGCACCACTTCCCTCTTCTCTTCACACCCTTTTTAGCCTTGAAGATCGTCCAACCCCTGCCTATTTATCTTCTACACTTCCCTAGTGTAACGCCCCGACCCCAGCTACCCAGAGTCGGTGCATTACTTCGTAACATTGGCATGATCACAAAAGATCAAGTCTCGAAAGACCGATTAGTTTAGTAGCCTTGGAAACACTAGATACATTCGTAAACGTCACATTACATCATAAAGTGAAAAACTACAATAACAAAGTCTCCATAGTCCACCCTCATATCCTCTTCTCACAATCCCTGCAGGTCATTCATAAAATACTTCTTCACATCCTGGAAAATATTAAAACATTGAAAGGGGTGAGCTCAGATGCTCAGTAAGGATAATAATATTGCGGAAGCTTTTATAAGAAAACATAAGCATTTAAGGCAATGTATAACTAAAACAAAAGCCTTATTGAACTTGAACTTCAGCATAATATGGGAAAAGTAAAATAAAATAATTCCATTACTTACTCACATGGATATTCTACTAGACGAATAATCACATGCAATAACAATAACCACTTTCATAATGAGGGAATGCATAATGCCGGACATTCTGAAACATTTTGTCAAGGCCTCGGCCAAGACGTCTAAAATGATTAAGGCCTCGGCCAAAACCATAAATCAAATTGGGAAAGGGCCTCGGCCAATTCCATGTCTAGTTGTCTCATGAGACCTACCGATGCATCGAGGAGCTATAGCGGGCTCCACCAGTCACTTATTAAGTCCAATACATTCCTCATATGAATAGGTTTAAACATATCATAAACCATAACATAATCGTATCACATAAAACATGCATAAAGGAAACATAAAATTTCCACATTTCAATCACAAGATATCAATACAACACATTGATATAATAAAAACACTTTCAAAACCATTTTCAATACCAAAATAAAAGAAAGTTAAAACTTTGTATTTATTTTTCATTAAAAAAAATAATGGATTGTAGAGGAAGCCGAAACTCAAATAATGGTCACGGCGGCGGAGAAGTCGTTGTCGCCGCATAAGTACGGAAAGAAAAACATTCCCTCTTGTCGTTTAGCAAAATGCTTCGTATAAAAAAATATTCCTCTTGAATAAACGTAAAAGTCAAATGGGTTTATACACCGTATAAAAGAAAGTTGTGTATAAAACCAAATATACCTTAATGAAAGGAGATTGAGACGAAGTCCTTAAAAAGATCATTTTTAAAATAAAATAGATCTATTATGTGTATTCACTATAGGTACACATAAATAAAGTAAAAATACAAAATAGGACATAATAACATCATGACATAATTTGAAAGTAGGAGATTAACCCAAAGAATAGAAGTTGGGTTAAGAAATTCCCTTACCTTGTGTCTGACTTGACTCAACCGTTCTTTAACCTCCTGAATAATAAACTAGAGTTAATATCTACCTTATTAAGAACCATTTTCAATTTCATTATCCTTTTTATATCACTTATTACAATGATATGAACATTATGTAATTATTTAAGTTAATAACGGCCGTTTTGTCGATCTTTGGTACTTGAGTCAACAATAAACTTCTAATAATTACAAGTTGTTTATGTGGTAGAATATCCATTATCTCCAGAATTATATTCATGATTTATATGTCATATATGTCATATATATCCAGTATATACATTCATTTATAATATTACGTAACATTTAGAGGTAAGAAATGAAATGCACCGTTCATGGAGACGGTAAGCCGTACGTACGCATGAACGCTACTTTCATTTCTATTTCATATTTAATGGAATGAAATCATAATTATATAAAGGTATAATATAGTTCCAGTATAATATCATATATAATATCATTTACTCCATCCTTTATACATCCCACATATGGCATTAATGATTCACATCACTTTGAGGGGGTGGTAGTCCGCACTTCCTAAAATGAAATTATCGCGTTTTACCCATAATGGAAATCATAAAGTATGACATAAATGAGAAATACAGAAGCATAAGTAAAAAATAAACATATTATATATCATATATAAAAATAGGGACATCTTAATGGCCACCTTTTAAGGTGTTATATGAGTGTTGAACAATCATCGTTTCGTGAGACAGAAATTCGCCATCCACAGAAACCGTATGTTCATTAACCATTAGATGTAGGTGTGTGTAAGTGTAGCTCTAATCCTTCTTATAAAAACATACTAGTATATTGAGGATACTGGTTTTGTTACAAAATAAATGAATAAAAAGAGTTTAGGGGGTTGGATAAGAAAAATAAACCAAAACAACATTAGAGAAGACATTACCTCAAAATCGGGTAACTCTTTTTGATTTGAGCCAAAGGCTTCCTTGGGAAGAGTTCTTCCCAAAGTGAGGCTTCTAGGAGTAAAAGAGGGATGTTGGGAGAGTATTTTGGCAGAGGTTGTCTGAGCCAAATGGCTTGAAGGTGTGAATAAGGTGGGAGAGGTGGGGGCCTTTTATAAGTGGAGAGGAGGGGCTCTTTTGGAAAGATTGAAATGTTACATTATTACACAATGCTTTTCGGATTATAAAGGTCCCACACTTATATAATTCTAGGATAAGGTGATAAGGGTTCGAAATCTCCTCATACAATTGTCTTTGGACAAGTGTAATCCTTGGATTTTGCATTATCTTCCCATTTTATTTAAATCGTTAAATAATGAGGTCATCGCTGCATCATCATGATGTCATAAATAATTTAATTTATTTAATGTCTAAAAATTATAAAAAAAATATTATGATGTAGAAAATCTTGTTAGCTTTCTAATTAATATTTATAATCAAAATTTGGACTTGTGTAACCCCACTTAAAAACTGTTTTAGTAAAACAACTCATGTTTGTGTCAATTTAATTTTAACATTAAATAAATATATATTAATGTCATTTTCCAACTAAAGTGGCTCCATGGGGTCCCCAAGTTGACCCATGGGTTGTCTTTGTCGGCCATGACTCATCCAATAGGAGTAGGACAAGTGTCATGCTCATTATTATAACATTATTTGTACCTTAAACTACACTAATTACCTCTAATCGCGATTAAGAACTTAAAAGTTACTATTCGCCAAAAAATTATTTTAATCTCATTGAACCACATTTTACTTCTTAATGACAACCATGTATGTCGGATTTTTGAAAATCAAAACACAGAAGTGTTAATATTTCATTTAAACGAAAAATCAGTTATTTAACTACCACTTAGTGGTTTCACTATTCATCAAAAATTGAAGTTTTTCAGAACAATGCCAAAATTTCACCCTAAGATATAATTGATATTCCGAATTCAAAAATGATGTCTATTTTACAAAATTCCAATCATATAAGTTGAATTAATTAATTTTATAATTAATTCCCGCTGTCACAACAAATAGCGTGTTTTTAAGAAACAATTTATATCAAAAGATTGACAATTGTTTATGTCCAATTTTAATGTTAAATTAATTCTAATGACCACCATTAGATAAAATGGTAAAAATATATTCTAATTATAATTTAAAACCACTAAATAGTATAATTTATCACTCTAAATTATTTTTATTAAAAAAGTTGTCTTTAAGTATTTTTCACAATTCATAAAAAATTAGAAGTTCTCAGAAAAATACCAAAAATTCAACATAGGCTAATTTCGATATTACGAATACAAAAATGAAGTCCATTTTGAAATATAAAATTTCTATAATTTTAAAAAGTGGTTATTACTATTCATAACGGCTACTTTGATTAGTCGCGGTGTTTTAGAACTCGAAGTTGCGTACAATGCAAGCTATTGCATTATTGAATGAGAAGCGTATCGTGGAAGCTCGGGGTGTTACATTCTCCCCTCCTTCAATAAATTGCGTCCTCGCAATTTGAAATTTTTCTTTGAAAATAAAAGGTTGAAAAGAGAAAATACCTTTGAGGAAAACCCACATCGAAAATAAGGTTAATAAATATATTACATTAAAAGAAAGCAAGATAAGTACAAAAGTCACCCGATATAGCCCATTCTAGGATTCTATGAAAATATGGATATGGAGGAGAAACAAACCATCAAGGTCTGATGGAGAGTTATAGAAAACAGGATTAGGAGAAAGTTTAACCACAAGAAAATCTCAAACTTGTGATTGGTTAAACGGTCATTGAATTCCTAGTTGGAAAAGTTAACCGACAATATTTTTGTTTTAAGTTACCTTTTATAATGTTGAGGAATTTATTTAGGAGATTTACTAAGAACGTAAGGGAATATACATACTTGTTATGTATACTTTCATTCGTTAATAAATTTTTACCACAAACCCAACTTTTACTCCAAATGATAACGGAACTCAAAAATATTCTATTTATCCTAATTGTATAAGGTTCCAAATGTTAACACATACCATTTAGATTAGTAAAACTATTTTTGTAATAACCAGGGACTTCCTGTAGGCTAGTGGTAGGAAATAAAGGCTTGTCGCACTATGGTTGTGGGTTCGATTCCTGCAGCTTTGTCCGACGCGACGGTTTATGCCCCACCCTGTAGGTTGTCCTATTCCTAAAACTATATTATTCCAAAAATAATCATCAGAAATTTTTTAACCTTAAATTTACTATCCAAGGTTCAACTTAGTCCACTCCAACCTTTATAGTTATCCAAAATACCTCTGTCCAGACTTTCTCTAAAAGGTCTCTAAATTCCAAAATCAATTGTAACATCAGATTCCCCAAACAAATTAAAGTTTCTCTTTTTTCACATACTAAAAATATGATTACCTTCATCATATTAAAACCTTACTGAAATCAACAAGTACTGTAGTACAATCCTTATATATCACATTATTCTAATAACCAGAATATAATCCATGAGTCCAAAAGCACCAATACATTAATTATTCCGCTTCAAATGTAGTCACAACATAAGATTGGCCTTGATCCCTTGGCCTTTTCTAAGGTAAGTTTCCCTGACGCTTAGGACATTCATTTGCATAATTCCCCATTTCCCTACAATTGTAGCATTCAACTTTGATAGCCTCTTTCTTTCCCTTGCAATCACGAGCCTGGTGACCCTTTTCTCCACATTTATAACAATCTCCCATTCCTTTTAGGCAAGTACCAGGGTGATTCTTCCCAAAATTATCACATAATGGAAAATCATTCTTTCCCTTTTTCCCTTTATCTGTCTCTTGTTCCACCATTCTCTTCTTCTCTTGCTTTACTTTGTTGTCATAAGACTTAGAGAATTCCTTTTCTGTCTTGATAGCACACGAGACAATATCTTCGTATGATGAGAAGGATTGTGATACTAAAGCTCGACAGAGAAATGGTTTTAACCCATCAAAGAAACGATCAATCTTACTTCTTGGGTTACGTATATAATCGGAAGCATGCCTCGCTAACCTTGTAAAGTTAGCCTCATACTTTGCGACATTCTCATCCTCCTTCTGCCTCAGACTCAGAAATTGTCTTTCCATATCTGCTCGATGGTCACGAGGAAAGTATTTTTCTAAGAAAAGCTCTTTAAACTCCCTCCATTCCATATTCGATACGTCATCATCTTCCTTTGTGTTTTGAATCAGCGACCACCACAGATCGGCATCTCCAGTGAGTCGGTAAACTGCCATGACAACCTTCTCCCTTTCACTACTCCCCAAGGCATGAAATATTTTCTCTAAGGAATTTATCCATTGCTCAGATACTATAGGATTTGAACTCCCATTGAAGGTTGGTGGTTGTTGCCTCATGAATCGATCTAACATCGATCCTCCACGCTGTGGATCAGGGTGCTCCATACGGGTAAGGTTATTATTCATAACCTGAGTAAGTTGTCCCAGTATGGTGATTAGCTGATCGGCACCAGTTGCATCACCAGCTGCACTATAATTATCTTGAGCAGGAGGGAAATCCCTACATGGAGTGCGTGCATTGATACGGTTTCCATTTCTTCCACTAGGCACCATTTCTAAACAATTGCGTAAACTAGATCAGTTTATGAATCAAAATACATAATCCCATACTTATAAAACACTTAACATAAATTGAACTATTTATGGATATAATCCATAATCATAAAAATATTTTCTTTGAGGAAGTATATACTCATAAACCCTTAATAATGATTTGTAAAGAAAATGAGAGTTATCCTAAGCATATCCCCCGGGAGTGTCGTAACCAAGAGTGCAGCAAGGCCCGTTGTCGTGCACCAGTTCCTGTTCGAGTCTAGATCAAAGCGGTGTTTTCTAGTTTTACCCCTAGGTACATCTGTGCCAGAGCCGCCTCTAACTGCTCATATCCAGACATGGATGTATTGCTCGGAAAACTCATAACATCTCTATAATACCAAAATTCTATGAAGTTCTTCTATAATAATCCTCAAAGTCTATCTTCGGGCTATGTGCTCTAATCAGAGTTTATCTAAATCTAGCTTCCAAGGTTAGTACTAAACTGCCTCTGATACCAACTGTAACGCCCCGACCCCAGCTACCCAGAGTCTATGCATTACTTCGTAACATTGGCATGATCACAAAAGATCAAGTCTCGAAAGACCGATTAGTTTATTAGCCTTGGAAACACTAGATACATTCGTAAACGTTACATTACATCATAAAGTGAAAAACTACAATAACAAAGTCTCCATAGTCCACCCTAATATCCTCTTCTTACAATCCCTGCAGGTCATTCATAAAATACTTCTTCACATCCTGGAAAATATTAAAACATTGAAAGGGGTGAGCTCAGATGCTCAGTAAGGATAACAATATTGCGGAAGCTTTTATAAGAAAACAAAAGCATTTAAGGCAATGTATAACTAAAACAAAATCCTTATTGAACTTGAACTTCAGCATAATATGAAAAAAGTAAAATAAAATAATGCCATTACTTACTCACATGGATATTCTACTAGACGAATAATCACATGCAATAACAATAACCACTTTCATAATGAGGGAATGTATAATGCCGTACATTCTGAAACATTTTGTCAAGGCCTCGGCCAAGACGTCTAAAATGATTAAGGCCTCGGCCAAAACCATAAATCAAATTGGGAAAGGGCCTCGGCCAATTCCACGTCTAGTTGTCTCATGAGACCTACCGATGCATCGAGGAGCTATAGCGGGCTCCACCCGTCACTTATTAAGTCCAATACATTCCTCATATGAATAGGTTTAAACATATCATAAACCATAACATAATCGTATCACATAAAACATGCATAAAGGAAACATAAAATTTCCATATTTCAATCACAAGATATCAATACAACACATTGATATAATAAAAACACTTTCAAAACCATTTTCAATACCAAAATAAAAGAAAGTTAAAACTTTGTATTTATTTTTCATTAAAAAAAAAATAATGGCTTGTAGAGGAAGCCGAAACTCAAATAATGGTCACGGCAGCGGAGAAGTCGTTGTCCCCGCATAAGTACAGAAAGAAAAACATTCCCTCTTGTCGTTTAGCAAAACGCTTCATATAAAAAAGATTCCTCTTGAATAAACGTAAAAGTCAAATGGGTTTATACACCGTATAAAAGAAAGTTGTGTATAAAACCAAATATACCTTAATGAAAGGAGATTGAGACGAAGTCCTTAAAAAGATCATTTTTAAAATAAAATAGATCTATTATGTGTATTCACTATAGGTACACATAAATAAAGTAAAAATACAAAATAGGAAATAATAACATCATGACATAATTTGAAAGTAGGAGATTAACCCAAAGAATAGAAGTTGGGTTAAGAAATTCCCTTACCTTGTGTCTGACTTGACTCAACCGTTCTTTAACCTCCTGAATAATAAACTAGAGTTAATATCTACCTTATTAAGAACCATTTTCAATTTCATTATCCTTTTTATATCACTTATTACAATGATATGAACATTATGTAATTATTTAAGTTAATAACGGTCGTTTTGTCGATCTTTGGTACTTGAGTCAACAATAAACTTCTTATAATTACAAGTTGTTTATGTGGTAGAATATCCATTATCTCCAGAATTATATTCATGATTTAGATGTCATATATGTCATATATATCCAGTATATACATTCATTTATAATATTACGTAACATTTAGAGGTAAGAAATGAAATGCACCGTTCATGGAGACGGTAAGCCGTACGTACGCATGAACGCTACTTTCATTTCTATTTCATATTTAATGGAATGAAATCATAATTATATAAAGGTATAATATAGTTCCAGTATAATATCATATATAATATCATTTACTCCATCCTTTATACATCCCACATATGGCATTAACGATTCACATCACTTTGAGGGGGCGGTAGTCCGCACTTCCTAAAATGAAATTATCGCGTTTTACCCATAATGGAAATCATAAATTATGACATAAATGAGAAATACAGAAGCATAAGTAAAACATAAACATATTATATATCATATATAAAAATAGTGACATCTTAATGGCCACCTTTGAAGGTGTTATATGAGTGTTGAACAATCATCGTTTCGTGAGGCAGAAATTCTCCATCCACAGAAACCGTATGTTCATTAACCATTAGATGTAGGTGTGTGTAAGTGTAGCTCGAATCCTTCTTATAACAACATACTAGTATATTGAGGATACTGGTGTTGTTACAAAAGAAATGAATAAAAAGAGTTTATGGGGTTGGAGAAGAAAAATAAACCAAAACAACATTAGAGAAGACATTACCTCAAAATCGGGTAACTCTTTTTGATTTGAGCCAAAGGCTTCCTTGGGAAGAGTTCTGCCCAAAGTGAGGCTTCTAGGAGTAATAGAGGGATGTTGGGAGAGTATTTGGGCAGAGGTTGGCCGAGCCAAATGGCTTGAAGGTGTGAATAAGGTGGGAGAGGTGGGGGCCTTTTATAAGTGGAGAGGAGGGGCTCTTTTGGAAAGATTGAAATGTTACATTATTACACAATGCTTTTCGGATTATAAAGGTCCCACACTTATATAATTCGAGGATAAGGTGATAAGGGTTCGAAATATCCTCATCCAATTGGCTTTGGACAAGTGTAAGCCTTGGATTTTGCATTATCTTCCCATTTTATTTAAATCGTTAAATAATGAGGTCATCGCTGCATCATCATGATGTCATAAATAATTTAATTTATTTAATGTCTAAAAATTATAAAAATAATATTATGATGTAGGATATCTTTTTAGATTTCTAATTAATATTTATAATCAAAATTTTGACTTGAGTAACCCCACTTAAAAACTGTTTTAGTAAAACAACTCATGTTTGTGTCAATTTAATTTTAACATTAAATAAATATATATTAATGTCATTTTCCAACTAAAGTGGCTCCATGGGGTCCCCAAGTTGACCCATGGGTTGTCTTGGTCGGCCATGACTCATCCAATAGGAGTAGGACAAGTGTCATGCTCATTATTATAACATTATTTGTACCTTAAACTACACTAATTACCTCTAATCGCGATTAAGAACTTAAAAGTTACTATTCACCAAAAAATTATTTTAATCTCATTGAACCACATTTTACTTCTTAATGACAACCATGTATGTTGGATTTTTGAAAATCAAAACACAGAAGTGTTAATATTTCATTTAAATGAAAAATCAGTTATTTAACTACCACTTAGTGGTTTCACTATTCATCAAAAATTGAAGTTTTTCAGAACAATGCTAAAATTTCACCCTAAGATATAATTGATATTCCGAATTCAAAAATGATGTATATTTTACAAAATTCCAATCATATAAGTTGCATTAATTAATTTTATAATTAATTCCCGCTGTCACAACAAATAGCGTGTTTTTAAGAAACAATTTATATCAAAAGATTGACAATTGTTTATGTCCAATTTTAATGTTAAATTAATTCTAATGACCACCATTGGATAAAATAGTAAAAATATATTCTAATTATACTTTAAAACCACTAAATAGTATAATTTATCACTCTAAAATATTTTTATTAAAAAAGTTGTTTTTAAGTATTTTTCACAATTCATAAAAAATTAGAAGTTCTCAAAAAAATACCAAAAATTCAACATAGGCTAATTTCGATATTACGAATACAAAAATGAAGTCCATTTTGAAATATAAAATTTCTATAATTTTAAAAAGTGGTTATTACTATTCATAACGGCTACTTTGATTAGTCGCGGTGTTTTAGAACTCGAAGTTGCATACAATGCAAGCTATTGCATTATTGAATGAGAAGCGTATCGTGGAAGATCGGGGTGTTACATTCTCCCCTCCTTCAATAAATTGCGTCCTCGCAATTTGAAATTTTTCTTTGAAAATAAAAGGTTGAAAAGAGAAAATACCTTTGAGGAAAACCCACATCGGAAATAAGGTTAATAAATATATAACATTAAAAGAAAGCAAGATAAGTACAAAAGTCACCCGATATAGCCCATTCTAGGATTTTATGAAAATATGGATATGGAGGAGAAAAAAACCATCAAGGTCTGATGGAGAGTTATAGAAAACAGGATTAGGAGAAAGTTTAACCACAAGAAAATCGCAAACTTGTGATTGGTTAAACGGTCATTGAATTCCTAGTTGGAAAAGTTAACCGACAATATTTTTGTTTTAAGTTACCTTTTATAATGTTGAGGAATTTATTTAGGAGATTTACTAAGAACGTAAGGGAATATACATACTTGTTATGTATACTTTCATTCGTTAATAAATTTTTACCACAAACCCAACTTTTACTCCAAATGGTAACGGAAGTCAAAAATATTCTATTTATCCTAATTGTATAAGGTTCCAAATGTTAACAGATACCATTTAGATTAGTAAAACTATTTTGTAATAAACAGGGACTTCCTGTAGGCTAGTGGTAGGAAATAAAGGCTTGTCGCACTATGGTTGTGGGTTCGATTCCTGCAGATTTGTCCGACGCGACGGTTTATGCCCCACCCTGTAGGTTGTCCTTTTCCTAAAACTATAGTATTCCAAAAATAATCATCAGAAATTTTTTAACCTTAAATTTACTATCCAAGGTTCAACTTAGTCCACTCCAACCTTTATAGTTATCCAAAATACCTCTATCAAGACTTTCTCTAAAAGGTCTCTAAATTCCAAAATCAATTGTAACATCAGATTCCCCAAAAAAAATTAAAGTTTCTCTTTTGTCACATACTAAAAATATGATTACCTTCATCATATTAAAACCTTACTGAAATCAACAAGTACTGCAGTACAATCCTTATATATCACATTATTCTAATAACCAGAATATAATCCATGAGTCCAAAAGCACCAATACATTAATTATTCCACTTCAACTGTAGTCACAGCATAAGATTGGCCTTGATCCCTTGGCCTTTTCTGAGGTAAGTTTCCCTGACACTTAGGACATTCATTTGCATAATGCCCCATTTCCCTACAATTGTAGCATTCAACTTTGACAGCCTCTTTCTTTCCCTTGCAATCACGAGCCTGGTGACCCTTTTATCCACATTTATAACAAACTCACATTCCTTTTAGGCAAGTACCAGGGTGATTCTTCCCACAATTATCACATAATGGAAAATCCTTCTTTCCCTTTTTCCCTTTATCTGTCTCTTGTTCCACCGTTCTCTTCTTCTCTTGCTTTACTTTGTTGTCATAAGACTTAGAGAATTCCTTTTCTATCTTTATAGCACACGAGACAATATCTTCGTATGATGAGAAGGATTGTGATACTAAAGCTCGACGGAGAAATGGTTTTAACCCATCAAAGAAACAATCAATCTTACTTCTTGGGTTACGTATATAATCGGAATCATTCCTCACTAACCTTGTAAAGTTAGCCTCATACTTTGCGACATTCTCATCCTCCTTCTGTCTCAGACTCAGAAATTGCCATTCCATATCTGCTAGATGGTCACGAGGAAAGTATTTTTCTAAGAAAAGATCTTTAAACTCCCTCCATTCCATATTCGATACATCATCATCTTCCTTTGTGTTTTGAATCAACGACCACCACTGATCGGCATCTCCAGTGAGGCGGTAAACTGCCATGACAACCTTCTCCCTTTCACTACTCCCCAAGGCATGAAATATTTTCTCTAAGGAATTTATCCATTGCTCAGCTACTATAGGATTTGAACTCCCATTGAAGGTTGGTGGTTGTTGCCTCATGAATCGATCTAACATTGATCCTCCACGTTGTGGATCAGGGTGCTCCATACGGGTAAGGTTATTATTCATAACCTGAGTAAGTTGTCCCAGTATGGTGATTAGCTGATCGGCACCAGTTGCATCACCAGCTGCACTATAATTATCTTGAGCAGGAGGGAAATCCCTACATGGAGTGCGTGCATTGATACGGTTTCCATTTCTTCCACTAGGCGCCATTTCTAAACAATTGCGTAAACTAGACCAGTTTATGAATCAAAATACATAATCCCATACTTATAAAACACTTAACATAAATTGAACTATTTATGGATATAATCCATAATCATAAAAATGTTTTCTTTGAGGAATTATATACTCATAAACCCTTAATAATGATTTGTAAAGAAAATGAGAGTTATCCTAAGCATATCCCCCGAGAGTGTCGTAACCAAGAGTGCAGCAAGGCCCGTTGTCGTGCACCAGTTCCCGTTCGAGTCTAGCTCAAAGCGGTGTTTTCGGGTTTTACCCCTAGGTACATCTGTGCCAGAGCCGCCTCTACCTGCTCGTATCCAGACAAGGATGTATTGCTCGGAAAACTCATAACATCTCTATAATACCAAAATTCTAGGAAGTTCTTCTATAATAATCCTCAAAGTCTATCTTCGGGCTATGTGCTCTAATCAGAGTTTATCTAAATCTAGCTTCCAAGGTTAGTACTAAACTGCCTCTGATACCAACTGTAACGCCCCGACCCCAGCTACCCAGAGTCGGTGCATTACTTCGTAACATTGGCATGATCACAAAAGATCAAGTCTCGAAATACCGATTAGTTTAGTAGCCTTGGAAACACTAGATACATTCGTAAACGTTACATTACATCATAAAGTGAAAAACTACAATAACAAAGTCTCCATAGTCCACCCTCATATCCTCTTCTCACAATCCCTGCAGGTCATTCATAAAATACTTCTTCACATCCTGGAAAATATTAAAACATTGAAAGGGGTGAGCTCAGATGCTCAGTAAGGATAACAATATTGCGGAAGCTTTTATAAGAAAACATAAGCATTTAAGGAAATGTATAACTAAAACAAAAGCCTTATTGAACTTGAACTTCATCATAATATGGAAAAAGTAAAATAAAATAATGTCATTACTTACTCACATGGATATTCTACTAGACGAATAATCACATGCAATAACAATAACCACTTTCATAATGAGGGAATGTATAATGCCGGACATTCTGAAACATTTTGTCAAGGCCTCGGCCAAGACGTCTAAAATGATTAAGGCCTCGGCCAAAACAATATATCAAATTGGGAAAGAGCCTCGGCCAATTCCACGTCTAGTTGTCTCATGATACCTACCGATGCATCGAGGAGCTATAGCGGGCTCCACCCGTCACTTATTAAGTCCAATACATTCCTCATATGAATAGGTTTAAACATATCATAAACCATAACATAATCGTATCACATAAAACATGCATAAAGGAAACATAAAATTTCCACATTTCAATCACAATATATAAATACAACACATTGATATAATAAAAACACTTTCAAAACCATTTTCAATACCAAAATAAAAGAAAGTTAAAACTTTGTATTTATTTTTCATTAAAAAAACTAATGTCTTGTAGAGGAAGCCGAAACTCAAATAATGGTCACGACGGCAGAGAAGTCGTTGTCGCCGCATAAGTACGGAAAGAAAAACATTCCCTCTTTTCGTTTAGGAAAACGCTTCGTATAAAAAAAGATTCCTCTTGAATAAACGTAAAAGTCAAATGGGTTTATACACCGTATAAAAGAAAGTTGTGTATAAAACCAAATATACCTTAATGAAAGGAGATTGAGACGAAGTCCTTAAAAAGATCATTTTTAAAATAAAATAGATCTATTATGTGTATTCACTATAGGTACACATAAATAAAGTAAAAATACAAAATAGGACATAATAACATCATGACATAATTTGAAAGTAGGAGATTAACCCAAAGAATAGAAGTTGGGTTAAGAAATTCCCTTACCTTGTGTCTGACTTGACTCAACCGTTCTTTAACCTCCTGAATAATAAAATAGAGTTAATATCTACCTTATTAAGAACCATTTTCAATTTCATTATCCTTTTTATATCACTTATTACAATGATATGAACATTATGTAATTATTTAAGTTAATAACGGTCGTTTTGTCGATCTTTGGTACTTGAGTCAACAATAAACTTCTTATAATTACAAGTTGTTTATGTCGTAGAATATCCATTATCTCTAGAATTATATTCATGATTTAGATGTCATATATGTCATATATATCCAGTATATACATTCATTTATAATATTACGTAACATTTAGAGGTAAGAAATGAAATGCACCGTTCATGGAGACGGTAAGCCGTACGTACGCATGAACGCTACTTTCATTTCTATTTCATATTTAATGGAATGAAATCATAATTATATAAAGGTATAATATAGTTCCAGTATAATATCATATATAATATCATTTACTCCATCCTTTATACATCCCACATATGGCATTAACGATTCACATCACTTTGAGGGGGCGGTAGTCCGCACTTCCTAAAATGAAATTATCGCGTTTTACCCATAATGGAAATCATAAAGTATGACATAAATGAGAAATACAGAAGCATAAGTAAAACATAAACATATTATATATCATATATAAAAATAGTGACATCTTAATGGCCACCTTTTAAGGTGTTATATGAGTGTTGAACAATCATCGTTTCGTGAGGCAGAAATTCGCCATCCACAGAAACCGTATGTTCATTAACCATTAGATGTAGGTGTGTGTAAGTGTAGCTCGAATCCTTCTTATAACAACATACTAGTATATTGAGGATACTGGTGTTGTTACAAAAGAAATGAATAAAAAGAGTTTAGGGGGTTGGATAAGAAAAATAAACCAAAACAACATTAGAGAAGACATTACCTCAAAATCGGGTAACTCTTTTTGATTTGAGCCAAAGGCTTCCTTGGGAAGAGTTCTGACCAAAGTGAGGCTTCTAGGAGTAATAGAGGGATGTTGGGAGAGTATTTGGGCAGAGTTTGGCCGAGCCAAATGGCTTTAAGGTGTGAATAAGGTGGGAGAGTTGGGGGCCTTTTATAAGTGGAGAGGAGGGGCTCTTTTGGAAAGACTGAAATGTTACATTATTACACAATGCTTTTCGGATTCTAAAGGTACCACACTTATATAATTCTAGGATAAGGTGATAAGGGTTCGAAATATCCTCATCCAATTGGCTTTGGACAAGTTTAAGCCTTGGATTTTGCATTATCTTCCCATTTTATTTAAATCGTTAAATAATGAGGTCATCACTGCATCATCATGATGTCATAAATAATTTAATTTATTTAATGTCTAAAAATTATAAAAAAAATATTATGATGTAGGAAATCTTTTTAGATTTCTAATTAATATTTATAATCAAAATTTGGACTTGTGTAACCCCACTTTAAAACTGTTTTAGTAAAACAACTCATGTTTGTGTCAATTTAATTTTAACATTAAATAAATATATATTAATGTCATTTTCCAACTAAAGTGGCTCCATGGGGTCCCAAAGTTGACCCATGGGTTGTCTTGGTCGGCCATGACTCATCCAATAGGAGTAGGACAAGTGTCATGCTCATTATTATAACATTATTTGTACCTTAAACTACACTAATTACCTCTAATCGCGAGTAAGAACTTAAAAGTTACTATTCACCAAAAAAATATTTTAATCTCATTGAACCACATTTTACTTCTTAATGACAACCATGTATGTCGGATTTTTGAAAATCAAAACACAGAAGTGTTAATATTTCATTTAAACGAAAAATCAGTTATTTAACTACCACTTAGTGGTTTCACTATTCATCAAAAATTGAAGTTTTTCAGAACAATGCCAAAATTTCACCCTAAGCTATAATTGATATTACAAATTCAAAAATGATGTCTATTTTACAAAATTCCAATCATATAAGTTGCATTAATTAATTTTATAATTAATTCCCGCTGTCACAACAAATAGCGTGTTTTTAAGAAACAATTTATATCAAAAGATTGACAATTGTTTATGTCCAATTTTAATGTTAAATTAATTCTAATGACCACCATTGGATAAAATAGTAAAAATATATTCTAATTATACTTTAAAACCACTAAATAGTATAATTTATCACTCTAAATTATTTTTATTAAAAAATTTGTTTTTAAGTATTTTTCACAATTCATAAAAAATTAGAAGTTCTCAGAAAAATACCAAAAATTCAACATAGGCTAATTTCGATATTACGAATACAAAAATGAAGTCCATTTTGAAATATAAAATTTCTATAATTTTAAAAAGTGGTTATTACTATTCATAACGGCTACTTTGATTAGTCGCGGTGTTTTAGAACTCGAAGTTGCGTACAATGCAAGCTATTGCATTATTGAATGAGAAGCGTATCGTGGAAGCTCGGGGTGTTACACCTAGAAACATTCTGGAGGTTCTGGTCTTCTCAAATGAACAACTCTACTTCCTTAAAAGGAATCTTAAAGGAGGTGTGTCGAAGAAGAGGTAATCTCTTCTAACGATTCTTTCAAGTTTATTTCTTCTTCAACTTCTTATTATTTAGTTGTTTCATTATAAAGTAATAACATCAGTATCTCTAATATACTGATATGTTATTATAAATATGAAACAACCCTATTTCACCTTCTATCCATCCTACGGAAAACGAAATCACCACGCATGCGTACGCACGAAATACCGTCTCCACGCCGTGGTGTAATCTGTTTTTCCAACACCACCTTACTTGGATGGGTATAATAGTGTAAAGAATAACTATAAATAGTTATTATAACATCATTTTAATTCTTATATGTTGTATCATCCACTATAATTCAATTCAATAATTATGAGAACGATATCATCGCTCGTGCGTACGTACGGACTACCGTCTCCACGACGTGATGAGATTCATTCTCCATGTTAACCATTAAAGAATGATTATAAAGTATATATAATGAATAATAATGAAATATATGACATAATAATGCTACTGTATTTATGTATATGTATATATGTATGTCATCTACTTAATTCAATAAGAAAAAAAAAACAGCGTTCATGCGTACGTACGGCCTACCGTCTCTATGAACGGTGTATTTCATTTCATTTATCTACCTATTATATATATATATGTACTGAATATATATATGATATATAAATCATGATTTACATTATGGAAGTAAGTAAATCAAGATATAAGTAATAATAATATCAAGAACAACAAGTCCAAACATGTACGATAAATAAAACGATTTTACCCAAAACGTTGCTTTAACATGGAATTTACAAAAGAACGGGTAATATAAAGTCATAAGTGAACCAGATATGATATAATAACAATGAATATGATTCTTTAATAAGTAAATGACATTATTTAAATCGATATACAGGAGGTTCGGATACGTACGAAGCATATCGGACCTAAGGTAAGGGATAACTTTTCCAATCTCATTTTTATCTGAGATTGTTTATTCGTAAGTATTTACTGGGGTTATATTTATCATCTATGTACCTATTTTATAAAAATGATTTCATGTATGTTTAAAGTCCTTTTTACCCATTTTTACTTTTACTACATGGTATGTAATGAATCTTTCTTTTACGAGGTACTTTTTGACTTTTCCGGCAAAAGTACGAGAAGTATGTTTTTTTTAACTTATATGGCATGATGAGATTTTTTTACGGTTTTATAAATACTTATTTTCATGAAGCTTCCTCCAAAATATTTCATTACTATTTTCAAGAAAATCATTTTCTTTTAGAATTTCATGACATTTTGTGAAAAGAAAATTATTTTGAAGAAGAAAGGATATTTTCCTCAAGAATTCATTTCAAGTGTTTTGTCAAATCCATTTTCCATCTAAGATGAAATTATTTCATATGTGTCTCTTTGATTTACATGGTTTCACTTTTATTATTATGAAATGATATCCATTTATTTTATATGGATTATGTGATGATTGGATGATGTTTATGACACCCATTTTATTCGTTGGGTTATTATGAATGATGTATGTTTATTTTGTGGAACAAGTAAGAATGATTTCATTATGAGATGGGTGGGACCTATATCTCCCTCCAATTCATTGGGTAAAGATTTATATCTCATGAGATAGACATGGATGGAATGGTAAATTAATCCGGTTCAGTAATACAGGACTGAAACGAGGAGTGAACTCGATTCAGAAAGGGACTTTGTCCACTAAGATGGTCTTGGAAGCAATTCCTTGGATACTATGGAAATCGTATCATTTGTTTAATGGTTTCCACAATCACATGTTTTATTACCATGCTATTTTATCATGATTAATATTTATTTATGATCTATGCCTTATATACTGCCATGTTTTATGTCATTGCCCAAGATTTTGATGTTTAAACATTATGTTCATATTTTTAAGTTCAAATGTATATGATTTGTTTTATTTTATCCATTATTACCCTTACTGAGCATTTGATATCACTCTTAATATGTTTTCTTTTCCCCAGGATTTAAAGAAAGGTTTTAGGTAAGAAAACCAAAAGGGGAAGATCTTTATGGGATATGTTGAAGATCTTTCACCACCATTAGAAGGTTACGTTCTGAGTTTCCAAAGACACTAAACTATTATGGTCCTTGTGTGTCTGTTTTTGTTATAAATTAAGTATTACACAAAAGTAATGTAATGTCTATGTACATCAAGATTCGGGTCTCTACAGAGATGCTTTTAGTTTGTACTATTTTGATTATTCTACCATTGATTTTATTTGATATGTGATACATGATTTAGTTGGAATTTATATATCTATTTTGATAAATGTATATGACATACTTTGAAAATTATTTACCTTCTTTATTTGGAAATGTGGAAAAAGTGGAATTAAACTATTTTTCCCTGATTTTGATAAAAAATTATGAAGTGTGTATCAGGAATTATTTTATTTAAAGTTGAGAATGATTTGATTATTACTCAAATACTTGATATGGAACACCTATGTGGGACCCTACTGAGCCTATTTTCTTACACACTGCGTACTTCTTTGGTGGTGTATGGACATGGTTATGTATTTTGCTGTAGGGAAAGGCAAGGCACCACAATGCAGTAGAATGGTTTTCTATTTGTTGGGTTTGTGTAGCTGGCTGGTAAGATGGTGTGAGTTTTACTATGCTTTTACATGGATACTATTGGATTAGTTTTTTTTATATTTTTCATCCTTTTACATTGGACTAGTCTCTTGGAGTCTTTATGATAACTTTTTAGTTGTATCACTTTCATTGTTCTCTTTCAGTTATGAAATATATATTTATTCATTTTTTCTTCAACTATTTCGTTCCATAAATGTGTATATATGTCATGTTGTATACTTTAGGTTAGGTGAAATCATTCCCTTTGTTTTTTGTTTTCACCTAAGTGATAAATACTAGCTTTTGGGGATCGAGAACTCCCTTCGAGTATGTGATCGTTTGGTTCAGGTACTAGTTTGAGAGGGTATTTGGATCGGGTTCATCACAGTTTGGTATCAAAGGTTGTCTTCCCTCAAGAGTCATTGTCTTCAGACATTAAGGAGACTGGATATAGGACTCTTGGGACTTGAGAGTTATATTACAGTGAGTAATTGACCAAATATTTCCATGATGAGACTCAAGTTTCCATGTGATATTAGGAAATGTGTCTCCTATTTTTAGTTATTGATGTTAATCTTAATTTTTTTTCTAGGTTTTTTGGTTTGAATTATCATGACCTGACCCACCAGGGTTTGATACATGACTACCCCAAGACCACTTACAATAGGCCTAGGGTTAGAAACCAGCACTGATTATGCATATCCCACACATGGGAGTCATTATCCTAAAGTACCTATACACACACACACATCTCCATGCCCACACAATGATGAAATGTAAAACAACTAAAACCAATGCATGAATACATCTAATGTAACACCCTTAGACTTTACAGTATTTTCCTTTTAGGAAAAATTTAATTTTTGTTCCTAGATTTATTTATATAAAACACCAATTTAATCTTATGTTACATGAAATATAAATTTTATCTCACTCTACATGGAACACCAAGGTTGTCTTGCATTACACACAAGACTGAGTTTTACTGAACAAAAATATACTATTAAGATATTATTATTTGATATAACAAGGTAAAACCTAGCTGTTAAATTTATTTTTATTAATATTATTAAATATATTATGAAAATATATGGTTTAATTAATTGGTTACAAATTAATTTTATTTGAATATAAGAACCAATTGAATTCAAAGGTAATATTTTTATAGAAAACTATTTTTATGCTCACAAAGCAATTTTATCTTAATAAATTTAATTAACTAAAATTAGTGAGTGATATTAATGTAATATATATGTAATATATTCAATAAAATATTTTTTATATTTATCTAATATATTTGATAGATATAAGATAAGAACAAACCCAATTTTACACATAAAAACTTATATTTTAATAAAGGTAATTTTACCACCTTTTAATGGCACACCTAATTTAAATATTAATTTTGATAATTTTATGAATTTTATATGAAAAAAAAAATTTTAGAAATATGAACTTAAAAATTAGGATCGGTTTAATTTTTGGTATTTTTTTGTGAAGTTTCATTTTTTGATGAATAGTGAGAAATACTGAATTTTATTTCAAAAATGATTTTTCTTGTAAATTATTTATAAGGTTGAATTACATTTTTTACTGGTTTTAAATATTAATTAGATCAATTTTACATAAATTTATCCTATGTAGGTCATTTTAATCAATTTAACATTGAAATTGGATATAAAAACTTAGCAAAATTTTGAAGTTTTTTACTTTAAAAACCCACATTGTTGGCCCGTCTGCAAGATTAAATTTAAATTAATTTCTTCCACTTATGTGATTGGAATTTAGAAAAATGGATTAAATATTTTTAATACTACTAATTTATAATCCCTAATAATGTTAACTTATTTTTTTACCAAAAATATTTGTCAAAGTAGTTAAAATTAATTACAACGATTAAGATGAAAATTAGCTTAATAAGGGACAAAACCTTAAACTTAAGAGTCAAAATGACCCATAAAATTTTCAAAAAATCCATTTTCTGTCCATATTTTGACCATATAATTTCTTTTATCCAATTTGTGTCATTATTGGAACCAATGTACATGAGATAAACGTGGGTGGAATTCCATTTTAAAAAATTTACAAGAATGCCACTCCTCCTCCACTTTAAAATGGCACTCACCCCTTATAATTTGTCACGCCTATAAAGCTCTTTGGCTCACCCAAAATCTACTAAAATAATATCAAAAAATATCTTACTTCACAATATTACCCTCCCTTTGGGTATTAATCCAACCAAGGAAGCCCTTTGGTGCAAACTAAGAGGAGTTACCCAAAGAAGAGGTAACATCATTCCTCAAGCTCATTTGTTTTATTTTCATTATAAAACCACAAAAATATTCTTATTATATTATTATATAATAGCCTAAGTATAATAAATATACTTATATGTTTTTACTCTAAGGTTTTAAACTTCACTTACACACTTCCATCTAATGGGTAACGAACTTACCGTTCTTGTGTACGGTGAACTACTACATCATGAACTGATGTTGTTTGTTTTTTCTTTACCACCTATCATGGTTGATAATTATTATAAACAAAATATTTTTATGTGATATATATTATATTTTTTTTGTTTTAATATTTCTTTAATTTTTATATAACACACACCTTCATGGTTTCTATTTTGTATAAATACGATAACATAGTTTTTGGAAGTGTGGACTACCGCCTCCTCAAAGCGATGTGATTCATTCAAACTATACATGGAATATATTGAGGATGGTTTTAATTAAAATATTTAAAATATATTAAATCTATATAATATTCATTACATAATTACATTTCTAGGAATATAATATATCATTTTTTTATTCACACGCTAAAAAAAGGTGATAACATTGTTTATGGACGTGTGGACTACCGCCTCCTCGACGCAATGTAAATCCTTTGGCATCACATAAATTATATATATAAGTATATATTATTAAATAAATGGTATTTATGATATAACTGTCATTCTATAAGGATATAATTTTACTTACCTTCTTTCCATAATAATCATTTAAAAATGGGAACATTACTCATGTGTGCGTACAACCTACCATCTCCTTGATTATAACATTGGTTCATTTTTCATAACCATATTTCATAATTGATTTTAAAAGTATATTCTATGTATAAATGTGATAATTATTTCTTTATTATTATTCTTGATATGTTTATATAATGATCCCTTTTACCATAGTCAACCTATTAAACTAGTTTTTGACACATGAATTGAATTTAGTCAGAACACATGATGTAAACTTAATTGTTTAAGTTGTTTTATAAAACATTATAATAAGTGAAGTAAAATTGATAATAAAATTGAAATATGTTATGAAGAAATTAAATAATTAACAAAATTTTATTTTTCAGGAATATAAAGACATACATGAAAAGTTCTATGCAAGGTGAGGGATTTCATCTCAATGTCATTTTATTGAGGAATATTGTAATGTTATACAACTAGTTTCATTTATATGGTTTATATACTTCCCTTTGATGTGTTATATCGTGAATATACTTATTATTATTATATTATAAGTTTCATTTAATGTTATTACTTTATGGGGATTATGATTAAAATATTTCAAAGTGGTATGAGACACTTCGAAATGTTTAAAGAATATTTTCCTCAAGAATAATTTTAAGGATATTTCAATGGTATTTGTAAAGATAAGGAATTTCTGTGGAAATTTTTTTATTAAATACATGGTAATTTTATGAGTCCGTGAAAATTGACGGCGCATGATTCCGAGGCCCGATGTTCTTAGAATCAATTTTTTATGTTTTTTTCGGGTACATTCAGTAAACATATGAGCTAGTTATTATTACTTTTGAACCGGTAATCGAAATTGAAATCTGAGGGCACCCTTGAACTCGTAGTGATGGTATTTGCTTAAGAAGTCTATCACCTCGACGACCATGGGTCGATATTAAAAGATAGTTTTTTGATTTTTAGAGAATGAATTAAATAAAAATTAAGTGTGTGGCTTAATTTTTATTGTTGGTTAAAACCTCCTCATGGGAGTTGGAGGTGGGACCACCACACCTTAACCTCCCATGAGAGGTTATGGTGGTGGGACCCACCCAAACTCAACCTCCCATGTGAGGATTAATTTGGTGGGGACCACCTGAGGTTATAACCTCTTGAACTCCCCATTAAGTGGGGAGAAACCTCTTGAGCTCCCCACTTAATGGTTCCACCACCCTTCACATTAATTGTGCCAACCAAGTGTTTATGGATTCTTTTTAAATTTCTTGCCAATGAAATAATAGATAACATAATCTATTATTTGGCACATCTATTCACTTTGGTGATTTGAGAGGAGGATTATTGGGAGAAAGCTCCCAATGAAGAATGCTCCTTACAACAAAGAACGACCACTGAAGAACGAAGAACGATTCATCCCCCGATGATGGACATCTTCTTCTTTGATCTCCAACTGGAACAGGGGATGAAGCACCGTCCTTGAAGAATGCCGACGACATCGTCATCGACTTCTTTATCTTCTTTTCCAATGATAATGAATCCGAGGTAGGGGTGTGTTTTGTTTTGAGGAACGTTGATCCCTCCTTCTATGTTTATTTCTATTGAACCGCTTACTATCAAACTAACGTGGATGGAATGGGCCAAACGAACACGGCCCGATCCCTCCGCCATTCTTGTGAATGTTTGGTGTGTTCTTCGCATCCTTTATGGGTGACGAACAACGGATCGTTGTGAGACCGTTGTGCGACACAATGATACCAAATTGAAGACCCAACATCACGATGACCTAGCGGAGGTGTGACGATGATAGCAGGTGATAGATTGGATTGGAACGGAAAGAACCGTTCCTCGACCGTTCTTCGAGCGGGTGAATCAAGTAGTGTTTCCGGAGCTGATCGGAGGCCCGAAAACACGGTATATGACTATGGGACATCGGGGAGACCTAGTGTCTGAATTTTTATGATGAACATACCGTCCGAACAAATAACGGACTTCACAGGAGGCGCGTTGGCCGGAGGCACCGTTTCTGGAAAATTCCAGAATACATGACGTATACTCATGATGAACACGCTGTGTAGTACAGGCGTTCTACAGTTTTAGTTTCGGAAGTTGGACAAGTAACACATGACGTGTTACCCCGATCATATGGCGTGTATTCTCTCCACAGAATGGAAGAAGCAGTTTCACGAGACATGGCGTGTATTCTGGGAAATACACAGACACGAGCAGAATTACATGGCCAAGAGGCACGACATGTATTCTCTATGAAGAATGGAATAAGTGTCTTTGCGAGACTTTGTGTGTATCTCGTGGGTACACAGACACGAGGTGGAGTACACGGGCATGTACTCCACCACATGGAAAGGCATGGACAGTAGCACAGGCTACCCCGTGTATCAGTTACACGGGTTAGCGAAAATGGTTTGAGGCCGTGTATGAGCACATAGCCAGTGTACACGGAGCCAAACCCAGTTGGTTGGACATGACGTGTAACCATACCACACGCTGTGTACTTTCTTTCCTACACGACCAGTCTTACGACACGAACTGTTGAACACATGTAGTACCCGTGGTCTGAAGACACGACGTGTAACCATACCACACGCCGTGTACTTACTTTTATACACGACCAGCCTTTTAACACGGCCATTGTACATGGGAAGTACCCAAGGTCTGAAGACACAGTGAGTGCTTTATTCCAACACGCCGTGTACTTTTTTGGAAATGGCTTGGTCATCTCGTCTCTATGTCTTGGACACGTATTGCTTGGATTTTCCCCCTATGACGTGGCGGAACTTTGAGACACTTGGCTTTCGGAGTAGATCCTCTTGGAATCAAGCATGCTTTGTGCAGAACCCTATGGCTGGCTGTGCACTGACAACTATTTCTAGATCCTGTGTGGGTTCGATAGCATTGACGACTGTTCCTGGATCCTGTATGGGTTCGACAACACTAGGACTATTCCTGGATCCTGTGAGGGTTCGACAGCTCCAACTACTATTCTTGGATCGTATGTGGGTCTGAAAGCACTGACGACTGTTCCTGGATCCTGTGTGGGTTTGGCAGCTCCTTTTACTGTTCCTGGATCTTGTGTGGGTTCGAAAGTTCTGAATTTTGCTCCTAGATCCTGTGTGGGTTCGACAGAATAGATGATTCAGTGGATACATCTGATCATCTCTATCTCTCAACAAAAGTTGTATACTTGTGTGAGATGAGTCAGTAACTTTGTGTTTTCCTCACAATTGAGATGGATTACTTGATAACATAGTTATATGTATGAGAATATACCTAAGTGGGGTTATTTGTTGATTTCATAATTTTTGGTTTATCCTTGTTGGATTTTGTGAGACCTTGAGGGTCTCGAGGTCCCTACTGAGTATCTTTATACTCACCCATGCACGAGCTATGCCCGCACCTCATTGTGTTGGATGCAGACAACAGACAATGATGACCGAGGTTGAGTGTATGAGGATTGGACGGTACCCGGAGGTGGAACTCACGACGATTCGGTTCCCCGAGGAGACTGATGGACATGGAGTGATGATGAGGTTATCTATACCTACCCTTCAGGTAGGATCCATGGTGGATGATCCAGGAGTTCTTTTCACCTTTGAGTTGTTTTTCCTTTTTAGTTGTACTTGTACTTTCATTTGGGCTTGTATTTCTGGCCCCTTTACTTTTCAGCACTCTCTTGTTATACAGTTTTACTTAGTGTTTTGTATACATTTGTGCACTCTATTGTGTGTGTTTTTAGTTATAAAGGCAATGCCTTCCCAGTTTAGGTATTTATGCCTTTGGTGCTAGTCGCTAGCCCCTGGGCTATGGAAGGCGGGCTTGGGGTAGTCACGACACGGGCCCCGGGGGACGGGTCTGACAAATTGGTATCAGAGGAGTCGATTCTACCTCAGAACTTAGGACTATGATCGTTTCTGTGAAGTAATAGTGTTAAGGGTACTAAGTGTGGTTTTTAGTTCAGGGAGTCTAGTGTTGGTGCGGCGGCCGATGTATCCATACACCAGGACCCTGACTTCTGATTTCTGACATAGTGCATGAAAACACTGATTGCATGTGTGTTTCAAGAGTTTTATTAGTGATCTCTTTGAGTCAGATCACCAGGTATAACTTATTGACCATGGTGAATCTATTTCTTTACAGGATGCCTCCACACAGATAGCCAGCCAGGGTTCCGAGAGTTGTACGAGATGACAGCCCACCGAGCGATGAGGCCTCAGTGCAGTGCCCTATTACAACGGAGGCTCTAGCAGTACCACTACCCGTTGGGCCACCAATGCCACTAGCCCCAGCAGCAGAAAGTGCACGCCGCCTGAGCGCATTGCACGAGTTCCTGCGCCAAAGGCCGCCCAGGTTCAGGGGCGAGATAGACCCACAGGCAGCTGAGGATTGGATGGAGGCTATGGGGAGAGTGTTCAGACTAGTAGGGACACCAACAGACCTTATGGTGATCCTTTCCGCGAGTCTTCTTCAGGAAGTAGTAGGCAGATGGTGGAGCCTGATGCTCCAGGTGCATGATGAGGTGACACTACTCTGGGAAGACTTTGAGAGCCTGCTTCGGGTGGAGTTTGTCCCAACCACCCTACATGTGGTGCAGATATAGGAGCTACTACATCTATAGTAGGGTAGAATGTCGGTGGCACAATACTCAGTGAGGTTCACCGACCTCTCACGCTACTGCATAGATATGGTGCAGGACCCATTCTTCAGGGCCCAGACCTTCGAGCAGGGGATCAGGAGAGAGATCAGGGCTTCAATAATCTCCCTCAGCATCCCAATGCAGGCGGGGGTGTTGGAGCGAGCCCTCTTAGTGGAGAGTTTCCTTGCTGAGCAGTCACCAGTAGAGAGACCCGCCACTGGGCTTCACGTAGCAGAGTCTTCTATAGCTGGCAACAGACATATGTCACCAAGGTCCAAGTGGACCAGGGCATCTGGTGGAAGACCTCAGGAACTGGGTTTGGTTGTGTGAGGCACATGAGACTGAGCCATTCATTCGAGGAACATGCAGTGTTTTACATGCAGCGGGTAGGGTCACATGGCTCCTGACTATCCGACCCGCCGTATAGTTGATCAACAGACAGTGGAGGGACCTCCCAAGCAGAGGCAGAGGTTCGATCGAGGCGATCTGTAGGGTGCAGGTGTACATGGCAGAGGATCTGGTCATTCAGCTGGCGGTGGACGACGTTACAAGGTGTTACCACCACCACTACTATGAGGTCCACCCCGACCGCAGGGAGCAGGTGAACAGGGAAGAGCTCAGCTCCAGGAAGATGAGTCTTATGATCACGACGCTCCGAAGATGATTCGAGGTATGATCTGTGTCTACTCCACCTTGGTTTTAGTTCTTACAGACATAGGTTCCAGTCACTCTTCCATTTCCACCACCCTCATTCAGAGCTTGGAGATTCTGACAGAGCCATTTGCTCGATCCTTACGGCTAGAGAGTCCTACGGGAGCAGACTCGATGATCATGCACTGGTTTCGGCATTGTGAGCTCACTCTAGGAGGAGAGAGTTTCGGCTGGGGTCTCCTCATAGTGGCATAGAGGCCCTACAAAATCATCTTGGGTATGGACTGGTTATCTACAGTCCATGCTCAGATCGACTGTATTAGGCAGAAAGTGCGGTGTGTCCACACAGATTAGACCAGGTTCACCTTCGCCAGAGAGAAGGGAGCCTTTGCAGCACAGGACAGAACTACTCGGAGGAGGGTGTAGCTGATCACTCATTAGTTGGCCTGCCTTACCCTCAGAGCAGTTGATGTAGAGAGTCCAACTTATCCTGTAGTGGTGGACTGGTACGCGAATGTTTTCCCTGATGATGTTCCAGGTCAACCTCCTCGCAGAGAGGGGGACTTTTACATTGACTTGTACCTTGGGACAACACCAATATCTATGCCAGTATATCGGATGGCTCCCACTAAGCTTCATGAGCTGCGGGTACAATTGGAGGACTTGCAGGGGAAGGGATTCATCTGGCCCAGTGTTTCTCCTGGGGCATCCCTAATTCTGTTCACCAAGAAGGTGGATGGAAGCTTGAGGCTTTGTGTCAAATACCGTTTCCTGAACCAGGTCACCATGAAGAATAAGTACCCACTCCAAAGGATTAATGACCTCTTTGATCAGCTGAAAGGAGCATGGTGGTTCTCGAAGATATACCTCAGATTGGGATATCACCATCTTAGAGTTTGAGATGAGGATGTGCAAAAGATGAATTTCAGATGTCGGTACAACCACTACGAGTTCTTGGTTATGCCTTTCGTCATAACCAACACTCCAGCAGTGTTCATGGGTCTCATGAATAGGATTTTCCAACCATAACTCGATTGATTTTTCATAGTCTTCATCAACGACATTCTGATTTACTCGACTACTGAGGAGGAGCATGCCTACCATTTACAGGTAGTACTGGATAGACTCTGAGAGCACCGGCTTTATAGTAAGATCTCAAAGTGCCAGTTTTGGATCTGAGAGGTTCACTTTTTGGGACATGTCATCTTGGAGGCTGGAGTTGTAGTGGATCCAGCGAAGATTGAGGCGGTACTTTCTTGGGAGCCACCCATAAGTGTGACAGAGGTTTGGAGTTTCTTGGGTTTGGCTGGATATTATCGGAGGTTCATACTCGACTTCTACAGAGCTGCAGTACCACTATCATCCTTGACAAAGAAGAGGAAACCCTTCGTGTGGTTAGAGAAATGCCAGCAGAGCTTTCAGGAGCTGAGGCAGAGGCTGACTAGTGCCCCCATCTTGAGACTTCTAGATGAGGGCATAAGGTACGTAGTCTACTGTGACACATCAGGGACCTGACTCGAGTGTGTCTTGATAGAGGAGCGAGCAGTGATCACTTATGGTTCTCATCAGCTGAGACAACATAAGAAAAACTACACCACCCATGACTTGGAATTTGCAGCAGTGGTCTTCGCCTTGAAGATGTGGTGGTACTATCTGATGGGAGAGTGTTTCACAGTTCACTCTGACCACCAGAGTCTCGGGTATATCTTCTCTCAGAAGGAACTGAACTTGAGACAATGACATTGGCTTGAGTTCCTCCAGGACTATGACTTCAAGATAGTCTATACTCCTGGGAAGGGGAATGTTGTATTAGATTCACTCAGTAGGAGATCTGGTATACAACTTCTAGTATAGGTGATAGAGCAGCTGGCTGCTTTACAGATATCCTTTGTGAACTGAGATGGATCAGCCTTTCTTCAGCCTCTTATAGTCACTCCCCCAATTCTTCAATGAGTCTCAGCGTGGAGACGCTGACTACGAGACACAAAATGCTCAGATATCCACAGGGGAGGCACCTGATGGATTTTTTGAAGGTGTGGAGCACATCATCCTCTTCAGAGGACATACTATGGTGCCATTGTCACTTCAGGAGGAAGTGTTGAGGGAGTTTCACACATCCCCTCTAGAGGTACATTCAGAAGTGACGAAGATATACCAAGACCTTTGAATACAACACTGGTGTCCAGTTATGAAGAAGGCAGTAGCGGAGTTTGTCTCTTGATTCCTTACTTGTCATCAAGTGAAGGTAGAGCACCAGGTACCAATAGGCTTGGTTCAACCTTTAGAGGTCCCAGAGTGGAAGTGGGATGGGATATACATGGACTTCATGATAGGACTTCCATGTATATCCAAGGGTCCCGACTCGATTTGGGTGCTCATTTATCAACTCCCCAAGTCGGCCCACTTCCTACCGATCAGAGAGTAGGGTTCAGTAGAGAGATTGGGACACCTCTATGTGTAGGAGATTGTGCGGCTGCATAGATTACCTTATTCTATTGTATCTGATCGTGATGTACGTTTTACTTCCCGACTATGGAAGGGGTTACAGGAGGCTTTCAGGATGCAGCTTCATTTGAGCACCACCTTCCATCCTCAGACGGATGGCCAGACTGAGTGGATCATTCAGACCCTCAAGGACATGCTACGTGCTTGTGTCCTCGACTTTGGTCATAGTTGGGAGGATCACTTACCTTTGGTGGAGTTTTCATAAAACAAAAACTATCACTCCACCATTGGGATGACACCTTTTTAGGCGTTATACGAGTGACCTTGCAGATCACCCTTGTGCTGGACTGACCTAGGGGAGTTAGGACTAGTGGGACCATAGATGGTACGAGCTACCACAGAGAAGGCCCAAATCATCTAAGAGTGGATGAAGACTGCATAGAGCAGACATAAGTCATATGCTGATAGGAGATGGAGATCTTTAGAGTTCGAGGATGGTGACCACATCTTTCTACAAGTCTCACCTCAATGCGGTTTATGGAGATTTGGTCGAGGTGGAAAGTTATCTCTGAGATTCATCAGACCTTTATAGGTCCTCATCAGATAAGGCGAGGTGGATTACCGCTTTTCTCTTCTATCTCAGCTACAATGGGTGCACGACGTCTTCTATGTATCCTAGTTGAGGAGATACGTGCACGACCCTTCTCACATCATCGACCATGGGGAGCGGGACGTCGACGATGGGGCGACATTTACAAAGGTTCCAGTAGAGATTGAGGATCAATAGGAGCAGGTCATTTGTGGATGGTTGATACCTCTGGTGCACGTTCTTTGGCAGCACGGGAACCTCTAAGAGATCACATGTGAGCGGGAGGCTCAAATGCGTGCTCAATACCCCCATTTGTTCCCTTAGTTAGATTTTTAGCTTATAGGGACGTAAATCCCTGAGGTGCGGAGAATGTAAAGACCCGAAATTTCTGTGAATTTTTTTTCTTAAATACATGGGAATTTTATGAGTCTGTGAAAACTGATGACGCATGATTCCAAGGCACGGTGTGCTCGAAATCAATTTCTGAAGTTTTTTTAGGTACATTCAGTAAACGTACGAGCGACTTTTTATAACTTTTGAACCGGTGCTCAGAATTGAAATCTGAGGGCACCGTTGAACTCACATCACCAGTATTCGCTTAAGAAGACTGTCACCTCAATGGTAGTAGGTTGAGACTAAAAGATAGTTTTAGGATTTTTAGAGAATTAATTAAATAAAAATTAAGTGTGAGGATTAATTTTTATTGTTGGTTAAAAACTTCTCATGGGGGTTGGAGGTGAGACCACCACACCTTAACCTCCCATGAGAGGTTATGGTGGTGGGTCCCACCCGAACTCAACCTCCCATGTGAGGATTAATTTGGTGGGGACCACCCAAGGTTATAACCTCTTGAACTCCCCATTAAGTGGGGAGAAACCTCTTGAGCTCCCTACTTAATGGTGCCACCACCCTTCAAATTAATTATGACAACCAAGTGTTTAAGGATTCTTTTTGAATTTCTTGCCAACGAAATAATAGATAATATAATCTATTATTTGGAATGTCTATTCACTTTGGTGATTTGAGAGGAGGATTATTGGGAGAAAGCTCCCAATGAATAATTCTCGTACCAACGAAGATTGACCATCTAAGAACGAAGAAAATTTCATCTGCTGACAGTGGACATATTCTTCTTTGATCTCTAACCAGAATAAGGGAGGAAGCACCGTCCTTGAAGAATGCTGATGAATTCATCCTTGACATCTTCATCTTCTTTTCCAATGAAAATGAATCTGAGGTAGGGGTGTGTTTTGATTTGAGAAATGTTGATCCTTCCTTCCATGCTTATTTCTCTTGACCCGCTTACTATCAAACTAACAAGGAAGGACCAGGCCAAATGAACACGACATGATCCCTCCGCCATTCTTGTGAATGTTTTGTGTTTTCTTCGCGTTTTTCATTGGTGAAGAACAACAGATTGTTGGGAGACCGTTGTGCGATGCAATGATCCCAAATTGGAGACCCAACATCACGACGACCTACCAGAGGTGCAATGACGATAGCGGGCGACAGATCAAACCGGAACGAAAAGGACCATTCCTCAACTGTTCTTCGAGCTGGTGAATCAAGTCGTGTTTTCAGAGACGATCAGAGGCCCAAAAACACCAGAGACAACTACATGACATTGGGGCGACCTAGTGTCTGAAGTTTCATGATGAATGGACTTCATGGGAAGTGTGCTGGATGGAGGTGCCTTTTCTGTAAAATTCCAAAATACACGGTGTGTACTCATGATGAAAACACCGTGTAGTACGGGCGTTCTTCTGTTTGAGTTTCGGACGTTGGACAAGTAACACATGGTGTCTGAACCCGGTCACACGACGTGTATTCTCTATGCATAATGACAGAAGTGGCTTCACGAGAAATGTCATGTATTCTGGGAAATACACGGACATGAGAAAAATTACACGGCAAAGAGGCACGATGTGTATTCTCTACGTAGAATGGCAGAAGCGGCTTCGTGAAACTCGGTGTGTATCTTGGGGGTACATGGAAACGGGGTGGAGTACACATGCATGTACTCCACCACACGTCCAGGCATGGCCAGTAGCATGGGCTACCCCGTGTATCAGTTACACGGGTTGGCGAACACAGGTTGAGGCTGTGTACGAGCACATGGCCAGCGTACACGGAGCCGACCCCAGTTGTTTGGACACTGTGTGTAACCATACCACATGCCATGTAATTTCTTTCCTACACGATCAGTCTTACCACATGGGCCGTTGCACACGGGCAGTACCTGAGGTCTGAAGACACGATGTGTAACCATACCACACGTCGTGTACTTACTTTTCTACACGACCAGCCTTTCGACACGGTCGTTGTTCATGGGCAGTACCCGAGGTTTGAAGGCACGACGTGTGCCTTATTCCAACACGCCGTGTACTTTTTGGAAAATGTCTTGGTCATCTCATCTCTGTTTCTTGGACACGTATTTCTTGTATTTCTCCCCTATGATGTGGTAGACCTTTGAGACACTTGGCTTGAGGAGTGGATCCTCCCTGAATCAAGCATGCTTTTTGCGGAACCCTGTGGCTGGCTGTGCACTGATGATTGTTTCTGGATCCTGTGTGGGTTCAAAAGCATTGACGACTCTTCCTGGATCCGATGTGGGTTCGACAGCACTGAGGACTGTACCTGGATCCCGTGAGGGTTCGATAGCTCCAACTACTGTTCCTGGATCCTGTGTGGGTTCGACAGCACTGACGACTGTTCTTGGATCCTGTGTGGGTTCTAAAGATCCGTTTACTATTCTTAGATCCTATCTAGGTTCGATAGTTCTAAATTCTATTCCTGGATCCTGTGTGGGTTCGATAAAATAGATGATTCATTGGCTATATCTGATCATCTATATCTCTCTACAAAAGTTGTATACCTGTGTGAGCTGAGTAGTAACTTTGTGTTTTCCTTAGGATTGAGATGGATTACTTGATAACTTAGGTATATGTATGGGAATATACCTAAGTGGGGTTATCTATTTATTTCATACTTTTTGGTTTATCCTTGTTGGATTTTGTGAGACCTTGAGGGTCTCAGGGTCCCTACTGAGTATCATTATAATCACCCCCGCACGGGCTATGCCCACACCTCGTTGTGTTAGATGCAAATGAGAGAAAACTCTGACCAAGGCTGAGTGTATGAGGATTGGATGGTACCCGGAGGTGGGCCTCATGACGAGTCAGTACCTGGAGGAGACTGATAGATGTGGAGTGTTGAGGAGGCTATCTGTACCTACCCTTCAGGTAGGATCCGTGGTGGATGATCCAGGAGTTGTTTTCACCTTTCAGCTATTTTTCCTTTTCAGTTCTACTTGTACTTTCAGTTGGGCTTGTATTTACACCCCCATTACTTTTCAGAACTCTCTTGTTATATAGTTTTACTTAGTGTTTTGTATCCAGCTATGTACTCTGTTGTGTGTGTTTTCAGTTATAAAGGAAATGCCTTCCCAGTTTAGGGATTTACGACTTTGGTTCTAGTCTCCAGCCCCTGGCCTATGGAATGTGGGCTTGGGGTAGTCATGGAACAGGCCCCGGGGTGGGTCGTGACAGTATTACCATTAATCAACATAAAACCTCTTTTTCTTACTTATCCTCCACTAAGGAATTGTTTACAAGTCCATATTATTTATTCAATAGGGCTATTTTATGATATGGTATATTGTTTATTATTTATCTCAATTATTTGATATGAGTAATGCTTTGGACTAGAAATGAAGGGTGGGGTCCAAAATTTATATTCCCCTCGATGCATCGATAGGTTCCCATCAGACAAATTAGTTGAAAAAATTGAACAATTTTCTACCCATAGTTGTAAATCATCTTGTGAAAGGTCTTGACGGTATAATTTTTCATGTGTCTCAGACATGACATTTAGTAATTAATCATTTCTTCCATAGATATTTCAGTTATCATTATTTTTATTCATGATGTTTTCATATGATAAATCTTATAGATGACTTTCATTCTTAGTTTATTGATTAAATGGAACATATTTTCAATTTTTTTACCTTTCCATATTGATTATGCCTTATTCTGTTATCGAAATGACATGCGTTATCAATTATTCACGTTTCTATGTTGATTTATTTTCATCAATTCATCATTTCTTCCACTTTAATTGACCTTACTATGAATTTTATCTCACCTTTATTATTCTTCCTTTCCCTAGGTTATGAAGAGGAATCCTTTGAATGAGTTTCTAGGATGATGAGATTTTACTTGTGTTATGATTTATTTTTTTCCCCAATGTATTATGGGTATTGTGCATATAATATGGTTTTCCAAAACTACTAGACTGATTAGTATTTTGGGATTTGATTCCTTTGTAATCATGCCGATGTAATAAAATAATTCACAAGATCTGGGCTTCCGGGGTCAGGGAATTATAGTTGGTATCAAAGGATGTTTAGTATAAACCTTGTAAACTAGATTTAAAAAAACATAGATTAGTGAACATAACCCTAAGATAGAATTTGAGGATAATTATAGAAGGACATACTAGATTTTTGGTAAGGTAGAGATTATGTAGATCTTTTTAGAAATAAATCCCTATCTTGATACTACAAGTGGATGAGATTATGGCATAGATGTACCTAGGGGTAACAACTTCGATAATGTACTTTGGGACTGAATCAAGTGTAACCTAGTACATGAAAAAGAGCCTTACTACGCACCTATTTTGACACTCCCAAGGGATAATTTTAGGATAATTTTTATTTTCTTTTCAGACCATTATGAAATATTTGAAATTAAATATATCCCCAAAGAAACCGTGTTTAATATTATATGATTAGTTATGGAAAACATTTTCAATTTATGATTAGTGTTTCACTAGTATTGGGATTATAAATTATGTTACATAATGTTATGATCTAATCCAGCATATTCCATTATTTAGAAATAGTTCCTAGAAGGAAGAATGTCATCAGTACTCGTGGAAAATGTAGAGATTTCCCTATTGGAGAAACCAATATAGATGGTATTGGAACTGAGAATATTATGGAAATATTAGGGAAGCCTAACTAGTTTATGACTCATAACCTTTCCCAGATATATAATCCTATTATATAATGAGATTTTATAATTTTAGATCACTTTATGCAATAAAGGACCCCATCATTTAGTGGGACAACTAACCCAATGGCATCATAGTAATGGATTAAGTCTTTAGAGAATATATTCCTAGCATTGAGATGTAGTGAAAAGTAAAATGTTACACTTGAATTGTATTATCTCAATGGTGATACAAATCAACAGTGTTTATTGATCTAGAATACTAGGGAGGAAGAATAAATAGAACTCATGTAATAAAGAACTTTTAATGAAACATTATTTTATAAATACTTCCCTCTTGAGAAGAAACGGTGATGAAGATAAAGTTACTTAGTTTAAAGAAAAAAAGGGGAAGAAAGTGTTTAAGTGTATGAAGATAACTTTACCATGTTATCAATGTATTCTAATAATTTCATATACAACACAAAATTTAATATTGATCATTTATTTTAAGGACATGTATCTGAAGGGCACTGGTGTATCAAACCTTTTCTTCATACGATGAAATGGTTTTATATTCTATCAAGACAGATAAATAATTATCAAAGTCTTATATATTCAAAAGGATGTAAGAGAAGAAGAGAATGGAAGAGAAAACAATAGATAAAGGGAATAAGGGAAAGGATGATTTTCCCATATGTGAAAACTATGGAAAGAATCACCCAGGTAATTTCTTGAAGGGATTGAAAGTTTTTTATAAGTGTAGAGAAAATGGTCACTAGGAAAAAGAATGCAAATGGAAGAATGAAAGAACTACTATTCAGTGTTAAAATTACAAGGGGATGTGGTATTATGAAAATGAATTCCCTAAGCATCAAGGGAATATAACTCCAAAGAAGATAAAGGATCAAGGTCAAACATTTTTTATTGACACAAACGAAGTGGAATGATTAATTTATTTATGTATTTGGATCTAAGAAATATATTGTAAATGTATTTTATTTTTCTTTTTTTAATCATATTAATTATGAAATATATAATGATTATATTTTAGAAATTTTTTATTAAATATTTGAGATCATATATTGAATGGTACCCATAAAATTTATTCATTAGCAAGTTAATTTTTTTTGAAAAATACATGGTTGAGGGAGAGATAATCCTTAATATGTTCATAATGTTGAGACAAAGTTGTTTGGATAAAGAAATGATTGATTTTGATATGTAATGACTACCTTGTAACTGATTAATTATTTTTTTACAAAGTGTTTTATGCTATCATGGAGTTTAAAAACATTATGATTTTATATAAAATATCCAATAATATGTGTTTTACTTATAGAATAATGAAGAATTCATGTTCCCAATAAAGTATATGGAAATTCAAGTTATTACCATATTTCAAGAGAGTACATGATAAAGGTGTTCACATGTTCAGTATGCGATGATTAAAGAGCCACTTCATGTTGATTGAAGGTTAATGATAAGTTCATTTTGGAAATTCAGTGACCTTCCTTCGAGAGCATTGGATCAAAATATTTGGGAAACTTTAACCATTTATGAAATGGTTTAAGTTGATATTTGGATTAAGTTTTAGAGATTAATATATTATATCACCATATTATGAAATCTCTGCTATTAAATGAAGTAAAAATAGTTCAAGGAATAAAAAATGATAAGATTGTGTTTATGAAATAGAAAAGTATATTTACTTATATTCTTATAGTGTGAAATAATTCCTCAAATATAGGAAAAATGGTTTCTAAATAAAACTTTTGTCCTATTATCATCATTATTGATGATATTAATGACTATTTTCATAACAATGGTTTAAGGATTTGTGGTCATCTACTTTTAGCTGAGCATGTTCTCTATCACTCTCCATCAAATCTTGATTGTTAGATTTTTCTAATGTATCCATGTTTCAATTTCCCACCTATATTATCCTAATAGGTAATCTAGTTATGTGACCATTGTACTTCCATTTCTATCTTATTAAGAAGATGTGTTATTAACCCTATTTATGATGTGGATTTTTCATCAATAGTTTATTTTCAAATATCAATCCCTTGATTATCGAGATCAATTTTGAATTATTGGGATGCAGTTTATTTATGGTGAGGAGAATGTAACACCCAAAGAATTTAAAATATTTTCCTTTTAGAATAAATTAATTTTTTGTTAATAAATTTCTTTATACTAAACAATAAGCTAATATTATGTTTCACACAATATAAAGTTTAGCTTTCTCGACACAGAACACTGAGGTCAGCTTTTCATTACACGCAAGACGGAGTTTTACCAAACAACAATATCTTATTAGTATATTAGTATTTGATATAATAATATACAAAATAGACATTAAATTTATTTTTATGAATATTATTAACTAAACAATGAAAATATATGGTCAAATTAATTGGTTAAAAATTAATTATAAATAAATATAAGAACCAATTGAATGTAATGAGAATATTTTTATAGAAAACTATTTTTATGCTCACAAAGTTGTTTTATCTTAATAAATTAAATTAATTAAAATTAGTGAGAGATATTAATGTAATATATATATTATATATTTGATAAAATATTTTTTATATTCATCCAATAGATTTTATATCCATAAGATAAGAACAAACCAAATTTTATACATAAAAGCCTTTATTTTTATAAAGGTAGTTTTACAAACTTTTAATGGCGCACTTAATTTAAATACGAATTTTGAAAATTTTATGAATTTAATATTAAAAAATAAAATTAATTTTTGAAATAGAAACATCACAATTAGGGTAGGTTGAATTTTTGTTATTTTTTTGTGAAGTTTCAGTTTTTGATGAATAGTGAAAAATACTAAATTTTAATTCAAAAATACATTTTCATTTAAATTATTTATATGGTTAAATTAAATTTTTTATTGGTTTTAAATTTTAATTAGTTTAATTTTACTTATATATATCTAATTTAGGCCATTTTAATTAATTTCACATTGAAATTGGATATAAAAACTTAGAATTTCTTTGAACATTTCTACTTTAAACCCCCATATTATCATCCAGTCTGTAGGATTAAATTTAAATTAATTTCTGCCAAGGAATCCTTTTAGTTCAAACCAAGAGGAGTTACCAAAATAAGAGGTAACATCCTTCCTCAAGCTCCTTTATTTTATTTTCATTCTCCACCCCTCAAATATTCTTATTTCATGATTATATAATAACCTCATTATAATCAATATACTGATAGGTTTTTATTATAAGGGTTATACCTACACTTACACACACTTCCGTCTAATGGGTAAAAAATTTAATATTCTTGTGTACGGCGAACAATTGCATCATGAAATGATGTTGTTTATTTTTTTCCTTTTCCACCTTTCATGGTTGAGAATTATAATAGAAAGACTATTTTTATATGATATATATGATATTTATTTTTCATTAATACTTCTTTAATTTTTATAAAACATATACCTTCATTCATTCCATTTTTTGTAAATATGATAACATCGTTTGTGGAAGTGTGGACTACCTCCTCCTCAAAGTGATGTGATCCATTCAAAATATACATGGAATATATTAAGGATGATTTTAATTAAAAATATGTGACATAAATGAAATATATATGATTTTTGTGGAATAATTACATTTTTGGAAATATAATATATCATTTTCTTTATTAACACACTAAAAAAGGTGATAATGTTGTTCGTGGATGTGTGGACAACCACGTCCTCAATTTGATGTGAAACATTTTAAATCACAAGTGTTTTAGGGAGTGTGGAATCTCAGGTCTGGTCATGCAGGACCTTCCCACCCAGATCTTAGAAGTTTTTTTTTCTGATGTGGAATTTAAGCCCTATGACATTTCTTATATATTTTATCTTCCTGCTTTTGTTTAGGATTTTCCTGATGTTTTCCTAGATTATTTATTTAGGATTCTTCCAGAAAGGGAGGTGAAGTTTATGATTGACCTGGTTCTTTATACAAAGCTAATTTAGATACCTTCCAATCATATGTCACCAGGATAGCTAAAAGAGATCAATATTTAGTTGGATAATTTATGGAAATGATTTTTCCCCTAGTGCTTCACCTTGGGTAGCCCCAGTGCTATATTCCAAGATGGTATATGGTTCAATCCCATTATACATGGTCTATCAGAAGTTGAACCAGGTGGAAGTTAAGAATAAGTATCCTTTTCCTTGTGTGTATGATTTGTTTGATTAGTCAAAGGGGGAAGTGGTTTTCAAACATTGATCTTTGGCCAGGTTATCATAAGATCAGAGTTCGTGATTTTGATATACCAAAGATGGATTTCATGAGTAGATATGACCATTACAAATATATTATGACTCCATTTGGTTTGAATAATTATCCTATATTTTTAATGGATTTGTTGAATCATATATTCCATCAATATCTCAACACATTTATGGTAGTGTTTATGGTTGATATTTTGGTTTACTTGAGATCCAAGCATAAGAACGAGCACCATATGGGTTTGGTTTTTGGAATCTTGATAATTCACCATTTATATAGAATGATCTAAAAAATGAAGTTTTTGGATCCAATAATTGAAGTTCTTAGGGAATGTGATTTATGATCATGGATTATTAGTTGATCCTGAGAAGGTAAATGTTTTTTTTCATGGGAATAACCATATAATTTCATTGAGATTCAGATCTTCCTTGGTTTTTCTAGATACAATCGAAGGTTTGTTAAGGATTTCTTAAAGTTATGTTCACATTTGAATTCTATTAATAGGAAAGGGGTGAAACAAATATGTGATGTAAAATGTTAGTATTATTTTGATGAGTTGAAATGAATTCTGACATTAGCTCCTATTCTGATATTACCTAAGCCCGGTAAGGGGTATGTGGTTTTCTATGATGCTTCTGGTGCTTTTTTGGGTTATGTGATTATGGAGGATGATCATGTGGTAGCTTATGTATCTTTTCATCTTCTACCTCTTGAGAAGAATTAACCCAATCATGATTTAGATATTTTTGTGGTTATAAATGTTCTTAAGTGATGGAAACATTATCTTTTTGGTGAGAGGTTCATACCATAATAGTTTGAGATATATGTTTTCTCAGAAGGACTTGAATATTATATGGAAATGATGGGTGTAATGCCTTAAAATGTTTGACTTAGATATCGCCTATAACCCTAGAAAGGGGAATGTCATTGTAGAAACTCTTAATAAGAAATTTCCATCACAAGATATTCTAGAATTTAAGGAAGAGTGGAACCTTATGGGGATTTTCACTCGGATATATATGGATGCTCAGGAGGATATTTCATGTATGATTTTTATCAGTGTTCAATTATCATCATCTCTCATTGATACTATACTGAAAAGTCAACAATAAGATGACGAGTTCATAGGAATTCAAGAAATCCTATATAGTGGGGAGACTGTTTCAGGTTGGTCTCTCTCTTCAGATGGTATTCTCAGTTTTGGGGATTGGTTTTTCATCCCATCATCTGTGAGGAGTTTCGTATTTTTTTATTTTCATAGTTCTTCATGGTCTGTTCATCCAAGAACTATAAAGATGTATTATTATATGAGATGACCATTATTGTTTCTGGGTATGAATCATTACATTGCTGATTATGTGTCTCACTATTACACCTACCAATAGATAAAGTAAGAGCATCTGAAAGCTTCTGGTTTGCTTCAACCTATTCCATTGTTGGTTTTGAAATGGGATAAGGTATCCATGGAATTGTTTTTGGATTAATTTGGACTCCCAAAGGGAATAATTATATATGGGTAGTGATTTGTTGGTTAAAAAAGTAAACTCATTTCATTCCTATCAAACACACCACTAAAGTTGAATATCTGGGTAACCTGTATGTGCAAGAAAGTGCGAGGTTGCATGGGGTTCCTTCTTTAGTTGTTTTAGATAGGGATCCTAGGATTACTTTGAGGTTTTGGGGGAGTCTCTAGGAGGTTATTGGGACTCAGGTTAGGTTGAGTACAACATACCATCCATAAACAGATGGTCAGATGAAGCATTGTATTCAGATCCTAGAGGATATTCTCCATGCATGTGTCTTAGATTTTAGTGGATTTTGGGATAACCATATAGGACTATTAAGGTTTTATTATAACAATAGTTTTCATTCATCAATTAGAATATATCATTTTGAGGCTTTATATGGTAGCCTGTAAAGATCACCTCTTTGTTGGGTAGATGTGGGAGAAGCTTCTCTAGTTGGACCGAGTTTGGTTCAAGAGACATCTTTAAGGATTCAGGATATACGTCAGCATCTGGTTACATCTCAGAGTCAATATAAATCTTATGTGTATCAACAAGGTCGTCCTCTGGATTTTTACAGAGGTGATCAAGTTTTCTTGAACGTTTATCCTTGATTGGGTTACTATCGACTTGGAAAATTGGGAAACTTTCCTCTAAGATATGTTAGACCATTTGAGGTCACTGAGAAGCTTGGGTTGGTTGATTATTAGTTATAATTTTTGGTCCAGTTGATAAAGATTCATGATGTTTTCCACAAATTAAAAGTTAAAAAATACCATCATGATCCCTCTTATTTTCATAGTTGGGAAGAGATTGAGTTAGATCCAAATGTTTCTATTGTGGAGTATCCAGTAGTGATCATTGACTCTCAACTAAAAGTATTGGGTGAGAAGTCGATTATTTTTGTCAGAGTTTTATGGAAGTAGATATCAGATTCTCATGAGACTTGGGAGAGAAATTTTTTGATGAGGGGGAATTTTTCTCACTACTTTATGGGACTTCATTCTTCTACACGTCTTCTTATGGATGAAAAGTATTATGGTGGGGAGTTTGTAACATCCTATTACCCACTTTCAGGCATATCCATTCTCTTTTCTTGTTTTCCACCTTAATTCTTGGGACTCAAAAAGATAGCTAACATTTTCTGAGAAAAATGGCCTAATGTTTAGGGATGTATGTTTGTTTGAATTAATTTAGTTCGAGTATAAATGTGTTAATGGCTTATAAGGGTTGTCCCCAAGTTCAGAGAACACCTGAGGTGGTTTTTGTTTTCATGTAATAATATTGAGTTTTTCTTTATATAGGAAATTTACATGCCATGTAATGAGAGTACATGATGTGTATTGGTTTTCAGGATTAATTCAGGAGTTGAGTACACAACGTGAATGATTACATGCCGTGTAAGGGTTAAATGATGTGTAATGATAAAATATCAACTTTTAATAAAAATTCGATGAGTTTTTTTGTGTGTGTATGTGATCCCATTGGATTACACGAAATTTAAATGGATTATATTATATGTAACTATAACAGAAAGGGGTTTTAGGGTGCTACATCAGTTGATTCTTATTTCATTTTTTCACATCCTTACTTTCTCTCAATCAAAGGCTCTTCTCTAACAATTTTTTGAGACTTTGTTCATTTTGTATTGATTATTTTAGCATCAGATCATTAGTCCATTTGCGTTGTATCTCTCCATGTAAGAGATCCTTTCTACTTCCTCATTTCCTATAATCATGGTAGTTCCATTTCATTGCATTATTGTATCCATTGATTTAATATTATGTTTCTATTTATTCCATTCTAGATACATGGTGTGATATTATTTTAGGGGCCATTTCCTTGTTGGTTGTTGGGTGGAAGATGTACTTTCTTGAGGTATTTGTTGTTTCCCCTTCTCCACTGATCCCTCTATTTAATTAAATCAATTATGAGATGTTTAGATTGGTTCTAGGGCCTCTGTTTTCATTATCTAGTTCTTTCTATTGGTGGATCCCATTATAGGCATGTGGGACATGGGTTTTGAGGTAGGTGGTTTTGTTCTTAGCCTGTGTTGGTGAACTGAATTGCTCATGTTTTTGATAAAATATTTTATTAAATTAAATGACATGATTTATTGATTTAATTTGTGTGTGTGGAAATGATTTTTTAATAAAATATGTTTTTCCATAGTTTTGGTAAATGAAAAGATTTTTTCAAAGCATTATGAAATGGTTTTGTGAAATGTATTTGAAAGTATGACATGATAAAATGGTTTGATGAAATGGGTTGGAAAATAAAGGACATAGTAATCCTTGGTTAATTATTTAGAAGGTTTAATAATATTTCTTTTCCACTTTTAGGAGTTTTTCTCATGGGGATTTCCTCTAATTCCTAGGCCCGTTATTCTAGGGACTTATTAGACATATTGGGGGTTCTATTTTTGGGGTGTTACTCTGATCTCTAGACTTTATTCACATGTCTAGAGGCTTTATGTGTGTGAAATTTTCTTTTTTAGGTACAAGTGTCCAAGATACCTTGAATTAGAGTGATCCTTATCATGTTGTTTCTAGTGATTCTTGGCCAATTTGGGCTAATTTTGGTTTGTACTATTTTGATTATACTTATATGGATTTCATATGATATGTGATTAATTCTTTGGTTTGACATGATATATCTATTTTGATATATATATATGAAATTATTTTAAACTAATTGAAATGCATTATTTGGAAATATATAAAATAAGGAAATTAAACTGTTTTTCCATGCTTTGGTAAAATATACTAAACTTTGTATCATCCCTTGTTTTCATTTAATTTAAGAAATATTGGATTATTATTTAGAGACTTGATATAGAATACCTGGGTGGTACCCTAAAGAGACTATTAGATCACACCCTGTATACCCCTTCGGAGGATTGTAGACCTAGTTATGTCTTTCAATGCAGGGAAATGCAAGGTGCTGTAGTGAGGCATCAAATTTTTCTGTCAGCTGGATTTGGGTAGCTGGATGGTGAGATGGTCTAGGTTTTCCCACACTTTCTCATAGAGAATTTTGGAGTAGCTATTTTAACTTTTTCATCATTTTTTTGTAAGTATCTCTTCGATTTTGTTATACTTCCTTTTCAGCTGTATAGATTCCATTTTTATCTTTCAGTTATAACATATATATTTATTCACGTTTTCTTCCATTCTTTTGTTCCCTAAAAGTGTATATATGTCATTTTTTCTACTTCAAGTAGGTTGAAATCATTACATCTATTTTTTGTTGTTTCCTTTGTACTAAACGCCAACCTGTTAAAATTTTGAATGCCCTTAGGGAATATGATTGTTTGGTTTGGGTACTAATTTGAGAGGGTATCCAGGCCAGGTTCATCGCACAAATTCTTCTATATTACTTGATCCATCCCTTTGTAATCAATATACATCCTTAAATTACCATCCACTATTTTATAGAAAAAACTGGGATACCCTATTAAGATACACTACGGTGTAAAAATCCCCTTTACAACATATCATCAATATAAATCTACAACACCCAAAGATCAATAGGGTCCATTCAATAAATACTCATTGATATAAGATATGTACCTCGATATAACTCTATGCCACACTCAATCTCCTACCTCAAAGTTAAGCTAGAAACATATTCCTGAAATACATAAAAAAATGCTTTTCCACTCTTAGGAATTCCCAAAATTCAACTTTTTTATAAAAAAGTATTAAACTCATAAGTTAAGATAAAATGATTTGAGGTTTAATATGCTGTGATCTATTTCTTTGATCTCTATATCTCGAATGAAAACTAAAAAATCCTTATCTATATTAGATAAATTCACCCTCCTATAGTATAAATCAATAAATACTTGAAAAAATGTATCCAATCCATGACAAGTATGACATCATAAGATAATATATGCAATAAAACTACACATTATATGACTACTCCCAATTATCAACTCACACCCATGAATCACCTCATATAACCTCAAAAAATTACAATATAAGTATATAAATAGAGAATTTGAAGAAGTTTATCTATGTGAATCTCTAATACTCTTACTATAATAGGAATAATAAATGAATTTGTTTCACTAGAACAAAATAAAATAGATTCATGGGTAAAAAAGATATAAAATTTACCTTATATAACCTTTGGTCCTCTTACCCATCAACTTCCACTGCATGTAGTTTTCAATGGATAACTCACCTACCACACTATCCTACTTTACCACCTCTTCCTCACCTCTAATAAACCACTAAACCCTTAGGATGTGGAAAATACATGGGTCATCTCTTACAAAATCACTCTATAGAAATATTCAATTGGTTTATTTTTGTTTTTGTAATGTAAATAGTTAGGGTGGATACTATATTTGACAAGGTTGAGCATAAACCATCAAATTTTACTCTATAACACATTGTAATACCTGATAAAATGAACAAATTAACTAAAAATGTCATAATACACAAGAATAACATACCACATTACCATTCCCACATGAAGAATACGAATTAATAGATCCCAAGAATTATGAATAAGTAATTCTATGCTTATGGCCCAATTTCCTAGGGAATGAAGAGATAATTCTTCAAGCATCAACTTGCACCAATATTTTTTATTATTCTTCATTTATAACACTAATACTCACTATAGTCCTTTCAATAATCATAATCTTCAATGATATCTCAAAAAACATCCTCAGAGTTAATGGGATAACCTTCCAATGAATCTTTATTTTCAGTCCCCTCTCAAATTGAAGGGATCTACGCTCCTCATTTGATATAAAATATTGGGAACATCATATTAGGCACATAAAATTTACTAAATACTTATGAAAATTATAATTTCCCTATTTAATAGAAAATATCTCCCATTGAAACTCTAATAAAATAGTGGTGACCAAAAACTAATCTAAAAACTAATCTTGAAAATGACTCTAATTGATCATGGAATAATGATGATCTCCATGGAAAAATTTCCACCACTATAACGTTGACCCGCACATTGATCTCACCACCAATGGAATCTAATGCTTGTTGATTTCCTAAATAATTTAAAAGGATATCTATAGTTCATGAAACCAACACTTTTTCACAGTATCATAAATGAATGACTCTTACTTTGGAAAGAATCTACATCAAAACTCTTGTAACATTATTATCCATACCACAACAACTTTCAATACCACCCTTTGATTATTAAAATTATGCACTTCCCTCACCTTCTCTTCCAATACCATACAGTTCCAAGAAATGTGATAAAACGGTAGATAAAAAAGTATATAAACCCAAAAATTCATATGTTTCTACTCACACCACCTCAAGGCCAATCAAAAATATCAATTCAATATATAACAAACACAATCAATAGGCTCTGATACTATATAATTCACAAAATCACAGCTTTATAATTACCGTGTTGACATTATGACATTCCTCTAATAATTCTATATAGACTATAAATGTCTATTCTTATAATCATAGGGTCCCTCTACATCCTTAGATAATTCCAAATACCTATTTTACATACTAAGTTCAAGTAATACAACAACCTTACCAATTGATGCAATCCTCATCAATTTCTACTATAAAATCCATCCTAAAAACCTCAGCTTGATACCATTATGTTATGTATTAACCCCACAATATTTACTCATGATACAACAATGAGATTGAGAGTAAATCTTAAAGGCCACCTCTAATAGGCTAAGGGATGGTGAGTATAACCAATGGGTTTAAATCACAAATATGGGAGAAATTAACATTTTTGTTTATATAGGACCAATCAACCAAATCTATAGTATCTGCAACACCAATAAATGAATATATATATGAGTACATCACACACAAAACTAAATAAAATAATATACAAACACAAAAGGAAGGTATGAATATATGAATCTTTCTATTCCCAACTAGATCACCTCATGCTAAAGATAACATCTCCCAACATCACCTTTGACTTAATCCTGTAAGTACGAAAAACAATATAAAAAAGTGGGGTAAGTAAGTACACCCAATATATTCTTCCTCTAACCTATACTATATCAAGTGAATTTTCATAATAATATCACGATGAATTATATATATATATATATATATTATTAATAAATTTCAAGAGGTATATTCTATTACAGAAAACCGCAATCACCATTAACCACATTCCAGCATTTGAATCACCACATTCACCCCATATCAAACACCTCATCTCATTATTCACACCTCCAATAGTGTAATAACTATAACCACAATAACTATTTACCACTATAATTATAATAAAAAAACCACATATAATAACTATATAGCTAGAACAACAACAACAATATATTGTTATGACAAAAAAAACAACCATAACTTTTTTGGGAACATCCCTTAAAAACACCACATATTAACATACCATATCCTACACGGGGAATACCATTTACATTTATACCACATAAAAAAAGAGAGGATGAAACACTATCACAATTAACATAAAAAAATCAACCCATATAAATCAACACACTTATCAGTTCATATAATCATTATTAATATAATATAAAATATAATATCATATTATTTTCTCTTTTTCTAACATCCACATGTCCTCATGGAACCTAAATCAACCAAGAAAATAGTTCTACCACAATTTATATATAATATTCCATAACCTCGTATCAATATAAACCTTGCCACTTTTTGAATTATATTATTTCATTATTCAATAATTATTGAAGTTTATAAAAGTGAATTAATAAAATAATGTTATTATACTTCACATAATATCACCTCATAAATAATCAAAATAAAAGTGGAAAACCCCATATTTATATTTTATATCAAATAAACCTCTTAATTAACTTCAAATTAAATTTATTATTTCATGATAATTACTTACAAAAAGATTTAAAATAATATCCCATCTTCCCATTCATCCAATTTTTATATAATTATTTAATTACGATACTACACACATATTTACCATAAATCATGTAAAACCCCATGTCCATATGGGTGTTTGGAGCTGTTGGAAATTTTTAATTTTCATTTTGTGGACGGGCCATGTTCTGAATTGGGGTTTGAAATCAAATTCCGAGAGTTTTGATAGATCAAACATGTGTTTTTTGATGTGGAATGGAGCTTGAATTCTAGGTTAGGTGGTTTGGAAAGCACCAAGATAAGGTAAAGGTGGCTAGGTTATATGGTGGTTATAACACCCCAATATTTTAAAATAACACCATTCGATATTGTATATAACACGCAACAATACGCTTTAACGAACCACATAATATTATTATTTTATGACCCTTATAACATATCAATTTAATTAGAATATATGAATAAATATAAATAAATTATGAAATGAATATAAAGTTTATAATCAATAAAATTGTATTGATAAATTCTTAGGAAATAAGCACTCAATTATTAGTAAAGTTATTTTATTCTTCAAAATATGTTTTCTTTAGAAATGGTTTTTATTTCTTTTTGTGAAGGAATATTATAATTAATTTATAGAAATTCTAAAAATCATACCCGTTAAAAATAATATCATTTTTTAAATCATTATATCAAAATTAGTTCAGTTTTAATTTTTTTAAAAGATTGATTTTCTAGTGAATTGTGAAAAATACTGTTTTTATTGAAAATTGTATTTTTTTCAATAATTATAAATTTAAATTTTGTTTTAAAATGGCTTAAAAGTAAAATTATTTATATTATATATTTAATTATCCAATTATGTTCATTTAAATCAATTTTATGGTTGAATTTAGTATAAAAACATTTATATATATAAATGGAATTTTCTAAAAAAACAATTTTCATGGACTTTTGTGTTTTTATATTAAATTAATTTCTATAAATTCTAGATATCAAATATTGAAAAATGGAATCCATATTTTTAATTAGAATTTCCAAATTTGGTAAATATGACCCTTTTATTTTTGGTCATTATGAATAGTAATTATAGTAAATTCTTATGATCATGGTATAGGTAAACTGGGTCAATTAGGTTTAAAAATAATGTGATAAGACTTAAAACTCATTCAAAATCTTTATTTTATTTCATTTTATGAGTATATTTAGTCTATAATCATCCAAAATTAAAAATTATGACCCTTTGTTTCCATTAAAATTTCATTTTTAAATTTATAATATTTAAGTAAAATATAAAGTCGAAAATATCACTTTCTTGATTTTAATATATATAATATTTTTTTGATAGTGATAGAAAATAATATCTTAGGTTATAAATTTTTATTTGAAATATTAATAATTTTTTTATCATGATAATTTATTTTTAATTTATAGTGATAAAAAAATTGCCTTAAATGCTTACGCAACACCAATACAGTGCTTGTACAAACAGTAAAAAAATAAAGTAAATTATTTTATAAAATATAAAATTAATATTTTTTAGGTGTTTTAAAGTGTAATAATTTTTTTTAACTTAAATAAAACATATTAGATATGTTTTAAAGGTTTAAATTCTATTCATACTATTTTCATGTTGTTTTTAAAGTCAAATTAAGCGAATTGTTCCTAAAATGACATTAATAGTATTTTATGTTAAATATATTTTATTAAATTATTTATATATTATAAAAATTACAAAATAGGACAATAATGATTATAAATAGCCGAAAATTTCATCTATTTTCTCTTTATGATCCAATTTTCACCTTATAAGTAAAATTATAACCCTTTAATATTGAAAATGTCATTACAACTGTTAAGGTTAAAATTGATTAACCAAGTGGTTAAACCAAAATACAAGGTTTAAAATGATATATAATCCAATAAAATTTTATTTAATGATTATATTAAGATCATATATTCATTATATTTGAATACACATCATTTTGTAACCATATGACATGAGTTAGACACATATTATATTATAATATTTCATGTATTTACAAAAATGATATTTTATAATAAAACATATTTTATTTAATGATTTAAAATTTATAAAAATAATATATTCGGAAAATATATTTATATATGGTTTAAAATATTAACCATGATCTATTTATTGGTCAATTTTACATTTATAGTAACTTTCTTGACCTTTGAAGAGTGAAAAATTTAATGTTGAAGTAATTATCAAAAGTATTAACAGAGGGTTAAAACCAAGAGATAAGGGTGAAAAAATGACCAAAAATTGCATAAATTTTGTTGTATGATATGATTTATAACCATAATCACATTATAATAAAATTATTTTAATTTTCATCCAGTTTTTCACGAACATTAATTTATATTAATTTAACACTTTATGTAATTCCAAGAGTGCCCCTCCCCTCACTTATAAAAGGGCAGCTCCTATCCAACATTATTCACAATATTTTATCCTTATATATTATGAAATACCTACAATTATATGATCTTATATTCATTAAATACATCATATAGCTTCTTGTATTTCTAAAATACCGTTGTTTCACGCACTAAGGTGTAATCTAAAAGAGGTTACTCAACGAAGAGGTATATCTCTTAACTGTGTGTTTTCAATTTTATTTATTCTTATAACTCCTATAAATCTATGGTATTCATCATAAAATAATAATTTAAGTAACATAAATATAATTAATTTTTATTATTATTATGTAACTATCATTATACACCCTCTTTTCCATTAAATGAGAAGTAAAATTATCACTCATGCGTACGTGTGGACTACCGCCTCTATGTAGCGATACAATTAATTTTCCATCACCATATTTTATGGATGGTTATTATGATGGTTTTATTGTTTATATATTCTATTTATGATATAATTATTATTATATAATTATAATATCATATCTACCTTCTTACATTTCTATTAGTTGTAAAATGATAACATCGCTTTTGCGTACGTGTAGACTACCACCCCTACAAAGTGATGTGATTCATTTTTCATTTATACTTTACATGGATGGTAATAAGAATATATTTAATAAATATTTATGAAACATATTATATAATAATGAATCTATATTGGTGAATTATTATTTACCTTTATTTCATTCCATCTTTCAAAAATTGAAAACAACGTTCATGCATATATATGAATTTCCGTCTATATGAATGTTGTAATTAATTTTTCTATATCTATACTTTATGGATGTATCTAAATATATATAATGAATATATATGAGTTTAAAGTTCTTTTAAAGTAATTCAAACTTGAGGTATGGTTTCTCATCTCGCTTGTTTTTTGTGAGACTTATGACATATTCACCACTCGTTTCATTTACATGGAGTATATACTAACCATGAATGTATTTTATTATGATATCATGAAAATTATAGGTATTTAAAAATATATATAAGGTTATCTATTTCATGAGGTTTTGATACGAATATTACCAAAGTAATAAGGGTTTTATGTTACAATATCATTGTTTATCAGGATTGTTTATTGTTAAGTTTTTGATGAAGAAATTTCATGATAAACCTATAAATAATATAATTAATTTTACTATCCTCTATTTATTTCTAGATATTATATGTTTTAATTTCATTATCATCTCTTTAAATACTCAATATACAGAAAGAATATTTTTAAATATATCGGACTTTATTTCTCTCTTCGATCGAAAATCATTTTCCTTCCATGTCTTTGTTCTCCAAAAATATTTTCAAGAATGGTTTTAATAATCTCCATTGATTATTTTAATTAAATTTTACAATTTTTTAAATTTTTTCAATTTTTTTAAAAAGAAATCTTCTTTTCATTTTCTGAACGAGGTACTTTTGACTTTTTACCAAAAATATGAAAGGAATATTTATTTTAATGTTCATGACATGAAAAATATTTCTAACCATCACAGACACTAAATGATTTAAAAATTATTTTACAAGTTTACAAGGTTATTTTTAATTAAAAATGTTTTCCAAAATATTTTGGTAATTTTTATATTTTAAATAAGTGATTTCAAAGTTAAAAGAGCATTTTACTCAAGAAATGTTCCAGTGACCTTTTAAAATAATTCGTTATCTATGATAAAATACTTTAATGAAAATTATGATCTAATAGGTCTATTTTAACACCCCAATATTTTATGAAATATTTTTTTTCTAATTAAATTTAATTTCATTGATAGATTACATTATACAGAAAACTAAGTTGAGACAAACCAGAATATATAATTAAAATATTATTATTTAAACAAGACTATTATAATTGGGATCTTAAATTTGATAGTATAAATAAAATAAAAATAAAATAAAAATTAATTATGATTGTTTTAGATAAATAAAATATATTTATAAATAAGTACTTAATCTTTTGTGAAGTCTTTATACGTTTCGAAAATCTATTTTTCCCAAAAAATGATTTTTATTTCTCTTTATGAACATATAATAAAATTAATTTTTAACGGTTTTGGAAAAATTGTTTTAAAAAATGAAATAATTTTTTTAATTCATCATTCCAAAATTATCTTAGAATTAATTATTGAGAATTTTCTAAAAAGATTAATTTTACAATGAATAGTGAAAAATACTAATTTTTATTGAAAACTGCCTTTTTGTTTAAAGTATTTACATGGTTAAATTATATTTTAAAATGGTTTTAAAAGTAAAATTAGTTAGATTATATTATTATTAATTAAATTTTATATAATATAAATCAATTTTATGTTCAATTTTGTTAAAAATACATTTTATACTTATGAAGAAAAATTCTTAGGGAAATTTCTTTTTCGTTATGTCTATAGGTTTAATTTTAAATTAAATTCTACTAATTCAATGAATTTAATTTGATAAAATGGATTAATTATTTTTAATAACCATAAATAATATCATATAATAACTCCAAATTATTTTTTGGTCATAATGAATTGTAAAAATAGTGATAATTATCATGGTTAGGGTTAACATGGGTTTACCGAGGGGTTAAACTACAAATATATGGGTTAAAATGACCTAAAATCTTATCCAATTAATAATTTATGGATATATATTGACCTTATGTCATTAAATTATTTATATATAACCATTTTTTTATCATTTTGCTATGTGTATAATGTGGTTATATCTTTTTAGTTTGAAAAGTTCTATGTGTTTCCTCTCCCCCACTTATAAAAGGCCCCCTCTCCTCCCATCTTCAAACTTAAAAAGCCTTTTTGTTTATCCAATTCCTACCCAAATACATTAATTAATTAACTTCACATGTCATAGATGCATTATTTTGATTATTAATCCCTCCTTAGAGTCATTAGGTGTGAAACTAAAGAGGTTTTATGAAGAAGTGGTATAATCCTAAACCATTCATTTTTTATTTTCTTTCTTCTTCCACCTTCTTAAAATATTATTAAAATATGATGATATAATAACATAATTATGTAACATATAATAATATTTTATTATGTTATTTTCATAACCTACATCCATATACCCTTCCATAAAATGGGAAATGAATCTGTTGATTGTGTGAATGACAAACTATTGCCTCGCAAACTGATATGATTTTTTTCCATCACTTCCTCTCATAGACAGATATAAAAACAGATTAAATATATGTATATAATATTTATTACATAATTATACTTCTGTTATTATAATATCACATCTACCTTTTTAACTTACAATCTATTAGAAAACAACAACATCGCTCGTTCATATGTGTGGACTTTTGCTTCGATGAGTAATGTTAAAAAAATATTTCTTTCACATTTTAAGTAAAAAGAAATAATTAACTCATCTGAAAAATGAAAAAAAGATTACTTTTGAATAATGTTTTAAAAATTAGTACAAGGGTAAAAATAAATTTAAACAATCATTCATGAATAGTAAAAAAACATTCTTTAAAACATTTTTTGAAAACATAGACATGGATGAGAAATGATTTTTGACTGAAGAGAGAAATAAAGTCAGTTTTGCTTAAAAACATTATTTTTGTCTATTTAGTTATTAAAGAGAATAAAATAAAATAAAAACATGTATTCCCTAGAAATAAAAATAGGATAAAAAATTCAAGAGTTTCTTGAGAGGTAGATCATAAGATTTCATTATCAGAATAATAATCATAAAAGATTCCAATAAATGATGAGATTGAAACATAAAAAAATTACCACTTTGATAAATTTTAAATAATAAGATGAATGAAATAAATAACCTTATATGGATATATAAGTATCGATAATTTTTATAATAATAATCATAAAAGACATTCAAGGTAAGTATTTATACCACAAAAAAGAAACAAGTGGTGAATATGTTACAATCCTTATTCTTTATTTGGATGGTTTTTTATAATGATGAAGAGATGTTTATGAAACCCATTTATTTTCCATGAGTTAGATAGTTTTAAGAAATCATGTTTTTTTCAATTGGTTATAATTATGATGAATGTTGTATGATCTTGCAGCACACAAATATATAGTTTTCATTATGTGATAGGTGGGATTAGAATTATATATCCCTATAATGCATTGGGAAATGTTTTATATCTCATGATATAATTATGGAAAATAATATAATTTTCTTATTATTCTATAGGAAACAATCTGATGTTCTTGATCTAATATGGGAAATAAGTTGATGTGATTGATCTGTTATGGGAAACAAGTTGATGTGTTTGATCCATTATGGGAAAAAGTGTTGATTCTTGATCCACTATGAATTTATGGTCTTTGTCGTTAACCTTGACACATGAGATGGTTTCAATACATGTAATGGTATGACACTTATATTAGATGAAGTTATGGTTCATGATTGATTTATGATGATTTCTCACTCTTATGATTTATTTCTTTTGAAATGATTATGTTTCATGTCATGAATAGTGTCTCTGATCCATGATAGATTAGGTATGGACTTTTAAGTTATATTAATGATCACATACCATTATGCTTATCTTATACTTTTATATGATCATAGATTGACATTCCCTATGTTTACACTTACTGAGAATTTGAGCTCACCCTTTCTTATGTTTCATTTTCCTAGGTTATAAAGAAAGGTTTTGAGTTGGGTATGTCAATGAAGAGTACTAAATAAGAAGATATTTATGGGAGATATTGAAGATATTTCCTAAAATAATAATATATTGTATTCATTCTCTAAATACACTAAAACTTTACGATCCTCAGGTGAGTATTTTTGAAATTTATTGAATATTCATCTAAAAATATTTAACATTTATGTATGGAAAGCTTGGGTCATAACATTTGGTATCAGAGTAAGGTTTAGTTAACCTTTGGAAACCAGGATGATAAAAATTTAATGAGAACCCAAGGTATAATCCTAAGGATAAGTCCAAGTATAGGAAAATGTCTTAGAATTTTGGTGAAGGATAAGGTGAGTGATTTCCAAGAAATTACATCCATGTCCGAATACTACAAGTGGATTTGTATTCGCAACAATTGTATATAGTGTTAATAACCCTAAAAAGGGTTCATTGGGATTTGAATAAATCGTAACCTTGTGCATGATAACATTCCTTGTTGTAAACCTAGTTTGATACTGCTAGAGGATATGTTTGGGAAATTCAGAAACTCTTTATGAACCATCATGAATGATTTGAATAGATGATCATGAATGACCTATTTTAATCCTAAGGTGTCATAGATTGAAAATAAGGTCTCATTTTTTAAGATTTCCTATAAATTATTATATGGTTTCCCAATATGATTATTATTGATTATACTATGATTTTTGGTTTTAGTTAATGAATGAATCTTGAAGGAATCATTTGAATAATTAATGTTATAGAAAATTCAATGTCCATCCTCATGAGAAACCAAATAGATTAAAAGCTGGGATGAAATATTTTGTGACTAAGATCGCTGAAATCTATCAAGCTATAGTGGTAACACATATCATGTTGAATTTATAAATTTAACATGGAGGGAGAAACATGCCAGTGAATCTTTTATGAAACAATGTACACCCTCCATAAATGGGACTTATGATCCATTAGTTACTTGGTGAAGGATCAATGTGATGTAAATTATACATTTTTTCTCCATTTCTCAGACTATGAAAAATTTATCCTATCCATTAATCATTTGGAAGGCGAATAAAATTAATGGTGGAATATTATTAATAATATGAGACAAGAGGATGAAATAATATAATTATAGTGATATGATTTTAAGATGATATTTTATAATAATTAATTCCATCATATTTTACATACAAAATGTAGAATGAATTTTTTAAGATTATGAAAAAGAATTATGAATCCATTGGTACCCATTAGGAAAGTTTTACAAGACTTGAAAAATATTCTTATGGTTTAATAATTATCCCTGAATGAAAAATTGATTGATTCTTTAGTGGTTTGAAACCAAGTCTTAAAAATGCATTAGTTATAAGGGGATTTGGAAGCAACGAAGAAATCATTTGATTTGCAATTAAATTGGAAATGGAAGCTGGAAACCCAAATGGTTTTTTCTGATAATAAAAGGAAGATCAAGATTCATGGAAGCCCCAGTGGGATATCACATAGAAGGAATAATACTTTTCAAACTCATAATTTTCAAAAATGTGGTAAGGAACACTCATGTGAATGATTTAAAGGAACAAAAATATTTTTCAAGTGTGGGAAAGATGACCATCAAACAAAATACTATCAAAGTAATGTGAATAATCTAGTCAATGAAAGGAATTAATAGAGGGTTTAACATAATACTCTATCAAAAATTCAGTGCTATAGATGCAATGTGTTTAGAAATTATGTGAATAAATTTCCTAATATAAGGGCTAATGAGAATAATAAGCCACAAAAACCTCTAAAGACAAATTACAAAGGGAAATATTATACACTCAAAATAGGTGAATTGAATCTTGATAATTATGGAAAAATTATCCTCTAATATAGAGTTAGGAATTTCTTGTTGGATTTTTTTATGAATGAGCCCTATGAAAATCATATTTTTCATACTTTTGTGAAATTTGATGTTATTTTGAGCATTGATTATCTCTCTCTATATAGATTCTGGAATAAGGAAATGACATTTGATATTATGAATTAACATATGATCATTTATCAGTGAAAGGATGAACCCATGATTCTAAAATAAATATTTTTTTGCTAATATTGGTTCCTATTTAAGTAATAAAGGGCAAATTATCTTTTGTAATCATATATTATTTTATTATGACTTTATTTTGGAAGATTATTAGGGTATATACATTTTGGTATGAGACTTTATGAGTGATTAAAATTATTACAAGATATTTTTTAAGTTGATCATGGAAGGATGTGAGATCAAATCATTCCCATAATTTAGATTCAATTTTGGTCTGATATATTTTTAATGATACTTAAGGTTAAATATTTTTGGAATGAGTTAAGTAGAACTTTGGGTGTTATTATTGATGTTTTAGAACTTAATGATTTGTATTTATCCATATTGTATAACCTGTGCTAACCATTTTGGTTTTCTTAAATACCTAGAGACAGGAGGAATAACCTTCCATCATTTGATGGATCTTATGATACATTAACATTTAATTCTTATGCTTCAGGCATGAAAAATTTATCTTGAATATTCATTTCTTAGTGTAAGAGATGAAGTAGAAATTGATTGAAGCATAACCAAAGTATGAGACTGTGCTTATTAAATGGAAGGAAATCAAGTAAGTATATCTTATCATGAAAATTCTAAAATTTTGGAAAAAGGATATTAAAATAAAAGTTTTATACATTTACAGTTATTTATGATGAATGAATGGTCTTTTCACTTATTACAAATTTATGGATTTTTGGATGTTAACTTTCTCCTGACCACATTCTCTATTAAAAATTGGGTGTCAGTTTTCTATTCCATATCCATATTTTTACTTTCCACCAATCTTTTTCTATTTGGAAACCAATTTATGCATTATTCAATATGTCTTTTTAAATTTTCCCTTTTTTTCATTTTTAAGATGTTGTTTTATCATACCTTTTAGGATGTGGGTTTTCTGAAAATTAATTTTCAAACATCAAACCGTTGATTACTAATATCAAGTTCAAATTTCAATTATGAAATTTATTTAAGGGGGGTGTAACTTAATACCTTGAGATTTTATTAAATATATATTTTTCAAATAAATTAAATTTCTTTGTTATCTTGCATTATAGGAAACATTGATTTGTGACGAACCACAATATACTATTAAAAATATTATTATATAAACATGACCATTATAAGATAGACATTAAATTTTGTGGTATTAATAGGAAAAACACATTTTGAAAATTTATTATGAAGTTTTTATATAAGGAAAATACATCGGTAAATAAGTACTTAATTTTTGGTGAAGTCTTTATATGCTTCGAAAATACATTTTTCTCAAAAAATGATTTTCATTACTTTTTTGTAAACAAATAATAAAATTAATTATTTAAAATTTTAGAGTTTTTTAAAAAAAAAAATCATTTTTGAAATTATAATTCCCCAATTATTATAGAGTAAATTCCTGATATTTTTTCAAAAATATTTATTTTACAAAGAATAGTGAAAAATATATATTTTTAGTCAGAAAATGAATTTTAGTTCAATGTACTTACAAGAGTAAATTATATTTTAAAACAATTTTAAAATAATAATTAGTTTAATTATATTAGTATTAATTTAATTTTGATCATTTAAATCATTTTATGTTTAATTTTGATATAATTTTTTTTTATACTTTTGATAATTTTCTCTTTGGGAAATCACTTTTCCTCAAGTCCATGGGTTAAATGTTAAATTAAATTACCCTAATTATGTGAGTCAAATTTTATAAAACTAATTAATTTTTTTAAATAATCATAATTAATATTATATAATAAGTCAAACATAATTTTTTGGTAACAATGAATAGTAAAAACAATAAAAATTAATTACCACGTTATGGTTAAAATGAGTTTATTGGTAGGTAAACTAAAAAGATAAGGGCTAAAATAACAAAAAAATTGTCCAATTCCTATTTTATGTCCATATTTAGATATTATGTTATATTATTAATGATAGTGATCCATTTTAGATCCTTTTGGTGTGTGTAAGACTTGGGTATATCTTTTTCTTTTCAAAAATTCCAAGTGTATCCTCTCTCCCACTTATAAAAAGGCCCCCTCTCCTCTTCTCATTACACTTACAAACAATTTTGGTTCAAAATATCTATACTCAAATCCATTAATAAATTACCTTTTAAAATTCTATAGTCCTTGGATTTATTATGATACCCTCAAACGAAGGATTTAGGTTTAAACCTAAAGAGGTTCTCCGAAGAAGAGGTATAGTCCTAAATCTTATATTTTTGTATTATCTATTCATCCAAATACTTCAAATATTCTTCATATACGATGATATAATAACATTAGTATCTCCCTTATACTTAGATGTTTTTATTTTTGTGTCATAACCTACACCCATCTCCTCTTCCATCAAATGGGAAATGAAACCCTCGATTATGTGAACGACAAACTACCACCTCATGGATAATTATAATTAATTTTCCATCTCCACCTATAAAATTAATATATAATGTTGGATTTAATATATATATATATATATGATATTTATTAAATAATTATAACATTTTAATTATAATATCACATCTTCTTTTTTACCTTCTAATTTTTTGGAAAACAGTAACATTGCTCGTGTGTACATGTGGATTACTCCCTCCAAGAAGTGATGTGATGTGTTTTCATTTTATTTTGACATGGATGGAAATAAGGATATATTTAATGAATATATTTTATATATATGATATTAAAATTATTCTGGAAATGTGAATTAATATTTACCTATTTTTTCTTCTATCTGTCAAGAAAATGGAAATAACTTTCATGTGTATGTATGTCCTACCATCTCCATGAATGGTGTAATTCATATTTATATTTTAAAATTTTATGGATTTCTATAAATAAATATTTTATAAATATATATTATATTTATATTATTATTAAAATTATTTAAATTATGGAACCACAATCCAATTACAAGGACCAAAACTTCTAAACCAAAACAAACATGAAAAATGAAGCAGTTATCACTCGAAACAGTGATTTTAAGAAAGAATTATTAATGAACAAGGGATAAATGGGTATAAGTAAATAATATATGGTATGATATATATGATAATGGTTCTTTAATAAATTTATAATCAATAAATATTTATCGTATATGTGGTTCGAACGTGTATGAAGAAAGTCGAGACTTGATGTAAGGGGCTTTTGTCTCACTTTTATTTATGCGAGACACATGCCATATTGACCACTTGTTTATTTTTTGTGGTGTATATAATACCCATGAATTTATTTTAAAATAATTTTTATTAAAATTATGCAGATTTATATATCCATAATAGGTTATTTATTTCACAGGTCATATGATTCAAAATTTACCAAAGTGTCAAGGTTTTTTTTGTTACAATCTCATTGTTTATTAGGATTGTTTATGATTATGCTTCCGATGATGAAATATTATGATATAAATATCAATAAAAAAATAAATTTTCTGATAAACTAGTTATTTATATATAATATTTTTTTCTTTTACTTTCCACTTTTTAATAACTAATGATACTAAAAGAATGTTTTTATGGAATACTAACTTTATTTTTATCTTTGGTCAAAAATAATTTAGCTTCCATGTCCATGTTTTCTATTTTTTTTCAAGTATATTTTTTAATATTATAAAATTAGTCTATAAAGTATTTTTTATACTTTTTCTAATTTTTTCAACGGAAATATTTTTTTTCATTTTCTGAAAAAGGTAATTTTGATGTTTTACCAATAATACAAAAGGAATATTTATTTTAACGTATAATAAATGAATGGTATTTCTCCCCATCATGATAACCCAATGATTTAAAGTATCCTTTACAAGTTTCCAAGTATATTTTAAATTAAATTTTTTTCTTTAATATTTTATAAATTTTTATATTTTAAAAAGTGATCTTCAAAGTAGAAAGGGTATTTTTTTTAGGAATTTTTTAAGTGATATTTTTATGGTAATTTTATTCATAAGAAAAAAAACCTTTAGAGTTTGTTATGTTTTAATGGGGTTATGATCTAATGGTACCGTCATTTTTCTTTCCCTATATGGTTTATGATAATAATGATGTGTTATTTATGAAATCCATTTATTTTCCATAAGTTATTCTATTATTTATTTATTAGATGATTAAAAAAACATGTTTTTTAATGGGTTGTATTATAATGAATATTTTATGATATTTTGGCACACATATATATGGTTTTCATTACAAAATAGGTGGGACTAGACATATATATCCCTTTAATAAATTTGTTAATTTTTTATACCTCATGAGATAATTATGGGAAACAAGATAATGTGATTGATCTACTATGGGAAACATACAGATGTGATTGATCCTATATGTGAAACAAGCTGATATGATTGATTTTTTATAGTAAACAAGTTAATGTGCTTGATCCAACACTGGAAACCAATGTTGATTCCTATTCAACTATGATTTAATATCCCTGGTAGTTAACCTAGAAATATAAAATTGTTTCTATACTTATAATGGTTCCAAACATATATGACATGAACTTATGGTTAATGATTGATTTATGATGATTTCTCACTCTTATGATTCGTGTATTTTGAAATGATAATTTTTTATTCCATGACTGATGTCTATGATCCGTGATATATTAGGTAAGAACATTCAAGTTATATCCATGATCACATACCCTTATTATTATCTTATTATTTCATCTCATCCTTGATTCGTATCTCTCATGTTTACACTTACCAAGAATATGAGCTCCCCATTTCTTATATTTCCTTACCACAGGTTATGAAGAATGGTTTTAAGTAGGGTATGTAAATGAATATGACTAAAGGGTAAGATCCTTATGGGAGATGTTTAAGATCTTTCATTAAATAATAAGTCTATGAATCTAGTATCTAAATAAACTAAACCTTTATGGGACTTTGGAATGTATTTTTGAAATTTGTTGAACATTCATCTAAAAAGATGTAATATTTATGTTTGAAATTATTGGGACATTATACTTGGTATTCGAGTAAGGTTTAGTTATACTTTAGAAATGAGTATTATAATATTTAGTGAGAACTCTAGGTATAAGTCTAAGAATAAGTACACGCATAGGAAGATGCCCTAGAATCTTGGTGAATGAAAAAGTGAATGGTTTATAATAAATTCCATCCTTGTATGGATACTACAAGTGGATGTGGATCTGGTATAATTTAACCTAGGGGTAATAAACCTGAAAAGGGTGTATTGGGATTTGACTCAATCACCACCTTATTCATGAAAAAATTCCTTTCTACACACCTAGTTTGAAACTGTCGTGGGATATATTTGGGAAATTTACAGACTCTTTATGAACCATCATGAAGGATTTTAATAAATGACCATAAATGACCTAGTTTAAACCTAAGGTTTCATAGATTGAAAATAATTTTTCCTGATTTAAGAAATTCTATAAATGATTATGTGTTTTCCTAATATTATTATTATTTATCATACTATGTTTTTTTTGGTTTTAGTCAATGAATGGAACCCGAAGGAATCATGTGAGAAATGAATGTGATGTAAAATACAATGACCATACTCATGAGAAACTACATGGCTTAAAATTTAGAATGCAATATTTTGTGACTATGATCAATCAAATCTATGAAGTTATAAGTGGTAACATAGGTCATGTTGAACTTATAAATTTACCAAGGAGGGAAAACATGCCATTAAATATTTTATGTGATAATCACCAACATCCTTTTATAGGACTTTCGATCAACTATTTACTAAGAAATGGATCAATGTGATGGAAAATATATTTTTTCATTATTTAGTTCTTAGACTATGAAAATGTTGTCCTAACCATTTATTATTTGGAAGGGGAAACATATCAATTGTGGAATCTTATTATGAATATAAGGAAAGAGGATGAAATTGACTCCATGGAATGAGATAAGTTTAAGAGGATATTTTTTAGTAAGTACTTCACTCGTGTCTTACGTACAAAAATGGATAAGTAATTCCTTGATATTATGTAAAAGAATAATGAATCAACTTTTACCTATGAGGAAAATTTTATAAGACTTTAAAGGTATGATTATTATTTAATCATCATCCCTGTAATTAAAATTTATCGATTCTTTAGTGATTTGAAACCAATTATTTGAAAGGCATTATCTTTAAAGGAATGTGATCTATGAAGAAATCATTTGATGTGTAATCAAAGTGGAAATGGAAGCTGGAAACCCTCATGGTTATGGTGATAAGAAAAGTAATATGGAGTTTCAGGGAAGCTCCAATGGCATATCAAATAGAGGGAAGAAAACATTTCAACCTCCAACTTTCCAAGCATGTGGGATGGAACACTTAGGTGAAAAAATAAAATGAACACAAAGATGTTTCAAGTGTGGTAAACCTAACCATTGAGAAAAATACTATCAAAGTAATGTGAATAAGCTAGTCAATTAAAGGAATTCAGAGAGGGTTCCACAAAATACACCTCCTAAAATTTAGTGCTACATATGAAATGAGTTTGGTAATTTTTTGAATTAATACCCTAATATAAGGTCTAATGGGGATAATAAGCCATGAAAAATGCCAAATATAAAGGAAAAAGGAAAATATTATGAAATCACAAGAACTAAAGTGAATCATGATAATTAGGGCACACTTATAATCCACTCAAGAGTTAGGAATTTCATGTTGTATTTCGTATAAATGAGGCTAATGAAAATCATATTATTCATCCTTTAGTGAATGTTTATGTGATTTTGAGCATTGATTATATTTCTATACATATATTATGGAATAAGGAAATCAAATTTGATATTATAAATCAACCTTTTTTGTTTATTGGTAAAAGGATGATACCAAGATTCAAAAAATTTTTTTTGTCAAATATTGGTTCTTATTTATGGAATAAATGGTGAATTATCTTTTAGAAACATAACTACTTTTTTTGTGACTTTATTTTTAAAAATTGTTATAGTATATGCATTTTGGTATGAGACTTTAGGAGTGATTAAAATTATTTCAAGATAATTATTAATTTTAATATGGAAGGATATGATGTCAAATCATTTCAATATTTGGGATTAAATTTTGGGCATACATATTTTGTAGGATCCTCAAGGTTAACTATTTATGGAATGAGTTAAGTTGAACTTTGGGTGTTATTATTGAAGTTTTAGAACTTAATTCTTTGTATTTATTCATATTGGATAACTTTTGATAACCATTTTGTTTTTAGTAAATACATAGATATATTAGGAATAAACTTCCATCCTTTTATGGATCTTATGATCCATTAAAATTTAATTCTAATGCTTCAGGCATGAAAAATTCGTTTTTAATATTTGTTTCTTAGAGTAAGAGATGAAATGAAAATTAATCAAAGCACAACCAAAGGATGAGATTGTGGTTATAAAATGGATGGAAATCACGTAAGTATATCTTCTCATGAAAATTCCTCAACATTAGGAAAATGATCTTGAAATAAAAACATTATACATTTATCATTATTTATGTTGAATTAATTGTCTTTTCACCCATTACAAATTTATGGATTTGTGGACGTTAACTTTCTCAGGACCATGTTCTATATCACTCTCTATTAGTACTTAGTTATTAGTTTTATCTTCCATGTACATATTTTGACTTTACCCAAATGTTCTCATATTTGGAAACAAAAATATGTGTTATTCTAGATGACCTTTATATTTTACCTTTCCCACATTTTTAAGAGGAAGTTTCGTCAACCCTTTTATGATGTGAGTTTTCCATAAAGGACTTTTAAAATTTCAAACCCTTGATCACTGAGATCAATTTCAAATTTCAAGGATGAATTTTTTAAGGGGGGTATAATTTATCAATCTATGGTTTTATGAAATATATTATTTCTAGTAAATTTAATTTCTTTGATGGCTTGCATTACACACAACATCGAGTTTTGACGAACCGTAATATACAATTAAAAAATATTATTATATAAACATGATCATTTTAACCTAGACATTAAATTTTGAGGTATTAATAGTATAATTTTTTTAAAAATTAATTATTATGGTTTTATATAATGAAAATACATAGATAAATAATTACTTAATTTTTTTGAAGTCTGTATATACTTCGAAAATATATTTTTCTCAAAAAATGATTTTCATTATTTTTTGTGAACAAGTAATAAAATTAATTTTTTACACTTCTAGAAAATTTATTTTATAAAATTTAATTTATTTATGAGATTATAATAAAAAAAAATATCTTAGATTAAATTGTTTATAATTTTCTGAAAAGATTAATTTAAAATTAATTGTGAAAAATATTGAGTTTTATTGAAAAATGCCTTTTTGTTTGAAGTATTTACATGGTTAAATTATATTTTATAATTTTCTTAAAATAAAAATTAGTTCAATAATATTATTATTAATTTAATTTATATCATTTAAATCAATTTTACTCTCATTTCTTGTATAATTTTTTTATACTCGTGAAATATTTTTCTTTGGGAAACAACCTTTTCGTCACATTTTTGGGTTTACTTTTAAATTAAATTACACCACTTATGTAAATTTAATATTATAAAATGGATTGAATATTTTGAATTATAATAATTAATATTATATTATATTTAAAACTTAATTTTTTTTCATAATAAAATATAAAAATAGTAAAAATTAATCACCATGTTAAGGTAAAAACTGGTTTTCCTGGGATTAAACTAAAAAATTAAGTGTTAAGATAACCTAATTTTTTTAAAATTAATATTTATAGCCATATTTAACCCTTATAACATATAATTATTGATAATGATCAATTTTTATCCTTTTGGTGTGTTTAAAACATGGGTATATCATTTTCTTTTCAAAAATTCCAAGTGTGTCCTATCTCTCACTAATAAAAGGGCTACACTCTCCTATCCTATTAACAATTAAAAAGAACTTTGGTTCAGAAAATATCTATAAAAAACCATTCCTTACTTATATTACCACTTCTTATAGGCATTGTTTTCATTATTAATCCCTTTTATGAAGAAATTAGGTGTAAACCTGAAGAGGTTCTCCAAAGAAGATGTATAGTCCTAAACCATGCGTTTTTGTTTTATTTCTTCTTCAAAATCCTACAAATATTATTAAATAATTTTGATTTAATAATATTATTATATCCAATATAATTATATTTTATTATTTTAGTGTTATAACATACATCCATATCCTCTTCCATCAAATGGCCTGTGAAACCGTCGATCATGTGTATGGCAGTCTACCGCCTCGCGAACAGATGTAATTCGTTTTCCATAACCTCCTCTCATAGAAATATATTATGATGGATTTAATATATATATATATATATGATATTTATTAAATAATTACACTTTTGGAATTATTATGTCACATATACTTTTTCACCTTTCAATCCATTGGAAAATGATAACATTGCTTATGCATACGTGTGGATTACCGCCTCTAAGAAGTGATGTGATATGTTTTCATTTTATTTTGAAAGGTATGGAAATAATGATTTATTTAATGAACATATAAGATATATATGATATAAAAACGATTATTTAAATGTGAATTAATATTTAACTTCCTTTCATTCCATCCTCCAGAAAAATGAAAACAACCTTCATACATACGTACGACCTACCATCTCTATGAATTGTGTAATTTATTTTTTTATATCAAAATTTTATGGATTAAAATAAATAAATATATAATGAATATATATTATATTTAAATTGTGATTAAAATTCTATATATTATGGAACCATGATCAAATTACAAGGACCAAAACTACCAAACCAAAACATACATAAAAAATGAAGTAATTATCACTTAGAATAATGATTTTAACAAATAATTGTTAATGAACAGAGGATAAAAGGATATAAGTAAATCATATATGGTATGATATATATGATAAAAGATAATAAATATATATTTATTATATACAAGGTTCATACATGTATTAATAAATTTGAGACTTGAGGTAAGGGGATTTTTGTATCACTTTTATTTCTGCGACACTTTCCATATTCACCACTTGTTCGTTTTGTGTGGGGTATATAATACCCATGAATTTTTTTTAAAATAATTTTTAAGAAAATTATTTGGATCTACCTATCCATATAATATTATTTATTTCATGAGTCTTATGATTCAAAAGTTACCAAAGTGATAAGGGGTTTATGTTACAATCTCATTATTTATCGGGATTGTTTATGATTATGATTATGATGATGATATATTATTATAGAAATCTCAAGAAACACATGAATTTTATTATCTTATGTTTATTTCTTAAGAATAAATGTTTTCTTTCATTTTCCTCTCTCTAATAACTAATTTTACCAAAATAATTTTTAAGGAAAACTGACTTTATTTCTCTCTTCAGTCTAAAATCATTCCTCTTCCATGTCTGTGTTTTCTAAAAATGTTTTAAAGATTTTTTTAATATTGTATTTTTTAAAATTAATTTTTATAATTTTTTTACTTTTTAATTTTTTTTCTAAATAACAATTTTGTTGTTTTCTAAATGAGGTGATTTTTACATTTTTTTGAAAATGTAAAATGAATATTTTTTTTAACATATACAAAATGAATGATATTTTCCTCCACCCTGATCACCCAATGATTTAAATATTATTATAAAATATTCAAATATTGTTTTAAAATAAAATTATTTCTTTAATATTTAAAAAAATTTATTTTAAAATTTATTTTTCAAAGTGGAAAGGGTATTTTCCTAAGGAAAGTTTTAATGATATTTTTATAGTAATTTTATCCATAATTGACAACAAACTTTGGTGTTTATTATGTTTTAATAGGGTTATGATCCAATGGTATCATCCTCATTCTTTATATAGATGGTTTATGATAATTTCAAAGAGATATTTATGAAATCCATTTATTTTACATGAGTTATTTTATGATGGATTGATGAGATTTTTATGAAACATGTTTTCCTTCCATGGGTTATATTACGATGAATGTTTTATGATCTTGTAGAACACATATGTATGGTTTTCATTATGTGATGGGTGGGAATAAAATTATATATCACTCTAATGCATTGGGTAATGTTTTATATATCAGGATATAGTTATGGGAAACAACCTGATATTCTTGATCCATTATAGTAAACAAGCCGATGTGCTTGATCCTCTATGGAAAACATACTTATATACTTGATACATTAAGGGAAATAAGTCAATGTGATTTATCAACTATGGGAAACATGTGTTGATTCCTGATCCATTATGACTGGATAGTCTCAATAGTTTACCTTGACACATGAAATGGTTTATATACTTGTAATGGTTCCACACTTATATGTCATGAAATTATGCTTCATTATAGATTTATGATGATTTATCACCTTTTTAATCATATATTCTGAAATGATAATGTTTTATTCCATGAATCTTATTTATGATCCATGATATATTGGGTATGATCTTGTAAGTTTTATTCATGATCTCAAACCCTTATAATTATTTTATTCTTTTATATGGTCATCAATTGATATCTCCCATGTTTACCCTTACCTAGCATTCACTATTACAAAATAGGGTTTTATCAGTGCTAGAAATTGCTTTTAACAGTGCTAGAAAAGCACTGTTAATCGCAACAAAGATAGGGGGTGTCCCCTTTATCAGCACTAAAAAAAGAGATGATAAAGGTACACTTTATCAGTGCTAAACAAAAGCATCATTAAAAGGGGTATTTTATCAGTGTTAAACAAAAGCTCTGATAAAAGTAAAAATGATTAAAAAAAATAAAAATAATATATAATTCAGGGATCTTTTAATAGCTCTTGACCCCCGCTTTTATAGCACTTTCTCCCCTTTTACCAGTGTTAGGTAGATCCCCATCCCTGTCACCACACACTCTAGTTTTCCTGCACAACTCCCTCCCTTTAACAACGCTATCCCCCACCTGTGCACGACCCTTCTTCCACTAGAACTCGAACCCCAGACCTCCCCCTTACACGCCTGCACCTTTACCACTAATCCATTTAGTTTTTTTTTCATTTAAGGATATATCTATTTATATATATATAGTTATATTTATTCATACATTAATATAGACTCATATTAATATAAATATATTTAGTTATATATATATATATTTATTCATATATTAATATATATATATATATATATATATATATTTATAAGTATATTAATATATATTAATATATTTTTAGTTATAAATTTTTATCCGTATATTTATTTATATATTAATATATATTTATAAGATTAGTTTTAAATACATTTATAAAATATGTTTTCTTATGTGTGTTTATAAATAAATAATTAAATAAATGATACATACAAACATACATATATACAGCACACACACACACAAATATATATATTTACGAATAAATACATATATATGTGTATCTGAAAATCCATAGAATGTAAAAACGACAATAAATTCTAATACAGAAGTCCATTTCAACTCTACAACCAGTAAAATTGAAGAGCATGAAACTATCTTAGATATGATATGTGGTACATTCCTAACAGACATCATGATCAGAAGTTATATATGAGTTTGAATGTTAAAAAATTGGGGTATCCCGACTAAAAACTCAGTTTTGGATGTCTTTTGGGCCTTTTTTGACTCGAAAAATGTGAAAAAAGGTTCCCTTTAGTCATTAGAGCTTAGAGATCATCGCATGATTCAATTTAATATGTTTTAGAGCTCAAAGGGACACCCAGATCAAAATTTATGTCCGGTTCAAGTTTGAGTTACATTTTCAACTTATTTAAGATGTTTTATTAATTTTTCTATTTTTTGTGTCTTTAAATTGTTATTAAATAACTATTAATCGATGATAATTAACGAATTATTTATTAAAAATAATTTTTAAAATATTTTATAAGCCTATTTTACTAAATATCTTATACATTAATTTTAGATTTTAAATTATCTTTATCTAAAAAATATTTAAAATATATATATTAGATTTATATCAATATAAAATAGATTTATATATAAATATATTAATATATGACTTTCAATGTCTGTTTTTGAAATTTACCCTTTATCAGTGCTTTTATAAAAGCGCTCACTAAGGGGGTCACCTTTAATAGTTCTAGTAAAAAAGCGCTCATAAAGGGGTACCTTTATCAGTGCTAAAAAATTGCTAATAAAGGGGTTCTTTTATCAATGCTTTTTTAGCACTGTAAAAATTACCACTTTTCTTAGCACTGATAAAGGTACCCCTTTTTCAGTGCTTTTTTAGTTGCACTGTTAAAGGGGTAGTGCTTCCCTTGACCCGTTTTTTAGTAGTGATTTGAGCTCACCCTTTCTTATGTTTCATTTCCCCAGGTTATGAAGAAATATTTTATGTAGGGAATGTATATGAAGAGTATTAAATGGGAATATATTTTTGGGATATGTTGAAGATATTTGATGAGAAATTAATATTTTTTACCTATTCTCCTAAACCACTAAACCTTTGTGATCCTATGTCATGTATTTGTGAAATATATTGAATATTCATATAAAAATATGTATTATTTACATATGAAAATATTGGATCAATATAGTTGGTATCATATAAAGGTTTATTTAACCTTTGGAAACTATGATGATAGAACTTTAGTGATAACCCTAGGGATAACTCTAAGGGTATGTTCAAGTATAAGAAAATGTCTTGGAATTAAGGTGAAGGATAGAGAAATTGGTTTCTAAGAAATTACATCCCTTTCTAGATAATACAGGTGGATGTGGCTCTATCATAGTCATACCTAGGGGTAACAACTCCAAAGAGGGTGAATTTGGATTTGAATCTATTATCACTTAGTTAATGACAATGAGCCTTGCTTCACACATCATTTGAAACTCCCAGGGGAATTTTTTTTAAATTCACAAACTCTTTACATACCATCATGAATGATTTCAATAGATGACCATGAATGAACAAGTTTAAACTTATGGTGTCATAGGTTGTAAGGAAAGTCTCCTGATTCTAGAAATCCTATAAATTATTATTTTGTTTTCCAGTATGATTATAATTTATTATAATATGATTTTTGGTTTTAATTAATGATTAGAACTCTAGGGAACCATGTGAACAATGAATGTGATGTCCAATGTAACGACTATCCTCATGAGAGACCAAATCTATTAGAAACTGGGATACAATATTTTTTTGACTATTCTAACTCAACTGTATCACGATAGAAGTGGTATCATGGGTCATGTTGAACTTATAAATTTACCAAGGAGGGAGAAAAATTCCATTGAATTTTTCATGCAACAACATCCACCCTCCTTCCATGGGAGTTTTTATCCACTGGTTACTTAGAAATGGATCAATTTGATGGGAAAGATATTTTTCATTCTTCAGTGCTTGGACCATGAAAATTTTTTCCTAGCCATTTATCATTTGGAAGGAGAATAAGATCAATGGTGGAATCTTATTAAGAATGTGAGGTAAGAGGATAAAATTGAATCTATGGAATGTGATGAGTTTAAGAGGATATTTTAAAATAAGTACTTCTCTTGTATTTTACATATAAAAATAGTGAAGGAATTCCATGATATTAATAATAAGGATAACAAATTCATTAGTATTTACGAAGAAAATTTCACAGGACTTAAAAGGTATGGTTCTGGTTTAATAATTAACCTTAAGAAAATCTATCAATTTTATAGTGTTTTGAAACCATGTCTTCAAAAGGTATTAACTATAAGGGACTATGAAATCTATGAATAAATCATTCGATGTGCACTCAAAGTGTAAATTAAAGATAGAAACCCTCACGGTTGTGGTGATAACAAAGGGAAGATAGAGGTTCATGGAAGCTCCAGTGGCATGTCAAATGGAAATAAGAAAACATTTAAACCTCTAAATTTTCAAAAATATAGGAAGGAACACTTAGGTGAATGACTAAAATGAACACAAATATGTTTCAAGTGTGGGAAACCTAAACATCAAGCAAAATACAGCAGAAGTAATGTGAATAATACAGTCAAGGGAAGGAATAAAGGGAGGGTTCAATAGGATACACCACCCACAATTCAGTGCTATAGATGCAAGGAGTTTGGGAATTATGTGAATTAATGACCTAATCTAAAGGAAAATAAGGATAAAAATCCACAAAAACCTCTAAATAAAAAAGGAAAGGGGAAATCTTATGAAGGAACAATAACTAAAGTGAATCCTGATAATTAGGAAAACTTATCCCCCACTCTAGATTTGGGAATCTAATATTGGATTTTGCTTGAATGATACTTATCAAAAAAATATTGTTCTTACTTTAGTGAAATTTTATGTGATTTTTAGCATTGATTATCTCTCTCAACATATATTTTGGAATAATGAAATCACATTTGATATTATAAATCAACCTATGATGGTCAATTGGTGCAAGGATTAACCCAAAATTCCAAATGAAATTATTTTTTAACTATTATTGGAGCATATATACGGAATAATGGGTTAATTATCTTTTTTAAGCATATATGATTTTATTGTGAATTTATTTTGGAAAATAATTCGGGTATATAAATTTTGGTATGAGATTTTATGAGAGATTAAAATTATTTCAAGATAATTGTTAAGTTGACCATGGAAGGATATTAGATCAAATCATTCCCATCATTGGTATTCAATTTTTTTTAGATATATTTTAAAGTATCCTTAAGGTTAAATATTTATGGAATGGTTTAATTTGAACTCTGTGTGTTATTTATGATGTTTTATAACATAATTCTTTGTATTTATTCATATTAAATAACATTTTCTAACCATTTTGTTTTTGGTAATTACCTATAGATAGGATAAATACACTTACAGTCTTTTATGAACATAATGATCCATTAAAATATAATTCTAGTGATCTAGGAAGGAAAATTTTATCTTGAATATTCATTTCTTAGAGTAAGAGATAAAGTGGAAATTGATCTAAGCACAACTAAAGGATGAGACTGTTCTTATAAAACTGAATGAAATAAAATAAGTATATCACCTCGTAAAAATTAATCAACTTCAGAAAATGGATTTTGAAATAAAAATTTTATACATTTACCTTCATTTCTTATGAATTAACTATTTTTCACCCATAAAAAATTTATGGCTTTGTGGTCGTTAACTTTCTTGTGACCATATTTTCTTTTACTCTCTATTAGTACATCGGTGTTAGTTTTCTATTCTATGTATATATTTTAACTTCCAACCAATGTTATCCTATTTTAAAACCTAGTTACGTGTTATTCCATTTTACCTTCACATTTCCCTTTCACCATTTTTATAAGAGGAAGTTTTATCAACCCATTTATAATGTGGGTTTTATGTAAATGAATTTTGAAATGTCAAATCATTGATTACCAAGATCAAGTTAAAATTTCAAGCATACAATTTATTTAAGGATATAGAATTTAACACCCTGAGAATTTACGACATATATATTTTTTCAAATAAATTTAATTTCATTGATTTTTTGTGTTAAACACAACCCCAAGTTGTGACAAACCACAATATACTATTCAAAATATTATTATTTAAACATTACCATTATAAACTAGCCATTAAATTTGGTCGTATGAATCGGATATTTTTAAAAAATTAAGTATGAAGGTTTTATACATATAAAATATATTGATAAATAATTACTTTTTTTGAAGTCTTTATATGCTTTGAAAATACATTTTTCTCAAAAAAAGATTTTCATTTCTTTTTCTGAACAAATAATAATTTTTTTATAATTTTATAAAATTAATTTTAAAAATTTAACTTCATTTTTGAAATCATCATTCCAAAATTATATTTGATTTTATTTTTTAGAATTTTCTAAAAATTTTAATTTTATATTGAATTGTGAAAAATACTGATTTTTATTGAAAGATTACTTTTAATTTAAATTATTTAAAAAGTTAAATTACAAATTAAAACTATTTTAAAAATAAAATTAGTTTAATTATATTATTATTAATCCAATTTTTATCCTCAAAATATATTTAATGTTAAACTTTAATATTTTTTTTATACTTATGAAAAAAATTTCTTTGGGAAACCACCTTTTCATCACTTCAGTGGTTTAATTTTGATTTAAATTATATCACTTATGCAAAATTGAATTTGATAAAATTTATTAAATATTATTAATAATAACAATTAATATTATATAATAATTCCAACTTAATTTTTGGTCATAATGAATAGTAAAATATGTAAAAATTAGGTTTAAGCGGGTTTATGGGGGGGGGGGGGGGTTAAACTAAAATGATAAGGGTTAGAATGAAATAAAAACTTGTCCAATTACTATTTTTGGAAATATATAAACCTTATATAATAACATTATTGATAATGAGCCATTTTGGATCCTTTTGGTCTATGTAAAATGTGAGTATATCTTTTTCTTTTCAAACAATTCCATGTTTGTCCTCTCCCCCACTTATAAAAGGGCCCACACTGTCCTCTATTCCTCACACTTAAAAATTATTTTGGATTATAAAATCCCTAAAAAAGTTCATTCATTTATTTCCTTCACATTTCCTATATGCCTTTTTTTGATTATGAAACCCTCCTAAGAAGGATTTAGGTGTAAACCTAAAGAGGTTTTCCAAATAAGAGCTATAGTCCTAAACTGTGTGTTTTTGTTTTATTTATTCCTAAATATCCTTAAAATATTCATAAAATATAATGATATAAAAAAATAAGTATCTAAAATATACTAAAATATTATTATATTATTTTCATAAAATATATCCATTTACTCTTCTATCAAATGGGAAATGAAACAATCGATCGTGTGTACAACAGACTACAACCCCGCGAACCGATGTAATTTGTTTTACATCACTAAATTTGAAAACCAGATATAATGATGTATTTTATATATGTATATTATATTTTTAAATTATTATATTTATATAATTGTAATATAACATCTAACTTTTTACCTTCAAATTTGTTGAAAAATGATAACATCTCTCATGCGTACATGTGGACTACCGCCTCCACGAAGCAATGAAATACATTTGTCATTTTATTTTGGAATGAATGGTAATAAAGATATATTTAAAGAATATATATGATATATATGACATAAAAATTATAATGTAAAGGTGAATTAATATTTACCTTTCTTTTGTTCTATCCTATGAGAAAATGGATACAACGTTCATGCGTACGTATGACCTACCATCTCCATGAACGGTGTAATTCATTTTTCTATCTCTAAAATTTATGGATTTATATAAATAAATATATAACAAATAAATATGATTTTTATATTATGGTTAAAATTCTTATATTGTGTAACTATGATCAAATTACAAGGACTAAAACTACCGAGCCAAAAAATATATGAAAACCCAAGCAATTATCACTCAAAACAGTGATTTTAACAAAGAATTATTAATAAAAAGATGATAAAATGTTATAAGTAAATCATATATAGTATGATTTATATTAAAATGGTTCTATAATAAATTTATAATAAAAAAATATTTATTATATGGTATTTTTTAATGTGTACTAATAAAGTAGATACTTTTGGTAAGGGGATTTTCGTCTCACTTTTATTTTTGTGTGACACATGCCATATCCAACACTTGTTTCTTTTGTGTGGTGTATATACAGACCATGGATGTATTTTATGATTCTTATTATGAAAATTATGGTTATTTACCTACACATATAAGTTTATTTCTTTCATGGGGCCTATGATTCAAAAGTTACCAAAGTGGTTAGGGTTTTATGTTGAAATCTCACTGTTTATCAGGATTGTTTATGATTATGATTCCAATGATGAAATATTATGATATAATTATCAATAAAATCATGAATTTTCTTATCCTATAGATATTTCATGATACTACATGTTTTTATTCCATTTTATTCTATTTAAGAACTAAATATACCAAAATAATGTTTTTAAGAGAAACTGCCTTTATTTCTATCTTTGGTCGCAAATAATTTCTCTTCGATGTCCATGTTTTCTAAAAAGTATTTAAAGAATGTTTTTACTATTATCCAATCAGTTTTTAAAATCATTTTTACCCTTGTTTTACTTTTTATAAAATGTTTCAAAGGGAATTTTTTTCCATTTTTTAGAACAAGGTATTTTTGACTTTTTACTGAAAATGTGAAATGAATATTTGTTTTAATGAGTAAAAAATGAATAGAATTTATCACCATCATGAGAAATAAATGATTTAAAGATTACTTTTCAAGTTTACAAGGATATTTAAAGGACTATTTTTTCTTTAATATTTGGGAAATTTTTATATTTTGAAATGTTATTTTTAAAGTGGAAATGGTATTTTCCTCAAAAATGTTTTAATGATATTTTTATGGAAATTTTATTAATAAATAACAAAAAAATTGTAATTTATTATGTTTTATTGTGTGTTTGATTAAATGGTATCATACTTATTATATATCTTCATATTTTTTTGATAATAATGATGATATATTTATGAAACCCATTTATTTTCCATGGGTTATGCTAGAATGGATTGATGAGATGCTTTTGAAACCCATTTATTTCCACAGGTTATGTTATTTTGAACGTTATATGTTCTTTTGACACAAATATATATGGTTCTCATTATGTAATATGTGGGATTAGAATTATACAACCCTTTAATTAATTGGGTAAATTTTTATATCTCATGAGATAATTATGGGAAACAAGTCAATGTGCTTGATTTGATATGGGAAATAATTTGATGTGTAACATCCCAAGCCTGGTAGCCTATAAACCCAATGCCCCGATCTGGGTCTCTACATGACCTTAGGAGAACCTTACCATATACTAGAGGCATCCTACTAGTAGTGTGAGTCTAATAAAACATGTGGGGAGACTATACCATATTTATTAGAGTAATCCACAATAGATAAATACAAAATAAAATAAACTATAAACAATAATCATATATTACTAATCATTTAAAAAACTAGGTAAAATTCCATAACCAAACGATAAATCTGATATTCCATGTCATAATGTGCTAAGTTGAAGGGAAACCCAAAATGAAACAAATAAAAGAATCTCATAATGGGTCCTGAATCCAAGTCTAGATCACTCTTCCATGAACATACCACACCCAAACTAACCATCTACCCTAGGACCCTTGCCCTTGTCCTGACCTGAAACCATAAAGACTACTCGAGTACCCAATGGAGACCAGAGTAGGGTGTGATCAAAGCTCAGTATGCCACCAATAACTATGTCTACCAAATATAAAATCTAAAAAGATAGTGTATTCATGTAAAAAATTAATAACAAGATAAAAAAAAGATAAAATGGGTGCCATTAGCTACCAATATCCTCTTAAATTATTTTCATCTTTTGTTCTATGGGTTATGAATTTTCATCAAATACACTATGGATTATGAAGGTTAACTAATATTCATAAGGGGATATGAAAAGTTATCTATTTCATTAGGGAAAAAATTTCACAACAATTACATCACACTTACCTTGGAGCCTCAGTCCAGGAAGTCTCATTAAATGAAACCATTAGTGGCATAGAGCCTCAGTCCAACTCCCTAACCCATGAATTATAGGGGTGGTGTTTAAAATCTATTTCCAACCCAAATCGTTGGTGTATAATGTCAATTTAATACCCCACATAACACTAATCCATGTGCACATGCTTCTTTATCCATTTACCACATATACCATTTTACAAACAATACTCATTGAGTACACATACCATTCACAATTCATAATTCATTCAACACATAAATAATCTTCATTACATAAACCATTAATACATTTACCATTTAAAATTAATAACTCATTAACAAATTAACACGTTAACATTATACCAAACGCCCCCTTAATCCATGTTTTCAATTAAACACAATTAAATCGATTTCACAATCCATGTTAACCAAGTATACACAATCTCTTAGATTTACTTCATCAGCCCATGTTAACATGATAAACATAACAATCATAGTTTTAATATCTTAAACACTGTAATTGAATATTTAATAATCCAATTCCATGTTCATGAATATGAAAAACCCTATGGGTAGCCTATATCCCAATCTATTCAACCTCAATACATCCCATGAGGATCATGAGGGGATCAATCCATCAATTAACCAATCAAAACCTCAATTCTACCATAGAAAACCCAACATACATCACAAAGACACTAAAGAACAACCACATACACATGAATAAATCAACGAGACTATGGGATATAACTTATATACTTCGTACCCCAATTCAAAAGATGAAAACTCACTTTGCCTTAGACTTTGATTTAAACTGAAACAACCTTTAAAGCCTCAACCAAAGATCCACTGGAAAAATAGGGTTTTAGGGATTTTTAAGAATAGGAGTGATTTTAGAAGACCTAATATAGAAAATAGAGAAAATAGGAGTGTTTGTATCATTTATATCTTCAATACACACCCAACGACACTCTAAACATCTTAGAAATGAAGGAGATTGGTCCTTGAGAAGCTTGGGAGAGTTTGGTTCTTCAATCTTGCTGCTGGAGGAGAAATAAAGAAGAAAATTCGGTAAGGATTCATAAATCATGAGGAAAAAATGGTAAATTTCCTGCTCTTAAATGAGACGTATGGTTTGGCCGCTTGATTGGCTACACCATGTGCCAACTGTGTGCCACCCTCTGTCCAAGAGGGGTCCATATTGCACGGTCTCTTGGGGATCCCACATAGTTTTTCAAACCATGCGATAATAATAAGAGATAACTCTATCCAATCCCATAAATATTGGATTATTCCCATGCATGGTTTTACCAACCGTGATCCACTTCACCAGATAATCATAGTTAAGGTGCACGATTGCTACTAACTGTGTGACAACCATGCAACATGCACTGGATAGATCTGGTTTCCCTGATTTTGTGTCCCAAACCCTTGGGACACCCCCAAGTATCCTAAAAAACTTAGGAAACATTTCATTAACCTACTTAAGGTTTTTTAAACCAAAAAATTAAACAAGGACATACCTTAAAAGAAGTTCGAGAACTTACACGATGTGTTTGACCAGTTATGGGAAACTAGATGAAGTGGTTGATCCATCATGGAAAAAAAGTAGAAATTCTTGATCTGCTATATGAAATATGATTTTATTCACGATCTAATATGATTTTATAGTCTTTGTAGTTAACCTTGATAGATGAAATGGTTTTTATAATTGTAATAGTGCCACATTAATATGACATGAACTTATGATTCAAGATTGATTTATGATGATTTCTCACTCTTATAATTTATGTATATTGAAATTATAATTTTTTATACTGTGACTCATGTTCATGATCCATGATATATTGGGTATGAAATTTTAAGTTATATTCATGATTTCATACCCTTATTTTTATCTTATTCTTTCATATGAAGATATATTGATGTCTCCTATATTTACCCCTACCAAGCATCTGAGATCACCCTTTCATATGTTTATTTTCCCCAGGTTATAAATAAATGTTTTATGTTGGGTAAGTCTATGAATAATCCTAAATGGGAAGATCTTTCTGGTAGATCTTGAAGATTTTTCCTAAAATAAGAATATTATGTATCTAGTCTCCAAATACACTAAACCCATATGGTCCTTGAGAGAGTATTTTTGAGATGTATTGAATATTCATCTAAAAATATATAATATTCACGTGTGAAAATTTATTTTCCAATGATAACATCCATTTTTATTATTTGGATCCCCTATAATGACAATAATTTAAGGATGATTCTATGAAACCCATTTCTTTTCTATGGGTTATTCTATTATGAAATGATGAAATGTTTATGAAACATGTTTCCATTTCCTAGGTTATGATATGATAAATATTTTATTTTATTTTGGAACACATATACATGATTTTTATAATGTTATGGGTGATCCCAAAATTATATAGCCTTCAAAATCATTGTGTAAAGTTGTATATCTCATGAGATAATAATGACTGAAGTGGGGAGTGAACCCCATTTAGTAAGGGGATTTTACACTACGATAGTCTTGAGAGTGAACCTTGACTAAGGATATAATGGAATGGTGAGTGAACACAATCCACTATGATAGTATTATATGTGATCCTTGAATAATGAAATTATATTATATGATTATATTTATTCTAAAAACTTATATATTTTTCCAGTTTTATGCTCACATGACTCATGTTCATTCATTCATTTATGATTTATGTCTTATGAATTGCCATGATTTATGACATGATTCATGATTATGATCTATGATATGATGGATATTTATTTTAAAATTCTAATATAATTTTCTCATACCATTATGCTCATGTTATATTTTAGAGGTCACTGATATCTTCATTGTTTATCCTTACTGACTATATCAGCTCACCCTTTCTTATTTTTTCATTCCTTAGGTTATGATGAAAAATTTTAATTAGGGAATGTCAATGAAGAGTATTATGGGGGAAGTTAAGGCACTATGGCACACAATGGAAGATGTTATCCCCATGATTTAATTTTTTTCACTATATTGATGTAAATACATAAACTTAGGTGATCTATAGCCCAGTACAAAGCTAAGGATCTCATGTGAAGAATTTAAGCATGAAAAATAAATAGAAAAATTAACTCAATCTATTTGAATAAGTGTTTGAAAATATCTCTTTTCCACCGAATTTTGGTTGAACCAATTTAATTTGAATCCCTCTAGATCATCCACATGTGTTTAAAAATTTCATGGGACTGTTGATTATCGAAATATGGGTGCTAGTGTTGAGAGTCGCCGATGCCTTCGATGATCACCACAATTACAATCCTTCAATCCACGAAGTATAAGTTGGATCAAACACCTGTATCAACTGATTATCTCTCTAGGATACGGTAGAAATGATAGGTAGGATGTCCAATTCATTTAGTGAATAGTAATGTGATTGAGCACCTCCCCTTCCTTATATATTGAAGTATATAATACCTGGAATTGGATCCCCAACCCTTGAATATGTATTACCCACTAAATAAGATATAAACAAAATATTATGACTGAGTTACTTAGTCATAAATATCATTCCTATTTTATCACTTACTTACAACATAATTAATATATTACATGAAAAAAGTGATCCATTAACTTGACTCATCATTCCCACAAATATGAAATAAACCTTGAATATTAAAATAATATATGTTTGTTAAATATTTTTCCCATGTATTAACATAATATATTGGGAATAATTTTAATAAATAAATTCAATACAATTTATATATTGTATGGTGATCATTCAAACTCGGACATCACCTAAACCCCATGGTGGGGCCCCCATATCCTAAACCTATATTCATAATAATAGAGAAGAATTTTGATTATGATACGAGAGTGACACTCTAGGATATTATCTTGATACTAGTGGATACTATTCCTAGACCAGGAGCAGAGTCTAGTAACCCATCAGGTCCCCTAAAGAGATAAGGTAAAATTATAGTGATGAAAACCATTCATATGAACACACACCGTGTAATATAATCTCTTTGTCTTAGGATATGTCATAAAACAGTATGCATGCTTCATGTAATTATCATTTCTTGATTTATTATCTATTTTCCTTATTAGATAAAGTTACCTTCTTCTACCATGACCATGGATTTAGTGAAGGTACCACCATCCTAATCATTTAGGCCCGAGATATCACTTCCTTTCAAAAGAAAAAAAATTAATCTTGATTATTCAATCAATGTTATACCACTAATAGAGTACAAAACACAAGATATCTCAAAACAACATAAATGTTGTGGTTTTTTTATTACACCAAATTTTATAATCAGATGGTATGAACTAATAATAATCTCAAGTAAGGATACTATCACACAATTTCATAGATGAGAACAACCAATAAAACCTGAAAAATGCATTGTTCCTGTTACTGGGTTAGTCCTAATGATCTCATTTAATCAAGATCACCATGTGAAAACTTCATGAGAAGAAGTATCAATGTTTATGATCTCCCAGTACCTAATGGTCACACATAATCTATGTCTTATCAACATGATGTATCTCTATCATATGAAATAAGTTTAAGGTTACTATCATGGTATATCTAGGTTCTCATTATAGCATTGGAACTACTAAAAACTTTTGATATGACATGTAATATAAGGAAATTTCCATCTAAAAAGTAGATTTAGAAATATAAACACTATTATAGTAAGAATACATCATCCACGACTCACTATAAACATGATATGGTAATCTAAAAGTACTATTTAAGTTGGGTTTAGGGAACCCACTATTACAACAGGAAGAACTTATGGGAGATTTTGAAGATATTTCATGAAATAGGAAGATTTTTTTATTTGGTATCCAAAGATACTAAACCTTTACAGTTCTAGAATGGATCATAATAGTATGTATTGAATATTTATATATTAAGATTTGATATTTATGTATGAAAATATGGGTCTTTTTAGTTGGTATCAGAGCTGGGTTTAGTCAATATTTATAGATTAGTATTAGATAACTTTAGTGAAAACCCTATGGATAAGCCTATGTATTGGATAAAATCTTAATGTTTTGGTAATATGGATATTATGTGGTTTTCTTAGAAATACTTCCATATCTAGATGATATAAGTGGATATGGGTTTTACACATATGAATCTAGGGGTAATGACCTTGAAAAGAGTCGGTCCATTATATCTTGACCATCCTTCTGGTGTACAGTGAGTGTGCCCTTCCTATACACCTGTTTTGACACTCCCAAGGGATATGATTGGGTTAAATCACATTTTATTTATAAAAAATTATTAAATATAGCAACCAAGGATGGCTAGGTTAAACCTAAGGTGTTATAGATTGAATATAAAGTTTCATGATGAATGTTTTTTCATAATTATATGATTTCTCACTATAACTATTGTTACTAAAACTATAATTTTTTATTTTAGTCAATGGATGGAACTAATAATATTCTTGTTAGTACTAAATTTAATGGACAGTGTAATTATTTACATCAGGAGAAACTAAATGAAATGGGATCAGGAAGTAGAGACCTTGTGATTATGCCTGATCATATATCTCATTATATGATTAATAATATCAAATTGGGTGAGTTTCTTGTCCCACTGAATAAGATAAAGATTAAATTTCATAAATAATATAAAGGAATGAAGATTTATCTTTACAAATGTCAATTATATGGGAAGAATCACTTAGGGAAATGTCTTAATGGAATGAGAAAATGTTTTATGTGCGGAAAAAGGGCAAAGAGTAAGTAATTTTCGAGTAAAAATGAAGAGTTCAATTGAGGTATATGAAGTTCACCCTAAGGCACCTTTTTTAGTTCAATGTATTATGTGTGGAGAATATGGGAATTATCCATTCCAATTCCAAAATACAAGGGTTAACTCATATTCAATGGAAGGACCTATTTGATGCCAATAATTGAAGTTAAAGGATTGAAGTGTTTATGTATTGGGATTCAAGAATTATGTATTAGTGTTATATCAATGAAATTTTATTTATAATAATAACGAAACATTTAGGTATTTTCCATAGTAGTTTTTCTTTAAGTATTTGAAAACATATTTAGCAAAATTTTCAGGAGACACACAATTTAGGGATAGATAACCCTTAATATGTGCTTGATGTTGAGATAATAATGTTTAGTTGAAATAAATAGATGATGAAGTAAATTTTATAGTATTTATGACCTTGGAATTGATTTTTATTTGATGAAAATGTTATTTATGTGATATTTGGAGAAGTTTACTACATATTTGGATTTAAAGAGTATACTGGATTGTTTATAAACATTTATGTTTTCATTGAGGTTTTAGGTGATGGTATTTTGAGGTGACTTGAAACTTTTAATGGGTTTAAGAAATAATACTCTACTGAGGTTTAAATAACTATTTGGGTTAATATATGATTTGATTTTAAGTTAATTATGGTATATTTGATAGTAGGTCATAGATAATGTTAATGGTTTAAAAGTGATTCATTGATAAGAAAATATTTTTAGATATTTTTTTGGTCAAGATAAGGATTACATTTCAGGTTAGTATCTAAATTTTATTCATGATATTTTTGTGAATTTAACTACATTATAAGATTATATAGTGATTTATCATGATGATTAATGACATTTTGAGACATGATTCATTGGGTTGAGGTATATTTAACTATTAGGTTTAACATTTTATTTAAAATGAAATATCATTTTGGATGAATATAATTAAATTTTTGGGTATGTAAGTTGAATGGTATGAAACCAAATTTGAGGTTAAAACATTCTTTAATGTTGAGGTTATTGATGTAATTTGGTATATAGGGTTACTTATTTATGGAATTATCTATGTTTAACCTTTGGTGTTATTATAGAAATTTTGGAGTGAAATGTATTATTTCTTCACATGATGGTTTATACATTTTGGATATTATCTTAGTTTGTTCTAACCATTTTGGGTTTTTAATTATTACAAGATAGGAGGAATATATTTTTATACTTTTATGGATTATGTGATCTATTATAAGTTTATGTTAGTTCTTTAGGAATGAAAAAAATCATTTTGAATACTCATATTTGGGAGAAAAAGATGATATTGTAAAATAAATTGATTAAAGGGTGAAATTATACTTGTCAAGTGAGTATATTTCCTTATGTTTTTAGCCCATATGGTAGAGAAATTACTCAACTCTAGGAAAATGATCTCAAAAAAATGTTATCCCATTACATTAAATTAGGATGAATCGATTATCATTTTCACACATGAATAATTTATGGTTTTTTTGGGTCCACTAGGCTAGATACCCCAAGGGGGGTGGGGGTGAATCATGACATGATAGTTTAAAACAACTACCCCTTTTTATCTTGGTTTTTTGTTAGAAAAAACCCTCTCCTCTCTCCTTCCCATTGTAGAGAATGGACAAACCATAAAGCATGCACATGAAACAACAATTTTACTTGGTTGACCATCACTAGGCTACGTCCAAGAAGAATACGCTAGCAATGTGCTGATGTACCAAATCCAATATAAGCACACCACTGTTTAGAAGTTCAAAGTGGACTCACTATACCACCTGGTTTACAACCAATCACAATTTGAAAGCTCGCCACTCTCTTGACTAAAGTGTTCTAATGACTTCTTTAGAAGATCCAATCATAGTTTAAAGACTTGTAGGTCCTTTCATTATCTCTAATGAATGAATCCTCCACTCTATGTAGATGCTCTGTTGATTTCCAATCTTTATCCAATGTTGAATACCATTTTCCACTGAATACCATGTGATAACCTTTGAAATAATTTTTCAAAGATAACTGCTTCGTAAAGCTCCCTATTTTACAAAGCTCAAACAATAATTCACAAAGTTCATGCCTCTTTGAAAAGCAGACAACTTCGTAGAGAAAACTACTTTGCAGATCACACTTCTTAAAAAAGTACACTGCTTCACGGAGTACACTACTTTGTAGAGCTCAATCATTAACTGAACTGAAGCCTTAGTAGAGCTTAGTCTATCATAGAGAAACTTCCTTCGCAAAGATGAATGAGCCAACATGAAACACCCGTTCTTCGTGAAGCTCTCAATACTTAGAGGTATTGAATTTTGTCAAGAATAAGATTGTATTTTCTCAAAGATCAAGAATTTATTTTACACCTTGCTTCTCGGAGAACCCCTTACTTCAAAAAATCAAAATGGATTCATATTTTCTCTCTTCATCTTGTTCAGAATGAAGAGGGGTGGCCTCTTATTTATAGGCATGGTCGAATGAAAAGCTCTGATTTTTCTGGCACAATTTTCGGATTGGAAAAAATTATCTATGTGGTGAATCTTACCTTCAAAAATCACCATTTAAATATTTTGTTGCTGCAATTCTCTCTGTCAAATGCTTCACACATCGTAATGCTCCCTTACAATGATCTTCACCTCTACCGTTCATGAAGATCGTCGTAATCGTAGAGATCACCATCACCATTCTTCATGTCTTTGCAAAATCCACTACATGGATCCCATATTCGAAAAATTTATGCATTTTCCATATTTTGATGAGATCTTCAAGGAAATCCATATTTCAAAATTCTCAACAAACTCCAAATTTTGGACCCCAAAAATTTGTCAAACACTATAAAATGACACCACCTTATATCTATTCTTTTGTACTGCATCCAGATCTTCCATTCCTTTTTCATGGTTCTTTTTCAAAAATGGATTGTCAAAAAAATCTATGGAACTCAATAATTCACCATGAAAACCTGATTTTCCAACAAACAAAACTAGGCCAAAAATGATTCATTTTTATCTTGAGGGATTTTTTTCCCAACAATCTCCCCCTTTGGGTTTGTTTACAACTCTTCTCATAATGATTCTATGCACTTAGATACCTCACTGAAACTCCTTCCATCATTTACCATCATTCACCTCTTTCGATTCATATAGCGACCAAAGATTCACTAACCACATACTCTAATCCCACAGGAGCAATGATCGTTGGGAGAAACAACAGTATTATGAAAAGTTCATCAATGAATCACTTCATTTCTAGCACCAATTATTGATACCATTCCAACACCACTCTTTCTCTTGCATCATGAACCTCAGTTGTTGTGATATCTAATCTTTGATCGATCACTTCTAACAGCGTCAGATTTAAATCTCTCCCTCCATCTCATTGACCCCCATATATCACTACTCCACCTATCATCTTCACCCCATATCTTGACTTAAGATATTTTATCCAGTAAATAGACACACTTTTTCCCCTTTTTCAATGAACCCAAAGGTCACTCCTTTGCGGTCTGCAAAAGGGGAAAACACATATTAGTACATTTGGGAAAAACACACCATACCTCGGAGATATGGGGTGCTCACATCCCCATTTTTTCAAGTGTATGGGGTCGAATGGAATCCCAGAGCCATTCAATGCCTCTCAAAAGATTCCTTGGGAAAGTCCTTTTTCAAAATATCCACAACCTCTAGCTCTATAGGCACATACTCAAACATCACGAGCCCTTGATCCACACACTCCTTGATAATATGATAATTGATATCAATGTTCTTTTTCCTTGAGTGATGGGATAGATTTTTTCTAAGATTGATAGCACTCAAATTATCACACTGGACTCTGATTGAAGACTTCAATTCAATGCCCATATCATCAAGATGATGCTTTATTCACAAAAAATGTGTGCATGCTTGAGTGGATGAAATATACTCAGCTTCAATGGTGTTCAATTAAATCCAATATTTCTTCTTAATTAGCCAAGAAATACATAAACCACTAAGATAGAAAGAACCTCCCAACATAGATTTCCTATCATCTGCTGATTTGGCCCAATTTGCATCTGTATATACCAAAAGATCTAGATGAGATTTATCATTATACATCATACCAAAATCCATAGTTCCATTAATATACAAAATTATTCTTTTCACTGTAAGAATGTTTCATTACTTTGGATTTCTTTGGCATCTCACTTCTTATAATGTAGAGAAAACAATATCAGGACTTGTAGTTGTTAGGTATAGTAAACTTCCAATAATCTGCCTATATTCCATGATATTAACTACCTTTCCAACATCATCTTTTATTAATTTTATATGGGTAGAAACTGGAGTCTTCATCCCCTTGGAATTTTCCATTACAAATCTTCTCAAAACCTCCTCAGAATATTTGGAATGAGAAATGAAAGTGTCATTCCTTCCTTGTGTCACTCATAAACCAAGGAAAAACATTATCTCACTAATCATTGACATTTTGAACTCACTTTCCATGAATTCAGAAAACTATTTACACTAAGCTTCATCTGATACTCCAAATATTATTTCATCGACATAAACTAGTACCATCATCTATTGATTATTATCTTTATTGAAATAGAGATTGTAATCAACTCCGCCATGCTGAAATCAAAGCTTCTTCAAATACAGATCAATCCTCGAGTACCATGCTCTTGGTACTTGTTTTATCCCATATAATACTTTCTTCAACCAAAAAACCTTATTATCATCTTCTTGAATGATAAAACCATCGGGATTCTAAACATAAACTTCTTCTTCCAGAACCCAATTCAAAAATTCATATTTTATATCTATTTGGAAAACCTTGAACTTCCATTGCACTACAATGACCAAGAATAATCTGATTTTTTTTCAGCCTTGTAATAGGTTAAAATGTCTCATCGACATCAATACCATTTATCTAGGAGTGTACTTTGCATAGTATTCATGATTTGTTTTGAATCACTATACCATATTCATTCATCTTGTTGTAAAAGACCCATTTATTCTCGATGACATTATTATCTATTAGCCCTGAAACAATCTCCCATTCCTGATTATTCTCAATCTGATATATCTTTCATTCATATATTGAACCCTGTTCTCATCTCCAGCTACATCAACAAAGAATTTCAGCTCTACCTAAGATAAGAAATATGTCTGGTGTAATGATTTCATTCTTCTTTTTTGAACAAGTGTTGTCTGATCACCGATGATATTTTTCCTATCAATTTTAGCTTGAATCATTTGATTCACTACAGATAAAGACTTGACTTCTTCTTTCTCATCGTTAGTATCTATTTCTGAATCAACATCTTCCACTTCTACTCCCCCTGAGTTTCTTGTCCCCTCATCACTTTCATCAACAAACTATTCACTGCATTGTTGAATATTCTCTTCATTTTCCACTATAGTGACATAATTTCTCCCAACTACTTTTCCTAAACTCTTATTAAAGCATTTATATGCTTTTATTTTTCCTGAGTAGCCAAAGAATATCCCCTCATCTCTAAGTGATTCAAATTTCCAGTGTTTTTCTTTGTTGACAATAAAGCACTTACTTCTAAAGATTTGAAAGTAATTCACTATTGACTTCTTTCTATACCACATCTTGTAGCGACTAGGATTTTGGCCCTGCAAGACTTTGGATTATTTCTACGAATAATTCCAGAGCTAGGCACGAAGACGGTGTGCGCTTCCGAGGCCCGGTGTGCCCGAAATTAATTTTATAATAATATCAAGTATTCTAATACTATGCATATGGTGGGGGTGTGATATCTCCTAAACAGTAGCTCATAACGTGAATCCGAGGGCACGGTTGCGTCCGGAACGTGCCGTTTATCATAGGCGAGGTGTAAACTTCGTGGGCACGGGCCTGTTGTGGAAAACGCCACAAGGGGCGTTTTTGTAAATATTTGGAAAAGTTGGTTTACATGCGTTGGCTCGAATAACTTCTGAACGGAGTCTCGGATCTCAAATCTGAGTCCGTCGTTGCATTCAGAATGGTGCATTTACCATAGGGGTGACCTTAACTTTGTCCGCGTCGGGCGTGGAATAAGGGGAATTGCTTTAACTGAAGGTTTTTAAATAAATAAAAAAGAAAATCATTTCACTTCTCTTCCCTCTCCCACCCGCGTGTAGCGACCAACGAACACCCCTCCTCCCGACCTCCGTTTTTCACCGATTCGAGCCCCGATCGTCTGTTTTCTGCACAGATCGTCGGCAGATCTGGCTTCAGGGCGTCGCGGGTGCCATTCTGCACCCGAAGCATCGGCGATCCGCCGACAGGTAGGTGTTTTCCATTTTGAAAATCCCGGATCTCAAATTTCTTCATTTTTCTCTATTTTGAACCTGAAGATGGGTATATCGGGTCCCGGGGGGTGCGCATATACTTCCGGATCTGCGTTTGGACCCCCGAGGTGCCTCCGGCGGACCTCAGAAGGTTCGTCGGCAAGGGCGGCATGCGGCGGTCCGTGGAGGCATGCCGGCCTAGCCGCCAGTGCGTGGCGGCACGGGGTGCCATGCGGCGGAGGGCCGCCAGCCAGGGCGGGCCGGTGGCTGCGGCCGGTCCGACCACTTTTTCTAAAATGAGGGTTTTAAACCCCCATTTCCTGCAATCCGAGAGTCGAATTCGCGTGCCATTTGTGGCGACACGACCCTGGCAATGAGGTGAACCCTCTGGTGTGGGTTCGAGGGTTTAAAGGTTCAGGGTCATGGCCCTGGAGTTAGAAACGTCATATAAAATTATAATATTTTATTATTTTACGACTTCAGGCCGTTGTAACTTCTACCCGGAGCGTCCGAATGACATGTCGTCTGTGGCGTTGAGACCTTGATGGTACGGAGGAATTTTTGAGATGGTTTCCAGGTGTTGGGACTAAGAACGAGGTGCAGGCCCCACGAGGCCGGGTGTTTGGCGTTTTTGGAGTAATGCAACTCTCCCGCCTGGTGTCTGTTTGAGACGTTTGAATAGTCGATCCTGTGTGTTTTTCCGATAGGATCACAATGGTGTGGTCCGTTCGAGGTGGTTCGAGATCGAGTCGTGGGCCCCACCCGGGTTGGCTCCGGTTAATAGTGTCTTTTTCACCGGCTGTCCGTTTCGGACGAATGAGTAGTCGATTACACTTGTTTTTCCGATGGGATCATCGTGGTATGATCCGCTCGATGGGTTTCGGGATCGTTGTGTGGGCCCAGCATGATCTAGCTATGGTGAATAGTGCCTATTTCACCGGTTCTTCATTTTGGGTGAGTAAACAGCCTATCCTGCATGTTTTTCTGCATAGATCGCGATGGTGGCCTCAATATTAGTCTAGGAGGTGTGCAATGTGGCATTGTTGCGGGTCGCTCGGGTTAGCGATGTTTTGGACCCGCAGTGGTTGAGAGTACCCCCTTGGTTCGTTCCCACGAGGGTTCGCGCGACATCACAACCTTTGTATAGGTTTGTGATCCTCTTGATGGGATGTTTAAGCTGTTAGAGTTGTGGAATCCCTCCGGTGGGCCCGAAGTGGGATCCTCTAGCATCTTTTCCCTAGATCGGGTTCTTAGTATCGCTGTGACCGCTTATTCACGGGTAGAGATCCCCTATCTAGTAGGTTAACCCCGTAAGGTTTGTGGAATCATCGGGAATATGATCCCCTATGCAGTGGGACGTGCACAGTAGGGTTGTGGCATCGTTGGGTATACGATCCCTTGCTCAACATCATGTTTTTAGTAGGGTTGCAGTATCGTTGGTTATGTGATCCCCTACTCAGCACGTGGTTTCGGTAGGGTTGCAGCATCTTCAATTCGATCCCATACATCGCATGTTATACCAGATAGGGTTCCGGTATCTTCGTGACCACCTTTATATGGGAGACGATCCTCTATCTGAGTGACGTGCTTCTGTCGAGCGACAGATCGGGTTGTGGTATCCCCCAGCAGATCCTGGGAGTGTTCCCCTATCTGTGAGATCTTCTTCTTCCAGAGTGGGTTCTGGTATCCCCTAGAAGACCCTAGGAGTGATCCCCTATCCGAGGAGTTTGGTGGTTATGTGGTTTCAGTGAGGTTTCCTCAGTGATGCTATCTGATGAGCGTGATCTCTCGGGTGAGCATCTAAGAGATTTGTGAGAAACCCGATGGAGTGTATCTCTCTGATGAGTGTCATCTAGGATGACAATGATTCTGGAGTCTTCTATCCTAGGTGTGGACAGTTGCTGGTGATGAGGTCGATACCTCTTTTTCCTTGGTGCGTGAGCTGGGTATATCTGGATTGTTCAAGGTGTATGTATGGGCATACACCTGAGCTGAGCTGACTATTTGTGTTTAGTTGAGGATGGTCATGAGATGGAGTTTCTCTCTCGTCTGGGTTCCCTATGGCTAGGATGAGCATATTGTTTCCTTTCAGTTTCTCTCTTTGGTTTTGGGTTTTTGGGGTGCCTACTGAGTATGTTTATACTCACCCCTGCACGGGATTTTCCCGCACATGTTTGTGTCTTGTGCAAACCACATGCCTTTCGATGGAGTCCTAGGTGGACGCAGAGCAGGTAGATCTGAGTGAGAAAGACTGACTGTGGTGTTTATCGGGGCGGTGCTGAGGGAGCTTTCTGGTGGGTGTTTGTTTCAGTGTTCCCCTTCTTCAGAGTAGGTTGGACGTGCTTTTGTAGTTTTATTTTGGTGGGTTCTGTTTTTCCCTTTTGTACTTCTGTTGTACTCTGGTTGTGGGATAGTTGTATGAATGCATTTACTTTACAGTTTTATATATTTCTGCACTATTGCATGTAGTTTTATGTTGGGTGTGAGTGTACAGGTACCTTGGGCTAATGCCTCCATTGTGTGTGATAGCCTTCTCGGCGCTAGACGCCAGCCCCTGGCCTATTGGAGGCGGGCTTGGGGAGGCATGGCTCGAGCCCCATTGGGTCTAGTCGTGACAGAGTGGTATCAGAGGAGGTTCCACCTTTGGGATCTCAGAGCGTAGTTGGTCTAGTTATGAGTTCGGTTTTGGTTGCATAGCGGCAGTGTTATGATGTTTCGAGTTCGGCTTTCAGGCCAGGGACTCCAGTGTTGGTGCGGCGACCGACATATCCATACACCAAGACTCTGATAACCTGCCTTTCGACTCAGGACATTCGTACACTGGTCATAGGAAAAAATGGTACATGCATCATGTAGGACTAGGTTTTGGGTTTTTCCTTGTCCTTCTTGAGTCAGCTCTCTAGATATACTCTTTGACTGTAGTGCATCTTGAATGTATTTCAAGATGCCTCCAGGATGACAGCCAGTGAGGGTTCCGCAGTGGGATTGTGGTGACGATCCGCCCCGTGCAGAGGCTGTGGACCAGGGCGCAGGTTCTGAGGCTGGACCTCCAGGTGATCCACCAGTTGAGCCACCACCTGTCGAGCAGCTGGTTATGCCGGCAGTGTTGGATGAGGTTGCGCACAGGCTGAGTGCACTACACGAGTTCCAGAGGTAATGACCTCTGAGGTTCCGGGGTGATCCAGACCCCCAGGCGGCTGATGACTGGCTTGAGGCAGTCACCCAAGTTTTCTGCCTAATTAGGACACCTCCAGATTAGATGGTGGTCCTTGCGGCGAGCCTTATACAAGGTTCGACTGGGTGATGGTGGAGCCTGGTGATGCAGTCCCATGATGAAGAGATGCTCACATGGGCAGAGTTTGAGCGGCTCTTCAGGGAGGAGTTCTATCCGGTGACGCTGAGGTCAGTGCAGATCCAGGAGCTTTTGTAGCTTCGACAAGAGGGTATGACCATTTCAGAGTACTCAGCGAGGTTTACAGACCTGTCACACTACTCCCTGGTATGGTTTGAGACCCATTATTTGGGGCTCGACCTTCAAGAAGGGCTTACGCAGGGACATCCGAGAAGGTGTGGTTTCCTTGTGCCTTCCCACCTATGCTGGAGTGCTGGAGTGAGCATTGGTGGTGGAGAGATTTCTGGATGAGTAGATTCCCCCTTTTAGTGTTGGGCACGTGAGAGCTGAGACGTCGACATCTGGTAGCCGACGAAAGACTCAGAGGTTTGGACGTGGCCTACATTTCAAGAGGCGACCCCAGGATGGAGGATCTGAGTCTCAGGGCTCACAGGGCTCGCATGCCAGTTTTGGTCAGCCACCGGAGAGGCAGTGTTATGCTTGCGATGGTTAGGGACATCTTTCTATAGATTTTCCGACTCGTCGTGCTACTGAGAGGGAGACGGTCGATGGATCGCCTTGGCAGAGGCAGCGTCTCGATTAAGGAGGTCCGCAGGGTGGTGGACGTGGCGATGGAGCTGGTGTAGCAGGAGGAGGAGGTCGGCGGTATCATTTACCACCACCCCCACCCCCAGGTGGTCCACGTCGAGCTCAGGGAGCTGGGGGATGAGGGCGAGGCCAGCTGCATGCCCCAGAGGCTGTTGACCTGGAAGCTCCGTGGATAGATAGAGGTACGCCTTGTGTCTTTTTTAATTCCTCTATTAGTTTGATAGACATTGTTTAGTGGTACTCTTTCCTTTCCGTTGCTTGATCGAGTTTTGTTCTGGGCGTTGGTAAGACCCTGTGTGGGTGTTGTTCGGTGTGCTTTGAATGCATGAGGAAGAGGGATATGTCCCCCACCGAGATGCGTTTTTGTGACGCAATTAAAACCGTGTGGGCGAGTCAGTGCCATACAAAGCGGATAGTGTTAAGGTGTGGTGGATGAGTTCCTCTAACAAATGTGCTCAGGCATGGGTGTTGGTTGGAGAACTCGCTGGCGTGGGAGACGCAGTTGAGAGTCCAGTCGCTTCCCTTGATCTTAGGGCTTTTCGGGGATGAAAATTTCTAAGGGTCGGAGGATGTAGCAACCCATATTTTGGCCCTGTCAGACTTTGGATTATTTCTACGAATAATTCCAGAGCTAGGCGCGAAGATGATGTGCGAATCCGAGGCCCGATGTGCCCGAAATTAATTTTATAAAAATATTAAGTATTTTTATACTATGCACATGGTGGGGGTGTGATATCTCTTAAGCGGTAGCTCAGAACGAGAATTTGAGGGCACGGTTGTGTCTGGAACGTGCCATTTACCCTAGTAAATTTGTAAACTTCGCAGGCGCGGCAGGCCTGCTGTGGAAAACGCCACTAGGGGCATTTTCGTCAATAAGTGGAAAAGTTGGTTTACGAGCGTTAGCTCGAATAACTTCTGAACGGAGTCACGGATCGCAAATCCTGGTCTTCCATTGCATTAAGAATGACACATTTACCCTAGGGGTGACCTTATCTTTGTCTGTGTTGGGCGCAGAGTCGGTGGTGTTGCTTTAACTAGAGGTTTTTAAATAAAAAAAAGAAAATCATTTCACTTCTCCTCCCTCTACCACCCACACGCAGTGGCCGACGAACGACCCTCCTCCTGACCTCCGTTCTTCACTGATTCGAGCCCCGATCGTCTGTTTTCTGCACAGATTGTCGGCAGATCCAGCTTCAGGGCGTCGCGGGCGCCGTTCTGCACCCGAAGCGTAGGTGATCCACCAACAGGTAGGCGTTTTGCATTTTGAAAATCCCGGATCCCAAATTTCTTCATTTTTCTCTATTTTGAACCTGTATATGGGTAAATCAGGTTCTGGGGGGGCGCACAGATGCTTTCGGATCTGCGTTTGGACCCCCGAGGTGCCTTCGGCGGACCTCGGAAGGTTCGCCGGCGCGGCACCGGTGCGGCGGCGCCGGCAGGGGCGGCCCGCGGCGGTCCGACCACTTTTTCTCACACGGGGGTTTTTAAAACCACGTTTCTTGCAATCCGGGAGTCGAATTCACGTGCTGTTTGCAGTGATGCAACCCTGGCGACGAGGCGAACCTTCCGGTGTGGTTTCGAGGGTTTAAAGGTTCAGGTTCATGGCCCAGGAGTTAGAAACATTTTATAAAATAATAATATTTTATTATTTTATGACTTCGGGCTGCTGTAACTTCTACCCGGAGCGTCCGAATGACGTTCCATCTATGGTGTTTAGACCATGATGGTACGGAGGACTTTTTGATATGGTTTCCGTGTGTTGGGATTGAGAACGGGGTGCGGGCCCCATAAGGCCGGGTTTTTGGCATTTTTGGAGTAACGCAACTCTACCGCCGGGTGTCCGTTTGAGATGTTTGAATAGTCTATCCTGTGTGTTTTTCCGATAGGATCACAATGGTGTGGTCCATTCGAGGTGGTTTGGGATCGAGACGTGGGCCCCACCCGGGCTGGCTCTGGTGAATAGTGCCTTTTTCATCGGGTGTCTGTTTCGGACGAACGAGTATTCGATTCCGCTTTTTTTTCGAGGGGATCGCGGTGGTATGATCCGCTCGATGGGTTTCAGGATCGTTGTGTGGGCCCTTCACGATCTAGCTATGGTGAATAGTTCCTCTTTCACCGGTTCTCCGTTTCGGGTGAGTAAACAGCTTATCCTGCATGTTTTTCCGCGTAGATCGCAATAGTGGTCTCGGTATCAGTCTAGGAGGTGCGCAATGTGGCATTGTTGCGGGTCGCTCAGGTTAGAAACTTTTTGGACCAGCAGTGGCTGAGGGTATTCCCTTGGTTCGTTCACACGAGGGTTCTCGCGGCATCACAACCTTCGTATAGGTTTGTGATCCTCTCGATGGGATGTTTAAGCTCTTAGAGTTGTGGCATCCCTCCGGTGGGCCCGGAGCGGGATCCTCTAGAATCTTTTCCCTAGATCGGGTTCTTGGTATCATTGTGACCGATTATTCATGGGCGACGATCCCCTATCTAGCAGGTTAACCCTGTAGGGTTTGTGGCATCATCGGGAATATGACCCCCTACGTAGTGGGCCGTGCACAGTAGGGTTGTGGCGTCATCGGGTATACAATCTGCTGCTCAGCATCATGTTTTTAGTAGGGTTGCAGTATCGTTGGTTATGCGATCCCCTACTCAGCGCGTGGTTTCTGTAGGGTTGCGGCATCGTCAGTTCGATCCCCTACATCGCAAGTTATACCAGATAGGGTTTCAGTATCGTCGTGACCACCTTTATATGGGCGACGATCCTCTATCTGAGTGACGTGCTTCTGCCGAGTGCCAGATCGAGTTGTGGTATCCCCCAGTGGATCCTGGGAGTGATCCTTTATCTGTGAGGTCTTCATCTACCGGAGTAGGTTCTGGTATCCCCTAGTGGACCCTAGGAGAGATCCCCTATCCGAGGAGTTTGGTGGTTATGTTGTTTCAGCGAGGTTTCCTCAGTGATGCTATCCGACGAGCGTGATCTCTCGGGTGAGTGTTTGAGAGGTTTGTGAGAAACTCGATGGAGTGTATCTCTCGGATGAGTGTCATTTGGGATGATAGTGATTGTGGAGTGTGTTCTTCTGGTTGTGGACAGTTTCTGGTGATGAGGTCGGTACCTCTTGTGCCTTGGTGCGTGATAAAACACTATTTTATTGAATATTTCATTGATAATAAATGATATAATTTCCTCACATTGTGTTAAATATGTTTAATTAGAAAGTATTTGGGATTAGATCATTCATTTGAATATTTGATGAAAATTCCAGTTTTACCCTTTATAGTTCACTGTAGTATTTCGAAGATAAATATTTTTATATTTATTGAAATTTTGCAACAGTGTTCCTAACTTAATTATCTACAACTTTTATTCAGGACACTAGTGCTAAAGAGTTCATTTGATGGTTGAAAATGGGCCATGAAGTCAATGTTGGGATGGGCTCGCCAGAATGGAGAAGCTTCGTTATTTCGGCCATAACTCCTTCATATGGGCCTGTATTGAGCCCAAATTTGTAGAGGAGACAAAGGACCCATATCCTCACATTTGATCCTTCTGGAAGGCCGGCCAAATCACGCGTTTTGTGGTCAAATGGGCGGTGAAAGTTGCAATAAAATATTTGGCCGAATTTCCACATTCACACTTGAAACCACTTGTAACCTCTCCTCCCCTCCCCTCTATAAATTGGAGTTTTTCTCATTTGGAGGGGTTGGGACGTGAATTGGGAGATTGGAGGAAGAGGAGAATTTGTTTCACCCAAATTCTCCAACCATTGTAAGAGGGGTAGCTCTTGAAGCAAGGATCCCCCCATCGAAGCCTCCTTCTCTTCTTCATTTTGTAATGTTTTCATTTGTGTAATAAAATTCTTTGTTCTGCTTTTATTTCTTCTCTTTTCTTCTGTTTTGTTTAAATTTCTTCTTCTCTTAATCTTCCTCTTTGGTCTGTAATTCTTGAGTAGAAGCGTTATTGGGTTATACCCATTATAAACCTTTGCACATGCAAAACGCTTCTACGATGATTACGCCACCCATGGAAGAGTAGTCTTTTAGTAATCGATCTATCTTCTAACCTCTTCATTTAATTATTTTGAATCATTGAGATACTGTAATTCACATAATATGATCCATGAATTGTGTTTTTAAATTGTAATAAACTAGGCAAGAAATTGAACAATTAACACAAAAACACGCGAGGTCGGGATTTTGTGTAAATTGTGAGAGCGCGATCTTAATCGGTAATACAAGACCAAACGAGATAAATTTTTAGAGTTAAAATATAATCCCTAAACACAATTCATCCTCATTTACAGAATGGATATGTGCCTTAATTTACAACTTACCATAAGCTAATCTTAGAACATCAATCAAAGCAGGGTGCTGCGATTGCATGTTCCGAAGTTAGCCTAGGGTTAAATTCACATCATCTTCGTGGTAAAGTTAATTCTCGTAGGGTTCGGGATTTAACAAATTAAGGGATCATAATTAAGTTAATGTTAATTTAAATGATAATGATTAATAATAAAGTGAAGAGGTAGAGTTAGATCGATTACGCCTTTTAAATAGATTTCTAAAAAAACATCTTCTTGTTGTGTCATTTTAATCGAAATTCATTTCAAAACTAAAAAAAAAATTATACAATATTCTTCCAGCAAACTTCTTCTAGATTCATAAACTAAAACAAACCCGAGTCCTTTAAAGTAGTGTTTTTATTCTATTCTATTTTATTTTATTTTTTTAGAATACCTCTAATAAGTTGTTAAATTCACTTCCTCCTTTGAGAGACGACCTTGGTCAGCCACTCTGCTGCACCTAAGTACCCCAAATCACACTAATCATTTGAGGGTGCCCACGACAGCGCTCTTTCAAATTGGCACCATTGCCGGGGGGCAAGTAATTATTTCAACCAATTAGAGGTATTTATTTTATTTTACATTTTATTCTCTTCCTCTCTTCTTTCTTCCATCTTTACCCAATCTGATTTTTCTTATTCTTCTTTTATTTTCTTCTACTTCTCTTTGTACCATCAACTCAAACATCTCATTTTTATTTTACTATGGTCCAATTTCTTTCTTTTCATTTTTATTTAATCTATGACATGAACTAATCCCGAAGATCTCTTAGATCTTGACCCTGAGATTGAACGTAGCCTTAGGGCTCAAATCAGAAATTCTCAATCTACGGAAAGATTCAATATTCAACCAGTTGGTGAATTCTTCTCTTCTGGAAACATTGAAATTGGAAGCTATTCAAATTCAAACATAAAAGAGGAACCAATGGCTGAAAACAATGGAAATGAACTTAATAGAACCATTCGAGAATTGGCTGCACCTGATATTAACTATCAACCAAATTGTATTGCATATCCAAATCTCGAATCGGACTTTGAATTGAAATCTGGATTAATTCACCTTCTTCCAAAGTTTCATGGCTTATCTGGTGAGGATCCCAACAAACACCTTGAGGAATTTAATGTGGTTTGCTCAACTATAAAACCAAGAAATTTTTCTGAAGATCAAATTAAATTAAGAGCATTCCCATTCTCACTTAATGGAGCTGCAAAAGATTGGATGTATTATTTGCAACCTAAAGATGTAACATGTTGGAATGATTTGAAACGTCTTTTCTTGCAAAGATTTTTTCCAGCATCAAGGACAACATCCATTCGAAAGGAGATATCAGGGATCAAGCAAGCCCAAGGGGAGTCAATGTATGAGTACTGGGAGAGATTCAAGAAGTTGTGTGCAAGCTGACCACATCACCAAATCAGTGAGCAATTACTCATCCAGTACTTCTATGAAGGACTCACACCTATGGAGAGAAGCATGGTAGATGCTGCGGCAGGAGGAGCATTTGTGGACAAGACACCTGTAGCTGCACGTGTGTTGATCGACAAGATGGCCCAAAACTCCCAACAATTTGTTGATATAGGTACACCACATGTCAGGGGAGTATATCTGGTAAGTCCTTCTTCTCTTGAGAGTCATTTGATTGATAGAAAATTAGAAGAATTGACAACTATGGTGAGGCAAACTGATTTGGCACAAAAGACATCCCAACCCCCTCCTTCAAGGCCATGTGGCATTTGCACTGAGAAAAGCCACCCAACTAACTGTTTCCCACAACTAAAAGAGATAGAAGATTGTGCAGCAGTGTTCCCTGGGAGACCATTTCAGCAGCAACAACAACCATATCCCCAAAAGAAGTTTGATTCATTTTCTCCAACATACAACCAAGGTTGGAAAGATCAACCGGACATGTGGTATGGCTCTGGACAACAACAAAGGCCGCCCTTTCAACAAAACTTACAGCAGCCTCCGCCTTACCAGCAGGGTTTCCAACAACCCCAAAGGAGATTTGAAGCCCAAGAATCAACAAGCCAAAAACAAGGGAATACCCCACCAAAGGTAGATTCTAATACTGATGATCTTTTGAAGCAAATTGTTCTTAATCAACAGAATGAGCTGACGAGTCAAAGTTCGGAGCTGAGGGAGTTAAAGACTCAAATGAGCCAGATTTCCACCGCCCTCCATGAACTTGTAAGTAAGAATTCCGGATATCTACCTTCCCAACCCACTCCAAATCCAAAGGGGAATGTTAGTTCCATCACATTGAGAAGTGGGAAGAAAATGAACGATACATCTGTACCTACCATTCCACCGAGATTCACCTCAACACCAGAGAAACCGCATTCCAAACCAACTGATGAGAAATCCAAGGAGAAAGATAAAGGTAAGAAAAATATTGATGATGTTCCTCCTAAACCCCTTCCTTTTCCAAACAGGGTTGTTCAAACCAAGAAGATGGCTGAAGAAGCAATGCAAAAGGAGGTTTTGGACACATTCAAGCGTGTGGAGATCAACATTCCTCTACTTGAAGACATTAAGAAAATCCCAAGGTATGCCAAATTCTTAAAAGAACTCTGCACCAATCGAAGAGGGCTCAAGGGAAATGAGAGGATCAACCTTGGAAGGAATGTCTCGGCACTCATTACACCAACTCTTGCAATGCCAACAAAGTGCAAGGATCCCGGGACATTCACCATCCCATGTACCATAGGGGAGTTGCACTTCTCTGATGCTCTTTGTGATTTAAGAGCTTTAATAAATGTGATGCCTCACTCTGTATTCTCTTCCTTGCAGGTTGGTGAGTTGAAGCCAACAAGAGTATTGGTGCAATTGGCGAATAGAGCTACGGCATATCCAGTGGGAGTTCTTGAGGATGTACTTGTTCGGGTAAGAGACATGATCTTTCCAGCAGACTTCTATGTGCTTAACATGGAGGATGATCAGGTAAGTTCTCATGCCCCCATTATCTTAGGTAGGCCCTTCCTCAAAACTGCAAAAACTATCATAAATTTCAATGAGGGTACACTTTCCATGGAATTTGGAGATGAAGTTGTGATATTTAATGTTATGGATTCCATGAAGTACACATCTGAGGACCATTCTGCTTTTGTTATCTCCCATTTTGAACCACCAAGTAAAAACCCCATGGAATTGGATTGTCCTATGCTTAGGGAGATTATGAGTATTGGTTCTGGTTTAATGTCTAAGAGAACATCCACACCTGTTTCTAATGAGAAAGACTCTCTAAGATTTGATTTTGAAATGGACTCATATTCTGATCTTGTTCATGTGAACTCTGATTATGACATGTCTATCGAGTATGCTGATGGATTTGATGCTTTATTCTCTGATTTTGATGATGTATATTCTAATGCTGATGCTCTTTGTGCACATATTTCGGTTCCTTCAATGTCTCCATCCATACTACACCCTCATTCATTAGAACTCAAGCCATTGCCACCAAATCTGAAATACTCATACTTGTTGAGTGGTGAAAGATTACCTGTTATCATTGCTAACAATCTCCCTTTTGAACATGAAAAAAAGATTTTGAATATTTTGAGGGAGAACATCAGGGCGATTGGGTGGACCTTGGCTGACATATCAGGTATTAGCCCCTCCATTTGCATGCATAGGATTCTCTTGGAGGATGGGGCTAAACCGGTGAGACAGCCACAAAGGAGACTCAATCCCACCCTCCTAGAAGTTGTTAAAAAAGAAGTTGAGAAATTGCTCGAGGCAGTTATAATCTTTCCCATTTCGGATTCACAGTGGGTAAGTCCAATTCAGGTTGTGCCTAAGAAAACTGGTTTTACTATTGTTAAAAATGAGAAAGATGATTTTGTTCCAATGAGGGTGCAAAACAGTTGGCGTGTGTGTATTGATTATAGAAAACTAAATCAATCCACTCACAAGGACCATTTCCCCCTCCCATTTATTGATCAGATGCTTGAGAGACTAGCTGGAAAGACACACTATTGTTTCGTGGATGGATTTTCTAGATATTTTCAGGTTCCTATAGCTCCAGAGGATCAGGAGAAGACTACATTCACCTGTCCCTTTGGCACATTTGCCTACCGGAGGATTCCATTTGGACTTTGCAACGCCCTAGGTACCTTCTAGAGATGTATGGTGAGTATTTTTTCTGATTTTATTGAGACCTGCATGGAGGTATTTATGGATGATTTTACAGTATATGGGTCTTCATTTGATGAATGTCTAAAGAGTTTGAGAAAGGTGTTGAATCGTTGTATTGAGAATAATCTGGTCCTGAACTTTGAAAAGTGCCATTTCATGGTAGAGCATGGCATTGTCTTAGGGCATGTAGTGTCAAAACATGGGATAGTGGTTGATAGATCAAAGGTAGATATTATTTCATCCTTACCATATCCTTCATGTGTGCGTGATGTTAGATCTTTCCTAAGTCATGCAGGATTTTATCGGCGCTTCATCAAAATTTTTAGTAAGATTGATCTTCCTATGTCAAGATTACTTCAAAAGGATTCTGATTTTGTGTTTGATGTTTCTTGCAGGAATTCATTCGATGAGCTAAAACAACGTCTGACCACTCCACCTATCATACAACCCCCAAGGTGGGATATTCCTTTTGAGCTTATGTGTGACGCCTCCAACTTCACAGTTGGAGCTGTCTTATCTCAGAGGGTGGAGGGGCGTTCACGTGTGATCGCCTATGGATCAAGGACACTGGATTCAGCCCAATCAAATTACACAACCACAGAAAAGGAGTTTCTTGCTGTAATATTTGCTTTAGATAAATTCCGTTCATATTTATTGGGCTCTAAAGTAGTTGTTTTTTCTGACCATGCAGCTTTGAGGTACCTCTAAAAGAAGCCAGATGCAAAGCCACGACTTATCCGTTGGATGCTCCTTCTTCAAGAATTTGATATTGAGATAAAGTACAAGAAGGGATCAGAGAATTTGGTAGCGGACCACATGAGTAGGCTTACTCACACACTAGAGGATGACACCTTGGACCAGGTACCACTTCAGGACACTTTCCCCGATGAAAATCTCTATACCATCTCAAGTACACATCCTTGGTATGCTGATTTAGTTAATTACATTGTTTCCTCTGAAATCCCAGCAAATTTGAAGAAGCATCAAGTCCAAAAATTAAAAAGTGAGTCTAGGTATTATGTGTGGGATGATCCTTACCTCTGGAGCATGTGTAGTGACCAAGTCATTAGGAGGTGTGTTCCCGATCACGAGTTTGAGTCTGTTTTGCATTTCTGTCATACACTTGCTTGTGGTGGACACTTTGGACCCCAACGGACAGCTAGGAAGGTTTTGGACTCTGGATTATTTTGGCCTAGCTAGTTCCATGATTCCCATTTGTTTTGTAAGTCATGCTCTCGTTGCCAACACACTAGAAACATTTCTAGGAGACATGAGATGCCCCAACAACCCATACTATTTTGTGAGATTTTTGATGTATGGGGCATCGACTTTATGGGTCCTTTTCCTAGTACATTTGGATTTTTGTATATTTTGGTTGTTGTTGATTATGTGAGTAAATGGGTGGAGGCCAAGGCCACCAGGACTGACGATTCTCATGTTGTTGTGGACTTTGTCAAAGCACGGATTTTTTGCAGGTTTGGAGTACCAAAGGCCATCATCAGTGACCAAGGGACACACTTTTGCAATATGAATTTTTCTTCCCTCCTTCGAAAGTATGGGGTGACACGCAAAACATCAACACCATACCACCCCCAAACAAATGTCCAGGCTGAGGTTTCAAATCGTGAGTTGAAACAAATCTTGGAGAAAACCGTGCAGCCAAATAGGAAGGATTGGAGCAAGCGCTTGGATGATGCATTGTGGGCTTATAGGACAGCATACAAGACCCCCATTGGTATGTCCCCATTTCGGATTGTTTTTGGGAAAGCGTGTCATCTCCCCGTGGAAGTCGAGCATCGGGCATATTGGGCTATAAAGAAATGCAACATTGATTTGGCCCAAGCTGGAATTCAAAGGAAGTTGCAAATTCAAGAGCTTGAGAAGATTCGACTGTCATCATATGATAACTCAAGGCTCTACAAGGAAAGATCAAAAGCAGCTCATGACAAAATGATCCAACAAAGGGAGTTTCATGTTGGAGAGAAATTCCTTCTCTATAGTTCACGACTGAAGTTGATGCCTGGTAAGTTGCGTTCTAGATGGTTAGGTCCTTATATTGTGTCTAATGTTTTTCCTTATGGTGCAGTAAAGATCACATAAGAGGAAACTGGAAGGAGCTTCACAGTCAATGGGCAATGTTTGAAGAGATATATTGAGGGACATCCTACTGATGCAGTGGATTTTATCACACTGCATGACCCCATCATCACTTGATCACATCAGGCTGTTTCTAACCCTTTCACTTTTATATTATTTGTCCTATTTAAAAATTCTGCATTTCATGTGCATATATCATCTCATGGGTTCACATTGAGGAAAATTCAATATTTTAAGTGTGGGGGAGGGAACCTTTTAGTTTAGTAATTTCAATTGTTTTCCTGTTTAAAAAAAACCAAAAAACAATTGTGTGTTTTTTAAATTTTGTGTGTTTATTTTACAATTTTCTGTGTTTTTTGAAACATTTTGAGCTAAAATGATTCTCATCACCATTTTTAAATCCATATCAATAAGTGAAATAATTTACCCCTTGAAACTAAGCTTAAATGAATGTTGAAATGACTTTGTTTCATGTTCAAATATTTAGTAATTTCATGACAAGTACGCTGAATTTTGAATCTCATGCCAATATCACTGTCTTTATATTTGAAATCACTTTCCTTTGAGGCTTCTAAACCATTATTTTCATATTCTTTACATTCACCTCACTTCTTGAGAGAACCAAACCATACTTGATTTAACCAGAATTTGATCTATTCCTGTCAAAACTTGAGGGTTTGAGGTACTTATGTTTAAATGATTGAGGCATTTGTTTGGTATTAAAGCCCCTATTTCAAAGAATCCTTTTTTATAATGGACTACCTTGAATATTTAATCCTTTTATCCCTTAGAAGCCATAAAAATCCTGTTAGGTTAGCCACATTACAAGCCAATTTTCCTTATCCAACCAACTCTTGAAGTGAAATTGCATAATCTAGTTGAGCTTAAGTGTGGGGGAAGTTGTCTTGGGTTTTGCCACCACATTCTGTGATACTTTGGGTGGAAAACTAAATTCTGAAGCGATGTGTTTGCTGCTAAAGAAATTCATTATATTGAAAGCTGTGCCTTTTCTGGAGATTTCATGACAAGTGAAGGTGTGCCTTTTCTGGAGCTTCTAATTGAGGTGGAAAGTTGTGCCCATATGGAGCTTTCAAGAAAATCATGTTTGAGAAGATTGAGATTTTTTATGCTGAAATGATGAATGGTGTAAACCTTTCATGACTTTTCATGATGATGGAGCTGAATTGATACTATGGGGATTGAAGAGAAGACCATATTTAAGTGAAAATTAGATTAATGCAATTTTTCTTCAAAAGAGTCAAGCCCTCCTCATTCAGCCTCAGAGTTTTTCACATCTTAATCCTACCAACCGAAAGCCACAGAACAACCCTGAAAATTCCTCATGATAAACATATGTCCTTGACTCACATCGGGTAGTGATGTAGGAATCTATCAAGCCTATGGTGACCCTTGTATGAGTTTGGATGAGAAAGACATTGCAAAAAAATTGATATTTGAGTAATGAGAGAAAATTCAAGCGAGGTAAGTGTTTTGTGCATGGGCGGATAAATGAAGTGGAAATATATTGAATGATATAAATGGAGAACTTGAAATAAGGTTTTTTTATGAGGCATGATATCTTTTGATTCTTGGTGTGAAATTGATTGATCTTAAGGATATGTGTTTTAAAATTGGTTTTGATTTGATATTGATGTTTACTTGATATGAGGTTTTTCCCAGGAGTGCAAAATGGTAAGTGTGGGGGAGTTGATAAAACACTATTTTATTGAATATTTCATTGATAATAAATGATATAATTTCCTCACATTGTGTTAAATATGTTTAATTAGAAAGTATTTGGGATTAGAACATTCATTTGAATATTTGATGAAAATTCCAGTTTTACCCTTTATAGTTCATTGTAGTATTTCAAAGATAAATATTTTTATATTTATTGAAATTTTGCAACAGTGTTCCTAACTTAATTATCTACAACTTTTATTCAGGACACTAGAGCTAAAGAGTTCATTTGATGGTTAAAAATGGGCCATGAAATCAAAGTTGGGCTGGGCTCGCCAGAATGGAGAAGCTTATATATTTCGGACATAACGCCTTCATATGGGACTGTATTGAGCCCAAATTTGGAGAGGAGACAGAGGACCCATATCCGAACATTTGATCCTTATGGAAGGCTGGCCAATTCACGCGTTTTGGTGGTAAAATGGGCGGTGCAAGTTGGAATAAAATATTTGGCCGAATTTCCACATTCACATTTGAAACCACTTGTAACCTCTCCTCCCCTCCCCTCTATAAATTGGAGTTTTTCTCATTTGGAGGGGTTGAGACGTGAATTGGGAGATTGGAGGCAGAGGAGAATTTGTTTCACCCAAATTCTCCAACCATTGTAAGAGGGGTAGCTCTTGAAACAAGGATCCCCTCATCGAAGCCTCCTTCTCTCCTTCATTTTGTAATGTTTTCATTTGTGTAATAAACTTCTTTGTTCTGCTTTTATTTCTTCTATTTTCATCTGTTTTGTTTAAACTTCTTCTTCTCTTAATCTTCCTCTTTGTTCTGTAATTATTTAGTAGAAGCATTATTGGGTTATACCCATTATAAACCTTTGCACATGCAAAACGCTTCTACGATGATTACGCCACCCATGGAAGAGTAGTCTTTTAGTAATCGATCTATCTTCTAACCTATTCATTTAATTATTTTGAATCAATGAGCTACTTTAATTCACATAATATGATACATGAATTGTGTTTTTAAATTGTAAGAAACTAAGCAAGCAATTGAACAATTAACACAAAAACACGCGAGGTCGGGATTTTGTGTAAATTGTGAGAGCACGATCTTAATCGGTAATACAAGACCAAATGGGATAAATTTTTAGAGTTCAAATATAATCCCTAAACACAATTCATCCTCATTTCCAGAATGGATATGTGCCTTAATTTACCACTTACCATAAGCTAATCTTAGAACATCAATCAAAGCAGGGTGCTGCGATTGCATGTTCCGAAGTTAGCCTAGGGTTAAATTCACATCATCTTTTTGGTAAAGTTAATTCTTGTAGGGTTTGGGATTTAACAAATTAAGGGATCATAATTAAGTTAATGTTAATTTAAATGATAATGATTAATAATAAAGTGAAGAGGTAGAGTTAGATCGATTACGCCTTTTAAATAGATTTCTAAAAAAACATCTTCTTGTTGTGTCATTTTAATCGAAATTCATTTCAAAACTAAAAACAAAAAAAAATTATACAATATTCTTCCACAAAACTTCTTCTAGATTCATAAACTAAAACAAACCCCAGTCCTTTAAATTAGTGTTTTTATTCTATTCTATTTTATTTTATTTTTTTAGAATACCTCTAATAAGTTGTTAAATTCACTTCCTCCTTTGAGAGACGACCTTGGTCAGCCACTCTGCTGCACCTAAGTACCCCAAATCACACTAATCATTTGAGGGCGCCCACGACAGCACTATTTCAAATTGGCGCCGTTTCCGGGGAGGCAAGTAATTATTTCAACCAATTAGAGGTATTTATTTTATTTTACATTTTATTCTCTTCCTCTCTTCTTTCTTCCTTCTTTACCCAATCTGATTTTTCTTCTTCTTCTTTTATTTTCTTCTACTTCTCTTTGTACCATCAACTCAAACTTCTCATTTTTATTTTACTATGGTCCAATTTCTTTCTTTTCATTTTTATTTAATCTATTACACGAACTAATCCCGAAGATCTCTTAGATCTTGACCCTGAGATTGAACGTAGCCTTAGGGCTCGAATCAGAAATTCTCAGTCTACGGAAAGATTCAATATTCAACCAGTTGGTGAATTCCTCTCTTCTGGAAACATTGAAATTGGAAGCTATTCAAATTCAAACATAAAAGAGGAACCAATGGCTGAAAACAATGGAAATGAACTTAATATAACCATTCGAGAATTGGCTGCACCTGATATTAACTATCAACCAAATTGTATTGCATACCCAAATCTCGAATCGGACTATGAATTGAAATCTGGATTAATTCACCTTCTTCCAATGTTTCATGGCTTATCTGGTGAGGATCCCAACAAACACCTTAAGGAATTTAATGTGGTTTTCTCAACTATAAAACCAAGAAATTTTTCTGAAGATCAAATTAAATTAAGAGCATTCCCATTCTCACTTGATGGAGCTGCAAAATATTGGATGTATTATTTGCAACCTAAAGATGTAACATGTTGGAATGATTTGAAACGTCTTTTCTTGCAAAGATTTTTTCCAGCATCAAGGACAAAATCCATTCGAAAGGAGATATCGGGGATCAAGAAAGACCAAGGGGAGTCAATGTATGAGTACTGGGAGAGATTCAAGAAGTTGTGTGCAAGCTGCCCACATCACCAAATCAGTGAGCAATTACTCATCCAGTACTTCTATGAAGGACTCACACCTATGGAGAGAAGCATGGTAGACGATGTGGCTGGAGGAGCATTGGTGGACAAGACACCAGTAGCTGCACGTGTGTTGATCGACAAGATGGCCCAAAACTCCCAACAATTTTTTGATAGAGGTACACCACATGTCAGGGGAGTACATCTGGTAAGTCCTTCTTCTCTTGAGAGTCATTTGATTGATAGAAAGTTAGAAGAATTGACAACTATGGTGAGGCAAATTGCTTTGGAACAAAAGAAATCCAAACCCCCTCCTTCAAGGCCATGTGGCATTTGCACTGAGACAAGCCACCCAACTGACTGTTTCCCACAACTAAAAGAGATAGAAGATTGTGCAGCAGTGTTCCCTGGGAGACCATTTCAGCAGCAACAACAACCATATCCCCAAAAGAAGTTTGATTCATTTTCTCCAACATACAACCAAGGGTGGAAAGATCAACCGGACATGAGGTATGGCTCTGGACAACAACAAAGGCCACCCTTTCAACAGAACTTCCAGCAGCCTCCGCCTTACCAGCAGGGTTTCCAACAACCCCAAAGGAGATTTGAAGCCCAAGCATCAACAAGCCAACAACAAGGGAATCCCCCACGAAAGGTAGATTCAAATACTGATGATCTTTTGAAGCAAATTGTTCTTAATCAACAGAATGAGCTGAAGAGTCAAAGTTCGGAGCTGAGGGAGTTAAAGACTCAAATGAGCCAGATTTCCACCGCCCTCCATGAACTTGTAAGTAAGAATTCCGGAAATCTACCTTCCCAACCCACTCCAAATCCAAAGGGGAATGTTAGTTCCATCATATTGAGAAGTGGGAAGAAAATGAACAATACATCTGTACCTACCATTCCACCGAGATTCACCTCAACTCCAGAGAAGCCGCATTCCAAACCAACTGATGAGAAATCCAAGGAGAAAGATAAAGGTAAGAAAAATATTGATGATGTTCCTCCTAAACCCCTTCCTTTTCCAAACAGGGTTGTTCAAACCAAGAAGATGGCTGAAGAAGCAATGCAAAAGGTGGTTTTGGACACATTCAAGCGTGTGGAGATCAACATTCCTCTACTTGAATCCATTAAGAAAATCCCAAGGTATGCCAAATTCTTAAAAGAACTTTGCACCAATTGAAGAGGGCTCAAGGGAAATGAGAGGATCAACCTTGGAAGGAATGCCTCGGCACTCATTACACCAACTCTTGCAATGCCAACAAAGTGCAAGGATCCCGGGACATTCACCATCCCATGTACCATAGGGGAGTTTCACTTCTCTGATGCTCTTTGTGATTTAGGAGCTTCAATAAATGTGATGCCTCACTCTGTATTCTCTTCCTTGCAGGTTGGTGAGTTGAAGCCAACAAGAGTAGTGGTGCAATTGGCGAATAGAGCTATGACATATCCAGCGGGAGTTCTTGAGGATGTACTTGTTCGGGTAAGAGACATGATCTTTCCAGCAGACTTCTATGTGCTAAACATGGAGGATGATCAGGTAAGTTCTCATGCCCCCATTATCTTAGGTAGGCCCTTCCTCAAAACTGCAAAAACTATCATAAATGTCAATGAGGGTACACTTTCCATGGAATTTGGAGATGAATTTGTGATATTTAATGTTATGGATTCCATGAAGTACCCCTCTGAGGACCATGCTTCTTTTGTTATCTCCCATTTTGAACCACCAAGTAAAAACCCCATGGAATTGGATTGTCCTATGCTTAGCGAGATTATGAGTATTGGTTATGGTTTAATGTTTAAGATAACTTCCACACCTGTTACTAATGAGAAATAATCTCTAAGATTTGATTTTGAAATGGACTCATATTCTGATCTTGTTCATGTGAACTCTGATTATGACATGGCTATAGAGTATGCTGATGGATTTGATGCTTTATTCTATGATTTTGATGATTTATATTCTAATACTGATGCTCTTTGTGCACATATTTCGGTTCCTTCAATGTCTCCATCCATACTACACCCTCCTTCATTAGAACTCAAGCCATTTCCACCAAATCTGAAATACTCATACTTGTTGAGTGGTGAAAGATTACCTGGTATCATTGCTAACAATATCCCTTTTGAACATGAAGAAAAGATTTTGAATATTTTGAGGGAGAACATCAGGGCGATTGGGTGGACCTTGGCTGACATATTAGGTATTAGCCCCTCCATTTGCATGCATAGGATTCTCTTGGAGGATGGGGCTAAACCGGTGAGACAGCCACAAAGGAGACTCAATCCCACCCTCATAGAAGTTGTTAAAAAAAGTTGAGAAATTGCTCGAGGTAGGTATAATCTTTCCCATTTCAGATTCACAGTGGGTAAGTCCAATTCAGGTTGTGCCTAAGAAAACTGGTTTTACTGTTGTTAAAAATGAGAAAGATGATTTTGTTCCAATGAGGGTGCAAAACAGTTGGCGTGTGTGTATTGATTATAGGAAACTAAATCAGTCCACTCGCAAGGACCATTTCCCCCTCCCATTTATTGATCAGATGCTTGAGAGAATAGCTGGGAAGACACACTATTGTTTCTTGGATGGATTTTCTAGATATTTTCAGGTTCCTATAGCTCCAGAGGATCAGGAGAAGACTACATTCACCTGTCCCTTTGGCACATTTGCCTACCAGAGGATGCCATTTGGACTTTGCAATGCCCTAGGTACCTTCAAGAGATGTATGGTGAGTATTTTTTCTAATTTTATTGAGACCTGCATGGAGGTATTTATGGATGATTTTACAGTGTATGGGTCTTCATTTGATGAATGTCTAAAGAGTTTGGGAAAAGTGTTGAATCATTGTATTGAGAATAATATGGTCCTGAACTTTGAAAAGTGTCATTTCATGGTAGAGCATGGCATTGTCATAGGGCATGTAGTGTCAAAACATGGGATAGAGGTTGATAGATCAAAGGTAGATATTATTTCATCCTGACCATATCCTTCATGTGTGCGTGATGTTAGATCTTTCCTAGGTCATGCAGGATTTTATCGGCGCTTCATCAAAAATTTTAGTAATATTGCTCTTCCTATGTCAAGATTACTTCAAAAGGATTCTGATTTTGTGTTTGATGTTTCTTGCAGGAATTCATTCGATGAGCTAAAGCAACGTCTGACCACTCCACCTATCATACAACCCCCAAGGTGGGAGATTCCTTTTTAGCTTATGTGTGACGCCTCCAACTTCGCAGTTGGAGCTGTCTTATCTCAGAGGGTGGAGGGGTGTTCACATGTGATCGCCTATGCATCAAGGACAATGAATTTAGCCCAATAAAATTATACAACCACATAAAAGGAGTTTCTTGCTGTCATATTTTCTTTAGATAAATTCCTTTCATATTTATTGGGCTCTAAAGTAGTTGTTTTTTCTGACCATGCAGCTTTGAGGTACCTCCTAAAGAAGCCAGATGCAAAGCCACGACTTATCCATTGGATTCTCCTTCTTCAAGAATTTGATATTGAGATAAAGGACAAGAAGGGATCAGAGAATTTGGTAGCGAACCACATGAGTAGGCTTACTCACACACTAGAGGATGACACCTTGGACCAGGTACCACTTCAGGACACTTTCCCCGATGAAAATCTCTATACCATCTCAAGTACACATCCTTGGTATGCTGATTTAGTTAATTACATTGTTTCCTCTAAAATCCCAGCAAATTTGAAGAAGCATCAAGTCCAAAAATTAAAAAGTGAGTCTAGGTATTATGTGTGGGATGATCCTTACCTCTGGCGCATGTGTAGTGACCAAGTCATTAGGAAGTGTGTTCCCGATCATGAGTTTGAGTTTGTTTTGCATTTCTGTCATACACTTGCTTGTGGTGGACACTTTGGACCCCAACGGACATCTAGGAAGGTTTTGGACTCTGGATTATTTTGGCCTAGCTAGTTCCATGATGCCCATTTGTTTTGTAAGTCATGCTCTTGTTTCCAACACACTGGGAACATTTCTAGGAGACATGAGATGCCCCAACAACCCATACTATTTTGTGATATTTTTGATGTATGGGGAATCGAATTTATGGGTCCTTTTCCTAGTTCAGTTGGATTTTTGTATATTTTGGTTGCTGTTGATTATGTGAGTAAATGGGTGGAGGCCAAGGCCACCAGGACTGACGATTGTCATGTTGTTGTGGACTTTGTCAAAGCACGGATTTTTTGCAGGTTTGGAGTACCAAAGGCCATCATCAGTGACCAATGGACACACTTTTGCAATAGTAATTTTGCTTCCCTCCTTCGAAAGTATGGGGTGACACACAAAACATCAACACCATACCACCCCCAAACAAATGGCCAGGCTGAGGTTTCAAATCTTGAGTTGAAACAAATCTTGGAGAAAACCGTGCAGCCAAATAGGAAGGATTGGAGCAAGCGCTTGGATGATGCATTGTGGGCTTATAGGACAGCATACAAGACCCCCATTGGTATGTCCCCATTTCGGATTGTTTTTGGGAAATCGTGTCATCTCCCCGTGGAAGTCGAGAATCAGGCATATTGGGCTATAAAGAAATGCAACATGGATTTGGCCCAAGCTGGAATTCAAAGGAAGTTGCAAATTCAAGAGCTTGAAGAGATTCGACTGTCATCATATGAGAACTCAAGGATCTACAAGGAAAGATCAAAAGCATCTCATGACAAAATGATCCAACAAAGGGAGTTTCATGTTGGAGAGAAAGTCCTTCTCTATAGTTCACGACTAAAGTTGATGCCTGGTAAGTTGCGTTCAAGATGGTTAGGTCCTTATATTGTGTCTAATGTTTTTCCTTATGGTGCAGTGGAGATCACACAAGAGGACACTGGAAGGAGCTTTACAGTCAATGGGAAATGTTTGAAGAGATATATTGAGGGACATCCTACTGATGCAGTGGATTTTGTCACACTGCATGACCCCATCATCACTTGATCACATCAGGCTATTCCTAACCCTTTCACTTTTATATTATTTGTCCTATTTAAAAATTATGCATTTCATGTGCATATATCATCTCACGGGTTCACATTGAGGACAATGCAATATTTTAAGTGTGGGGGAGGGAACCTTTTAGTTTAGTAATTTCAATGGTTTTCCTGTTTAAAAAAAACCAAAAAAAAAATTGTGTGTTTTTCAAATTTTGTGTGTTTATTTTACAATTTTCTGTGTTTTTTGAAACATTTTGAGCTAAAATGATTCTCATCACCATTTTTAAATACATATCAATAAGTGAAATAATTTACCCCTTGAAACAAAGATTAAATGAATGCTGAAATGACTTTGTTTCAAGTTCAAATATTTAGTAATTTCAGGAAAAGTACGCTGAATTTTGAATCCCATGCCAATCTCACTGTCTTTATATTTGAAATCACTTTCCTGTGAGGCTTCTAAACCATTATTTTCATATTCTTTACATTCACCTCACTTCTTGAGAGAACCAAACCATACTTGATTTAACCAGAATTTGATCTATTCCTGTCAAAACATGAGGGTTTGAGGTACTTATGTTTAAATGATTGAGGCATTTGTTTGGTATTAAAGCCCCTATTTCAAAGAATCCTTTTTTTATAATGGACTACCTTGAATATTTAATCCTTTTATCCCTTAGAAGCCATAAAAATCCTGTTAGGTTAGCCACATTACAGGCCAATTTTCCCTATCCAACCAACTCTTGAAGTGAAATTGCATAATCTAGTTGAGCTTAAGTGTGGGGGAAGTTGTCTTGGGTTTTGCCACCACATTCTATGATACTTTGGGTGGAAAACTAAATTCTGAAGAGATGTTTTTACTGCTAAAGAAATTCATTATATTGAAAGCTGTTCCTTTTCTGGAGCTTTCATGACAAGTGAAGGTGTTCCTTTTCTGGAGCTTCTAATTGAGGTGGAAAGCTGTGCCCATCTGGAGCTTTCAAGAAAATCTTGTTTGAGAAGATTGACATTTTTTATGCTGAAATGATGAATGGTGTAAACCTTTCATGACTTTTCATGATGATGGAGATGAATTGATACTGTGGGGATTGAAGAGAAGACCATATTTAAGTGAAAATTAGATTAATGCAATTTTGCTTCAAAAGAGTCAAGCCCTCCTCATTCAGCCTCAGAGTTTTTCACATCTTAATCCTACCAACCGAAAGCCGCAGAAAAACCCTGAAAAGTCCTCATGATAAACATATGTCCTTGACTCACATCGGGTAGCGATGTAGGAATCTATCAAGCCTATGGTGACCCTTGTATGAGTTTGGATGAGAAAGGCATTGCAAAAAAATTGATATTTGAGTAATGATAGAAAATTCAAGCGAGGTAAGTGTTTTGTGCATGGGCGGATAAATGAAGTGGAAATATATTGAATGATATAAATGGAGAACTTAAAATAAGGTTTTTTTATGAGGCAAGATATCTTTTGATTCTTGGTTTGAAATTGATTGATCTTAAGGATATGTGTTTTAAAATTGGTTTTGATTTGATATTGATGTTTACTTGATATGAGGTTTTGCCCAGGAGTGCAAAAGGGTAAGTGTGGAGGAGTTTATAAAACACTATTTTATTGAATATTTCATTGATAATAAATGATATAATTTCCTCACATTGTGTTAAATATGTTTAATTAGAAAGTATTTGGGATTAGATCATTCATTTGAATATTTGATGAAAATTCCAGTTTTACCCTTTATAGTTCACTGTAGTATTGTGAAGATAAATATTTTTATATTTATTGAAATTTTGCAACAGTGTTCTTAACAAAATTATCTACAACTTTTATTCAGGACACTAGAGCTAAAGAGTTCATTTTATGGTTGAAAATGGGCCATGAAATCAAAGCTGGGCTGGACTCGCCAGAATGGAGAAGCTTATATATTTCGGCCATAACTCCTTCATATGGGCCTGTATTGAGCCCAAATTTGGAGAGGAGACAGAGGACCCATATCCTCACATTTTAGCCTTCTAGAAGGACGGCCAATTCACGCGTTTTGGTGGTCAAATGGGTGGTGCAAGTTTGAATAAAATATTTGGCCGAATTTCCACATTCACACTTGAAACCACTTGTAACATTTCCTCCCCTCCCCTTTATAAATTAGAGTTTTTCTAATTTGGAGGGGTTGGGACGTGAATTGGGAGATTGGAGGCAGAGGAGAATTTGTTTCACCCAAATTCTCCAACCATTGTAAGAGGGGTAGCTCTTGAAGCAAGGATCCCCTCATCGAAGCCTCCTTCTCTTCTTCATTTTGTAATGTTTTCATTTGTGTAATAAACTTCATTGCTCTGCTTTTATTTCTTCTCTTTTCTTCTGTTTTGTTTAAATTTCTTCTTCTATTAATATTCCACTTTGGGCTGTAATTCTGGAGTAGAAGCGTTATTGGGTTATACCCATTATAAACCTTTTCACATGCAAAACGCTTCTACGATGATTACGCCACCCATGGAAGAGTAGTCTTTTAGTAATCGATCTATCTTCTAACCTCTTAATTAAATTATTTTGAATCAATGAGCTACTGAAATTCACATAATATGATCCATGAATTGTGTTTTTAAATTGTAAGAAACTAAGAAAGCAATTGAACAATTAACACAAAAACACGCGAGGTCGGGATTTTGTGTAAATTGTGAGAGCGCGATCTTAATCGGTAATACAAGACCAAACGAGATAAATTTTTAGAGTTCAAATATAATACCTAAACACAATTAATCCTCATTTCCAGAATGGATATGTGCCTTAATTTACCACTTACCATAAGTTAATCTTAGAACATCAATCAAAGTAGGGTGCTGCGATTGCATGTTCCGAAGTTAGCCTAGGGTTAAATTCACATCATCTTCGTGGTAAATTTAATTCTCGTTGGGTTAGGGATTTAACAAATTAAGGGATCATAATTAAGTAAATGTTAATTTAAATGATAATTATTAATAATAAAGTGAATAGGTAGAGTTAGATCAATTACGCCTTTTAAATAGATTTCTAAAAAAAACATCTTCTTGTTGTGTCATTTTAATCGAAATTCATTTCAAAACTAAAAAAAAAAATTATACAATATTCTTCCAGTAAACTTCTTCTAGATTCATAAACTAAAACATACTCCAGTCCTTTAAAGTAGTATTTTTATTCTATTCTATTCTATTTTATTTTTTTAGAATACCTCTAATAAGTTGTTAAATTCACTTCCTCCTTTGAGAGACGACCTTGGTCAGCCACTCTGCTGCACCTAAGTACCCCAAATCACACTAATCATTTGAGGGCGCCCACAACAGAGCTCTTTAAAATTGGCGCCGTTGCCGGGGAGGTAAGTAATTATTTCAACCAATTAGAGGTATTTATTTTATTTTACATTTTATTCTCTTCCTCTCTTCTTTCTTCCTTCTTTACCCAATCTGATTTTTCTTCTTCTTCTTTTATTTTCTTCTACTTCTCTTTGTACCATCAACTCAAACTTCTCATTTTTATTTTACTATGGTCCAATTTAGTTCTTTTCATTTTTATTTAATCTATGACACGAACTAATCCCGAAGATCTCTCAGATCTTGACCCTGAGATTTAACATAGTCTTAGAGCTCGAATCAGAAATTCTCAGTCTACGGAAAGATTCAATATTCAACCAGTTGGTGAATTCCTCTCTTCTGGAAACATTGAAATTGGAAGCTATTCAAATTCAAAAATAAAAGAGGAACTAATGGCTGAAAAAATGGAAATTAACTTAATAGAACCATTCGAGAATTGGTTGCACCTGATATTAACTATCAACCAAATTGTATTGCATACCCAAATCTCGAATCGTACTTTGAATTGAAATCTGGATTAATTCACCTTCTTCCAAAGTTTCATGGCTTATCTGGTGAGGATCCCAACAAACACCTTAAGGAATTTAATGTGGTTTTCTCAACTTTAAAACCAAGAAATTTTTCTGAAGATCAAATTAAATTAAGAGCATTCCCATTCTCACTTGATGGAGCTGCAAAAGATTGGATGTATTATTTGCAACCTGAAGATGTAACATATTGGAATGATTTGAAACGTCTTTTCTTGCAAAGATTTTTTCCAGCATTAAGGACAACATCCATTCAAAAGGAGATATCAGGGATCAAGCAAGCCCAGGGGGAGTCAATGTATGAGTACTGAGAGAGATTCAAGAAGTTGTGTGAAAGCTGCCCACATCACCAAATCAGTGAGCAATTACTCATCCAGTACTTCTATGAAGGACTCACACCTATGGAGAGAAGCATGGTAGATGCTGCGGCTAGAGGAGCATTGGTGGACAAGACACCAGTAGCTGCACGTGTGTTGATAGACAAGATGGCCCAAAACTCCCAACAATTTTTTGATAGAGGTACACCACATATCAGGGGAGTACATCTGGTAAGTCCTTCTTCTCTTGAGAGTAATTTGATTGATAGCAAGTTAGAAGAATTGAAAACTATGGTGAGGCAAATTGCTTTGGCACAAAAGACATCCCAACCCCCTCCTTCAAGGCCATGTGGCATTTTCACTGAGACAAGCCACCCAACTGACTGTTTCCCACAACTAAAAGAGATAGAAGATTGTGCAGTAGTGTTCCCTGGGAGACCATTTCAGCAGCAACAACAACCATATCCCCAAAAGAAGTTTGATTCATTTTCTCCAACATACAACCAAGGGTGGAAAGATCAACCAGACATGAGGTATGGCTCTGGACAACAACAAAGGCCACCCTTTCAACAAAACTTCCAGCAGCCTCCGCCTTACCAGCAGGGTTTCCAACAACCCCAAAGGAGATTTGAAGCCCAAGCATCAACAAGCCAACAACAAGGGAATCCCCCACCAAAGGTAGATTCTAATACTGATGATCTTTTGAAGAAAATTGTTCTTAATCAACAGAATGAGTTGAAGAGTCAATGTTCAGAGCTGAGGGAGTTAAAGACTCAAATGAGCCAGATTTCCACCGCCCTCCATGAACTTGTAAGTAAGAATTCCGGAAATCTACCTTCCCAACCCACTCCAAATCCAAAGCGGAATGTTAGTTCCATCACATTGAGAAGTGGGAGGAAAATGAACGATACATCTGTACCTACCATTCCACCGAGATTCACCTCAACTCCAGAGAAGCCGCATTCCAAACCAACTGATGAGAAATCCAAGGTGAAAGATAAAGGTAAGAAAAATATTGATGATGTTCCTCCTAAACCCCTTCCTTTTCCAAACAGGGTTGTCCAAACCAAGAAGATGGCTGAAGAAGCAATGAAAAAGGAGGTTTTGGACACATTCAAGTGTGTGGAGATCAACATTTCTCTACTTGAAGCCATTAAGAAAATACCAAGGTATGCCAAATTCTTAAAAGAACTCTGCACCAATCTAAGAGGGCTCAAGGGAAATGAGAGGATCAACCTTGGAAGGAATGTCTCGGCACTCATTACACCAACTCTTGCAATTCCAACAAAGTGCAAGGATCCCGGGACATTCACCATCCCATGTACCATAGGGGAGTTGCACTTCTATGATGCTCTTTGTGATTTAGGAGCTTCAATAAATGTGATGCCTCACTCTGTATTCTCTTCCTTGCAGGTTGGTGAGTTGAAGCCAACAAGAGTAGTGGTGCAATTGGTGAATAGAGCTATGGAATATACAGCGGGAGTTCTTGAGGATGTACTTGTTCGGGTAAGAGACATGATCTTTCCATTAGACTTCTATGTGCTTAACATGGAGGATGATCAGGTAAGTTCTCATGCCCCCATTATCTTAGGTAGGCCCTTCCTCAAAACTGCAAAAACTATCATAAATGTCAATGAGGGTACACTTTCCATGGAATTTGGAGATGAAGTTGTGATATTTAATGTTATGGATTCCATGAAGTACCCCTCTGAGGACCATTCTACTTTTGTTATCTCTCATTTTGAACCACCAAGTAAAAACCCCATGGAATTGGATTGTCCTATTCTTAGGGAGATTATGAGTATTGGTTCTGGTTTATTGTCTAAGAGAACATCCACACCTGTTTTTAATGAGCAAGACTCTCTAAGATTTGATTTTGAAATGGACTCATATTCTGATCTTGTTCATGTGAACTCTGTTTATGACGTGGCTATAGAGTATGATGTTGGATTTGATTCTTTATTCTCTGATTTTGATGATGTATATTCTGATACTGATGCTCTTTGTGAACATATTTCGGTTCCTTCAATGTCTCCATCCATACTACACCCTCCTTCATTAGAACTCAAGCCATTGCCACCAAATCTGAAATACTCATACTTGTTTAGTGGTGAAAGATTACCTGTTATCATTGCTAACAATCTCCCTTTTGAACATGAAGAAAATATTTTGAATATTTTGAGGGAGAACATCAGGGCGATTGGGTGGACCTTGGCTGACATACCAGGTATTAGCCCCTCCATTTGCATGCATAGTATTCTATTGGAGGATGGGGCTAAACCGGTGAGACAGCCACAAAGGAGACTCAATCCCACCCTCCTGGAAGTTGGTAAAAAAGAAGTTGAGAAATTGCTCGAGGCAGGTGTAATCTTTCCCATTTCAGATTCACAGTGGGTAAGTCCAATTCAGGTTGTGCCTAAGAAAACTGGTTTTACTGTTGTTAAAAATGAGAAAGATGATTTTGTTCCAATGAGGGTGCAAAACAGTTGGCGTGTGTGTATTGATTATAGGAAACTAAATCAGTCCACTCGCAAGGACCATTTCCCCCTCCCATTTATTGATCAGATGCTTGAGAGACTAGCTGGGAAGACACACTATTGTTTCTTGGATGGATTTTCTAGATATTTTCAGGTTCCTATAGCTCCAGAGGATCAGGAGAAGACTACATTCACCTGTCCCTTTGGCACATTTTCCTACCGGAGGATGCCATTTGGACTTTGCAACGCCCTAGGTACCTTCTAGAGATGTATGGTGAGTATTTTTTCTGATTTTATTGAGACCTGCATGGAGGTATTTATGGATGATTTTACAGTGTATGGGTCTTCATTTGATGAATGTCTAAAGACTTTGGGAAAGGTGTTGAATCGTTGTATTGAGAATAATCTGGTCCTGAACTTTGAAAAGTGTCATTTCATGGTAGAGCATGGCATTATCTTAGGGCATGTAGTGTCAAAACATGGGATAGAGGTTGATAGATCAAAGGTAGATATTATTTCATCCTTACCATATCCTTCATGTGTGCGTGATGTTAGATCTTTCCTAGGTCATGCAGGATTTTATCAGCGCTTCATCAAAAATTTTAGTAAGATTGCTCTTCCTATGTCAAGATTACTTCAAAAGGATTCTGATTTTGTGTTTGATGTTTCTTGCAGGAATTCATTCGACGAGCTAAAACAACGTCTGACCACTCCACCCATCATACAACCCCCAAGGTGGGAGATTCCTTTTGAGATTATGTGTGACGCCTCCAACTTCGCGGTTGGAGCTGTCTTATCTCAAAGGGTGGAGGGGCGTTCACATGTGATCGCCTATGCATCAAGGACACTGGATTCAGCCCAATCAAATTACACAACCACAGAAAACGAGTTTCTTGCTGTCATATTTTCTTTAGATAAATTCTGTTCATATTTATTGGGCTCTAAAGTAGTTGTTTTTTCTGATCATGCAGCTTTGAGGTACCTGCAAAAGAAGCCAGATGCAAAGCCACGACTTATCCGTTGGATGCTCCTTCTTCAAGAATTTGATATTGAGATAAAGGACAGGAAGGGATCAGAGAATTTGGTAGCGGACCACATGAGTAGGCTTACTCACACACTAGAGGATGACACCTTGGACCAGGTACCACTTTAGGACACTTTCCCCGATGAAAATCTTTATACCATCTCAGGTACACATCCTTGGTATGCTGATTTAGTTAATTACATTGTTTCCTCTGAAATCCCAGCAAATTTGAAGAAGCATCAAGTCCAAAAATTAAAAAGTGAGTCTAGGTATTATGTGTGGGATGATCCTTACCTCTGGTGCTTGTGTAGTGACCAAGTCATTAGGAGGTGTGTTCCCGATCATGAGTTTGAGTCTGTTTTGCATTTTTGTCATACACTTGCTTGTGGTGGACACTTTGGACCCCAACAGACAGCTAGGAAGGTTTTGGAATCTAGATTATTTTGGCCTAGCTAGTTCCATGATGCCCATTTGTTTTGTAAGTCATGCTCTCATTTTCATCACACTGGGAACATTTCTAGGAGACATGAGATGCCCCAACAACCCATACTATTTTGTGAGATTTTTGATGTATGGGGCATCGACTTTATGGGTCCTTTTCCTAGTTCATTTGGATTTTTGTATATTTTGGTTGTTGTTGATTATGTGTGTAAATGGGTGGAGGCCAAGGCCACCAGGACTGACGATTCTCATGTTGTTGTGGACTTTGTCAAAGCACAGACTTTTTTCAGGTTTGGAGTACCAAAGGCCATGATCAGTGACCAAGGGACACACTTTTGCAATAGGAATTTTTCTTCCCTCCTTCGAAAGTATGGGGTGACACACAAAACATCAACACCATACCACCCCCAAACAAATGGCCAGGCTGAGGTTTCAAATCGTGAGTTGAAACCAATCTTGGAGAAAACCGTGCAGCCAAATAGGAAGGATTGGAGCAAGCGCTTGGATGATGCATTGTGGGATTATAGGACAGCATACAAGACCCCCATTGGTATGTCCCCATTTTGGATTGTTTTTGGGAAAGCGTGTCATCTCCCCGTGGAAGTCGAGCATCGGGCATATTGGGCTATAAAGAAATGCAACATGGATTTGGCCCAAGCTGGAATTCAAAGGAAGTTGCAAATTCAAGAGCTTGAGGAGATTCGACTATCATCATATGAGAACTCAAGGCTCTACAAGGAAAGATCAAAAGAAGCTCATGACAAAATGATCCAACAAAGGGAGTTTCATGTTGGAGAGAAAGTCCTTCTCTATAGTTCACGACTGAAGTTGATGCCTGGTAAGTTGCGTGTTAGATGGTTAGGTCCTTATATTGTGTCTAATGTTTTTCCTTATGGTGCAGTGGAGATCACATAAGAGGACACTGGAAGGAGCTTTACAATCAATGGGCAATGTTTGAAGAGATATATTGAGGGACATCCTACTGATGCAGTGGATTTTATCACACTGCATGACCCCATCATCACTTGATCACATCAGGCTGTTCCTAACCCTTTCACTTTTATATTATTTGTCCTATTTAAAAATTCTGCATTTCATGTGGATATATCATCTCACGGGTTCACATTGAGGACAATGCAATATTTTAAGTGTGGGGGAGGGAACCTTTTAGTTTAGTAATTTCAATTGTTTTCCTGTTTAAAAAAAACCAAAAAAAATGTGTGTTTTTCAAATTTTGTGTGTTTATTTTACAATTTTCTGTGTTTTTTGAAACATTTTGAGCTAAAATGATTCTCATCACCATTTTTAAATCCATATCAATAAGTGAAATAATTTACCCGTTGAAACTAAGCTTAAATGAATGCTGAAATGACTTTGTTTCAAGTTCAAATATTTAGTAATTTCATGAAAAGTACGATGAATTTTGAATCCCATGCCAATCTCACTATCTTTATATTTGAAATCACTTTCCTGTGAGGCTTCTAAACCATTATTTTCATATTCTTTACATTCACCTCACTTCTTGAGAGAACCAAACCATACTTGATTTAACCAGAATTTGATCTATTCCTGTCAAAACTTGAGGGTTTGAGGTACTTATGTTTAAATGATTGAGGCATTTGTTTGGTATTAAAGCCCCTATTTCAAAGAATCCTTTTTTATAATGGACTACCTTGAATATTTAATCCTTTTAGCCCTTAGAAGCCATAAAAATCCTGTTAGGTTAGCCACATTACAAGCCAATTTTCCCTATCCAACCAACTCTTGAAGTGAAATTTCATAATCTAGTTGAGCTTAAGTGTGGGGGAAGTTGTCTTGGGTTTTGCCACCACATTCTGTGATACTTTGGGTGGAAAAATAAATTCTGAAGAGATGTGTTTGCTGCTAAACAAATTCATTATATTGAAAGCTGTGCCTTTTCTGTAGATTTCATGACAAGTGAAGGTGTGCCTTTTCTGGAGCTTCTAATTGAGGTGGAAAGCTGTTCACATCTGGAGCTTTCAAGAAAATCATGTTTGAGAAGATTGACATTTTTTATGCTGAAATGATGAATGGTGTAAACTTTTCATGACTTTTCATGATGATGGAGCTGAATTGATACTATGGGGATTGAAGAGAAGACCATATTTAAGTGAAAATTAGATTAATGCAATTTTGCTTCAAAAGAGTCAAGCCCTCCTCATTCAGCCTCAGAGTTTTTCACATCTTAATCCTACCAACCGAAAGCCACAGAACAACCCTGAAAAGTCCTCATGATAAACATATGTCCTTGACTCACATCGGGTAGCGATGTAGGAATCTATCAAGACTATGGTGACCCTTGTATGAGTTTGGATGAGAAATACATTGCAAACAAATTGATATTTGAGTAATGAGAGAAAATTCAAGCGAGGTAAGTGTTTTGTGCATGGGCGGATAAATGAAGTGGAAATATATTTAATGATATAAATGGAGAACTTGAAATAAGGTTTTTTTATGAGGCATGATATCTTTTGATTCTTGGTGTGAAATTGATTGATCTTAAGGATATGTGTTTTAAAATTGGTTTTGATTTGATATTGATGTTTACATGATATGAGGTTTTGCCCAGGAGTGCAAAAGGGTAAGTGTGGGGGAGTTGATAAAACACTATTTTATTGAATATTTCATTGATAATAAATGATATAATTTCCTCACATTGTGTTAAATATGTTTAATTAGAAAGTATTTGGGATTAGATCATTCATTTGAATATTTGATGAAAATTATAGTTTTACCCTTTATAGTTCACTGTAGTATTTCGAAGATAAATATTTTTATATTTATTGAAATTTTGCAACAGTGTTCCTAACTTAATTATCTACAACTTTTATTCAGGACACTAGAGCTAAAGAGTTCATTTGATGGTTGAAAATGGTCCATGAAGTCAAAGTTGGGCTGAGCTCGCCAGAATGGAGAAGCTTATATATTTCGGCCATAACGCCTTCATATGGTACTTTATTGAGCCCAAATTTGGAGAGGAGATATAGGACCCATATCCTCACATTTGATCATTCTGGAAGGCCGGCCAATTCATGCGTTTTGGTGGTCAAATGGGTGGTGCAAGTTGGAATAAAATATTTGGCCGAATTTCCACATTCACACTTGAAACCACTTGTAACCTCTCCTCCCCTCCCCTCTATAAATTGGAGTTTTTCTCATTTGGAGGGGTTGGGACGTGAATTGGGAGATTGGAGGCAGAGGAGAATTTGTTTCACCCAAATTCTCCAACCATTGTAAGAGGGGTAGCTCTTGAAGAAAGGATCCCCTCATCGAAGCCTCCTTCTCTTCTTCATTTTGTAATGTTTTCATTTGTGTAATAAACTTCTTTGTTATGCTTTTATTTCTTCTCTTTTCTTCTGTTATGTTTAAATTTATTCTTCTCTTAATCTTCATCTTTGGGCTGTAATTCTTTAATAGAAGCGTTATTGGGTTATACCTATTATAAACCTTTGCACATGCAAAACGCTTCTACGATGATTACGCCACCCATGGAAGAGTAGTCTTTTAGTAATCGATCTATCTTCTAACCTCTTCATTTAATTATTTTGAATCAATGAGATACTGTAATTCACATAATATGATCCATTAATTGTGTTTTTAAATTGTAAGAAACTAATCAAGCAATTGACCAATTAACACAATAACACGTGAGGTCGGGATTTTGTGTAAATTGTGAGAGCGCGATCTTAATCGGTAATACAAGACCAAATGGGATAAATTTTTAGATTTAAAATATAATCCCTAAACACAATTCATCCTCATTTCCAGAATGGATATGTGCCTTAATTTACCACTTACCATAAGCTAATCTTAGAACATCAATCAAAGCAGGGTGCTGCGATTGCATGTTCCGAAGTTAGCCTAGGGTTAAATTCACATCATCTTCGTGGTAAAGTTAATTCTCGTAGGGTTCGGGATTTAACAAATTAAGGGATAAAAATTAAGTGAATGTTAATTTAAATGATAATGATTAATAATAAAGTGAATAGGTAGAGTTAGATCGATTATGCCTTTTAAATAGATTTCTAAAAAACATCTTCTTGTTGTGTCATTTTAATCGAAATTCATTTCAAAACTAAAAACAAAAAAAATTATACAATATTCTTCCAGCAAACTTCTTCTAGATTCATAAACTAAAACAAACCCCAGTCCTTTAAAGTATTGTTTTTATTATATTCTATTTTATTTTATTTTTTTATAATACCTCTAATAAGTTGTTAAATTCACTTCCTCCTTTGAGAGACGACCTTGGTCAGCCACTCTGCTGCACCTAAGTACCCCAAATCACACTAATCATTTGAGGGTTCCCACGACAGTTCTCTTTCAGTGCGTGAGCTGGGTATATCTGGATTGTTCAAGGTGTATGTATGGGAATACACATGAGCTGAGCTGACTAGTTGTGTTTAGCTGAAGATGGTCACGAGATGGGGTTTCTCTCTCGTCTGGGTTCCCTCTGGCTGGGATGAGCGGACTGTTGCCTTTCAGTTTCTCTCTTTGGTTTTGTTTTTTTGGGGTGCCTACTGAGTATGTTTATACTCACCCTTTCATGGGCTTTGCCCGCACATGTTTGTGTCTTGTGCAGACCACATGCCTTTTGACGAAGTCCCAGGTGGACCCGGAGCAGGCGGAGCTGAGTGAGCGAGACTGACCGGGGTGTTTACTAGTGCGGTGCCGAAGGAGCTTTCTGGTGGGTGATTGTGGCAGAATTACCCTTCTTTAGAGCAAGTTGGATGCGCTTTTGTAGTTTTCTTTTGGTGGGCCATGTTTTGTCCTTTTGTACTTTTGTTGTACTCTGGTTGTGAGATAGTTGTATGCATGTATTTACTTTACAGTTTTATATATCTCTGCACTGTTGCATGGAGGTGTATGTTGGGTGCGTGTGTACATGTAACTTGGGCTAATTCCTCCCATGTGTGTGATATCCTTATCGACACTGGACGCCATACCCTGGCCAATTGGATGCGGGCTTGGGGAGTCGTAGCTCGAGCCCCGTTGGGTCAGGTCGTGACACATCTCATACATAGTCTTTAATTCTTTTGGACACAACGTATCCCTGTTTGAAATGTAGACTGATGTCCAAACAAATTCCTTCCAAAATTTCTTTTGTAAGACTTTTTCAATAAGCATCATTATTTCCATGTTGTTGATGATCCAATTTATCCTCACAAACAATTCATTCTGTTGGGGAGTTATCACTGAGGAAACTTGATGCCTTATCATGTGTTTCTCAAGATAGTCTTCCACCTGACTGTTTAGGAGTTACATTCAATTATCAGTATGAAACTTTAGAATTTTCTTCACAATAATCCTTTCTGATTAACTATGATACTGTCTTAATCTACTGAACACATTAGAATTATGGGAAATGACAAATACCCATGACATTCTACTATAATAATCAATGAATAGAACATAATATCTCTTCCTGTCAATGGATCTTGGTGAGATAGGTCCACAAACATCAGCATGCACCAACTCAAGTACCATTATTGACTTATTTTCCTTAGTCTTGTACATTTTTCTAATGATTTTCCCTTGTTGACATGCATCACAGATATGATTACGATCGTGTGATATCTTATGGAGGTCTCTAGCTGCATCACACATCACTATATCTTCTAGGGATGGTTGGAATAGATGAACCTATCGTTTATGCCACAACTTGTTCTCTTCCTCTCTAAACAAAAAGCACATATCTTCTTCTCCACTTACAAGGTAGATATTTCCCTTTTTTCCCCTGTAGGACAACTACACCATCTATTCCTTTGAAGATACATGTCTTCTATGTAAATATTATAGAATGCTCTGAGTCACATAGTTTATTAACATTAAGCAGATTGTGACTGAGACATTCTACTACTAAGACATCATGACACCTCATATCTTTTCTCCCAAACCTAGCCTTTCCCGAGCCAATAATCCTTAGGCCTTCATCATTTACAAATTTTATAACTCCTTCTTTGTCTTAATTTATTCCTATAACAAGATCCTTATTCCCTATCATATGGGATGAGAAACCACTATCAAGGATCTGTACATTAGAATGGTCTGATGATTTAATTGAAATTTCCACAACCACTGCCTTCTCAATTCATTTTTGATCCATGTTTTTGAAGTCATACTTAGTATAGACTGATGACCTCACTAGTAGAAAAACGGTTTTTAACGTCGGTTTTTAACCGACGTCGAAGTCACCGACGTAAAAAATATGAATTTTTACATCGGTTTTTGTAAACAGACGCGAAAAATGAATAACATTCGTTTTTTGGCGTCGGTTTTGTAAAAAACCGATGCCAAAAAAATAATTCATATAATTTTTTGCGTCGGTTTTCATAAAAACCGACGCGAAAAATTTAAAAAAAGTAGTTTTGGCGTCGGTTATTTAAAAAAACCGACGCCATAAATGAAAAAAAAATATTTTTCGCGTCGGTTTTTATAAAAACCGACGTGAAAAATCAAAAAAAAATTTTCTAGGTTTTATATCATTTCCTAAGCTTCGATTTGACAGGCTGTGGACCTAAAACGGAGTTACGGTTCAAAAGTTATCGCCGTTAGAAGTTGAACCTATCAAAGTTTTGATTGATACAACTCGTTTCAAAGAAAACATGATAAACATAAATTAAAATCATATACACCAAATGTAATAAAATAATCATAACACATCAAACATATTTCAATGGTTTTAGGGGCTTCCATCGAAATGATATGTTTTTTATTATCATATAACTTGTATTTAGAAATGAGAATGAATCATCATTATAAGAAAGCCAATCGAGTTGTTTAGAAATGAAGGATAATAATAATAAAGAAAACAAATGAATAGAATATGTACCATGTTCAAATTAATGATTGAAGTCGCATTGAAATCGTTATTGAATCGAAGATGTTGAAAATGATGAATGAAGGAGAAACTGGATATATATATAGTAAACGAAAATATTTTCAATTGCGTTGTATGAAAATGTTGGCGGGATTTTAAAAAGTTAAACGCACGTTGTGAAAAAAATTGAAATTCTGATCCCGCGTTACTCTTTGGCGTCGGTTTTGTTTGAAACCGACGCAAAATAGTATTTACATTGGTCTTTTGGCGTCGGTTTTTTAGAAAACCGATGCAAAAAATGTCAATCAATATCCTTTTTGGCGTCGGTTCATAAAAAAACCGACGCAAAAAATGAAAAAAAAAATTTTGGCGTCGGTTTTTATGAAAACCGACACCATAAAAGTTTTTAAAAAAAATATTTGGCGTCAGTTTTTTAACAAACCAATGCTAAAAATTTAAAAAAAACTACATTTCGCGTCGGTTTTTTTAAAAACCGACGCCAAAAACAAAAAATAATTTTTTTGGCGTCGGTTTTTAAAAAAACCGACGTGAAATGTAGTTTTTTTATATTTTTAGCGTCGGTTTTTATGAAAACCGACGCCAAAAATTAAAAACAAAAATTACAGTGTTTTAGATAATTCTCTAATCTTTGATTTGACTGGTCGTGGAGCAAAAACGGAGTTACGGATTAAAAGTTATGGATGTCGGAAGTTGACCTTCTCTAAAAGAATTCTTAAAGAAGTTCAACTTTCAAAGGCCATAACTTTTAATCCGTAACTCCGTTTTTGCTCCACGACCAGTCAAATCAAATATTAGAGAATTATCTAAAACAATATAATTTTTTTTTTAAATTTTTTGGCGTCGGTTTTCATAAAAACCGACGCCAAAAATATATTTTAACTTTTCGCGTCGGTTTTTAAAAAAACCGACGCGAAAAGTAGTATTTTTTTAATTTTTAGCGTCGGTTTGTTAAAAAACCGACGCCAAAGAATTTTCTTTAAAACATTTATGGCATCGGTTTTCATAAAAACCGACGCCAAAATATATATTTTTTAGTTTTTTGCGTCGGTTTTTTTAGGAACCGACGCCAAAACAATTTTTTTCCCTTTTTGGCGTCGGTTTTTTTAAAAACCGACGCCAAAAAATCACCGTAAAAATTATTTACGTCGGTTTATAAGAAACCGACGTCAAACTGGCAACGTTAAAAATCATTTTTCTACTAGTGCCTTGGTCTTCTTCAGAATATGATGGACCAACTTCATCCTTCATGGATGAAAATTAGTTTTGCATTTTCAGCTTTGGGGTTGATTTCCCGATTTGTTGCTTCTGAGCACTTTGGTTCTGCTTTGGCACATTCCTCTGCATGGTTGATGTAAAATATCTACCAATGTTCCCAAATCATCCACACCAAAAAAATGTCCCTCAAAAGATGATCAAGAGTACCATTATTTTTTTGGGTACCATTGCTATTCTGGTGACCTTCTGTATATTTTGGCTATGTAACACACCTTTTGTGAATGTATCATCTTCCCACAATAATAAATCCTGATGTGAGGTGAATTACTATGTGTCACTTCTACACCACTTGTTGTTCCTTGGTTCTTATGAATCTTCTGATTCAGTTTCATACCCAAATCAATCTTCAATATCGGAGTGGGTGCTTGCAGTCTGACTTCAACCATGGTTAATTTATCTTTATGATCAAGCCCCATACTTTCCTCATCATTCATATTACTCTAATAAGTTTGTTTTTCTAGACCTTTATGCTCCACTTATTACTTTTACACCTGCTGAGTGATCCTTATTTCTAATATCACACTGGGAGTCAATATTTTTTCTTGATCCTTAACTTTTTTTCATAGACTACCAACTTCCTCTTCAAGTTCGTTGACACATTTTATTTACTCCCTTATAATGTTAGTCAAACTATATATTTCAATTTTCTATTCCTAAATTTTCTACTTGAACTCAATAGCCTTCTTTGAGCTCTCTAGAATTGAATAATTAAGTTTTTCAATTTCTTTTATTAGCTCATACTTCAATTCTTCTTGGTCCTGTAGATATAGTTTGGTATCAGGAATCGCTTTGTTGGATTTCTTCATTTTAGATCTCCAAACATCTATTTCCTCAAGTGACGATTCTAATTAAAACTCTATAGCTACACTTCCTTCAACATATTCTTCATAATTTTCAATCTCTTCCCTTTTCCAGGTTCTGTCTATGACTGCCACCATAGCATTATCTCTATGGTTTTTGAAGTTATCTATCTCTTTAACCTCTTCAACCTCAGATTCATCTGAGCTATCACATTCTTGTGAAAGAAGATTCTTATTCTTAAATAAGTTTCTCTTGATCTATTTATTTCCTTTGAAATAGGATAAAAGCTTATTTATGGGAATTTCAACTTCATTCTCATCATCTTCTTAGAACTTTTTGGGGAAACTTGACGCAAGATGACCATCCTTTACATATCAAAAACACACTAGTGGAAGTTTCCCCTTGAACTTTCCTTTTCCTATTTGAAGATTTGAGAAAAGAAATGAAATAACATCATCTCTTTCTTCTTCTTCCTGAGAATATTCAATGATGAGATTCTTTATGGCCTTAAATGCCACCTATTTAGATTTCCCCTTTTCCACAACATCAATATCATCATTTCTCATTTCATATACTAAAATGGTACTATGAAAGTTATCCAGTGTCATCTCTTTCAGATCATTATCTTCTAATACTAAAACTTTTGGACTGAACTGAGGTGGAAGTTTCCTCAAGATACACTTCACAATCTTTATGTCTTCAATGCCTTTTCCAAAACATCGCATGTCTTACATTACAACATTCACCCTGTCAAAGAATCCATCAACATACTCATTTGGGTTCATTCTCATATCTTCATATTTGATTTAAGGAATTTACATCTTTTCCTCTCTAACCTTTGAATCTCTTTCATATATGTTCAATATCTTTTACCACATGGAATGTGATCTTTTTCATGAAATAACCTTAATATAGATAGCATTGGATAGGGCTCCCCATAAGGCATTGATTCCCTTGGTGTCACATCCAATTCCCTTCTCTCTACTTTTGATAAAGTTACACTATTGATGTCAGCTGAGATACTATGTATCGCTACTATAAACACATCCATTTCCAAAGACAAAAAGTAGCATGGAATCTAATTCTTCCATAACTGAAAATTATTCCCCTAGAATACCGGAATCCCTTTATTATAGCTGATATCTATTGATAGAGAAAAACTAATATCAACCTTTCCCTCTGATACCAAATGTTGGGTCCACTAAGCTATTTACCCTAAGAGGGGGGGGGGGAGTGAATCTGGGTATGAAAGATTAAAAAAACTTCCCCTTTTAATATTGTTTTGTTGTTAGAAAAAACCCTCTTCTCTCTCCTTCCTGTTCTAGATAATGAACAAACCTTAAAGCATGCACATGACACAAAAATTTTAGTTGGTCCACCCTCACTAAGATACGTCCAAGAAGCATACACTGACAATGTTCCAATGTACAAAATCTACTATAAGCGCATTACTGTTTACAAGTTCTAAGTGGACTCATTGTCCCACCTAGTTTATAACCAATCACAATTTGAAACATCACTACTCTCTCAATATAAGTTTGGTCACTACTTCTTCAGAAGATCCACTCATAGTTTAAAGACTTATAGGTCCTTTAATTATCTCTAATGAATGCATCCTCCACTGTATGTAGATTCTCTATTGAAGTCCAACCTTCATCCAATGATGAATATCCCTTTTCCACTGAACACTGGGCAATAGCCTTTGAAATACATTTTAAAAGCTCACTGCTTTGCAAAGATCCTTATTTTTCACATCTCAAACAATTCTCCATAAAGTTCCTACCTCTTCAAAAAGCACCCAACTTTGTAAAGCACACTGCTTCGCAGAGCACACTACTTAACAGAGAACACTACTTCACATATAACACTGCTTTGTGGAGGACAATTCTTCACAGAGATCAATACCTTATAGATATTAATACTTCATATATATCATGCCATCGTAGAGATCAAGTCGTCATAGAGTGACTTCCTTCACGAAGCTCACTAAGCCAACGCGGAACACCCCTTCTTCACAAACCTCTCAATACTTAGAGGCATCGAATTTAGTTAAGACAATGATTTTTTTTTGAAAATCTCTATCCTTTATTTGAAACCTTTCTTTGCAGAGCACCCCTTTCTTTGTGAAATAAAAACGAATTTGGATTTTCTCTCTTTAGCTCGTCCGGAATGAAGAGGGGTGGCCTCTTATTTATAGGAGTGATCGAACGCGGAGCTCCACTTCTTCCAGCGTGATTTTTAGATCAGTAAAAACTGTCTCTGCGATACGTCTTCCCTTTTTAAAGAACCATTGAAATATTTTGTTTCCATAATTCTCTTCCTCAAATGCTTCATGCCACCACAATTCTCCCTTACAATTCTCTTTACCTTTGCCGTTTTTGAAGCTCATCGTAATCAAAGAGATCACTGTCACCATTATTCATGTCTGTGCGAAATCCACTTCATGGAGCCCATATTTTCAAAATTCATACCTTTTCCATATTTTGATGAGATATTCAAGGAAATCCATATTTCACAATGATCACCAAAATCTAAATTTTGGACTCCAAAAATTTGGCAAACACTAGAAAACGGTACTACCTTATATCTGTTCATTTGTAATGCCTCCAGATCTTTCATTCCTTTTCCATGGTTCTTTTTCAACATGGGTTGTCAAAAACATCATTGGATATTGAAAATTCACTAAGAAAACCTACTTTATCAACAAACACAACCAACCCAAAAATGTTGTAGTGTAACCTTGAGGGATTTTTTCCCAATTATTTTGTTACCATTAACTTTATCATAAGTATTCACTTTCTTATGATGAATATTATCTATCACTCTCAATCATTATTTAGATATTATTTTTTTCCTACATGTATATATTTTTACTTTTCAATAATGTTATATTTGGAAACCTAGTTATGTGTTATTCCAAATGTCCTTTGTATTTCCCTTTGGTTCTTTTCAAGAGGAAGTTTCATTAATCCTTTTTACAATGCGGGTTTTCAATAAAGAAATGTTCAAATATCAAAACCTTGATTATCGAGAAAAGGTTAAAATTTTTAGTAATAAATTTATTAAGGGGGTGAGAATGTAACACCTTGAGATTTTAAAAGAATACTATGTTCGATAACATATACAACACGCAACATCGTGATTTAATGAACCACACAATATTATTATTTTATAACTATTATAACATAGCCGTTGAATTGGAAGGTATGAATATAAGTAACCAAATTACTAAATATATATATATATATTTCTTAATAAATATTTTTTTTGAAAAATTATTCGGAAATAAGCACTCAATTTTGAGTAAAGTCATTTTATTCTTCAAAATTGGTTTTCTTCAAAAATAGATTTTATTTATTTTTGTGAGTGAATATTATAATTAATTTATAGGACTTTTAAAAATTTATTTTATAAAATAATATAATTTTTTAAATCAGAATATCAAAATTTTATTAGGTTTAATTTTTGGTATTTTTGTTGATAATATTGATTTTCTAGAGAATTGTGAAAAATATTGATTTTTTTAAACTGTATTTATGTTTCAAGAATTTAAAAGATCCATTTTTAAAAATAATTTAAAAATAAAATTCATTCTATTATATTTTTAATAATCCAATCATGTTTATTACAATCAATTATATTATTGAATTTGGTATAAATGCATTTTTATACATAAAATGCATTTTTATGAAAAAAAATTCTAATTGGGTTTTCCATTTTTATCCCAAATTATTTATTTACAATTATATAAATTGAATATTGAAAAATGGATTCCATATTTTTAATTATTATTTATATGTATGTAAAATAAGTCTGTTTTATTTTTGGTCATTATGAATAGTAAGCATAGTATTTGTTTACCATGATAAATATAAAATGGGTTAATTAGGGTTATAAATAATGTCAAAAGACATAAATTTCCTTAAAACACTTGAATTTATTTTATTTTTTTATTATTTTTGATCTATAATCATCCAAAATACTAAAATATGACCTTCTTTTCCTTTAACTTTTATTTTGACCTTTATAAAATTTAAGTTTAAGAGAGATTCAAAAATGTCACTTTCTTCTTTTAATATCTATAATATTTTGTGGCATGGATAACAACATATTATGTTTGGTTATAAATTTTTAGTTGAAATATGAATGTTTTTATATCATGGTAAGTTTTTTTAGTGATGAAAGAATTACCGTAAATACTCATGCAACATCGACACAGTGCTTGTGCAAGAAATAAAAAATCCTTATAAATGATTTTAAAAACATTAAAAGTAATATTATTTGGGTGATTTAAAGTTTTACATTATTTTTAAGGTATATATAACATATTATATATTTTTTAAAATTTTAAATTTTATTCACATTATTTCTGGTTATTTTCAAAGTCAATTTTTTAATAGTTCTTAAAATTCCATTAATAGTATTTTATGTTAAATATATTTTAATAAAATATTAAAAAAACATAAAAACTTTAAACTAGGAAAAGTATGATGATATATGGTCTAAAATTTCATCCCTTATTTATTATAAACCAGTTTTTACCGTAGAAGTGTAATTATAAACCATTACTATTGAAAATGTCATTACCACGGTTAAGGTTAAAATTGGTTAACTAAGGGGTTAAACAAAATGATAAGGTTTAAAATGATATCTAAACGTATGAGTGGGATTTTATATTTTTTAAAGAGGTGCTTGGAATTGAAATCCAAGGGCACCGTTGAACTCACAACATCAGTATTTGCTTAAGGAGACCTTCACCGCAGTTGCGTTCTAACTAGAGCAGGTGTTAATTTTGGGGGTTTCTAAATAAATTAAATAAGAATATGTGTAATATATTTTTATTTGATCGGTGGTTAAAACCACAAAATAGAGGTTAGTGGTGGGGACCAACACACCCTTACCTCCCTTGGGAGGGTATAAGTAAGGTGGGGCCCACACGAGCATCAAATCCCCTTAACCCCCTTTAACCCTTGGAACTCCCAATTTATTCCAGAGCCTCTCCACCTTCCCCTCATTAATGTGCCAATTCACTTAATGAGTTATTTGAATTCTTCACCTTCCATCTTCAAATTAAATTAAGTTACTTCACTTAATTAATGGGTGAAGTTGTCTTAATTAATTTGGGGATGGAAGGTGAAGAATTCAAATAACTCATTAAGTGAATAGGAACATTAATGAGGGGAAGGTGAAGAGGCTCAACAATAAATTGGGAGTTCCAAGGGTTAAAGGGGGGTTAAGGAGATTTGATGCTCGTGTGGGACCCACCTTACTTATATCCTCCCATGGGAGGTTAGGGTGTGTTGGGACCCACCACTAACCTCCACTTGGTGGTTTTAACCACCGATCAAATAAAAATATTTTACATATATTGTTATTTAATTTACTTAGAAACCCCCAAAATTAACTCCTACTCTTGTTAGAACACAACTGCGGTGAAGGTATCCTTAAGAGAATACCGGCACTGCGACTTCAACAGTGCCCTCAGATTTCAGTTCCGAGCACTAGTTCAAAATATATAAAATCCCGCTCGTACGTTTACTGAACGTACCCAAACAAAACTTCATAAATTGATTCCAAGCACACCGGGCCTTGGAATCAGGCATCGTCCGAAACTGCAGACTCGTAAAATTTCCTTGTATTTAAGAAAAAACATTCCACAGAATTTTTGGGACTTTACATTCTCCCCACCTTAGGGATTTATGTCCCTGTAAGCTACATGTCACCCTAAGGAAACAAATGAGGGTACTGAGCATGCATATGAGCCTCCCGCTCCCATGTGCTCTTCTGAAGGTTCCCGTGCTGCTAGCGAACACGCACCAGAGGCATCAACCGTCCATGCAGGACCCACTCCTGTCGATCGTAAATCTCCACTGGAACCTCCGTGAATGTCACCCCGTCATTGATGTCCAGCTCCCCATGGTAGATGATGTGGAACGGGTCGTGCACGTATCTCCTCAGCTGAGATACGCAGAAGACTTCGTGCACCCAGTGCAACTGAGGTGGAAGAGCCAAGTAGTAAGCCACCTTGCCTACCCTGCTGAGGACCTAGAAAGGTCCGATGAATCATGGAGATAACTTGCCACCTCGGCCAAATCTATATAGACCTCGTTGAGGTGAGACCCGTAGAAAGACATGGTTGCCATCCTCAAACTCCAGTGGTCTCCGTCTCCTATCAGCATAGGACTTCTGCCTGCTCTATGAAATCTTCATCCACTCCTAGATGATCTGCACCTTCTCCATCATAGCCTGCACCACTCTGGTCCTATATGTGCTGACTCCCCAAGGTCAGTCCAGTAGAGAGGCGATCTGCAAGGTCGGCTGTAAAGTGTCTCGTAAGGTGCCATCCCGATTGTGGAGTGGTAGCTGTTGTTATACGCAAACTATACCAAGGGTAAGTGATCCTCCTAGCTATGACCAAAGTCGAGGACACATGCACAAAGCATGTCCTCGAGAGTCTAAATGGTCCTCTCAGTCCGACCATCTGTCTGAGGATGGAAGCCGGTGCTCATGCGAAGCTGCATCCTGAAAGCCTCCTGCAACCCCTTCCATAGCTGGGAAGTGAAACGAGTATCTCGATCGGAGACGATCATTGATGGAACACCATGAAGCTGTACGATCTCCCGTATGTAGAGGCATCCCAGGTTCACTACTGAACCCTGCTCTCTGATTGATAGGAAGTGTGCCGACTTAGTGAGTCGGTATACGATCACCCAGATAGAGTCATGTCCTATAGATGTACGTGGAAGTCATGTCACTAAATCTATAGATATCTCGTCCCACTTATACTCTGGGACCTCTGAGGGATGAACTAATCCTACTGGAACCTGGTTCTCCGCCTTCACTTGCTGACAAGTGAGGCATTGTAAGACAAACTCTGCTACTGCCGTCTTCATACTTGGCCACCAGTGCTATCGTCATAGGTCCTGATACATATTCGCCACTCCTGGATGTACCGCTAAAGGAGATGTGTGGAACTCCATCAACACTTTCTCATGAAATGCAACTGGTACCATGGTACGTCCTCTGAAGAGAATTACATGCTCCCCACCTTCAGAAAATCCATTAGGTGCTTACCCTATGGATATCTGAGCACGTTGCATCTCACAGTCAATGTCCCTACGCTGTGCCTCCCTGACTCGCTGAAGAAGTGGAGGAGTGACTATGAGAGACTGCAGAAAGCCTGATCCATCTCTATCCACAAAGGATATATGCAATGCGGAAAACTGTTCCATCACCTCCCCTAGCAGCTGAATGCCTAATCTCCTGTTGAGAGAATCTGCTACAATGTTCCCCTTCCTAGGAGTATAGAATATATCAAAGTCATAGTCCTGGAGAACCTCGAGCCATCGTCGCTGTCTCAGGTTCAGGTCCTTCTGCAAGAAGATGTACCCGATACTCGGGTGGTCAGAGTAGACTGTAAAATGCTTGACCATCAGATAGTGCCACCACATCTTCAAGGTGAAGACCACTGCTTCTAACTATAGGTCATGGGTAGCGTAGTTTGGGCCGTGCTATCTCAACTGTCAAGAACCATACGCGATCACTACTAGCTCCTGCATCAGGACACACCCGAGTACGGTCCATGATGCGTCACAATAAACTACATATCCAAAGCCCTCCTCTGGTAGCCTCAAGATGGGCGCACTTGGAAACCTCTGTCTCAGCTCATGAAAGCTCTTCTGGCATCTCTCTGACCACACGAAGGGTTTTCCCTTCTTCGTCAATGCTGAAAGTGGTGATGCAACTCTGGAGAAGTTTGGCACAAATCTCCAATAGTACCCAGCCAGTCCCAGAAAACTTCGTACCTCTGTCACACTCCTGGGTGGCTCCCAAGAAAGTACTGCCTCGATTTTTTCTGGATCCACTGCAACTCCATCCTCCGAGATGATGTGTCCCATGAAGTGAAACTCTCGAATCCAAAACTGGCACTTCAAGAGCTTACCATAAAGCTGGTGCTCTCGGAGTGTGTCCAATACTACCCTAAAAATGGTAGGCATGATCCTCCTCAGTAGTCGAGTAGATCAGTATGTCGTTGAGGAAGACTATGAAAAAGTGATCGAGGTAAGGCTGGAAGATCCTATTCATGAGACTCATGAACACTGCTGGAGCGTTGGTTATGATGAAGTGCATAACCAAGAACTCGTAGTGGCCATACAGACACCTAAAGGCCGTCTTCTGCACATCCTTGTGTCGAACTCTGAGCTGGTGATATCATGAACTATGGTCTATCTTTGAGAACCATCATGCTCCCTTGAGCTGATCAAAGAGGTCGTCAATCCTCAAGAGTGGGTAATTGTTCTTCATGGTCACTTGGTTTAGGCAACAATAGTCGACACAGAGATGCAATCTTCCATCCGCCTTATTGGTGAACAAAATCGGGGATGCCTAGGGTGAAACACTGGGTTGGATAAATCCATTCTCCTTCAAGTCCTCCAGCTGTACCCGCAGCTCACGAAGCTTGGCAGGAGCCATCTGATATGCTGGAGTAGATATTGGTGTCGTCCCAGGGTACAGGTCAATGCAGAAGTCCACCTCTCTGTGAGGAGGTAGTCCTGGAACATCGTTAGGGAAAAAATCCATGTACTGATCCACCACAATAGGAAAATCGGACTCCAAACATCAACTGCTCAGAGGATAAGACTAGCCAAATGATGTGTGATCAGCTTCCCCCTCCTCTGGGTAAGTCCATCCGGCGCTGCAAAGTCTCCCTGCTCACCGGTGAAGGTAAACCTCAACCCATTCTCATGGACACTCCCCACTTTCCGCCTAATACAGTAAATCTAAGCATGAACTGTGGATAACCAGTCCATACCCAAGATGACGTCGTAAGGCCTCGATGCCACTACGAGGAGATCCAAGACGAAGCTATCACCTCCGAGAGTAAGCTCACACTGCCAGCACTGGTGCGTAATAATCGAGTCTTCTCCCGTAGGAGTCTCTATTCGTAAGGAACGAGCCAACGACTCCGTCAGAATCTACGGGCTCCGAACAAGGGCAGTGACAATAAAAGAATTACTCACACCTATGTCTATAAGTACTACAACAAGGGTGGAGTAGACACAGATAGTACCTCGAATCATCTCAGGTGTGCCGTGGTCATAGGCCTAAACTGCTTGGAGCTGAGCCCGCCTCTGTCCACCAACTCCCTATGGTCTGGGTGGACCTCCTGGTGGTGGTGGTGGTAGGGCCTCGAAACGTCGTCCACCACCTGCTGCTCGGCCAGCTCCTCTGCCACGTTTGCCTTCTCCTGGCGGACCACCATGGTCGAACCTCTGCCTCTGCCTGGGTGGTCCCTATACTATTTGTTGCTCATCTGCATGGCGCATGCATAACACCGCCTGCTCCTCGTATGGATGGATCTGTCTCATGTGCCTCACACAAATGAACCTGTATCCTGGGGTTGCCCACCTGTTGGCCTAGTCCACTTGGACCTCTGCATCATTTGTCTACTTCAAGTTGCAGATGGCTCCGCTATGTGTCGCCCTGTGGTGGTTCTCGCTGCTGGTGACTGCTCAGTGAGAAAACTCTCCACTAGAAGGGCTGGCTCCATCATCCACACCTGCTTCAGGATGTTGAGGGAGATCATCGAAGCCTTGATCTCATGCTTGAGTCCCTGCTCAAAGGTCCGACCCCTGAAGAATGGGTCCCGCACCATATCTGTGGAGTAGCACAAGAGGTCGATGAACCTCACTGAGTACTTATCTACTGTCATGCTTCCCTGCTGCAGATGAAGTTACTCCTGAATCTGCACTGCACGAAGGGTAGCTGGAACAAACTCTGACCAGAAGAGACTCTCGAATTCTACCCAGAGTAATGATGCCTCGTCATGTACCTGGAGCATCAGGCTCCACCATCTTCCTACTGCTGCATGTAGGAGATTCACGAAAAGGATCACCAGGAGGTTGGTTGGTGTCCCTACCAATATGAAAACTCTAACAACAGCCTCTAGCCAATCCTCAGCTGCCTGTGGGTTCGTCTCTCTCTGGAACCATGGTGGCCTCTGGTGCTAGAACTCGTTCAATGCACTTAGATGGTGTGAAACATTTGTTGCTGGATCTAGTGTTATCGATGTCCCATCAGGTAGTGGTAGGGCAGGTACCTCCTCTGTGATGGGGTCTTTCACCGAGGCCTCATCGCTTGGTGGGCTACCATCTCGTACAAAACTCGGAACCCTAGCTGGATGCCTTCGTGTGGCCATCCTGAAAAGAAATAGGTGTTCCACGGTCAAAAAAATATACCTAGTGAGCTGAAACAAAGTAATAACGAAGAAAACTTTTCAATGGAAACACACATGCAATCAGTGTTTTCGTGCACTAAGTCGGAAATCAGAAGTCAGAGTCTTAGTGTATGGATACGTCGGCCGCCGCACCAACACCGGTTTCCCTAAACTAATAACCACACCCAAAACACTTAACACTATTGACATTAAAACAATTAGAGTCCAAGTTCTGTGGTAGAACCGACTCCCCTAATACCAATTTGTCACGACCCGTCCTCGGGGCCCGTGCCGCGACTACCCCAAGCCCGCCATCCATAGGCCAGGGGCTGGCGACTAGCACCAAAGGCGAAATCCCTGATAGAAAGAGAATGCATTGCCTTTAAACCTGTATCACACATATACTGAACGTAAGAAGTAGAAGCAACATGTACTAATATAGAAAGGAAAGGTGTGCTAAAAGTAAGTGGGCCAGTATACAAACCCAACTGAACAACAAGTACAAGTAAAAAGGGGAAAACAGCTCCTGGATCGTCCACTGGGGAATCTTACCTGAAGGGTAGGTATAGATCTCAAACAACTCGTCCCTGAGGTACGTCCCATATAGTACAGCTCCGAGAAGCCTCCCGTCCGTCACCCTCAGCCTTGATCACTTCTGACCGTCGTCTGCACAGAACACAACAAGGTGCGGGCGAAGCCCGTGCGGGAGTGAGTATAACAATACTCAGTAGGGGACCTCGAGACCCCCGAAGTTCTCCCAGAATCCACTTAGGATAAAACAAATTAGAAATATACAATCATCAAGTATCAACCAACCCTTCTTAGGTATATGACCAAACATACACCTAAGTTACCAGTCACATTCCGGCTCCAACTCTCGAGCCCAAGCACAACCCAGTTCACAAAGGAAGTAAATTCAATCACCTCGATGATAATGATTGAAAGACAAGACTCATCTCACATAGGTATACAACACAAGAAGAGGGTTAGGGATGATTAAATGTAGACTCTTAATAATCTGCTCTGTCAAACCCACGTAGGATCTTGGAACAATATCAGTGCTGTCGAACCCACAGAGGATCCTAGTACAGAAGTAATCACTGTCGAACCCACGGAGGATCCCAGTACAGAAGTCACTTATATCGAACACACGGAGGATCCTGGTACAAAATTCATCGCTGTCGAACCCACGGATCATCCAGGCACAGTATCGTCGCTGTTGAACCCACAGAGGATTCTGTCATCTCAGTCGCAACCAGCCATAGGGTTCTCGCAGACAAAATGCTCTATTTCAGAAGGTTCCGCTCCTCGGGCCTAGTGTCGATACATCAATATCCACGAAGTCTTGAGTTGATGTATCTCGAAGTTCCGTCTCATAAAAAGGAACCCAACGCAACAGACGACGCGTCAATTGGACACCCGGTCTGTGAGTTATTGACGTTTCCATTCTAGGGGTCCGGTTGGTTTTTCGGCTCAAACCAACCCGACCATACCCCAACTGTGTCCGAAACTCAAGTGGAGTATTCCAAAAGAATCGTCTCGCTCCATGAATTCCATCACCACAGACGGTTCATTGATCAGACACCCATAGCCCAAGATGCAGGCTAAAAGGTGTAAACGACCATAGTGGGTCCGGGTCCAGTCCGACCGAGTCGGAGTGACCTGGCCCAACCCGATCCGAACTGGGGTCTGACCCGGTCCGTGGGTGCAGCCCGACCCAAGTGGTCAGCCCAGCCAGAGTGGGCGGCCCGAACCAAGGGAGCGGCCTGGCCCAAAGGGGCGGCCCGACACGAAGGCGCTACCCGACCCGAAGGCGCGGCCCAGCCCAAAGGTGCAGCCCAGCCTGAGGGAGGCAGGGCCCGTGGCGGCCCGGCCGTGGCAGCCCGACCGAAGGGCGGCCAGGTCGTGGGAGCCTGGCCTGTGGTGGCCCGGCCAGCCATTCATGGGAGGGGGTCCCCCCCGGTTTGTCGAACGGAACCGACGCATTACGCCGGTTCAGGGGTTGTGGGACCCAGGTGGTCCCGCTTGACCGAATCCATGGTGGTCGACCCGATCGGTCACCCCCGACCCTCCACCGCGAAGCGGCGGCGCTGCGCCACCTCTGCCGTGGCCTGACCTGGCCGCAACCTTTGGCTCCACCGCGCGGTGCGACGGTGCTGTGCTTCTTCATCCGCCGTGGCCCTCCCAGCGTGGTTCCTCTCCGGTGTGGAACGACAGCACCACACCCCTTTTCCGTGGCCCGCCCTGGCCGCGCTTCCGCACTCCCGGTGCGACGTGGCAAGATGATGCCACGCCTCTTTCATCCTCCGTGGTCCTCCTGGCCACGGTTCTTCTCCGGCACGGTGCGACGGTACCACGCCCTTCCGACTCCACCTCCGATGTCAACCAAATAAGAACCAACGGAGGGACGTCGGGTCGTGTTTGTTTGGCCCACACCAGCCTCGGAATCAGGCCCCGTTAGAAACTGCAGACTTGTAAAATTCCCATGTATTTAAGAAAAAAATTTCCACGGAATTTCTGGGTCTTTAAATTCTCCCCACCTCAGGGCTTTACGTCACTGTAAGATACATCTCACCCTAAGGAAACAAATGAGGGTACTGAGCACGCATCTGAGCCTCCCGCTCCCATGTGCTCTCCTGGAGGTTCTCGTGATACCAGTGAACACGCACTAGAGGTATCAACCGTCCACGCCAGACCCACTCCTGTCGATCCTCAATCTCCACTGGAACCTCCATGAATGTCACCCCCGAAGGTATCCCATAATCCACTAAGGATAAACCAAATAAGAAAGAATCAATCGCGAAGTATCAACCAACCCTACTTAGGCATATTCCCATACATATACCTAAGTTACCAGTCACAGTCCGACTCCTGCTCTCGAGCCCAAGCACAACCCATTCCACAAAATAAGTAAAGTCAATCACCTCGATGATAATGATTGAAAGTCAAGATTTAGCTCACACATGTATAAAACACAAGTAGTGGGGTAGATATGATTATATGTAGCCTCTGAATCATCTCCTCTGTCGAACCACGTACGATCCTGGAAAAATATCAGTGCTGTCGAACCCATAGAGGATCCTGGTATCAGAGGAGTTGGTTTGGTAAAACACTATTTTGTTGAATATTTTATTGATAATAAGTGATATAATTTCCTCACATTGTGTTAAATATGTTTATTTATAAAATATTTGGGATTTGATCATTCATTTGAAAATTTGGAGAAAATTCCAGTTTTAACCTTTATAGTGCACTGTAGTATTTCGAAGATAAATAATTTTATATTTATTATTTGAATTTTAATTTTTTTAAAAGTGTTCCTAACTTAATTTTATACAACTTTCATTCAAGACACTAGAGCTAAAAAGTGCATTTGAATGGAGTAAATGAGACATTAATCCAATCGTGGGCTGGACTCGGCAGAATGGACATGAGTTCTGTATATGGACCATATCTTCTTCATCGGGGCTTGGATTGAGCCCAAATTTTGAGGAAAGCTCAGGAACATTATTTTTAACAAATCCTCTTCCTGGAATTCCGGTCAATGCACACGTTTTGGATGTCAACTAGGAGGTGAACCCTGGAATAAAATATTTGGCCGAGTTTTTCATTTCACACTTAAAAAGTTATGTATCCCTAGCCCTCAAAAACTCTATTTAAAGGGGGTTTTAACTCTTTGAGAGTACTGGTAGAGGCTTTGGGAAGGTCTGACCTAAAGGTTGTCTCTTGGGAGACCATAAAAACTCTTATAAGAAGTAATCCCTTGTGCAAACCTCTCTTCCAAAAAGGCTCTCCTCTACCACCTCCTCTTTGTATTTATTTTCTTTCATGTTTGTTTCTTGAATTTTTCATCAAATAATCTTCTGTGTTCTTCCCTATTCTTCTTCTATTAATCTTCTTAATTGAGTTAGAATCAAGAGTGGAGATAAGATTGTCTTCTACCCTTTCAATCCTTTGCTTATGCAAAACGTCTCCACGATAACTACACCACCCATGGAAGAGTAGTTCTTTTTAGTAATCGATCGACCTATATCCTTCTTAATTTAATTATTTTGAATCATTGAGATACTGTAATTCACTAAATATGATCCAGGAATTGTGTTTTTAAATTGTAAGAAACTAAGCAATCAATTAAACAATTAACACAAAATATGCGAGGTCGGGAATTGTGTAAATTGTGAGAGCGCAATCTTAATCGGTAATACAAGACCATATGGGATAAACTTGTAGAGTTCAAATATAATCCCTAAACAAAATTCATCCTCATTTCCAGAATTTATATGTTCTCTAATTAACCACTGACCATAAGATAACCTTAGAACAACAATCAAAGAAGGGTGCTGCGATTGCGTGTTCCGAAGCTAGCCTAGGGTTTAGGTAATTTCAACTTTGTGGTTAAGTTAACTCTCGTAGGGTATGAGGGATAAAAAATTAGGGTATCATAATTAATTGGGTATTGATTTAAATGATAATGATTAATAAGTGAATGAAGATGTAGAGTTAGATCTATTACACCTTTTAAAATATTTTCTAAAAAAACATCTTTTTGTTGTGTCATTTTAATCGAACTTCATTTCAAAACTAAAAACAAAAAAATATACAATCTTCTTCCAGAAAACTTTTTCTAGATTCATAAACTATAACCAACCCCCATCCTTTAAAATAGTGTTTTTGTTCTCTTTTATTTTATTTTTAGAATACCTTTAAAAAGTTTTTCTAAATCTACTTCCTCCTTTGAGAGACGTCCTTGGTCAGCCACTCTGCTGCACCTAAGTACCCCAAAATCACACTAATCATTTGAGGACGCCCATGACAACGCTCTATAAAATTGGCGCCGTTTCCGGGGAGGCAAGTAATTATTTCAACCAATTAGAGGTATTTATTTTGTTTTACATTTTATTATATTCCTCTCTTCTTTCTTGCATCTTTACCCAATCTTATTTTTTTTCCTTCTTATTTTATTTCCTTCTACTTCTTTTTGGACCATCAACTCAAACTTCTAATTTTTATTTTACTATGGTCCAATTTCCTTCTTTTCATATTTCATTTACTGATGAAACAAACTAATCCCGAAGATCTCTTAGATCTTGACCCTGAGATTGAACGAAACCTTAGGGCACGAATCAGAAACTCTCAGTCTACGGGAAGTTTCAATATTCAACCAGTTGGTGAATTCCTCTCTTCTGGAAACATTGGAATTGGAAATTATTCAAATTAAAACATAAAAGAAGAACCAATGTCTGAAAATAATGGAAAAGAACTTAATAGAACCATTCTAGAATTGGCTGCACCTGATATTAACTATCAACCAAATTGTATTGCATACCCAAATCTTGAATCGGACTTTGAACTAAAATCTGGGTTAATTCACTTACTTCCAAAGTTTCATGGCCTCTCTGGTGAGGATCCCAATAAAAATTTGAAAGAATTTAATGTGTTTTTCTCAACCTTGAAACCAAGAAATGTATCTGAAGACCAAATCAAATTAAGAGCATTCCCATTCTCACTTGATGGAGCTGCGAAAGATTGGATGTATTATTTACAACCCGAAGATGTAACTTGTTGGAACGATTTGAAACATCTTTTCTTGCAGAGATTTTTTCCAGCATCAAGGACCACTTCCATTCGTAAGGAGATCTCGGGGATCAAGCAAGCACAAGGGGAGTCAATGTATGAGTATTGGGAGAGATTCAAGAAGTTGTGCGCAAGCTGTCCGCATCACCAAATCAGTGAGAAACTCATCACCCAATATTTCTACGAAGGACTCACACCCATGGAGAGGAGCATTTTTAATGCTGCAGCTGGAGGAGCATTGGTGGACAAGACACCAGCAGTCGCACGTGCATTGATCGACAAGATGGCCCAAAACTCCCAACAATTTGGTGATCGAGGCACACCACATATCAGGGGAGTATATAAGGTAAGTCATTCTTTTCTTGAGAGTCATTTGATTGATACCAAGTTAGAATAATTTACAACTATGGTGAGGAAAATTTCTTTGGCACAAAAGACATCTCTACCCCCTCCTTCAAGTCCTTGTGGCATTTGCAATGAGACAAGTCACCCAACTGACTGTTGCCCACAACTACAAGAGATAGAGGATTGCGCAACAGTATTCCCAGGAAGACCATTTCAGCAGCAGCAACAACCATATCCCCAAAATAAGTTTGATTAATTTTCTCCAACATACAACCAAGGGTGGAAGGATCAATCAGACATGAGGTATGGATCTGGACAATAACAAAGGCCATCCTTTCAACAAAACATCCAGTCACCTCCGCCTTACCAGCAGGGTTTCCAACAACCCCATAGGAGATTTGAAGCTCAAACATCAACAAGACAACAACAAGGGAATCACCCACCCAAGGTAGATTCTAACACTGATGACCTTTTGAAGCAAATTGTTCTTAATCAATAGAATGAGCTAAAGAGTCAAGGTTCGAAGCTGAGGGAGTTGAAGACTCAAATGAGCCAGATTGCCACCGCCCTCCATGAACTTGTGAGTATGAATTCTGGAAATCTACCTTCCCAACCCACTCCAAATCCAAAGGGTAATGTTAGTGCCATCACATTGAGAATTGGGAAGCAAATGAACGATACATCTGGACCTACCATTCCACCGGGATTCACCTCTACTCCAGAGAAGCCGCATTCCATACCAACTGATGAGAAATCCAAGGAGAAAGATAAAGGTAAGAAAAAGATTGATGATGTTCCTCCTAAACCCCTTTCTTTTCCAAACAGGGTTGTTCAAACCAAGAAGATGGATGAAGAAGCAATGTAAAAGGAGGTTTTGGACACATTCAAGCGTGTAGAGATCAACATTCCTCTACTTGAATCCATTAAGAAAATCCCAAGGTATGCCAAATTATTAAAAGAACTCCACACCAATCGAAGAGGGCTCAAGGGAAATGAGAGGATCAACCTTGGAAGGAATGTCTCATCACTCATTTCACCAACTCTAGTAATGCCAACAAAGTGCAAGGATCCAGGGACATTCACCATCCCATGCACCATAGGGGAGTTTCAATTTTCTAATGCACTTTGTGATTTAGGTGCTTCCGTAAATGTGATGCCTCACTCTGTATTCTCTTCCTTACAGGTTGGTGAGTTGAAGCCGACAAGAGTAGTGGTGCAGTTGGCGAATAGAGCTACGACATATCCAACGGGAGTCCTTGAGGATGTACTTGTCCGGGTAAGAGACATGATCTTTCCAGCAGACTTCTATGTGCTTAACATGGAGGATGATCAGATAAGTTCTCATGCCCCCATTATCTTAGGTAGGCCCTTCCTCAAGACTGAAAAAACTATCATAAATGTCAATGAGGGTACACTTTCCATGGAGTTTGGAGATGAAGTTGTGATATTTAATGTTATGGATTCCATGAAGTACCCCTCAGAGGACCATTCTTCTTTTTGTATCTCCCATTTTGAACCACCAAATAAAAACTCCATAGAGTTTTATTGTACTATTCTTAGGGAGATTATGAGTATTGGTTCGAGTTTGATGTCTAAGAGCACTTCCACTCATGTTGCTGATACAAAATCCTTTCTTGGATTTTATTTTGATGTGGATTCATATTCTGATTTTGATCATGTTCACTCTGATTATGACATGGCTGTTGAGTATGCTGATGGATTTGATGCTTTATTCTCTGATTTTGATGATGTCTATTCTGATACTAATGCTCTTTGTGCACATATTTCAGTTCCTTCAATGTCTCCATCCATACTACACCCTCCTTCATTAGAACTCAAGCCATTTCCACCAAATCTAAAATACTCATACTTGTTGAGTGGTGAGAGATTACCTGTTATCATTGCTAACAATCTCCCTTTTGAACATGAAGAAAAGATTTTGAATATTTTGAGGGAGAACATCAGGGCGATTGGGTGGAACTTGGATGACATATCAGGTATTAGACCCTCCATTTGCATGCATATGATTCTCTTGGACGATGGGGCTAAACCGGTGAGACAACCACAAAGGAGACTCAATCCCACCCTCCTGGAAGTTGTTAAAAAAGAAGTTGAGAAATTTCTTGAGGAAGGTATAATCTTTCCCATTTCAGATTCTCAGTGGGTAAGTCCTATTTAGGTTGTGCCTAAGAAAAGTGGTGTTACTGTTGTTAAAAATGAGAAAGATGAGTTAGTTCCAATGAGGGTGAAAAACAGTTGGCATGTGTGTATTGATTATAGGAAACTAAATAATTCCACTCACAAGGACCATTTCCCCCTCCCATTTATTGACCAGATGCTTGAGAGACTAGTTGGGAAGATACACTATTGTTTCTTGGATGGATTTTCTGGATATTTTCAGGTTCCTATAGCTCCAGAGGATCAGAAGAAGACTACAATCACCTGTTCCTTTGGCACATTTGCCTACCGGAGGATTCCATTTGGAATTTTCAATGCCCCAGGTACCTTCCAGAGATGCGTGGTGAGTATTTTTTCTAATTTTATTGAGACCTGCATAGAGGTATTTATGGATGATTTTACAGTGTATGGGTCTTCATTTGATGAATGTCTAAATAGTTTGGGAAAGGTGTTGAATCATTTTTTTGAGAAGAATCTGGTCCTGAAATTTGAAAAGTGTCATTTCTTGGTAGAGCATGGCATTGTCTTAGGGCATGTAGTGTCAAAACATGGGATAGAGGTTGATAGACCAAAGGTAGATATTATTTCATCCTTACCATATCCTTCATGTGCGTGTGATGTTAGATCTTTCCTAGGGCATGCAGGATTTTATCGGCGCTTCATCAAAGATTTTAGTACGATTTCTCTTCCTATGTCAAGATTACTTCAAAAGGATTCTGATTTTGTGTTTGATGTTTCTTGCAGGAATTCATTTGATGAGCTAAAACAACGTCTGACCACTCCACCTATCATACAGCCCCCACGGTGGGAGATTCCTTTTGAGCTTATGTGTGACACCTCCAACTTCACAGTTGGAGCTGTCTTATCTCAGAGGGTGGAAGGACGTTCACATGTGATTAACTATGCATCAAGGACATTGGATTCAGCCCAATAAAACTATACTACCATAGAAAAGGAGTTTCTTGATATCATATTTTCTTTATATAAATTCCGTTCATATTTATTGGGCTTTAAAGTAGTTGTTTTTTCTGACCATGCAGCTCTGAGGTACCTCTTGAAGAGGCCAGATGAAAAGCCACGACTTATCTGTTGGATGCTCCTTCTTCAAGAGTTTGACATCGAGATAAAGGAAAAAAAGGGGTCAAAAAACTTGGTGACGGACCACATGAGTAGGCTTACTCACACACTAGAGGATGACACCTTGGATCGGGTACCACTTCGGGAAACATTCCCCGATGATCATCTCTATACCATCTCAGGTACGCATCCTTGGTATGCTGATTTAGTTAAATACCTTGTTGCCTCTTAAATCCTTGTAAATTTAAAGAAACATCAAGTCCAAAAATTAAAGAGTGAGTCAAGATTTTATGTTTGGGATGATCCATACTTATGGAGCATGTGTAGTGACCAAGTTATTAAGAGGTGTGTTCCTGATCATGAGTTTGAGTCTGTATTGCAATTCTGTCATACACTTGCATGTGGTGGACACTTTGGACCCCAAAAGAGAGCTAGGAATGTTTTAGACTCTGGATTATATTGGCCTATCTTATTCCATGATTCCCATGTGTTTTGTAAGTCATGCTCTCATTGCCAGCACACTGGAAATATTTCAAGGAGACACGGGATGCCCCAACAACCCATTTTATTCTGTGAGATTTTTGATGTTTGGGGAATTGATTTTATGGGCCCTTTTCTTAGTTCCTTTGATTTTTTGTACATTTTGGTTGTTGTTGATTATGTGAGTAAATGGGTGGAGGATAAGGCCACTAGGACTGATGATTCTCATGTTGTTGTGGACTTTGTCAAAGCACATATTTTTTTGCAGGTTTGGAGTAACAAAGGACATCATCAGTGACCAAGGGACACACTTTTTCAATAGGAATTTCACTTCCCTCCTTCGAAAGTATGGGGTGACACACAAAACATCAACACCATAACACCCCCAAACAAATGGCTAGGCTGAGGTTTCAAATCGTGAGTTGAAACAAATTTTGGAGAAAATGGTGCAGCCAAATAGGAAGGATTTGAGTAAGCACTTGGATGATGCATTGTGGGCTTATAGGACATCATACAAGACACCCATTGGTATGTCCCCATTTCGGATTGTTTTTGGGAAAGCGTGTCATCTCCCCATGAAAGTTGAGCATCAGGCTTATTGGGATATAAAGAAATGCAACATGGATTTGGACCAAGATGGAATCCAAAGGAAGCTGCAAATTCAAGAGCTTGAGGAGATTAGATTGTCATCATATGAGAACTCAAGGCTCTACAAGGAAAGATCAAAATAATCTCATTACAAAATGATCCAACAAAGGGAGTTTCATGTTGTAGAGAAAGTCCTTCTCTATAGTTCACGACTGAAACTGATGCCTGGTAAGTTGCATTCCAGATGGTTAGGTCCTTATATTGTATCTAATGTTTTTCCTTATGGTGTAGTGGAGATAACACAAGAGGACACTGGAAGGAGATTTACAATCAATGGGAAACGTTTGAAGAGATACATTGAGGGACATCCTACTGATGCGGTGGATTTTATCACACTGCATGACCCCATCATCACTTGAGCACATCAGGCTGTTCCTAACCCTTTCACTTTTATATTATTTGTCCTATTTAAAAATTCTGCATTTCATGTGCATATATCGTCTCATGGGTTCACATTAAGGACAATGCAATATTTTATGTGTGGGGGAGGGAACCTTTTAGTTTAGTAATTTCAATTGTTTTCCTGTTTAAAAAAAACCATTTTTTTTTCAAATTTTGTGTGTTTATTTTACAATTTTCTGTGTTTTTTGAAACTTTTGAGCTAAAATGATTCTCATCGCCATTTTTAAATCCATATCAATAAGTGAAAAAATTTTCCCCTTCAAACTAAGCTTAAATTAATGCTTAAATTACTTTGTTTGAAGTTCAAATATTTAGTAATTTCATGAAAAGTACGCTAAATTTTGAATCCCATGCCACATCTCACTGTCTTTGTATTTGAAATCACTTTCCTGTGAGGCTTCTAAACCATTATTTTCATATTCATTACATTCACCTCACTTCTTGAGAGAACCAAACCATGCTTGATTTAACCATAATTTGATCTATTCTTGTCAAAACTTGAGGGTTTGAGGTACATATGTTTAAATGATTGAGGCATTTGTTTGGTATTAAAGCCCCCATTTCAAAGAATCATTTTTTATAATGGCCTACCTTGAATATTTAATCCTTGTAGCCCTTAGAAGCCATGCACAGCCTGTTAGGTTAGCCACATTTCAAGCCAATTTTCCCTATCCAACCAACTCTTGAAGTGAAATTTCATAATCTAGTTGTGCTTAAGTGTGGGGGAATCTATCTTGTGTTGTGCCACCACATTCTGTGATAATTTGGTTGGAAAATTAAATTCTAAAGGGATGCGTTTTCTACTGAAGAAAGTCATTATATTGAACGTTGTGCCTTTTCTGGAGCTTTATGACAAGTGAAGCTGTTCCTTTTCTGGAGCTTCTAATTGAGGTGGAAAGTTGTGCCCATTTGGAGCTTTCAAGAAAATCATGTTTGAGAAGATTGAAATTTTTGATGCTGAAATGATGAATAGTGTAAAATTTTTATGACTTTTCATGATGATGGAGCTGAATTGATACTATGGTGATTGAGAAGAAGACCATATTTAAGTGAAAATTATATTAATGCAATTTTGCTTCAAAAAGAGTCAAGCCCTCCTCATTCAGCCTCAGAATTTAACACTTCTAAATCCTACCAACCAAAAGCCACAGAACAACCCTGAAAAGTCCTCATGATAAACATATGTCCTTGAATCACATCGGGTAGCGATTTAGGAATCTATCAAGCCTATGGTGACCCTTGTATGAGTTTGGATGAGAAAGACATTGCAATTTTTTTTTTGATATTTGTGTGATGAGAGAAAATTAAAGTGAGGTAAGTGTTTTGTGCATGGGAGGATAAATGAAGTGGAAATATATTGAATAATATAAATGAAGAACTTGAAATAATGGTTTTTTATGAGGCATGATGTATTTTGTTTCTTGGTGTATAATTGTTTGATCTCAAGGACATGTGTTTTAAAATTGGTTTTGATTTGATAATGATGTTTACTTGACATGATGTTTTGACGAGGAGTGCAAAAGGGTAAGTGTAGGGGAGTTGATAAAAAACTATTTTGATGAATATTTTATTGATAATAAATGATTTAATTTCCTCACATTGTGTTAAATATGTTTATTTATAAAATATTTGGGATTTGATCATTCATTTGAAAATTTGGAGAAACTTCCAGTTTTACCCTTTATAGTGCACTGTAGTATTTCGAAGCTAAATATTTTTATATTTATTATTGGAATTTTCAATTTTTTAAAAGTGTTCCTAAATTAATTTTACACAACTTTCTTTCAGGACACTAGATCTAAAAAGAAAATTTGGATGGAGTAAATGGGCCATTAATCCAATGGTGGGCTGGACTCGGCAGAATGGACATGGGTTCTGTATCTGGGCCCTATGTTCTTCATCCGGGCTTGGATTGAGCCCAAATTTTGAGGAAATCTCTAGAACATGATTTGAAACAAATAATCCTTCTGGAAGGCCGGTCAATTAATGCGTTTTGGAGGTCAACTAGGCGGTGTAACTTGAAATAAAATATTGGGGCGAGTTTTTCATTTCACACTTAAAAAGTTATGTATCCCTAGCCCTTAAAAACTCTATTTAAAGGGGGTTTTAACTCTTTGAGAGGTCTGGTAGAGGCTTTTGGAAGGTGTGGCCGAAATATTGTCTCTTGGGAGCCCCTTACAACTCTTGGAAGAAGTAATTCCTTGTGTAAAGCTCTTTTCCAAAAAGGCTCTCCTCTCCCACCTCCTCTTTGTATTTATTTTATTTCATGTTTGTTCCTTGAATTTTTCTTCAAATAAACTTCTATGTTCTTCCCTCTTCTTCTTCTATTAATATTATTAATTGGTTTGGAATCAAGAGCGGAGACAAGATTGAGTTCTAACCTTTCAATCCTCTGCTTATGCAAAACGTCTCCACGATGACTACACCACCCATGGAAGAGTAGTTCTTTTTAGTAATCGATCGACCTCTATCCTTATTCATTTAATTATTTTGAATCATTGAGCTATTGTAATTAACTTAATATCATCCAGGAATTGTGTTTTCAAATTGTAAGAAACTAATAAAGCAATTGAACAATTAACACAAAATACGCGATGTCGGGAATTTTGTAAATTGTGAGAGCGCAATCTTAATCGGTAATACAAGACCATATGGGATAAATTTGTAGAGTTAAAATATAATATCTAAACAAAATTCATCCTAATTTATAGAAATTATATGTTCTCTAATTAACCACTAACCATAAGCTAACCTTATAACAACAATCAAAGTTGGGTGCTGCGATTGGGTGTTCCAAAGCTAGCCTAGGGTTTAAGTAATTTCAACTTTGTGGTTAAGTTAACTCTCGTAGGGTTCGAGGGATAACAAATTAGGGGATCATAATTAAGTGGGTATTGATTTAAATGATAATGATTAATAAGTGAATGAAGTGGTAGAGTTAGATCGATTACTCCTTTTAAAATATTTTCTAAAAAAACATCTTTTTGTCGTGTCATTTTAATCGAACTTCATTTCAAAACAAAAAACAAAAAAATATACAATCTTCTTCCAGAAAACTTCTTCTAGATTCATAAACTATAACCAACCCCATCCTTTAAAATAGTGTTTTTATTCTTATTTTAATTTATTTTTAGAATACCTTTAAAAAGTTGTTCTAAATCTACTTCCACCTTTGAGAGACGACCTTGGTCAGCCACTCTGCTCCACCTAAGTACCCCAAAATCACCCTAATCATTTGAGGGTGCCAACGACAACGCTCTATCATGGTTCTACCGCAGAACCTGGACTCTGATTATTTTAATGGAAATAGTGTTAAGTGTTTTGGGTGTGGTTATCAGTTTAGGGAAACCGGTGTTGGTGCGGCAACAGACCTATTCATACACTAGGACTCTGACTTCTAATTTCCGACGCAGTTCATGAAAACACTGATTGCATGTGTGTTTCCTTTGAAAAGTTTTTTTCGTGATTAATTTGTGTTAGCTCACAGGGTATATTCTTTTGACTGTGGCACAACTGTTTCTTTTCAGGATGGCCCCATGAAGACAACTAACTAGGGTATCGAGTTTTGTACAAGATGGTAGCCCACCGAGCAACGAGGCCTCGGTGCAGGGCCCCATCACAGCAGAGGTGCCAGCGTTACCACTACCCACTGGGCCACCGATACCACTTGATCCAGCAGTAGAGAGTGCACGCCATCTGAGTGCGTTTCACGAGTTCCATCACCAGAGGCCACCCAGGTTCCGGGGAGAGACAAACCCACTATTAGCTGAGGATTGACTGGAGGGTGTCGTGAGAGTTTTCAGATTGGTAGGGACACCAGCCGACCTCATGGTGATCCTTTCCGCGAGTCTCCTACATGCAGCAGTAGACAGATGGTGTAGTCTGATGCTCCAAGTGCATGACGAGGAATCATTATATGGGCAGACTTCGAGAGTCTCTTCCGGTCAGAGTTTGTTCCAGCCACCCTTCGTGTGGTGCGGATTCAGGAGTTACTCAGCGAGGTTCAACTTCATCCATTAATTAAGTGAAGTATCTTAATTTAATTTGAATCATTTAAAATTCTTTCCAACAATAAAATAATAGAGAATCCTAATATTTTATTTTGGTTTGGTTGAAAAATTCCACAAGGGGTGGGACTTTGAGAGATGACTTGGGAGATTTTGGAGAAAACTCACACTCTCAACGAAGAATGCTCCTCATCTCTGAAGAACGACAAACACCATCCTCAATATTTGACCATGCGAAAAGAGAAGGATCCACCCATGAAAAATGCCAACGTTGCTTCTTCCTCGGATGCTCCCCGACATCAACGAAACTATGTCGTCGTCAACGAACAATCTTCGAATCATGGTAGGAGTTTGATTTGATTAAATTAAATCATCGTTCCTCATAATTTATTATGATTTGATTTTGGAAAATTTTTATCACCAAATATAGAGGGCACGGGCTGAACAAACAGATCCCGACGTCCCTCCGTTGGTTCTTGTTTGGTTGACATCGGAGGCAGAGCCGGAAGGGCGCGGTGCCGTTGCACCGTGCTGGAGAAGAACCACGTCCAGGAGGGCCATGGAGAATGAAAGAGGCATGGAACCATCGTGTCACATCGCTCTGGGAGTGCGGAACCGTAGCCAGGGCGGGCCACAACAAAGGGGTGTGCCACTGTCATGCCACACCGGAGAGGAACTGCAGCTAGGAGGGCTACGACAGATGAAGAAGCGAGGTGCCGTCGCGCCGCGCGGTGGAGATGAAGGCCGCGGCCAGGTCCGGTCGTGGCGGTGGTGGCGTGATGCTATCTCTCCACGCGGAGAGCAGACGGACTGCAGAGCCGTCTTGCCGCGGTGGAGCAGTAGTAGCAACCGGTTGGCCCGGTCACCATGGAGTCGGTCAAGCGATACCACCCGGGTCCCATGGCCCCTGAAGCGGTGCAATGCGCCGGTTAGATTCGACAAACTGGGGGGGGGGGGTGGCATCCCCCTCCCACATGTGGCCGGCTAGGCTGCCACGGTCCAGGCCGCCCTCAGGCCGACCCGCGCCTTCTGGCCACGCTGCGCCTTTGGGCCGGACCACCCCTTTTGGCCGGGCTGATCCCTTGGTTCGGGCCGCCCACTTGGGATGGGTCAGCCACTCAGGTCGGGCTGCACCCGTAGACCGTTTTAGACCCCAGTTTGGACCGGTTCGGTCTGACTGGGTCAGACCGGACCCGGACCCTCTATGGCCATTTACACCTTTTAGCCCTCATCTTGGGCAATGGGTGTCTAATCGACGAACTTTCTACATCGATGGAATTCTTGGAGCGAGACAATTCTTTTGGAATACTCCACTTGAGGTTTATATGCAGTTGGGGTATGTTGGGGTTGGTTTGAGCCTAAAAACCAATCAGCCCCTAGAACGAAAATGCCAATAACTCAAAGACCAGGCGTCCAATTGATGCACTGTCTATCGCGTTGGGTTCCTTTTGATGAGATGGAACTTCCGGATGCATCAACTCGAGACCTCATGGAAGTTTATGTATTGACACTTGGCTTGGGGAGCGGAACCTCCTGGAATCGAGCGTGCTGTGTGCGAGAACCTTATGGATGGATGGGATTGAGATGACAGGATCCACCATGGGTTCGACAATGTTGATACTGTACCAGGATAGTCCGTGGGTTCGACAACGATGACTTCTTTACCGGGATCCTCCGTGGGTTCGACAACGGGGAATTCTATACTGGGATCCTCTGTGGGTTCGACAGTAATGACTTCTGTACCAGGATCCTCCATGGGTTCGACAACACTGATATTGTTCCAGGATCCTACATGGGTTCAACAGAGTAGATGATTCAGAGGCTACATCTAATCATCTCTACCCCTATTCTTGTTTTGTATACCTGTGTGAGTTGAGTCTTGTCTTTCAATCATTATCATCAAGGTGATTGACTTTACTTCCTTTATGGACTGGGTTGTGCTTGGGCTCGAGAGTTAGAGCCGGGCTGTGATTGGTAACTTAGGTATATGTATGGGCATATACCTAAGTAGGGTTGGTTTATACTTCATGATTGTATCTTTATTATTTGGTTTATCCTTAGTGGATTCTGGGAGACCTTCGGGGGTCTCAGGGTCCCCTACTAAGTATTGTTATACTCACCCATTCATGGGCTTCGCCTGTACCTTGTTGTGTTCTGTGCAGATGAAGTTCAACAGTGATCGAGGCTGAGGCTGAGGGATGGGAGGCTGCTCGGAGCTTGAATAGATAGGACGTACCTCAGGGACGAGTTGTTTGATATCTGTACCTACCCTTCAGGTAGGATTCCCCAGTGGACGATCCAGGAGCTGTTTTCCCCTTTTTACTTTTAATTGTTGTTTATTTGGGTTTGTATACTAACCCACTTACTTTCAGGACACCTTTATTTTCTATATTAGTACTTGTTTCTTCTACTGGTTGCACTCAGTCTGTGTGTGATACAGGATTAAAGAAAATGCCTTCCCTTTCAATCAGGTATTTCGCCTTTGGTGTTTGTCTCCAGCCCCTGGCCTATGGAAGGTGGGCTTGGGGTAGTCACAGCACTGGCCCTGAGGATGGGTCGTGACAGTTTTTGAGTATGTAATTATATAGGTTTAACTAAATATTTTTTATGATTCTATTAATTTAATTTTAAAGATGACAAAGACACATTGGATGTGTGAATTAACGATGGAATTAATAAAAACCCTAAATAGGATTCTCACATTTCATTTTTTCACCTCATTAAATGATTATATATCACATATATTAAAGAGAGGTGAAAAAACATATACCGTATACTAGACATGGGGAAATTCAAGGGTATATTATAGTATTTGAAAAATTTGGCTTCTACCATGGTTCCTCTTTCACACAATTGAGAATTTTAATTTTGAGGAAAAAGGAGAAACCTGCACTTGGTGGTTCTCTATTAGGAATCCAAAAATCACCAATAGATTATGGATGAAACTTTGGGGTGATGACTATTTTAAGGCTTTAAAAAAATCACTTGTCAGGGGGTAACATAATATTTATGGAGTTTTCTTTATATTTCCATCTATATATTTCATTTGATTAAATCCAATTTGAACAAGAACCCACTATATTGATCCACTCAATTTTCTAGGTTCTTAGAGTCATTAGTGGATGGAGAGGAGGCCTTAATCACTGCCAAATAAAGGAATTTTACCACACATTTGAGGAGTGTCTTTCTTTCCCATGATCATTTATTCTCTTACCTTTATAGAATTGTTTCCTTTATCATTTGAGGAAGCATGGTTACCCACTTAAACTATTTTTTTATTAGACTAAGATACATGTTTTCTAGGATTATATTTAATGAATTGGTTATGCTATCACATAATTTTAAAAGATTTAATGAAATTTCCATGCATGAATTAATATGTTAGTATAATTTATTGAATTATAAAATAAAAAATTGGCCGAGTTGATGATTTTTTATAGTAAAAAACTACTAGAAAAATGGACTATGGCCATGGTCCTATATCCATGGCCAGAGATACAATGAACACATGTTTACCTATAGCCACATGAAAGTTTTTCTCATAGTGGAAGGATAACTACACTCACAAGCATGGTGTTCCGTCACCATAGTTTCACATGGGAAGGAAGTGGCATACACATGAAGGGGGTGGGAAGATCTTACTACCATGAGCCACCTGCATTGCGACAATAGTTTGTTGATGGAACATGTGGAAGATATGGTAATGACCTTGAAAGGTGGTTTCAATACCCTTCCACATTGAGAAACCTTTCTCGTGGTAGTAGGGTCCTACCTCACACCTTTACCGTAATGGGTGATAGGGGAATGTGACATGTATGACTAATGGCATAATGGACATTGGTGATAATTCATTGCATACATGAATATAATTCCATAGGAAATTGAATCTTTTGTGGTAGTTCCACCATAACACCACATGTAACTAATCTTGTGGTGTAATCATAACATATCGTAATGGGTAATTGAGCCCATGATTATAGCGTAATGTACTACCATGGGTGATTGATCCTGTGGCGGTTGTTCCAATTTACTGTCATATGATATTTCACCTATGGTTCTTGTGAAATGTAATTAAATGAGAAATTCCACCTATGGTAATAATTCCAACCTATAACCACAATCATCTCATACCATGTTAATAGTCACCTACAACTGTGAGTAACCCTACCTGTGGCTATAATTTTTGATGCATGAATCGATGAAAACATATTATAATCAATAGTTTAATTATAATAATATTAATTTAAAAATTATTATATATATACATATATACAAAAAAGGCATCGTAGTGTACAGGTAGTGTGCATTATAATTTAATGGTGTTTATTTGGGTTTGAAAATTAATGGAGGAAAATATTATAAAATTTTCATGCTCTATGTCCATGGGAGATACTTGTGTCAATAGATCATGGTATGGTCATGGGTAGGTGACCATGGAAGTAGATCTAGGTTCTATAGCCATAGGTGTCTACTTAGGTAATATCCCTTGGGGATATTTCCATGGGTGAAACCTATGTCCATCAATATAGTGCTGATAGTCCAAGGGATATGACCATACGATATGGATATGAGCCATTCCCATGGGTATATCCTCAAGGGATATTTTCATTAATCTATCACCCATAAGAATAATTCTTGTGACCGCAACCCTTTTTTCAACTTGTGAAAGATTAAAAATTACCTATTTAAAAATTTAATCTATATGTGAATTTCTTGGAGTAGTATGAGTAATGTAACAAAACCAATTTTATGTTTTTAAATTTTTCTAGGTAATTATGTGTAAAAATTTCATATTAAATAACAATTGGTATGAGCCAATTAATAAGAGTAAAAACCTATCAACTAAGCACATATCCAATATTGTTTCCATGCCATGTTTATTACAATTGACCTCAAATGATTCCTGCTAATAGGAATGTTTTAGTTATAGATTTTCTTTACTGAATATTGAATAAGTGTTGTGCATAATTTTTTTTGAAAAAAGGGAGAAAAGATAATACCAAAAAGTTTTTTTTCTTTATTCCCAATCATCAGTGAGAATGAAGGATGAGGTTATTCATATCTCATATGATAAATTATGTTCCTAATATCAATTAAAAATATAAGGTGAAAGTTTATATTGGAGTAATGATGCACAACTATCACGAGGTGTAGAAAAAGAAATTATCTCCTAAGTTAGAATGAAATATAGTCATTAAAAAAGGTTGTCCCTAAAGTGAAGTTCACAATAGTCAAGTTTTTTCACTTTAAAATAGAGTAAAAAGGTGGTGTTTTTTGTTTTTATTATGAAAAAAGAAACAAAAAAAAGAGATTAAAAATAGTTATATAAGAAAGGTGATCAGTCCAGGGTTGGTTTTCAAATTTCAATGCTATCTTAATATTTAATTTACCCAAATTTTTCTCTTATTAACTGATAAGTGAGAGGATCAATGATCAATTCCCCTATAACACATGGATGAATGGAATGGGTGAGGATATTCTTTAAAAAATATATTCCTTTTCTACCCTCCTTCAAATTTATAGGATAATTACAGCAAATACCCCCAAAAAACTTTGTAAATAACCGATCATGTGTTTTTCTTCTTAAAAAATCAAGAGTGTACACTACCCCTTCCATATGGACTGACAATCACTGAGTAATTTACCACCAAGTCTTAGTCTATTACATCATATATAAACTAGAACCTTGTGGAAGTTTTTAATTTATACTTAACCAAATTAATAAACAATTGATATAAATAAAACCCAACACAATCACATCTGATAATAAGAATTTCTAAAGAGTATTGAAACCAATTAACAAAATACATAGAATTTTATTTATTAAGTTGAAAAAAATCAATAATAAAAAAGTAAAACCCACCCCTACCCCAATCACATAGAAGTTTAAACATCCATATTAAGGGTAATATAGAAGAATGGTGAAGAAAATGGAATCACAGATATTTAAAAATAGAAAATGAATATACAAAGAGATGTGAAATTTTTACCCTCTATGATCTCTTCTTAAAAGTTATTATTATTATTGGCCCAAAACAAAACTGAATATCATTATATTTTCTTCTCAAAAGTTTTTTATTTTTCTATTGGATTTATTTCCAAAATATTTCAGGCCATTTGGACATTTTTATGAAATGTTAATCCTAAAATTCTAAATATTTATTTTTATTGATGAAAATATCTTCAAATTCTTCTAGGTTGACGTGTGTATAGACTACTTCAATAAGTATATATTTCTATGAAATTTAAAGTTCACATGATACACAAATTACTATTTCATTAACAACTAAAATCACCTCATTTTTCATTTTTTAGGTTAAGTTATGCCTCTTTTAATGAGGGTAAGTCAATTATGTATGACTATTCATCTTCTAATTTTGATTGATTTATTTGGGTATCTTAGTGTAAAAATATATACGTTTTCTAGTTGAATATAATTAGTAAAAAAAATATAAAACCCTAAAAAAGGAATTAGGCAATTTGGGTTAGTTTTAAAAAAATTATGGATGAAACATCAAAGTGATAAAAAAATGTTAAAATTCGAGAATTAGAGAATTTTCATAATTTATCTCAAAATTAATAAAAAAATGATAAAATTAATCTCAAATGGAAATTGGTGAGTATTAAATCATTGAAATATATTTAAAAATTTATGAGAATTATATATATATGAATTCCACCATACTAAGAACTTGGACTCATGGAAATGTAAGCATCGAAATCTAATCAAATTAAATTCAACACATATACCCTTGAGATCCACCAATTTAACACCAATAAACAAAAGATATCATGCATCCTAGTTTATTTTTTCAAATTCTCCATTTATTTACTTCAATCCATTTCCACTTCATTTATCCTTCCATACACCCAAAACACATAACTCAAATGAATTTTCTCTCATCATAGAAATGTATATATTCAATAAATATTTGATCTTCTAAAAACATGAAAGTGTCACTATAGGCTTGATAAATTCATACATATTCACCTGATATGAGATAAGGACCTATGTAGATCATGAGGACTTGTTTGGGTTGTGTAATGTATTTAAGTTGGTTGGTTTTAGATGTCAAAAATTATGAATCATAATTAGAGGGTTTGGATATTTTTTATGCTAAATTGCATGATATAAAATTTTAACTCAAGTATGGTTTCCTTCACACTACCCTTAGCATAAAATTAGCTTCAAACATATTTTAAAATTCAATGGAGATCCCACAATAACCAAATTTCAGTATTAAATATTATATCCATCAAATTTACATTAATGTAATTGATTATTTTATTGATATTTTCAAATTCTACATAGTATGATTTTAGAAGAAAGTGAAGGTGGTATTATTTTCATGATGATGATGTGACTTTATATCATTTCTATTGAATAAAAAGACTTCTTTTAAACTTCAAAAAATTATGACTATTTATTTTTCAGTAGATAAATACCAGAATTTTTTTAGAATTATACTCAATGATCTCAATTAAGGAATAACATTTAGTCAAAAAAAAATTGATTCTAAATTTTCTTCAAAATATACCAAAAAATAGGATGGACCACAACATAAGAAAACTCATCCACACTTAAATTCATCTAGATCATAAAATTTTTCTTCCTAGATAAGGGTAAATTGGGAAAATAACTTATAATGTGGCTAAATTATAGACTGTTCTTGAAAAATAAGTGCTACAAGGATTAAATGTACAAGTAGGCCAACATAAAATGGATTTTCTTGAAAATTAGTTTTTTTAAATCATAGAAGTACCTAAATCATTTTCAAAACAAGTATCACAATATCTTAGGTTTTGATAAAAATAAATCAAATTTTGGTTAATGTAAGAATATATTTGTTGTCACAATAAATAAGATAAATGAAATGAACAAGTCAAAAAGTTTTCAGAAGACTCACATGATGGTGATTTTAATGATAAATACAATGATATGTGTCATGAGAATCAAAATTTAGTGGTCTTTGGATTAAAATTTTAATGTTATGGTTTTGGAAAAATAATTTTCATCATTAATTTAAGTTCAGTTTCATGGTATCAATTGATTCAATAATTCACTTGGGTTTCAAAAATAAAAAAATATATTCATTTTATCTTAAAAGGTTAAGAAACATAGTAAAATTTGAAAATATACACACAAAAATTTCCAAAAGTTTTTTTTGAAGAAAACAAATTTGAAAACCCTAAACTATAAAAGTTACCTCCCCTAACATATTCTTTTTAACACTGTTTTTTAGTTCAAATATGATCCAGGAAACCTTTAATAAAGAATTAAAATTTGTAAGAAAGTAAAATAACTAAAATTTGAGACACGGCCTGATTTACTTGAAATAATATCTTTTAATTAATATCCTTTATGCATCTCACTGAAAATCAAAAAGACAAAGTGTAAAAGTTAAAAAAAAAATTTAATAAAATAAAATAAAATAGAAATAGAATAGGAAAGGGAATGAAAATAGAGATATACTTTGGTTTATCTCCCAAAGTGGGACATGATTTTTGACAACCACTAGATGGGTATTCTAGATGTTATCCATAGTATGATAGTGGGTGGAGTTTCTTTGTGTTGAACCACCACATAACTTTCTATCTAGATTTTATTATATTTCTTTTTTAGTTGAGGTCTTGGAAAAAGTGTTTCAAATCCATCCCATTGGAAATGAGTTATGTCTTGTAAGGTGGTATTAGGGTAAAATATGGGTCCTCATCCTTTGGTTCAACTTATAATTTTAAAGTATCTTCTTTATAATGTTGGGAAACCTTTCCTACAATTTCCATCTCCATATACTCTTCAAAGAGGGTTACCTCAAGTTCCACTTCAATGTCTAGGGCCAAATTCTACTTGTCTAGTCCTGAATATTCAAAACAAATTTAGTTTGGTTTCTATTCAAGAAGTGATAAATAAAAAGGAATTAAAGTCAGGGAAAGGTATACTCCCTTGAGTGGCTTGACCATGATCTCATGATCTTTAATGAAAGACCCAAGACTAGTTTCCTCATGATAGAGAAGTAGATCTATAAATATTTCATCAAATCCCATAATCTACTATTTTTTTTCTTATTACAAGGAATTCCCAAAAAGTAGTGATTTTTTATTTCTTTAAAAAATAGGATGAGTTTTTATATGAATTTTAAAAACAGTAAAAACAAGTTAATTCATGGTTAGGTCTTCCTCAAGTGGTTTAGTTGGAAACATGTGTTACTCCATGAGGGAATTTTGTATCATCTCAAAAATGTTAGGGATAGAAGGTTTATCAATTAGTTATTCCACCTCTTGGATATTATGTTCATAGGTTGGAGTGGTGGTCTCTTTGTGTGACTTGAAAAAAAGTTTATTGAAATCTGAGAAGTATTTTGGGATCTTGGTGATATCCTTGGATGAGTTGACTAGCATGGATGGATCAAAGTTCTACAAGGAACAAGCTCTATATGAGGATGATCAAGGAGCTTTCCCAACAGTAGAAGCTACACGGATTGCAAGAATGAGAGGGTATTCCACCTGCCATCAGGAAAAGACTGTTCATGCATGGGATAGCCTAGCCGAACAACCATGCGAAGGTGGAGAGCTGATTTCACGATGAAGATGCTGGGAGGAGCAGTTCCAAGTAGTTAGTCTGGGTTGTATGTAATGTTTGAGGCCTAAGAAAAATGAATTCCTCTAAGGCCTATAGGTCCATGTAATACTTATGCCTACGGGAATTTTAAGGGTTCCACCTCACCCCTTAAAATGTGGATTATCAAAAATCAATAAAAAATTAAGGCCTTCGGGCCATTGGATGGTGAATGAAAATTTGAATCTGTTTTTTATTTTAAATTTTAATTTGAAAAATTAAGATATTTATAATTTTAAGAAGAATTATATTGTTGGAACTACCTCCCTAAAATGGTGCTATGTTTTTATGAACACCTATCATGTGGTATGAAAAACAATTATCTCCTAAGTTATAATGAATTATAGATGTTAACCTCGGTATTCTCCAAATAGAAGTGCATAATAGCCAATTTTTTCATTTTAAATTAGTGGAAAGGGGTTTTTTTGTTTTTGTTTTCATAAAATAGAAAGAAGTAAACCAATAGATTAAAAAAATGTTGTGATAATTTTTATGAGGTTTGGGTTGGTTTTCCAATTTTAATTCTATCACAGTCTCTAAATTATTCAATACTTTATATTGTTAACTGATAAGTGAGAAGATCCACAGTCGCTTCCCCTATCACCATTTGTTAAATGATGTTGGTGAAGATATTACTTGATAAAGTATTATCTTGGTTACCCTCCTTAAAATATGTGATATAATTGAAATAAATACCCCTAATTGACTTATGAAATATCCAATCATGTCTTGTTCTTTTTAAACAATCACGACTTTCCACTACCCCTCCAACACTTATTTATAATAACCAAGTAATTATTAACTAAGACCTAGTATATTCCATCATATATAAACCAAAAACATGTGGAGAGAGATTATGGTTCATTAAACAATATAATAAATGATATAAAAAATCAAAACCAATCATAATTTCATATGATAATAAGAACCGCTATAGAGTATTGAAACCAGTAAACAAAAGACAAAGAATTTTATTCATTAAGCTGCAAAAATTAAATAATCACAAAAGAAACCCCCTACCTAGCCACTGATAATTTTACTCCCCATATTTAGGATAACAGATAGTAATGAGGAATAAATTTTCATTATATATCTATGAAAATAGAAAATTAAAATCAAAAGGTATGTGAAAAGTTTCCCACCTGGATTTATTTCTTAATATTTTGAGTATTGTTGGCATTGAATACCACCAAATATTGACTAAATTTTTTATTGAAAGTTTTTTCTTATTTATATTTTATTACTTCCTACAAAATTTTAGGACATTTCAACTTGTGTATGTAAAGTTAATCCCAAATTATAAAATATCACTTTTTTCTGGATGTAAAGTATCTTTATCTTCTTCCACTTTGATGCTTGTACAAACTACCTTTATGAGGGTATATTTGAATGAAATTTAATTTGAACTTGATTTGTATAGTCCTATTTCATTTCCAATTTAAATAACCTAATTTTATATTTTAGTTTGAGTTGTACCTCATTTAATTAGGGTATATTAACTCTATCTGACCATTCATTTTCCAATTTTGAATTATTTTTTTGGGACACTAAGTGTTAAAATATGCACTTGGTCCATGATCCTAGACACCATATCACCTTTATTTTTATCATAATTTGAATTAGTTTTGAAAATGTTGTGGATGTACATCAAAGTGATAAAAACTATTAAAATGTTATAATTAAGAAAGTTTCATAATTTTGCTTAAAATTCATCAAAAATCGAAAAATTTTGTAATTAAACTCAAATTGAAAAATTCCCAGGGATTAAATCGTTGAAATAAATGTAAAAGGTATGAAAATAATAGCTCTATCAATTATACCACACTTAGAACTTGAAATCTAGGATATGTAAGCATCAAAATCAAATCAAAACAAAATTAAATCACATATCCATGAGCTCCAAAAATTTAAAACCATGAAAATAAAGATATCATGCCTCATAAAGTAAATTATTTCTTATTCCCCATTCAGTTAATTCAATCCATTTCTACTTCATTTCTCCTCCCTTGGAAAAAAACACTTACCTTACATAAATTTTCTCTCATCACACAAATGTATATATTCAACAACAGTTTTGTCCTAAATATATAGGAAATATTAACCATTTGATTGAAAAATTCCCATATCTCTCCTAGATATAAGTCTTGGACCCATGTTAATCACGAGGACTTGTTAGGGGTTTTTATTTGAAAGGTTTTCATTGTCAAAATTTCTATGGTAGAATAATAAGGTTTGGTTCATTTTAAAGGTAAATTTCATGATTGTAATTTACAATCAAGAGTGGTATCCTTCTCACTCCCCTTAATATAAAATCCACTCATATCATATTTGAAAATTTATTGAACATCACATACCATTAAAATTTCTAGAAAAATGGATATCCAATCAACATACATCAACATAATTAAAATTTTTTTATTAATATTTTAAAATTATATATAGCATGATTTTTTAAAGATAGTGAGGGTGATATGAATTTCAAGAAGTTTGGGTGAATTCCTAGCCCCTCTCATGAATGAAAATACTTATTTTCATATTAAAATATTATTTTTTTTATATTTTTCAATAGCTACAGACCCTAAATTGTATATAATTCAGCTCAAAAGTCTCTATCAAGGAATAAATTTTATCTATATATAAAATTATATGTATTTTAATTTTCCTCCCATATAAACCAAAAAATATGATGGGGCACCCAAAAAGACAACTCCCCCATACTTTGATTCAACCAGATCTTGCATTTTTACTTTCTAGAGTGGGGTGGATATGGAAAATTACTTATGATGCAGTTAACTAATAGGATATTCATGTAAAATAAGGGCTAAAAGAATTAAATGTATAGGTAGGCCAATATAAAAATGATTTTCTTGAAAATAGGGATTTTTAAATTCAAGGAAGTGTTATTTATTAAATTATCAATGTTTTGAACTTGAAACAAAGTCATTTTCAGCATTCATTTAATCTTAGTTTCATGGGATAAATTATATTATTAATTGAAATGGTTAAAAAATAAAAAATACAATTATTTTAGCTCACATGTTTCTAAAATATATTAAAATTAAAAAAATAAACACAATTATTTTTCAAAAGGCACAAATTTTAAAAAAATATAAATTCTAAAATCCTTAAGTATAAAGCTTCTTTCCCCTACACATATTCCATTTAATATCCTCTTTTTTTATCAAATCATATCAAGATATACTTTTATGTATATTTTAAATTGGTATGAAAAAAAACTAAAAATTAAAAATTAAAAATAAAATAAAGAAAAGGAGAGATGCAACTTGATTTATTGGAACAATCATCTTTGATTTAATTTCCCAGATACTACTCACTATAAACCTACAAGATAAAGTAGGAAAGAAAACATATGAAATTTATAGAAATAAAATAAAATATAAATAGAATTATAAATTTAATGAAAGTAAGGAAAGATTTCAATTTAACCCTCAGGTGGACCATGATTTTTGATTACCTCGAGATGGGTAGTTCAGATGTTATCTATCATATGATGGTGGGTGGAGTTTATTTATGTTGAACCACAACATAAATTTACTTCTTATTTGTGTTATATTTCCTTTTTTTGAGGTACCTATGGATTAAATATATATATATATAATATGGAACCATGGTAATAAGATATGGCTTTTAATGTGGGGGTATAATAATATATGGCTCCCCATCCTTTGGTTTGGTTTATATATGTAAATATTCTTCTTACTCATATTGGGCATCCTTTTCTACAATTTACAACTCCGTATACTCTTCAAAGATGGTTTCCTTATGTTCCTCTTCAATGAATGAGGCTAAATTATAGCCAGCTGGTCCAAAATATTCAACACATAATGAGTTATTTTTTTAGTTCAAAAACTGATAAATCAAAAGGAATTAAATAAATATAAAGGTTTATTCTCTTGTGTAGCTTAACAATGAGCTCATATGATTTGATGAGTGTCCATAAACTGGTTTCTTTATGACATGGTAGTAGATCTATCAAGATTTATTTAAATATAAGAATCTAGTCTTATTTTTCTTATGATAAGGAATTCTCTAAAAGTTATGATCCCTTATTTTCAAAACAAATAGGGTATGTTTTTGTATGAATTTGAGAAATAGTTAAAACAAGTGAATTCATGGTTTGGTATTCCCTCTTAAGTGGTTCAGCTGGCAACATTTGTTTCTCTATGAGTGCCTTAGGTATCATTTTAGAAATTTAAGGGATATAAGGTCTATAAAGTATTAATTATACCTCTTTTATGTACTCTTCATAGGTTATATGAGTGGTCTATTCATATGATTCAACCAAATATTGATTGAACTCTGGGAAGTATTCGAGGATCTCAGTGAGCTCCTTATTCAAGGATTCTATTATGGATGGTTTGAGTTCCTAATTTAGATCCTTGATGGTATCCATAAAATCCTCTCCACCTACTATAACTATGGATCCCCACATCTGATTAACATAAGTAGAAATATCCTCACAATTTCTTGGGGGTGAGTCTAAATTAGAGTCCATTTTTTATTTTAATTTTATTTTTAGAACTATAAAATATTTATAATTTGTAATGAATTATATTTATGGAACTTATTCCCTTGAAAAAATCCTTGTTTTGACGAACACATATCCTTGGGTGTGGAAGAAACAATTATCTCATAAGTTAGAATGCACAATAGTGGTTGACCTAGGTTTTCTTTGAAGGGGAGTGCACAATAATCAAGTTTATCACTTTAAACTAGAGGAATAACAGAGTGTTTTTTTTGGTTTTTATTCTAAAAAATGAAATAAATCAAGGGATTAAAAATAGTTATATCATAAGGGTGATCAAGTCAATGTTGGTTTTCCAATTTCAATTCTATCCTAGTCACCAATTTATTAAAATATTTCTCTTATTAAATGATAAGTGAGAGGATACATGAACTCTTCCCCTCTCACTATTGATTGAATAGTGAGGGTGAGGATATTCCTTACAAAAATATTATTTTGTTCTACCATACTTCCAGTGTGGGAGATAATTATAGATAATATCTCTAATTGAATTAGTAAATACCTAATGAAGTCTTGTTATTCCAAAATAATCAAGAGTGTCCACTACCCCTCCCACATGTATTGATAATCACCGAGTACTTCACCACTAATCATTGGTCTATTCTATCATATATTTACCAGAACCAAGTGGAGGGAGATAATTAGTCATTAATTAAAGTTTTAAATTATATACATAAATAAAAACCAAACACCATCACATTTGATAATAAAAACCGCTATAGAGTATATAAACTAGTTAACAAAAGACAAAAAAATTTATTCATTAAGGTGAAAAAAATAAAGTATTATAAAAGGAAAAAAATACCATTACTAACCACCCATAAATTTTCCCCTCCATATAAAGGGTAATAAAGAATAATGTAGAAGAATATGATCATATAGAACCATGAAAATAAAAAATGAAAATAAGAAGAGATGTAAAAAATTTCCCCTCTTGGATATTGTTTTCAAAAAATTAGTATTTATTTACTTAAATACCACTGAATATAGATAGGTTCTCTACATAAAAGTTGTTTACATTTAAAATTTATTTATTCTATCAAAATTTTAGGAAATTTAGTCATGTGTATGAGAATTTAATCTTGAATGATTGAATATCACTTCTTCTGGATAAATAATCTCTTCATTTTCTTCGACTTTGATGCATGCATAAACTACCTTATTGAGAGACTGTTTACATGAAATTTATTGTGAAAATGAGAATAATTTTCCATATTAATTATCTATTAGAATCAAATCATTTTTTTATTCTTCATCTCCAGTTATGACTCATTTAATGAGGGTAGGTCAATTCTGTCAAGCTATTCGTCTCCTAATTTTGAATGATTTGTTTGGGCCTCTTAGTGTTCAAATATGTACTTGGTCTATTTAAATAAAATGAATCCAACAAACCATTACACCCTAAAAAAATAATTTCACAATTTGGATCAGTTATCATAAAGTTATGGCATAAACATAAAATTGATAAAAAAACATTTAGAATTCCAAAAATTAACCAATTTTCACTATTTAGATCAAAATTCATAAAAAATACTAAAATGATGCAATTAAGATCAAATAAGAAAATTGGTGAGGAATAAATCATTTAAATACACATTAATATTTATGAAAAGAACAAATCTATCAAGTAACATGCATTAACCTCTATGAACATAATTTGAGGGAGTGATGAAATAAAAAACATTATTTTATTAATCTTAAGAATTTTTGAATGTCTATGATTTATTTTGTCAAAATAATATATTGATTGATATTATCATGCATTGAATTTATTTGTGACAATGTTAAGATTGATAATTTGGGATTATCATGGTTTAAGTGTGGGGGTATGTGATTAGGAGGTTTTTGGGATAATTTTCCTATTATTTTTAATTGTGTCTTAGGTAATTTAATGATAAAACAATTATATTTTAATTAGTTTCATCATTTTAGGGTTTTCTATAATTATTTTGGTAAAAATTAACTTTATTGTCAAATTTGAGTCATTTTTTAACATAGTTGGTTAATTAGTTATGAGCATACATTTGCATACTTGAATTATTTTGATTTTTTTCTCATATAATATGTTTGAACATTTTAAATTATATTTTTAATTTATTTAGAAAATAAATTACTAATTAATTTATATTTACATTATATTAATTATTTTTATGTTGATTTAATTTATATTTATAATTTACAAAATTTAATTTAATTATATTTAATTTATTTAATTATTCATTCATTTAATTAATTTAATATATAATTAACTTAAATTAATTTATTATTTATTCGTTTAATATATGTTATATTATTTATATGAAAGATAATTTTTTAATTTATTATATGATTAATTTATATATTTATTATTTATTAGGTAAGTGTGTTTGTAATTGTATTTAATAATTTATTGTGTAAATTAATTTAATTTTTATTATGTGTTCATAACTATTATAACATTAATTTATATTTAAGAATTTAATTAATATTGTTATATAAAAATATATTACTTTATATAGTTTGTATTTCATGATATAATATAATATTTATTTATTACTAATATTTTTTGTATTTTTTTAATTTGGTTTAATTTTAAAATATCAAATAATTATTTTTTTTAGAAAAATTAGATGTTTAATGAAAAGGTTCTCCATAAATGAAAGAACCTGGCCTACACAGGCACTAAAAAGGAAGTTTCATTACCCACGACACAACTTGAAAGAGCGATATCCACAATTATGCCCACAACTCTACTCAACAGAGTTAAACACCACAATTTTAGCGTTTTCAAAACTTAGTAAAAAACGAAAAGGGTAAAAAATGTTGTGATATGCCACTATACCTTTTATGGTCAAAGAAAATTTTTGTCCGATAACAAGAAACACCAACATGCACCACAAATTAATGAAACATGAGTAGATGTCCATGATCCACCTTCATACCAAATCTAGCAATGTAGCATATAGATTTCCAAACACTAGTTGTCACCAGTTTTAGTGTTATATCTATCCAGTTTAATAATTATCAAATACATAGTAGCCTATTCTAGATTATTCCAATCAAACTATCAAGAACACATAGTCCCAATTATTAATTTTCATGAATTTTATTATTATTAATAGATTATACTAATGGATTTTTAGTATATTTGTTTATATTTTCATGCATTTTTACATTTTTATTTGTTATGAATATTTTATCCATGAATATTTTATATTATCAATTTATATTATATGTGGCTGCGCTTTAGTCTTTCGAGCTTCTCTTCCTAGGTAAAGGTTGTAATTCAAGGTTCATTTATTTCCCCCCATTAACTTGTTTTATTTGGGACTTAATTCCCTGGCATAAAAAATCATTATCCAATGGTCGTGGACCCACCCCTTTGTGTTTTCTCTATGGTGTGATCCATGTCCTCCATATCCCTTTATTCCTTCTCATGTCATGTGTCCACTCTTGGATACCCCTGGATAAGAGGTGATTTATCAAAGTTCAACTTGATTGTACAACTTTTATGCCTCATTTGGGGTTGTTACTTTGTTGCTTAGATTCCTGCACCTCAATCATTTCCTTTCACTACTTCTTCAAATGATGGATTCTCCATTAAACCCAATATTTCATTTAAAATAAGAGATAAATATAGATATTTAGAGCATGAGATAGAGGGAGATATCTTTGAACTAGAGTTCACTGTCATTAGAGGAGTGTATTGCATACATACTCTACATTTAGTAAACATATGATGTAAAAGTTAGAGTCTTATGAAGATCCAAGGATGATACCTATTAAGAAATCATTGATTATATATTATTGAAATTAAAGATGTTTTATGATCCTCAATTAGAACCTTTTTAAATATTATAATAAACAAGTTAGTTGGTAAATATGACCGGATTGTAAGTTTTCTTGATCTTCTTTAAGTTCATTTGAGTTTTAGTGTTTCTGTTTTGTAAATTTCTATGTTTTCTTCAACTACTATCATTATTGTACATTTTTCAAGCATTAATAATTATAGGATAAGGTAGTTTTCTTACCAGGGATATCAGACCAAACTATTCTGAAACCATGTAATATCTTGTCTTCCCTTTTACCACATTCTTTCTTTGTCTTTGATCACTTATTAAATCACTAAAATTCTTATTATTTCACTAATTTTGTTCTATTTTATCATTGAGTTTATTTTATTTGACTTAGAGAAACCATAATCATATTTATATCTCCTTGGGCCTTTTCATGATGGAAAACAACTAGTTCTATATAGAATAATTGGTATCAGAGCCTCTTGAATATAAAAATGGAACATTGTAAGTAGAAATCATAATTTTGTTGTAGAGAATGACTTTAATTTTTATAAAATCAAGATTCATGTACTTATAGTTCTAAAAGGACTTATGGATGTACTTCATGGACCTAAGAAACCCATAGTAATCCTTCCATAAAAGCGCAGACTATAAATACTCAAGTTTATGTGTCCACCAATGTATTACAGAAATAAAAATAACTATATTTTATTTTCTTTGGGTGATAAAGTAATATTTAAAGTTTGTTATGAATTTTATTTTGCTATTACTTGGTATAAATTAGATAAATCTCACATGAATTATTCATTTATTGGTCAATTATATAAAAATAATTGATTATATGGATTTAAAATGCATCCCAATAATTCAACATGAGTGCATCTTGTTGAGTTTAATTAAATTATGTTTGATCTATCAAATATGATTGATACTGTTAATGATGGGGATCAATCCATGAAACTAATTATCTCCCTCTATTGTTATTATAGTAACATTTTAGAGACTATAGTGTATGGTAAAGACTCTCTCACTTTAAGAGAGGTTAAATCTACCATGATTTATAAATAATTTCATAATAAACCTAAATTCAAGGAAGAGGTTGGGGGTATCAATGTAAAAGTTAGTATGAATATAGAGGCAAGAAGAGAGATAATAATAATTAAACTACAAATAATAGTATTATACCTTGGTTTGGTTTGTCTAATTCTAGAACCAGAGATGTTATGTATTGAAACTATGGAAAACTTGGACATATTGAACCTAAGTTCCCTGAATTTAAATTTGGTGAGAATACTAAAGAATATAGTTATCATTACTTATTTTTTGATGCATGATATTATAGTGTTAAGGCCCTAACTATATTTAAGAAAACAATGTGTGATTAATGGGTCCTTTACTTTGGTTATTATTTCAAAATTTTCCCTCATATATGTTCTTTCACTAAATTGGATAAGGGAATTGAAGGTAAGGTCTTTCTTGGAAACAATAAGAGATATAGGGTTATGGGTAGAGTCTCTATGTTACTATAGGAAGATGAGAATTCTTTTTGAATCTTTCATGATATAATGTGGGTCCCTGACCTATATAGAAATATTATTTCATTAGGAGTTCAATATGAGAGGGTTTTTACCTTTAAATCTGAATTTAACTACATTAGAATTTATATGGGTTCTTCAACAATCATTAAAGAATTATTAGTTAATGTTATTTATGTTTTCATCGGAAAGACACACTTTAGTTATTTATGTTGTACCTATGTCACTAATAGTGACAACAATATGATATAGAATATGAGTTTAGCCCATGATTGTGCCAAGGGTCTTGAGAAATTGTGGATATAGGGCCTTCTGAGTCTGGTTTCATTGAGTTACTTACCTTTTTGTGAATATTGTGTTTTGTGTTATTCTAAAATATCCAGCTTCAATAGGTATAGTTTTAAGGGAAACCACCCCCAGAGTATATACACTATAACTTGGGGGTCCCTTTAGGATTTACTTTAATTATGGTGACTCGTATTTTTTCACAGTTATTGATGAATTTTACAGGAAAATATGGGAATTTATTTTATGAAATTTGTACGATTTATTTGATTTGTTTAAAACACAAATATCCCCTATTGAAAATGTATCTAATTAAGTGGTTCTTACCCATTAATAACTGATACAATAACCTATAATAAATTTGGAACCAAATACCCCTTCCTTAACAGACTTGAGATTTTTTGATGCATTTCTTATTACCATGTTAAGATTGTCAAGCTCAAACCTAGAGCTATCAAGTGTATCTTCATAGGTTATCCTAAAGGGGTTAATGGTTATAAATTATGTGTTGAAAATATTTATTTTATGAATGTCTCATTATTTATGATTTTTTGTTCCATAAATCCATTTATCCTATGTCAAATAATTCTAGTTATGACACCAAAGGGGCACCATAAACAAGGGATTTTTATATTGATACACCAGTTGAAACTAAGTCTCATATTAATAATGCTCCACCAAAAACTCAACTAGAGAATCAAATTGGTCATGAATATTTCTAGGTTTCTAATATTATTTTAACACTTAAACTAAGAAATATAAATGAATTAAAAACTTAAATTAGTATCTACATTCTTGAAACCTGAAAACATGACACAATATAAAATGATGAAATTACTTGTGTACCTTTCACCATTAAACACAATAGAAACAATATTTATCCTTACTTTTCAAAGATCAACAAAGAGACATCAAAATTAAATCTATCCTCTATAGTGAATCCCCAAGCCATACTAAATCATCCATAAAGTGGAAAACATTCTTCTATATCAAACAATATGATTTAGTCTCATAATATAAATTAAAGAGAGGAAGAGAGATTCAGGTGGGATGGATTTAGCAGAGACATGCCCAATACTATGAAATGGTAGTTTCCTCTTATGTAATACAAGAGGAAACTCTTTGAGAAACAACCATTTACTCAGGAATTACAACACATGAGTAAATGATAATTACTAATTTTTTCGTCCATTTAATTAATTCATCAACCTCCTGAAAATATTCTCATATTCAATAATGTATTTTATGATAGCATATATAGAATATTCTTGAATGATAACAATTATCTTTATATGAACTTATATATCATATAAAATTTCATATGAAATTAATATACCATATAAAATGACATACCCATGTGCATAAAGAAACAATTTTGTTGCATGAAGGATATATTCAATGACATCCTATGTCATACCATATTATACAACACATATATTCTTATATATAAATTATTTAATGAATATTTCATTTAATCTATCACTTGAACTAAATCCTTATAGGCTTTATTCCATTTCACCTTATACTATATGATATAAAATAAATTTTGAAACCATATAAAAAATTCTTTTGGATATTCTCTAAATTACTTTTGAAAAGTTATCATTAAATTTACCTTACATAACATTTTATGTAATACCTTGTTAAATCCCCATCCAAAACTCAATTTGTATTACCTCTAAAATAATTCCAGAGCAGCTCTTGAAGTCAAAATATATCCCTATTTAGTGAACCAAAAAGTGTTTTCCCAAGGCAATTTGTATCATTGGAAAAAATATGAATCATTATATCAATAAATGTAATAAAATAGTGTAATATATAAAATAATCATTTGTACTTAAGTTATAAATGGATCTGGTGTTATATTTATCAAAAAAAATGTATTTCTATACCTATGTCCACCAGATTCATCATATATAATAATGAATTTTCATATGATCACTTTGTCTAATAAATTGAGTAAAAATGGTATTCAAAACATGTAAATATTATATAGTATACTTATACATTCTCGATTCTCTGATTATAGACTGACCAAATTGATGAATACATCACATGCCATTCATATTTATAGATGGGAACACCACATTCACCTCACCTGAATATATAAGAACATCATTAATAATATATAGGTATGTTCATAAACTTACTAATCATATAGGTCCCATATTTCATACTCATCATACTAGAGAAAAAAATCCCATATTGGTTAATCTTCAACCGACGACATGGTTAATAACATACCCAACATTCTATCGATTAGATAATCCTTAAGGCTTACATAAGAATTATATAAAAGTATAAAGGTTCTCATTCTAGGTATCTCTCCATCCTTAGGTAGAGGGGACTCCAAAATACAAATCATTCAACCCCATTATTACAAATACATTGTGATTGAAACTCCATGTGGTATACTCCTTGGGTTATCCACTGAACAAAACTTGTTTTTTTTTCACATGAGAATATTCTATATCTTGATCCCAGAATCATACACACACTAACCATTATATTTAATCATGACATATAATAATCCAAGATTAAAATCCATTAGGAGTAACTTAATATCATTCTTTGAGAAGTAAATTATTATTAAACTTCATGAAATTCTTCTCAATATACATATATATACATCCAACATGAAAGAATGATAAAGTATAGTTTGCCTTTTTTATAATATTAAATTTTATATTCTCAAATTATTTTAAGAATATTTAACAAAAAAGTACATAATAACCTGTCTAACATATCACAAATGATAGTATTTCAAATGATACTTTTTTACTGCACTTTTACGGGTTTTTTGAACACATTAGATCTTTATGAAATTCTTCATACATCTCTATATGATCATTTGATAAAACCCTCTCACTAAACTATTTATTGAACAAATTATATGATGTAATATTTTCTAAATAATGGTGATACATATGAATCATATTATTAATTTTTAACTCCTTTGAACATATTTAATCTCCTTAACACCAGAACATAAAATTTCATGAATTTAATAACTTCTATTTTATACTCAGAACTCCTTTAAGTACATCATCATCATTTATGGAACCATGTCTATCAAAATTTTCCTATAAAATATAATATAACCATTTAAATTATTACTTAACCTACACATCATAATATACTTTTTTATATAAAGTGATATTTACATCAATACGGTAACTAAATAAAATTATTTACATTTCTCTTTACTAGTATACCCTAAACACTTGTTGGATATTGAGTAATATTCACTTTTAATATTGACTAATTTATCTTGTATTTTTTAAATTTTAAATTATATAAGTCCAAATATACCCCCACTAGTCTCTTATTCACTATAGTCCCTTTATAATATCATAATATGATTTATAAAATTCATTATCTTTATAAAATAAATCTTATTTCCTTTTAATAGAAAAAATATAAAAAATAATATATTGTATCCATATCATATATGGAATTCCATATGTTTTATTACTTTTATTTCTTGAAAAGAATAATATTTTTTAAAATATTATACTGATTGGGGGTGGAATCACAATTCCGCATATTTTAACAAATGTATGGATAAACAATTTTAATCTAGATAAAACATTTTTGTCTTTTTATTCTTCTCAAAAATTTTATAGAATTTGATAAATCATCAACCATGTGTAATATATCTTATTATTTATAAATACTCTTTTTTAATGAACAACTTTTATCATCATATAAGATAAATAAGATAATTATACACATCCTTCACTAATATCCACTAGATATTGATAAATTAATTTATATTCAAATATCTTATATAGTAATTATTTGTTTCATCATTTGAATGCATTCTAAAATATCTATAAATTATTTTCATGATTTGAACTCTTTTATACTCACAAAATATGTGAAGTATATATTTAGTATCACATACACTTCAAAATAAAAGAATTAATTTCTTCAATACTGATACCAGACATAAACATTCCATAGAGTTTCAGAGACCCCTTAAAATATTCTAGAAAATTCAATCCTATGAGATCAATAAAATTATTATTTATAATATTAGGTTTCAATAACCTAGACTAGTTATATAAAGAAACATTTGTTGGACTTTAAAACTCACTTTTATTCTTCTAGATTTATATTTTACCCACATGTATAGTATATAGAGCACCACAACCTAGATATCACATTCCATAGTTTATCTTTTTTATAAAAGATTGAGAAAATATGGTAAAAATTTATTAAATACATTCATATTATCATAAAAATTCCATCATTGAAAATATAATGATCCCATAACCAAAAAATTACATAGAAGATATATATATTCTCACCTAGTATTTGATAAACTCCATCATATTAAGTAAATTAGTCTAGAAAAAATTTCCTTATATCGTTATGAATCTGATTATTTTGAAACCTTGAGTGAATCATCCTATATTTCTCATAATAATCTATATTTACCTATTAATCAACTTCAAGTGTTCATGTATTTAGGAAGGTGTTTCTAAAACACATATAATTTATTTACATAAGAAATTTTATTAAGTTATTAGTTATAGGATATTCTTGAATCGAGATTATCCTTCCCATGGAATTATATCAAAGGAATGTTTGAAAATGATAATGTCATTTATCTACAATAGAATATTTTATTAGATAAGTACCATGTTTCACATTCATTCAATAAAAAATTTTATTCGATATGATCCCACTAAAATGATAACCCATTTCTAAAATCCACCTTATCCCTTAGTGGGACAAGATCCATATTTCATTAATCTTTATGTCACTTTAGCATTTCTACCATAATTTGGATATCTAGGCTAGGAATCATAACAATTATATTATATATGAATCTTTTATATTTGTGTGGATATTAATTTATATCATATATCATATAGATACACTCAACTCTATTTGTTTGGTAACCTAATACTATTAATGATTACTAGATAAGTTTAACCTATATAAAATTATAAGAATAGGAACCTAATCCTATTACAGTCATAGATTACATTCTTTCATTATACATGATAATCTAGGGGAACCCAAATTTAGTGTGACTAACCTTGTTGGATGATCTAGGTGTAAAAAAGTGCCACTTTTGAAAGAATATGAGACTTAGTATTTTATATGGGATATAATCTATCCATATCATGTATTATTTTCCATTTACATGTATACATTTTTCTAATGAGTTATTTTTTTAGATATTATTCCCTTTACACCAAATCAAAATTATCAAATCATATTTTTGTGAAACTCTTCACAAAACATTAAACTTTTGTTACTAACCCAAATTACAAGACAATTATATTTATAAAAACCCAAATTCATCCCATGCATGAGGTATATAAAACCATTTTATTTATATGTAAAAATCATAATTAACTAACTTAGTACAATCCAAAGTCAATATAGATTAAGAATAGATCATTTATTATACCTATTATGTAACATCTTAGATGAAATTATGATAATTTAGAATCACTTTAACTATTTAAGATAAATGAAACACATACTCATAATATAATAATTATGTCTATGAATAAAAATAAGTGAATAAAATATTCAAATTAATAATTCATAAATTAAACTTGAGACAAATAATTTATAAGCAATTCATAAATTAAACATATTTATAAACATTATATAATTTTATTTAACCTTATATACAATCCATATTTTTTTTAATATAAATAATTTATATCCATTTCTAATATAAAGTCCTTCATATTATTCATCATTTGAAATTTAATTTAAATATAACATATTATATCAAATATTATATTTTATATTCCAATTTATATTATGTAAATAATTTACATAATCTAAATATCATATTGGTTAAACCATGATAAAACCAATCATGAAAACTATTTGGATGTGGTTTAAATAATTTTGTAAATAAGGCCTCTAAATTTGAACATTTCAAATCAAAAAATCTGAAAAATTCATAATTAAATATAAGATCTTTTAGATTTTGGTCTTATTTAGTAAATTATGAACAATTAATAAATCAAGCTAATAATTACAATATAGACACTATATATTTAAATTATATGTCATTGAATTTAAGTTTAAAAATGTATTTTAATATTAGTATTTGATATTATGGGTATTTATTTAATTAATGTTTCAAACAAATTTATTAATTTATTATAATCATGAATTTTATTTATTTATTTATAAACTCCTTTAAAATTAATAAATATCCCAAAATACCTTTTATTATGATTTTTAAAAAATTTATGAACCAATATAATTCAATTCATAAATGAAATTAAGAAAAATAGTTTTTTTCTTTTATATATAATTTTTAACAATCTACCCAAGTCGTATCTTATATTTGCTAGGCTTTGTAGGATAATATTTGCACAAGGAGGTTTGTGTGAGAATAACTCATGCGATATTAACCCACGTAAGAAAAAAATCAAGTAATAAAGACCTACATGAGATTATCCTCTCTGGTCATGTATGGATAAAAATTTGTTGTGTATAAATAAGAAAGCATGAGATAACCTATATAAGAATAAATGATTTCTATACAGGTATAATGTAAGAATAACTCAGTGCAGGTGGTGGATGACATAGAAATAACTGATGCTAATATCAAAAAACATAATATTTCCTTCCTTATGATAAGAGTTTGTATATAATTAACTAAGTGACATGTGTAAATCGATATACCAACCCTCAATTATCTAAAAACACATCCCCACCCAACTCTCTACTTTAGGGTATCACATATAACTCAACATTGCTACCCTAACCAACCCTTTCATCTGTAGTCATCAACATGATATGTTTCTAAACAATACTTTTAAAGATTCTCGGTCCCAATGAAACACCCAACTCACAACCCAGACCCATAGGTCTCACTAGGCCACATTGAACACTAAGACTTTCATTACGGTCATACACTATCCTGTAAGTTCTCAAGAATACACCAATAGTTCAATAATCCATCTATAGACCACCACTAGTACCAAACACATGATAAGTTGTATCACCTAATGCTTGATCCCCATCCATAAACTTCCCATGAGATATATCTATATGTAGACTAAAAAAATTCCACTCATTATACCCATAGGCGTACCATAATTTACACTATCTAAGCCACACATGACTTCCCTCTAGTTATACATACTCATGTCAAATAAAGTTCAACTCCCTTGGGATCCCCATTCTTTAGAGATCCCATATCTCTACATTAAAATCATCATGTTTCACTATCCATGTCCAAAGTTTATGATTTACCTATTTTACAACCTGAAAACACTTGTAACCCAATCCCAATGGATTACCTCAACTACTAGTCTCACTTCCAACATTTCAACCATCTTACTTAAGGAGTTATAGAGTTATAAGGATATTTACATAGCCTTTATTACATAATTACCAAGGCCTAATGCTAGACAATCCATTCCCCAAGGTCCAACCATTCAAAATCCCCTCAACTGAATCTCTAGGGACCACCCTATTAAAAACAAAACTCATATCATGATTCAAGACCCCTCTACATCTTTTAATCCATTCAATTAATTGATACCCTTGGTTTCATAGCCTCCAGGCACCCCTGAAATCTCTAACCCATGCATGGGATACTCAAATATCTAATCAAAGGATTAGCCAAATCCTATTTAATAATAACTAACTCATTCAACCCCTTTACAGGTTCCCCAAACCCAACTCGAGGCACATACATGCAATGCACTTGCATAAATGCATATTATCATGTATTAAAGGGACCACCTTCCTCTAAAATAGAGTTACCATCCATAATCCATGCTCACTATCACCATCCAAGAATGGAACAAACCCCACTATAATACTAAGTCCCTATCTCACACAACATGACATAATCAATCAATTATAGAAAATTATAATAAATTATTTAATTTACTCTATTGAGTCATAATCAATAAAAAATCATCAATAGACCTTACATGGGTAGAACCCCAGGTATAAAAACAAAAAAAAAACTCATGGAATTCTCTTAAAACTCTTATAAACAAAATATATATCAAACATCTCCAAACTGACCACCAATTCCACGCCAAATCATAAAAAATACTAGGAAATATCATCAAGAAATTTACCTACAATGAAATAGTGATCAATGAAATAATTTCACCAATTTATATACCCTAATTCCACTTCAACATGAAACCCTATTATACCAGGATGGTTCCACCATGATTCATTAGAATCATTATAAAAAATCAATCCTAGAAAACAATAAATCAGAGAATATTAGAGGAAAGAAGACATAAGAATAGGGAGGGGGAATATCTAGATTGAGTGTGAATAAAAAACCATGAACCAACTTATATCCTTAGGAAGAAGGAATGTAAAGGAGGATGGGAGATGGTGAAACTTTCTCTGGTATGGATGATTCAATAAGGAGTACCCCAAAGGGGGTTCTAAAAAGGGAGGCCTAAATAAGCATTCTACCCTTTCCTAAAAAACCCACACCTAAATATACTGGTTACTCTATCATCCCCCATAATGTACTTGGTGCTCTATTATCCACCTTATATACCCCCACCACCTATCTAATAGGGATCCAAGACCTTCAGGGCCACTTCCTAGGCCATCAGGCACCCTGTGGCTCCCTACCGATTACCTAATGAGAAATGCAACATTGTTGCAATTCACCACATAACTATTTATCACTCTGAAACCTTGAAACACCTCCCAGACTTACCAAAACACCCAAAACACATCCAAAACACCCCATTTGAATGTTTTAACTCTCAAAATTTTGATATGAATCCTTGAACTCAATAATGTCATGATTTGATGCTTAAAATTCAAAATTTTTATGAAAATTACAAACTTAAAACAATGTGGTTCATTATAGTAGTAACCATAAAAAATGGTAACAATAAGAAAATTAATACATGATTTTTTTTAATCATGATTTTTTTTTAATCATGATTTTTTTATTTATGGTGGATTTTTATGGATTTTCGGAGTACAAGGGAATAAAAAACTAATGTTACGGTGAAGGCACTGATGAACATGATGTTTAGTGTTATATAAAATCTACTGGGAATGCATGATATTTAGAAAATTTTGAAAGGTTTGAGAATTAAATATTATAAATAAGTGGTTTAATAGTATGTGAGGTCTAGTTTGACAAAAAATAATGAAGTTTTTTAATGAAACCTAATAATTTGATTCAAGGATTTACTGGAAATAGTGGCATGATGTAATTATTGGTTGTTTTGTTTTTATAATAAATTAATTTTTATCCATCTGTATTTGTAGTGGTATAATTGAAACAATAAAATTTAAATTTTTTGACCTATCTCTTTCATCATGTATTATGATTTTTCCCTATAATAACAGGGGGTTAATTAAACATCTTAAACTTGCACATATATTTGACATTGATCCACAATGAATTAATGTCATTGTTTATAAAGGTATTTAAGTGATTTTACCCTATGGTGAGTTTATATTCATTCAGTACCATCACACTATTACCTATTTTCTTTTATTACCATGATAATGACCTGTTATCATCTATTATCATCATCATCATGTAATTAATTGTTGATACATATTGATTTTGAAACTTTTTACCCACCAAAGATTCAAGTGAAATATCAAGCATCAATTCAATTACTTTTATTTCCCTATAATACAATGAGAGAGTATTATTAACTAGGTTATGGACCATTTTCTATAGTTAAATATATTTTTTAAAATTTATTTTATTGGTATAGAAAACTATGGATTTTTTGGGAGGAATTTCCCCACTCATGAGGGGCGTTCATTAATAGATTTATAGAACCCTAGAACAAAGTGTTGATGACTAGAGTAGAAAAATTGTTACACCACTAACTTGTTTGTTTGTTTAAATTTCCATCTATAGTATAATTATAATATTCACTTTTTATTGATGTTGAAATGGTACATGGTATTTTAGATTAGCTAGATTAAAAAATTCACATCATTTTCTAACACATCACTATAATGTGGCTCGGTACGTGTCCTAATTCACATCAAATAATTTATTGAGATAATTTTTTTCACTGATCCAACTATGATGTATAGGTATCATGGAGGAGTTATAAAGACTAATTTTAATCAAACATATCCCTATAATTTTTGTGTTTTGGTGCTCATAAAATCCCAATTTGTTTTGCTGATAAATTTTTCGTAAGAGTTTCTGTTTTTTATCTTATCCAAATTTTATCTCTCTTTAAAATCCATGAGTTTTTTTGAATAAATTTACAAGGAATTTATCTTATGTGGTTGATATGTCAAAGAAAATTGTCATACAAGGGAAAAGAGAATTATTCTATAAATATTGGAATTCATTTTCTCACAAAAGAATTTATCTTATGTGGAATTATTTATTTTACGCAACAAATAATTATTTTTTGAAGAGAAATTAGTTCTTGCTTTGAAATACAGTTTGAGTTAATAAAATTTTCTTATTAAAAACCAAAAAGAGAAATTATTCTACTGAGTAAATGAATCATTATACACAAAGAAACATGTAAATGAATTATCTGATTAAAAGAATCTTTGTGAGTAAAATATTCTATAAAGGAATAAGTATATGGATAAGTCCTTTATCTTATAACAATATATATATATCATAAAGATGTAATGGAAACCTTATAATAATCCCTTCATCTTATGATAGTTTAATATTATCTTACAAAATTTGATGATACTATATGAAAAAGGTATTATCTCATGATCAATCATTTTATCTTACAAGATTTCAAAGTAAAAATAATGATGAAACATTTATATTATGTGAATGGTCTATTTGATAGTGAATAAATTATCTAATTAAAAATCAATTATTTTATTTAGAGTCAGTATCTCTTTCTGAAATCGAGAATCTTAATGGAAGAATGAAGTTTTATTATTATTAATGTCACTTAAATGACTGAACTTCTTTTATCTAAATATGGTTTATAATATCAATAATCTCCATAATCTATGAGTAAAGAACACCATTACTTTATATTTCTTTGTAATGACCATGTCTAGTTAAGTAATGTTCGAATTAATTTTTTCCCATTTTCCAATAAGATACATAGTTCCAAGGAAGACCATATCTCTTAGAGAAGTATACCATTTCTTATTTCCAATTTGGAAAACAAGGACACTTATTGATTAAGAAACTATATTTTCAATTTTTTTTATTTGATAGACTATTTTATTTGAATCAAAGATTATGATTTCAAATAGTGTAATCATGCAATGAGAGGAAAATTTTAATACAGTTATATAAATGAAAGGGAAGAACACTAAGTCACAAGATTTTATGAAAATAATGCCATGTTCTTCATGATCAATATTGATGTTCAATGTGAAATGAGAATATAATACTATGGATCATTAAATATGATCTTTTGTAGTCAAAGAGAATCCAAATATACTTCTTGAATCTTTATTATTTTTCTTGTATTATCATCATCTACTATCAGTTTCTTATTACAACTGTATATTGAAGATACAATTGTTTTTTTATCTTTGTTCATTGTTTTATTTAGTTTAAGTATCTAATGATCATGATTATGTCTTGTAAATGGGGAGCTTGGTAAAAGCTCTTGGACCTTTGTAACAAGTTACAACTTCTTTCACTCATGCTAGAAGTCCCCCGAAAAAGGATTGGTATAGTGAAAATTACCAAGCTCATAGAGAGATTATTTGTTGGAGTGGACTTGGGGATCTATATTCCACAAATAACTATAAATATATTTTTTATTTCTTATTTAAGTCATTATTTTCCCAATTCATTTATCAAATTAATAAGAAAATGATAGTGTTACCATATTTAAAGTTATGTTTTTAAAAGAGGTTGTGAAGTTTTAGAACTCAATTATCCCCCTCTTGAGACATCTTAATACTACTATGGGAAAACATTTGGTGTTAGAGTATTGGATTGATGATATAAAACCTTGACCAATTAATGTATATTGATGTCTATAAAAAATGAGAATGGATTCCATGGATGTAAATAGTGAAGGAATGTCTATGGTTAGAGTAACCTATTTTTTGTGTTGAATACTATGGATACTGGAAGTCTTGTATGATTATATATATAGAAAATATTAGTCTAAATATTTTTTTGAAGGCTATTAAGGCCTATGAAATCCCAAATACATAAATCAAGGACTGGTATACTATTTCTGAAGCATACTATGATTTGAACTACAGATCCATGAATGTTATCACATGTGTACTTGTTCCAGAATAGTTAAACAAAGTTTTTCAATATGATTCAAAACATAAAATGTGTAAAATTATTTCAGTAGCCTATAAAGGAATTTATGATGTTCAAGAACTATAATAAAACACTAAAAAACTCAAATTTAAAACCTTTAGAATGATGGAAGGATAAATCACCACTCATTTAAATAGAAGATTATCTAATATTGTAAATGATGTTGTTTCTCTATAAATAACTATTCGTGAACTTGATTAAGCTCTAAAAATATCAAGGACTCTACCACCCAGATGGAGTGTAATTTTAATATCCATTAGTAAATCTACTTATATGAAAAACTAAAAATAGAAGAAGTTATTTGTAAATTATTAATGTATGAGGCTGGAATGAAGGATGAAGCTAGTGAGTGAAAATGGTTAAAAAGGATAATAAAACTTTTAATGTTTCTCCTTCAAAGTATGAAAATAAGAGAAAATGTATATAAATTTTTGAATCATCTAATAAGGACTCTTAAAATAGTTCTGCTTTTTATTGTGAGCACGTTCAATTTTCTAAAAATTTCAAAAGGGTCTATAATAAGTGAATAAGATTCAATAAATACATCAACTAGTACAAAACATATAATGAAATTTATAAGAAAGTTAGGTTTTATGAGTAAAATAATCTTGAACATATCAAAACATATTTTCCACAACTTCTAGTGATGAAAAAATATAACAAGAAGTACAAATGGAAACCAAATTTCAAGAAAAATTACAGAATAGATATGAAGTCTACATGGAGTGCCTCTAAGGATTCTAGTAATGATTTATATTCTTGTTCTAAATCCACTTATTCAAATCATAAGGCTAACTTGTTTTTATGGTTTATACTAATGATGTGCAATCGTTTTATTCTTGTGGGCATGAATCTGGTTTCAAAATTGGAAAACTCTTTTAAAGAACTAAATAAATATTTTCTTTGTTTTAAGAAAAGTTTGAGTGTATAAATAGAAATAATAAATCTTTGAAAAAATATTATGATAGTACTATAAATGAAAAAATTCTTTATAGAACCAGATTTGATAATTAAAAGAAAAATTATTCAAATATGTTTTATCTTGTGCTGAGAATATAGAAACCTAAACATTTTACACATATTACTACATGATTTATTATATAAATATCAAATAAAAAAACTAATATATCTTTAGTACTAGTGACTATAAAATATAAGGTTCATAATAGATAAAAAATAAACTAAAACAAACCATATTTATTTTAATCTCCATAATGATCTCCTAAATCCCTTTGATCTCCTAAAGATGTCTTGGATAACCTGGGGAATACATAAAATAAAGGGGTGGGATATAAATCCATGTAATGGAATAAGCATGGTAATGAAGCATAATATGTGAGTTAAATAGTGTAACATGATATCATAATAGAGAAGGCTCATAAATAATCAGATGAGACCATAACATAAATAACAAGGTATCATAAGATCATGGTAACATTGGAAAGTGGCAGCAACATAAAACATGACATAAGAATAAGTTAAGGATAACTTCTAGGACTACATCACATGGTGGAATGAGTACCATCGTGGATTATGTTTACTCCCTAATCCGATACATACCATATCACGGGATAAAAACATTACCCAATTCATTGGAGAACAATTCTCGGGGGACCCATCATGACATATACATACTTATACACACCACAAAATGAAATCAATCATAAGAAATAAACATATGAATTTACTATGTAAAGTAATGGGTTGCATAATATTGACTCATATCATAATAAAAGTATATTTAATAAATATTCTAAAGAGAAAAATGAATTAAATATTTTGGAAATTTATATCTGATTACATAATCATAGGTCTCAAAATATGGTGTTCATTTTGAAAAACAGTAATGAGAATTGGGTATAGAAAAAAACTTTCAAAATAATGTTTTAAGGAATCAGTTAAATAATTATAGAGAATAAGAAATTATGGAATTTTATTATAAAGCCATATGTAAATAAAAATGGATATTCCTAAAATATTTATTTGTTAAATGAAATCATGATTGGGAATAAATACTTTAGACGATCGTTACATAAAAGGATCTTGGTATTGAAAAGTTCCCCTTAATTAGGATTGATTTTAAATAAGGAATTTGAGAAATGAACTTAAGTAATATATTTCCCCATAAAAGGAATGGAGAATAATGTAGGTATATATTCAATACAAATATATACAGAATTTAAAACCATTCCAAAATATCAAATAGAGAGAGAAAGCGAGTTAGAGAGAGAAACTTCATAACCTAAAGAAAAAGGGTGGTTCAGAAGTGAAATGAAATGGTATTAATGTCCTTATAGAAATTGAAATGGTCTTAAATATCATTTTCCCCTTATATATGGATGATTAATTTATAAAATATGTTAACATTATACAGTTAGTTCATTTAGGCTATTTTACTTAACATCACAAACTAATTTCATTTTATTAAATATTATGTCTAAATATTCATTCTAGAACTTGAAATAAGATATTATATACTTATTATAATCTTGTTTAAGTATAATAATATATTTATGACAACCCATTAAGGAAGTGGAGAAAAATTAAGTATGATGATCATGGAGGTTGTGAACCAACCATATTGTGAACAACATTTTCATTTTAGAAACGAAAGAAGGGAGGATATAAGATGGATATTACATCATAATAATAACATATAAATATATATAAAATTATAAAGATACCATGTTTAGGTGGATGGAGAACATAAGTGGGTGGTAGAAGAAAAATAAAATTAAATGAAATTACTTTAGAGTTTACCTCTCCCCTTGGTTGTCTCCTTTTAGGTTACCTCTTAAGGATCCTTATAATGGTATTTTCATGAGAATAGTACCACTAGGACAAGGTGCAAAGGATTGGGAAGGTAATTGGGTAGAAATTTGTCAAGATCTAAGGATTATATGTTCTAAGGAGAAGCGGTGGTATTTATAAGGGGAGGATAGGGGTGTTTTTAAACATTATATTCATTAGTTTATTATTTTGGCTCAAGACCTCCAATAGTATTGATTCTTATGACTATATGTGGTAAATGGTTAATGTGAGTTAAAAATAGTGGGGCATTACATTATCCATGACTATAAACTCTTTTGTTTTGATTATAATGTTAAATACACCATTTTACTATATTTCACAATTTTCCAAAAATTAAAATATTTTAGAAAAATAAAAAATATGATCCCTAATAATTTTTGGATGTGTATATTCAAAAAATAAAATCCATTTTTTGAAAATAATTTTATAAGTATGATAAACTTATTTTTTAAATAAAATCCTCATTTATTTGAAAAATACTAATTTTAATATTATAATTAATTTTCTGACCATTTGAAAAATTAATTATGGTATCATAAAAATATATTTTCATTATAATAAAACATAATATTTATTTGTAAATTAATTTTATATAAATAATTTTTTTTAAATCATTATATTTTTTTATAAAATTGAAAATAAAACCCATATGTTTTACAAAGATACAAACACTAATTTTTTCATTTTTAATACATTTATTTAAATGTATCATGAAGTAAATATGTCATATTATCTTTTATAAGACACATAAATATTAGATTACATTTCCATAATTTAGGATACTATTATAATAGTCAGTTTACTATATTTAACAGTCATATTACTATTCCGATGATCATATTACTATTCTAATTGTTATATTACTATTCCAACAATCAAATTTGTAACGGTAATAATAGATCCCTAATTTTAATAAATAACTAATATTTCATTCAATATTCATTCATTTCAATTATATATAAATGGTATATATATATATATATATTCATTTTCAAAATGCATATTTCTTTACTAATATTATATGGTATTTCTATAGTGTTGTTCACAAGTGAGATTATTAGGGGGGATCAAGCATATCAAAAATTTATTATTATTATTTTATTACTTTTTATTTTTTGTACCATTGTAATAATTTCAATTCTTTTGGACATATTTATTCTCTAAATATAATTTTTATTTAATATAACAAAATACTATTGGTTTTATCATGCGGTGTATGTACTTTATAAAATATGACACATTTATATAATCATAAGGGAAATTTCATAGATAAAATTTCAGGTCATTTCATTCTTCACCCCTTAATTAAATTTTCCCTTGAAATTTCATTTTATATATTAAGGTGAAAATAGGTGAGGGTACGTTTTTTTCATCGCTTCATTTTTTCCCATGTTTCCTCCTTGAATTATGTTTTCCACATAGTACTTTGACTAATTGAGTTGTCTTGTTGAATAGAATTTTATCTCTTCTTGGTGAAAAATCCATCAAGGTAACATTGCATCATTTTTCGGTTGATTGTGTTTGTTGAAAAAGCAGGTTTCCATGGTGAATTGTCTAGTTCCAAAGATGTTGTTGGCAATCATTGTTGACAAAGAACCATGACAAAGGAATAAACGATCTGGAGGTGGTATAAAAGAACAGATACAAGGTGGCGCCATTTTCCAGTGTTTCCAAAATTTTTGGGGTCCAAAAGTTGGAGTTTGGTGAGAATCTCAAAAATAGGATTTCCTTGAAGATCTCATTTAAATATGGAAAATTCATGAGTTTCGCAAATATAGGCTTCAAGGTTTGGATTTCACGAAGACCATAAGAATATTGACGGTGATGCTTCGCGATTATGAAGAGATTCACGAACAGATGTGTTGAAGAGAATTGTGGTGGTGAAGGGCTTCATGAGGGGAGATTTACACTAAATACACGAAGTAAATGACGGAATTTTCTGCTATTATGACGAGCTCCATAACAAAAAATTTCCATGGTGCTTCACGATTCTGAAAAAATTTCAGTGGGATCTTCAGAGATTCATGATTTGTGATGATGTGGCATTGACTTCATGTGGAAAGTTCGAGGGTCGATGTAATCACCTATAAATAGACCTCGACCCCCTCAAGCTAAGTAAAGAAAAGGAGAGAAAATTTTCGAAGAAAATATTTTGCTCTCAGTTCGCATAGATGGTTCGTGAAGGCAGCACACTTCGCAAAAGAAGAGATTCGCGGCAGTTAATCTAGCTCTGTGAAAGTTGCGATATCCACATTGGATCAGTGAGCTTTGAGAGGGAAGTCACTATGAGACGACTTGAGCTTCACGAGAGTTCTTCGCGAAAAGGCAGGAGCTTCGCGAAGTCTTGTTTGAGCTTCGCGAAATTGGGAACCTCACGAAGTAGGGTGCTTTGCGAAGGTGTTTCCAAAATGAGTTTCCTAGTGTTTAGAGGAAAAGTGGTATTCCTCTGTGGATGAAAGTTGAACTTCAATAGATCATCTACGTACAATGGAGGATGAATTCATTAGTGATAATGAAGAGACCTACAAGTCTATAAATTGTGAGGGGATCTTCTAAAGAAGCAGTGAACTCACTTCAGTTGAGAGAGCAGTGAGTTCTCAAATTGTGAGTGGTTGTAAACTAGAAGGGACAGTGAGTCCTCTTCAAAGTTGTAAACAGTAGTGCACTTATAGTGGAATTGGTACATCGATGCACTGCTTGTGTATGCTCCTTGTATATAGCTCAGTGAGGGTGAACCAAGTAAAATTCACTGTTTCCTGTTCCTTCTTTAAGGTTTGTTCATACTCTACAATGGGAAAGAGAGAGAAGAGGGTTTTGTCTAACAACAAAACAAGCTCAAAAGGGGTAGTCGTTTTAATCTATCATACCTTGATTCACCCCCCTCTCAGGGTATCTAGCCTAGTGGACCTAATATATCTACATTATAAGATCTTCACTAATTTATCTTCCTAAGAGAGACCAATTTACACTTTTACCACCTATGGATTCAGTATATATTAGGGAACTGGTATGAACTTCCTCAAGAGATATACATGGAATACATTATGAACTTAATAAAGGGTTGGTGGGAGAGCTATTCAATTGTATATAGCTCTAATGTGATCAATAATCTGGAAGGGGACAATGTGTATAGGGCTAAACTTTCCCTTCTTCTCAAATATTATGACTATATTAACTGGGGATATGTAGAGTAACACCTTATCTATAACCTCAAACATTAGGTCTCATCAATGATTATTCGCATAGCTCTTTTTTTGACTTTGAGAAACCCTGATGTACTATTGAATGGTATTGGAATTTTCTACCATGTCCTCAAACCATTTTAGTACTTGGTAGATTGCATTCACTAATATCATCCTAGAACAAAATTTTTCTACATATCTTCCCATAAATGGATTTATATGGATCCATTTATAGTCTTGAGTGGAAACTATTATTTTTTTATATCTTGAACAGAGGAAGATGTTAAACCCATCCTCCATTGAAATCTATCAAGTATAATCCCAAAATATCTTCAAGTGTCTAAATAGTCCACTCAGATTGGACATCAATTTGGGTGTAATAATCTGTATAAAAGTTAAAATAAGTGTAGAGATCATGTTGGATACTTTTTCATAACTTATATGTAAATCTCAAATCTTGATCAGATACAATATATAGTGGTGTTCCATGTGGACTCACCACTTATTTGGTGAATATTATTACAATTTGATCAAGTGATAATTCCTCCAAAATTTAAATAAACTAAGCAGTATTTGTAAGATGATCCACCATGACCCATATATAATTATTTCTTCTACATGTCTTAGAAAAAATAGTGACAAATTCCATTTTCATTTTTCCCATTTCTATATAGGTATGGATAATGGTTTCATTATCCCCTTGGAATTTTTTACTTTCATCATTCACCAAGAATTTCAATGTATATTCTATGATATCCTTCTTCATATTGGACCACAAATAGTTCTATATTTGATCTCGATACATCTTTGTGCTCCCTAGGTGTACGGGTAAGGTTGAGCTATGTTCATCATTCAAAAATACGGCTTCATGTTAGGATTTTATGGTAGACATAGTTTTTACCCAAATCATACAACTCCTTATTCATCAAATTTTAACTATGAGGATTCCCCTTTTGTTATAGATTCCACCTTCATAAATATTTCCACATCATTTCTTTGAGAATCATTTATCTGTTTAAGAATGGATGGTTGATTAATCATTGAGGAAAGGAATGATGGTGTTCCTCCTTTTATGATTACCATGTGCCTCCTTTTCAAGTATAAGAATATTGGATCTTTCTAAATTCTCATTATTTCCAAGTGTTAGGTCCACTAGGATAGATACCCTAAGAGGGAGGGTGAACTAGGTTATGAAAAATTAAAATAACTACCCCTTTTGATCTAGTTTTATTGTTTGAAAAAAAATCCTCTTTTATCTCTCTCCTTCCCGTTGCAGATGAATGAATCTTAAAGAAAGAAAAAGAAACATCAATTTTTACTTGGTTCACCCTCACTGGGCTACGTCCAAGGAGAATACACTGGCGATGTGCCGATGTACCAAAACCACTATAAGCGCACTACTGTTTACCAGTTCAGAGCAGACTCACTGTCCCTCCTGGTGTACAATCACTCACAATATGAAAGCTCACCGCCCTCTCAACTAAAGTGTGCTCACTGCTTCTTCAAAATATCCAATCATAGTTTATAGACCTATAGGACTCTTCATTATCTCTAATGAAATATGTATCCTTAACTATTTATAGATTCTCTATTGATGTGTAGATTTTACCCGCAGATGAATCTCTCTTTGCACTGGGTGCACCGAGCAACCCCAAATCTTTCGCGCAACCCATACTGCATCTTACGCACTACTTTAATGCCTTGCATGCAATATTCCACTTTTGTCGTGAAACACCCTTTGCACACAACTTAAATCTTTTTCACAAATCAAATCTTATGTGCAACTGTCTTAGCTTGCGTGCAACTCAAAATCTTTCACGCAGCTCCCTTTGCACAAAATTCTTGTGCGATATGATGCTTAGATTTTCTCTAAGTGTTGAGATCTCTTAGTTTTAGGGGGTCACCTATTATTTATAGACCTCATTGACCCAAACACACAAAATCCCCAACACATCATGCAAGATCCTTACGTGTCGTGGAAAACCCCATTTTACATCACCTTTGGCGCGTATGTCTCTTTCATGCCAACCTCTTCTTTCGTGCCCTTCTTGAATCTTTCATGCACTTCCTTCCTTTTCCATTTTTTGATTTTCAAACCGTGAATAATGCATGGCGCGCAAAACCCCATTTGACATCACCTTAGGGGCACATGTTTCTTTCACACAACCTCCTATTTCACGCCAATGTTCACATCTTTCGTACATCCTCCTCTTTCGTGCTAATTCTCCAATATTTCACACCCCTCATGACTTTTTTATTTTTCAACCTTCTGCTCCCAAAACCTACCTTGCACGCAAGATTTGAAACCTCCATAGATCTTGTGCACAACTTCCTTTTCCAAAAACATGTTTCCCCATTTTCCAATTTTGGGGCCCAAAAAATTTGTCAAACACTTGAAATCAGCACCACCTTAGATCTGTTCTTTTTCTACTACCTCCAGATTGTCCATTCCTTTTTCTTCATTATTTTTCAACATAGGTTGTCAAAAATATCTATGGAGTTTGAAAAATCACCATGTAAACACCCTTTGTCAACAAATTTAACATCATGGTCTGCTCTGTCAGCACGAAGGTCCTCTTTGTCAACAAACACAGATACCTCAAAAATGCTTCAATGATACCTTGAGGGATTTTGTCCCAACAATATCTCCCTTTGGGTTTGTTGACAACTATTCTCATAACAATTCTCTACACTTTGTTACCTCATTAATTCTCCTTCCAGCCGCTACCACCATTCGCCTCTTGCGATTTTGATAGCATTCAAGGATTCACATAACATGTACTCTAAGCTCACATGAGCAATTATCGTCATGGGAAATTAGAGTAAATTAAAATATCATCAATGAATCACTTCATTTCTAACACCAATTTTTGAATCCACATTGATACCAATTGCTAAATTAGTGAATGCTGGAAATCTTCTCATACCATTCCAATATCACTCTTCTGCTTCTATCATGATCCTCAGCTATCGTGATATCTACTCTTTGATCGATCACTTCTTGCATTGTCAGATTTAAAACTCATACTCCCCCATTCTTGTTTCTCTCCCCATATCTCGCTGCTCCACTTGTCAGCTTCTCCTCATGTCTTTGTCTAATACATTTTTCCCTTCTCCATCTATCAGCTTCTCCTCGTTTTTTTCCTAAAACATTTTCCCCTTCTTTGGCCATAGTTTCTTCCCCTTGAGGAGTCACTATTTCTCCCCCTTTTTCAACGAACCCAAAGGTCACTCCTCTTGTTCTGAAACATTGGAAGGAACAAATATTAGCACAGTATAGTAAAACATACCATACCTCAAGGAGTGGGGGGAGGGGGGTCCCACATACACACTTTTTTAAGTGTGGGGAGTTGAATAAACTCCCAGAGATAGTAGATGCCTCAAAAAATCTTCCTTAGGTCAGGATTTTATCAGGATGTCTGCAACCTCTAGCTCTGTAGGCATATACTTCAACTTCAGGATTACCTACTCAACCTTATCCTTTATAAAATGATACTTTATTTCAATGTGATTTGTCCTTGAGTGATGAATAAGATTTCTGCTGAGATTTATAGCACTTGAGTTATCGCAATGGATTCTGATCAGAGACTTCACTTTAATGTCCATATCATCAAACTGTTTCTTCATCCACAATAACTGTGTGCATGCTTGAGTGACCACAATATACTCAGCTTATACGGTTCTTAATGAAATGCAATCTTGATTCTTATTTAGCCATGAAATACAAAAACCACAAAGATAGAAAGAACCTCCTAACATTGATTTCCTATCATCTGCTAAATCAGACCAATCTACAAAATTATATCCCAATAACTTTGACTGAGATTTTTCACTATATGTCAAAATGAAATCTACCATGCCCTTGATATACCAAAGTATTATTTAACTACAATCATGTGACTTTCATTGGGATTACTCTAATATCTCACTACTTGGCATGTGGAGAATACAATCTCAAGACTTTCACAGTCAAATACAACAAACTTCCAATGATTTTCCCATATTCTATGATATTAACTACCTTGCCATCCTCATCTTTGGATAGTTTCATCCGGGTAGCAACCAAAGTTTTCATCTCCCTATAATTTTCCAATCCAAATCTTCTCAAAACCTCCTTGGCATATTTGAATTGGGAAATGAAGGTTCCATTTCTTCCTTGTATCACATGTAGACCAAGGAAAAAACATTAGCTCTACAATCATTGATATTTCGAACTCACTTTTCATGAATTTGGAAAACTGTCTGCACTGAGCTTTATCTGATCCACCAAATATTATGTCTTTGAAATAAACGGTGACCATCATTCATTGATTACTATTGTTGTTGAAATAGATATTTTGATCTACTACTCCTGTTGGAAACCAATCTTCTTTAAGTACTGATCAAGCCTTGAGTACCATGCTCTTGGTGCTTATTTTAGCCCATACAATGCCTTCTTCAGTCGACACACCTTGTTCTCATCCTAATGAATGAGAAAACCATTGTTCTTCTCGATATAAACTTCTTCTTCTAGAACCCTATTCAAAAATTCCAATTTTACATCCATATGGAACACTTTGAACTTTCGTTGCACTGCAATGGCTAGGAATAATCTGATTGTATCCAACCATGCAATAGGTGCAAATCTCTCATCGATGTCTATTCCCTATATCTGGGAGTATCCTTTACACATTAGTCATGCTTTGTGTTGAATTACTATTCTATCTTCATTCATCTTGTTGCGATAGACCCATTTAGTCCCGATAATATTCATATTTGCTGGACTTGAAACAATATCCCATGTATGATTATTCTCAATTTGATCCAGCTCTTCATTCATAGCATGAACCCTTTTTTCATCTTCAGCTACATCAGAAAAACATTTAGGATCTACCTAAGATAAGAAAGATGTATGTTGTAGAGATTTCATTCTTCTTGTTTAAACTGGAGCTGAATGATCACCAATGATATTCTACCTATCAATTTCTGCTCAACATCTTGGTTTCTATGCAGATATAGATTTTTCTTCTTCATACTCATCATCAGTTTCTTCTTCTGTATCGGAATTATCCACTTCTACTCCTCCAATGTTACTTTCCTTGTTTTGGATCTCCAAACATCTATCTCCTCAATAGAAGCGTCTAACTGATCTTTCATATCAACTCTTCCCTCAACTTCTTCTTCTTCTTCTTCATCAGGTTCAGTTTCATTCTTCTTCTGAGAACTACTGACAACTGCCACCACAACATTTTCTCCACTATCTCTATAGTTCTCTATCTTTTCAACCTCATCAACCTCAGACTCTTCTGAACTATCACATTGTTTTGAAAAAAGGTTCTTATTCCTAAAGAAAATTCTATTGAAGTGTTTCTTTCCTTTCCCAGAGGCTATAGACTTCTTCTTGGGAATTTTGATTTCATCGACATCATAATCCTCTTGTAACTTTTTGGGGAACCATGTCGCAAGATGTCCAACCTTTCCACATCAAAGACAAGAAAGTGGAAGCTTCCCTTTAAACTTTCCTTTTCCTCTTTGAAGGTTTGAGGAGAGAAATGACCTCACCTCATTTGTCTCTTCTTCTTTTTAAGAATCTTCAATGGTGAGGTTCTTCATGGACTTGAATGCCACCTATTTGGATTTCCCTTTTTCCACAACATCGTTATCATCATTTCTAATTTCATATGCAACAAGGGTGTTGTGTAGGTTATCCAATGTCATCTCTTTCGGGTCATTATCTTCCAAAACTGAAACTTTCGGATTGAACCGAGGTGGAAGTTTCCTCAAGATGCGTTTTACAATCTCTATGTCTTCAATACATTCTCCAAGATCTCATATGTCTTCCAATTCAATATTTACCTTATAAAAGAATGAATCAATAGTCTCATTCAGGTTCATTCTCAGATCTTCATACTTGTTCCACAACACTTACAGCTTTGCCTCTCTGACCTTTTTATCTCCTTCATATATATTCAATATCTTTTCCCACATGGCATGTGATGTTTTGCATGACATCACTTTTGTATAAATAGCATTGGATATGGGTCCCCCTAAAGCATTAATTCCCTTGGAATTAGCATCCAATTATCTCTTCTCAGTTATAGATAATTCACCACTATTAATATCGGTTGTTATACCATGTATTGCTACTGTGAATACATCCATTCCCAAAGATCGAAAGCAGTGTTGCATCTGATTCTTCCATAGTTGAAAATTGTTCTCATCAAAGATTGGAATCCCTGTATGATTCGTGACCTCCATTTGAGAGTGAACCACTGATATTAACCTGCCTATGATACCAATTATCATGTCCATTAAGCTAGATACCCTAAGAGGGGGTGTGGGGTGAATCGAGGTATGACACATTAAAATAACTTCCCCTTTTGATATTGTTTTTTTGTTAGAAAAAGCCCTCTTTTCTTTCTCCTTCCCGTTGCAAATGAATGAATCTTAAAGCAAGCACTGGACACAAATTTTTTTACTTGGTTTACCATCACTGGGCTATATCTAAAGAGCATAAACTGGTGATGTGCTGATGTACCAAAACCACTATAAGCACACTTTTGTTTACAAGTTTGGAGCGGACTCAATGTCCCTCCAGATTTACAACCACTCACAATATGAAAGCTCACTGCCCTCTCTACTGAAGTGCACTCAATTATTCTTCAGAAGATCCAATCAAAATTTATAAACATGTTGGTATCTTCATTATCTATAATGAAATCTACATCCTTAACTATTTACAGACACTCTCTTGACATCTATCTTTCACCCGCAAATGAATATCTCTTTGCACTGGGTGTACCGGGCAACCCCAGATCTTTCACCCAAACCATACTAAGTCTTGTGTGAAACATTAATGCCTTGCGTGAAATATTCCACTTTTTTTGAGAAACACCCTTTGCACACAACTTCAATATTTCGCGCAACTCAAATCTTACGTGCAACTATCTTAGCTTGTGCGAAACTCAAAATATTTTGTGCAAATCCCTTTGTACAAAATTCTTACGTGATCCGGAGCTCAGATTTTCTATAAGTCTTGAGCTCTCTCAGTTCAAGGGGGTAACCTATTATTTATAGACCTCATTGACCCCTGTGCACAAAAACCCCAATGCGTCATGCAAGATCCTAACATGTCGTGCAAAACCCCATTTTACGCCGCCTTTGGCACATATGTCTCTTTCGCACCAACCTCTTCTTTAGTGCCCGTCTTGAATATTTCATGCTCTTCCTTCGTTTTCCATTTTTCGATGTTCGGATAGCAAATCAGGCCTGGCACTCTAAACCCCATTTGACATCTCCTTGGGCAGTCAAGTTTCTTTTGCGCAACCTTCTCTTTCACGCCAATGTTCACATCTTTCGCACATTCTTCTCTTTCACGCTAAGTCTCTAATATTTCGCACCCCTCATGCCTTTGTAATTTTTCAACCTTCTGCTCCCGAAACCTACCTTGTGCGAAAGATTCAAAACTACCATAGTTCTTGAAAACAACTTCCTTTTCCAAAAACATGTTTCCCTATTTTCCGATTTTGAGGCCCAAAATATTTGGCAAACACTGGAAAACAACACAACCTTAGATCTATTCTTTTTGTACCACCTCCAGACTGTCTATTAATTTTTCATCATTCTTTGTCAACATAGGTTGTCAACAATATCTATGGAGTTTGAAAAATCACCATGTGGACCCCCTTTGTCAACAAAATTATCATCGTGGTCTGCTCTATCAGCACGGAGGTCCGCTTTGTCAACAAACACAATTACCTAAAAAATGCTTCAATGATACCTTGAGGGATTTTTTCCAAACAATAAGGTTCCTAGATCATTTCCACTTAGAGAATCATCTAGTTTATTTTCATTCCCAAGATGGTAGTGGATTGAGTAGTCATATTCCTTGATCAGATCTAACTATCTTCACTAGTGAATATTTGTCTCCTTCTATGTGAATATATATTTGAGGCTCTTATGATTAGTATATATTTCACACCTTTCCCATAAATATAGTACCAAAAAATATTCAATGAAAATATCACTATATCTAACTCCAAATCATGCATTCTATTGACCTTTTATCTACCTTGAGGCATTTTCTATCACCCTATCATTATGTATGATTAAATAGCCCATTCCCTTTTTTGAATCATCATTGTATACAATGAAAAGTTCCCCACTTGAAAGTAGTGTGATGACTGGTATAATGATAATCCAAATTTTTAATTCCTTAAATCAATCTTCGCATTTATTAGTCTATAAAAAGTCTACCATTTTCCTAGTTATCTTGGTTAGTGAGTTTGATGATCATGAGAAGTTTCTCACAAATCATCAGTAATACTCACCTAGTCAAAGGAAACTACCGATCATTATTATAGATGTTGGTCAGGGCCACTCCACAATTAATTTTATCTTAGTAGGGTCTACACATATCCTTTTTATAGTGATAATATTCCCCAATAATTATACTACATCTATAAAAAAATCATATTTTCTATACTTTACAGATAACTAATCCTTTTGCAAAGTCTTTAGAATAATATTCAAATGCTTCTTATTCTTTTCCTTGATTTTGTAGTATATCATAATATCATCTATAAATACTACTAAATATTTATCTAGATAATCTCTAAATACTTTATTAATTAAGTCCATAAATATTTATGGATCATTAGTGAGTCTAAATGGAAACACTATGAACTCATATTTTCTATACCTTGTTTGAAATATAGTCATTGGAATATATTCTATCTTTACCTTTAATTGGTGATATCCTAATTAAAGGTCCACTTTAGAGAAATAATGGGCCTTATGTAGTTGATTTAAAAAGTCATATATCCATGGTAATGGTTTCTTTTTATTTATCATAATTATAATGAGTTAAAAATAATCAATGCAGAGGTGCATTGACCCGTCCTCTCTTCTTGATGAAGAGAGTTGGCACACCCCACGGTGAAACACATGGGTATATATAACCATTTTCTAGATTCTCTTGTAACCACTTCTTCAGTTCTTATACCTAAATAGTGGATATTTTTATAGATTATTTAATAAGGGAAGATATCTTGTTATAATTTTGATTGAGAACCCATCCTCTCGGATAGGAGGAAGATCATACAACTCTTTTGGGAATACATCAGTACAATCCCTCACATTGGGAAAATCTTCAAGAATGATTCTCTCATTGGTAAGAATTATTTTAGCTAGATATTATTTCTCACATGGAAATAATGTACACCCTTGATCTGATACCAAATATAGTGACCCAATCCATTTACACATATTACTATATGATTTTTAATATTAATATCCAATAAACACAACTAATAGACCGTGAGGCCTAGTGTATTTGGATAACTATGATCACAATAAATCAAAAAGAATAAAAAAATATATTTTAATATATATAATGAGCTCCCAAATCCCTTTGATCTCTTAATACTACATAGTATATCCTGGGGAATAAAAAAAGAAAGGGGTGAGCTATAAATACTAGTAAGGGAAGAAACATGGAAACAAAGCATAAAATGTGAGTAAAAAAACATGATATCATAAAATAGAATACCAATGAATAATAATATGGTATAATAAAATAAATAACCTAGAATCATGAGATAATTTCAATATAGTAAAGTTACGTAAGAATAAAATATTACATAATAATAGGTCAATGATAACTGTGAAGACAACATCACATGGTGGACAAAGTCCTGTCATAGATTTGGTTTTACTATCTAATCCCATACAAACCATTTCATGAGACAAAAAAATTACCTTATTCATCAAAGTTCTATCTATGTGGACCCATCATAACATTTAAATGCTTATGTGTCCCACAAAATGAAATCAATCATAAGGCATAAAGATAAGAATTACCAATGGAAAGAAATGGGTTGCATAATCTTTCCTCATATCATAATCAAAAAATATTTCATAAATATTTGAAAGAGATTAAGGAATTAATTATTTTGGACATTAATATCTGAGTAAATAAAAATACGTCTCAAAATATGGTGTTCATTTCAAAAACATTTTATGAGAAGGTGTAGAGAATTGGGAATATAAATTAACTTTCAAAACGGTGTTTTAAGGAATCTGTTAAGGACTTATGGAGAATGAGTAAGTAAGGAATTTTATTAGAAAACTAAAGGAAAATCAAAATAGTTATACCTAAAATATTCCTTTATTTAATGAAATCATGAAAGTTAATAGATACTTTATATGATCATTTCATAAAGGATTAACGGATATAAAAAATCCCATTAATCGAGTTTGATTTTAAAGAAGGAATTCGAGAAATGAAGTTAAGGAATGTATTTACCCATCAAAGAAAGGTATAATGGTATAGATATATATGTAATGGGAATATATATAGAATTTATAATCATTAAATAATATCAAATAGTGAGATAAATTGATTTATAGAGAAAAATTTCACAACCCAAAGAAAAAGTGTGGTATAGAGAGATCCCATACATTAGGTTCTGGAATCATTATGCACTTTCACATAATATAATAGATACTAAAATTAGATTGATTAATAAATTAATTAATAACAATTTACATCTATATTTTATTTACTATATGTTTTTATGTTCATTTATTACCATTTCAATGAGATATAATTTTTTAATTTTATTGTTTCGAGAGCGTCCATTTTGTGATAACATGGTTGGATCACTTATGGATAATTATTGATGTTCTTATGAAATAAGAATAAAACTATAGAAGGGAAATAAAATGGTATAAATTGACTTCCATAAATTTAAATGGTCCTAAATATCCTTTTTTCTTCTAATATATGGATGATTTATTTAGTAAAAATGGTAACATTATATAGTTAGTTCATTTAGGCGGTTTTTTGGACCATCATGAACTAGTTTTATTTAATTTAATATTATGTCTATATATTAATTATATAACATGAAATAAGATTTAATATAATTATTATCATCTTATTTAACCATATTAATATTTTTATGACCATCTATGAAGGCAGTCGAGAAAACTGAAGTACATTTGTTCATGTAGGTTGTGAACCAACCATATTCTGAAAAACATTTTCATTTTAGAAATGAAATCAGTGAGTGTGTAAGATATATATTCCATAATAATAATAAGATATCATTATATTTATAATGAATATGCCACTATTTTTAGGTGTATGGAGAACATAAGGTTGTGGTTAAAGAAGAATAAAATTAAAAGAAATTAGTTTAGAGTTTCTCTCCCTATTTGGTTATCTCCTTTTAGGTGACCCCTTAAAGATCTGTGGAATTGTATTTTTATAACACAAGTAGAATAATTATGTGGGGGATATTATTGGAAAGTTAATTGGTAGATATTTAGAAATCTCCAAGGATTAGAAGTTGCGAGGGGAAGGGGTGGTGAGGGTTGATATATATAAGGGGAGGAGATGCGTATTTTTGAATATTTCATTCATTAGTTTGATATTTTGGATAAAGAAAACCAATTATATTGACTATCATGACTATTTATAGTAAATTGGGAATATTAGTTCAAAATTGGGGGTGCTTACATCATCTATGATTAAAAAATTCATGTATTTAACTTATAATCTTAAATACTCTATTTTATCATATTTCACTTTCCACTGAAAATTCAACTATTTCATAAAAATAAAAAAAATTAACCCTAAAAATTTTCAATGTGTATAATAAAAAATATAAAATCAATTTTATGAAAATAATTTTTTAATTATGAGAATTTTAATTTTTAAATAAAATCCTAATTTATTTAAAAAATACTAATTTTAATATTATGATCAGTTCTCTAACCCTTTGAAAAATTAATTATAGTCTAATAAAATTAATTTATCATTATAATAAAAATTAATATTAATTTAAATATAAATTTTATGTAAAATAAATTTCTTTTAAATACTTATATTTTTTATAAAAATGAAAATAAAAAATATACATTTTACAAAAACACGAATACTTATTTCATCATTTTTGAAAAATTTATTTACATTTATCATGCTATAAATATGTCATATTACCTTTTATAATATTCCTAAATATTATTTGACCATGCTATAGGTGATGATAATATTCTAATGGACATGTTACTATTTTTAACAGTCATGTTAGTATTCCAATAGTTAAGTTACTATTCCAACAATCAAATTGCTATTCCAACACTTGATTTGTAATAGTTATATAAGATTCCTAGTTTCCATATATAATTAATATTTAATTAATTATTAATTATTTTCTCTTCTCTGTCAAGCATATATATATATATATATATATTCTTTTTGAAAATTCATATTGCATTACTAAAATTTTTCTTCATTTATACAGTGTGTTATGTGAGTGAGATTATTCGAGGGAATTGAATAGATCAAAATTTTCCTATTATTATTATTATATTATTTTATATTTTTTCCTATTATAATACTTTCAATTCTTAGGACCATATTTATTATCTAAATTTAATGTTTAAATTAATAAAATAAAATATAGCTGGTTTTATCATGTGATGCATGTACTTTACTAAATATGACACATTTATATAATTAGAAGTGAAATTCCATTTATAAATTTTTGGGTTGTAATAGAGAATGATAATAAGATTATGAAATTGAAAGATGAAATAAAATCTCTAAAATATTCTAAAAGTGTCTTTACTGAATAGAAAAAATACCTAAATCAAATAATTAGAATGAGTAATTCTAAAAATCACAAACATGGAATTGGAATAAATGGTGAAGGGACTAAAATACATAGAAATTATTTTGTGTCTATTATTAAGAAAAAAACCTATATAATGTTACATGTTTTTATTATGAAGAATTTGGACATTATTCTGGTAATGAACTATGTATTTATAGAATAAAAACTTTTCGTTTCTATTAATATTTTTGAATAAGTTATTAATTTTACATTAAATGGGTGGTTTTTTCTAATAGTTCACTCAACACGCAACACTTGGTTTCTCTAAAATCTTATATTGCACACAACATTGAGTTATACTGAAAAATAATACATAATAATTATTATTATTTTAAATGGTTGTTATTGCCTAACCTTTGGAATGGAAAGAACGAATAATATCAACTTAATTTTGAAGTATGGTTTACACATGTTTAAATAACAATTCATTGGTTACTAAATTTATTATAAATGGAAATAAAAACCAATTGAATATAAATGATGTGTTTTTATGAAAACCTACTGAAAAGAGAAATAATTGTGATTATAAAATCATATAAATATTTATGGATTTTTATTTAATGAAAAATATATGTTATATATTCAATTTAATGTTTTAAATTCATCTTATATGTTTTCTAGATATGATATAAGAACAAATTCATTTTTTCAGATAAAAGAAGTATTTTTCTAAAAATACAGTTTTACTGTCTTTTGATTATGAACCATTTTCAAATATAGTTTTTGTCACTTTTATATGTTCTATTTGAAAAAATAAAATTCTTATTTAAAATAGGGAGATCAAAATTTAATTTGGATACATTTTCGATATTTTTTTGAAAACTATCATGTTTTTATGAATATTAAAAATATGCAAAATTTTAATTGAAAAAAACTTTTTCCATTGAGATTATTTATATGGTTAAATAATATTATTTAATTATTTTAAATTATAAATGTAATATTTATTATTTAATCCAATTTTTTTCATTGGAATTAATTTCACATTTAAATTGGACATAAACACATATGAATCTTTGGAACGTTTTCACTTAATAAAAACCTGCTTTTTGGTTTTGACAATGGGAATTAATTTTAAATTAATTTCTAAAAATTACATGTTTTGAATTTGGAAAAATTGATTCCATATTTGAAATCAGGAGGAAAATTTTTTGTAAATAGGAACCTTTTATTTTTCAACATTATGAATAATAACATCAGTAATTTTTTTTATTTATCATGGTTAAAGGGTAAATCAGGTAAATAAGGGTAAAAAATAATAATATTATAATATAAAACTACCCTAACACATTTTATAATCCTATTGGATGAGATATTTCTGAACATGGGCATCCTTAGGTCGATTTTGAGACCCCATCAAGCCACTTGGGTGTGATAATGACATGTTATAAGAATTAATTTAAAGTAAAGAGAAATATAACATAAGCATGTATGTTTTACTAAAACCCTTTTAATATAGGGTTATATAGCTGATATCTTTGACTATAAATTTTAATAATAAATATAATAATATTTCTTATATTATGGTAATTTATTTATAATTTTTATACTTTAAATAAATATATTTATTTATTACATAATGATGATGCATTGGTTACCTTGTTAATGAAAGATTCAAATAAATGATGTTATAAATATTAAAAATAAATGTAATTTTAATATTTTCATGCCATAAAAGATTTTTTGGGATGATATTGACATTTTATCTTTGAGTTAATGATTTTTCTTTGAAGCAATCAAGTTGTTATGAATTTTTAAAAACGCCATGGATGAATACTGACCAAAATTGACATAGTTCATAACTTAAAATATAAAATTGTTTATTAAAAGATATTAAATTACTAGAAATATAATATTAGTCCAAATGGTTAATATAAGTCCAAATATGTCATAAATGACTTTTTTGTGGGTCTTTTGACATGATATGGTAATTAAATTTACCCACAATGTGTAAATGACATGATGTCACTATAAGATTAAAAAGGGTAAAATAAGGGATGATCCAAAAAGATAGGGATAAAAAATATTCAAAACTTGTCTAAAAATTATTTTATGATGCTTATTAGAACCAAAATAATCTTATATTATAATTAAATGAGATTTGGACAATTTAAAACTGAAAATAAATTTATAATAAAATAATATTTCAAGATATTTATAAAGTGCCCCTCCTACCTCTTATAAAAGGCCACCACCTCTACCCACTTACTCACACCTCTCAATCCCCTTTGATCATCAAAATTCTGCTCAAATAATCTCCCAACGTCCCTCCTTACCCCTAGAAGCCTTACCTTGGGAATAAGGTAATTCAAGAAAGCCTTTTGGATCAAATAATATTTCAAGATATTCCTAAAGTGACCCACCTACCTCTTATAAAATTCCCCCACCTATACCCACTCACTCACACCTCTCCAGCCCCATGGTTAATCTAACTTCTGCTCAAAAAATCTCCCAACATTCCTCCTCACCCATAGAGGTAACATCTTCTCTCAAGTTTTTTTCTTTTATTTTTCTTCTTCATTCCCAATGCTCTTCTTATTACATTATTACATAAAAAAAGTAGTACCCTCAATATACTAGGATGTATTTTTGATAAGTATTCTAACTAAACATACACATACCTCCATCTAATGGATACGAACATACTCTTTCTGTGTATGACGAACTACTGCCTCACAAAATGATGATTGTTCAATTTTTATCCAACCACCTCTAATGGTGGCCATTATGATGGAACTATATTTTTTTATGATATATATTACATTTATATTATCTCTTTACTTCTGCAATTTTTATTTACAACATACCTTTATACTTTTCATAATGTGAAATACAATAATTTCATTTGAGGAAGTGAGGACTACCGCCCCCTGTGGTATGAATCCTTCATGCCATACATTGAATGTATAAAAGATAGGATTAATGAACATATGTAACATATATAAAATATATATTATACTGGAATTATAATATACCTATATATCATTTAGTTTTAATTCCTTTAATATGACAAAGAAATGAAAGTAGTGTTCATGCGTACGTACGACCTACCGTCTCCATGAACGGTGTTTTTCATTTATTATCTTCAAATGTTATGGAAGTTTATAAATACATATATACAACATATATATGATAATTAAATCATGAATATAATTATGGAGATGATGGACTGACGTTTAATAAAAAAAAGTTCATTTTTGACTCAAGTACAAAAAATCAAAAAAACATCCTATATGAACTCAAATAATTAACTAATTGATATAAAATGGAAATAACTAATATAAAATGAATAATAAAATTTATAATTGTTATAAATCAACTATAAGTTAACCAAAGTTTATTATTCATGAAATTAAATAATGAACAGGAAAAGTCAGATTCAAGGTAAAGGAACCTTTCACCCTCCTCTTTTAGTCAAAGACATCTTTTATGTTATTTATTTTAATTTAAATTTTCTTACGTTGTGATATGTTCTTCTATATCCTTTCTTCTGTAAATTTTATGTCCAAGATATGAGATACCCTTTTCTCTCTCATCAACTCATTTTTTGAATTTTTAAGTGACACCGTTAGGCTGCCGAATTTTCGTAAGGGAACCTCTTAACCCAATTTGATTTTTTGGGTAAATATTCTACTTATTGATTATGTACTGATATGATTATGTGAGAAATTAATTTTGATATCCTATATTTTATTTATAATTTATTTATGTGTATTTATAGTGAATACACATAATCGATTTATTTTATTAACAAAATGATCTTTGTAATGTAAATGTTAACTCAATCTCTATTCATTAAGATAAATATCCATGACATTTGTTTTTTTCATGAATAAGTGTGAATTACCACTAATTGTTTTACACTAAATATCCACTTATATTGGGTGTATTTATATTTTTCAGACATAATTATGTAATTGATTTATCCTTAATATAAGGATACAATTTTTCTAATGAATTTAGTCTAAATTTAAATTCCATTGAGGCTTATTTTTTTGTACCAATTCACTTTTGTATGGTGTATATATTTACCTTTGGCATATTATATCATGAATCTACTTATTCTCAGGATATTATAAGTTTTTTTAATGTTATTCTTTAATTATTTTTATTCGTTTTTGTCTCATGTGGTAATGGACTCTTTAACTAAATATCATTTTAAATGTTTTGATGATTTATTTTTCTAAACCTTTCTCATTAATGTCCATGTTTTCAAAATGGTTTTAAGGATTTATTTATATGAACATTAAAGTCTTAAAATGTTAATTCCTTTAAAAGTTTCAATGTGGTATGGAAATACTTTATTAAAAAATATTATTTTTAAATGTTTTTAATGTGTTTTTATAAAATAGATTGATTATGTTAATATCTTAAAATGATATCTTGTGAATGAAAATGTGGAATTTTTTTCCATTAATATGGTTTTATGTTTTAGAATTATGTTTTGGTTCATGGGTATTGATTATGTATAGGGTTGTTCCGTGATAAACCTAGGGTGGGTGAGCCTGAGATAGCTCTCCAATGCATTGGGTAACGTGACGTAGGTAAACAATAAAGTTTCTCCTAATATATTTAGGGAATATACTATGATGGGTATTCCAAATGTAAACATGAAGGTTACTACCTATATAGTTGTGAAATCTATAATGTAAGTATGTTATTAATTCCACATGTTACCATTATGATTTCTGATTTCTATGATTTAATTTAAGAATGTTATGATTTCATGTGGTTTGTTAAAGAGTTTTTGTTTTAAAGGTGAAAAGTTTGATTTTGTGAAAATGTTTTTAGGCGTTTTAAATATTCTTTGTCTAATGATTTTATTCCTTATATTATATCCCTTACTGATCTTTTTATGCTCATCCCTTGTTTTTGAAATGTTTTTCATAGGGTATAAGGAAGATTAAGAGAAAGGAATAATTCAAGAATATTTTTATAAAGAAAAGAAATCTTGTTTTTTAAGGAGTTTCATTATTGTGAAAAACTGGATAGAGTAGAGGTATCTACTTTGTAATATTTGAGATTTAATGTAAAAGTTAGGGCCTAATTCTCTAAAACTAGAAACATGAAAAGATGATCAATGTGAAATAAATTCAAATTATTGACTTAACTCTAGACTAAGTTATGTTTAAGGGTGGGGCCTTATAGTTGGTATGAGAGGACGGTTTAGATAAATTTGGAGATTATGACGTTTTCTTAAGTTATAGGGATATCATCATTGGTTTATAATTTTATGGTAGATCATAAGGTCAATGTATTAGAATACCATTTTGAGGCTTTATAATTTGAAATATTATGTTTACTAATGGTATTTTTGGTGACATTCACCTTTGAGAAAATATGATTTTGATGAAAAATATCTACCACAAAATCATATTTTCTCCAAACAATGAGTATTCAATATGACTTTGTCACACCAGAAGCGCTAGAATAAACTTCTAGAGATTATAACATTCAAAAAAAATATGAACTATATATTTCCCCTATCTTTAGACATTAACCCAAAACCAAAATGGTTAGTACAAGATCATATAATCCCCAAAAAGAATAATCCTTTATCAAAAGAAATACTACTATTAATCTTAAAAATTCAACAAACAATAACCAAAGTTCAAAAAAGACCATTCAATAAACAATTATCCTTATAATTTTTCAAAATAATCCAAAATAATATAGAAACCCAAAATTCAGAAGAATTTGATCACATAGTCTTCCACGATAAATCTAAACATTTATCTCCAAATAAAATTGACTAATCTTAAAGTATAATACTTAAAAGTAGTTAACCTAGTCACATATTCTCCATGATAGGTTAATCATTACCATAAATAACCCAAATATCCATATTTCCATAATAAAAACATAGATTATTCCAAAATAAAATTCATCCATTACTCCTCAAATAAAATCCCATAGTATTCTATTTTCTTTAGGCATATAGTCTTCCAAAAAGAGAGAACATATTCCAAAATAAAATTTATCACTTAATCACCAAATCATTTTCCTATACTAAGGATATCCATTTTATAAAACATAATTTTCCAATTTCAACTTATTCTTGATCCATAAAATAATTTAACTAAAAAGATTAATTCATACTAACTCGGGACTTCATGTACGATAATGGTAGGCTATGCGCCCATGTCGCCCTTAGGTTGTGGGTTTGATTCCCACAAACTTTCCAAATGAAAAGGGTTGTCACCCATCTTGCGGGTTGTCCATTTTATAAAACCTAAAAATAACTCTAACATGTTTTAACCCCAGAAATTATCTTATAGCTCTCATTTTTCATCCCAAAAATTTATAAACCATAATTTCCTCAAAGGTGAATGTCACCAAAAATACCATTAGTAAACTTAATATTTCAAATTATAAAGCCTCAAAATGGTATTCTAATACATTGACCTTATGCTCTACCATAAAATTATAAACCAATGATGATATCCCTATCACTTAAGAAAACATCATAATCTCCAAATTTATCTAAACCGTCCTATCATACCAACTATAAGACCCCACCCTTAAACATAACTTAGTCTAGAGTTAAGTCAATAATTTGACTTTATTTCACATTGATCATCTTTTCAAGTTTCTAGTTTTAGAGAATTAGGCCCTAACTTTTAGATTAAATCCCAAATATTACAAAGTAGATACCTCTACTCTATCCAGTTTTTCACAATAATGAAACTCCTTAAAAAACAAGAATTCTTTTCTTTATAAAAATATTCTTGAATTCTTCATTTCTCTTAATCTTCCTTATACCCTATGAAAAACATTTCAAAAACAAGGGATGAGCATAAAAAGATCAGTAAGGGATATAATATAAGGAATAAAATCATTAGACCAAGAATATTTAAAACGCCTAAAAACATTTTCACAAAATCATACTTTTCACCTTTAAAACAAAAACTCTTTAACAAACCATATGAAATCATAACATTCTTAAATTAAATCATAGAAATAAGAAATAATAATGGTAACATGTGGAATTAATAACATACTTACATTATAGATTTCACAACTATATAGCTAGTAACCTTCATGTTTACATTTGGAATACCAATCATAGTATATTCCCTAAATATATTAGGAGAAACTTTATTGTTTACCTACGTCACGTTACCCAATGCATTGGAGAGCTATCTCAGGCTCACCCACCCTAGGTTTATCACGGAAAAACCCTATACATAATCAATACCCATGAACCAAAACATAATTCTAAAACATAAAACCATATTAATGGAAAAAAATTCCACATTTTCATTCACAAGATATCATTTTAAGATATTAACATAATCAATCTATTTTATAAAAACACATTAAAAACATTTAAAAATAATATTTTTTAATAAAGTATTTCCATACCACATTGAAACTTTTAAAGGAATTAACATTTTAAGACTTTAATGTTCATATAAATAAATCCTTAAAACCATTTTGAAAACATGGACATTAATGAGAAAGGTTTAGAAAAATAAATCATCAAAACATTTAAAATGATATTTTAGTTAAAGAGTCCATTACCACATGAGACAAACACGAATAAAAATAATTAAAGAATAACATTAAAAAATCTTATAATATCCTGAGAATAAGTAGATTCATGATATAATATGCCAAAGGGAAATATATACACCATATAAAAGTGAATTGGTACAAAAAAAATAAGCCTCAATGGAATTTAAATTTAGACTAAATTCATTAGAAAAACTGTATCCTTATATTAAGGATAAATCAATGACATAATTATGTGTGAAAAATATAAATACACCCAATATAAGTGGATATTTAGTGTAAAACAATTAGTGGTAATTCACACTTATTCATGAAAAAAACAAATGTCAGGGATATTTAACTTAATGAATAGAGATTGAGTTAACATTTCCATTACAAAGATCATTTTGTTAATAAAATAAATCGATTATGTGTATTCACTATAAATACACATAAATAAATTATAAATAAAATATAGGATATCAAAATTAATTTCTCACATAATCATATCAGTACATAATCAATAAGTAGAATATTTACCCAAAAAATCAAAATTAAATTTTACTACTGTGAAATCAATAACTGTTTAACCCACTATAAGTTTATGGTTTTATAGTTGTTAACTTTCTCCTGATCATGTTTTCTATCACTCCTCATCAGAACTTGAGGGTTAGTTTTTCTTCCATATCCATGTTTTCATATATTTAATTCTTGTATGTGTTATCTTGGGTGACCATTTTAATTCTATTTAATTTTTTTAAAAGTGATAGTTTTATTGACTATTTTTCCAATATAGAATTTTTAATGAAGTTTTCGAGCCCAATTTTAAAATTTTGAGGACGCAACTACAAAAGGGGGGAATGAGGTAACAACCCATATTTTAATAGAATAAAACCTTTTAGTTTATATTAATATTTATGAATAATATATTAATTTTAAATTAAACAGGACACTTTTTCTAATATCACACTCTGCACACAACAGTGGGTTTTTTTTTCTAAAATCTTACATTGTACACAACATTGAGTTATACCGAAAAATAATAAAATATTATTATTATTATTTTAAATGGTAATTAACACTTAGACATTGGAATGGCAAGAATGATTAGTATCAACTGAATTTTTATGTATTGTTTACACATGATTAGATAATTATTCAATGGTTACCAAATTTATTATAAATCGAAACAAAAACCAATTGAATATAAAGGATGTGTTTTTATGAAAACCTATTTAAAAGAGAAAAATTGTGTTTATAAAATCATATCAATATTTATGTATTTTTATTTGATGAAATATATATGTTATATATTCAATGAAATTTTCAAATTTATCTTATAATTTTTCTAGATATGATATAACAAAAAATTCTATTTTTTCAAATAAAAGAAGTGTTTTTCTAAAAATACAGTTTTACCGCCTTTGGATGGAGAACCCTTTTTAAATATAGTTTTTTTTCAATTTTATATGTTATATTGGAAAAAATAATAATCTTATTTATAATTGGGACATCAAAATTTACTTTGGATGATTTTTTAATATTTTTATGATAACTAAAATGTATTGATAAATAGTAAAAATATGCTAAATTTTAATTGAAAAAAACTCTTTCCATCGAGATAATTTATAAGGTTAAATAATTTTATTTAATGGTTATAAAGTATAAATGGAATATATTTTTATTATTTAATACAATTTTGGTCATTTTAAGTGATTTCAAATTTAAATTGTACATAAATACATTTCATTATTTTGATAGTTTTTACTTTTTAAAAACCCATTTTTTGGTTTTTACAACATGAATTAATTTTAAATTAATTAATTAAAATTATGTGTTTTTAATTTAGAAAAATTAATTCCATATTTGGAATAAGGAGGTCCAGATTTTTTAAATATTAATGTCACGAACCGAATCTGGATGCCGCCAAAACCGGCACCAAACCCAGACCGTGACAAGTCCCGAAGGCCGTTCCCGATCCCCACGGGCTGGCACAAGTGCCCGGGTATCATAAACTTATAATTGGGAACAAATTAACCGAGTTTATAAACTTAAAACGACAAAAGAATCCAATGAAACGAATCTGGATTTTTTTTTAAAAACCAAATAATCTTTTTCAAAAATTCAGAACTGAATTACACAATTTTAAACAATTTTTAAAGACCATTACAAAGGTAAAAACCCAAGAAAATACAGCCCAATAACCTCCACATGGAAAGAGGCACCACCCTCAAGCCATCTCCATGACACTCCATCACGATGGACGGCTAAAAACCCGAATCAAAGGCATAAAACCTGTACCCAAACCTGTGACATAAAATAAGAAAGTCTACTTACACCCAAAGGTGTAAGTAGGGTGTGAGCGAAAGCCCAGTAGGATACCACCTCTATGAGATTCCATGTGATAAACATTTCATGACAAAAAGCATTGCATGTTTTGTAAATAATAAATGCTAGTTACAATTTTCTAAAGGATGAAATAATAAATGAAAACAGTTTTCATGTGAGATAATTTTAAAGGAACAAAAATTTTAAAATAAATGACAAAGCTACTTAATTTTCTAGCCAACAATACCTTATACTGACGGTAAGTACAAAGGATCTAATGAGCACAAGTAATAGGAAATAACCCCTAGGCACTAGCTAGCTGTGGGTCCCAGGTACCTCGTATCTCGGTGAGAGTAACCACAAAAAAATATCCATTCTCGTGCACGAGCCACTAGTAGGGATCATACCCATAACCTAGTGGTCCCCAATCATCATCATCATTGTTTAGTTAGAGTTGTAGGCGTCAATCTTGCTAAGTGAAACTGAGGCCAAACCCCAAGGATTCACTAGCATACTAGTACACGTCCACCCACCTAGATACCCGGGTTTTCCCTTTGTGCTCAAACAAGTTCAACAATCCAAGAAGTATAGTTTTCACATGCAAATATCAATTCCACATCACAAATTAACCAAACAGCCCCATGTACATCACACAAGTCACAAATTCCACTATTCATTCAAATGCATTTTGAAATCAAACTCACACCAAAATTCCCTACAACACTTTTCACATTTCTTTAACACTTACACAAATCCTTTAAATGATTTTATAAAACCATTAAAAGATATTCAACTCAAAAAACATCCCACACACATGTCACATAATACCCTTCTCACCTTCACAATTCATTTTATCAATAAACTCACTCGAAACATCCCACACCCGTGTTTCGCACACAAAACACAATTTAGTAAAACATTTAGGCAATTTATAAAACATTCTAAAAATGTTTGACATCTCAAATCACCACTTTACCATTCAAAAACCCACATTAGGTGAACACACTCACCCAAACAGTACATATACAACCTTTCCCAACTTTGTTTAACAAAATAAAACATTTGCAATTTTTATAAAACAAACCCAAGAGGTATAACCATTGTTTGCACTCTAAACCCATTTCAAACCCCTCATTCAAAACCAAAGTCATAACAATAACAATCCAAAACAGAATTTTCAGCCCTAAAACAATTATTAAAGCACCCCCAAATGTTATAAAAATACATCAAATGATACCACAAAGATACACATGAAAAACACACGTTTTCATAAATCTCCTTCAAAAAGTAAAACACGGTTTTACAACTTAAACTCATTCAAAAAAACCTCTTTTCAAGGACCACATGATAATAAGGAATTAACAAAACAGAATTGGCAGCCCCTTTCAAAACTAATAAATCACTTTCATATGTTATAAACTAAATCCAAACATTACCCCAAGAGTCACACATGAAAAGTACCCAATTTCAAGCTAAAATACAACTAAAAATTAAATGTTTAACCAAATTCATAAAAAACAGTTTTCAAACCACACAAGACAGATTATAAACATACTAAATTAATAAAACAAACAAGCTAACTCATCATAAAATGGTTACACATGGAATCGCCTACCTTTTGAGTCGAAACCCTCAAAACGTGGTGCGAAACCTTAAGCGCACCACCGCCGCACCACAAGGAATATAAATCCAGACCTAGACCACCAAAAATTGACCCAAAAGATACCAAATCAGACCTTAGGATATAACCCTAACTTTTTGACATGATGAACTTCAAGAAATAGGAAATAAAACTAAAAGAGGATGGAAGGAACCAAGAAGGAATTCCCTTACTTGAAATATCTTGAAGAAATCAGCCTCAATCCACCAATATATGAATCTCCAAGTACCCAAAACTGATATTTAGGTCCGAAGGAGTCATATTAGGTCATGTGGGGACTGAAATGGGGTGAAAAGGATGAAAATTGAAGGAGTTATGAAAGATTCATTTCACCTCATCAAATCTGGGCGATTTGAGAAAGATTGAGAAAGATCGTCCAACTCCGTGGGGTATTTGAGCTCCAAAGAGGAAAACGCGATACAGGGAGTGAGGCTGAGGTTTTTGGCTTCGATTGGGAGGTGGAACCACCGAAACACAGTAAAAAACAAATGAGATATTGAAATTTTAAAAAAATATTTTAAAGCAGGAAATGGGCTTACGGGCAGGCCCATTACCTTAATTAAAAACCCAAATCCATCATGATTTGAGATTTCTATGTGGTTCAAAGGGATATGGTGATTTTAATATATTAGGGTATGCCAATTGGGAAGTGGAATGAGTATAAAATAGTAAAAATTTAAGGAGTTATAGAAGAATCAAAATTTGTTTTTAAATCTGGATTTGGGCTCAGGGTTTGGCCCAAATTTTCAAAACCCACTATTTTCAACAAAATGAGTGGTAAACCCCCAAAACAAATCAGGAATGGAAATTAAATGAATAATGAATTTAAAAAAAGTCATGGGTGTGACAATTCTCCCCACCATAAAACTTTCCGCCCTCGAAAAGCCACATCACGGATAAAGCAAAAACCAAACCCAACTGAAAGGCATAAATTGAGTCATTTGCTATGCTTCACCCCCAAAGGTCAAAACACCTCCAGTGATCAATTAAGGAAGAAATAATTCACAACCAAAACATAAACCTCATTACTAAAATTATCAAGTGCATTCATGATTTATCCTAAAACAAAACTCCTCAAACACTATCTGAACAAGGCTCAAGAAATTTACCCAAACAAACAAGAACATCGAACAAGGTTACACTTACCTTGATATAACTAAAAAATTGGGAAATCTCCAATCCCAACGTTTACTCAAGGAAGATGTATGTGGTTATATAGCTCCGAACGAGACTACCCACATCCAATCCAAGACCAAGTACAAAAGTGAGTTACTGGTACAAGGATACACAAATGGGCTCCCCCACCATAAGAGACAACTTATTTTTTTTTCCGAGAAGAATCAAGACACTAACAGGGGAGCCCCGAACAAACTCCCTAGTACAATGGGTAGAATCCCATTAGTAATTTTCAAAATAATATACATGAGACTCATAGTGGTTCTCCCCACCATAAGAACCATCCATCTTAACTGACCAATATGGGCCGGCATAGAAAAACCCCAAAACATAAAGAGTTGGGACGACAACACGGTTAGCCCGCACAGTTTGGGAAACTATGTGCTAACCATGTGGATCCTTATACCTACATGGTGTTCTAGGGAACGGTTACTAATAAGTGTTCACTCAACATGTCTAGAAATATCTAAAACCTTTCCCCCAAACCCAAAGGGAACCAAAGGGGAAAAGAAAGTCATTGGGAGATAACATGGGGATAAGGCCCGCCACCTCTTTCCACCGAACGTGAACAAATGAAGCAAGATGACAACAAAAAATGTTTAAACTATTCTCTTCTCTCATACTAAGAACATTTATTTGTTCAAGGTTAAAAACTGCCCTGGGATTTCCTCTGACTACGTGCCAGCTTCTCTCCGGGACCTATGGCTGGAGCTGGAATGATTGAAGCATCTTCGGCCTCGTAGTTAGGATTTGGAAACCCCCGAATAGAATTTCTTCTTATGATTCTACAAACAACTACATGCAATCCCAAATGGGTTCACCCAGACATAACACACTCCAGAACTCACTTTACCCTAACTTTTAAATTCACTGAAATAAGGGTTTAGAGGATGCAATCACATCACACCCTGCTTCTTCGAGTGAGAAACAACAGAAATAAAGGACACATATAAACACATTTCTCTAAAATAGAGGATGTCGAGATCTCCCAAAAGGAAAAATAATTTCGAAAAAAAATAGACTCACATAATATTGTACAACTTCACCTTCGATGAATTAGGTAGCTTAAGAAACTAAGGTCTCTTTCAACCATCCACAAGAACTCTTACGCAACAAGAGGATCCGAAAAAAAAACCAAGAAAGTAAATGGTGTAGAATCATTCTACAAATCTCATGAAAAGATTCCTTATATTGATCAGCTGGAGGATTTTCCAATGGCAAAACAATCCGTGTTTCACTTCAGTTGTGTACTAAATCTTAATGGGGGAGCACCTTATCCAATGAGAGAACCCAAGGACCCAACCAAGCTGGTTCATTGGTAAAAACATGAAACAAAAAAGATCCAAACTCATTAATGGAACCATCTCAATGGTGTCCCGAATCATATATCATAGGAGACTACTAACCGGACCTTTTTACCCCGCTTTCTGACCAAACACAAACCCAAAAAAAAAACAGTTCGAACAGAAGGGGTTCTTGGACTCAAAACATCCCACAACATCAACATTTTCAAAAACCAATAATAAAAACCATCCCAAACTATTCATCAAGAAAACATGTTTTTCTTTAAAACCATTTCTGAAAAAAAATGGTTCAGCGGTGAGCGTATCCACCAATGGTACCACATGGGCCTCACACATGCATGTTTTTGTGCCACACCAGGCACCCTCCTCATATCCGTCCTGGAACTCATCCAGTCATGCCATCAACCATCTATCATCCAATATAACCCCATGCATGTGGTCACTCATGGAAATACCAAAGGTCAATGCACTGATTTCTTTCAACTTTTCAAAACCAAAACGGTCAACCAACACATCATTCTTATCAAAACCGCTAACCAGGAGGTCGAACCCAAATTACCGCATTAAAAAAAACTTTTCAGAAAGGCACAATCGCTCCAATGAAAACTCACATTCAATTTATTTACATCAATTTCAAAACATCTCATCCCATTAAAAAAACTTTTAATAGTTTAGAAAACTCTAATGGGAACACTTTTTCAAAACCAACTTAAATATAGTTTCTGCTTTCAAAAGAGGTGTAAGAACACAATTTTCCATTTCAAAATAATTCTGAATATTCAGTTCTGCCATTTCATAAATCAAACCATTCCATATTTATTTAAAAATCATTTCACAAAAACATTACACTTCCTAAAACCAAGTCACTTTAAAACCAATGTTCCAAGATTTCAAAACTAAAGAACACCAGACAATGCGAGAGGAAACTAGTTTCAGTGGGTGACTTGGAAATATGGTTGGCGGCCATATTCCAATCACTTCAATGTCACAGAGAGTGTTCTAGGGAATATCCCCGGCTCCACATTTCTTGCCAGACCCTGCGAGCTCATTGAGACCATTAACCCAACTCTCTTTTCATTTCCCCTAATCATCATCAAACCAAGAAAACCAAAAGACCTAGACAAATCCCAACTTCCCCTGGTGACTTGAATTCGGAAATGAGGTGTGGTGATCAAGAACACTACCCATAACCAAAATTCCATGTCCCAACAATCCTAACTCTAGACTATCCCGACTATTTCCCAAATAACATGACTCCAATGGAGCGAACCTCCTTTGATACCATTTTGTCACGAACCGAATCTGGATGCCGCCAAAACCGGCACCAAACCCAGACCATGACAAGTCCCGAAGGGTGTTCTCGATCCCCACGGGCTGGCACAAGTTCCCGGGTATCATAAAATTATAATTGGGAACGAATTACCCGAGTTTATAAACTTAAAACGACAAAAGAATCCAATGAAACGAATCTGGATTTTTTTTTTAAAACCAAATAATCTTTTTCAAAAATTCAGAACTGAATTACACAATTTTAAATAATTTTTAAAGACCATTAAAAAGGTACAAACCCAAGAAAATACAGCCCAAGAACCTCCACATGGAAAGAGGCACCGCCCTCAAGCCATCTCCATGACACTCCATCACGATGGACCGCTAAAAACCCGAATCAAAGGCTTAAAACCTGTACCCAAACCTGTGACATAAAATATGCAAGTCTACTTACACCCAAAGGTGTAAGTAGGGTGTGATCAAAAGCCCAGTAGGATACCACCTCTATGAGATTCCATGTGATAAACATTTCATGACAAAAAGAATTGCATGTTTTGTAAATAATAAATGCTAGTTACAATTTTCTAAAGGATGAAATAATAAATGAAAACAGTTTTCATGTGAGATAATTTTAAAGGAAAAACAATTTTAAAATAAATGACAAAGATACATAATTTTCCAGCCAACAATACCGTATACTGACGGTAATTACAAGGGATTTAATGAGCACAAGTAATAGGAAATAACCCCTAGGCACTAGCTAGCTGTGGGTCCCAGGTACCTCGTATCTCGGTGAGAGTAACCACAAAAAAATATCCATTCTCGTGCACGAGCCACTAGTAGGGATCATACCCATAACCTAGTGGTCCCCAATCATCATCATCATGGTTTAGTTAGAGTTGTAAGCATCAGTCTTGCTAAGTGAAACTGAGGCCAAACCCCACGGATTCACTAGCATACTAGTACACGTCCACCCACCTAGATACCCGGGTTTTCTCTTTGTGCTCAAACAAGTTCAACAATCCAAGAAGTATAGTTTTCACATGCAAATATCAATTCCACATCACACATTAACCAAACAGCCCCATGTACATCACACAAGTCACAAATTCCACTATTCATTCAAATGCATTTTGAAATCAAACTCACACCAAAATTCCCTACAACACTTTTCACATTTCTTTAACACTTACACAAATCCTTTAAATGATTTTATAAAACCATTAAAAGATATTCAACTCACAAAACAGCCCACACACATGTCACATAATACCCTTCTCACCTTCACAATTCATTTTATCAATAAACTCACACGAAACATCCCACACCCGTGTTTCCTACACAAAACACAATTTAGTAAAACATTTCGGCAATTTATAAAACATTCTAAAAATGTTTGACATCTCAAATCACCACTTTACCATTCAAAAACCCACATTAGGTGAACACACTCACCCAAACAGTACATATACACCCTTTCCCAACTTTGTTTAACAAAATAAAACATTTTCAATTTTTATAAAACAAACCCAAGAGGTATAACCATTGTTTGCACTCTAAACCCATTTCAAACCCCTCATTCAAAACCAAAGTCCTAACAATAACAATACAAAATATAATTTTCAGCCCTAAAAAATTTATTAAATCACCCCAAATGTTATAAAAATACACCAAATAATACCACAAAGATACACATGAAAAACACATATTTTCATAAATCTCCTTCAAAAAGTACAACACGGTTTTACAACTTATAGTCTTTCAAAAAAACCTCTTTTCAAGGACCACATGATAATAAGGAATTAACCAAACATAATTGGCATCCCCTTTAAAGACTAATAAATCACTTTCATATGTTATAAACTAAATCCAAACATTACCCCAAGAGTCACACATGAAAAGTACCCAATTTCAAGCTAAAATACAACTAAAAATTAAATGTTTAACCAAATTCATCAAAAACAGTTTTCAAACCACACAAGACAGATTATAAACATACTAAATTAATAAAACAAGCAAGCTAACTCATCATAAAATGGTTACACATGGAATCACCTACCTTTTGAGTCAAAACCCTCAAAACTTGGTGCGAAACCTTAAGCGCACCACCGCCGCACCACAAGGAATATAAATCCAGACCTAGACCACCAAAAATTGACCCAAAAGATACCAAATCAGACCTTAGGATATAAACCTAACTTCTGGACATGAGGAACTTCAAGAAATAGGAAATAAAACTAAAAGAGGATGGAAGGAACCAAGAAGGAATTCCCTTACTTGAAATATCTTGAAGAAATCAGCCCCAATCCACCAATATATGAATCTACAAGTACCCAAAAATGATATGGAGGTCCGAAGGAGTCCTATTAGGTCATGTGGGGACTGAAATGGGGTGAAAATGATGAAAATTGAAGGAGTTATGAAAGATTCATTTCACCTCATCAAATCTGGTCGATTTGAGAAAGATTGAGAAAGCTCGTCCAACTCCACGGGGTATTTGAGCTCCAAAGAGGAAAACGCGATACAGGGAGTGAGTCTGAGGTTTTTGGCTTCGAGTGGGAGGTGGAATCACCGAAAAACAGTAAAAAACAAATGAGATATTGAAATTTTAAAAAAATACTTTAAAGCAGGAAATGGGCTTACGGGCAGGCCCATTACCTTAATTAAAAACCCAAATCCATCATGATTTGGGATTTCTATGTGGTTCAAAGGGATATGGTGATTTTAATATATTAGGGTATGCCAATTTAGAAGTGGAATGAGTATAAAATAGTAAAAATTGAAGGAGTTATAGAAGAATCAAAATTTGTTTTTAAATCTGGATTTGGGCTCAGGGTTTGGCCCAAATTTTCAAAACCCACTATTTTCAACAAAATGAGTGGTAAACCCCCAAAACAAATCAGGAATGGAAATTAAATGAATAATGAATTTAAAAAAAGTCATGGGTGTGACAATTAACCTTTATTTTTTGGATATTATGAATAGTAACTTTAGTAATTATTTTTATTTACCTTGGTTAAAGGATAAATTAGGTAAATAAAGGTAAAAAATAATATTATAATAATATAAAACTACCATAACACATATCCTAATCATATTATATGAGATATTATCAACCATGGTCATCCTTAGGTAGATTTTAGGACCCCATGGAGCAACTTGTGTGTGATAATGACATGTTATAGGAATTAATTTAAATAAAGAGAAATATTACATAAACATATATCTTTTACTAAAACCACATTATTATAGGGTCCTATAGATGATATATTTAACTAAAAATAGTAATTATAAACAAAATAATATTTAATACATCATGTAATTTTATTTATAATTTTTAGAAATTAAATAAATAAATTTATTTATGACACAATGATGATGTAGTGATTACCTTATTAATGAAAGATTTAAATAAATGACAATATAAATATTAAAATAAATGTAATTTTAATATTTTTACCCCATAAAATAATTTTATGAATTATATTGAAATTTTATTTTTTATTTAATACCTTTTTTATGTAATAAAGTTGTTATGAATTTGTAAAAAAGTCATCAATGAATAGTGTCCAAAATTGACAAAATTCCTAACTTAAAATAAAAAATAGTTTATTAAATGATATTAAATTCCTACAAATCTAATATTCTAAAAAATGGTTAATATAAGTCCAAATATGTCATAAATAACTTTTTTTGGGTCTTCTGACATGATATGGTAACTACATTAACCCACAATGTGTAAATAACAAGGCATCACTATAAGATTAAAAAGGGTAAAATAAGGGGTAAACCGAAAATATAGGGATAAAAAAATATTAAAAACATATCTAAAAATTATTTAATGATGTGTATTAGAACAAATATTTTATAATAATAGAATAAAATTATTTTTGTACGATTTGAAATTGATAATCAATTTATAATAAAATAATATTTCAAGATATTCCTAAAGTGCCCCTCCTCCCTCTTATAAAAGGCCACCACCTCTACCCACTTACTTACACCTCTCAATCCACTCATATAATACAAATTCTGATAAAATAATCTCCCAAAATCCCTCATTACTTCTAGAATCCTTACCTTGAGTAGAAGAAAATTCAAAAAATCATTTTGTCTCAAATCAAAATAAGTTACCCGATTAAGAGGTAATATCTTCTCTGAAGATCCTTTCTTTTATTTTCCTTATTCACTCTATATGCTCTTATAATATATGGTTACATAGAAAAACTAGTATAATAAATATACTATGATTTTTTTATTATAATTATTTTAGCTACAATTTCACACACCTTCATCTAATGGATACGAACACACTGTTTCAGTGTACGAAGATATACTGGCTCATGAAATGATGATTGTTCAATTTTCTCCCACCACATCTCATGGTGGCCATTATGACGACACTGTTTCTTATAAGATATATATATATATATTATATTTTCTCTATTATTATGTATTTTTTATTTACAACATACCTTTATGCTTTCCATAATGTGTAAATACGATAACTTCATTTGAGGAAGTGTGTACTACCGCCCCCTCAAAGTGATATGACTCATTAATGTCAGAAATGGAACGTATAAAGGATGGATGTAATGAAAATATGTAGCATATATAACATATATATTATAATGTAATAATAATATACCTATATATCATTTATTTTCCAATCCTTTAATATGACAAAGAAATGAAAGTAGTGTTCATGCGTACGTACGACCTACCATCTCCATGAATGGCGCATTTCATTTATTATCTCCAAATGCTATGGAATATTATAAATACAAATATAATGGATATATATGATATTTAAATCATGAATATAATTATGGATATTATTGAATTATGACCATAAAGACAATTTTAATCAAAATAAGTTCATGTTTGGCTCAAGTACCAATCGTCGACAAAACGTCTGATATAAACTCAAATAATTGACTAATTTATATAATATGGTAATAAGTGATATAAAATGAATAATAAACTTTATAAATGTTCTAAATAAAGTATAAACTATCCGAATTTAATTATTCAGGAAATTAAAGAACGAACAGGACAAGTCGGGTTCAAGGTAAAGGAACCTTTCGCCCTCCTCTTTTAGTCAAAGATGTCTTTTATGTCATGTATTTCAATTTAAATTTTATTATTTTTGGATATGTTATTATATATCATTATTTCATTCCATTTTATGTCCAAGTTATGAGATAACATTTCATCTCTCATCAACTCATTTTATGAATTTTATATGACGTTGTTAGGTTTGTGAATTTTCGTAAGGGAACTTCTTAACCCAGTTTCCATTCTTTGGGTAAATATACTACTTCATGATTATGTCATGATATGATTTTGTGAAAAATGATTTTTTGTATCATATATTGTATTTATAATTTATTTATGTGTATTTATAGTTAATACACACAATCTATTTATTTTATTAAAAATGATCTCTATAAGGGAAATCTTAACTCCCTCTCCATTCATTGAGTTAAATATCCATGACATTAGTTATTTTTTTATGAATATGTGGTAATGACCTCTGATTGTTTTCCACATAATTTCCACTTATATTGGGTGTATTTATACTTTTCACACATAATTATGTCATTGATTTATCCTTAATCTATGGATCTGGTCTTTGTAATGAATTTCATATCAATTTACATTCCATTGAGTCTTATTTTTTGTTATAAACCAATTCACTTTTATATAGTGCATATATTTCCCTTTGACATATTATTTCATGAATATCCTTATTCTCATGATATTATAATTTATTAATGTTATTATTTAATTTTTATTTATTTATTTATTTCTCATGTGGTAAGGGTATATTTAACTAAAACATCATTTTATATGTTTTAAAGATTTATTCATCTAAATATTTCTCATTATTTTCCATGTTTTAATTTTTTAAGGAATTATTTATATGTACATTAAATTTTTTAAATTTTAATCAATTTTAATGTTTCAAAGTGGTATGGGACACTTTGATTCAAATATATTCTTTTCAAATGTTTTAAATGTTTTTTAAATGGATTAATTAGGTTAATATATTGAAATGATATCTTGTGAAATAAAATGGTGAAATGTTATTTTTCCATTAAGTTGGTTTTATGTTTTAGGATTATGTTATGGTTATTGGGCATTTATTTTGTATATGGGTGGTTCTGTGATAAACCGAGGGTGGGTGGGCACGAGATAGCTCTCCAATGCACTGGGTAACATGACAATGGCAAACGATAATGTTTCTTCTAAGAGATTTAGGGAATATATTATTATGGGTATTTCAAATTTAATAATTAACGTTACTCCCTTTGTAACTGTGAAATCTATAATGTAAGTATGTTATGAGTTCCACAAGTTACCTTTATGATTTATGATTAATATGAGTTTATTTAAGAATATTATGATTTCATAAGGTATGTTAAAGAGTTTATGTTTTAAGGGTGAAAGTATGATTTTGTGAAAATGTTTTCATGGGTTTTAAATATTCATGGAATAACAGTTTCATTACTTATTTTGTATCCCATAATTATTTTTTATACTCATCCCATGTTTTTGAAACGTTTTTTATAGGGTATAAGGAAGGGTAAGAGAAAGGAATAATTCAAGAATATTTTTATCAAGAAAATAATTCTTTTTTAAGGAGTTTTATTATTGTTAAAAATTGGATAGAGTATAAGTGTTTACTTTGTAATATTTGATATTTAATGTAAAATTTATGTACTAATTCTCTAAAAATATGAACCTAAAAAGATCCTCAATGTGAAATAAAGTTTAATTATTGTCTTAACTCTAAATGAGTTTTGTTTAAGGATGGGTCCTCATAATTCTAATGCATGTAATCTAAAAATCTATCAATTATGTGGTGTCATGTATTCTTTTATTTGAATTTTTTTATCTAAAATAAATCTTGGAATTTATAGATAATATAAATGGATTTTGATTCCAAAATATCTAGTTATTAATATTAAAGGACCCAAAAGTATATGGACACAAAACACCTTCTTGTTTAATTTTCCTTTTAGGTAAATCATTAAAAAAAATATAATAAGTGGTATATTTATTGTGGATTATAAAGGAGTATGAGTGGTGATTTCTCAATTTTTGATGCTCTATCCAAAGATGATGGAGGCCATGTCACATTTGGTGACAATTAAAAAGGTAAAACCATTATATTTGGATATGTGGGATATCCAAATATAGTTTTTATAAAAAAATTCTTCATATTGAAGTCCTTAAGCACAACCTGATAAATATTTCTCAACTTTATGATGAAGGTTACTTTGCATATTTCTCCAACAATGCATGTTCTATCTTTAAAGATAGGTCTCTTAAATTTAAAGAATCTAGAACTACATTTTTTATGCACTAGATATTCATCCCCAATGTAAATAAAATGTAAATTTTTTAGATCAAAAATTCAATTAATCTTGGATTTGGAATAAAACATCTAGAAATTATAATGCTTATTCCATGATGAATCTATCTTAAAGGAATTTGTTTTTTGATTTTACTCATATTAAATTGGATAAAAACTAAGTTATTCATGTCAAATTGTAAAGAATCATAAGTAATCCTTTAATAAATTAAATAGGTTTCTATATATAATCCACTAGAACTTATCCATATGGTTTTTTTTTGAAAAATATAGGATAGAAATACTAGCAGGAAAATATTTTATTTGTGTTTTAATTGGTGATTTTTATATATTTACTTGGTTTTTTAAATATTAAATGTAAATCCTATTATATATTTGTTAAATTTTTTACATTTTTGAAAAATGAAAAGGATACCAAAATTATATCTTTAATAAGTGACCATGTGGGAGAGTTTGAAAATAATGTGTTCAGTTCATTTTTACCAGAACATGGTATCAAGCATATGTCTTCTTCACCTAGGAAACCTTAATAGAATGGCATTATTGAAAGGAGGAATAAGAATTTTAATGAAATATCTGGGACTATGTTATGGGAATATGGCATGCCCAATTATTTTTGAGAAGAATCCATTACCATAACTTTCTATGTCATAAATAGAGTTCTAATAAGTCCTATCATAAAGAAGAAACCCTATGAGTTATGGAATAATAATTAGACAAAGGTTGGATACTTTAATGTTTTTGGATACAAGGTTAATATCTTGAACACCAAGGATAATATTTGTATGTTTGATCCAAAATCCCTTAAAGGAATCTTCTTAGTATATTTTACTACTTTAAAAGATTATATATTTTTCAATAAAAAGTCAAGGATTGTTGAATAATATATCATTTTCATGTGTGATAAAAGTGATCGTTTTGATCATGAAAGCAATCAAATAAAATAACTAAGTAATTATATGAAAATTTTGCGACATGAGACTCTCTTTAATGGTGAAATGAATGGTGACTTAGAGCATGATCAAATACAAACCTATCCTGAAAAGTTTGAAACCAAGGAACCTAAAAGTGTGCTCCCAAGACAGCCTATGAACCTCAAAAACCATCCTTTAGAATTTTTTATAGGAATATTAGATAAGGTGTTATGACTAGAATAAGTGTTATTAAGTTTTCTTCATTTCTAACCTAGATTTAAACTAAAACCATAAAAGAAGACTTATGCGATGAGAGTTGTATCATAGGATTGAAATATGAAATAAACATATTCAATAGATTTTTTTGAGAATTAGTTGATAGAACCTATGATTGGCCTTATATTGGAAATAAATATTAATTTTGAAATAATTATGATAATCATGGTGTGATAACTAGAAACAAGGATAGATTAGTTTCAAAATATTACATTAAATAAAAAGTAATTTATAATGAGTAAACCTTTTCACCTATAGCTATGTTAGAATCCATGAGAATCCTTTTAGACTATGTATCTCATATATATTTTAAATTATATAATATAGATGTAAATATAATATTTTAAATGGATTCATTGTAGAGGTAGTTTATATTGAACAAAATCTTGGTTTTGAAAATCCCCCCTTTTCAAATTCTGTTTTTAAACAAAGAAAAGATTTATATGACCTCAAAAAATACCCTAGAGCTTGGTGTGAATGGTTAAGAACCTTTATATTTCTCAAATAGTTTTTATATGGTATTTTTATACCCCAATATATTTATGAAAAAATTCATCAAAGGATACTTTAATAGAGATGATGGATGTTGATGATGTTATTTTTGGTTCTACAAAAAAATGATTATGTAATGGGTTTTCAAAACTCCTGTAAAAATAATTTTAAATGAACATGATGGGTGATTTAAAATTTATTCTTGGTTTTCAAATCTATTATTGAAATTTTGGAAATGTGTTAAATCAAATTAAGTACATAAATGGTTTATTGAAAATATTTGGACATGAAAAAATTAATACTTATTCTACTCTTATGAGTTCAAATAGAAAACATTATTTGAATGAATTTAGAAAACCAGTATACAAAAAGATGTATAGGTGAATTATTGAGAGTTTGTTCTATCTAACTACTAGTAGGAAATACATTATTATTTTAATATAACTTTGTTTTAGGTTTCAGTAAAATCCCAAAGAATCTCATTGACATATTACAAAATGATTTTAAGTTATTTAAATGGAAATGTATCTCTTTATTTAATTTTTCAAAAAACCTCTGATTTTGACTTAGCTTCATAATGAAATTTATATTCTATTGGTTATAGTTTATATAGGAAGTTAACCTTAATAACCTTCCATTTTCTTATAAATTCCTTAGTTTCATGGTCTATTAAAAAGGAAAATTATATTATACTACCAAATTTTGAAACTGAATATATTGCAGATGGATGTTTTTTTTTGCATAGGTAATATAGATGAAACCGATCCTAATGTATTTTGGATTCAATTTTAATCATTTTAAAATTAAATTTTATAGCACAAGTTCTTTAAATATTTCTAAAAATCAAATAATTCATTCTAGAAGGAATCATACTGATTTTACACACCATTTATTAAGAGATCAGCACTAAAAGTTGATATCTATTTATAATTAATTTGTATATAAAATCAATTAGATGACATTTTTACTAATCAATTGCCAACTGATCAATTTTATTTTATTAAATTTTAATAAGAATTGTTCAATTTTAAGTGATTTATTTCTAATTTTTAATTTTATTAGTTTATAAATTGAAATTTTTTTGTTAATATTTCATTTCATGCTTTGAATTATTTATTTTATTTCTCAAATTATCATAAAGTGACATGGTGCCTTATTATTTTTCACCGTGGTTATGAACATTTATATATCTCAAAATAGAAATTAATTTATACCTTTACAAACCTCATAATTTATTCCTCATCCTCAAACATTTCTTTACCTTTTACCTTTGAACATAATTTCATTTTGTTCGTCAACCATGAGAATGACTAAGGGTTCAGATAGTGCTTATTCGAGTAATTCAAAGAAACTAAAATCTTTTTGGAAGTTCTGAGTGGAAAAAACAATCGATTTCATTCGGTTGGATTGCACATATATTCTTTTAAATAACATAGTGAATTTGTAATGATGAGAGTTCATATATGATAAAAGCGCACTAATTTTTCTATGAGAATGAATGACACAAGTTCTACTCGAGAGAAACATTATTTTTTGGTGAAAATAAAGACCTAGTAACCTTGAGAGGTAATAATAAAGAGACTTAAATATCTTTGGTCAAAATGGAAATAATATTTCTCTATCTACAAGAAGGGAGAAATGATTTTAGTACCTCTCTATCTATGATTGATGAATTCGTCACTCTATAGATTACTAAATCTCTTTTTAGTTCTCTTAATGTTGAAAATAAATCCATTAATGATCTTGACATAGAATAAATATTTCTCATAATGTTTATACAATAAGTGATTTTCTAGAGGAATGGTTAGTTCAAGAAGATTTTCTTTAATGATTTTTCATTATTGTATAACTTTCTGATAGAGAAGTAAGTTAATATTGTATACTATATGCTATATTATCTATTACATACTAAGAATAAATTATTATGTTTTTATCCTTTTGAATGGTGTATAACTTTGATTGTTGAGAAATCCAATGTAGGAATTTTCAAGTTTATGGGTACTAGATTCCATGGATCGGTGAATCATAATGCCGACATACTCCGAAGGAGGGGATACTTCTAGAGTCCTATGTACAAGAAGTTGTTTCCTATTAGATATAGTGAAGATACTAAAGTGGACCCTATAGTTGCTGATGGGGAGAATAATGAAGAGGATTCTGGTGCTCCTGCAATAAGTTCTAAAGGAGTTATTGAAACAGTTGAGGGGGATCCTTAAAGAGAAAGTGTTTTTGTTATACAATAAGAGGAAGTTACTGTAAATGTTTAATTGTAAGAACAAAATGACTATATATATATATATTAAAATTAGAATATGTGTTCAAGTTTTTATTTGTGATGAAATTAGAATTGAAGATGATGGTATGGAAGATGAGGAATCTCAAGGAGATTACGGTAGGGAAGATAAAGTTATTTCAGAAGATCAATATGAAGATGATCCATTTTTTATTCCAAGTCCTATAGAAGTAAATCCTAGAGAAGGTGTTCTTGAAGGATTATTAGTTAAGACTCCTTGTTCTTCTACTCAAGATGAATTAGATACTTCTATTTCAATCCAATAGCACTGAGAAAACTCAGCTATTTGTAGTTCTTGTCATGACATAGAAACTTATATCCATGTCGCAGCTAGTTCGATTACTACAATAGATCCAAGTCTATTTTCTCCAAATACAATTTTAGGATCTGATGAAGAGGACACAAATAAACCTGAATAGGTAATTAAGAAAAAATTGGTCCAGCTGCACCCTCTTTCAAAGAACTGGTTCTTGTTGAAGCTACTTCACTAGATTATAGGGAAAGAGAATAATATCATTTTTAGTTGAACAACAATGACATTCTGACCTTTACATGTTGTATCTTTTACAAGTTTAGTGATCTCAAAGGGAAGGTTTATAACTTGAATATAGTTCTGTCTAAATACAAAATATAAGTTCAATTTATTAAGGGGAATTAAATTTAAAAATATTATATGGATGATTTGAGGAAGATAATAGTGTCCCATTTTGAGTATTTCATGAGGATACCAACCTCTCAACCAAAACTAATATCAAAGATAGATTTTTATTGATTAAAAATAATTATCCAATACTTTTTGGATACCTCATAGATATCCCTAGATATTGGAGTCAGTAAGGAAGGATCTACATATCATGCTTCTATAGGAGACAATATGGAAGTAGTCTCTGATTCCTTTGACACCTTGACTGCACGAATTGCATCCATACAATGTGATTTTATTTCACTATAATATTTAAAATCTAGCAAGAGGTATTTAGCTATTGAAATTTGATGTATACCCTTTTTTCCTCAAAAATACAAGTTTTAGATCCCTCAGTTAAATAATTGGATAGTTTTGTTTATGAAAATATTCCTTTGATCAAGGAGACATAAGTCAAGACTTCTAATGACACAAGTTTTATCATATCAGGTATTGAGAATATGACCAATTCACTTTCAAATAAATTCAATACATAGAGGATAAGATCATATAGATTCACCTATTGGTTATCAAATATTATTTGTATGATTCTTCCTCAGAAGAAGAATATTCTTTTTCAGAGATGAGAGAGTGGAATACTACCTCCTTGACCAAGGAAGTTATTATGGCGACAACTCCTTAGAAAGTTCCAATTATCTCTTCCACAAAAATAATGAACATAGTTTCTATAATGATCAGATATATATGTTGAAGTGTCTTATTCTTATTTGGGAAACAAATTATTATATAGAGAACTTTATAGCTACGTTGGGACATAAATTTTGGAAATAATTCACTACCCTACAAGACTTCTGTTAAAGAGATCCTATGAAAAGAATTGATATGTGTGTGGATATTCTTTTTCACTTATGAGGAAGAAATCATCTAATTCCTTTTATTAAATTTTAACATACTAACATATCTTATAATCTTAAAGAAATATTTGATCCATTGTCTTTCTATGAAAGGGATAATTATAAGTAAACATCTACACCCTCTCCTCCTGAAGCCTCTTATCATACTTCCATGACGTAAAATATTTTCCCTCACAGAGAAAGATATGAAATTGAAAAAACTAAATATAATAATATTGGAATTAGGGATGGTAAAATTATGAATCTCCCATATGATAGATTTGTAATTGGTGTACTATCTATTTTTAAAGTTTTTATAGGTGCTCTCTCTATATCCAGTATATACTCCTTGTGACAAGCCTACCCAAGTCAAATTAACACTTCACTCAATTTGGCTCGACATAAGGCCAAAAGAACATTCCCAATCGCCCTAGGATGGAGAAAATAACATGGTTACTATAGAAACCTTGTATTAACATATATGGATATTATATCTTTTTAGATGAATATTCAGCACATTAAAAAAAGTACATGCTTGAAGACCGTAATTGATTAGTGTCTTTGGAAAAATGAAAAAAATATTCTAAATTAGTGAGAAATATTCAATGTTTCCCACAAATAACTTCCCATTTAGTAGTTCTAATTAAAACCTTTCTTCAAAACATAGGGAAAGAAAATATAAGGAAGGTGTGATATCAGATGCTTAATAAGGGTAAATAAAGGAGATACATATGCATAACATGATCATAAGGGTATAAGAACATGAGAATAACATTTAAAGATCATACCCTACATATCAAAGATCTTATACATAAGTAATGTAATAAATACTGACAGTTCAAAAGACATGAATCATAAGGGAATCAAGTCCATAATCCATGAGACTATAATATAGGAATAAGACCTAAAATTTGTGGAAAACACATAAACATATAAAATGATTTACATGGTAATCAAGTTATAACGTCCAAGGACGTATTAGTAGTACAGTTTCACTCTCCATACCATTATGGTAGTCTGTGATTACTCCATTGACCATATTAGTAGTCACGGTTCACTCCCAAGGCCATCTCAGTGGACCAAGATCTTTACTGAACTGAGTTCACTCCCCATTCCAGCCATGTCTATCTCATGAGATATAAATGTTTACCCAATGAATTTGAGAGAGATATAGGTCCAACCCATTTCATAATGAAATCAAACATACCTCTTCCAAAAGATCACAAACAACCATATCATAACCAATGAAATGAAATGGGTATCATAAACACGTCATTATATCATAACCTGTAGAAAAGATACAAGTTTCATAATTATTTCACCAAAGAATAACCCAAGAAAATAAGCGGGATTCATAAGCATATAACCCATAAAGGTGAATTGAGTTTCATAAACACATAACCCATAAAATAGAAATGAGTTTGATAAGTATATTACCCATGAAAGATAAACATGTTTTATAAACATTTAACCCTTGAAAGAGAAATGGGTTTTATAAACATATAACCTGTGAAAGAGAAATGAGTTTCCTAAACATCATTCCATAAAAACCTAAACCACTCAGAGAAAGAATTTGACTATAAACCTTGGATCATATCTCCAGTAAAAAATTAGTAACACAAATTAATGTCATCTTAGATGAAATACAATTTTTGAAAAATAATTTCCTGAGAAAATATACTTTCTTCTTTAAAAAAATAAATTTTAAAACAAAAAACTTTTTGAAAAACATTTTCGTTGAAAATAACCTTGAAAACTTATAAATGAAGCTTCAAAACATTTTGAAAACCTTTTTATATGAATTTTTTTAATGGAATCTTAAAAACTTTTTGAAAAACTTTTTCTTTGAAAACATATAAAGGAGGATTAAAAAAATTTTGAAAAACTTTTTCTTTGAAAATATCTTGAAAACTTATAAAATAAGATTTGGAATCATTTAAATACTTTTCTATGAATTTTTTTTAAAAACATATAAAGGTAGATTTTAAAATCATTTAAAACAACTGTAAACATAAAATATATTTTTGAAAACATTTTTATTTGAAAATACTATTAAAAAAAATGAATTTACAAAATATTAGGATTTTTTTCTTAAAAAGGAATATTTTATGTTAGAAAACAAAGATTCAAAGGAAGTATGGTTATGATAGTGGATAAATCCATACATGATAATTATTCCTTTTTGCACTGTAAAAAGTTTAGAAAAGTGTCTTAATGAGAAAGCAACAAGAAGATTAATTTTTAAAATTTTTTTTATTTAAATGAAAAAAGTATTTTAAAGATAATAGGAGAATTTTAGAACATTTTGGAATTTATTTTTTTTATAAAACATGGTTTTTATGGAATATAGTTTTTCAACCAAAGAGGGAGATAAAGTTGGATTTTCTTAAAAAAATGTTCTTCATTGTCTTATGTACCAAAGAGTGGAAAAAATGGTACTAACACATGAAGATATCATGAATAAACTTATTATATAAAAATTAATTTGTGTTCTTGAATGGTGGATCATAAGTTTTCATCAATGAAAGAATAATCATAAAAACCCTGATAAGCAATGAGATTGTTGAAATAAACTTTTACCACTTGGAAATTTTGAATCATACTTCCCATGTAAGAAAATGACATTACATGAAGCTTAAAATATCATGAAAATAAGGAGATTCAATATATAACATTTTAAATGGTAGTGTATACACCTCATATAAGAATATAGGTTCATAACATGACATGTTTTTCAAAGAAGGCAATTTGAGGCAAAATTAGTTTGCCGATTTGGTAACTTTTGAAACATAAACCCCATGAAAAAAATAACATAAAATGGATATTTAAATACCCATAAATTTAACTAAAAGAATCATAAAATATATCCATGTTCAGTATATACACCACATAAAAGAAAATAAGAGGTGAACATGGCATGCATCTCATGAAAAATAAAAGTGAGATGAGAAAACCCTTACCTTATTTATTGAATCTCATAATACTCATATAAAACTCCTATATAATAAATATAAGTTTATTAGATATATATAAAAGAATATTATTATTATATCTAATAATATATATTATTTTTTATAACTTTATATTACCCATTTATTAACAACTCCATGTTAATGTTATTTTTGGGGTAATATCTACTTTGTTTTTTTCTTATGTTTTGGCTTGTTATTATTGATCCTCTTACTTAGATCCATATTTAATTATTTAAAATATGTAAAAAATGATATAAATATCACATATATTTAGAATATATGTTCTTATAATACTCAATAAAATATATAGATATGAATTGGAAAATGCCGCTCATAGAGACAGTAGGCCATACATACACATGAATTTTTTTTCTATTTTATTGTCATATTGAATTAAAGAAAATAAATGAAATATATGTATATTTATATAATATAATTATTATAACTTCCCATGGCCTCTCTTCCAGACTCAGTGCTTGAAAATTCTCTTTAATTTTATTTATTAAAGTAAACGAACAATTACACAACACTATTTACACAAATGAGGACCTTTTACTAGTTTAGGTTTTGAAGGATTAGAAAACACCTTAAATTTATCATAATTGAACAAAAATTAATCAAATTCTTAATACTCTACCACATGATAACTCCAAAATCAATGTGGTTTGAAATTGAACTTCTACGATACCTGTGAAAAATCATTTTAAAACAAAGGGTGGGAATTCAATTGCCCAATAAGGGGTTTTGAAATCATTGAAACACTATTTAGAAAATGTTTCTTTTAAAATAACTTATTATTAAATAACCTTTTAATTATTTTTAAAAACATAATGAAAAGTTCATTGAAAACACTAATACTTTAATACTTTGAACATATTTTCACTATGAAAATGATTTTAAAATAATGCAGTGAATTTTAGAAAATATTAGGCAAGATTTTGAAAACAAAAACATTTTGGAATCATGAACCATTGAAGGATATCTTGGTCTTACCCACTTGTTGAGGGATTAGGTTCATTCCCCAACACCCTAATATATTTACAATGTTTAAGTGCCAACTGTTTTGAAAATAATTTTAAGATTTCTTTATGTATATGTATATTTTTCACTGGGATTTCATACTATAAAAACATATAAGCATTATATATATATATATTACATACACAGAAACACACACACACAAACACACACACACATATATATTTATATTAAAATAATTCATCGTTGTTACTTATGTGTATACTTTCAACGGAGTTTTTAAAACATAAACAAGTACTAAATGATCATACACTTGCCTTTGTATATAATGTATAAATTCAAATATTCTTTGAAAATAACTAATGAGGCTTGGAACATCCAAGTCTCTTGAATTTATAGTTTTTCATGGATGGTTAATTGGTTCCAAGTACTTAAATTATCATTCATAATCTCATAAAGATTCCATTTTTGAAGTTGTACCGATAAATGGGAAATTATTTCAATGCACAAGCTTACTTGTACATGGATTTATATATACATATACACAATAATAATGTATAAATTGTAATTTATAATCATTAATATACATACAAATTCATGATTTATAAATGAAATTCATTTCATTAAATTATATATATTCTTATACATTATTTTATTAAATTAATTAATAACTACCAATAATTTATTCAGGAATAGTTTAGAAATAGTATGCCATTGAATAATGAATATAACATATGTATCACTTATAAATTTTATATCATTATAACAATGGAATAATTATTTAATGTGTTACATACATAATTGAAAAACAAATACATATTTAAACACATATTTATACAACATTGAGTTTATAATACCTGTAATAAATTCATGTTTAAACAAAACTTCAAGAAATTATAATATCTGTTACAACAGATTTATTAAAAACATAATTAGTAAACAAAAATACAACCATGAGTTAAAAAATTAATTAATATTTAAAAATAATCCATTTCAATTATAATATGAATATTAAAAATAAATACTCATTCATTATAGGTTATGAAAATAATTAAATTTATACATATAATTTGTAATTATAACTCAAAATGAAAGAATGAATTAAAACCCTATAAAGTAAGTTTGAAAATAAATCTCTTACATAATCATACATAGTTGGTTATAGATACATAAATATGTATATACATAAAAATTTAAATTTTCAATAATAATTTCAGAAGAAAACATCACTTTACTAGAATTCAGTAGAAAATGAAGAGAAAAATAAGTTTTTGAAAAACAAATAATTGACCTTATAAAAACATAAATCAATTACCTTAATTTAGAAAATAAATTTTATCCTATAAATTTTAGATATGATAATCATAAAGCTAAGAATAGATTATATATATATATATATATCCCTTACACAAAACCATAAAATAGAGATTATAACTTCAAAGAAATAAACAAACCCACTTACATGATATTTTTAGACCATTACAACAACGTTCTTCTTCCTATTGTTTTTGCTAAAATTATCATACTCTCCCAGGAAGGGAAGGAAAGGCTACGAAAGGATACTGCCTATCATGTCCTCTTATATATGTAGTACCAAAATGTTGGTAGTGCAGAGCCAACACTACTCATTAATTCTAGCCTAAGGCTATATTTATAGTCAATGTTACTGTTTAATATATAAGTATTTTATTTAAAATTTGATGAAAAAATTTAATTTGTAGATTGGGTATCTGCAATGTATCTTGTAATTCAATTAAGAAAAAAATCACATAGAAGATTCAATAAAACAATTCTCACATCATGAAATAGACAGATGCAAATAAAAATCGTAATCGTTGACAAAAGGATATATATACATTAAAAATACTACAAGTTTAAAGATGATAAAATTTATATGAAATCAAGGAAAATATTAAAAAATGGATGAAAATAAGAACCAAAAACAAGAAAAACCAGTAGACTTGATAGAACACACAAGTTGAAGAAATATCAATTCATACAGTTAATACACCGATAAAAATAAGAGACAAGATCTAGGATAAGATTTGATAACTAGAAATCAAATATGTGAAAACCTATATGTATATCGAGACAAAGTGATGAGATATCTAGGACTGAATGTCGTTTTACCCAGAATCTCATTTGGATCCTCTATGCAACTCAGATCTGGTGTGCGATGACCTTTGAACTCAATCTCAGATATAGATCTGGTCATGTTGGTTGGCTTTGACCTTGAATCCAAATGTGAAAACCCTAAACCGAGCTCAGACTCATTAATGAAATATGGACTATAGAAGACTATCAGAACTCAGGTCATCTCAGATCGACACCCTAGTCTCTCAGTGACGAACCCTTCTCCCCGATCTTTGGCTTCCTCCACGTTCTCCCCAAACAAAGCCTCCTCCATGCTGTCAGGTTTTCTCTACTTGAAACCCTATACCTCACGACACCTCTCATCGAAACTCTAAAACCTGAAACAACTTTCATTTTCATTTTTTTAAATTTATCTCATTTTAATATATATATATATATCATATCATTTCATTGTATTTAATAATTTGTTAATTAATAATTTTTAAAATATCATAATGAAATATACTACATTAATTTTATAATTTAAAAGAATACCCATATATTTATAATTATATTAAGTTTCATAATGTTGGATTTAAGTCAAATTATGAAAAATATTATTATAAAATTTTAGTAATTACTATCTTACTCATTATAATAATTCATTAAAATATGATTATTTTATTTAATACACCTAATCCATAATTAGAATAATTTAGTATAAAATAGTCCTAAAACACATTATTATTATGAAATATATCTATTTTAAAATATATAAATTTTAGTAATTTATTCATTTAATATAAATTTCATAATTAAAATTATTTTATCAAATAAATTAATACAAAAATATTCTTTCAAAAAAATCAATACAATATTTTTTATATAATATTATTTTAAGATTAAATTGAAATTATACCGTAGTCATAATATTTATTTACAAATTTTACTTTATTATAATTACTAACATTGAATTAATAAAGTTACTAATAAAATAAATAAATATTGTATTTCAAACTTGGGGTGTTATATTCTCCCCCCCTAAAATGAATTGCACCCTTGGAATTCATTCACCAAATTTAAGAAAATTATCAATTTTCATCTTTAGAATTGAAGAATTTCTAACGTGACATTGCTATCTAAAGAAAATTCTTATGTGATGATTTAGTTCTGCTCAAAAGACAACGTCTAATCTCCAAATATGTCTAGAATATTCCTATGATAACAATTATAATGACTCGTGCCCGAACTTCCAGACTAAGTGCTTAAAAATGCTATGTAATGTTTTTTATACAAGTAAATGAACAATTACACAACACTATTTAAACAAATGAGGGCCTTTTTCTATTCTAGGTTTTGATGGATTATAAAAAACATTAAATTTATTAGATTTGAACAAAAATTAAATAGATACCTACTATGCTTCCACATGGTAACTCCAAAAGTGAAGCAGTCTGAAATTGAACTTCTAAGATACCTGTGAAAAATCATTTTATAACATAGGGTGAGCATTCTATTACCCAGTAAGCGGTTTTGAAATCATTGTAACACTTTTTAGAAAATATTTATTTTAAAATAACATATTATTAAATAACCTTGAAATTATTTTGAAAAAAATCATGAAAATATCATTGAAAGCCCTAATAATTTAATACATTGAACATATTTACACTTTGGAAATAATTTTAAAATAATCCAGTGAATTTCAAAAAATATTAAAAAAGATTTTAGAAACAAAAACAATGTGGAAAATTGAAACATTGAAGCTATATTGGGCCTACCCACATGTTGAGGGATTGGGTTCACTCCCCAATGCGATTCCATATTTACAACATTTATGTGACAACTTTTATGAAAGTAATTTTAAAATTGCTTTATGTATATGTACATTTTTCATCAGTCCTTTATAATTTAAAAACATGTAAGTTTTTATATATATTTTACTCAAACATACATATATACATATATATACATATATATACATATATATATATATTAAAATCATCCCTCACTATTACATATGTCTATAATTTCCCTTGAGTTTTTTAAAACATAAACAAGTATAAAATGATCATAAACTTGTATTTGTATATAACGTATAAATTGAAATATTCTTTGAAAATCACTAAATAGGATAGGCACATCCAAGTCTCTTGAATATAAATATTTTCATGGATAGTTAATTGGTTCTACGTACTTAAATTCTCATTCATAATTTCACAAGGATTCCATTTCTGAAGGTTATATCGTTAAAGGAGAAATTATTTCTATGCACAAGCTTACTTGTACATGAATTTATATATACATATACATAATAAAAATGTATAAATTTTCATGTATAATCATTAATAGATTTTCAATGTCATTATTTATAAATGACATGAATTTTATAAAATTCTAGATATTCCAAACCATTATTTTATTAAATAAATTAAAAATTACAAATAATTTATTAATGAATAGTTTATAAATTTTATTCCCTTCAATAATGAATATAACATATGTTTGAATTATATATTTTTTGCTGTAATAACAATGGAATAATGATTTAATGTGTGACATACTTAATTGAAAAACAAATAAATATTTAAACACATATGTATAAAACATGGAGTTTGTAATACATGTAATAAATTTACGTTTAAACAAAACATGGATAAATTATAATATCTATTACAATAGATTTATTAAAAACATAATTTGATAAACAGAAATAAAACCATGAATTAAAATGTGAATTAATATTTAAAAATAATTCATTTCAATTATAATATCAATACTAAAAATATATACTCTCTCATTTATTGTAGTTTATGAAAAGAATTAAATTTAGATATATAATTTGTAATTCTAACTCCAACAAATAGAATAAATTAAACCCTTATAAATTATGTTTGAAAATAAATATCTAACATAATCATACATCATTGGTTATAAATATATATATATGTGTATAAATAAAATGAATATTTTCAATAATAATTTCATAATAAAAATTCCCTTTACTTGAATTGTAGTAGAAAATGAAGAGAAAAATATGTTTTTTTTTAAAATTTCCCTTACATAAACATAAATTAATTAAATTAATTTAGAAACTATTTTTTCTCATACAAATTTTTGATTTGATAATCATAAAATTGAGAATAGATTAAATATATATATATAGCTTACTCAAAACTAGAAAATAGAGATTATAACTTCAACGAAATAAAAAAACTCCCTTACATGATATTTGAAAACCATTTACCCAACTTTTATTCTTCCTATTTTTTCCACAAAAAATATCATACTCTCCTAGGAAGGGATGTAAAGGCTAGGAAAGGCTAATTCCTATCATGTTATCCTCTTATATATGCAGTACCAAAATGCAGGAAGTTCAGAGCCAATGATACTCATTACTTCCAACCTAATTCTCTATTTATAGTCAGTGTTACTGCTTAATATATAAGTATTTTATTTATAGCTTGCTGATAAACTCTAATTTTTGGATTGGATATCCACAACATATCTTCCTAATTCAGTTTAGAAAAAAATAACACTGAAGATACAATGAACCAATTCCCGTATCATGAAATAGACGAATGAAAATAACAACTGTAATTATTGAAAAAATGATATATATATATACATTGAACATACTACCGGTCCATATATGATTACAAATAGATTAAATAAATAAAATGATTCAAAAACGACTAAAAATAATAACTAAAATACAAGACAAACCAGTAGACTTGATAGAACATGAAAGTTGAAGAAATCAACAATTCATAGAGTTAATACACTGAGAAAAATAACTGGAAAGATACAGGATAATATTTTAAAACTTGAAATTAATGGTGGGAAACCTACTTTTAAATCAAGACAAAGTGAGGAGATATCAAAACCTAAATGTTGTTTTCCCCAAAATCACTTGAGGATCCTCTAAGAAACTCAGATTTGGTGCCCGATGTCCTTCAAACATGAACTCGGATCTAGATCTGATCATGTTTCTCATCTACGACCTCAAATCTTAATGTGAAAACCCTAAACTGAGCTTAGACTCGTTGATGTCGCATAGCCTATAGAGGACTCTCAAAACTCGGATCTACTCAGATCAACACCCCAGGTCCTTGCGGACAGATGCTTCTCCCCAGTCTTCATCTTCCTCCATGTTCACCCAAACGAAGCCTCTGCCATGCCCGAGGTTTTCTCTTCTCAAAACCCTGTACCTCACGACACCACTCATCGAAACTCTGAAACCCAAAACAATTTTTATTTTCATTTTTTTAAAATTTATTTTGTTTTAATATATATATATATATATATCATCTCATTTCATTTTATTTTATAATATGATAATTAATACCTTCTAAAATATCATAATAAAATATAATAAATTAATTTTATAATTTAAAATAATACTCATATATTTATAATTATATTTTGTTTCATAATGTTGAATTAAAGTCAAATTATAAAAAATATTATAATAAAATTTTAGTAATTACTATCTTATTCAGTATAATAATTCATTAAAATATGAATATTTTATTCAATACACATAATCCATAATTAGCATAATTTAGTATCAAATAATTATAAAATACATTATTGATATGAAATATATATCTTTTAAATTATTAAAGTTTTAGAAATTTATTTATTTAAAATAAATTTCGTAATTAAAATTATTTTATCAAATAAATTAGTACTAAAATTTTAATTTTAAAAAATCTATATAATATTTTTTATATAATATTAATTTAATATTAAATTGAAAACTATACAGTTGTCATAATATTTATTTATAAATTTGACATTATTATAATTACTAACATTGAATTAATAAAGTCACTAATAAAATAAATAAATCTTTTATTTCAAACTCAAGGTGTTAAAATTATTATTTAATACATATCATATAGTTTCACTAACCCATCCTTAATACATTCAATTTATAGTGAGAATGAATCACATCTCTTTAAAGAGGCGGTAGTCAACACATCCACAAATGAAGTAATCATATTTAAAAAAAATGGAAAGCATGAAGGTATGTTTTATATAATTATTAGAGAAGAACAAAGAAATAATAAATATCATATATATAAAATATGAATAAAGTTTCCATCATAATTCCCACCCATGATAGGTAGTAAAATAAAAATGTGAAACATTGTTTCATGAGGCGTTAGTCCGCCGTACACATGAATGGTAAGTTCAATACCCATTAGATGGAAGTTTGTGTAAGTATAGTAAAAACCCATAGGATGAAAAATATAATTATATTTATGATAATTATGTTATTATATAATCATGGAATTATAATAGTTTAGGGGTTGTAGAAGGAAAATAAAACAAAGGATCTTGAGGAAGGATGTTTCCTCTTCTTTGGGTAACCCCTCTTGGTTTGCACCAAAGGAATTCATGGGTTAGATTTTTAAAAAAGATAGGATTCTAGGATTAGTGTAGGGGTTTTGGGAGATTATTTAATCTGAATTTTTTTAGACTAATGTCTTTAGAGTTGTGGATTATTGGGAGGGGTGAGTACCTTTTTATAGTGGAGGAGGAGTGGCACTGTTGTAAATTTTTTAAAAGGGAATTCCACCCACATTTTTACCATTTAAAGTGGCTCCAATAATGGTAAAAATTAGATAAAAGGGATTTTAGGGTTTCAATATTAATATAAAATGACTTTTTGAAATGTTTATAGGTAATTTTGGGCCTTATATTTAAGCCTTAGTGATTTATTAAGCTATTTTTTATCTTAATTGCTGTAATTAATTTTAATAAATTTCACTAATATTTTGATTCAAAAAAAAATTAGAATTATTATAAATTTTAAATAATTATGATTAAAAATATGAAATACATTTTCAAAATTTTAATCAAATAATTAGAATAAAGTAATTAAAATTAATCTTGCAGACGAGACAATAATGCAAGGTTTAAAGCGAAAATGTCTAAAATTCTGAAATGTTTTTATGTCCAATTTCTTTTTTAAAATTGTTAAAATGAAATAAATTGTAATAGTAGATTTATAATTGATATAATTATAATTTAAAAACAAAATAAATAATAATTTAACTATATAAATAAATTAGATGAAAAAGTAGTTTGAATTAAAATTCAGTGTTTTTCACTATTCATGAAAAAATGAATCTTTTGAGAAAAATACCAAAAATTCACCATAAATAAAATTTGATATTAAAATTAAAAAATTAATTTTATTTTTTCAAATAAAATTTATAAAAGTGTTAAAAATTATATTTAAAATGAGTTTACAATTAAAAGGTGGTAAAATTACCTTTTAGAAAAATACATATTTTTATTCATAAAATTGGGTTTATTCTTTTCTTATACCTATTAAATATATGGGATGAGTATCAAGATTATTTATTGAACAGATAATATATAAATTTTATTGAAAACATTAATCAAAATTCATTTTTTTAATTTATTGAGATAAAATTGTGTTTGTACATAAAAAATAGTTTTCTTAGAAAAGTAATTTCTTTATTTTCAAATAGTTCTTACATTAACTTATACTAATTGGAAACCAAAAGATTTATTTAATTCCCAAGTGTAAATCATATTTTTCACAATTTAATTAATCTTATTCATAACATCCATTTTAATGGATAGGTTATATCTATAAAATATTTTAATAATCATATTAATAGTATATTATTGTTCTGTAAAAACTTAACCTTGTGTGTAATGGAAGCTATCAAATGGACTGAATATTGTGTATAATACAAGACATAAATAGTGTTAAATGCATAAAAATATAATATAAGTGTTGATTATAGTGAAATATAAACTTGGTGTTTTATATATCGCAATCCAAACATAGAGATTTTATATAGGAAAACTATATTTAGTGTTGTGTGAAATGAAAAATATCAAAAAGATTAAATTAAATCATTTTTTTCACAAAATATCAGGGTGTTAAATTTTACCACCCATTAAAATTAATTTCTCCATTGAAATTATTCTAGGTTAATAAAGGTTTAATAATTTTAATTTTCATTCTTAGAAACTGACATCATAAAAATGAATACAAAAACTTCCTTTAATGTGGGAAAGTTGGAAACATAAAGGTTACCCAAAGTAACTCATAATTAGGTTTCCACATAGGAGAGCATAGGTTGTGAGTGATAACATGAACAAGGAAGAGAAATATAACTATCAAGTCATGAAAAATATTTATAGAGAAAATGGATTGGATAAAGTTAACAATAACAAATCCATAACCCAAAGAGGCTTGAAAAATATCACTAGCGTCCTAAAAAATGATGATAATTGACAATATATTTTTTCAAGACCATTTTTTTATAGTTGAATAAACTTCATGAAAATATATACTTACCTAATTTCTGGAAAACCATAAACTTTTTTGTGCCTTGATAAAATTCCACTTCATCTTTTATTCTAAGAAATGAAGGTGAATTTGTCATTAATAAAGCATTAATAGATCATGAAATCCATAAATAAGATGACTGTTCATTCCATATATCTTTATCACAAAAAATGGTTATTAAAAGTTATCATATATGCATAAATACTTATATGGTGAGATAATACATTAATATTTAAAACCTCATCTGAATTTTTAAATAAACCATTCCATAAATGGTTAACTTTATAACCCTTTTGAATAATGTAAGGACAAAAATTTAGAAATAAGGTCAACAAATTCCTCAAAAATAACTTATAATTTATCCCCCGTATATCATAAAGTATCTATTGGATGTCATATACAAAATTTTTGAATACCTTCATCATGTACTCTGTTGAAACATGGTAATAACCTGAATTACCAAAAATCCTTATTAAAAACATGTATGTTTTCTTATTAAAAAGTTTGTTGGATATATTCCTTAAGTCATTTTTTGTAAACTTTATCAATGATATCAGAAACCATAAGTAAAAAAATCCAAAATTAGTTGTAATATAATAAGTACCATCCAATATACTTATTCATATCCAAGATATCTTTATCCAAACATCATTATCTTAACATAAGGAATATATTAATGGTTATAATTTTCTTAATCTTCTGTTTCCCATGAACATTACATTGAAATTAAACCAGTTTTCTAGTCCATAGGAAACTTTAACATATTATTGTAAATCCTTAGAAAATAAAATTTAAATATAAAAATACTTACATATTTCACCATTATTATAAAATACTTATTAAATCCAAATACCTAAAAACTTAGATTATTCCACTTTTTCCTTAATCCATTAACAATTATACCTCATCATATTACTTAATACCTCTTTCCTTTCCTAATTCACCTATAGTATCATCATCATTTTCAATATAAACATTACTCATACTGCCTTGATGATTCTCTTCAAGACATTTCCACTTGGGACATTGATTTTTATGATGACCATTCATTCCACACTTAAAGCATTTAACCTTTGATGATGTCTTAGGGAGTCCAATATTCACATCTATTGAGTTAACTGAATTTTTCATATTTCTATTGCAGTTAATTGATTTTTTTCTATCTTTTATAGAGTTAAAATATCTTATTGTTCCTCTACTATATTCAATTAGGTGATTCTTTCCACATTCTTTACATAAAGGAAACTGAATTTTCTTTCCTCTATGGTCTCCATTACCCGAACAATCACCAGACAGCTTCATTATCTTCTTTGGTGAGTTGAAGAGTTGGTTAAGGTATACATTTTTATTCATGTTCTATAAAAATTTCTTATGAATTATCACACCTTCCATTACTCCAGTGATCATGCCATTTGATTGGTTATCAGAAAATTGTCCATCACATTCATTATTAACCGAGTTCTTTCTGGTTCCCACCATTGACTAAAAATAGAAATCATAGTGTGAGTAGAACTTATCATAGTGGAAAACAACATAATTGTGAAAAATCACTTATAATATGTCTAAACTATGACACCTTATTTTCAATCTATGAAACACTAGACCTATCCTTAGAGACACTTATAGAAATATACTTTAAAATATCCCTAAGGATCTGACTATAGTTTTCTCATCCTAGTTTCTAAAGGATGACTAAACATTTAAATTGATACCAACTATATAGAAATTGGATTAACATATATAGATATTATATCTTCTTAGATGAATATTAATCACATTATAAAATTACTTTCCCAAGGACCATAATAGTTCAGTGTCTTTGTAAACATGAAAAAAAATATTCTAACTTGGTGAAATATATTCAATGTTTCCCACACAGATCTTTCTATTTAGTAATTCTACTTAAAAAAATTATTTATAACCTCAAGAAAGGAAACATAATAAAGGGGTGAGCTCCAATGTTCAGTAAGGGTAAATAAAGGAGATATAGAAGAATAACATGAGAATAAGGGTATGAGAACATAATAATAACATTTTATGATCTTACCCTGCATATAAAAGATCATATACATGAGTTATGGAATAAATATTGGCAGTTCATAATACATGAATTATAAGATAATAAATAGAATAATTCATGATACCATAACATAGGAATAAGACATATAATTTGTGGTATATATATAATAATATAAAATGATTTCCATAGTAGTAAAGTAATCACTTACAAAACCATTTTATTAGCATGGGTTCACTCCCCATACCTTCTTAGCATGACCATCTTTTTAGTCATGGTTCACTGCCATAACCATCTTTGTGGTCAAGGTTCAATCCCAAGACCATCTTAGCGGAAAAAATCCTTTACTAAATTGAGTTAAATCCCTGTTCCATCTATTTCTATCTTAGGATATATAAATTTTTACAGAATTAACTTGAAGGAGATATAGGTCCCATAAATCTCATAAGGAAATCATACATATATGTTCAAAAAGATCATAAAAATCATATCACAAACCATTAAATGAAATTTTTATGATAATCATGTCATCATATCATAACCAGTGGAAAAGAGATAGGCTTCATAATCATTTCATCAAACAATTACCCATGAAAGGAAGAGGGTTTCATAGGAATATAACAAATTAAAGTGAAATGGGTTTCATAACCATATATCCAATGAAATTGAAACTGGTTTCATAAATATATTACCTATGAAAGTGAAACTAGTTTCATAAACATATAACCTATGAAAGATAAATTGGGTTTATAAAAATACCACCTGTGAAAGACAAAAAGGTTTCAAAAACATTAATTCATAAAAACCTAAACCATTTAAATAAATAATATTAAAGGAACACTTGGATCATATTCTTAGTAAGGAATGATTAATAACAATTGATGACATCTTAGATGAAATATAATTTTTGAAAGATAATTTCTCAAGGAAAATATAATTTCTTCTTAAGAAAATAATTTTTAAACCATAAATCATTTTGAAAACCATTTTCCTTTAAAATAACTTTGAAAAATTATAAATATATCTTGAAAACAATTTGAAAACCTTTTTCTTTGTAAAATTATAAAGGAATCTTGGAAAGATTTTAATAACTTTTTTCTTTGAAAACTTATATAGGAGGCTTGAAAATATTTTTAAAACCTTTTTCAATAAAAACAATTTCAAAAACTATACAAGAATATTTGATACAATTGAAATCCTTTTCTTCGAAAAAAACCTTTTAAAAACATATAAAGGTAGATCTAAAAATCATTTAAAAAACTTTTAACACATGCTACATTTTTTGAAGACATTTTTCTTTAAAAATAAAATTAAAAATAATTTTGGAATTTTTTTATTAAAAATAATTTTTTTAATCTTTAAAAGGAAGCCTTAATGGAAGGATGGTCATGATGGTGGATAAATCCATACATTCCAAACATTTTTTTGTTATAAAATGTTTAGAATTGTGCGTCGATCGAAAAATGACAAGAAGATTAATTTTGTAAAACCCTTTTGTTTAAAAGGTAAAAATGAATTTTAAATATAATACAATAATATTTTATTTTTTTTCAAAACATTTAAAAAAAATTGTTTTGAAGGAACACAAATTTATGACTGAGGTGGTAGATAAACTTCGGTTTTCTTAAAAACACTTTATTAATTATCTTAAGTACCATAGATTAGAAAAATGGTATTAATAATTTAAGATATCATGAATAAAAAAATGAGAAGAAAGATCATGAATTTTCTTGAATGTAGGATAATAATGTTTCCTGAATGAAATCATAATCATAAATAATCTTGATAAATGATTAGATTGTTGCAATAGACTCTTACCACTTGAAAACTTTGAATCATAATCCCCATGTAATAAAATGAAATTACATGAAGCATAAAATATCATGGAAAGAAGGATATTCATGAGACAACATGTAAAAGTTTATTATATAAACCTTTTATAAGAATATATTTGCATAATATGGAATGTGTCTTAAAGAATTTAATTTGAGATTAGATTTCTTTACCGATTCGGTTCCTTTTGAAACATAATCCCCATGAAAGAATGATCATAAAATGGACATGTAAATCTGCATAAATTTAATTATAATAATTATATAATACATCCATGGTCAGTATAGACACCACATATAAGAAAATAGTAAGTGAAAATGGATTGTGTCTTAGGAAAAATAAAAGTGAGATGAGAAAACCCATACCTTATTTATTGACTTTAATGTTTGTAATGATTGTGTAGCTATTTTAGTTTTCATGCATATAAAAAATTTATTATCAATTTTATTTCTAATTGGTAATAGTTTTTTTATATCATTAATTTAAATATAGTTTACATATCCTAAAAAATTATTCCATAAATCAAAATACTCTTGTAAGTGATAAAAAATAACAATTTTATTTAATTTGAACAATATATCTTATAAATTCAATTTTCCAAAAAATATCTCACACCTATATAGATAAATTGATTTTTCTAAAATATTATCTTTAGCCTATTATTGTTTTACAAGATCCTTAAAACAAGGTTTCTTCAAAATTAAAGAACATACAAGGTATTTTTTAGAGTAAGGATCTTTCTAGAGGTAAAATATAGACCCACCACACCATTACCTTATCCATTTATGCTTATAGAGTTTCCCATGTAGAGGGATATCTGATCATTAGTTTATTCGATTATATTGGAGAGAGATTTATTATTGTACACTTGTAATGTTAGACTATAATTTATTAACCAATAAGATCAATATGCTAGTATGTTATCTTTTTTAGGATCATGGATATAAATTTCTCCTTATGAGTTTTTTCCATTTTTATTATTATAGAGATAATGATCCAACTTATAGTTTCACATATTTCTTTATTGGTAGAATTAACCTTTATTCTTTTTGAATTGTAACATCCCTTTTATATGATATTTTGTAATTTTTTATCCATTGGGAAACTAATTTGGAAAAAATCCCTCCACTATAATTACCTTGGATTTATCATCAATAAGTTTATTTACCTCCTCATTCTTTTTATATCCCTCCTCAATTTGAAGACTATTGAATTTTTTTAAAATTAATTATATTCCTTTTTGTATTTTAGATAATGTTTAGTATTATTCCATGAATTATATAGATTGTATATGATAAATGAAAAAATGGTGGAATCTTCCAAGGTCATCATGTTTTTCATTAAATATTGTAAGATATAGTAGATTTCATAAAATTTCTCTATTATTGATTTACTATCTACAAAATTTTCTGAAATAAACTTCATTAATAGGAACTTATTTCTCACCACATCCCCTGTGATGTAAATTTTTACCAAAGAATCCCAAATATCATTTTTCATTGAAATGTGTTGATATGGGTTGAATAGGCCATCTATCGGTGCATTGAGTATGTGTCCACGACACATGTGATTACCATTCTCCCATTTTTTCCTCATGTAGAAATCTTGGAGTGTATCATCTTCAACTGTGTGGGAACTTTGAGACAAGTGAACATAAACCACTTTGAGGGGTTCAAGTAGAAAGTTCATGCTCTTTTACCACCTATTGATTTTTTCCATTGAATATTATTACCTTGATCATGTTTTTTTAGCTCCTCCATGTCCATGTTGATAGGGTTATACTCTTAATATTATTAGGGATATAGGTGGGTAAATATATATATATAATATTTTTACTTGGGTGTTAATATTTGGAGATCATCAAAGAACATTATGATGTCACTCTTCATAATATTATATTCACCCCCAGAAGACTAGTAGGATAATGGGTTGTAAGAAAAAACTCTTTAAAATAAAACAATGGCTCACTAGTTTACACTTGTAATTTGTATAGTGAAACCCTTGATGCGACTTTGTAATCAAGATAACAGTGAAAGATATTTTTTTTGTGCACCAAAAAATTATCTTTGGTTCTCGGAGAAGACAGGGAGAGGATTATCAATTTGTAAAGGTATTTGGTGTGTTTGGAGTTGATTAAATTGTTTTTCCTTCCAATGGTGACTTCATTTTATAGGAAGGGAAGTACCCATTTGGATAATATATAATACCATTTCTAAATTGGTAACCATATATTCTGTAAAGACATGAATTTTCCAAATTTAATTCTATCCATTAGATCCCATCTAATTGAATAAGTGTTCCAAATCGCACCAGACCACCTAATATATTGTCTATTAAATCATGATTTGTCAATTCAATAGTCCAGATCAAACCCATTTTTTAATTTTTTTTCAACCCACCAGAAATAACCTTTATGGATTAATCTCAAACTATCACAACCAACCATCCTATATAAAAAATAAAGGCACTTATAAGAACCTCACACTAATTTATTGTGCTAAGTTAAAAGTGTTCCATCATAGTGACACGTTATATGGTTGTGCATGTGTGGGTACAAATACACTGATAGTGTAGTTCACCATCCCCCATATAATTATTACCTCTTATATTATCATTTTAAAAAATTATAAAAGTGTCCCCCCTAATAAGGGGTACCCCACTCCATTACAAACTTTTAAAGGGGATTCCAAATTATCTTTACAATTTAAAAATTAAAATAAATCCAATTTAAATATTTTTAAAACCAAAATAAAAATATAGTAATTAATTGACTCTTTCTACAAACATAGTTAATGAATTACCATCATAGTGTATTAAACTCATATTATTTTACTCAGTCATTTCCTTGCTCTAAAATGTAGAAACATAGTCATGTTCACCTTTTTTTAATTTAGTCTATATTTCCCCATATTTAATACACTTCCCCACATTATGCTTTGGTAGGGAAATGAAAATTTCAATAAAAAAAAGCCTTACATAATTATAGAAGAATATAGATAAAATACTGTGGTTTTAGATTTATTTTATTTGGCTCTATCTATACCCAAATACTATACGATCATTTATTGATGATTCCCGATCTACTCCCACTAGAGGCATGATTGATCATACTTTATTACAAAATAAACATAATTTATATCTAAATAAATTTCCATTTCCCTATATATTAGTTAAAAATAGTTTCTTTATTGATAAAATGGTGTCATGATAGACTACCAATCACTGAATGATTGGACGTGGTAGATGGATATTTAGACTAGAAGGGATTCATGATAACATTACTTCATTCTATGTTAGGATTCACATAGGGAAACAAAAATATTATCCTTATATAAAAAATGAGGAATGAAAATAGAGGTTAAAAAAATTAATTTATTCTAATAAAGAATATCTACAAATATATTATGGGATCTATTTACAACTGAAGAATCCATTCATTTGAATAAATTTCAAAAAATAAAGTTAATTAGAATAAAATAAATTAAAAAATTATAAAAAAATGTATAAAAGAAAATAATTTACATTGGTCAGGGAATGATTAAATAAAATAAAAACATAAATGCACAAATCCATCTAGGAGGAGTTGAACCCTTGACCACATAGATGATAGAAAAGGATGCAACCAACTGACCTATGCCACACCGATAAAGAGACGAACCAAAAATGATAAAAAAATTATTTTCTTATTTTAAAATCATTTTAATTGAATATTTAAAATTACTAAATATAAATAAATATCCAATACTTTAATCAATAAATGAGAAATACAAACTTATAATGTGAATTATATAAAATAAAAATATTTATCTATTAAAAATAAATATCAAATTTTTAAAAAAGTGTATAAAATATATATATGTCAAAATTATAAATTTATTTAACTATGATTATGATTATTATTATATTTTTTTTGATATGGGAATTTCATTATGAAATAGATTAATATTATTTTATTTATTCATAAGAAAACATTATGAATAAAGGTTAAATATATCACATAATATCAATGCCATTATATTGCAATGATAACCATAAGAAAATATCATAACTAGAAGGTAAAAATCAGATGGTTCAATATGTCTTACCAATACCACAACTACGGACATAATTATAATAAAAAAACAAAATATTATAAACTAGGTTTCCAATTTGTAAAATAAATATAGATAAGCATCAAAGAAAAATTAATAAATTAAAATTTTAAAATTTAAAGGGTATATATAATTTTTTAAAAGAAAAAATGACCATCATAATGTATAAGATTTTCATTGGAAATATATATTTTAAAATAGTAACTTGGGAATTGAAATAATAGAGTGAAAATTAGTATTTTGTGGTTAAAATGAAATAAAATAATTTATTTCACTCATTAAAGTTTTTAAAATCACAAACCATTGATGAAATCTCAAATACAATGAGTTTAATACATGTGTAAATATTTTTGAATGAATTCTCCGGAATCATGTTTTCCATGGCCTATATTCCCAAAATATTATACAATTTCTTAGTTAAACCTATAAATAACCACAACCTAAATCCATAACCCACTATTATAATTTATATTTCCTCTTTTGATTTATCTCAAATACATGATGTTATAGTTCCCTATCCAATTTGGAGAAATTTAGATATCTTAAAGGGCTGGTTTAAAAGATAAGAAAACTCTAAGAATTGTAAATATTCCCATTCCTCTCTCTTTTTTCCTATTTTAATTATTTTTTATTGTATATTTTAAATATCCAATGAATATACTATTATGATTCTACAAAAATTTTAATATTTGTTTATTTGACTTATTGTCTAGGGTAGATTACTCAATGCCTCCAATTTTACACTTTTCTTATGTTGTTACGATAATGAAATAATCCATTGATTCATGCTCTATTAACCATAATTATATGTATTTTTTGGGATTTAAAAATGAAATATCAAAAAGGTAATCAATCTATAACTTATTTTATCTTTCCTTATTATCAATGATTCATTCTAATAACTTCTCTACCATTACCTTACAATTTACTTTTTTATAAGTATAGTACTTGTCATCTTAATCTTTAAATCTCTCTATAGGAGATATTGAGGAATTTTAGTATAAAAGGGTAGTTATAGGTAAGAGGGGGCACTCATTCGATATAAATTTTCTTAGAAAGAACACAAATCTTATGGATTCTCTACCAAGGATATGATAAAATTTTTCCCTTGACTTCTCTTTTTATAGAAACACATTTGACTGTCGCACATATAATCCTAATATATGAATAAATTTTAATAAAATTGTTTACCACATGCCTCACATCACGATTACCCTCTAAATTATTATTACAATTGAACCATATTCACCTTGATATCCATACTATTTGATTAACAAGGGAAATATATTAATATTATCATATATCTCTTTATTATATATGGTTAACATTGTAAAGAAAATCATTGATTATGAAAAAATTTAGTGATATTTTCTCATTATTAAGAATTATGGTATGTATTTATTAGCAATATTTTTCTCATATAATTTAATTTATTGAAAGATTTATATAACCTGTTTGGTCTAAAATTTTATCACCTCTTAGTACATTGGTAGATCTCATAAGACAACTAAGATATATTAATAGGGGTGACCTTATACTTTTTTTATTATAACTTGGAATATGAATCTTTTATATATATATTTATCGTGTTATATATGATTATAAATTAATTATATTAATTTTTTATGTTTCTCATGTTGATCATTTATCACTACCATATTATATATTCCATGATAATGATTCATATAGACTCTTTAACATGTTATCCCACACTAAGTGTCTGAGATCACCTTCAATTAACCATAACCATTTTTATAAGTGAAATTTATAAAATTTGAATTACCTTGAGGTGAATTTATGTGTAATTTGAATTGGGAGTTTATATTCTAAGATAAGTATTTTTAGGAATTTTTTATTTATTAAATGGAGGTTTTGAGGTGTCAAATTTGGAGTAAAATACTCTATAAGAAGTCTCGGGCTTAGAGTGTTTAACCCCCAATAAAAGATGTAGTAGCCCCCCAAACAAAAGTCTCCTGGGGTACCAATATACAATCATTGAGGAATGCCATAACATTGTGACCACTACTATCATACCACACTCGGTAGAAGGTCACAAGAAACCAAGCGTCATGAAAAAATTCAGTAGAGGGTCAATAGAAGTTTGGTAGCATTGGGGGTTGTTTTTTAATTTTACTTTTATTAATTATTATTTTTTAAATATTAACTAAACAATACCATCCCTCACTTATTACATGGATGAGGGGGATCTAGGGGCACAAGAACACCCCAAATCATCTCCTACACTTTCATTTAGATCCTTAAATTCTTGGATAATCATTGATCCATTAGTTTTTATTGAATCATAGAGGTGAATCTAAGTATGATTCCACTTCTTTCTACGATTTGTATCATTGTCTCTTACTATTATATCTAAAATACTTTTTTTAGTTTTTCTTTGCTTCTTTAATATTAGGTACTTGAATCTAAATCAAACAGTGATGGTTTTTTGTTTGATCCTTTTATTCTATAGTCGTTGGTCCCTTTAATTTCTCTTTATTTTAATTAATTTTCATATATGATGTGACAAAAATATATGGTGATCAGGTTAATATGACCTGAGACTTGAATGATAGAGCATGTTTTTCCTTAATGAGGGTGAGTTGGGTCCCTTATAACCTTGATTGATGTGAAACTTCAAATATACCCCAATCTCATCATTTCCCATTCATTATGTCAAGGTAAAATCACTATATATTATTCAAAATTAAAACCCATAGAGTGTTTAAAATTGAAATAATTTCTATATAAAATTGTGATGTTTTTGGGATTTTTTATTATTCAAACACTAATGGTTTATCAAGAGTTGAACACAACCTTAATTCTCATTGGTATATCCTTTAATTATATCAAGAGTTTAATTTGGTATTAATGAGTGAAATATGAACTCATATGAATGGAAAATATCAAAACAATCCCATCATTACTTTTTATAATTTAGTAGAGTATTGTTTGACTCTCTATAGATGGTTGTAAATCACTTCTGAATGATGGATTCAGTTAGGTTGGATGATCTTGAGTTTGTGATAGTGAGTGATGTTGTACTTCCCTATGAAAGGCCATAGTGAGAGAATATTATGATGGAATTTTTATAGTGGATCTTACCTAGGGAGTTTGGATACAAGAAAGGTATAAACTTATCATTGTAGATAAGGATATTTAAGAATGGGTGAGATTTAACTTTTTAAACTATGGATGTACCTAAAGTTAATTGAGTAGTGACCTCTTAAGAGGGAAGGGGGTGGGTGGATTCCTTCTTTAAAACTAAATTATTTAATCATTTCTTCTTAGAAAGGTGAAAATATATTTATGGATGAAGTTATTTTGATTATTTATACAAAATGTTTTTCCATGCTACCATGTTATTTTTATTTGGTAGAGCATGTTATATGTCATCACTTTTCATGGGATGTTTTGATTCCTAATATTGTGGATAAGGTATTTTCCACATGCATTGTTTATTTATATTTTCATGTATATGGATTCTGATATATTATATGAGATACATGTACTTCCCTAGGGATAAGGTGAGAAATTTATATACTAGTTATGTATTTTTTTGTTAAACATGATTGTCTCCACATGACATGTATATTTCTTTTAGTGAACGATTATTTAGAAGTAACATTGTGTATGTTCATTAAACACAATATGGTTATGCCTAGGGTTAAATTTTTATACCTATGATGTAAACTTAAGAATATTGCCCTAGATTTTTTTATAGATTCTTGATGATCAAAAAATGATTGGATATCTATACCCTACCTACCCAAATATAAATGTAAATACTTGGGGATAATTATGTATACCGACCTCCAAATACTATCAATTCCCATAATGGGAAGTGATTTTGTGCAATATTTTTCCTATAATTATAATTGATTTTGAGCACTCCTTTTTCATACCTGAGGGTGCCTTAGAAACTTATTTATATTATATAGATTATTCCACGATGCACTCATATTATATGGTGGGATGGAATTTCCATGGTGGATATATATTGATTAATGTTCATGTACCTATGTCATGGATTCTGAGCTAGGATTGAAGAAAGTATTGTGGGTTTCCATTATGAGTTGGTGAGCACATATAAGACCTATACATGGAATTTAGACTTTATTTGTATACTTATAATTAATAATAGTATACTGTTATAATATGTTTGATCATTTATTACTTCATTTTCCACCTATTTAATGTTTCTATCACACATAATTTCATATAAAGCATGTAATTTCATATATAATAAATTTTAATTGGGACACTATTAGTGGTTTCTAATTATGAGTTATATACTGACACCTTGTATAAGCATTTTAGTGAATATGAAATTTATATGTTTCATTATGGGTGTTATTAGGTACATGAGTGGGATGTCTAGTCGTATATATTAAAGACTATATAGGTATGGATGTTTCTTATAAGATCAGTTATAGGAATTTAATCATGAGAGACTAACTTGAAAAAGGGTTCTTTCCATGTCACTATGATTTTGTAGTTTATTTAAAGTTGTTTTTTCATTTTGTTATGTATATTAAATGTTGTAATCAGTCATTTATTATCCTTATGGGATGTTTTTAGATTCATAAATGTAGATTGTTTATGTTATTTTATATATTTTATAGGAATTTATGGTGAACGAAGCCTTCTTTGGGATATATATTATGTGTTTATTCTGGGAAACATCCCATGTATAAATGGGAAAGATGGATTTTAAAAAAAATATAGTGTTGGATTGCGATATATATCAACTAAATATGGAAAATAATTCCCCATTTATTCCTTTATACTCTATGCGTTAGTCATAAAACCATGATGATTTATGAATGTGTTTGGAGTAATGATGTTATGCTTCTAGTTCTGATTGGATATTGAGGTTGGGCAGTTACATCACCCATTTCTTATATTTCTTTATTTCTGTTGGTAATGAATAATAATACTAGGTATTATATTAAAAGGGTAAAATTTGTGAAATAATTATGATGTATTGAATAATTATTTAAGTATCAAATATTTTATGTTTTGGTAATGTAAATGTAATGTGTATGTTTGTATTTGGTTCCTTAAGAATTTTTTATCTTTGGTTCTTGGGAATGAGTTATTATTTCTTATGTTACTATGTAGTAAAAACCCACTAGATTTTAGATTATTAGAGTTTGGGGTGTTACAATGGGTATAAGAGAAATATTAATAGGAATAATGGGAACTAGTTTAAAAAAGAACGAATGTAAAGAAAAATACCTTTACGGTGAAACCTTAGAAAAATATAGAAAATTTTATAGAGTGATTTAATTTATTTATATTTATGATAAAAATATTTTTTATAGGAATACATGATATATAAAATATGATTTATAATTCATAGTGTCACTCAATAACTAATTAATATATGACATTGTTTAGAAAATCATTCCTATAAGACAACACATAAACTATCTCAATAACCCTGGTTAGTATAGAGACTACACAAAATAATAATAATAAATATACTGATGTATTTGAGAAAATTATCATTATACTATGGAATTACTTTTAGTTCATTTCAAATAATATTTCTCGTATAGAGGAATCTATTTTACTTAATCAAGGCATACCAACATTTGATCATTTTTTGAGGAAAAAATCTATATCCTTTAGTGATAATACTAATCTATTGGAAACTGAACTGTGGATAAGTCTGATAGAAAATATTTTATATATTTTGGATGAATATAAATGGATAAAGTTGTGAAGAAGATATATCAACTAAGAGTAGGTTCTGATCAATGATGGTCATTAATTCAAATCACTAAAGAGGAAGATGAAGTAGAAATCATGAAGTGGAATAATTTCAAAAAAATGTTCTTAAAGAAAAATTTACCTTAGGTAAAAAGATATGAAATAGATGGGAAGTTCCTAAATTTATGACAAAAGTAATAGGATACAATTACTGAGCATGATTAAAGATTCACAAGTTTAGTGATGCATGCTGTAAAATACATGCGAAATTTGAATATTAGGACAAACCAATTATTTTATGGTTTAAGTTCAAGTATTATAATGGATTTAGTCTCCCAAAAGATATCCATATATGAAAATATGATACAAATTTCCATCAAGATAGAAAAGGACTTTTTAAAACTAAAAATTCTTTAAGGATATATAGATAAGAAGTGGATAGTGGGATTACATGGGTAAATACCTACCGAAAGAGATAAGAAAGGACGAGTATAGTTTCCCATTTCTTGAAATTAAAAGAATCAGTTTGGCTAATGATTATGAGGATTTATTATATACTTTACTTATAGAAAACATGTCAACCAATATCATGAATACAAATGAAATAAAGAAACAACACATTTATAATGTATTAACTATAATGAAATTTTCCACTAATCAAATAAATTATACAAGTGTCAAGGAAATTTATCCATTAAAAGGTCAAGGGATCAAGGTTGAGTGTGTTTATGTGAAAATTATAAAAGTTAAATCTCCAAATGATTTTATCACTAGTAATATGGATAAAAATTCAATGTTATCATTTAAATTATTTTATTTTGGTTCCATACATTCTTTTTTCTCTTCTCGGTTTACAAATAATATTAGAGAACCTCTTGATATATTTATAAAGGGATTTTCTATTAGAACTCTGAGTGAGGCCCTAATTTCAAACATATAAATTATATTATTCAAATTAAAAATCATGGTTTACATAATAGTTAAAAATATAGTTTTCATAACCATGACTAAATTTAGTGTAATATTGGGGATGAATTATCTCTCCAATTATGAAGCTCAACTTCACTACAGAGATAAAAATAAAAGTATTTGTCTAAAAATCATTACATCACTTATTTTTGGAGGATAAATGTATTTTCCTAAAAATGTAAAACACCAATCCCAGTGACTCATCTTAATAAAATCCTTAGTGAGGATGAATATGATATAAAAACTATAGATGATAATGAAGTTATAATACATATCCATCAGAAAATTTTACAATAATTAATTTCATGGATTTCCTCTAGATAGGGAATATAAATTATATATTTGTATAATTAATAATGTAAGACTTAAGTATAACCCACTATATTGTATTGATCTAACAAAATTGGTATAATTGAAGAAAAATACAATATTTTTTGGTTAATGGATTTATTCTTTGGATTATTTCACCATGGGGATCACTTGTATTATTTGTAAAGAAGAAGGATAATTCAATGAGTTTGTTAATTGACTATATATATATATCAATAATATCACTATGATGAGTAATTACCCATTGGCACATATTTATGACTTATTTTATTACCTTTAATGGGGTCAATATTTTTTAAAATTGATCTTTTTTGGATACTATCAGCTAAAGGTGAAAAATAAGACATAATAAAGACTAATTTCCATACAAGGTATGACCAATATGAATTAATGGTTATGAATTTTTGGTTAAATAATTATCCATTCATATTTATGGACCTTTTGAAGTAAATTTTAAAGGAATACCATGATAAAATTATAGTGGTATTTATCGATGATATCCTGGTATACACTAAAAATTGTGAGAAGTATGAGAATATTTTATATAATTTAGTAGATAATATAAGAGATAAAATGTTATATCATAAGATCAATAAATTTGAATTTGGATTAAAAAAGATTCTTTCCTTGATCCAATTATCACCATGGATGATATATTTATTGATACTTCAAAAATAAAAGAGGTCAAATAATTTAACAATCAAATAAATATAACCATAATAAGTAATTTCCTTAATTTATCAGGTAACTATTAGAGTTTTGTTGATGGGGATTTTTTGATGATTTTTTCCGATTAGGGAAATAATTAAGCAATTTAACATATAATGGTATTAAATTTACATTAACAGTGAAATGAAATGAAAAGTTTGGGGAACTAAATAAAGGATTGATCAATGAACTAATATTGAATTTTACAATGAGGAAGGGATGATTTGTCTCCTATAGACATACATCAAGTAAAATAATTGGGTGATACTTATATAAAACGAAGGGGTTGTAGTCTAGGTATCACAACAACTAAATCCCCATGAATAGAATTATACAATATATTGATTGGAGTTAGAATTGGAAATATATTTGTTAAAGACATGATTCTATATTTATAGATAAAGGTGTGATCTATATATGAATCGAAAGAGTTAAAATATATATTACTACTCTAAAAAATTCAACATGAGGTAAAGAAGATGGGTATAGCTACCCAAGGACAATGAATATTCTATACACTACCATCCTGGATATTCAAACAAGTTATTTAATCCATTTAGTAGAAAGGGTCATGAAGTATTATCAAGGATTTGAATAAAGAGAAATTTTTTACTTAAGTATCTAGTGAGAAAGGAATTGGAAATTTTGAAGGAAAGGGAAACATAAAACCTTTTAAAAGTAATTTACCAATAATAATTACTTGAAAATATTATTATAGATACATAATATTGAATGATTTTTTATTTTAATATTGAAGAAGTATTGTTGAGTTTTCGAAAGCATCTATATATATTATTAATAACAGAGGTAAATAAAGTGTTGTTTGATGAATCCCATTGCTCAAATTATATTATATAGTATAGTATCTCCATGATGCATAAGAAGACCCAAGAACACTTTTTTGCGGGATAACATATAGAAATAAATTACTAACATCAGATAAATATGTTTGGTGTTATAATAAGTAAATTCTAAGAGGGAATTTGCCAAAGAGATTATGTAACCTCTCCCTATACCTATATTAAATTTGGATAAAATTATAATGATTTTTTTCACTGGAATTCTCAAAACTTATATGAGGAATAATTCAATATGAGTTAATAGGGACCATCTCAGAAAGCCTACTATTTTTTTAGAAATATGAAAGGATCTCTCCATTGGGCATCTTGTTTGACTTTATATTAATTTAATAACATTAATAATGAATTAAAAATATATTCTATAAAATTATTTAAAGTATACTAGGATAATAAATATATGAAAATAACATAACTATAATTTAAAAATATGACGGGCCATAATCTACCAAAAATATCGTAGTCATGAACATCATTGTAACAAGAAAAAAATATTATAAATATAGTTTTAATTTTGTAAAATAAATATATATAAAATTTAGAGAAAAATATTTCAATTAAATTCAGAGGTATTAAGGGGTATATATATTTCTATAAAAGGAAATATAAATATTATAATGGGTTATGTAGTTATTGGAAATATGAATGTTAGAATAACAACATGACTATCAAAATTATAAAGTGTTAGTTTTAGTTATCTGGTGGAATAAATGTGCATATAAATAAACACAAATACATGAATATAAAAATTCCAAAAGTGAATACATGAAGTACCCCATGATATTAAATCTATAAGAAAAGTAAGAGATATAATTCCCCTTGTTTTTTCTTATTATAATTATTTTATCCTAATATCTATTTTAGATTATTTTATGCATCCATATGATTTTTAAAAGTACCCCATGATACATTATCATTGAAATATTACATAATACATCCCATTATTCCCTTTATGTAAGTAATTACAATTCCAAAATAATCCCTTGATTCATGATCCATTATACATGTTTTTATAAATCTTTTGTAATGTGTAAATGAAATATTTAAGATGGAAATTATTAATCATTGATTTTATATTTCCTTATCATCAAACATTCATGATTATTAATTATCTACCATTACCCTAACATTTTTTCTCTTTGTAAGTAAAATAATTATCATCACATTCTTTGTATATTTCTATGAAGGGATATTGAGGACTTTTAGTTTGAAAGGGTGATCCAGAAAAGTGAGGATTTACTAATCCTCTATGGATTTTCATTGCAAGATAAAACATCCTATGAATTATATACTAGGGAATGATAAGATCTTATCCCCAAATTATTCTTTTATAGTGATAAATTTGATTATTAAATTGATAACACATACATAAAACCATTTTGTAATAAGATTGATTACCATATACCCTAGACTCTAGATTCCAATTCTTCACTATTCTAATTGAAGTGTATTCTCCCAGATAGATGCACTATTTAATTGACTATAGAAAAATATTTATATGAAAATATTTTATATTATTATATATGGTCAGCCTTTTAAAACAAGTTATTGATTATTTAGTCAAATATTCATATGTTTTTCATTACCAAAAATTTTGATATATATTTCTTAGAAATTGTTTATCATATTATTGAATGAATTGTATGATCTATGTTATATGTGCGGCCCAAAATTATATAGACCCTTAATGAACTGGTATGTTTTCCTAGATAATAATGTTATGGTAATGTAATAATCTCAACATTTATGTGTAATGTTTTACCACAAGGACTCTGTTGGGTCCAGAAACTCCTAATCAAAAATTAATTTTTGAAACTTACATAGAATATAATAAAAATTCAATCCACTAAATGGAAATGAACCCACATTCATGATGTATAAAAAACCAAGAAGTTAAGTCACCCCTAATGCTCACGAACCAGCTAGATAAGAACATCAAGGATAAAAATGAAAAAAAGAAACCCAGAAAAGAAAAATACAAGTATTTTATATTGTTCATAGTAAGTCCTAGTTAACTGGGTTTACACTCAAAATACCTTTATTAAATAAAATATATTATTATTATAATGTCAAAATCACTTGAAAAATTACCCCACCATAAGAACTATAGTAAATACTAGCAGGAGAAACTGGTTCAATCACCTTTTGATCTTTATGGAGAGTATTCCCCATAGATATTATATTCATAGTAATCCCATCACTTGGTGAGAGACATCTTCTACTTTAAATCCACATTATAGTAAAAAATAAATTATTCTGTGAAATCTGTGAGTTCTTATTATCTTCCTTTTTAAGGACCCTTACACAACCTCTATGAATGATGATAACACATTATGTCACATTAGAATAGTCTCTTAAAATAGTACTTTGAATATCTACACTTACTTCTTCCAAAATTATCATTTTTTCTTATGATATCATGAATTTCAATCTGCTTTCTTTCAAACTATCAAAATTTTGGACTTTGTTTTTTCTTCTCTTCTATCACCATATGTTTGGTTAATTAGACCTTTAGATCAAATCTTTCTATAAGTTCCAATACTTAGTCCAAAATGGTTTTCAAATGGATATACCTAACAAAATTATACTTTTGAAACATTCACAGCATTCTCCACTAAGTCCTTTATTAGAATCCACAAACCCTTTTTCTCTCAATCTTCTTATATAGTTGCATGGTTCCAAAACCCTGATTCTAGTCATCCAATTCCAATTGAGTCCCAACACCAACCTATACAGACTACAACCTTGGTTAGTATATATTTTGGAGTCTAAACTCCACATACCTTCCATTGATACATAATTTAATCCTCTAATAATTTATGTTTTAAGTGATACTTGAGATAGATAAAACTTTTCATGGGGTAAAACATCATATTTTTGGCTAATTAGATAGGACATTTTGAATCATAAAACAATGTTCCAACATCCTGAATTCTTATGAGATATTTAATCAGAAAATTCAACTAGATTAACTATTTTTTATCTTCTATTAGTGTAATATTCTCCATATTCATTGTTGAAAGTGAAAATACTAGTTTAATATTCAACATCCAATTCAATACTATTCCTCTTTAAGTGAAAAAATAACCATTGGTTCTCTTATGAATGTTTACTTCTCACCCGGTGTATGAATATGAAAATTCCCATAATGATTTATCTATTTTGAAATAAAGAGGAAATATTTTTGAACTTTTGAGACACCAGAGAATCCACTTAACTATTTCCCATTGTTTTATTCTGAAATAATACATGGATCTTCTAGTAAATCCCATTGAATGAAGAATGTTTGACCTTGTGAAAACAATAAAAAACATCAAGCTTATGATTACTAATGAAAATATAACCTTGAAATTTACGACAACATATCTGTATTTTTTATTTAGTACTTTAATCATTTTCTTTTCTTTCTCAAATTTTTGTCATTTTTGGTTTGTTCTTTTTGTTTTTAGTGATTTTGGTTGTTCCTTTCTATTTCAGGACACTATATAGTTGGAGGTGTATTTTGTTTCAGGTCTAAGAGATCAGTGAGTGTCCCATGTGTCTATCCTAAATATGTTCTTGGACTTTTAGTAAGAAATTATATTGTTACTCTAAAGATTTTCTGGTGAGACACATTAGCTAATCGATGGAATACTTATAGTAGGGGTTTCCTATAGGAAGTACAAATAGTACCTGGTGAGAATGAACATATATTTAGTAAAATTATAGAAGAATTATATTCCTATAGAAATACCATTGGTCAACCTATGGGGTTTTTAGGGGTGTATGTATTCTACCTCGCACCACCGGTTAGCCGGTATCACCGATATGCACTAGTGAATTATGGGTAGAATCATATTTTCATCACTTAAAACCTATATAGTATTTCAATAATATCCTCCTTCACCCATAATTTAATCTAATTTAACCTATAGGCTATCTTGAGACATCTTTAGCTCTCTCAAACCATTTTCTTGGTGGATCCAAGAACATATCGCAGTTGTGGTCCAATCTTGGTATGTTGGTCTCTGATTTGGTCATGGAACTCCTTATTCTAATTTAATTTGTTTCTCTGTATGGATTTTCCTTAAAAATGGTGATATTTTTTTATTCTTATTTTTAATCTTATTACTTTTAGATTTGTTTTGGTATTGAAGGGTGTTGGTCAGATATTCAAGCCTCATGGTGCGTTGATAAAGAATTATATTGGTAAATGTTCTATTTGGTTTTTGTTATTATAAAAATAATAAATTTGGAGATTTTTTATCAATAATTCTTCATTTATTATCCCTTCATGATTCCTAAGTTTCTTGGCTCATAATGGATTTTTTTGTTACCATGACCATTGATATTCCAAGTGTTTCAAGGTAGGTGGTTTTGTAACTTGAATTTTTCTTGTGAACATTTCATTATTTCACATGAAAATGGATTCTAAATTTTTTTAGGCCTTAGAAAGGGTTTGATAAAATATACTATTTTTGGATATGGTTTTGAAAATGGATTTCCCCTTGGCATTGTTAATATAATTGGTTTCAAAGAATTTTTTGTGTGTTTTCAAAGACGTGTGACATTTTAATGACTCAGATGTGGTAAACCTAAATGTGATCAAATATTAGGTAGGTATTCATCCTCATAGATGGATACTTTTTCCCAAGACCCTTTTCACTATATTAATGTGTGCACCATGCTTCCTAAGTTTTGGTAATGATCCATTTTTAGGAGGGAACACTTACCCTATAGACTAAATCTTTTAGGGCAATATGCACTCCTGTTGGATTACTGATCATAATAATATTACAAGGATCCTAATTCACCTAGAACTATTGATATAATGGTATTATTTATTAATTAATTATTCTTAAAATATTTATTTGGGATGTTTATAAAAATTATTTGGAAACCTGTTTATTGGTATTTTTTATTAAAATGTGAAAGGGTAAGTTATCCATGATTTGTGGTAAATTGTATCTCATGAATTATTTCTAATTACTTGAGAATAATTGGTTTACTTTATAAATTCTACTTATGAAATACTTGGTGGGTTCCCTTTGGCCTCTTTTTGAAACACCCTATATATACCTTTGGCTGCAAATAGATCCTCTTTTATTTGATGTAGGTAATATAAAGGAGTCATAATATGGAAATAGTTTGTCTGTTAGTAGGTCGTGGGTTTATAGAGGTTATTTTATGTCACATAGAGTTGGGATATATCACTTTTTATTTCATTGGTTATTTCACATACTTGGGAACTTTTTTTTATTGAGGATATTTTTTTTGCTCATGTATTTGTTTTTGAATATTGAAATTATTTTGTATCTGTATTACCTTGTCCAAGGTTTTCTGAAAAAATCATTCCCAAAGATAGTTCTTGATTCCTAGGAACATATAACTAGTCCTTGGGGATATAGAACTCCCTTTGGACTATTTCAAGAATAGATTGGGTTATGGTAATTTTGGTAATCTGGGTTTCTTTGTGAAAAAATTGTATCAAAGTGTGGTTTTTCTATTTCATTATCATTATTCATTTTGGGATGTATTATTAGACATGTGTTAGGAACATGGGGAATTAAGGGTGGGTTTCGAAAGAGTTTTGGGAAATCTCTCATCTTGAAGAGCCTTATGTTATAATGGTGGTTGGGAATAGTGTTCTTTGGGACACAGTTTATTTTTATCCCAATATTTATTTTTTGCATGTATATTGATAATTATAGTTGTTTCTTTTATTTTAAACTAGAATTAATTCTTGTATCTCATGTTCTTATCCCTATCTATCTGCTGATGTGTAGTACAATTCCTCACATAAGACTTACAATAATTCCTCAAGAGGTTCATTCCAATGGACCATGACTGGGAAACCCTCTAGTTGGTCATATTATGATTGATACAATGGTGTGTATAGTTCGAGCTTTGAACCAAGGTGTGAAACCTTCCCCTATTCATGATTGGGAGGTGGAACATCAAATAGATGAGGAAAATAATTAGGATAAGAAGTTTCTATGCCTAAAACCACAATTTTTCAATCCATGATTGACCCTATAGAGGTGGAGGATTTTTTGGTTATGCTCTAGAGGATTTTATAATTTGTGGTGACTCTTGATCTGGTTAAGGTGAAGTTCTTCATCATCAAGCTTGAGGGACTTAGTATAAGGTATTGTGGATCATTTTACTTTGTTAAAAAAACATTAGGATTTAGATAGGAAAAACATCAAGGCCATTTCCACTGATAAATTCCCTAAAAAATTCTTGATAATGGAAAAATCCACGGATTTTCTCAAACATGAGAAAGGGAATCAGTCGGTGGATTATTCTAACTATTTTTTTGAGCTTCCTATAATTTCTACCGTGGTTGTATATAATGCGAAGATTAAATCTCAATGGTTACAGATGGTTATTTTGTATGATAACCAATTAGATGTATTTATATTAATTTTGATCACCTATGATGATGTGGGGGATAGAGAATTTATGGAAGGCCTTCACCTAGAATGTAATTCGAGATTGAATAGAGTTATCTTTTCCTATGGTGGTGGATCCAATTATTCTTATATGGGAAAGAAGAAGCATAATAATTTTCTTTGGGGAATAAGGGGTGGTTATTCTCAGAGGCCTCTTCTACAGCATCATTAGTTTCCAATGGACTTAAATGTTACCATTTTGGATATATTAGATACAATAATCATTTTCCCCCTTTAATCCAAAGGTTTGAAACTTTTATGGGTGACTTGGTCACATGTAGACATTTTTTTTGGGATCTATATTTACCTTAAACTGGAAAATAGTCATTAGAATCTAGAGGATATATGGTGAATCTAGACACTTTATAGACTATAAGGTTCCAACCACATGCCTCTGGAATAAAGCTATTGCATGCGGTAGAAGACTCTCCTATAAAAGTTGATGCGGGTCCTGCAACTATGAGAGGTATTATTTTTTGCTTCTACATTAGAGACTTGTTTATTTGATATAGGTAACTCTCACTCCTTTGTATCAACTCATATAAAGAATCTTATAAAAAATATAATGGATCTCATTCCATTCGTTATGGATTTTGTGAAACCTATATGAAATAAGTAAGGTATCTGTTATCCTTTATTAACTTTATTTGTGTGTGACATAGAACTAGTTTGGGATTTCCTAGTTTGAGACTTGTACCTATTCAATGTTATTATTGAGATTTATTATTTGATCTCTCTAAGTATTGGATTGATTTTTATCATTAGTGGGTGTCCTTTATCTCTTCAGATGAGAGCTCCCATGTGTTTCCGGGAGAATGGGATCAAAGGTCCAATCATGTGAGGCATATCTTCCAAATCTTAGTAAGTTAATATTTTTCTATGATGTCCAGTTATAGTAGGAATCCATTAGTGGTACCCTTCCTTATATATTCAATGAATTTCAAAAAAACATTATGGAAGCCTTCTCAGGGTTCCCTCTATATTGGGAAGTTGATTTCTCAGTTGAATTTGTGGCTAGAGCTCAACCAATATGGACTTTATCTTATCATATAGATTCAAATGAGTTGAAATATCTAAAAATTTCATGGGATGATCTAAGAGATAGGGTCTTATATTCCCTAGCGTGTCACCTTGGGAAACCCCCATGATTTTTTCAAGAAGGACAATGGTACAATTCACTTATGCACTGATTATCGATATATTAATCAAGGAAAATTCAAGAAAAAATGTCCCTTTCCTCACATTGATGATTTTTTGACCAGTTGAGAATGTTAAAGTGGTTTTCTATTGGTCAGAGTGAGTAACTAAATAAGGGGGTGAATTGATTCCCCAATAAAATTTATGTTAAAAAATTTTAAAACAAAATCCCCCAATTTAAATAAAACACCTAGTTACTCAAAATAGTAGTTTAATATAAGTTTTATCTTATAAAATATTTCTAAAAGCGAGATTATGTCTCTTAAAAAAATTGAAATTAATTTAACTTTTGAAATCGATTTACTTAAAAAATACATCATATAAAATCTAGTTAATACTAACTATCAATGTATAGGTTTTATTTGTATATTTAAAACAAATGGAGTTTATTCTTTAAAATATGGAAAAAAACATACAACATAATAAACAAGGGTTTCATTTTGAATCCAAGCCCTAATCCCCTACACTTGAAAGTCACTCGATTCCAAAAATATTATTATAACCAATAATCTAATCCACAACCTAGATCCTATCTAAAAACTACAACATGATATATCTAGGATCAAAGACACTTCCATAGTTAAATGAGGGAGTAAATTAAAGACAATCCATGAAGGGACATATTCCACAAGTGTTATGAGTATATAGATAAAAAGGGTTTGAGAGAATATCAGTTATTCTCATATTTTTGTGTAGGAGAAAGTCTGTGTAGATATACTGATAAAAAATAGGACACAACTCGAAGGTACCACAAAAATATATAGGGAAATTAGAAAGAGATAGTAAATGTAGTGCGACTAGGTATGTAATTCTCTAGATGCTCAAGTGTCCTAGAATTTTTATTGGCGAGGATCTCAAACAAATTTATTTGAATGTGCTTGAAAATAGAGTATCATTGAGTATTGTTTTTCAATATGAATATTTTTTTGGAAATATTGTATTGATTAATTGTAATAAGGGAACATTATCTTCTAGTTATTACACTCTTTCACATTCGAATGTATTGGTATGAGATAAGTGTATTATTTTTTCATCCAAATCTCTCTAACACGAGGGATTACTTCAAAAATATATAGCAATGCTAGTTCAAATACCCATTGAATAATAATAATAAATATTTAATAAATCCTCATACTAAGAAACAAATTAGTAAAACTATAGCCCGGTCTTTAATTAGTATATGGATTGGTTTAGTAATAATAAATTAAAGAAATCTACGTGAAACTATGTGCATTATCTCTATAAATTAGTCATTGGAATCATCAATTTCAAATGAAGAAAAAAATGTTAGTAAGGATTATAGTGGCATAGTCCAGTGGTATTGCAACTCAGTGGTAGGATTAGCCATAGGTATCACGCATGGTGGTAGAAAAGTTAAACTATCAGTAGCAGGTCTGGTGATAGCAGGTCTAGCGGTAGCTAAATTGAACTAACTGAAGCACTACTCTGGTTGTAGTAGAAAGCTGACAGTGGTAGGCCTGATGGAATCATGGAAAGTAGTAGCATAGTTGAATTAGTGGTAGTACAGAGATGGTGGTATCTATTTATAGGTAGTTTCAAGAGTTTTGGAAGCAGAAAGTCTTTGGAGGTAGAAGATGTTCTAGTGGTATCATAATTTGAACTAAATCTAGCTTGTGTCTGATGGTAGAAAATATGGTGATAATTTTTTTTGAAATAATGATATAACATTTATACTAAATGTATCAAATTTTTAATAATGATACCACAATTTTACTAATGGAAGCATATTTTTATATAGATCCAATCTTCTTTTCCAATTATGCATTACGAATATAATATACTATCATAAAACATGAAACTCATTAGAAAAATTAGAATCATGATTTTTGATTGTTAAAATAAGAATGTGCCAACATTCTCCCCCATTTTATGATCACAAATCATTCCATTTAATATACCATGTGTAAAAAAGTTATACATAAATAGATGAATTTTAAAATTAATGAAATCTACTTAAAAAATAGGGAAATTTAATGTGAGATTTTGAAATTAAATTTCTAAATTGGAGCACTTGAAATAGATTTACAAAATTACAAACATAGACTTGAAACATGAAAGGTAAATTCCCTCTAAACTATTTATCCCACTTTTGGGATTATCAAAAAGATAAGACACGAGAGAATAAATCAAATAGATAAATAGGAATAGAGAGACTTCAATAAATGTCATAAGTGAGTGAATTGCATCTAAAAAAAAACAAGGGAAATAAAGAATCCCTATTAAATAATATTCCTAATTTGAATAACTCTAATATTAGGATATAGGATCAATAGGAACCTTTCCTTTTTAAGGCTAGGAGGAACTAATGTGGAGTATGACAGGGATAAGGTAGCCTGAGGCAACTCTCGAATGATCATGAGTATGATATTTCTGACAGCTTCAGCTAGAGACATACTAAGTGGCTAATACTTTATTGGAAAAGGAGAAAAGGAATGTATAGTAGTAGAGGGTGACATGGAAATTGTCTCATGTGTAACCAATGTTTTACTAGATACATATAAGAAATTATTCATGAGGTTGAAAATGTTCATAATAATATTTCCACCTATCTCTATAGCACTAAAAAATTCTTTATTCTCCTCCATAAATATATTGAACATAGGTTACAAGGCCTTAATATTGCCTATCTATTCAATGAATTCCTTAGTAACAGGTGAAATTATTAATTTCTTAGCTAAAAACTTGAAGTCAGAATTCAACTCATGCTTAGTATATACTCTGGAAAGATAATATTTGATATACTTGGTGTTATTTTCCCTTTCACATCAGGCTTAATTCAATCAATCTCTTATCAGATTATATATATTCACACAGTGTTGTCAAATATAGTGAATATCCTACTGATGAGGTTTAGGGATATCACACATAATATATTATAACTATTCTATAACTATGTATCTAATCATATCACCATCAACTAAGGCTAAAGCAGGTGGAGCATAAGTTGTATAATAAATGACTAGTAATCTCTGCATCCTCTTCAAAAAACAATCTTACCTAGAAGAAATGGAGGTACTCATATCCTCTATCACATAGCCCAATGATTCCACCTCACTATCCATCCTTCTATTTTCTATTTAAACTTCTTTAATCTTAAAAATATTGTTGGGATGTGTATGGAAAACAACTAACTCAGAATGATGTTTATAATTATCTTCATTAATATAAGTAAATGGAGGTTCCTGAGATCACAGAATACCAATGAAATATGAAATAATTCATTCTCTGAAGTAATCCAAATCATCTTTGGAATATAAATCTAAAGGCACAATGGCAGCAACATGCAATGGTGAAACAACTCTCCCAGTACTAGGCTTAACAACCTCAACATGCTCTAATATAGCATATGGAACATCTGAAGGAAAAGAATGAATATCAACAACATCATTAATCTTATCAATAATATATCCCTCAGGATCTATCCCAAATCGAACTGAGACAATATATCCACTATTTTCTGGTGGATTGTTGTGGTCATCACCACTTCCATCATCTCCATCTAAATTTGGATAGGAAGTCCCAAGCAATTTAAAACCAGGTGAAGGATCCCCCTTAGATGATGCATCATCCGCTACTAAGGAATAACCAATATGCACATCACTATGATTTCCATCATCAACTTTGACTTCCTTTTTTACTATGAGTAGTCTTGTATAATCTATATATACCCTTGGAACTTCTCCCACTCAACACTTACTTCCACTTCAACTCTAGTATAATTAATATCAATAGGATCTATAATAAAATATTTATGACTGAAAGAACATGGGGGTTCATACCCCTCAACAGATACACTGGTTTAACCTCTAGCATTTTTAGAATCACCAACTGGTTGAGTAGAAACATATCTCTATTCACATACAGATCTAGACGAACCAACATGATAAGTATGATGCGACTGAGTCCTCTCAACATCATCCTTTGCACCAAGATCATGTCCATAATCATTACCATCCTCATCATCCTTTCCATCATCACCATTAAATCCATTATATCCATCCTTAAAACCATCTATGACATCAAAAACATATTTAGAGGTCAATTAAGAACTCTTAATTTGTTCTTCTGTAGAGACTTCAGTCTCTTTATAATCTATTTCACCCAACAAACTCTCTCTAACAGGGAGAGAAACTAGTAGACTAGTATATCCAAAATACATAATCGGACTCTTAGGAATATAAATATCACTTCCCTATTCAATATTGATATCACCTTCCTCTTCTTCAACCACATAAACATCAACATCATCTTCCTCATTTGAATAAACCAAAATCACATCCAGCTCTAAGATAGGGTAAAAAAGATTATTAGGAATGGTAGGATTATCCACAAGATTAAAATCATTATAGTGTTTAAAATTATCTTCAACCCACTTCATCATCCATGGATTATAATTCACTTTCACCCTTTCAAGTAACTTTACCTAATAATAAGCCACCATATTTCACTTTAGTTTCCTCCTCCTCATCTATCAAGCCTATGGTTTGTAACACATCTGCAATCATCTTATGTTAAATGAGAGAATTACACCTAAAATATGACTTGAACATCTCCATCATATGAACCATGAGGCATATTCAAAAGTTTAATTTATCCCCTCTTTTCCTAAGGAATAAAATATAAACATCTTGAAATCTCATACTACTATAATCCTATTTTCTAAGACATAACTCATACTGATTGAACTTGAAGAGAAGTTTGAATTATCCGTCTAATTCTATAGTAAGAGGTCATCTCATAGTACCATATCTAGTTATCTCAAGTAGCACATTATCATATATGAACAACTCACTATCACTAGGTATTGAACCTATATACTCATCAAAAATCTTCGATGAGTTATATTTATACACCTTATCCATTCTATTGAAGAAAATCTAATCTCTTTACCATATATCATACTCCGAATGAAATCTATATTTTCGCTGAGATAGAACACTTTGTATTGATAGAACTGATGAACCAACCTAGGATAAAAAGGTCAATCATTTCTGGGGAACCCATATATCCATCCATAATCCTAAATCACCTTGAGAACTAATGACTTAATAGATAACAACCATTCTACATCTATGTTTTTTTTGGAAATTACCATGTGGTTTATAAGATGGGGGTTTCTCAGTTCAACTAATGAATGACTCAAATATCATCAAGATTTCTTATAAAGCATCAATCCTTTATGATATGACTATGAAGGGTGATTTACTCTCACCATTTTAGAAAAAAAGGAGATGGAAGTGCGTAAAAAGGTTGATGGTCGAGAGAGAAAGAGAATGAGAAATGGTTTGAAGGGTGAAGGTGTGAGTGAGAGAGAGACATGAAGTTGAATTTAAGTACAATTTTTTTTATATCATTTATGTATTTTAAATTTAGAATCTAATAAAATATAAAAAATTTAATATAATAAAAAATTTAAACACTAAAAAATAAGGTCGATAGAAAAATAGATGTTCGACTAGTATCATCCCAACGATGACTCTTTCCAATAGTGGATCATTCTAATGGTGGATCATTCCAATGGTGTATCATTCCAATAGTGGATAAAAATAGTGGGTCACCAATGGTGGATTATCTAATTGTGGCTTGTACAATGGTGGATCCTCCAATATTAAAGACTACTTTAAATTTATTATTCCTAATTCAAGTTTGAGGTTGCTTAATCTATCATAATTCAAGGGATTTATAAAAATATTAACAATTTGTTGTTAAGTTCCTATGAATTCAAGAGTTATGTCACCCTTTTAGAAATGATCTCTCAATAATTGATCTCTTTTATTAATATTCCTTTTTCTAAAATGATACACAATATTCTTAGAAATATTTATCACACTTATATTGTCATAATTTATTGGTACATGTCTAAATTGATACCCATAATATTGAAAAGTGTGTTTCATCCAAAACATTTATGCACAAAACCCCCATTTTCTTTTTATTCATGTTCATCGATAGACAATGAAAAATAATTTTTCCTTTTACAAGACCAAGATACTAGAGACTTTCCCAAAAGATTACATATTCCAGTGGTGATTTTTCTATCTAAATTAGAACCACTAGAATTCATATCTGAATAACTCAGTAAGCCAAATTCATATCCTCTTGGATAGAACAGTCCAAAATTGGTTGTATATTTGAGGTATTTTAAATTTATATTAATAGTATGTAAATGATACTCTTTGGTATTTTTTTGAAAGTGAGAACATATACACAAATTAAACATAATATCTGGTCAGATAACAGTTAATTATAACAATCTTCCAATAAAACCTTTGTAATTGGATTGATCTACTAACTTTACATGTTCATAAAGATCAAACATAAAATTGGTACTCATGGGTTTATCACTATATTTAGTAGCATCCAAATGAAAAAAATTCTAGAATTCCTTTAATGTACTTTATTTGATTTAAAATAACTCCATCATTATTTTAAAAAATTGGAAAACCAAGAATGAATTTAAGTTCACCCATTAAACTCATTTAAAATTCATTTTTCATCATTTGTGAACAATTATTAGAAAAATAATTTTTAGAAGATCCAAAAATAATATCATCAACATAAATTTGTAACTACCAAAACATCAATAATTTTTCTTATAAAAATAGTAGGATCGACGATGAATTTTGAGAAACCTTTATAAATTAGAAAAGACATAAGCCTATCATAAAAAGCTCTAGGATCCTGTTTTAAACAATTTAAAGATTTTTTTAGCTTAAAAAAATGATTTGGAAAAATAAGATTTTGAAATATAGGGGGTTGTCTATAAAAAACATCCTCAACAATATAACCATATAATAATATACTTTTTACATCCATTTTAATAGTTTGAAATACAAATGTTCTTAATAGTAATGTAGTATTATAATGGATTTAATTCTAGAAATTGGTGAAAATGTTTCCTAAAATTCAATACCCTCTTCCTAACTATATCCTTAAGCAATGAACCTAGATTTATTTCTTACTATAGTTCCCGACTCATTATTTTTTTTCTAAACTCCCCCTTAGTACCAATATTTAGAGTGTGTTTAGGTCTAATTACTAGTTCAAAAACAATATTTTTTTCAAATTTATTATGTTCTTCTTGCATTCCCATCATAAAAAATTAATCATTAATTCCATCATTGATGTTCTTAGGTTAAAGTGGTGACAAGAATTATTGTTCTTCAACCTGATTTATAAGAGAATCTATAGTTTATGTTCCTCTATATTGGACTCCAACTACAACATCTAGAGGATAGTATACATGAGTCCCAATAGATCTTCGAAAATAAGGGATGGTAAACTCATTGTCTTCTACAAGTTTATATTTGGGTTCTTCCTTAAAATTGATTGATTTTTATTCTTATTTTATAGAATTTTCAGAAGGTTTGGAATTGATTTTTAGAGTTAAAAATCATCCTCAATGTTTTATAAAGGGAAATTAGGCTCTTGTAGATCTATTTAATCAAAATTGACATGAGAAGATTCTTCCTCAATCTTAGTTATTTTATTAAACACCTAATATTATTTAATATATATTGAATAACTGAGAAATGTTCCTTCAAAACCCTTGAAAAAAAATCATGATTATCATTAGTATTAATAAAAAAAATTTGAAACCAAAAACAATAAATTAATTGATTTTTTTGTTTTAATACTCCATAATTCATATAGAGTTTTCTTTAATAGAGGTTTGATTAAAAATCTATTTATTATATAATTTTTTTTTCACAATCTCTTCTAAAAACTAAACAAGAAGGCCATACACATTAACCATAGTCTTGAAATGTTTTTAAGGGTTATATTTCTATTTTTTACAACACCATTATACTATTGAGTTCTTGTAGTAGGAACATTAGTATTATAGCTATTAAGTGAGAAAAAGGATTCAATGGCATGGTTTTTAAACTCACACCCACGATCAATTCTTAAGGTCTTAATCTAAATTCCAATAATATTTTCTATATATTTTTCATACTTAGTAAAATAAGAACAAGCTTCACTATTTTGAGATTAAAATAATACCCAAGTGTACCTAGAAAATTAATCTACAACAACATAAACTTAATGGTTCCCATTTGTACTTGAAACACTAGAAGGTCCAAACAAGTCCATGAGAACAATCTCTAGGGGTTTAGAATTTGAAAATTATTTCTTTTATTTGAATGATATTCTGAGTTGTTTACCTTTTTGAGATGTGTTATAGACTTTATAATTTGGATATTCTAATTTAGGTAGATCTTTGACTAAACCTTTCGTAGTGAGATTTCTAAATTAATGAATATTTCAATGGATAAGTATCCAATTCTAAATACATGATTCATTGTGAAATGAAATTAGAAAATAATCATTTTGAGAAAATAATGAATCTTAATTAAAATAATAAAAATGTTAATTTTTAAGAAATTATAAACTAATGTATTTTTGGAATAAAAACATTACAAGTATTGTTTTCAAATTTCACTTGAAACCAATCATCACATAGTTGTGAGATTCTATGAAAATTATACTTTAAACCATCTAAAAAAACTTTATAAATTAAAATAGAATTGGAATTAAAAATTTGGCCAAGGCCAATAATTTTGCCATTGGAATTTCCACCAAAAGTGAGATGTCCCCCATTAACTTTGATTAGGTTATTGAAACACGAATAATCTCAAATCATATATATAGAATAACCATTATCTAGATACCATAATATCTTACTAGACCTCTTCAAGAAGATTTTCAACAAAACAAATTTGATAATAAAAATGAATTTGGGACCCAAATATTATTGGTTCTAGAAATGTTAGTTATCAAAGATCTAGGAACCCATATTTTTTTTAACAGGTTTCCTATAAGAATATTTCAAACTTTTAGAAATAAAAATATTCTTTGTTCTAGATAAATAAAAACTAGTAGTATATCTAAAAATAGGAATGAATTTTTATTTAACAATTATCTTATTCTCTTGTTGATACCATATACCAGTAGTATATTTAAGCATTGCCTATTTTCCAAGCATGCAGGAAAGATTATTTTTCCTATTGGTGAATCTTTCCAAATTTTTATTTAGTTCCTCAAATGAAAATTTTAATTCATTGTTCTATTTTAATATTTTATAATTTTTCTCTCTTTCTATTGTAAGATCAAAGTTGAAGATAGCAGTTAAGGCATGATATTTCATTAGAATTTTATATTTGTCCTTAATTTTACTAAATGTATTTTAGAACATGTTATATTACTCTAACATATCTTTATTATAAAATTTTCCATTATTTTTTTAATTCCTAGAATGATTAGAAATATTTACAAGAGAATCTGGAAAAACATTAGACACCTCAGATGTGTTTTTCCTAAAACGCATTCTAACTCTCTCATGTTTATCCTCTTGGGTTGTGTTTTAATCAATAAAGTTTTATTTAAAATAACTCAATATTTATTTCATTTATTTCTTGTATCTATTATCATTATCATCATATTTCTTCTTATAATTCAACTTAGGAAGTCATATTAAGCATTCCATTTCACTTTACAATCATAAAAAATGATTTTGTTTGAAGAACCATCCTTCTTCCAATCCTTTCTCCAGTTTCCTCTATTATCATATTTACCTTTGTAGCTACGTTTCCTAAATAAGTTCTTACTATAGTAAAACTACTTGAATATTCTATACATATGGGCTATCTCTTTGTCATTATTAGTAGGTGAATCTTCATTATTGGAACTACCAACTTGGATTTTCTCCTTTAATTTTAAAGAAGTGTATTTAAAAGCTACTGATTTTCTGGTTGGTTTATCCTCATATTCTTTGTTGACTTTGATTTATTCCTCAGACATCTTCAATTATACAATTATATCCTTGATAAGTAACTTTATCCCTATTGTATATTATCCTTAAAGAATTAAATTAAAAAATAATAGAAATTTGAGATCTTCAAAAGATAACTAAATCACGTACGAAATATATTTAAAGAGCTTTGATACCAATTTTTGGTTAGAGTGAGTGACTCAAGAGGGTGGGGGAAGATTAATTGTGTTACCAAGAAAATTTATATTAATATTTTTTTTTAAAAAATCCCCCAATTGAAATAGAAATGCCCAGTTAATCAATACAATATTTTAATATTTGTTCAAAATTTTAAAATATTTTTTAAAGCATGTTTAGGGACCAGCTGAAATAATAATTGAAGTTAAATTATCTTTTTAAATTTATTTAATTAAATAATCCTTCATATAAATACAAGTTAAGAATAACTATCAAAGTACATGTTTTTTTAGATTAAAAAAATATAGTTTAAACTTTGAAATAAGGAAAAAAATAAAAACACTCAACTGAATAATCAAGGGTTTTGGTCTCAAGTACACACCTAATCACCTCCAATTGGAAATCACCCATTGGTAAATAGATTATCATAACCAATAATATAATCCAAAACTTAGATCATGTATACAGACAAAATCATGAGTTTTACAGGCTTAGAGACTCTTCCATAGATATAAGTGGTAGGAAATACAACAGAGACCATGTAGGGACCTCTTCTAATGTTGTAATGGGTATATAGATAAAAATGATTTGAGATAATATCAGGTATTCTCCAGTTTAAGTGTAGGAGATAGTGTGTGTAGATATACAAATAAATAGAACACACTACTTGAAACTAACACAAAAATAGAGAGAGAAAATAAAAAGAGATAAAGAATTGTTGTGCCTCTCATTCTATAATTCTCTATATGCTCGAGGGTCGTCAGATTTAACTTAGTGTGGAGATATAACAGATTTATCTAAAAGTTATGGAAAACATAGGATCACGGGGAATGGTTTTCCTATATCAAGATACATTGTAAATATTCCCTCGATTCAGTGTAATAAGGGATCTTGATCTTCTATGTATTCCATTCTTTCACAGTTGAATGTATTGGTATGAGACTAGTGTATGAGCTGCACATCTAACTCTATCATTCACGAGGGAGTCATTTATAAATATATATAAATATAGGTTCAAATACCCATTGACGAATAATGATAAATATTTCTTTAATCCTAATTCTGAGTAGAAAATCAAGAAAAATACAGATGGGTATTTAATGAGTATATGGAGTGGTTTCAGAATAATCATTAAATAAATCAATGTAACAATATGTGCATGAAATTCATAAACTATCCATTGTAAGTTTTAATTTAAAATAAACCAGAAAAGAAATGGTTTCAAGGATCATAGTGGAACACTGTAGAGATAAAACAACTCAGTGAAAGCCTAAGACAATGATAGCACAACTCGCAGTAACAAAGTTTAACTAATGGGATTAGTCCTGGAAATAAAAGGTATGATGGTAGAAAACTTAAACTAACCATAGAACCACTCTAGTGGTAGAAAATATTTAGTGTTGGAACACCTAACAATAGCATGGATTGTGGTAACATAGTTGAACTAGTGGTAGAATAGAGCTGGTGGTAGCTGATTCTGGGTGGTTGAAAGAGTTATAGTGGTATACAACCTCTAGTAGTAGCATAAGTTCTATATATATCCTAATTTGAACAAATATTGGAATGCTTCTGATAGTGAAAAATATTTCAGTAGCATAGTTTGAACTAATGATATCAATTTTTTACTAATGGAATCACATTTATACGATGATAGCACATTTATACTAATGATATCATATTTCTACACATATCCCATTTTATTCTAATTATTCGTTATTAAAATAATATACCATCATAAAACATGAAACTTTTTAGAAAGAATGGAATCATGATTTTTGAGCATTAAAACAAGGAGGTTCCAACATTTTTTAAAACTAATCTTCATTTTGGTTATAAAAAATTCAGGATTAAGGTGTAAGGTATTCTAAGAACCATCATCAAGAGTATTCATGGATACTTCAAGTACCTTGTAATTTTTTTGGCCTAAATAATGCTCTTACTATCTTCATGGAATTGATGAACTCAATTTTTCACCAATATCATGAAACTTTTGTCTCGGTTTTCATGGATGAGAAACATGCATACTCTTAGATCAAATAAGATCGTATTTTTATTTGTGGAATATTTGTTAATTATAAGGGATCACCACCATTATTCTATGTTTTTCCAAATTTTAAATTATGGATTCAAGTGGTTATTTTCTTCAGAAAAAAGATATCAGAACATAGTATCTATGAAGATTCTAAAATGGTGAAAATTTTCATGTCATGGGAAGAAACATGGAATTTCTTTGAGATATGTATCTTCCTGGGTTTAGTAGTAAGTTATAGATGGTTTATAAAGGATTTATCAAATATTGTGTCCCCTTTGACCAGTTTCCACTAGAAGGGGTGATGTTATTATCAGATCTAATGTTTTAGGATTACTTCAATAAACTAATGCATTGTCTGACGTCTTCACTGATATAGAATTTACTAGAGGCCATTCAAGGATATGTTGTTTACTATGATTCTTTAGGTTTAGGTTTTTACTTAATATTTATATAGGGATATCTTGTAGTTTATTATGGATCATGTTAACTTCAACATTCTTGAAGGGTAATGTGGTTGCTAAAAATATTAAAAAGAAATCACCTCCCGAGGATGTAAGGCAGGGAGAGGATTAATGGAACCTGATGGGACTTTTATCTTAGATACACTTGGGAGTCATGGATGAGGAGTTTTGTTTTGTTTTAGAAATTTTTCTTCCTACATCATCTGTCCTTGAGATTATTTTTAGTGGAAAAATAGGATAAAGAGTTCTAGAGTATCATATGTTCCTTCTATGAAGGGGAGACCCTCAATGAGTGGTCTCTATTCTCATTGGGTATCCTTTGATTCAAGGTATGATATGTTGTCCCTTCATCATTGAGAAATTCCATGTTGGTATATTTTTATCATCTTTTTTGTTATGTCCACCCTATAACTACAAAGATATTTTATGACATGAAGCGTCTGTTTAGGTTGCTTGGTATGAAATGAGACATAATTGACTTCGTATCATGATGTTATACATGCCAAAAGGATAAGGCTAAATAGTAGAATTATTTCAGTTTACTTCAGCCTCTTCTAATTCCAATGTAGATGTGGAATGATATTTATATATATTTCATTATTAGATTACCTTAAACTTACAATGAAAATAATTCCATTGGGGGTGATCAATTATTTTAGAAAATTGGATCATTTCATACTAATCCATGACAACACTAAAGTTTTGGACCTGAGAAATATGTATGTGAACAATATTATAAGGTTGGATAGTATCTCTATGGCCATTATCTTAGATAGGTACCCTTTTTTCCCTCACAATTATAGAATATCCTACAAGAGGAAATGGGAACCCAAGTCAGGTTGAGTACAATATATTATCCTCAGAAAGATGGGTAGAAATAAATGGCTAATAATATTCTAGAAGATATGCTTTAGACTCATGTCTTATACTTTGGAGGTTCTTGGGATAACCATCTGGAGCTAGTTGAATTTGTTTATAATAAAAATTTCCAGTCATCTCTTTTAATGTAACCATTCAATGATTAGTATGGTCATACATAAAACTATCCTCTCTATTGGTATAAGGTTAGAGAAACTTCCATGGTTAAACAATGTTTAGTTTAGGAGACTACAGTGATGATCCAGTTAATTATTTAAAATTTGGAAATGGTTCATATCTGGTACCATTATTATATGAATTAATATCATCATCCATTGAATTTTCTAACAGATGACGAGTTATTCTTGAAATTCTCTCCTCGGTTGGGTCATCTATGTATCATAATGCTTGGAAATATCACTCCTAGGTATGTGGGACTATTTGAGATCATGTAATTGATATGAGAGGTGATGTAATTCTTAGATTTACCACCTTGGGTTTCTTTAATCCACAAATTTTTTCATTTATCCCAACATAAGAAATATCAACCAAAACCATAATATGTTTTTAACATGGAATACCTTGAAATAGAACCAGATATATCTATGACTATGTAACCACTTTGGATTTTTTATTCTGATGTTGAGGTTCTTTATGGAAATTCTATACATTTGGTTTAATTTTTTTGGAAGTGTCATTTTTATTTTCATGACACTTGGGAGAGGGAGTCTTTGATGGGGTAGGAATTAACTGAAATCATTAGAGACCAAACTTCATCGAATTAGATTTATAGGGATAGAAATAAATATGGCGGTGTGAATTTTCATACCACCAATAGTTTTTAGGTACTACTTTGTTCATGATATTGTTTTCCTTCCCTCTTTGGTAATTTTTTGTTTGTTCCTTTCATTTTTGGTGAAACATGGTTGCTCCTTCTTGTTTCAAGCGTTTAGAGGGTCGGTTGTGGATTTGTTTTTGGTTTGGGAGGTTGAGGGGTCTTTTATGTGTTTAGTTGAAATAAATACTTGGAAATATAACAACAAAAGATATAGGTAGTCTTCCATCTAGTCGGTGAGGCCCACTGGAAAGCCGGTGGAATGATGGCACTAAGAGGTTCCTATAGGGTGTCCACAAACCACCTGGTGAGACCCATTATCCATTTGTTGGATTTTTGTAGAATGAGATTCCTTAAAGAATCCCATTGGCTGGACGATTTGGTTTCCATGGGTGTAGGTATTTTGAAAGGCATAATTGGCTAGCTGATAAAAGCTAGTGGCTAGCCAGTGGCACTAATATAGGCAGATAAAGTTGGAGAATAATCATATATTCACCACTTGAAATTACAATTGTATTTTATTAATTTCGCCCTTTACCTTTAATTTGACCTACTCAAACCTAGAGTCTCTCTTTGGACATATTTGGATCTCTCAACCATTTTCTTAGAGGATCAAATCATTAATCGAAGCCATGGTTCTCTCTTGGGAATCTAGTATTAACTTTTGTCGTAGAACTCATTATTCTTAAAATTATTTTTGATTCTATATATGGAACAAAATTTTCAATAATTATAGTTGTTGGATCTATTTTTTTAGCTTATTCCTTTTAGATCTATTTCAGTATTGAGGGTTGTTGGTAAGATCTTCAGGCCTCATGGTGGGTTACATAAAAATTATGGTGGTAAGTGTTCCCTTTGGTTTTATTTGATCTTGAACCAATCAATTTTGAGATTTATGATTGATAATTATTAATTTATGATCTTTTATTGATTCTTATGACCCTCAACTCATGTTGGATTATTGTAATTATTTTGGGTGTTGGTATTCCAAAGTTGTGATGTTTTTTTTGTTACATGACTTTTTCATATTAACCTTACTGGCTTTCTCTGGAAAATGAATTTAAAAATTGGTTAATGTCATGAAAAATGTTTTGATAAAATATGGTAGTTTTTTCTAAGGTTTTAAAAATGGATTCCTCGCTGGGTATTGTTAACAGAAGTGGTTTCAAATAATGTTTTATGTTGTTTCAAAAGATGAACACCCTTTTAATGACTATAATGTGGTCAACCCGAATGTGATCGATATTATGTTAGGAATCCATCTTTATGGATAGACTCTTTCCCATAGGCTTGTTTTTTCTCAAGTAATGTGTGCAATTGGTTTCCAAAGTTGTGGGAAGGATCCACTATCAGGAGTGAACACTTAGCCTATAGACCTATTTGATAGGGTAATGCGCATACTAGGTGGCCTATTGATCAAAATATTTTTTATGAGGATCCTCATTGACTAAGAACTGCTGATACTATGGGCTTGTTTTCTTTAGTGATAATTCTTTAAATTATTGTTTGGGATGTTTAACGAAATAATTTGGAAACCTATTTATTATCATGTTTAATTAAATTATGGAAAGGGTGATTTATCCATTCGTTGTGTTAAATTATATCTCATGTATTATTTTTAATTACATAATCATAATTGTTTTAATTTATAATTTTTTCTTATGAAAAACTAAGTCAAATACCACTGTAATATTTTTCTCACACCTTGCATACAAATTTTATGTTTATATAGATCATATTCTATCTAGTGTATGTATGCAAATTTACTTCAGGGTGGAAATGATTTTTTTCATTAGCCAGGTGTGGGAGTCTAGATGTGAAATCATTTCTCATTGAGTTAGGAATTAGCAGTTTTTGAGTACTTTTGTTGTTTTGTTCACCTTGGAACATGTTTTTATTGATCATTATATATATATATATATATATATATATATATATTTTATTTTCATATAGGAATACCAATATTTTTTAGTTTCTTTATTTAAATTTTCTAGGTTTTTTTGTGGTAAAAGTATTCCCAAAGACATTTCTTGATGGACAAGAACTTGTCGGCTAACTCTGGGGAGATGGAATGACCTTCAGGTCATCTTCGAATTATATTTGGTTATGAAAATATGGGTAATCTGTGTTGGATCATGACATTTACTTATCCTTTGATTCTGTTCTAGGTCCTTTTTATTTCTTGGCTTAAAGTGTCCAACCATGGGAATGGTATCTGGGTTCTCCTCACTCATTATGAGTTGTTCTGATACCTTCCAAATATAGTTGGACTGAGTTTGGAAAAATGTTATAGACTTTATATCCCTTACAATCTGTATCCCTAAAATATATTTTTATAGGATAAGATTATTAATCTCAAATATTTCAAACAATTAATATTTCAACTCATCAATAATTTCCTTTAATAGTATAAAAATTAGTATTCCATCCCCATAGAGAAGTATAATGTTTAAACTCACATCAACGAACACCCTATGGTAAGAAAAATGATCCACATAGGTCCGAATGAACTACCATTCTTCCATAAAGGCATAAAAATTCTAGTTTCACTACCATGGTTCTTAATTGAGCACATAAAATCTTGCTCTGGATCTCCCACAAGATCTTGGTTTCATTTCTCTATGAAATCCTTTAGCTGTTCTATGTTAATATTCTTATCTAAGTCTCCATGTATAAATTTAGTTTTAAAAAATTACTACTCTAGATGTAGCCCTTTTATGGAAACCATACTGATAATTATATAAACAGCCATGTTCTTAACAACCAGAGAAAGGAACTTTGAAAAATATATAAATTCAATATTTTGAAAACCCTTTATGATAAGAATTTACTTGTATACCTTTATACCATTCAGTTAAACCTTTATCTAAAATAAAAAATTTATCTTGAAGAACCCTCTTCTCATTAGGTCATTTAATTATCTCTCATATCCTAAAAAATGGAAATAATTTATTTAATACCATATAGATAACTCCCATGGACATTAGTGACTCAGACTTGTGGCCACTTACAACCTTTGCGTTTCTTTATCATTTTTGAGAAGAAAGTAATGATGGTCACTTTTGTATCTATAAACATAGCACTGAATACTTATATGCCTCAGTAACTGACCCTACGACTAAGATCCTTTTAGAATCATTTCTTATGGGACTTCCCCTTCTAGATATATTCCCTAAGATTCTATATTCCTCAAGGATTATAGTGATATCACCTATAGAAACATCATCAAAACATGACTTCCTTTCCAAATTGATTATTAACAATCTATTGTTTCCAACACTATAATACATCATGAACTTTTTGAAACATTTATTACTTCTAGAAACCCATTCAATCAAACATCATCTTGGGGTAATACATTGATCTTCTCTAAAACATCATCTTCATTATGATATTTAAACAATATCCCTTCATTGAGGATAATATTATAGCTTCTGAAAACCTTACATAAGTTTTAAAATTGGTCCAAAATTGAAATTATTCCTTGTTGTACCCTATAAAGTAACACATTCAGGATTTTCTGACTAAATTTTCCCTTTATTTAGAATCAATATAGAATTATTTTAGTGGAACAAAGACTTTAAATTGTAAAATTTTGATATTATTTGAAAACTAGCCTGCTTTAATATGTTCCTACCTCTATAGATATGATTAACTTCTATTCACCAAGTAGGTGACACAATTAAAGTCTTATACCCAAAAATACTTAGTAAAACTAGTGTGAATCCTGATGATTTTTCTTTATTTACTAACATACGATTCATCCTCTCCATGACAATATTTTTTAATGAAGTTCAATGTATGGTCTTCCCAATCCATATGGATTTACACTAGTAGAACCTATGGAATTTCCTTCTTCTATATTCCCCACCATTGTCAAAACTCAAACATTTTTTTTACTTTCCGTATCCTTTTTCCCCATAGATCAGCGTCGGATGAAGGTTTTGAATACTTCATACGTATTCTTGAGAAATTATACTCACAAATTCCATGTGAAATCATTGATGAAGGTAACCTAGTAAAATGATCATCCATGATAACATACAAGACTAGGCCCCAATATATATGTAAGAACTAGCACTGAATTTTTATCCTTCGATGTGATACCTTATATTTGTAACAAAACCATCTACTAGTTCTTAAGGATTCATTCTTCAGATATTTCTTACTTCATGATTCTAATCTTTAACATTCCTTTATCAGCAAGGACATTCATCCCTTTCCCTATTATGTTACCAAGATTTTCATTATATAAATTTTTGAATGTTATTTTTATAACATGCATTGATGCTTTCAAAAATCATGTCAAATGCAATGTTCAATATTTTTCTCTTTTTTTCCACCACTATGGAAACATGTGTAACTTTCCATGCTCTGCTAAAAAGGAAGTATGTACACTTTAATCATCCAACTATCCTATCAAAATCATGTTCATATGAAATCTTGATATGTGCTGCACTCCTCTCATTTTTGGAAATATTTTGTTCTATGTAATGATGGAAACATCACACATTCCCACTATCTAAAGATTTTCATTATTTTCAATATCTTCCTTAACAAATATTTTAGAATTATAATTTCTCAAACTTCTTCTCTCATATGTAGAGAAAGAAAATCCTCAAAGTCTATAATTCAAAACTCAAGTGGAGTTGTGACACTGAGTAGCAGACAAATCATATCATTTAGAACATGATTTGAGGACGAAATTCCTAAAGAATATCTTCTAGAACCAAACCTTCACTTGCTATAATATTTATTCACTAGGACTTTCTTATGACAATTCCTTCATATGATACCACCATCAACTGAACCAATTCATCTTCTACTAATGATTTCTTTTAATGTATTATAACTATTCCATATAGTGTAATGAACCATACCTTCTACATTATACAAATTTACAATAGAATCCTAGATTTCATTAAAAAAATATCCTTATTCAGAATTATATCTCAGAACATCCTCAAATATTTTGTCAAACTTAGCACTTCATTTAATCACTATGGTAACCATCTTATAATATGATCTCGGGAGTGATGAAATAAATAATATTGCCAACTCCGGATTCATGAAATTCACCTTTACTAATTCCAAATGACTCTAGATCATATTGAAGTCATTATAATGATCAACCTCTAGATTTACTTCCAACATTATCATACTAAATATCCTTTATAAAAGACATACATTGTTTGTTATCATTAGATTCTAATATATATCAGAAAGAGTCTTCATAAGTTCTAAAGTTTTCTTCACTAAATGAATGTTATTGGCCACATTCCAAGCCAGTGATATCTGGATCAACCCTATTACTTTTTTATCAAGACTTTACCATTCTTCCTTATTCATCAATTTCAGTTTAGTACCAGTCAATACAAGATAAATATCATTCTATAGTAAATAATTCTCCCTCTGAATCATCCAAAATCCAAAATATGATCCATGAGACATCTCCACTAAACCCTGCACTCATCTAAATATATTTATCCTAGAATGAACAAACTCCCATTAAAACTGAATAATATAAAAGAGATGAATAATTACTTATTGAAATTATCCTATAGTAGAGGGTAGAATGATTCAACAAAATCGATCTCTAAAACACCTTGGAAAGGGTTTGGTCATACTGAAACTTTGTAAGCAAGCACTAATACAACTTTTTAGTGTAATACCACATATTTTTAAATGGTTTAAATGATAAATATTACTACTCATATCAAAAAGGAAAACCTTTATTTTCAAGATCCTACCTTATTATGATTATACAGTTAAGAGTTATTGTCCTATAGTAGTGTCAAAATGGGTGACATCCTAGGGAATCTCCTGAGGTGTGTGTGAGTGAGGACAAAGCAAACTAAATGAATATGTGTTAGACTATTTTGGTGGTTATTAGTTTGATAAGTGTACCCAAATGGTAATGACATATGGTGTTATAGGAACTCAACCAAGGTATTAAATGATACCTATGGGGTTAGATGACTTAGTTAATTTCCCAAGGAATTTAGGTTGTGAAAAATGATATCAACACATGAACCTATACAAAAGTGCAATGTCACCTCCTGGGTTGAGATACAAGGTCCAAAATGAGGACATTATTCTCTGGGGGGGGGGGGGGGTGAATGTAACCCCCATGATGTTTAAGTATTAAAAGGAAAATTTTCATTGCACATTTCAATAATGTGAAATTTTATTTTAAGGATCCTACCTTATTGGAACTCCATTGTTAAGTGTGCTTTGCCTAGAGTAGTTTCTGGATGGGTAGCCTCCTAGGAAGTCTCCCATGGTCAGTGCGACTGAGTAAAAAAATACAATAAAAGAATATGTGTTTCCCTGTGGGGGATGTTATTAGTTTGATAAGTGAACCTGAGTAGTAATATCCTATGCTGTTCTAGGAAGTCAACCAAGGTATTATAGGATACCCATGGGGTTAGATTACTATGTTTATGACCCGTGAAGGTTGGGTTGTGAAAATCGTGTCCAAAATTTCCAAAATAGAATTTATAATCTAGATGTTACATTGATATAAAAAATTTACGGTACCACTAAATAAAAAAACCATTTTCAAGATTTATCTGGAACTAGGAAAACAATTATGGAATCCCTCATTTTATTTACATAAAATTTTCCTTACAATATACAAAATAGAGGTTCTTTTAAAGTATATTTTCTTCGAAACAAGGTACATAATACCTGAAAAAATAATGAATTATTCTATGAAACATGTAATTATTTTTCATTAGATCATCCTATGTAATTTTACTACATCTCATAACCTAGGTAGATACATCAAAGTAAAGGGTTAGCATAAGGCCTAGTAAGGGAAATAGTTTTCAGGTGATCATGAGAATTATTGATATGAACTTGAGGAATATTATAAAGGAATTATAAATTGAAAAAGAGGAATATAATAACAAAATTACATGATTCATAACATGGAAATGTGGATACAACATTTAAATGAGACATTTATAATCATATCACCGAGGTTTATCACTGAGGTGTTATAAAAATTACCAATGTTATTCACCAAGGTATCGTAAAACATGTCATCTATAGAGATTAAATTCTTTACCCAATACATTGGAGTGATCTTAGAGAACAACTTAAATATATATTAATTTTTATTTGATACACATAGATAATAATTAAACATTTCATAAATAACCTATGGAGAATAAAAGAAATGGGTTTCGTATCAAATTCATTGCTTTGTAAAAAGTTCTTAAAGATAATATTTTTTGTCATTTTTTACCAATAGAAAGAAAATGTGGGTTTTATGTATGTTAAACCCCGAATGAAATAAATAATTTTTAAATATTGGTGAATACCCTTGTAATGTAAGAGGTTTGGTTATTCACAAAAAGAAAATTAAATGGAATTTCTTAAGGAGAAAAGAGATATTTTGAGAAGTAAATTCGACAGAAAAACAGGTATAAAAAGTTGATTTAGAAAATGGTCAAAAGAGAGGATACAATGGTATGAAATTCATAAAAGATAATCAATATAGTAAGGGGATGACATAAATTGTATATAAGAATATGGTTGGTAAATTTAAATGCTATACCACATAATAAGGGAACTTGAAAGAAAAAGAGAAGTTGAGATTTCCATTTCCTTGAAGATTAACTCATAAAACATGGGGATTGGGACATTTGGGGATGAATGACACATTGGGAGGTAAAAATATCAGAAATTCATAGAGGATTAATTGTGAGTGAAATTAAATGTATAAATTTGTGGGTAATTATATAATAGTCGGTGGATTTGTTTATTAATTTCTAAATAATGGCATTTCCCATGTAAGTGGACACTTGGGAAAACTTTTATGTTATTTTAATCCAAAATAGTTTAACATAATTTTATATTACTTATTTTGGGAATGAAAATTAATTTTTTCACAAAATAATATTTTTAAAGTTAAAGTTTCCATTTTAGAATTTGGAATGTAAATTATATATTCACAAATTGCCTAAAATCAATTAAAATACTTGATATTAATAAAATAATATATTTCAAGTCATGTATTATGTTTAATTAGTTATTACATCATTATGAAAAAATTATTATGTCAATAACATAATGAAAAACTGAAACAGTGTTTTCACTATTCAAGAAAAAATAAAGTATTTTAGAAAATTCTCATAAATTCACCATAACATAATTTCAACATGTTTATTTAAAAAAATATATTTATTTTATCATAATAATTATATAACTATTGGAATTTTATCTTTTAAATATAAAAACCCTTATTTATTAAAAATTGCAGCGGATTGAAAATGGATAGTAAAATTTATGACACTTAAAAAAAATTATTTTATCATTTATTTTCAAATAAGAGTGTTTTAATCAAACTATTTAATTAAAATAAAAATTATTCATAAAAAATATTTTATTATAATAATTATTAATTTTATTAAAAGTACTATCTTTATCCGAAAAATCAATTTACCAAATTCCATCTCTATTTTATTAAGAAAAACTATTCTTAAAATGAAAATGATGGTATTAAAATTTTATTTATACAATGGAATCACACTTTAAGTACCTTGGGGCCCAAAAAATAACCCCTTATTACACCCACATACACCTTAAGAGTAAGGTGTGAAATGGTAGCTATTTCATGGGGTTCCTCAATGAACATTTACCTAGTGGTAATCTCCGCTAACTTCAGCTTCTCCCATAGGTGATTTCGTTTAAGAATTAATTTTTGAATCTTGGTTTGGGATTGATCAAAGGTGGAACCCGGTGAAGATAAATCCTTCCCATATTCCTATATAAGATCTCGAAATGGAACAACTCTACTGGTTGAGTCCATCACCTCTTCTTTCTGTATTAAATTTCCTTTGTCAAAATTTTACTTATAAAATCTAACGATAAAGTTAAAATTATTATCAAGAGTCTATTACCCCATGGTAATATTGACCAATTGTCATTAAAAGATCTAATCTACATGGTCACATTTCTCTTTATATTCACTTCATAAAAAAATTCATGGTTTTTTGTGAATAATATAATATAACACACATTTTAAAGAAACAATTATCATTCAAAAAGTCTGGGTTGTTATATTATTCCCCCTTAATAAATTTAATTTTTTAAATTTCAAATATTTATATTAGTTGAGAAAAGGTTTTGGTAATTATGAATCATTGTATCCTCTAGTTACCACATCGCTTCTTCATATTTATGATTCCTCCACAACGCTTTAACGAGGTGAGTTGTATTATTGCGTAGAACCTTGTCTCTATAGTGCATGATCTCCAAAGTCTTCTCCTTATAAGAGAGGTCATGTTAAATTTTTAACACATATGGATTTATTACATGTGAAGGGTCATGTGTATACATTCTCTAGAGAGATACATGGAATACATCACGAACTTGAGATAGATATGGTGGAAGTGAAAAATGATAGGCCATTGCTCCTATGCAATCAATGATATCGTAGGGGGAAATTTACCTAGGGCTAAGCTTCCATTTATTTACAAACCGCATGAATCTATTCCTTGGTGATATTCTAAGGAACACTTTTTTGACAAAACAAATCAGGAAGTCCCTTATATGATTGTTAGAAAGAATTTTCTACTGACTCTGAGTAGACTTTATTTGTTGTTGGATGTAATGAACCTTTTATGTCATATCTTTCACAAGATTTTTCCCAAGCAGCTTTCTCTCACCAAATTCATCCCAACAAGTAATAATTCCACATCAATTCCTATATAGTGATTCATAGGGTTACATTATAATACTTTAAAAGAAGATGTTATTATATGATAACTTAACTAAAGGGATATGTTGATCCCATCCACCATTAAATTTTTTTGATCATGTTCTCATTATTTCCTTGAGTTTCTGAATAGTCATTTCAGATTGGCCATCAGTTTGGGGGTGATAGGCCATATTGCAATTCAATTCAGTATTAAGATCATGTTGAATAATTATCCATAATTTTGATGTGAATTTCATATCAGGATCTAAAATGATAGGTGTCACTCCATGAGACCTCACCACTTCATGTATTTAAATCTTGACAAGTTGGTCAAGAGAGAAATATTACTAAATAACGATAAAATGGTATGTCTTGGTGAGATGATCCACAATAACCCATATCAATTTTTTTCCATTGGATGTTCTCAGGAGACCAGTGATAAATCCTAAAGTGACATTTTCCCACTTACATGTTGATATGGGTAGTGGTTGCAATACCACTTTAGAAATTTATCACTTTACCATCACTTGTTGACACCCTGAGCACCTTGTAGTGTAGTCAGCAATATCCCTTTTCATGTTATCCCAACAATAATGATAACAATGATCCCTATACATTTTTTTCTTACAAGATGTATAGAGAATGAAGATATATGAGCTTCATCCATTATTTCCTTCTTTATTTCTAGAATAGATAGAACACATAGCCTTGTATGAAATTACAGTACACCTTCTTGATCAACATTGAACTCACGAAACATACCATTATTTATAGCCTATATCCCTACTATAATAAATGATATTATTTTTTATATTTCATGATATTATATAGTAATAATGGTTGAGAAATAATTTGGGATATGGTTAATGATGTCCCTTCCTATACGATTCCAATGTCTAGTTTTACAATGTCTTTAATAAATGGATATCCTTAAATCCTCCTCATTTCCAAAACAATTGGGACTTTCCAACTTAATGCATCATCAACATTGTTTTCTCTTATGGAGTGATAATAAATTGAATAATAATAGTCTTTATTAAGATCCAACCATCTCCTCTATCTCATCTTTAATTCTTTTTGTGTGATAATATACTTCAAAATTTGATGGTCTATGTTTATATCACATTTCCCCCTCTAAAGACAGTTCCTCCATATCATTAGAGAAAAAAACCACAACCAACTCCATCTCATGTGTTGGATAATTCTCCTCACAAGGCTTCAACTATCAAGATGCATAAGCAACTACCTTTTCATTTTTCATGAGGACACACCAAATATATTTCTGAGATTCATTGCTAAAAATAGAAAATCCTTCTCCAATAGAGGGTATAGTTAATACAGGTGGAGTGAACAATATCTTCTTCAGCTCTTGGAAACATTCTTCACACTCCTTTTTTAAGATGTACTTAGACCCTTTTTGAGTTTACTTGGTTAGTGGATCATAATATCGTGGATGTTTCTTAAAAAACCTCCAAAAATATCACAATAAACCAAGGAAACTATGAATCTCAGTTACTATTTTAGAATGATTCCACTCCTCTATAACATTTTTCTTGGATGCCTCAACTAATATTCCTTTATTGGTTACAATGTTCTTTATAAAATCAACTAATTTTAACCAAAATTCAAATATGATGAACTTTCCAAATAGTCTCTCCTTCCTTAATGTTTTCAATTTAACCCTTAGAAGATCCTCATGCTTCTCATGACTTTTGGAATGTATCAGAATATAATCAATAAAAACTACCAAACATTTATCAAGGTAGTCTTTAATGAATATATTCATAAAATCCATAAATACAACTAGTTCATTAGTTAATCCAAAGGGAATAAGAAAACTCATAATTCCCATATCTTGATTAGAAGGTAGAATTCAGAATATCTTCTTTCTTCACCCTCAATTGATGATAACCAGATCGAAGATCATTCTTAGAGAATAATTGATCCCCGTGAAGATGGTCAAATAAATTATCAATCCTTGGAAGAGGGCATTTTTTCGTCACTATGATCCTATTAGGTCCTCTATAATCAATTCATAACTGAATTTATGTATCCTTTTTATTTACAAAGAGAAAAAGTGCTCCCTAAGGAGACACACTTGGTATGATAAACCCCTTTACCAAAATATCCTCAACCCATTTCATTAATTTCTCCAGCTCCTCATTTTCTATTCTATATGGGTTCTCTGATATTGGCTTGGATACAATCATGAGTTCAATGGAGAACACTTCCACTCCTTCTAGGGAGGGTCTAGATAAATCCTTAGGAAATATTTCAATAAATTCCTGAATGAGGTGGAAATTCTCTATCCATATAATTTCATTTCCATATTCATCTTCACTGATCATTTTCATAGAGAAGGATAAGATAGGTGATTCAAGACAAATCTCAGGTTGAGATATATCTCCTTTGAAGATAATTGTTGGTTTCCTATTCACGAATATTTAGTTTTACTTTCTTTTTCATTTGATATTAGAATTAAAATTTGAGAACTTGTGTATCCCTAGTATAGTGTCAAATTCCATCATAGGAATGACTACTATATTTTGGATGAGATTGTGATTCACAAAGTGAATACTCTAGTTTCTATAAACTTTTTATTCTTGGATAATACCTCTAAGAGTATTGACTAATAACTCTAGTTTTCACTCTTTAGAGACTTATGATATATTTTTTGAAAACTTGGAGGAAATAAATGAATGCGTAGAATGAGAATCAAAAAATGTAATTTCTAGGTTTGAGATAACAATGATAGTAACTACCACCACATAATTTTGAGCTTCAGCTTGTCATATCATGATAGAAAAAGCCCAAACTTTCTCTATTGTTCAATGCTGAGGTTTATGGTGATTCTCCTCCATTAACTTTGGATTTAGAAAGTGATTGGAAAAGTACCAAAGTTTTCCACACTTGAAGAATTGGACATCGGGATGGGCATGCACCGTTTTCCCTTTTTGGTTAGTGTTGAGAAGTTGAAGATTAACCTCACTATGATAGTTCAATGCAATATATCCATCTCGTCAACATTTTTAACATTTTCCACTCTCAAGAAATCAGTTCGCTAAATGATTCTTCCCACCTTTTTTGCATGTGGAATGTTAAACTTACTATCCTCCTATTTCGTGATCAAATTTACCCCATAATATTCGATCTATTGATATATTATTTTCATTAAATATATGGGAACACTGCATATCTCCAAAATCTATTTAAATCTTCATAAAACATTTCACTATCTCCTCATAACTATTATATTCTCTATTGGCTAGGTTCATCTATATATGGTGTCTTAGTCCACCAAAGAATATAACATTCTATCCATTAGGATCCAGGAAAAAGATAAAGGTGTAGTGAGAAAGACTTGTAACGTTAAACCCATAACTTCTAATAGATTCATTTTCATTCTTATTTAGATTTTTTAATTCCTTCTCCATTTTTGTTCTCATTGAATGGGGGAAGTATTTTTTGAAAAAGGTTCCCCTAAACTCTTCCCACTACATAGATTTCATATCCCTTCTTGTATTCTTGTTTTTTGATCAGTTTCCACCACTGATCATCTTCTCCTTCTAAGAGATACAAATCTAGGGTTACATTCTCTTGTTCAAAATAATGGGGTACATAAAAGATCATTTTATAGAGCTTACCCATTTTTAGCAATCAATGGGTTGATGGATCCACTAAAATAAGGTGGTCGTTGATGCACCAAGGACTAAATGGAAATTTGTTCCCTTATAGTTGAATCTAGTATCTCGGCATGATTCAAGTTATTTCTCATAATTTGAGTAAGTTGATTCATCATTCTCTTGATATTTTCCCTTCTGAATTCTATCAAAGGGCCACTACTGCATGGTCTATTGCACTCTCTATTTACGCGATTCCTCCTATTTCCCGCCATTTTCAAAAAGAGTAAAACTTAGTGAGAAACATTTCTCATTTAATAATATTATAATTGTAAAAGAATTTATTTCCTTAAAACATCATTCTTAAATATGTTATTCTTTAACAACAATTACATTTTCTACAAATTCTTCAAAAATGTCTCCTAAAAGTATTGTGATTAACAAAACATATCCCTTGGGAGTCTCTAACTAGAAGTGAAGAAAAGCCCATTTACATGAACCTGTTACTGCTAAAGTCTATGTCAAAGTAGGGTTTTGGTGTTTTACCCCTAGATACAAATATTCTAGAGACACATCTACGTGTTCATATCTAGACATGGATTTCTTTTCATAGAAACCACTTTCCTAATATTTTACCAAAATACCAATATTTTTGCATATATTTAATTTTTCTCTAGGGTTCCTCATAAAGATATAAAATCTTAATTTCCACATATAAATAAATCATTCTTCGATAGAAACTATTCAATCTTTCCTTTTATTTACATAAACTTCTCATTACTTTGTAAAAAATAGAGGACCATTTAAATTTAGTTTCTTGGAAACACGATACATAATACATGAAAACATAAAAAATTCTTCTAAAAAACATATAATTATTCTTAATTTTTACATCCTATGTATTTTTAAAGCATCTTATACCATGGGGACATACATCAGTAGAAAGGCAGAGCATAAGGCCTGGTAAGGGGAAGTAAGAGAAATAGTTTTCATGTGATCATGAGAATTATTGATAAGAACTTGAATAATATCATAAAGGCATTGTAAATTGAGAAAGATTCATATAAAAACAAAATGAAATGATTCATAGCATGGGAATATGGCTTCAACATTTAAATGTGACATTCATAAGAATAGCACCAAGGTTTATCACTGAGGTGTCATAAAAATTACAAGGTTATTTACCAAAGTATCATAAAACATGTCATCACTAGAGATTAAATTATTCACCCAATTAATTGGAGATCTATCAGGGAAAAACATTTATATCTATTAATTTTAATGTAAGACACATATATCATAATCAGTCATTTCATAAATAACCTGTGTAGAATAAAAGAAATGGGTGTCATATCAAATTCGTGGTGTTTTAAAATTTTCTTAAAGACAAGATTATTATGTCATTTTTATCCAAGGGAATAGAAATTCAGGTTTTATGTATCAAAAAATAATAATAAATAATTTTTATATATTGGTGAATACCCTTGGAAAGGATTTTGTTTGGGTATTCATAAAAAGAAAATTAAATGGATTTTATTGTGTAATAAAGAGAAATTTTGAGAAGTAAAGGTGGAAGCATAACAACTATAAAATTTGGTTTTAGAAATGGGTAAAAAGAGAGGGAAAAGTGGTATCCAATTCATAAAATAATATTAAGACATTAAATTTTTAAAACAAATTGTATAAAAGAACATAGTTTAGAAATTTTAAAGACATACCATAAAAAAATGGAAGTTGAAAGAAAAAAAGAAGTTGAGATTTCCATTACCTTAAAGTGTAACTCCCAAAACATGAAGATTGGACCCTGTGGGATTTATAACACCTTGGGATGACTTATTTGGAGGAAAAAATAATATTTATTTGTGGAGTATGAATTTGGAGTGAAATTAAATGGATAAATTGATGGTTATTTATAGCAATAGTGGAATATTTCTTTTTGAGTTTATAAACAAAATCCTAAGACATCTATGTAGTGGTAAATGAAGAACCATAGGATTTACCATGGTATTGGATACTTGGGAAAACTCTTATGTAATTTTAATCAAAAATATTTGACTATCATTTTATATTTCTTATTTTGTAAAGGAAAATTAAGTATTTCCCAAAATAACATTTTTAATGTTAAAGTTTCTATTTTATAATTTGGAAAGAAAATTAAATATTTGGAAATTGATTAAAATATATTTAAATACTTTATATTAATAAAATAAGGTATTTTAAGTCTTGGATGTTCGTTAATTAGTTATTACATCCTTGTGACATAATTATGATGTCATTAACATACCAAAAAACTCAAAATGTATTTTTACTATTCATATAAAAATAAAATATTTTAGAAAATTATCATAAATTTACCTGAACCTCATTTTGATGTGATTATTTTAAAAAATATAATTATTTTATCATAGTAATTCTATAAATATGAGAATTTTTACTTTTAAATATTAAAATATTTTTTTATTGAAAATAATGGCAAACTGAAATTCATAGTAAAATTTCTCACACTCAAGAAAAATAAAATTATTTTATCATCAACTTTTAAATAAGATTGTTTTAATAAAAATATTTAATTAAAATAATCATTATTCATGTGACCTTAATTTTTTATAATAATTATTTCTTTTCTGAAAAGTAAAATATCTATTCGAAAAATCAATTTATCAAATTCCATTTCAATTTTATTAAGAAAAAATATTATTAAACCAGAAATTATGGAATAATAATTTTATTTATACAATGGATTTAAACATTAAGTAACTAGGGTATCGATACATAACCCCTTATTACACACACATATTCTCTAAGAGGAAGGTGTGCAATAGTGGTAGTTTCGTGGGGTGCCTCAGCTAACATCGACTAAGTGGTAATCTACACTAACTTGAACTTCTCCCATAGGTGATTTTGGTCAAGATTCAATTGTTGATTATAATCTTGGGTTTGGTCAAGGGAGAACCCGAGTGATTATTCCGCCCTCCCATGTTTTGATATATGGGCTTCAAACGGAATGAATCTACTGGTTGAGGCCATAGACTCTTCTTTCTATAACAATTTCCTTTTTCAAAATTTTACTGATAAACTCTAATGATAACATTAAAATTATTATAAAAAGTATTGTTCCCAATAGTCATATTGGAAAACGGTCATAAAATGGTCAAATTTAGATGGTAAAATTTCCCATTATATTTACTTTATTAAAAATACATGGTTTTGTTTGGGTATGATATAATATAAATTACATTTTCAAGAAATGATTATTTTTAAAAAAAATTAGGTCATTACAATAAGTCACCCTAAACATTCACCACAACACACATGTATCGAATTGATAAGAAAATATGAAATACTTAAAAAAGAAAGAAACAAAGAAAAGGAAAAAAAATTTATGTTGTTTAAACTAAGTCTTACTCTATGGGTAGAATTTTGAAAATAATTTTATTAGAAGAAAAAAAATATTTTTACAACATCAAACTCACTTTACAAATGGACTCACTATACAAATTATATTAGGAAAAAAACTGATAAAATTGGATCCACCACCTTTCAATATTTATGTAGAGTATGACCCTTATATTTAATCTTCACATGTATCCCTTCACTTGGTCAGAGGCATAAAATATGTTAACTCCTATTTCCAATGAATAGTACATGATTCAAAAAACTCAATGAGTTCACTTTATACATCCTTTTAAATGACCCAAACATAACCTTTATAAATTACAAAAACACTTTACATGACTTCATAATTGACTATTATGAAATTACATTATATCACCTTACTTAATATAAATAATCATTATTATATCTTCAGATTGCACTATATTTGGTCTACCTACTTATATAATTCCATAATAATAGATTTTTTGAATTTTAGACTTTTGGAATGTGTTGGTTCTACACACCCATCACCTTCTAGACTGGAAATTGTACTTCTTGATTCAGTCCCTTTGAACATTCCAATACATAGCCTAGAAATTGTTTTCACCCACCCAATCCTAATAGACTCTATGACATGTTTATGATGTATGTAATCATTCATTATCCTAATAAGGTTATCCATTAATTATGTTACCGATGAATATGTATTCATTATGTTATTCACATGTATTTATTTAAAATGGAATATTATTTACTCATGTTATATTATATATGCCATAGTCATGATATATATAGATTATTTGACACATTATTCCTTATTGAGAGTCAGATCTCATCCTTTTATTATGTTTCCCAATTTACTTAAATAATTAATAAGAATACTATATATGATATTCTAAGGATATCATTTATGGAGGAATAATGGTGCATTGGATAATTTTTTATGTATCATGTATTCTATGTTATTGTAATGTAAATGGAATGTTTATGCATGTATATGATTCCATAATGACTATTATACTTTGTATCTAGGGTATCTGACATTATGTATTCTTCTACCATGTAATAGATAACCCATTGGATCTGGGTGACTACATCTTGGGATGTTTCAATTTTTATATTTGTATATTTAACTAAATAAAAAATAGAATGAGTAAATACCTAATTATTTTCAAGAAATAAAATGATCTCTAAAAATTATTAAATACCCAATATAGTTAAAAAATAACTTTATTTAATAAATTAATTACAAAATTCTCACAAAATATAAATTCACCATTGATTTTCCAAAATTTGTTATCATTAATTTTTCAAGGGCACATTTACATTAAAGTAAGGAAAAAAATTTAAAAATCATATTCAATGTAGCTCAAATACCATATTATTATCTTCCCCATAGTTGAATAATTACTTATCCTAATATAAATTACTCAACAATATTCAAAAATAATTTACATTATTTAAATATTTGAGCCATGGTTAATTGATTTCCAAAAATATTAATAGTATTTTAAATTATTTATTAAACATGAATTACATCTCCTTAAGTCAATATTTCTAAAGAAACTATTCACATCATAAATTTCATTTTCCATAATTCCATATCTATACAAATGACTTGATTTTAGAAATTATTTAATCTTAATTTTTACAGGTTTATCCCCTTTTCATATAACTTATTAAAAAATTAAGCATACACACTCTACACACTTTTCATTTATTTATTTTATCATACTTTTTAGTTATTTTATTTATAATTAATAAGTTTAAAACCCATAAAATGACTTGTTCCTTCCATAAATTGTCCAAAAAGACTATTTCTTTCCTTTAAGAAATAAAGGGTAGGGGTATTGAGCTTTATTCATTATTAGCATATGAGACCAATTCACTAGAAACAAGTACCTCAATTAAAATCACCTTTTAAGATTAATTAAAATTTACAAGGCATGGATTCCCCTTGAATTACTTCCTCTCTTAAAATTTATTACATTAATTATTCCCTTTTTATATTTTTTACTTACAATTTTTTATACAAATTGCATCCAAATTAAAATAAAAATATTTAAAATTAGGTTCCAATATGTTCATTTTACCCTAGACTTATTTTTTCATTAATTAATCTGTTTATAGTGGGATTTTAGAAAATATTACTTTGTTTGGAAATCAATTTACTCAATTTTTTTCAATGAATTCATTTCAAGTTGAAAATTCACCATTTCCATATTGAGTTAGACATCAATATTCTCGATTCTAAAATTTAGAAATAATATGTTTCTTAATAGATTTATATATCACAATTCTTAACATATAGTAAAGTTAATATTTTGAAGTAATACCTACCCCACATTTATCTAAAATTATATCTATGTTCAATAAAGTAGGTAAGTGAACATTAGATTAAAAATCCCATTACAAAAATTTAAAGAGAATAAAATAAATAGGGTATGTATAATAGTCTCCTCATTTAGTGTAATTATTGTTTATCATTGTTTGTGGGACCTTTTACTTCCATGTCATATCCCAACATATCCCACTATAATAGTAATGGAAATGAAATCCAAGAGAAAATGGATTTATTTTTAAATAAATAAAATTATACAAAAAAAGTAAAAAAAACAAAACTTCTTAAACCATGGGTTTCTTCAATTATAATTCTTGGTTTAGAGTCCTTGACCAGAAAAATTTCCCCTCACTTATCAATGTAGAAGATGTAAATCAATCCCTTTGTATATTCTTTCATATAAAGCTTTATACACATAAATTTAACAAAAAATGATATCTATTATTCTCCCACCATATAAAAAATATACCAGTTAAGACTCGAGTGATTTTGTAAGGTCAATACCACTTTGACATTAGATTCCTAGGGAATAAGTTTATTAAAGAGTTTAAAACTATCACCTTCTATCAATAATTTAACTCTCACTTTTAAATATTTATTTCATGAAAATCTATAGTCATTTCTTTATAAATATTATTATTTTAAAATAAATATTAAAAAATTTAATTTATTTCATAAAGTTATAATAATATCTTTACTATTTCACCCTTAAAATCTTAGTTCAAATATTATATATCCCAATAATATTTGTGGTCTATATCCATATGAAATTGAAATTATTTACCATAATTTATCACATACAATTATATTTCTATAGGTGCTTCAAATTTTTTTTAATGGGGCCAAAGTTCTTTACCAAATCTACTAGAGAAATATTTCCAAAAATTTACAGTAAATTTCTAAAAAATCTATTTTATCTCTTGATTTGAGATCAAATATTTCCTACATGATAGGTGGTAATAAAAAGTTCCTATTTTTTTAAAAATCCCATATTAATCCTTCATTGTTTTAAATAATAGTTCTTAAAGTGAACTATATTATTTGTAGTGATAGCTCTTAGAACCCAAAATATTGAAAATATATGACCTTTGATAAACCTCACTGCAATAGAATCCTAGTTTTTTAAGGAATCCTTTTCCTCAAAATTTTTTGATTCAAAATTTATAACCACAAAAATGAAACCATTCCTATAATATTAATTAATTATTCATAAAAAACCCAATTCCAATATAATCAAAATTTTATCCTCAATAATACCCTTTGGAAGAATATCATTCTTTATTCAAACATTACCATGTTTGTATAACATTCCCCATGTTACTATATAGATCCTTATAACTAAAACTATATATTAGGCCTATATCCGTTGTTTAAAACCATAACTAAGGGATTTTAATCCTTTTCTATAAGTTATAGTGATGGTTCATGTGACTGTTGAAATAACATTTAATAGGATAAGTCTATCGTCACAATTCTAAATAATGTTACTATCTATCATCTATATAAATGGTTAAAAAATTCAGGACTATATGTGTTGAGAAAATATTTTTTTAATTGTTTATAAAACTATGACTATCGCGAAAAAATAATTTTTGTTTTATGAGGAATTGAAATTTGACATTTCCAATAATTACCATTATTCTAACTATTAAAATATTTTATTTTTTAAAATATAATATCTCAAACAACCCCTTAACTAGACCAAATAGGAAAAAATTAACTGGTATAAATCAGATAAATAATGAAAAAGCACTTTAAATTAATATATACTTGAAAAATTATATGAAATATGATAATAACTATGTATTAATTTCAGGAACAAATGAAATTACCATTTATAAAGTTATGAATAATGGAAAATAATAAAATTTCTATTTAATATATAAAAACGTTTTTTCAATCCTTAAAATAAGATGAAGAATATATATATATATGCATTAATTTATTTTCAAATATAGATTGATTAAATTAAGAAAAATCATTATCAGAAAAATTCACGAGTTAATGTAAAACCATCCAAATATATATTGGTTAATTTTTTGGAAGATTATAGATATTATGAATGTAAAATATACTAGGTAAAAAAAATAATCAATTTTAAATAAAAATATTTACAAAGTACTTGGTTTGTAATTCTTATTTTCATATATTTCACATATCACTGAAATTCAATACATAAAAAATTCATGGACACCGTAGAGTTAAAATGAAAGTACATAATAAAAAATAAAGAAGTCATATTGCATATATTTATCACAAAAACATATTATCGACCTATATTTATTTCTATATGAAAAAAAATAAAAAAATATATATTTTAAGAATATATATTTCATTTTTAATTACTGAGTACATGAAAAAAAAGATGAATCTAAACAACAGTATAGAAATATCAAGTGATATTGACATGGTTTAGCATCTACCATTAAAAACATCGCTTATAGCCCTACAAACACTAGGGGCCAACCTATAAATTATTAATTTATTATAAAAAAATATAAAGTAAATGTGATAAAATAAATACAGAGAATACAAATAACGCTAACTTATCTTTAATTTTCATATTTAAGATAAATATTCAAAATAAATTTAATTACAAGGTTCCAATAAAAAGAACCAAAAACATGAAATAACGAATATAAATAAAACCAAGAGTGAATCATTTATAGTAGGATCAAAATAGAATTATTAAACAAAATTAGTTAGTATATTGAAAACACAGTATATAAAATAAACATCACCATGTGTAGGAAAAATAATTAATTTAATAAAGATAATAAATATTAAGAAAACGAAAAAAATAAAAAACCCTTAATAAAAAAAGTTAGGCATCAGAGATACCAATTTATTTTATAACCATAAAAATGTTAAGAAAAAATTTTTAAATAAAAAAGGTAAAATTAAATATTGGTAAAGATATAGGGAAAATATTTAAGAGTTTCCAGAGGCATAAATTTTCCTTCAATGTGTCACAAATATTAATTATACTTGTTAACTATTTTAAAATAGGTCTCATAGAAATAATTTATATTATGAAAATTTTCAGTGTAAATATAATGGAAAATTTCATATAAAATGGTTTTGAAGAAAACCTATGAAGTTCTAGTTCCTTATCGATTTCTCAATGCACCCTATAATACTGATTATAAAAAAAAACCAATAGTGGGTACTAAGAAATCACAATAAAGACCTATTGGATTTAAGTTTATGGATAATGATTTCCTTACATTTAGTAGAAAAGGAATGTTCCATATACTTGGAACATTAGAAAGAGAAATGATGTGGTCTACATGGGGAAATAATGTTTCAATTTACCTATAATGTCTAATTTTTTAAAGATTTATTTTACACCTAACATCATAGTATTACCATTAAAATACATGAAACATGTTTTATAAATTAACATACCATTGATTTATGAGTTTTTATTGAATATCAAAGACCTACTAGCAATTTGGAATCATCTTTAGTTTGAATATATTGAAAAGTAATATAAAAAAATTAATACATCATAAAACTAATAGTAAAAAACATCATATTTTAATAAAAAATCTCCACTATCAATGATCAATATTTTAGCATTTATCTATTGAAAGTAAATAAATAAAGGCCCTTTATAAATATATCATAATAAAAATATTCACATATTCATTCGATATTTTAATAAATAAAAAAACTCAATGATATAGTATTTTCAGTTGAAATAAATAAGAATGCTTAAATTTCGTGAGAATATAACCTATTTGTTGACCTATTATCTTTTTAAAAAGAGTAGATGATGTTTTCCCAAGATAATTATCTATCATTTTATTCACTTGTAAATATTAAAAATATAAAATAAGTCTATGTATAAATTAAAATGTAGAATTCTTATAAAAAATGGATGATTTAAAGTTAATTTTATTCTAATGCCATTTTTCTTACAGGATAAATATTCCTAAACCATATAATTGTCCTTTATATGCTTCAAACTTAATTAGTTTTCCAAGAATTCCCTTTTCATATAACTAAAAGAATAAATTAAATATAATAAGTCAATATATAAATTGAATTTAAAATAGATATTATATGTGAAATTAGGGGATACCAAATATACTTTTCCATTAATAAATACACTTATCCACCATTTAGGTACACATTGATTAGAACCTGGAAGTTTTTAATCCAGAACTAATATTCATGTATTCATGTTTATTAACAACATGTTACTATTATGAAATAATACATGAAACTGATAGATATAATACCAAACTAGTAGTAGAAGGTATATGTTTTTAATTTAACTCATAATTATTTATTGGTAAACAAATTTTGTTTCTGACTCCACTATATTAATACCAGATCCTAGACAAGTGATCCTTAATAGAATAAAAACATGATGAATGCATTTGAAGGTTACTTTATAGTTAAGGAAATTTATATAATGTTTTACTTAAATTGATCCACCAATGTAATAATGTATATATTTTTAAAATGTATCGTACTAATTCATATAATTACATGATTAGAAATATAGAGAATGACTATCTCCACCACCACCACCACCACCATTAGCTTCCTAAATTTGTATAACCAAAATATCCACATATATAGTAGTTTTAGTAGTTCCACTACCATCATCACCACCACCACCACCACCATCATCATCATCTTTAACATCATAAAGAGATGTGTTATTGGTAGCATCTAAAACATAGGGAGAAAATGATACCTATACAATGGTCATCCAAACATCAAACTGTGGTGACATATATCGCAATATCATAGATTTTATAAAATATATTCTAGTGGTCATGTTTTAATGTATATGCACTGTTAATTTCATTATTTTAAGAAATCACTTATTTATTGTAGATGAAGTGGATAACCCACTATTTATTGATGATTCCCAATATATTGTAGTCATAATTTATTTTAGGATTATGTCAATCCCAAATTGGGTTCTCAAGACCAGAAACCTAATTAGAATGATCTTTAGGAACTAAATGTACCGCTCACTCTCTCTCAAGAGTCACAAAAAAAATTTAAAAATAGTTATAAAATAAAAACTAAATGCATTCATTAATTAGTTGTATTGATTGAATTTGAAAATATTATTATAGCCTTTTCTCTTAGAATAATATTGAATGGATTTTCATCCCCCCCTTTTAATGTTATGACTTGCCCCTTGAACCCCTACTAGTGTGGTAGTGCAAACAAGTCTGACCCACAAAGCCCACCTATAATAGGTAATGGGTTGATGACTATCACTAAGAATATATAACACCCACCTGGTATGACTTACCCTAATAAATCCCATGAACATAAAAAATAAAAACATCGTTCAACTTCATATAATATAAATAAAACAAATTTCAAAATGCATATAATTCCGTACATAAATAGTTGTCTTTAAAATAAAATAAAAAATATAAACTCTTAAGGAAGGGACTATAAATCTGATCATAAACCCCACAATCTAGTAATATCCAAATTAATCACTGACTACCTACTTGAAATATGTAAAAATAAATTTTATAGAGAATGTGGTGATAAGAAAAGTATACCCAGTAATATCATCAGAAAAATATCTCATCCAAATGTGGAAGAACAATACTAAAATCTCAATGATTAAATAGAAATACATATTCATTACCTATAACAATTCACCTACCACCCATCCTCAAGAAGGATTTCTTAGAAAATCCATATACAATATAGTAACATAATTATCAATATAATATATATAGAAGGATAACCAACAATAAATTACCCCTTGATATAGTAACCCTCATGCCCTAACCACTTGTTTCCTTGCACTAATATCCCTTCCATATCCACATAATATCATACGACACAAATGTATCCTAACCACAACCACATACTGAATCATCAACACAACCACATATAACATATTTACTAGATGTCACAAACTCATTTTCATGTATCCAAACAATTTTAGATTTATCATGATAAGGTATGTAACCATAAAGGAAATTAACATTGTTTAATCCTATTGTATACTCACTAATTATGCAACAACATAATATCATTAACAAGCCAAGTACTTATAAAATATTTTTTTATAATGGAATTAAGTATTTAAATTCATTATAAATTTATAATGAAATAAGTTATATTTATTGAAATTAAGAAATTTGTACTGATGAAATAGTAACATGACCTTAGGAATAGTAAAATGATCATTAAGAATAGTAATTTGTCCAATAGAATAGTATCCTAACTTTTAAGAGTGTAAATTAAATTTATGTATCATATAAGTATAATCATGATTTATTTATATCATGTATTAAGTAAATAAATGTTTTAGAAATGATTAATTAAGTGTTGTAAATTTGTAAGCCATAAATATTTCATAACAATTTTATAATTAATTTAAATATTTAGAAGAAAATTTATTTTCTTAAAATAGATTCGTAAATAATTATTTTTCTGTCTTATGATTATAATATAACTTTTTGGGGCTTTAATTAATTTTTCAATGTGTTATAAAATTAGTTATAATTTTAAAATTGGTATTTTTCGAATAAATTTTGATTTTAATTAAAAATTAAAATTCTTATATTTAAAAAATTATTTTTAAAATTTTGACTTTATTTTTGAATACTAAACATTGAAAAATGGTTGTGGTAATTTTTTGAAATTTTTCTGAAAGACGCAAATTTTAGTGAATAGTAAAATACAATAATTTACGGTATATATACAAGACAAGATAAATAAACTATTCATTGATTCCTGAATTATGTAAGAACCATAATATCAAACTTCCCTTAATTATTTTAATGTATTTTATGATAACACTCATACTATTCATAGTCTTTATCTAAAATAACAAACTAATGAATATAATAATGAGAAAACATTCATATCCTCGACTATAAATACCACCCCTCACCACCTCTTATCCTCACACATAAAATCATTGTAACTTGTTTAATTTCTCCCCAATTACCTTCAAAAACCTATTTCAAACTTTCATTCCCTGCTTGTCTCACCAAATGTCCAAAACTGACGTCCTTAAAGAGGTTCTCAAGGCGGAGAATTCAAGAGGTAAAAATGGTCTTTCATTTTCTATTATTTTCTTTTACAATATTTTTATATTTTTATATTCTCTTAAACTCTCATTATTCAAGTGGATTGAAAAATCATGTATCATATATATAGTGGAATGTTTTCATGTTTATGAAAAAAATTAATCATCATACTTCTTCTCCTCATCCTTTTATTCTAAAATAAAAACATCATTTCTAATGCGTCGATTTACCAATATCATATATGATGTGATTAAAATTTATATTAACAACTATATGTATTTTCAAAAAACCATTAATATGGTTAAATAAAATTTCATTACATATATAATAATTTATTTAATTTTCTGGATCCATTATATAAACATGATATTGAATAAAATTATTTATGTTCGTGATGGTTGTAAAAACTGTCAAAATAAACTAATTCATTTTCATTAATGTTTTATCTAATGATTAATATTAATATCATAAAAAATGATAAATACAATAATTTAAAACTTTTGAAACATATTACATTCATTTCATTCCACTTCTTGAGTTTTTCTTCCATTTTACAAGAAAATCAACAATAAAACAACCAAGGAAATGAGGAAATAAACACATCCAAAATAATGAAAGTAACAAAATATTATTAATAAATGGGTTGAAAGATGTTATGAGAATATCATATATGTAATTATTAATATTAATATGGTTCTATAATATATTAATAACACTATTTTAACCATTATACATGAGGTTTTAACATGTTTGAAGTAAGACGAACCCGAGGTAAGGGAATTCTTAACCTAATTTCCATTATTTGGGTTAACCTTATACTTCAATGATTATGTGGATCTAAGATTATGTGTGTAATTAATTTTTTATATATTATGTTTTATTACATGTATTTATAGTGTATAAATATATTTCTTTCATTCTATTAATTCTCACTTCAATCATATGATATTTGAAAGGGGATTTTCTTTAAAAATCCTCTTTTAAATTTGTATTTTAGAAAATTCAAAAGAAATATTTTTATGAAAGTGTTATTATTTTATTATTATTTTATGGTTATTGGTAATTTATCATGATTAAGTGTGTGAACTATATTTCCCTCCAATATATTGGTATGATTATGTTGGAGGTTGGATGTATGGTTACTCAAAGTGTAACTGTTATAATTACATCATAAGGTCACCATGAGGGTTATATTGTAACATAGCTATGATGGTTACAAATAATATGATATAAATTAGGGTTAAAATATTAACTAATTAATTCCCCAATTTAATTTTTGGTATTATATTCATTTTCTATGATTTATATAAATCTCATGTTTTCAGAAAGTAACTATACACTACCTATTCGGTGAGAAGTATGTCATTGTGAAAATGATTTTATATGTTTATAATTATTCATGTACTAACGATTTATCTCATTATTTTTATATATATTAATAATATTTTTATGATCATACCATGTTTTTAAATGTTTTTCATAAGATTTAAGGATTACTAAGAGAAAAGGGGAAGCCAATATAAATGTTGTAAATAATTTTCGTGAAAATATTTTAGATTTTTATTAAAAACTTTTTGTTATAAAAAAATGACAATATTTTAGTTGTTCCCAATATGTATGATTTTGGGTTGATATGTATGAATTATTTTCTACTTTTCTAAAAATATAAAATTATTATATCTTTGGGAAAGTAAAGATGTCAAATCTAATATAATTTACTAGATTATTTAGTGTTTAAGGATGAGTCCTTATAATTGGTATTAGAGTTCAGTTTTGATTAGTTTTTGGGTTAGGATGATGTTAATAGAATACCATAAATGATTTATACATTATTTTTATATTAAAATAATATAGAATTTTAAGATTACCATGTTACTTCATCTAAGATATGTATCTTCAGAATGGTTTTCCATAGAATAAATAGGGAAACTGAAGTAGGAAGGCACCGAGAGGATGCTATCTTTCCAAATCCACAACCTGGAATGGTGAGAATTGGAACCAAATAGTTTTGAAAAGTAATAGATCCCTTGATTTAGGATATAAATGGTGGTGGAATCCATGAAATAGAACAACCATAGCTACCACAAAGAAACATGATGATAGTTGAACATTTTATGAGGCATCACCCTCCTACTTTCAGTGGAACTTCTGACCTAGTGGTGGATGAAGAATGGATTAAATACCTTGAAATGATATTTTATGTTATGATGTTTTTAAATAATCAAAAGATTATTCTTTCCTTTTATCATTTGGAAGTTGAATTTGACCAGTGGGGGTCAATGGTCATGAATATCGGGGATAGTGATACGATTGATGCCTTAGAGTGGGATGAATTTGAAAATATTTTCCTAAGGTTGTTCGAATTAGAATGGAAAATAAATTCCATTAATTGGAAAGAGGGGTGAGGATTCAGTAGTCTTTTATGAATAAAACTTCAACCGATTGTCAAGGTACGCCCCAAATATTATTCAGTACCATGATTGAAAAGTTAATCATTTTACTCATGATTGAATCTAGAATATGAAAGGGAATTGGCCTCCAGTGAATTAAAAAGATATGAGTAACTTGTATGATTTTCTAATAGGGTAGAAATTGAGTTTTCTGATGAACACATGTACCTTGACAACAAGCAGAAGAAGAGGACCAGATAACAAGTGAATGGTATAAATCAATAAAATAATTATGATGGTTACAATAGCATGTTTTGAGTTTGTGAAAAGTGTGGTAAAAAGCCTCATGTGGACTACCTTAACAAAACTGGGAAGTTCTTTAGATGTGGTATGTTTGAAAATATATCCTGAGATTACAATTAAAATGATTTGAATATTAATTCTAATAAGAAAACAATAATGTGTTTTAAATGTGGTGAGATTGGTCATTATGAAAATACTTTCCCCAAGAAAGATCCAAATGAGGGAAAGTAGTCAGATTTTAAGCAGAAAGTTGTAGTTAGAGCCTTTATGACTATGTCAGAAGATTTTGGTCCATCCAATGAAGTAGTATCAGGTACTTTGTTTGTTTAGTCAGATTTTTCTAATGTCTTTTTTGAAACAGGGTCTAAACATTCCATTATTTCAAAGATATTTGTTGATAAATTTTAAATTTAACCTTAAGAAATGAGACAGGAAAATATGATTAAAACACAGGGGGTAAATATTACAGCAAAAAAAGAATTATAAGAAAAAATTTGTTGTTGTCTCTTTAAATACATTAGCTACAAAACCTATTGTTTTTCCTTTAAGAGTGTTTGATTTTAATCTCAGTATGGATTAAAATTTTGTTTATCATGTTAATATTGATTGTAGAGACAAAGAATTTATTTTTTATATTGAGTTTTATTTTGTATACAAGAATGAACCTATATAATTGAAAACATATCATGAAGCTAAGAAACTATTAAAATATTGAAATGAAAGTAATCTTGCTCATATTTTTGAAAACAGTGGAATTTTTCAAATTAATGATTTTCCAGTGGTAAATGAATACATAGATGTTTTTTATGATGAGTTACCTAGTGTTATACCTAACCAAGAATTTGAATTTACTATTGAATTTTTTCCTGATGGTATGATAATTTCAAAACCCCCTTATCCAATGGATCAACTAGAACTCATGAATTGAAAAATTTGTTATAGGAGTTGACTGATAAGGGTTTCATCCATCCTATAAAATCACCATGGGGTTCTCCTATTTTGTTTGTTAAATAGAAATATGGTTCCATGAGACCTTTCATTGATTATAGAGGTTTGAATAACATTATTGATAAGAATAAGTATACTTTTCATCATATCAATGACTTTTTTGACCATCTCCAAGGAGCTCAATATTTTTCCAAGATTGAATTGAGATATGTGTACAATCAGTTGAAGGTTAAGGAGGATGAAATCCCGAAAATATAATTTCATATGACATATGGGCATTATGAGTTTTTTTCCTTTGGCTTGAAAAATTACCTTATTGTATTCGTTGACCTTATGAATAGAATATTCCCTGAATATTTGGATATGTTTGTTATTTTTTTATTGATGATATTTTGTTCTTTTCAAAAATTAATGAGGATCATGGAAAAAATTTAAATATTTTATTGCAAACTCTCAAAGAAAATATGTTATATGGAAAATTTATCAAATGTGATTTTTGGTTGCAACGGATTTCTTTTCAAAGGAACATTGTAAATAAATATGGATTAACAGTTGATCATAAAAAAACTAGTTGATTAATGTGCAAGACCTACAAATGTTATAAAGATTCATAGTTTTCTTATATTAGTAGGTTATTTCTGATAGTTTGTTAAAAAAAATTCACAGTTATCTTGCCCTCTATCTAAGTTAACATGAAAGGGGTAGAATTTATTTGGACCGAAGGTTGTGATGTTTGTTTCCAAGAACTAAATAAGTGATTTTTGAAAGCTCTAGTTTTGTACATTCCCTCTAGAAATGGTGAATTCTTCATCTACATTAATGATTCTTTGAAGGGACATGGTTGTGTTCTGATGTAAAATGATCTGGTAATTTCTTATGATTCAAGATAACCAGAAACTTATGAGTTAAATTATACAATACATGATTTGGAATTAGTAGATGTTGTTTTCACATTGAAAAGTTTGAGGTATCATTTCTATGGAGCCAAATGTGAAATATATACTGACCATAAAAGTCTTTCGTATATATTCACTCAGAAGGAATTAAACTTGTGGCAGAGAATTTCACTTAAAATGATAAAGGATTATGATTGCATGATCAATTACCATATGAGAAATTTAAAAAATGTGTCATATTCCTTGAGTATAAAAAATCATGAATCCTTAACCATTTTACGTTTAGAACAAGACCCCTTGATTAATGATTTGATGAATTTTGTCTTGGAATTTTTTTGTTGTAGGAAATTCCTCTATTATGTTTCAGGTGTCAGTGTAGTATTCACTATCAGACAGAATTAAGAAAGTGCATAAGGAAGACCGTGAGTTATAGAAAAAGGTAGAATTGGTTAAAAGGGGTATGTTTGCAGAATTTAACATTGATAAAGATAACATTTTATGATTTTGAAAGAGATTATGCATTACTTGGGATTCAAATTTGAAGAAAGAGTTGTTAAGTTATGCTCATAGTTCTCTATTTTTAGTTCATCCTAATGTTACTAAGATGTACATATACCTTTTGGAGTATTATTGGTGGATTTCAATGAAATTAGATAATGTATATTTGTTTTGAAATTTATTACATGTTAATAGGTTAAATTTGAGTGAAAAATACTAAAGAGGATGCTTCATCCTTTTATAGTTCTACAGTGGAAATGAGAAAATACATCCATGGACATCATGGTTGGACTACCAACAACTTATCTAGGTAATAATTTTATTTGGGTTATTGTTGATTGACTGAATAAATCTGCTCATTTAATTCCTATTCGAGATACTATGTCTTTGGATCAGCTTTATCAATTATACCTCAAAGATATTGTCAGGTTACATAGATTTTCACTTTACATTGTATTTGACCATAATCCCTGGTTTACTTCTAACTTTTGTAAAGGCCTTCAAAAGTCATTGGGAACAAAATTAAATTTTAGAACTTCTTTTCATCCTCAATCGGATTGATAGATGGAGAGAAAAAATTAGACATTAGAGGATATGATTCGAGCTTGTTCAATGGACTACCAGGGAAGTTGGGATCAACATATTTCTTTATTTGAGTTTTATTATAATAATATTTTTCATTCAAGTAAACATATGGCTCCTTTTGAGGCATTATATGGAAAACAGGGTCAAAATCCATCTTTTTGGGATGAAGTCGGGAAAATGAAGTTGATGAGACCAAAAATGGTAGAGGAAGTGGTAGAGAAAGTTAAGATGATCCAACAACACATGAGGACAGCTTAGAGCAGGAAACAAAGTTATGCAGATAACATGAAAAAGAATTTCTTTCATGGTAGATGATCATGATATTCTTATAATCTCACCATGGGAAAGTGTTATGAATTTTGGTAGGAAAGGAAAGCTCAGTCCACAGTTCATTGGACCTTATGAAATCCTATAAAAAGTAAGATCAGTCGCCCACCGAGTATATTTTACTTTGTGTTTATCTCAGGTAAAAAATGTTTTTCATGTTTTCATGTTGAGAAATTATGTGCCAGATCTATCACAGGTTTTGAGCCCAAATGTAGTTCAGTTAGAGGAGAACCTTTGTTATGAAGAGAAACCTGTTCAGATTTTTGATCGTAGAGAGTAAGTATTTAAAAATTAGGTAATCCACCCAGTTATGATTTTGTGGAGAAAACACATGGTTGAAGAATCAATATGATAATATGAAAATTCTAGGAGAGAAAGGTATACTGACTTATTTGATAAGTGAATAAAAATTGCGAGGACACAATTTCTAGAAGGTGGGGAGAATGTAACAACCTAGGTACTAATAAAATAATTTGTTTCTATTCTATAATTAAATAATTAAATTCATCATAATTTTATAATGAAATAATTTATATGTATAGAAATTAAGGAATTTATGCCGATGGAATAGTTACTTGACCTTAGGAATAGTAACGTGATAATTAGGAATAAGAATATGGACAATAGAATAATAAAATAACCTATGGGATTATATATAAAATTTATATATCATATATGTTTAATCATGATATATTTATACCATGGAATAATTAAATAAATGTTTTGGAAATGATAAATTAAGTGTTGTTATTTTTTATGTTATAAATATTTAATTGAAATTTTATAATTATTTTAAGGATTTAAAAGAAAAAATATTTTCATAAAATAGATTAATATCTTATTATTTTTTTGTCTTATGATTATAAGATATGTTTATGAGACTTCAATTAATTTTTTAAAGTGTTATAAAATTAGTTATAATTTTAAAATTGGTATTTTTTGAAAAAATAATGATTTTAATTAAAAATTTAATTTATCATATTTAGAAAATTATTGTCTAAAAATAGAGTTCATTTTAAATTCTAAATATTTAAAAATGGCTGGGGTGATTGTTTTTTTGATTTTTTTGAAATACTTAAATTTTTAGTGAATAGTAAAATGCGGTAATTTATAGTATATATACATTATAAGATTAATACACTATTCCTTGAGTTAGGAATGATGTAAGCACTATAATATCGAAATAACCTTAATTATTTTAATATATTTGTTGAAAATTCTCAAACTATTCATATTATTGAGAAAAATTAATAAACTAATGAATATAACAATGAGGAAACACCCCTCTCCTCCACTATAAATACTACCCCTCACCACCTCTTCTCCTCACACATCAAATCCCTCTAGCTTATTTAATCTATATCCAATTCCCTTACCTACCCTCTTCCACACATACAAGACCCACTGGTCTCACCTAACGACCAAAACCAAGGTCTTTATGGAGGATGTTTTGGAGGAGAATTCATGATGTAAAAATCCCCTTTCATTTTCTTTTCTTTTCATTTCTATTATTTTACTTTTCTTATACTCACATAATCTACCCTTATCTAGGAGGAATGAAAACTCCAGTATCATATATATACTATAATTTATCATGTTTTTGAAAAAATCATCATCACACTTCTTCTTATATCCCTTTTATTCTAAAATAAAAACATCATTCGTGATGTATCGATTTATCGTCACCGTGGATGATGTGTTTTCAATTTACATTATTTCCTTCAAGTTGTGTCATAAAATAATTAATATAGTTAAATTATATTTTATTATACACATTATATGTTATTTAATGTTCTGTAACCATTATATAAACATGATATTAAATAAAATGTTTAAAGTTCATGATGGTCGTAAAAACCGCCAAAATAAAGTAATTCATTTTCATTAAGTTTTTATCCAATGATTCATCTTCATATCATAAAAAATGATATAGGTCGTCATTTAAGATTCTATAAATAAATTAACACCATTAAATAAAACTTTTTATGTTTTTATTCCATTCAAAAAGAAAATCCATAATAAACCAACCATGGAAACCATGAAATAAACGCATCTGACACAATGAAACAAATACTATTAATAAATGGGCTACAATAGGTTTTTAGAATATAATAAGTAATTATAAATATGAATATGGTTCTTTAATATATTAATAAAACACTTTAAACCATTATATAGGAGGTTTTAACACGTTTGAAGTAAGACGAACCCGAGGTTAATGAATTCTTAACCCAATTTCCATTATTTGGGTTAACCTTATACTTTATTGATTATGTGGTACTAAGATTATTTTAGTAATTATTTTTTTATATTCTATTTTATTATGTGGATTTACAGTGTATACACATATTCAATTCATTCTATTAATTCTCACTTCATTCATATGATATTTTTAAGAGGCTATTCTTGAAAAACCCACTTTTAAATTTCTATTTTACAAAATTCAAAAGAAATATTTTTATGAAAGTATTTTTATTTTATGATTATGTTATGGTTCTTGGGAATTTTTCATGATTAAGGGTGATACCTATATCTCCATACAGTGCATTGGTTATGTTTATGTTGGTGGTATGTCATATGATTAGTCCAAGTGAAACTGTGATGGTTACATCATATGGTATCTATGAGGGTTACATTGTAAGGTTTCCTTGTGGGTTACAAATCATATGGTAGTTGAGAGGGTGAAAATATTAAGTAATTAATTCCCCAAGTTACCTTTATGATATTATTTATGTTTTCTATGTTTTATTTAAATCCCATATTTTCACAAAGTAACTATATGATACCTATTGGGTGAGAAGTATTAATTTGTGAAAATGATTCCATATGTTTATAAATATTCATGTACTAAATATTTTGATCTTTCTTTTTATATCACATACTAATATTTTGGTGCTCATCCCATGTTTTGAAATTATTTTCACAGGATTTAATAATGGGTAATATAAAATGATAATACAAGATGAATGTTGTAAATACTTTTCAGGAAAAGATTTCATGTTTTTATTAAAAACTTTTTTGTTAAGAAAAAATGGATATTGTTTTACTTATACACACTTTTTTTTCTTATGGGTTGATATGTATGAAATATATCGTAATTTTATAAAACTCTAAACCAAAATGATCTTTGTTAATGTAAAAAGGTGAATTATAAAGGAATTTACGAGATTATGTAGTGTTTAAGACCGAGTCCTTAAAAGAACCACATCATCACATACAATATCCACAAGTAATTATAGTCCATACTATATATGGAATAATGTGTAGGTAAGAGGGAGTTGTTATCCATTCATATCCTCAAAAACCTAGATTATAGGGAAAAAATTTCAATCCCAATATCTCTTATGCACATTAGTTGTGTTACCCAACTTGAGGCGTGGTGTGTAAGAAATAAAAAATTGTAATAAATATAATCGATCACACAAACCCAACATAAGGGTCAATAATATTGAAAAACAACCACTTACACATTTCCATCCCATATTGACAACCACCACCACATCTATATTCAAAACATTCCAACCCCACCATCACCACACAATATCCACATAATAACAAAAAAACATCCTATTTCACAGTTCATTACCAACTTACAAGATAAAAAATTTCCCAGAAATTTATATTCATTATTCCAAATTAAATTCTTTACATTACCTCATTATTACCACACCATTTAATTAATACATTCATACATCTTCAATTTTATCATTGAATCAATTGACCATAAATTACTTTATTAATTAAAGATATCAAATTCATATCACCACATCCCATTCTCAACCTTATTTTCAATTATTGTAGTCACATTCTATATTCCAGGAAACTAAAACACACAGCCACATTGAACACTCATGAACACCACAAAATCCTAGACACACAACCATCACTTACTCCTCTATTCCAAAAATCCATCCACACATCTCAACCACTATAACCACCACATAAATTTTAACAATAAATAAAAACTATAAAAACTATAAAATAACATTTCAATGAAATAACCACATCAATTAATTAAAACTATAGATTCTCATTATTCTATGAAATTTATTTATTTAAGTGGATTACTAATTTCAATAGTTTTATGACACCGATATCAATGTGAAACATAAAATAAAACCAATCACAACTTATCTATAATAAATAATAAAAAATTGGTATGAAAAAGTAAAATAGGTAAATCCTGATCAATGATATCACCATCCATTTGATTGGTTTTAGGGGTTCATCATATGAACGCGGTTGTGAAGGAAAACCCATATTAGTGAGATCTAACCTGGATAGAATAAATATAAATAATTTAAATAAAGAACATAACATGAGTACCTGAAGTGATGAATCCATATTTTATTATTCAACACACATTTTAGGAAGACCAAAAAATCATAACATTAAAGCTTTTTATATTCAAGGTATTACACTAACCATGGGATCCCATAATGTTTCAGGATCCCAAAACACAAAACTGGTCATAGCACATTCACTTAGTGATAAAATATGACTAAGAAGTAATAGAGAATCAAGAGTCTAGTATAAAATTATTCATTCCCAACAAGGAAGATCTAATGCCTTTATATATTCATCCTTGACACATATAATTTAAGGAAATGAATCATCCATATTTAATGTATGAGCATACAATTATTTCCTTTGGAATTTATTCATCAAATTTTTTTAATAAATACAATCTATTTATTCTATTCATAATAGATTATAACAAATGAAACCTCATGGGAAGATACACATGCATCAAAATTTAATACGCATATATTGGTTCACATATAAAAATCTCAAAATTGCATTAAAATCCCATAATAGAATTATGGAAAACTTAAAAACTCTTTTTAATCCATACAAAAGTATATTTTGGTATTATTTTACCATAATTTCTTCATTTTGTAATAAACACATTGTCTAAATCTTAATACTTATCAATATTCCTAACTCTGTGACCCTACATGCCATAGTAACATTCAAAACAAATATAAAATCCATATTTCATATATGGTAGCAAAGTGAGGCCTCTATAAAAGCATCATTTCTACTCATCCTACGAAGGGGTATAGTGTAATCTCTATCAAGCATACAAATATATTTTTACTTCCATGTAAACCACAAGATATATCATATACATCATATATATATATATATACTAATATAATCCCATTTTCTATAACACAAATTGACCACTATACATGGAAGATATCAATCTAATATAGGTCAACTCATCTTTTATCCATTCTCCAAAATAAACTGACCAAGTCAAAGGATACATCACATGTCATTCATATAACATATTAGTTTGTCATATATCCCTCATCCAAGTAGCTAAACACACCATATGTTACTAAGCTAAGCATTTCCATGAATTTCCCCTATCCAATTCAATCAAGACCTGATGTATTGACTCGTTATATAAGTTAAAAAATATCATCTTAGTTGAGAACTAATTAATGAAAGGATCAACAACATACCCAACTGCCCCATAATTAGATAATTTTATTTTTAATTTCATAATATATTTATCAAATTATTAAGATTATTATTCTAGGTATCTCATCAATCTCAAGTGAGAAGGATTTATTATAATTATAAACCCCGAAGTATATTGTTGACTGTCTAAAATTCCATGTGTTATAATTTAGTGAGTCAATCTAAGTAATATGTATATACTTATTACATATTGAATATGTTATTAGTATCTCATATAAAACCCTTTATAATGCGTATAAGATTCTATTAATGACAATCTTAACATATCATTAGAGCCCATAATAATTCTTGATGATCATTAATTTTGGATCGCTCAAAAAATTTATTTTTGATGGGATATTTATCATTATACTATTCATGTAGTGTAAAATATAGAACACATGGTTGAATTACAAATAGATATTTACGTTATTGATATATTTTATATTCTTAAACTCTTTTAAGAATATTTAATAAAACCATACATATGTTCCTGATTATCATATAATATATGATAAACTATTAGTTTTAACCACATGTTCACTTTTTTTAGGTTTTACTCACATATTACATCTATATGTAATTCATGTTACATATATATATGAACATATGATAAAAATATCCCCCTAAAATCTTAGTGATTAACATATATGAGGTAATGTAGTTTGAACAATGTTGATACTTAGGAATCATATTCTTAATGTTCAACTCCTTGAACATATTCAACCCACTTAACTTCACAACATCAAATAATATGATGGTATTTTTTATCTACTTAGAACTATTTATAGAATTAAAATCATCATAATATATGAAACCTATACCATTAAAATTTATCCTTGAGGTTAATGTAATCATTTACATTTTTATTATCCAGCATGTCCTAAATTATTTTATTATAAATTGACATTCACATCATTATGGTAAAAACTTGTGACCATTTATACATCTATTTACTGTTATAAGATAAAATATTTTAGGGTATAATGTTAATTTCACTTTGTAAATAGGATTGAATAATATTTATATTCATTTTATCATAGTAACTAAATGTAACTATTTACTTTTTCTTTACCATCACATATCCTAACTCTTTAGGAAATCTAGTGTAGAATAATTTAATCTTAGAATAGAACAATATTTTATTTGTTAATTTTTAAGTTCTCTAAGTTCAAATATATGCCTAAAAAGATCTTAGGCATTATATTTATTCTGATAATTTTTTTATAAGATTAAACACCACCTTCTTTGTGTTAGGAAATAACACTTATTCCCTTTTAGTATGAATATCTATCAAATAAAATATTATTTCCATATCTTATAGGATATTCTATGTTTATATAGAATTTCTCTTGAAAAGAAGATAATTCTTTAAAATATGTCACTGATTAATGATGGGAACAACATCCTAAAATTTTAACAAATATCTATATAAACACTTTTATTATTGTCTCATTTTTAAAACATGTTACTAAATATTATGAATCATCAACCAAGTGTATAAAATTAATAATCTCATGTTATCATATATTATAAATAATATAAAGATACACATCTTTTACATAGATTCATCTGATCTTGTCATACATTCAAATATATGATTTATTAACTATTTTATTCATTAAATGAATGAAAATTACATCCTATATCAACATTTATCTTGATTTTTAACTCATGTATAGTTACTAAATATGTAAAATATACATTTTCAATCATATACACATCAAAAAATAAAGAATTTGTTTCATAACATTTTTACCAAACATGGAAATTACATGGAGTTTCCGAAACTCCTTCAGGTATCATGGAAAATCCAATCATTTGGTATTATTGCTCCCTCTTCCAGATAACTATAGGTTTAAATGACCTTAACTAGCTACTTGAAGATTTTTTTTTGGAATTTCCAACCAAATTTATTATTTGGTTTCAAATTTTAACCATTTTATTAGTCAATAAAATATAATAATATAAATATCATATAAGTAGTTAATTTATTCCCAACAATTTGAGATATTAGGTAAAATTTTCTTGAATTAATCTTTCTTTTTGGAACATTTACATTTATGAAAAAATGGAAAACATTCCTCTACTAGAAAAAGTCATAAGTAAAAATATACTATCACCATTTCAATAACATACTCAATCATATTGAGAATATGAGTGGAGACTCATGTTCCAATGGTCATTATAAATTTAATACATATATTCCATTCTAAAGCATCTAGATTCATTTGTTGAAAAAATAAATTATTTGGTTACTCAGGAAGGTGTTGTTATAAATAATAGAATTTCATTTACTTAATAACTTTTTTTAGTTTCTATACTTTCAATATTCTTATTTTAAGATTATACTTTTCAAGGATTTATTACAAAAGTTTTATAATGATCATTCTATTATCTATAATAGATGTTTTTTATCAGATGAATATCATGTCTTATATCTTTTCCTCAATAATTTTTAATGAAATTTCCCCCACTAAAAATTATGACCCAGTACATCATATCCATTTAGTGATCTGAGACCCATATTTCACTACAAAAGGATTCATCATTCGATTTCATATCACCACATAGTTATTTAAGTTGATAATCAACCCAATCAAAATAGTTATGAGTATTGGGTAGTTGAGTGGATAAATATTTACCTGGATCCATCATATGGATATACTCACATTTATTTCTATAGTAACTTTCTTATGGTTTTCTCAGCTAAGTTTCACCAAATGAAAACACCTAGAACAAGATAAAAAAGAACAATATAGTTTACCCTACTTTGGTAGATCCTTCCCAAGGATGACTTCATGTCACCCGTTACTTTCTTTCTTTACACAAAGGCACCCTTTTTGGAAGAAACTATCAAGTTATATGAATGATTTATTGATAAGTTCCACTTTAGAAGTAGTCTTACTCTTAGTATTTATGGGGTATTCTTAATATCACTAGTTTAATATACATATTTCAACTATTTGATTCACAACTATCTCACCTTATGGAATCATACTCTTATCATGTTTCTATTCCTTTGTGTATACAAGATTATAATGTTTTTGATTCATAATAAATATTTCATCCAACAAATTAATATGTCCCCACCACATTAATGTGTAACAATTTACAAAACACACACTTAGTGTTACTCACCCCAAAAAAGAACCCATGTATATTCATGTATATCTGAATGAATCTTATTCATAAGGTTCATGAAATTTTCATGTACAGGTAAAAAAATATATGAGTTTGAAAATATATAAGTGAGTAATACTAATGATATAAATATAAAAAAAATCAAATTTCCATTATAAGTCATAATCCTCAAGTTTATTGGGTAGTCCAACCCAAATCCCCTCTCATCTGGGAGACATTAATCAAGAGAGAATTCAATTCATGATAACTTTAACACCTAATATTCAGAAAACATATCCAAAAACTATTATCAAGATCATAAATCAAATGAAAAATTGAAGAAAAAGTGTACAATAAAATTAATTTAATGGATACTCACCTGGTGTGACAATTTGATATTTAAATATATATTATCTTTAAATATATATTTTTTAATACCATGTTACACATGTAAAACCAAACAAAAATAATAAACATTGATATTTTTTTAATATTAAATATAATTATTAAAATTTATCTTTGTAATTATAAGGTAATAATATAAGTAACAAAAATATGAAAATAAATTATAATGAAAATAAATACTAGTTTTTATACTAATTAAATATAATTAGTATTGTTAAAATAACAAAGAAAATCATTTATACTTAAAATTAAAATTTGTAAAATGATATTTTATTTCAATAAACTAAGTATATTATAATTAAATAATAATAAAATATATTTATAATATGAATAATATATTACCAATAAATTAATTTATAAATAATAGGAATTAATAATAATGTGTTAATATTTTAAAAAAAGTTATTTTCAAATTTGATCGGTTTTCTGATATATTTTGTGATTTTATTTAAATATTGAATTATAAAACTTTAGAAATTTTATTTTATGAAATGAAAATATTTTTTTATTAATTATAGTAATATAATCATAATAAAAATTTTGGGGATTTTTCTAAAAAATATGATTTTTAGGTGAATGGTGAAAACACAATTTTTAAGAATTACATAAATACATTCTTAGTGTATAATTAACAATTTTAAATTTATGAAACATTTTAAAAATAAAAAATATTAATTTTATAATTTAATTTATAATTTTTAAAAATTTGGTTTCAAATTATAGACCCATAGTTTACATTTTTGAATTTAAGTTATATTTTTTTGAAGAAATTTTTTTAATACATTATATATTTTGTATTTTAAACATAAAATAATCAGTTAAAAACAATTAATTAGAAAATAAATTTAAAATTTGGATTCATTAGGTGTAAATTATATAATAATTACCATTTTATTTTTGAGTATAATGGATAAATTATCAAGGTAAAAACTAATTAGCATCGCGATAACTAAAATGGTAAAAATTAATAAACTTAGAGTTATAGAGACTAGAAAGTTTAAAAAATGTTTTAAAATGAGTTTGGAAGTCTTTTTTGACATTATTTCTACCCCACTCCATTATTTCCCAATTTTGGAGCCAGTTTCCTGGAGAGTGACTTCACATTATTGAAAATATTTCCCTATTTAAAAAAAATGCCTCTCCTTTTCACTTATAAAAGGGTCACACCTCACCTCACACACCCTCAAGAAAAACTGTTTATTAGGATTTTTTTTCTAAAAATCTCTTCCACACTCCTAGGAACCTTAATTAGGTATTTTCCATCTCAAAAAACCACCCCTCAAATGTTTAATCCCCTTCACAAAGAAGATAATCCCAGAAGTGAAGTATTAGTTCCTAACCTATCTTTCTCTTCTCTATTTCAATCCGTGATTTTATTAATTTTAAAATTTAATTTCACCATATTAAAATTATATAATCAATATCATTATTATAATGTTATGTACAATAATTATGGAATAAACATTTAACTTTCTCCCCTTTTCTATTAAGAAAAAAAGAAACATGAATCATGCTTTGTATAGGCTACGACATCCATAAATAAACCTATTTCATTTTCCTTTATATCCAAACATAGATTTTTTTAGTTAATATTTGATTTTTAGATATTATATGTATGTAATATATATCATTAATATGGATCATTATAGGTAACACAAAACATAACTATCATTATAAGGTAACCCATTGATATTTGTAAATAACTAAAAACTAATTCATCGCCATTTTCATCTTCATGAAACATGATTAAAAATCCCATGTAATGTAATTATTAAAATATAAGTCTTTAGAAAAAAAATTATATTATATAACCTTTAATGGTTTCTATAATACTATCTTTTAGATAAAAAGGAATATTATTATCACTTTTATGATCCTAGTTCAAAACGATCAATATTATTAATGGTTGATGTTAAATAGTGATTACAAAAATCTAATACTTGAAGTTATTTTTTTCTAATGAAGTGTATAAATGGAAATTTATATGAATATTTTTATAATATAGGTAATTAAGATGTTTATTTTCATTTTAAATGCGGTTAAATAATTTCCATGGAAATCAAGGGTAAAGTTAAGTGACTTGGTAACTCAAAATTCATTCTCCGAGTTATAACATTTCTTATTGAACAACCTTTTTTAAATATTTTACATTTTGATTGTTTTTATATCTTTATTTATGGGTAATTGGAGTTTTTACCCAAATCTAATCCATTAATGATTTTCTTTTCAATTTTCTTAAAATAAAATTGGATACATTTTGAAAGGGGACACATAATTATGAATTTTATAGTGATGAATACAAAATTTTATTAAAAATCTATATTCATGATTTGTTTTTAATTATCTTCAAATAATCTATCCTGAATAATGTTATGCTTTATGTTTCACCCAATATTTTTTTTCAATTTTGTGATTATTTTCGTTGATCAAGTTTTTAGTATCAATTGATTTAATACATAATGTTATTTTATATCATATAGATGATTTATGAAACCCATTTTATTTCCATGGATTATTTATGAAAAGTGAATGATTTCCATTTTGATGTTTAAAAAACCCATTTTCTATGGTTTCATTATGTTATGATGATTATTGATTTTAAGTGGCTCACATATGTATTTATAATGATGGGTGGGGTCCGATATCACCATCCAATGCATTATTTTATATTTATATCTCATTATATTGATATATATAAACATAATGAGTTTTTTCAAATAAGATTGGAAATGATGTGTTTTCTCGCATTTTTAGGCAAGAACATAATGAATTTTTCACATGGGTATGGACATAATGATTTTTATCACAGAGGTCATCCTATTCTTATGGTTTTTCCACATTCCCATGTTTTTCACCAACTTATGCCAAATATTCAAGAAGTTTTTAATTTCCATAAAATTCCATGTTTTCATTATTATGCCTTATTTTTAAATTATCATACACCTTTATGTCATGATCACTTGTTATATGACTATAAAAATATGTTTTGAGCCATGTTATATCTTTTATTCTCCATTAAAAATCTTTTGAAGATATTATGTTACTCTAACATGTTTTACGACTATCATCTATATTATTTTGATATTTTATTATAATATTTATATGATCATCATGTTCTACTTCATGTTTATGATCTGAAACATTATGATATGTATTTACCTTACTGAGCATCTTAGATCAACCACTTCTTATTTTTCCACTCGCTAGGATATGAAGATGGTTTTATCAAGTGATATATCTAGAAAAGTGTTGTGTAGATCATGATTTTAAATAAATGTTTAAAAATATTGTAAAATTAGTTATCTATATAGATAATATATGTGTCACTAAACCATTTAATCCTTGTTTTTCATGACTATTTTTTAGATAAATTATTTAAATCATGAGATTAGTGTATTATTTATGTCATTCTCATCATGGGTCACTTGAATTGGTATTGGGGTAGGGTTTATTTTTTAAAAAAATTAGATTAATTACTTTTAGTGTTAAGGTTAAAGAAGCATAGTGAAAACCCTATAGATAATTCTATGTATTTGATGGAATCCTTAAATATTATTAAACTATTAAGTAAGTGATTTTATAATAAAATAAGTCCCTATATATTTCTTGTAAAGTGGAATTATGCACTAACATAGTTTAACATTTGTGTAATAAACCTTATGAAGGTGTGTTGGATATTAACTCGACAATGACTAAGGAATGATAAAGAGTAATAACTCCTCACCTGGATAGACACTCCAAGGGTATATAATTTGGTTGGTCACATTCTATTTATGAACCATTATGATGGATTTATTTACTATTTAATTTGATTGATTAGCTTGAGAAGTGTAAGATAACCCAACTAAAAGTAACCTAGGTAAAACTAAGATTTATATATGTTGAAGTATTGGAACTATAATGTAAAATATCAATATTTTTAAGGTTGAATTAATTTTATGATTATTATAATTTCCTAGCATTATTATTGTTTCATCACTCATGTTTAACCTTTTGGTTTTAGTAGTGGATAAAACTAGAAGGAACTATTAGTGTGATGGACAATATAGAGTCTACTTTAATTAACAACCCATCAAAATGGGAACTAGAGTAAGAAAACTTATGATTATTCCAAAGAAACTATCATGAAATTTGATTAATAATTTAAACATAATCTAATTACCAAGGGAAATAGAGAAGAGAAAGATGGAGCCCCATGAAATATCATGTGATTAAGATGATGAAGGAAAGAATGATCAATTTCAAATATGTCAAAAATGTTGAAAGAAGAATCAAGGGAATTGTCTCAAAAAGAATGTAAGATGATTTACTTAGGGAAGAGTGGGATATTGATCATCAAACATTCAAAGAAAAATATTTATTTTTATTAACATGATTGAAAATAATATTGTTCATTTTATGGTATCATTAATAATTCAATGTCTTATATGTGGGAAACATGGTAATTATCCAAGTCAATGACCTAATCCAAGGAATAACCAAGATAATGTGAATCATTGACTAACAAGATCAATAGGACAATATAATACCTATCCAAATAATAATACCTTAGTGAATCTTTATATTTTATGCATACTCACCCACCAATATAAAGTTTTAGATATCTTTTTTTTTTAATTTGAGTACAGGAACTATAGCATATCAAAGATGTTTTCCATGATCATTAAATCACCACCTCATTGATTTTACATTGAAAGAAATATTATATTGCTATGATTATTTTATTCCATGTTAAATATTATAGGAATGGTCCTTTTAGAAATATTGTTATCCTTAATTTAGTTAAATTTAAATTTATTTTAGTAGTGAATTATTTCCCTACACTTAAATAAAAAATTCTATTAAGTAAGGAAAACAAATTTCATATTAACATATGATATTCTATGAAAGGATAATAGTAAAAACCCTCTATAAATAATTATATAATTTAGGTATTGATACCAAATAAGGATAGTTTCTTGGCCCAAATTTTTAGGGAAAACTTAATATTAGTGATAAGCCTATTTTGAGGAAAGGGATATGATTCCCAAGATTGTGAGGTTGTCATCTATCTTGAAATTATATCAAAAGTGATCTCTATAATTTGGTTTCAATTAGATAAATTAATTGTTATGTAATAATTAAAATTTTAGGGGTTCATTTTATTCAGGTTTGGGGGAGAATTTAGCGACCACATATTTTACTATATATTATCTTTAAATAAATATTTTTTAATAGAATTTTCACATGAAAACCAAAATAAATGAAAAAAATTATTATATTTTAATATTAAATTTGAATGTTAAACCCTATCAATTTAAATATTAAGTATTAATATGAGTAACCAAAATATAAAATATATGTATAATGAAAATTAATCCTACTTTTATATTGATTAAATACAATTAGTATATCTAAAATAACTATGAAAATCATTTGAATCATAAACAAATATTTATAGAAACTTGGTGTTTTATTTCATGAAACTAAGTATATCATGAATATATAGTATTAAAATATATTTATAACAAGGACAGTATATTACCAATAAATTAATTATTAAAGGACATAAATAAGAATAAATAATAGTTAACATTTTAGAAAATCTTTTTTTCAATTTTATACGTTTTCCACTATATTTAGGGATTTTATTTAAATATTGAATTTTCAAATTTTAGAAATTTAATCTGAAAAAAATTGTATCATTTTGGTATTAAGAAAAATAACATTTTCTTAATATTAATTTTTGGTATTTTTCTAAAAATATTGGTTTTTTATGTGAATAGTAAAAAATACTGTTTTTACAAATAACATGACTTTAAGATTTTATTAGTATATAAGTGTGAATTAGAAGTTTATAAAACATTTTCATGAGAAAAAAATATGTATTTTATAAACTAATTTATAATTTTAAAAAATTTCATTTTAAATTATAAACTCGTATTTCACATTTCAGGATTTAAGTAATTTTTTTCTTGAAAGTTGTTTTTCATACATTATATATTTAATATTTTCAAATTAATTTTATCAGTTTTAAATATTTAATCAAACAAAATCTACATTAAAATTTGAATCATTATTTAAAAGTTATATAATAATGGCCATTTTATTTTTGTACATAAAGGATAAATTACATAAGTAAAAACTAGTTATCGTTATGAAACCTAAAATGGTAAAAATGGGTAAACTTAATGGTACTAGGAATAATATGTTTTAAAAATGTTTTTAATTTATTTTTGGGAGTTTGGATAAAACTTATCTCTTAAAAACTTAATTATTTCCAAATTTTGGATCCACTTTCCTTGAAAGTGACTTCCCATTATTGAAAAATTTCATGTATTTATAAAAATGCCACTCATTTTCACTTAGAAAAGGGGAACTCCTCTCTTAAATTCCCATCACACCAAAACTACTAATGTATGGACTTAACTCTAACCAAAACTCTAATACACACTCCTATACCCCTTGTTGATGTTGTGGTCGACTGAAAAGACCATCCCTCAATTGTTTAGTCCCCTTTATAAATGATATAATCCAAGAATTGAGGTATAAGTCCCAAACATTTCTTTCAATTTTATATTTATTTATGGGATTTTATTCTTCCTATAATTTTATTTCAACATATAAATATGATAACATCAGTATCACTATTATAATTTGATTTGATTATAAATATGGATCAAACATTAACCACCCTCCCATTTTCCAATAATAAAAACAAAAAATGTGAATCACGCATTGTGCGAACTGTCACGTCCATTATTAAACATGTATCATTTTCCTTGACATTAAAATATTTATGGTTTTAATTTAAATTTGATTAGTATATATGATATATATGTAATAAATATCATTAATATTTCTCTTTAGGGATAACATAAAATGTAATGATCATTATAAGGCAACCCATCAATATAGTTAAATAACTTGAAGTTAGTTTTTCACCATTTTAATCTTTGCAAAACATGAATAAAACTCCAAAACAATGGAATTATAATATTTTACGTCTTTATAAAACATAAAATTCCATATACTTTAATGTTTTATAAATTATGATCTCTTTTATAAAAAGAAAAATCTACACTACTTTTACAAACCTAGTTCAAAATGGTTAATATTATTAACACCGATTGTTGAAAATAGATTACAATAATTTGAAATATGAAGAGATCTATTATTAATATAGAGTGTAAATGGAAATATATAAGAATAAGTTTTTGAAATAAGAAATTAATATATTGTTTTATGATATGGAAGTTTACTTCACTTTCAGGGAAATCAAGGGTAGAGGTAAGGGACTTGGTAACTCAAAATCCCTTCTTTCGGTTACAAAATTTCTTATTGAACATCATTTTAAAAGACTAACCATTTTGATTTATTTTCACTCTTTATTTCTAGTCAAAATAGTTTTTGTTCTAAATCTATTTCCAATAAATTTTTTATTTTATATTTCGTTAAAAAAGGTAGTTTTTGAAAATGGATTTATAGTTATGATTTTTTTAACGATGAATACAAAACGTTTTCAAAAATTAATTTTCATGATTTTGTTTTCATTATCTTAAAAGGATATTTCCCAAAAGATTTATGTTTCTTATTCCACCTGATATTTTCCTTAATTATGTGGTTATTTTGGGAGATCAATTTTTCAATATAAAGTTATTTAATTCATGATATTATTTTATACCATTTGTATGATTTACGAAACCTATTTTATTTCCCTAGGTTCTTTATGAAAAGTGAATGATTTCAATTTATATTTTTTAATACTCCCATTATTTATCCATGAGTTATTTAATATATTATAATGATTTATTTTGATTGGAATAAAAATGTAAGAATGATTTCTAGTGGGGTATTTTATTTCCATCTAATATATTTGTTTAAGAATATTTATCATGAGATAGCCAAGCATGAACATAATGAGTTTATTCACACAGGAATGGGAATGATGGGGTTGATCATTGTTAATTCCCATGAAGTGGGCATCAAAAAATATAAAATGGTAGAAATACCCAAACCATGGGTATTATTTTCACCATAAAAACAAAGGAAGAGATGGGGGAAGACTCACATAGATCGTGTAACCTATAGGAGTAAACACAATCACATGATATTGGGAGGTAATGTGAACTGATCATGTGTAGTGAAAGCTCGGATTATTACCACACAAGGACCCTTTGAAAAGACCTTTTGTTCTTGAAAAGTCCCGTTAACAAGCACTTATGATCATGAGAAGGATTCCATAGAAGATATTTTGATCATACAACCTATCTACCTAAGGATTCTTGAAAATAATTCAGCCCCCTAAAGTAAAGGTAGATAATGGAAGATGCCTCATGTGATTGAGAGTTACATTGATATTCCTGTGATGTGTACATATGATCCGTAGGACCTCACAGAGCCCCTGGTGACATGTGCCCCATTCCCCTCAGTATCATATTGGTATTTAACCTTCATCATGTTAATGACCTCATACATTTTCATTCTATAATGCACTACCCCTTCGGATCTATAGAAAATAAAAAGTGTTTTCCATGATAATTCTCATACGTCATCGTGAGATTCAATATTGATCAGGTGACACATCATAGATATGTAGAGTGATTGTCTCCTACAATACACATACGATATGGTGACATCTCCCATCCTTGTAAAATGTGTAAGGAAATAAAAAAGGGATAAGTTGATTTCCTATTAAGAAGGTAAGATATAATTATCTTCATGTGAAAGGGATTATACGCCTTGAGCGATCACCATTGTTCTCGTGAGATCCCCATTACATGTTAGCCCAGTCATGTGGTACCCCCCTTGACAAGTTGCCTTAGTTCCATGAATTACCATAGGAAAGTCATATTGGATCAGGAAAAAGCCTTTCCATGGGCATCCTAATCTCACAAAGACTGATAAACATATCAGTATGACCTTATGGAATCTCATTGACATGTAAACATGGTTAAAAAACCATTTGATCAGCTAGGGTCCAATTTACATGATGATTACAAAAACCCTATCTTTTTCATACATAGACATTACATCATTTTTTGGAATACTTAATACATTATAAAAATAGATTTCTAAAGATCAGGTAAGTTTAGTTCCTTCAGAATCATGGAACAAAAATATTCAAAGTGAAATATCTTCATTATTTCCCTCAAAGTTACCCCCTTAGTAATCCTACTTTGAAACATATCTTCATAACTTGGTGAAATGAAACATAATAAAGGGATGATCTTAAATGCTCAATAAGGGTAAATAAATGAAATATATAATAAAATGAACATAAGGGTATGATAACATGAGCATAACATTCTAAGATCAGACCCTATATATCAAAGGTCATAAACATGAATCATAAGTGAATCAAGAGAATATTCCATGAAAGAATAACTGAGAAATAAAGCATGGAATTTTGGGAATACACATAATAATAGAAAATATAATGTCAAGGATACCTACCATGACCTTTATAATATGTTAAGATTGGGATATGATCTGTGAACTTTCTTATTTTTAGGCTTGGGCTACAAACTGTATAACATCTTTTTTATGGATTGGGATATATCCTATGATTTCTATTAATTTTAGTCTTGGGATTTAACCTTTGCATCCAATAACTTTTAGGCATGGTCTATAACCAACGTACCCTTTTACTTTCAATATTGGGCTACAAACCATGTACCCTTCTACTTTTATTCTTGGGCTACAACCCGTGTACCTTTTGAGATCATATTTAACTTACCATTACACAATTAATTGGAGGGAGATATAGGTCCCAACCATATCATAATAAAATCACTCATACATGTACCACAAGATAACAAAACATTCATCATATCATGAACTATAAAAATAGATGGGATTTATAATCATCAAATCATAACCCATGAAATGAAATGTGTATCATCAACATTTTATCACATTATACCCTATGGAAAATGGAAAATATATAGATTTACTTATCATTTAATTAAATCATAACCCAGGAAAAAGAAGTGGGATTAAAAATAATATTACCCATGGAATATAAATGGGTAACATAAGAATCACTCCATCAAAACATAAATCATTCAAGAAATAATATGAATGGAACCATTGGATAATTTCCTAGAAGGGATTGAGTAACTTCAGCAGATTTCATCATAGATGGAAAATAATTTTGAAATATATTTTAAAAACATTTCTTGAAGAAAATATCATTTCTTCATTGAATACGACTCTTTGAAACATAAAACCGTTTGAAAACCATTTTCAAAAAACAACTTCAAAACATAGAATGAATTTTCGAAGTAATTTTGAAAACCACTTCCATTGAAAACTTATAAAATAAGCTTAGAAACATTTTGAAAACCAATTTCTTTAAAAACCCATTTTAAAAAAATGAATTAATAGAATATTATAATAAAAAATTCCTCAAAAAATAACTTTATAATCGTTTAAAATAAAATTCAATGGAATTATGGTCAAGATGGCAGTTAAATCAATACATGTGAAACATTCCTTTTTCCCCATAAAAAGTTTAAAAAATTACCTTTACCTAAAAAATGAGTAGATTACTTTTTAAAAATAATTTTTTTAAAAGGTAAAACATGGTTAAAAATTTCTTTAAAATACCATAGGATAATTTTAGAATATTTTTGGGAAACCTTTTATAAAACCAGGTGTTGAAGGAATACAGATTTCTGACCAAAGAGAGAGGTAAAGTTGGGCTATCATAAAAAAATAATTTCTTTATCATCTTATGTACCAAAGAGTGGAAAAATGGTACCATTACTTAGATATAACTTGAATAACCATAGGGTAATAAAAACTCATGGGATTTCTTGAGATATGGATCATAATATTTCATCAATGAAAACATAATCATAAACAATCTATAAAAATGATAATATTATTTCAATAATCTCTTACCACATGGTAACCCTGAATCACTCTCCCCATGTAAGAAAATATAATTACATAGAGCTTAAAAATATCATGAAAATTAGGATATTAATCATATAACATTCCAAATTCAGTATATATGTTTCATAGAAAAATATATGTGCATAACATGGCATGTGGCTTAAAGAAGGAAAATTGAGAAGAAATTACTTTACCGATTTGGTAACTATTGAAACATAAAACCCATGAAATAAATATAAAAAATTATATTTAAATATCAATCAATTTATTTATAAGAGTAATAAAAAAAATTCATTGGTAGTATATACACCATAAAAAATAAATGAGTGGTGTATAAGGCACACGTCTCCTGAAAATAAAAAGTGAGATGAAATTCCCTTACCTTGTGTCTTGAATTTCATCATACTCACACAAGAATCCTTTATAATAAGTATAAGTTTATTATAAATATATAACATAACCATATTAACATATATAATACTATATATATTATTTTATTATTACCTTCTCTTACACCTTTATGTTAAAGTATCATTTTAGGTAATAACCTCTTTGTTTATCATACGTGTTTTGACTTGTCATTATTGATCCTCATACTTAAATAATTATTTAATTATTTATAAAATGTAAAACATTACTTATATATCATATATATTCATTATATAATCATTTATAAAAATCTATAAAATATAGATGTATGAAATGGAATACACTATTAATGGAGATGGTAGGTCGTACGTACGCATGAATGTTGTTTCCATTTTAATAGTGTATTGAAAGAAAGAATGTAAAAGACATATATGTTTATATGTATAAAATATAATTATAGTAGAATTATTATTTAATATATATCATATGATTTCACTAAACTCATCCTTAATAAATTTAATGTAAAGTGTGAATGAATCAGATCACCTTGAGGAGGCGGTAGTCCACACTTCCACAAACAAAGTTATCATATTTACACAAAATGGAAAGAAATAAGGTAGACATTATATAAATACAAAATACATATAAATAGATAATTTAGATCAAATATATAATATAAGAATATATTTTCCATAATAATTCCCAACCATAATGGTGGTAAAGTTAAAACGAACAACATCTTTTTATAAGGTGGTAGTTCTCCGTACACAAAAATGGAAAGTTTGTTACCCATTAAATGGATGTGTGTATAAGTTCATGTAGAAACCTTATCAAAAAAACATATCAGTATATTTATGATATTGAGGATATTATGTCTGCATTTGATAAGATGAATTTAGGCTCTGGGGAATGAAAATAAATGAAATGATCTTGAGGAAGGTTGTTACCTCTTCTTTGGGTAGCTCTTTTTGGTTTCCACCCAATACCAACCTTGGATTTATTTATATACAAAGGGAGGATTCAAGGAGGAAATGATGGATTTTGGGAAGTGTAGTTGGAAGATCATGTCTTAACCTATGTTGTTTAAGAGTTCTTAATAATGGGGAGAGGTGGTGTCCTATTATAGGGAAGGGAGGGGAGACAAAGGTGAGGTTTTGTTTATAGAATCTGATATGGACATACATTTTTGGTAAAACATCCTTCAAATATGATATTTTTTAGGTTTGGAAGACCTTTAACTTTAATTGCTTTACCAGTTCATCTCTATATTGGTGAATATGACAAATTTTACCTTGAAAAACTATTATGAAATACAAAAATGAGAGAGTGTATGACTTCACAACCATATGGAAAGTTCTAGACTCCCATCAACATCCTTCATTATAAAGATAAATTTATAGAACTTTGTGCTAAAAATATCTAGGAAGATGTGAAAATACCTATGATCCTAATGATGTATTTAAGAGGATTATATGAGTTTGTATAAACAAAACAATGATGGAAGATACCATTCATTAAACCCAAGCTAAGTCTCGAATCATGCCCTAAACATAGGGGAAAAATATTTGTAAGGTAGATAATATCATTGTTACCTTAAAACTAGTAGTAGTAACCATTCAAGAACCTAGGTAGGTGATAAATTGTCTGACATTTCCTATAAAGAAGCAGAAACAACAAAATCACCCTCAAACAGAAGCAGAAAGATATTAGGGTCTCCTAAGATTTGAGAAAACGATAAATAAAGAATATTACTTCGAAAAATAGGGTTTCCTCAATTAATTCTTTTTAGTCATGGAGTATAACCTACTCAAACTACTTCTTTCTTTGAAACCAGATGAGGAAAACCACACTAATCACTCAAACTACTCCCCTTTCTATAAGAGGATGGTTCAATCCATCCAAAATTGATACATCTTCAAATAATTCCTCCAAGTCATAGTTGACTCTGGGGAAGTGCTGTTGGAAAATTACCTAGTATAGCTGACCTGTGTAATCATTCCCTATTTAGAAGATAAGGGTTATTTTTGAAAAGGTTTGGTTAGTGGTGGGAGGAAGTTCGACAACTGGTTGACTCGAAATACAGTCAATCGAGCTCATGTCACCGTGAGATCACAACTGACTAAATGTATAAAAATCCCATAACCTAAAGAGGTGACATAAAATTCACAGCTAGTAGGTGGGTTTAATCATCATACATAGGAATATATAGAAGTGAAAGAGTCATATTATGCTCCTACACAAACTTATACTCTTACAGACTTGTTTCTTACAATGTCTAAAGCACAAGCACCACCCCACCTAATGAAATCATCATCAGATGAATAACCCATATTTGGGTTTTTAGGGAAATAAACTTGATATAACCATTTTATGATGAGGGATATGCCTCTGATTATGAGTTCTATGTACCTGACCAGGGATCTAGATGCAGAAAGTTCAAGAGTCGAGGATACACTGGACAACACAGGTGTGTTCAGAACCAATATCTAGATCACATTCCTATAGAGGACATATATGCATCCAAGACTCATGGGAAAGAATTAAATTAATCCCAAATAAGACATGGAGGTGTCCTAGAAACCCATAGAGATCATCTATGACTATCCATATTACTTGACCATTTGAAAGATGAGTGATTGTTTGATTATCCTATACAATAGGGAAGGCCAGTGTGACCTACACCACAAGTAGCAAATTATCCTTTGAACTATAAATAAATACCAGAACTATATAAATTAAATAAATCATCTATTGAATCAAATTATAATTTGAAAACCCACCTTGGGATGTGCTGACCTTGGGACCAAAAGTACAACATTTTGAAATAATTGGTGGTTTTCATTGAAAAACTCTCAATACCGGATATATTCCATTTTTTAAAATAACTCAAATAGGAACTCATTGAAGCACTACATAGTCCAATATTGTTCGAGATAAAATTATCCACAGGCAAGGTTTATCGAGTGGATACTATTCCATTCGAATTATATGTCAAAATATCTTTCATAGAGAAGGATCTGGAAGAGGTCATCTCGGGACACATCATAGACATATATGTTTCAGGAAGACCTGAAAATGTATACATACCAAGTGATCTAATTGAAAATGGTTCCAAGATCAAAATAATCCCAATTATGTCCCTTAAATGTTTGGGATATAGAAAGGGAGATTTATCACCTATAAGTATGATCATTCAAGGGTATGATAATAGTGAGAATGGACCTCTCAAGAAGATAAAGCTCAAAGATCAATTTAGGTATCTCACACCTAACACCAAGTTCACTGTTATCTTGAAAGACATTATATATATTTTCCTACTCAGAAAGACTTGTTTTCATATCCACATGGTGATACATTCAACATTTCATCAATGCTTGAAATACCCCATCGATGGAAAGGCCGGTACACTACATGGAGAGAGTTGCACCTTCGATTCATGTGAAGCCACATATACTGAGGAAGGTTTCTATAAAATGGAAGGAAATAAACCAGTTGTGGATGAAAATATATAGGTCATATCCCCCAATGGCTTGGGAACCACACATATGAATACATGTAGTATAATCATTAGTGATTATGTGCAACCCATAAATCTTATTGAGATAATAGACCTAGTCCAGGACATCAAAGATCCTCTTATTCCCAATGATAGTGTGAAATAAAATAAAAAACTATTGGATCTATTTTCTATGAATATAGTAATAGGTGATGAAAATAACTCTTCCCAAGGCCTCTCTCATCTAGATATTGAAAAATAAACCCTTATATTCCATACCTTGTCTGAAGGTTACTCCATAGAATCTGTGATGGAATAAGAAGAGGATGACCTCTGGAACTCCCCTCCCACATTTGAGGAAGGCAACATCACCACAATTAATGAGCTCAGGTAGGTAAATCTAAGAATATAAGAAGGCTAATGACCTATATTGATCATTTATTCCATTCCTCTTGAGGAGAAAGAGATTTATATTTTATTTCTAAAGTAACAATGATGTGTGGTCACTTGGAATTATAAATAAATTATAGGACTCAACCCAGTGGTGGACACACACCATCTCAGCTTACCCGATGATCATTGAGGTTTCCAGTAGGAAGCCCGGAGGATTCACCCCTCTCATTCCACTAATATATAATTATATGTTAAAACATTAATCCAATACATCTTTTTTGGGAAGTACAATACCCAAGATGGCTTACCAATATCGTCCATTGTAAAGAAAAAGAATGAGAAGATTAAGGTTTGCATCAATTTTAGAGTCCTTAATCAACACTACCGAATGATTATTTTTAATATCCGATCACAAAAGTCTTGATAAATGAAACTACTATATCCAAGACCTTTCCCTCATTGATGGTAAATATGGACCCTAAATATAAAGAATCCAATTACTTTAAAGAACCTCAAGGGATATTTTTCATCTGGTCTTTCCCTATGTGTTAAGGAACATTTGTGCTACTTATCAACATGTCAAGAATCTAAATTTTAATCAATTATTGGGACAAATAGTTGGATTTTATGTCAAAAAAAAGGTAATAAAATCTTAATAATGACGAGATCACCTCATGAATCTTCATATAGTCTTTGAAAAGTTGTGACAACATTGTCTAAATCTGAATCTGCTGAAATGATCTTTTCAGGAAACATCCATGAAATTTTTCATATTTTTTCTATTCCACTATGGAATCAAGGTTGATCCCTAAAAGGCTGATGAAATCCAATCAATTTCACCCCATTATAATCTCAAATAACTTAGGGGGATCCAAGGGTTGAAAGTATCCTGGAGTAAATTATAAAACCACGTGTCCTGATGCTACCAATGGGAGGAAATACAATCATCTTATATGTGGATTACGTTAAACAATCACAAGGAGATCTCCTTGCACATGAAAATAATGTCGGGAATGAGAAAAGTCTCTAATATCTCAACTAAATGATGCTATAAAATGAGACCCAATATTGTGATGATGAAAAGAACAACATCATTATCATCTTTGTAGTGAAAAGGTAGATACATTACATAAAGAACCATGAATTTCGTTTGGTCTCTCATATTGAACTACTCAAGTACATCATTGGATGTTCCCTATTGAATAGTTTTGTGGCCCAATGGGTGATTATTCTGAAATATTATGATATCCACTTCATGTCATAGAAGTCAGTGAAAGGGATGGCCCTTGCTGATTTCCTCACAACACATCCCCCATAGAAATTACCCTGGTGGAGATCGAACTTGTACATGAGGAGTTTTTCTATTCCCATGACACTCCCTGGACATGGGAGATGTATTTTGATGTCACCTCAAGAAGTCATATCTGAATTATCTTAGAAAATCAAAAACTCAATTAGGTTGGATTAGGGATTGTGTTTGTTTCTCTAGAAAAATAAAAATTTCCATAATATTTCCCACTGTCCAAAGGATTCATGAAGAATGAGGTAGAATTCTGGGACCTCATTGTTGGCTTGGATTTATCCCTATAACTACATATATCCTACCAAAATATCAAAGGGGTTTTGGAGCTTGTTATAAAGGAGATTAATGGTGAATATTCCATTAAAAAGGAATAATTGAACCTTATCACTGGTTATGTCAGATGTATGATAGAAGAATTCCCTTTTTAACCCACATTACTCATGTCCCTCTATCAAAAAATGCTCATACTGATTCACATGCTGATGCAACTACAATCATGCCCGACCCAGATCAGGATGAGCCAGTTTTCCACATCACACACTGAAGGATGGTCTCATCAGTAATCATTTGCGATATAGAAGAAAACAATTAGATAAACACCACTTGAGAGAATGATGAACTGATATACATCCCTAGATGGACGAATCCCATGATTTATTATCTTCAAAATGGGAATATCCTAATAGACCATGCCAAAAAGGAATAGATTTGTCACCGACCATCAAAATTGATCCTTTAGGATAGTTGAAATGTGCATAAAACCCTCTACAAATGAGTCTTTAATGGAATAATTGCTAGATGGATATTAAAATGAGATATTCCCACCATAATGGAAGAATTCCATGTAGGCTCCTATGATGCTCATCAGACTTGGACTAGGGTCTCCCACTAAATTAGGAGGATGTGGTACTATAATAAAACTATGATAACGGACAATATGAAATTCTACAGAAACTGTGATTCCTACCAGATTCATGAAAAATTCATCCATAGGCCCCTAAATTTCTACATACAACTAAATATTCCTGGTCATTTTTCATGCGAAGAACAGATGTTTTGGGTCCATATCCCCCAAACACATATATTCCATTGAAGTATATCCTTACTTCTACAAAATTATTTTCCAAATGGGATTAAGCAATAAACTTCATGGATGTTGGGATGAATAATATAATTAACTTCATGAAGTCCAATATCATAACTAGATTTAGAGTCCCTAACACGATATTTATGGAAAGAAACACCAATTTCGGTTCTACTTAGTTGGAGAAATTCTACCAATAATACAACATCGATTCCAACCATTTATCCCAGTACTATGTAGTGGAAAAAGGAAAAATAGAGGCCTTTAAAAAGACTATGTAAAATATAGTCTAGAATATGGTTAATAAGGATAATATTTCCTTTCTGGATAAGATTCACCAGGCTTTATGGGCCTACCATACCTACATGCATACTTTAACACAAGAAACTAAATATTTAATTGTGTGTGGAACCAATAAAATTTTATCCATAGATTTATAGTTTCCCTCACTATGAATAGCTATCTGCATAAAACTCTCAAATGATGATCAATCACAAAAGAGGATGGATGAATTAGAGAGGCTCAATGAGAAAACCTTTCATACATTGCATAACCTAGAAGTCTGTCAGAATCATATCACATAGGCCTTTAATAAATATGATCATCTTAGTTTTTACATTTAGGAAGAACTAGCGTTGGCTCTCAGAACCCTAATGATACCAGCGTAGAAACCACTAAATATGGAACCCAAATGGGAGGTGGCTTATATCATAAATAATGTATATCATAATGAAGCTTACTCACTGTATACTATGGATGGAAAATGCATCCCACCCCCAACCAATGTGAGGTTTCTCAATAAATATTTTTTAAAGAAACCGTTAAAGAATCTCACATCCTCACCACATGATGATAAACTATAAAAAACACATCTTATTCACATGATGTTAAACTGCACAATAGGTCTGGGCCACATGATGTTAAACTATAAGGAACACATCCTGGTAAAAAGATGTTAAAATGAAAAAAATCTCATTTCCTATCCACATGATGTTAAATTGTATAGAAGAATTCATGGAAATTAGACTTTAAATTGCACGGTGTCTCTCATACTCGTCGCATGATGTTAAACTGTAAGATATTTCCTTACCATATGACATTAAACTACATGAGAGGAATTATCTCACCAATGATTCACCACACAAAAGATATAACTATGAGAAAGTGAATTGAATTCCCCTCATCATATTTTGAGAGTTAGATCCGCATAGGGAATATCCCCATCAAGGAAATATATGTGTCTTGATACCTGCCAATATATGACATGTAGTGGTACCTAGATCCCAAATATTGGGTCTGACCAAATTATATTCATCTTAGTAACAAGATTTTAGACTATGATACAATTTTCAAGCCTTCATTTTCACATTGGGTTACCTATGTCTTTACCATATTAAATTAAACTACATAGATGACATCCAAACCACCTGATGTTAAACTACATGATTTTTCAAAAACTGTGAGTGGCATGATTCCTATCATCACATGATATGTAGTGAAACCCAAATCTCTGTTATTGGGTCCAGCTGTGATATTTCTTCAGATCAATTCACTTTCATCCTTACCACATGATGATGAACTACATGGCTTACATCCTTTACACATGATGTTAAACCACAAAATTTTCTATAATTACATTTGGATTCATTCTCAATCTAAATAGATATGTAGGGATGCCTAGATCTTATATCTTGGACCAACAACCACATGATATAATGTTCCACTATCCTTGACATTAATTTTCTCTATGTGGTGAAATAAACATGTTCTATTCCTTGTTTCTCACACTGATCATAGCCCACGTTGGCTCAGGAACTTTAGTAAAGGATTCCCCATAGGATTGAGACACACCATCTCACGATAGGGTTACCGAGGTCTTAGATTAATGAACATAAAAGAAACACCAAAAGGTCTTTCCATGTTATGTTAAAATGCATGGTTTGTTTCCCTTGTATGACATAAAACTGCACATTACCATGTACCTCACCTGAGAGGACTACAATCCTTTGTGTTGGTCTCCCATAACACCATCATTCAAGAAGTATGTGGGGCTTGATTCCTTCCATTGTAGAATATGTAGTGCCACCCAAATGAATAGTCTTCATTCCAACTAAAATATTTTATTTTTTACAAAATGGAACCTATATACTTTCCACATTATGTTAAACTACATGGTTTCTCAAGAAATATGTGTGGATTGATTCATGTCATCATATGATACATAGTGACGGCCAAATCTCTAATCCTGGGTCCAGTTACAATAATCAAGAGGAACAATTCCCCCTCTTTATATGGGCCAGACCTTTGTAGAGAGTTTACACTTAAATAACTACATGTTTCATGATTCTATCATTATATGATACATAGTGCTACCTAGATCTCCAATTTAGAGTCTAGCTACAAAAATAAACATGAACAATAAACCCCTCTGTGTATGGGTCAGACCCACATAGAGTGTTTCGCATTCAATAACTATGTGTGGATTGATTATTTCCATCACAGGATAAGTAGGGATGCATGGATCTTCAATTATTAGTCCAACTATAATATAAAAAATTCCCCCCCTCCCCGCATACAATTAACACCTATGTAGGGACCATTAATGCAAGAACTACGTATGGATTTATTCCTATCATCAAATGATATGTAGTGATGCCCAGATCATTAATCCTATGTTTATCCAAAACATATAAATTTATAAAAATAACACAACCCTAATTATATATTGGATAGATCTATGTAGTAAGCTATCTAAGACCACTATTGTGTGACTCAATTGATTTCCTTGTTGTCCCTTGTTTATCCAGATGAGAATGGATCTTGTGAGCTTAGGGAACCAGGAAAGTCACTCTTGCAACATGACTGAGATATATCTCATATTGAGGATGATTTTCTAGAAGAAATAATTTAAACTGAATATCGTATCTATGTTATGGCTGCATATATTTAAACTGAATTTCATATTTACATCCTTAACAAATGATGTTAAAATACCCAATAAAGATCTTCACCGTTTCAAATTAAACTTTAAGAAAAACATCCTAGTCACATGACATTAAAAAATCACAAAAAATATGTTCCCACTGCATGATGTCAAAATCTGTAGTCCATCACCCATCATCATTCCTTATCAAAGGACCACAAGAGTCTAGCCTTGATAAACCAGAGTATGGGGGGATATCAATATCTTTTAAGAACCTCAACCAGTAAATCCCACTGTATGATTTGAGCACCTCAGTTTTTCACATAAATTTCATGGACCATAAAAAAAGAACCCCAAATTCAAGGGACCCTTTTTTTACTATGAATTTCCTCTTATGGTTACTATATATGATCCTCTGGCCGTCAACCAAATGAAGAACAAATTCAAAAAAGGGCTATCTGATACTTGTGAACCATGAAATCACTGTGGTGGAACTCAACACACTATACTGTTTTGGGTCATCCTTAGAATGAATGTCGTCTATCACTATTGATGATCTGAGAACCTTCAAAAATTATTTACCTCATTTTTACCTCTCTCTCAAAAGGATGTTGGAGTAATCTTGACCTTGGGTGTCAAAATTAGGATATTGTTTAAAATTCCCCTCATACCAGGTCCATGTGTATCATAAACTAAAATCGCATGAACTTTGGTCCAAATAACAAGGACTATAAACTACTAATGAACGATACATAAAAATTTCCAATCTAAAAACGCAAAAGGGAAACTTTATAAAAATCCAAGTCTCTTCTCTCAAATCCCTTCATCTCCAGTGTTTAGAAAAATTTAGAGCATAAATACACAAGGGAAAAAGCATATGGGGCCCACTTTGTGGCCTTAGTAAATGCCAAACCATGGTCCCTGGGACCCCTAGTCTAGGAAAAAGTCATAGTAATGGTTTTATTTACCTCATTACCATGAAAAATTATTCAATAATGGGAAAAAAATTTTAGGGTCCTCAAAAACTTCTTAAGTATTATGTTTCCATAAATCAAAATTGATGATTCGAGCTCTGCGGGTTTCCCAAACCTTCCATGGCATTTGGAAAAGGACACCGAGCGTCAAGGGACCCTTTATTTGACTATAAATTCCTTGCTATGGTTCTTTCACATGAGCCATTGTGTATCAAAAAAATGCATCATAACTTTCCAAAAGGGATGCGTGATCCATATGATCCCAGACATCACTATGGTGTAACTCATCACATTAGAGTGTTTTGGGTAATCCTGGCATAATTATCCCATATCATCTCTCATGACTCGATAACGTTGGAACATGATATAGAACCCCCATAAAAAGTCAATTCAAGTTGATTTGATATCATCGATGTTATGTCACCATGTTTTTTCCCTTTCTCAAAGCAGGAATGAAACACTCAATTCCTGAACCTTTTGATATCTTACAACATGTGAATCGAAACCACATAGCATAGGGCCCGAGCCTCCCCATAAAAAGATAAACTACCCTAGGGTTCTAGAACCCTTCTTGTATATCTTTCAGTCCATATCCAACTTCATCTCCTAGACATTTGAGTCTTCATAAATATTTTCATAGAATTTAGAAAATAGTGGTTATACCTCTATTTGACCCAACTGGTGACACATAAGATCATTTCAACCACAAACTATAGGAATATCCTCCTTATAGGAAAGGAACTTCAATCCTCATGATCCTTAGAAACACTATGGCAGAACCCATATCCTTAGGGTGTTTTGGGTTATCCTCAGTATGTCTTCCTCATTCTATATTCATCAGCTCAAAATTTTTGGTAATAAATTACACCACCCATATTCCAACTATCTTGGTGGAATTGGATTCTCTAATATTTTTACCTTTAACCAATAATATCCTCATAAATATTTCATGAACCTTGAAATAAGTGAGGATCATTTTTTCTTATCCATTCTTGTATGCCCTATGTTCTCATGCATAAGGGCTCGTGACCCACCAACTAGAGGAATCTTCTCCTCAGAAAAAAAGTAACTCTAATCCCCATGATCCCTGACAGCACTGCGGTAGAACCCAATGCCTTATTTTTTGGTCAACCCCGACATGTCTGCACCATTCCATATTCATCAATCACATCTAGGAAGTATTAATTTAAACTAAACTGAAAATATTATGTCCTTACCACATGAAAATAAGAATCACAACATACGTCTTTGTCACATGACATTATATTTCAAAGAGAACATTACTTCGCAAATGATATAGTACCTAAAATAGATGGTTTGAACTAAAAACCCTATAATGAAACAATAACAGGTCCTATCTAGAAGACCCTAAACTATATCACAACAATGGTATAATTTTATATACTATAAAATGTCCAATCAAAATAGACATAATTCTCTCTAGGTTGAAAATAAGATAAGGGAATCTTGGGAAAAAGACAAGTATATGATCGCTGGGTATGAACTTTTCATTCTCCAAGAAAATTTGAGCACTCAAGAAATGAAAAAGGAATAAAAATTTTCAATAAAAAAACATATAATAGTTAATCCAAAGAAAAAGTCAAGTATATACCCACTAAGCCTTCCTCTACATGAAGTTTAAGAAAAAAATTAGGGCAATACAATGAAATAGATATAGAGCTTCTAGGTATTGTTGATGATCTATGTAAAATTAGATCAATCAAATGTCATGAACATTATAAATTAATGACAACTAGACAAGAATATGTAAAGTTCGTATGATTCATTCCTTAATAAGGGGACCCAAAAGGAGTAATCTCTAAATTTAATCACTTCTTAGAGGATTACATAAAAATAAAAACATTTATGATTTTACTACAATAATATTTGACCAGATTAATTGTCCAAATCAATGAGAGTCTGAGGATAAGCCTTGATTGAGTGTTGAAGTTCAACCTACCTTGATTCCTCTACTGTATCTTAAGGACAAAGAGTCTCGATAAGGGAATTAAAATCCACAACTATTTTTTATGTGGTCAATAATGTGGATGATAACACTAAAAGGCCAGACATTGTGAATGTTATGATCTCCTAATGTCTATCTATATGTGTGGTCAAGGTATCTATCTAGGAGTGAAACTGAGATATTATCTGATGACAATGTTCTGGAACATCCAATGTAACACCCCAGGATTTCAGAGTGTGTTATTTCTTAAAAATAATTCAATAACTTGCACTACACGCAACACCGAGTTCAATCACACCATTAAAAGAGGTCATGAATAGTATTAACTACATTTTGAACTTTATATAATCCTTATAATTTTAGAATCCCTATTATGAGTTTATTAGTCATAATGCAAGAACAGATTCATTTTCAGTATTTCACTTTTATCAACTTCTAATAGTGAAACCTTTTTAAATACAATATTTTAAACTTTTTGACTAAATGGGGACATCAAAAATTTAAAATGAAACACCCCAAGCTTCCACGGTACGTTTCCCTTCGAATAATGCGATAGCGTGTGTTGTACGCAACCTCGAGTTCTAACACACACCACAACTAATTAAACTAGCCGTTGTGAATAGTAATACCTACTTTTTAAATTATATATATTTTATATTTCAAAATGGACTTCATTTTTGGATTCGGAATATCTAATTTAGCCTAAGGTGAAATTTTGGTACTTTTCGGATAACTTTCATATTTTGATGAATAGTGAAAATTACTAAATTTTATTTAAAAACAACTTTTTTAATCAGAATAATTAATAGTGATAAATTATGAATTTTAGTAGTTTTAAAGTATATTTAGAATATATTTTTACCATTTAATATAATTTTGGTCATTGGACATAATTTTACAATTAAACCGAACATAAACAAGTGTCAATCTTTTGATAGTTATTATCTCTTAAAAACACGCTTTTTGTTTTGACAGCGGGAATTAATTTTAAATTAATTTCTGCCACTTCTGTGTTTTGAATTTAGGAAAATGGATTCCATATTTGGAATCAGGATGTTCAAATTTTGTAAATAGGTAACTTTTATTTTTAGACATTTTGAATAATTACTGCGGTAAATATTTTATTTACCATGGTTAAGGGTAAATCAGGTAAATAAGGGTTAAAAAAATAATATTATAATAATAATAAATTACCCTAAAACTTGTCTTAAACCTATTGGTTGATACATGGTCGACCATGAGCATCTTTGGGTCTATTTTGGGACCCCATGGATCCACTTGTAAGTGATAATGACACTTTATTTTAATTAAGTTAAAATGAATACAAAAATGACACAAGCATATATCTTTTAGAACAACAATTGTTACATAGGGTTATATATGTTGTATTTTAGATTATAAATATTCATTATAAATCTAAAAAGATTTCCTACATAATGATATTTTATTTATAATTTTTAGACATTAAATAATTTATTTTATTTATGACACAATGATGATGCAGTAATTACTATAATAGTGAAAAATTAACATAATTGATATTATAAATACCCAAATAAATATAATATGAAACTTTTAATGAATTAAACTAATTTTCTAGGATAATATGATATATTAGGAGTTATTTAATTGACTTTGTTCGAAGTAATCAATCTGTTATGAGTTTCACAAAAATCAACTATTGAATAGTGTCAAAATTGACATAAAAGAGTTCTTAAAACAAATATTATATTATTAATTGATATTAAATTCCTAAAAATCTAAGGTTCGGCCAAGAGACTTATATCATGATAGGTTCATCATTAATGTACCACTTGGGGGTCGCTTGGATCTATATAGAAAGTTTATTAACCATATTATATAAAAATACAAAGAGACATTGTAAAAGTGAAACTAATTAACTTAGAGTTAATACTTAAAGATAAGGTTAATATAAGTACCCAAACCTGTCTAAATTCTATTGGTTGAGTGGTTTTCGACCTATCCCCACCTTAACCTTTGAATAATCAGCTTTTGAGCCATTAGAAACCGAATATTAATTTATTATAAATTAATATTTCTTGCTTTTCCAAAGGTGCCCCTCACCCCTCTTATAAAAGGGCACTCCTCCTTCTCATTTCTTCACACCTTCAAAGCCTTTTTGTTCGGCCAAACTCTGCCCACATACTCTCCCAACATCCCTAACTACAACCTAGAGGCCTTAGTTTGATCAGAAAGCCAACCTAAGGAGCCCTTTTGATCAAATCAAAAGGAAGAACCCGAAGAAGAGGTAATGATTTAACCACCCTTCTCCAAGTTCATTTCTTCTTCCACTTCTTCTTCCTTTGTTCTTACCATTCTAAAATAATAACTCCAGTATCTCACATATACTGTGATGTTATTATAAATATGGTACAACCATATTCAGTATTCTATCCACCCTTTGAATAACATGTCACCATACGTGCGTACGTACGGCTTACCGTCTCCACGCCGTGGTGTAATTGTTATTCAATATATTATTATTTGGATGGGTATAATAATGATGTGTAACTCATGTAAATAATAAATATAACATGTTAATGATTCTGTATATATGATATACCATCCATTTATATATTATTTTAATATCAAAAGAATGATTTTGTCACTCGTGCGTACGTACGGACTACCGTCTCCACGAACACGATGAGATTCATTCTCCATCGTATCCATTCAAGTATAATTATCATTTGAAGATTTAAAAATGATGTTTAAGGACTAGATATCATTCTGGATATGAATAAGATACAACAACCATGGCTTATTTAACAAAACATATAAAAGAAAATGAGTAAGTTAACTCCCGAAACGACGATAATTCTAAGATATTATTAACAAATCAATGTTAAAAGATCATATATGATATCATATTATTATATATGATTCTTGTATAATTTAATAACAACTATTTCACCATTATACAGGAGGTTAACCTACCCCAACCATGTAAATGTACAAGGTAAGGGTTATTTCACAATCTCTTCATTATCCGAGGTTGTTTATACGTAATAATCTACTGGGATTTCTTTATCATCCACATCTACGTTTCTTCGAAATGTATTTCAAAACATATTTACTATTTACAAGAATATGGGTTAAAGTCATTTATACCCTTGTTTGACTTTTTATAAGAGGGTTATAAAGGAATCTTTCCATCGTTTTCAAAACAAGGCCCTTTTTAACCTTTTCGACAGAATTATGGTAAGAATGTTTTTTTAACTTATACGGCGGGTGCGGCTATTTTCCGCCGTTATAAAATCTTCAAAGCTTCCCTTACAAGCTTATAAGAATATTTTCAAAGAAAATGTTTTATTTTATATGGATCTTAAATGATTTCAAAATAAAAGGAGATATTTCTTTAAAAAGAATTTTGATTTCATCTATGTCAACATCCTTTGATGGATTTTAAGATGATTTAAAGTTGATTTATTATGATACAAAACTTCTATATTGTATTGAAGGTTTTGTGATATGTTTGACTATGGATGTGCTATTTTTATACCATTCATAGTTTATGGTGAAAGTATTGACATTTCGTATGCTAGTTTTAATACGAATGTTTATGTTATGTTTAAACCTTTTCATATGGGAATGCATTGGACTTAATATGTGACGGGTGGAGCCCGCTATAGCTCCTCGATGCATCGGTAGGTCTCATGAGACAAACTAGTGTCTTGGCACAAGGCCTTGACAAAATATTATTTGTAGTCTTGGCACGAGGCCTTGGCTATGTGGTTATGATAGTCTGGCATTATGCATTCCAACATTATGAAAGTGGTTATTGATTTTTGCATGTGATTATTCGATTAGTAGAATATCCATGTGAATAAGTAAATGGCATTATTTCATTTTATTTATGCCATACCATGTCGAAAGTTCATATTTAAAAGGCTTTTGTTTTAGTTATACATTGCCTTAAATGTTTATTCTTATTTATGAAAGTTTCCGCTATATTGTTATCCTTACTGGGCATTTGAGCTCACCCCTTTTCTATGTTTTATTTTTCCCAGGAAGTGAAGAAGTAAGTTATGAATGACCTGCAGGGATATTATGAGGGGATTATAGTGTGGACTGTGGAGAAAATATGTTGTTGTAGTAGTTTTTCATATTATGATGTAATGTAAAACTTATGAATATATCTAGTGTTTCCAAGGCTACTAAACCAATCGGTATTTCGAGATTTGATCTTTCTTGCGATCATGCCAATGTTATGTAATAATGCACCGACTATAGGCAACTAGGGTCGGGGCGTTACAGTTGGTATCAGAGGAAGTTTAGTACAAACCTTGGAAACTAGATTTAGATAAACTCTGATTAGAGCACGTAGACCTAAGATGAACTTTGAGGATTAGTATAGAAGAACTTCCTAGAATTTTGGTATTGTAGAGATTTTGTGAGTTTTCCGAGCAATACATCCCTGTCTGGATACGAGCAGGTAGAGGCGGCTCTGGCACAGATGTACCTAGGGGTAAAACCCGAAAACACCGCTTTGAGCTAGACTCGAACGGGAACTGGTGCACGACAACGGGCCTTGCTGCACTCTTGGTTACGACACTCCCGAGGGATATGATTAGGATAACTCTCATTTTCTTTACAAATCATTTTGAAGGGATTATGAGTATATACTTCCTCAAAGAAAACATTCTTATGATTATGGATTATATCCATAAATAGTTCAATTTATGTTAAGTGTTTTATAAGTATGGGATTATGTATTTTGATTCATAAACTGATCTAGTGTATGCCATTGTTTAGAAATGGCGTCCAGTAGAAGGAATGAGAACTCTATCAATGCACATTATACAAAGAGAAAGAAGGATCATATATTTTATGGTCTTAAGCCAAAATTTACAAGAGAAATAGTCTCCCATGTATTATCATCATATGAAGAAATAATATCATGTGTTGATAAGATAAGTAAAGAGTTTACTGAGTCCTATGGCTTTGAAGGGAAGCAAGAGAAGAAACGGATAGAAGAGAGAAAGATGGATAAAGGGAAGAGGGAAAAGAAGAATTTTCCCATATGTGGTAACTGTGGAAAGAAACACCCTGGAACTTGCCTGAAAGAAATGAGAGTTTGTTATAAGTGTGGAGGAAAAGGGCACAAAGTACATGACTACAAGGGCAAGAAAATGGTTTCAAATGTACAATGCTTCATTTACAAGGAGTTTGGACACTACGCGAACCTATGCCCCAGTCATCAGACTATGCCGCAAATGATGCTATTGGATAATAATCAAGTTATGATACTACCACAGATGAAGAGGAATGATTAGAGTTCTTATGTTGATTATATCAATTGAGTGTTGTATCAACAATGTACTTGTCATAATAATTATGGAGTATATAAGGATTGTACTGCAGTACTATTTCATTAAGGACTTGAGATGGTGTGGAACAAAGAAAAGTGACTCAGTAGCAGGTTAAATGTTTGGAAAATATATGGTTGAGAGAAAGATAAACCATAATATGGTTCAGATACTGAGGTGGTGATTTTAGAATAATACATGATTGATTTGGATAAATTATATTGGATATTATTGACTACCTTGAAGCTGATTAATGATTTGTATATTCCATCATTGTTGGGGTTTAAAACATTTTTGGATTAATGAAGTATATCCAGCATTCTATATGGAATAAGGGAGCATGAATGTAATCAATAAGGAATATGGTAATACATGATGAAGGTATTCATATTCTATTACGGGGTAAAAAGGATCTATATTATGTTTACCTTCTTTATAAATGTTGGACTGTGAGTTTAGACAGAAGTATTTTGGATAGTTCTAGTTTGGATTATTTTGGATTGCCATAAAAGAACAACCCGGAGGTCGGGCGGCAATCCGTCGCGTCCGGCAAGGCTGCGAGACTTGAACCCGCAACCGAAGGGAGACAAGGGTGTATCACCTACCACTGTCCCACGAGATTTCCTGAATTAAATAATGTAGTTTTTTTTAAAAGATCTGGTAGATGAATTATAAATTCATTTATTTTGGAACCCTGTACGAATAGTATAAATAGAAAAAAAAATTATGTTCTAGAGTGAAAGATGAGTTTGTGGTAGAAATTTATTAATGGGTAAAATTCTAATTATAAAGTAAGTATATCTACTTATTATCTTAGCAAATCTCATAAATAAATTCCTCAACATTAATAATAGAAACTTAGAACAAAAATGTTGTCCTAGATGGTACCTTAAATCATCACAAATTTATGGCTTTGGGATTGTTTGCCTTTTCATAGCCATGTTCTCTACCACTCTCCATCAGATAATTGATGGTTAGATTTCTCTTCCATATCCATATTTTCCTACATGGAACCCTAGTATGTGTTATTTTCGGTAATCTTCATACTTTCCACTCTTTATTTTAAATAGAGGCCTCATTAATTCATTTTTCGATGTGGGATTTCAACTAAGATATTTTAAAATGTCAAAAATGTGTTGTCCCAATACCCTATATTTTGTTGAACCGATGGTACTTCAAATCATCATAGATTGATGAGTTTAAGGACCTCAATTTTATACTTGTTTGTGATTGATGACCTCAATCACTACCTATAAATATTTACGTTTTTCCTCCAATTATATGTCTCTAATTGCCACCAATGTTCTCCTAATCGAGATCATAATTTGGTGGTGACCCTTTCATTTCTCTTTTCCTCATATTAAGACTAAATTTTAGTAACCCAATTTCCGATGTGGGTTTTCCCACAAATATATTTTCTACTTTCAACCTTTTATTTTCGAAGAACAATTTCAAATTGCGAGGACGCAATTTATTGAAGGAGGGGAGAATGTAACACCCCAGGATTTCAGAGTGTGTTATTTCTTAAAAATAATTAAATAACTTGCACTACACGCAACACCGAGTTCAATCACACCATTAAAAGAGGTCATGAATAGTATTAACTACATTTTGAACTTTATATAATCCTTATAATTTTAGAATCCCTATTATGAGTTTCTTAGTCATAATGCAAGAACAGATTCATTTTCAGTATTTCACTTTTATCAACTTCTAATAGTGAAACCTTTTTAAATACAATATTTTAAACTTTTTGACTAAATGGGGACATAAAAAATTTAAAATGAAACACCCCAAGCTTCCACGGTACGTTTCCCTTCGAATAATGCGATAGTGTGTGTTGTACGCAACCTCGAGTTCTAACACACACCACAACTAATTAAACTAGCCGTTGTGAATAGTAATACCTACTTTTTAAATTATATATATTTTATATTTCAAAATGGACTTCATTTTTGGATTCGGAATATCTAATTTAGCCTAAGGTGAAATTTTGGTACTTTTCAGATAACTTTCATATTTTGATGAATAGTGAAAATTACTAAATTTTAATTAAAAACAACTTTTTTAATCAGAATAATTAATAGTGATAAATTATGCATTTTAGTAGTTTTAAATTATATTTAGAATATATTTTTACCATTTAATATAATTTTGGTCATTGGACATAATTTTACAATTAAACCGAACATAAACAAGTGTCAATCTTTTGATAGTTATTATCTCTTAAAAACACGCTTTTTGTTTTGACATCGGGAATTAATTTTAAATTAATTTCTGCCACTTCTGTCTTTTGAATTTAGGAAAATGGATTCCATATTTGGAATCAGGATGTTCAAATTGTGTAAATAGGTAACTTTTATTTTTAGACATTTTGAATAATTACTGCGGTAAATATTTTATTTACCATGGTTAAGGGTAAATCCGGTAAATAAGGGTTAAAAAAATAATATTATAATAATACTAAATTACCCTAAAACGTGTCTTAAACCTATTGGTTGATACATGGTCGACCATGAGCATCTTTGGGTCTATTTTGGGACCCCATGGATCCACTTGTAAGTGATAATGACACTTTATTTTAATTAAGTTAAAATGAATACAAAAATGACACAAGCATATATCTTTTAGAAAAACAATTGTTACATAGGGTTATATATGTTGGATTTTAGATTATAAATATTCATTAGAAGTCTAAAACGATTTCCTACATAATTATATTTTATTTATAATTTTTAGACATTAAATAATTTATTTTATTTATGACACAATGATGATGCAGTAATTACTATAATAGTGAAAAATTAAAATAATTGATATTATAAATACCCAAATAAATATAATATGAATCTTTTAATGAATTAAACTAATTTTCTAGGATAATATGATATATTAGGATTTATTTAATTGACTTTGTTCGAAGTAATAAATCTGTTATGAGTTTCACAAAAATCAACTATTGAATAGTGTCAAAATTGACATAAAAGAGTTCTTAAAACAAATATTATATTATTAATTGATATTAAATTCCTAAAAATCTAAGGTTTGGCAAAGAGACTTATATCATGATAGGTTCATCATTAATGTACCACTTGGGGGTCGCTTGTATGTATATAGAAAGTTTATTAACCATATTATATAAAAATACAAAGAGACATTGTAAAAGTGAAACTAATTAACTTAGAGTTAATACTTAAAAATAATGTTAATATAAGTACCCAAACCTGTCTAAATTCTATTGGTTGAGTGGTTTTCGACCTATCCCCACCTTAAACTTTGAATAATCAGCTTTGGAGCCATTAGAAACTGAATATGAATTTATTATAAATTAATATTTCTAGCTTTTCCAAAGGTGCCCCTCACCCCTCTTATAAAAGGGAACTCCTCCTTCTCATTTCTTCACACCTTCAAAGCCTTTTGGTTCGGCCAAACTCTGCCCAAATACTCTCCCAACATCCCTCACTACAACCTAGAGGCCTTAGTTTGATCAGAAAGCCAACTTAAGGAGCCCTTTTGATCAAATCAAAAGGAAGAACCCGAAGAAGAGGTAATGATTTCACCACCCTTCTCCAAGTTCATTTCTTCTTCCACTTCTTCTTCCTTTGTTCTTACAATTCTAAAATAATAACTCCAGTATCTCACATATACTGTGATGTTATTATAAATATGGTACAACCATATTCAGTATTCTATCCACCCTTTGAATAACATGTCACCATACGTGCGTACGTACGGCTTACCGTCTCCACGCCGTGGTGTAATTGTTATTCAATATATTATTATTTGGATGGGTATAATAATGATGTGTAACTCATGTAAATAATAAATATAACATGTTAATGATTCTGTATATATGATATACCATCCATTTATATATTATTTTAATATCAAAAGAATGATTTTGTCGCTCGTGCGTACGTACGGACTACCGTCTCCACGAACGCGATGAGATTCATTCTCCATCGTATCCATTCAAGTATAATTATCATTTGATGATTTAAAAATTATGTTTAAGGACTAGATATCATTATGGATATGAATAAGATACAACAACCATGGCTTATGTAACAAAACATATAAAAGAAAATGAGTAAGTTAACTCCCGAAACGACGATAATTCTAAGATATTATTAACAAATCAATGTTAAATGATCATATATGATATCATATTATTATATATGATTCCTGTATAATTTAATAACAACTATTTCACCATTATACAGGAGGTTAACCTACCCCAACCAAGGAAAATTACAAGGTAAGGGTTATTTTACAATCTCTTCATTATCCGAGGTTGTTTATACGTAATAATCTACTGGGATTTCATTATCATCCACATCTACGTTTCTTCGAAATGTATTTCAAAACATATTTATTATTTACAAGAATATGGGTTAAAGTCATTTATACCCTTGTTTGACTTTTTATAAGAGGGTTATAAAGGAATCTTTCCATCGTTTTCAAAACAAGGCCCTTTTTAACCTTTTCGACAGAATTAAGGTAAGAATGTTTTTTTTAACTTATACGGCGGGTGCGACTATTTTCCGCCGTTATAAAATATTCAAAGCTTCCCTTACAAGCTTATAAGAATATTTTCAAAGAAAATGTCTTATTTTATATGGATCTTAAATGATTTCAAAATAAAAGGAGATATTTCTTTAAAAAGAATTTTGATTTCATCTATGTCAACATCCTTTGATGGATTTTAAGATTATTTGAAGTTGATTTATTATGATACAAAACTTAGATATTGTATTGAAGGTTTTTTGATATGTTTGACTATGGATGTGCTATTTTTATACCATTCATAGTTTATGGTGAAAGTATTGACATTTCGTATGCTAGTTTTAATATGAATGTTTATGTTATGTTTAAACCTTTTCATATGGGAATGCATTGGACTTAATATGTGACGGGTGGAGCCCGCTATAGCTCCTCGATGCATCGGTAGGTCTCATGAGACAAACTAGTGTCTTCGCACAAGGCCTTGACAAAATCTTATTTGTAGTCTTGGCACGAGGCCTTGGCTATGTGGTTATGATAGTCTGGCATTATGCATTCCAACATTATGAAAGTGGTTATTGATTTTTGCATGTGATTATTCGATTAGTAGAATATCTATGTGAATAATTAAATGGCATTATTTCATTTTATTTATGCCATACCATGTTGAAAGTTCATATTTAAAAGGCTTTTGTTTTAGTTATACATTGCCTTAAATGTTTATTCTTATTTATGAAAGTTTCCGCTATATTGTTATCCTTACTGGGCATTTGAGCTCACCCCTTTTCTATGTTTTATTTTTCCCAGGAAGTGAAGAAGTAAGTTATGAATGACCTGCAGGGATATTATGAGGGGATTATAGTGTGGACTGTGGAGACAATATGTTGTTGTAGTAGTTTTTCATTTTATGATGTAATGTAAAACTTATGAATATATCTAGTGTTTCCAAGGCTACTAAACCAATCGGTCTTTCGAGATTTGATCTTTCTTGCGATCATGCCAATGTTATGTAATAATGAACCGACTATAGGAAACTAGGGTCGGGGCGTTACATCCAAAGCCTAAATTATTTGTTTAACTAGTGGAGTACCTTTATCTAAATTGTACAAGTTCCCCTTCATACTATCCATTTGTTACTGAGTGAGGAAAATTTGTCACATAATGTCATATATTGGATGGTGGTCAAATCCAACCACCCCCAAATCATGAAAGAGTCAGTGAAGGTGTTCTTATTGGCCATGAAATGTTTCTAGGGGAGCCTTAGTGATCATGGTGTGAATCTACTTCAATATTATCCTGCTTCATTCCTAGAACTCTTCAACTACTAGGGTGGATACATAAGAAGGGGGAATGACTGGATGAGTAGAAGAAGAATCCATTGAGAAAGTCCCATATACTCTTCTCTAAAATGATGAATCATTCATAGCTTGACTAACTTCCTCAAAAAATTCTTCCCCACTAATGGGTTGAATATCTCTTGGATAAGGATGCTTCCTCAAAGACTCTCCCAAATATTGAATCATTTACATTGTCTCAACATACAATGGGGTCTTTGAAGCACATGGTCCATCCAAATAATGGAAAAATTTATTTAGAACACCACCCTAATAGGATTTCATCCAATATTAAACATAATCATAAGATAAGAAAGTAGGGGTAAAAAAGGAATAGGGAAATTTTTAGTGTTTTTGAATTCTTGGTCCAATATAAGCCAAGACTAGGATAAAATCCTACGATATTTTTGTCCATTCATGATGGAAAAGGGGAGGGGAGAAACCCTTTAAATACAACTGAATTAGAGAGAAAATTGATAGGGGGTATAAGGTTAAAAAATCACCATCTCATCCACATGGTCCATGAGAAGCCCATCTCGAAGAGAGATTTTTTTGACTGTTCTGAGAGAGAACCACCTCCATTATCAACAATTGGCACTATCGATGCTAGATAAGGCACAATGTTGAAAATACCAGACCAAATCAGCATTTCAGTGATCTCATCAGGGCTTAAGGACATTACCTCAACCACAGAAATGTTCAAACGGCTAGGAAATAATGAGGTGTTAGATATCCTAGTAGTATTGTGATATTTTTACCAGTAAAAATGTTCTCCTATCCTGCTAAATAAAATTGGAAGGACCAAAAATACTACAGGGGACATTTATTTCTTGGATTTGGTGTAATAGATGGAAGAGGTGAAAAAGAGTCATTAAAAATATATTACATGGTTACCCCTCTACTAATAATTCTTCCAACACCAATGTGCCAACTTGGATTCCTAATCATGCATCCCCAGCCAAAAAAAGACCCCATTTAAGAACATGGACAAGAAACATGCCTTATGAAGGCTCAAGGTTGTCTTTGGTCTAACCTGGTAACCCCATATGGTATACTACCCAATCCTAACGACTTCCATATAAGAGCCTACAACATCACGAACCTACCAGGAAGGGAACTGGTGAGGGTGTATAGTGGTCGGAAGATCTCATCTACAGTAGAGAAATATATTGATCCAATCCATAAAATAAATGAGGGAGAGAATATTCATATCCTTCCTTAGCTTCTCTTTAACAGTGTTAAACATGTCCCTTTACAAACTAGATTTTTTTGAAGGTTCATCCTAAATGTCTATAGTAGGAAGTAACTCGTCATACATCTGCCCAATTGAAGATATCCCTCCCAGCTGATAGAAACCCTAATGGATGATTCTTACTTTACCATAGGTGATATGGAATAAATTAATTCTAAGGAAATTTTTGTTATCATGGATTACCTAGAACTAACTAAAAATTACTTCTCGATTACCATTTCATGTATATAGTAAGATATGGATGATGTGAACAAACCATTATAGTGTATAACTTTCAGAGTCCATTATTAAAATGGTAATATTACTAGATTAATTGTCATATAAAAATGTTATAATAGATGTTAGACTATAATAAGAACCTCAAGATACTATGACATTAATCCTAAATATTTGTCATATGGTATAGATACATCACACTGAATTGACATAATTGATGTTTGTCCATAAGGTTCTAGGGGATTATAAGCATTGAGATATCTTATCATGAAGTTCACACCTGGTGATATATGGTTGGTGAGATCATAAGGAAAGACCCGAAAATAGGAACACCATATGCTACGTGTGTCATTGCTTGTTCCTATCTATTGACATGTGTATTAGTTTCCTAAATTGAGATCATTATCAGTGTGTTCCATTTGATCATGTAATTTGATGAATTTAAAACACTATGATAAGGAAATCATGGATAGGTATATTTTTTTCGGTGTTTCATGGGTGGTATGGCATTTTTTAATGGTCAAGATAGAATTTATCACATCAAATTCGAGGAAGTAGTATCTCGAGCTTAGTTGATCAAGATGGTTGTACCAATATATATACTTGGCCAAGGTATTCAAAGGTAAATCTTTCTGGTTAGATCAAAAAATAATAAAGTAATAAATGATGATGAAACAAATGTGCATCATACTTTATGAGATATCTAAAAATAAAGAGATTATATTACACAGTACGTGTTTGTAGAATGGTTATCATTTCTATGACAATTCCTTATCTCTTTAGGGGGCTTGATGGTTTTCTAGACACTACTCTTATTCTGTGAATATTATTCACAACTATCAAGATATGGTCCTAGAGGGTCACAAATAATAGTGTATTTGAGAATGTGACATATTCTAGTGAATAGGTATATAGGAAATGGCAGGCCCACCATGTGGATCTGATAGTTGTCCATGTAGTCGATCACCGATAAATTAATTAATTAATTATTATTAAAGTATGGAATATTTGGGTTGAATTTTTATATCAAAATTAATCCTGAGGTAATTAGTGAATAGAATAAAAATATTATACAAATGAATATTATTTTAATATTCCAGGTTCATTTAATATTAGTGGGAATTACAAGATGAGTTAACTTAAATGGTTTTATCACATAATATGTATAATATATATTATAGGTATGTGATAAAATATAAAGAATATTTATGAAATAATTTAGTTCAATATAATTAATTATTACTTATTTAGTGGTTGTTTTATTTTTGAGGGTTCGGGGAACCCTTTTCGGGTATCAGAACCTCCCACTATATAAGTAGAAGGAGAGGCTCATTCCACGTTTTGGTCATGCATTTGGAATGAGAACCTTTATCTCCTCCCTTATTCTAGAGATGGGATGTTTCTGCGTGATCAATCCAAGGAACCTTCAATGGGTCGAAGGGATGAGATCGAGGTAATCGACATGATGCTGAAATATTCATTGGAGATCCTCAATAGCACTAAAAATTTGAAGAATATAATGTGCGTAGATTCTTGAGGTGTGTGTGAATGTTCTAGAGGGGTTCAAATTTGGATCCATCGATAGATAGTCATTGATGAAGAGTTATAGTCAAGCGTAATTGAATCTGAATGAGTTAAATATTTAGTTCTATTTATGTGATTATTAATTTCACGTTTTATCCTTAGACCACTATTGGGGCATGGATCTATAGAGAGAACAAGTTCCATCATTTTCTAGGATAAAAAATTTTAATCCCTTATCCATCTGATTCCACACTACGGTTGGGTATCAATATTTTTTATAAGAGTGATCGTGTGAATTTTTTGAGTCAATAAAATAAAATTATATTTAAATTTAGGTATAGGGTTTCATTTTGGTCCCAACAAAGAAACCATACATTTATCTGATTTCAGACGACCAAGTTATGGCCATAAATTTTTTTAATATGGATCACATGCGGTTTGTGGGTATTAAATTCTAAAAACATATATATATTTTAATAATACCTAGAATTGATACCAGTGATCAATTTCTAATAACCCAAGCTATTATGGATGGACACCATGATTGGAATAGTGTTTCCCATCCAAATTTTATTCCACCAATTTTGAGGAATCACAATTTTTTTATTTAAAAAATAATAATATTTTTTATGACATTTTAGAGGAACATGGTTACATACAGAAATTATGTAGTTTTCCATAAAAGAAAAATACTCTAAATTATCCATATTGAAAGTTGACCAGTTTTGTTTGTGATGGAAAGTCAACAATTTTTTTATTATAAAAAAATTAAATGGGATAGGGGTGGGCTATAATCGAGAGAATAAAAAATATGGGTGTCAATGATGGATTCCCCTACAAAGTGAATGGAATCATCCCTCTCATTGTGGTCGTCACCTAGTCGGTGCCACAACCAACCCCCAATAGGGCATCCCTCCTCCTTGAGTGACACCCAACTGGACCCCCCTGGATGCTGAGATAGCCAGCGAGCAGGAACCTTCTTCCTGTAAGAGTTGTTGTCCTTGAACCAACTAGTTTTACTTTTATTACATGGATATTTAATTTATTATTACATATTTGTCATTATTCTGCATGAAAATGATATAATAATGTCCTAGAGTATTTCTTGCATTGATAAAGTCATGACAGTTCCCTCCTATGATGAGAACCTTGAAATGATATAACTATATTCTTAAATATAGTTCTGTAGTTGGATGAAATATTATGATGGGACACATAGCATGCATACCATCAGGTACAAGTACACATAAGCAGATGAGACTTCCTCTCATGAAGTTAACACTTGGTAATCTCCAAGATAAGAGATTATGATAACAGACCAGCTAGTAGGAATTCCACATGTTTTAGTGTCATCATATATTTCTATCTATGAGCATGTGTAATGATCCTTATACTTTAAGGTTTTCCTTAATACATTTCATGACTGGGGCACTGTTATTTACTGATGAAAACTCTTACAGATATAGTTGACAGAAAGTAGGGTACATTTGGTGCATCACAAGTGGCATGTTATTAATGGATAAGTCAAGGAAGTATTTGTCACTTCTATTTATGCATGTTGATATCTCAGCCCTTTGATTGAAATAGAAACATCGCACGAAATTCCATGGCCATGGTGTAACAATGAGTTTATTCTAGGTATTCACAGAATGACATGTCAAGAACAAAAGTTGATGACACTATCATGAAACCTGCTTGATGAGATATTGTGACAAAGGGATTATATTACATAGTGAGCGTTCGTATGTGGATGTCATTATTGTAACTTTATGTTTTTTCTCTCAGGTGCATTGACTCGTTGCTGGACAGTACTCTTGGAATTTATGCAAGTCATCCTAATGCCAATGAGAATGAATCCTTGAGGGTCACACACTATGTTTTTTTGGGGGTCTCGGTTAAATTCTATTTGAATTTAATTAATGAAATAAATATTATTCTCAAGACTGTGAAATATTTTTTTTCAAGTTGAAATGATCTCATAAATTAAATAAAATATATTTATTTATTTTATTAAACATTTAAAAAATATTTATTTACTATTTTGTTAATAAAATATTTATTTAAGAGAATAAATTATTTATTTATTTATACGGGTGTTCAATAAATGGATGTGGAGTTAGAGTAGACCAATTTCAGTCTGGTAGTAAAATAATTATTTTCAAGATGGTATATAATTGTCTAACTAGTTGGCAGAATTTAAAATAATAATGATGCTGCTATTATTTTACGACATGGAATTTTATTTTATAATTCTATTTTACGCAAGTTAGTGTACCCTAAATAATGACGCGGTATTATTATTATGGGAATGGGTTTTCTCTATGTTCATGAATGTATTTAATTTTTTCTATGTAATTAAATATTGTAACTAAAATTTCATGTATATAAATATAAAAGTATGCCTATTGTGACATACACCACACCACATGCCTGGTGAATTGAGAATTTTTGAGCAAAAAAATTACTCTCTCAAATCCTCTTCTCTCCCCTCACAAGAACGAGAGATGTTATTTAAGGCCAAAGAACAAGAGATCAAGAACAACCAACCAAGACACTCACTTCACTGTGATAGCACCCAGAGAACGAGCGGTGCCGATCGAAGGCCATCGAAACATGTGTGGATCACCACTAGATGGATTTTAGTCTGGATCCTTACAAGAGCAACACGATAATCTGGAAGGGTCATTCAGGATGATCAACATCATCAGCGAAGAAAAATACCAAATATCGAGGTATTATTTTTCTTTTTGAAATTAATTAAATTAATTATAAAAATGATGTGCAAGATCCTCTAAAAAGGTTCCGGGCCTCTTTATTCATTATATAAATCCTTGATTATATTCTTTGGAGACTGGAGTTCATCATCGTATTGATTCTGTAATAATCATTGATAATGGTAAAAATAAAAGTTGGGTGTCATCCCATCCATGATTCCGCTGCGCCCGAAACCTTCACCTTCATCAAGCCTATTGGAAACCTCCTTTTTGATCGCATCGGCATGAATCCTCATCCCTAGAAGGATCCCATGTTGCACTCGGATTCTATCGCACCACTTCCCCATAGATCCAGTTCCCCCTCTAACCGCATTAGCCAGTTGATCCATCATCGCTAGCTGGCGACTGCCATCGTGCCTCCACCCCAGAAGACCAACCTGCTAAGAAGCTCGATCACCTTTACCCTAGATCTGGGCCAACCGAGGGACGCGTCTTATCATGGATCTAAAGAACTCCACCCCAAAGTTTCATCATTCTAACCATAATATGACATCCTTCATCTTTGACCACAGGTTCCTACATGGATGACCCTGTGAGCCCACTGTCTCACTTCATCGACACTGGAACTGGCATCGACCTCCTATAAAGATGTGGTCGAACATTTAAACAGATCATATAGAAACCCCATGGGCACACCACCCCACCGGCTATTGGTAACCTAATAATGCTATTATTTTGCACAGTTTTGGCTTTTCAGATCCCTGAGGTAGGTTAAAAGGCATTTTTCCCTCCTGATATGAGTCTGTAGAGGCTTTTGTGGATCTAACCAGCATAGAATGGTTTAGAACTGGTCTTCCTATCCCAGAACACCCATGCAAAGGGTTTTTATTTCCCGATATGGGCATGAAATGTTCTATACTGACTCTAGAAGGCCCTATGTAGAGTTTCTTGACCAAAGAATAAATAATTTATTCAAAATCAATTAAGTTAATTAATTTTATTTTATGTATGAAATCAAAATTAATTATAAAATAATCATGTTTTTTAATACTATTATTTTAATACTATGAAAAATCAATTTATTTTTGGTATTAAATTAATTAACAAATTAATTTAATTTTTGGAATAAAAATTAAATTATTAGTGGAAAGACTAGACATTAGATTATTTGAATTTAAATAATTCATTTATTTTATTTAAAACCATCATACATAAATTATTGAATATAATTTTTATCATGCTTTACTTTTATCTGATGACTAGTCTTTAGAATCGACCCACCGTGTATGTTTGTATGGTTTATTTAATTTAATTATTTATTATCTGCGTGTAATGACTACAAAAAATTAATTAGTTTTATCAGCGATCTATGTGACATCATTTTTATTAAAAAATGTTTAAGGGAATAAACATCCTGTCATTATGTATATTTTGATCTCCTAAGACCCCTCACCTGTGTCTGAATATTTTTATACTATGATGAGGATGACGTAGGTCGCATACCATGCCATGTCGAGGTGAAATCTAGATGGGAAGTGGACACACTGGATGGGGATGATCTACATCATGATTTAAATAATGAATAAGGTATGATACCCCTAGGTCGTGGTTGATCCAATGAGTTTTATTGGATCATCCGGTTTTAGATGCTCAAGACCAGTCAAGTATTTTTTTTAATTTTCATTTTTTATATGTTTATTATTTAATGAATTTTCATTATTTTGGGATACAAATTTAACAATAAGCAAGGAAAAATGCATTAAGAAGTGATTAATTTTTTTCTATTAATGTTTTATTGTGATTGAAACAACATAGAATGAAAATATTTATACAAATAGATTACATTAATTGAGAAAAATATAAAACCCTAAATGAAATATTAAGTTTCATACACCTTTTATCATTTTAATTTTAACAAAACTAGGTTTTTGGGGTGCTCGATCATCCATAGTTAAGGGTGCCTCCTACTACTGAGGATTTATTATGAGAATGATGTGTTGACTTAACTGAATTTATAAGCATAGGAGTATCCATATTTAGATAGTTGAAACTTTATAGGAAAGTATTTAGGAAACCATTTTATGATTTCAGATGGTAATACTTCATTCATCAGATCAAAGAGTCACAATTTAATGTGGTTTTCCAGTCAAACACCAACATTGAACTATCTGAGTAGTGTCATGGACATAGCTTGTAGACTATATGGGGAGGTTCAAGGTTGGTTTCCACTAGAATACTAAAGTGATTGAGTATTTTGATTCTAGTAAAGAAGATTGATAGAGTTCGATAAAATAGGAATAGAAATTTAATAATTTAATTAATTAATTAATTAATTAATAAATAATGTCAAAATTAGAAATGAAGATAATAGAACAATATGATATATTTTTATTTTTTGTAGAAAATGGAAAATAATACCACACGACACACTGTGATAATATTGTAAAAATCATTTTCCTATATAACATGAGTTTCCAAAGAGTAGTACATGTGCTTGGGAATAATTCTATTATATATGAAATTCAAGGTGCTAGATTTCCCAATACTTGTTAAGTCACCTCATGAAGTGAGGGTGTAAAAATTTCTTACAGGAGGCTCATTTATTATGCATAAGACAATTATGTCATAATGTTATCATCAATGACCTATTTAGGTTTTGAATATTACATCTGGTCATGGATAATTACACATATAGTCTCATCTCCATAAATATTACATGAAGTAAGTGAAGCGATATCTAATTAGTGATTATTACTCTGTCTATGTGTAAGTTGAAAGGTGGATCACAATATTTCAAGACATATCATTCTTATATATTTTTCACCCATTTACTCTAGTTTTTTATGATTAAAAAAATGAAAAGTATGGATAAGATCCTTCATTACCTTCAAGGTATAGTTTTCCAAGTAATAAGACTATTAAAAAAAGTTTAATCTATAGTTTACAAGGAGGAAAAGTTGAAAGACAAGGCAAAAATGCCATTGGAAATATAAACACTAAAGTAACATTCACAATTTCTTTAAAATAACATAGGTTTGTTATTAAAAATGAGGTTATTTGATTCTTATATCATGAAATAATTCTATGGATGATAAAATTCAATTATATGACTTGATTAAGAAAGTCTTCACTTCTTCTTCAGGTATATTCATAAAGTATAAGTATTGTTTCTATCATACTTTGTGGGTATTAATTAAAATATACTTATTACATATGTGTATCGAAATACATTAATCATGTAATTATGTAAACATTAAAATAATCAAGGTTTATTATCCAAGAAGGTGTGAAAGGGTGGTTCTTAGGTCAGTAGTGAGAAGGACACAACTTCTAATTTCCAAGTGAATTATTCTAGTTAAAATTTTATTAAGTATTACCAAACATTAATCTAAAATTCAAAATGAACCCAAGGATACAATATTTAAGTTTATGAATGAATGTTTTTGTGGTTTATTATACTCAACAAGTAGTTTAGCAATACCTGTATCATTGTAAATACCTAAAGAATATAAAAAGTAAGACTTATATACCCAGTTATGGAGAGATAATTATCTTTCAATTAAAAAAATTAGACGTCATGGATATACCCAGTATGGTACTTAGACTAAGTGGGGAAATAAAACTTAGGTATTATCAATGTATATACATACTTTTTTTAGAAAAAATAAGCCTTTATAAATAAAGATATTCAATAATGATTTTAGAACTAGTTCATCTAGAGAGCATGAACTATACCAGGGTAAGCTAGTGGTAAATATACTTCATATTATGCCTTCAAGTATTTATTACGTAATTTGAAATTATTGTATAGTTTATGAATGGTTAGAAGATATGAGAGGATTCTTATTGGTATGCTGAAGAATATCTTGAACAATTATTCATCGATCAATATAGTGTAGTGTGGAGAAATTCCAAAATGAACATTACCTTATCCACATCATGGATATTATTCTGATAATGAGGATCAAGGATGATTCTTACTTGTTAACATTGGTCATAAAAATGTAGCATGGAGTAATTCTTAAATTCACATTTCCTTATTAGAGTCATGATTTAGTTAAAATAAGTATCCACGTTACAACTGATATCCATTTCTAAAATTTCCATTGTTTTCAAGACATATTAGATATAAGAGAGTTATCTCATAAAAATATGGAAACTATCATGGATGATGGTTATAATATGAGTGGTAGTATGATGGAAATCCATTATGTCATAAGAACATGTATTTTGATGAAAAGAGTTTGTTATGATATAAAAAAACATGCATAAATAAAAACACAAAGTGAATCTAAAGTAATTATCCTAAAGGTTTCTTTAGATATTACATAAATCCCTATAATATAAAACTAGTTGTCAAGAGATATTTTACATTTATAAAAAAGGGTGCACATATCTACTTGGGATAAAGGGAGAAAAATACACATGGGTTTTGTTAATGCGGGATATTCCCATGTAGTTGTTATAAGAATAAGTTCCACAAGATAATGTGGAAAGAAAATGTTTACAAATACACATACTTCATGGGAAGGATGAAACCATGATGATGGTTTTATCATCACCATAGATGGTGATACATTATTCATTGATAAAAATAATTCCTACTAGTATGAAATATATGGAAATTAACTAAAATTGACAAGACTAATTAAAATTCAATAATAGATTCCATGTATCAAAGATAATGGGATTATTATTTTTAATAATACAGTTGGTATTCAAGAGAATCTAAATATGGATTCTATAAGTGTGGTTCTAATAAGGCTTGATTGGAAATACCATGTCAACATGCCTAAATCCATTAAAATTATTTTTTTCATAGCTAATTTCTATGATTTTTTTTGAGAATTGGATGTCAAGACAACAAATTGTGGATGGTGTCTTTATGATGTAACAAGAAAGGGATGGTGACATCATTAAATGCCAATAAGGGGAGAATGATACACAAATCTAGTTTAGGATGGAAGTGTGAAACAAGATCATGTAACATTCATTTGGAATGAATCTTTTCCGTGTATCTGCCTGAGGTTACTAGGAGAACCATTGTTTTCCTAGTAAAATGTTTGAAAACATATGAAAAAACTATTTGTTTTATAGTTAGTTAAGACTGGAATAAATGTATCTATCTAATGATTGAATTAAAGTAGCAGCCTATGTTCTAGGGAACAAGATCTACTAAGGTATATCTAATGGTTTCTTAGACCTAGTCAATCATATACATAATGACAACATATTGAAAGTGACAAGTTGGAACAATTCGAGAGTGAATTTTTTACCATTGTCACATGGCATAATCTATCCAAGAAGACATGAATGGGGGGAGGAGGAGATTAAAGTACTGAGTTTAAATTCTATACACTTACATGATGGATCAATCACATATTCCATGATATGAAAAAGAAATTATATTTCCAACATATACTTTATGATATGAAAATTTGTATTATATCTATGAGAACTATAAGGGATGTAGTAAGAACGATCCAATAGTACTAGATCAAGTATAATGGATATATACCTAGTATGTTGAGAATAAGGAATATTTGTTTTTATGGGACACAATCTATCCTTCCTTACATCAATGTGATCCAATATTGTAGTTAGGTTAGGAGAATGTGTGAGATAAGCTCGTATAGTCTAGTGGTTTCCATAACTAAAAATACCGAGTATGTTGCAGCTTATGAGGAAACTAAGACGTAGTTATTAAACAAAATTATTTTTTCTAGTTATTGAAATCAAACCTAGTATGTAAAGTTATATCATTATAATAATTTTATTACTGGTACTATCCAAGATGTCATGTTTTGATAGTTAAAAAAGGATATACTTGGGGATTCAATCTCTTGAGAGGTTTTACTCAAGGGGAAGAGGTCATGATTAGTAGAATTTCCATGTAATGAAAACATTGTAGACCCAATAACTAAATCCATGGATCATTAGAAACTTTCTTTTAATCATGTGAGAGAAAACAAGGATGGTTAGAAATTTGGATCTAGTGAATGTGGGGGTGTTGTAATACCGGGTACCCTAGACACAAATAAAAACAACATTTAGATTACCATTTTATGTATATAATGAGATAATAATGATGTAAACTTATCATTATAGTGTAGTGTTTTTCACATCCATGATTTAAATGGTAGTTTCCATAGATTAATTTTCATATCAAAAGGTTATGGAAGGTCCAAGGCTATAATGAGAACCTCGACATATGATGATATTATTCTTAAATATATGTATTATGGTATAGATACATCATACTGACTAGAAACAGTTGATTTTGGACTATCAAGTGTTGGGTACTCATAAACGCTGATACATATTCCCATGAAGTTCACACATGCATGGTGGTCTATAGTAGATGAGATCATGTGGACATACCCGCCAATATAAACACAACGTGTTTTGGGTTTTATTGGCTATTCCTATCTGTGTAAATGTGTATTGGTCTTCTGACATGTGATAATTATCATTGTCTTCCATTTTATTTTGTACATTGATGCAAGGAAAAAACATGATAATGAAATCTTGGTGAGGTATCATGTGTTGGGTGTGTCATTGGGGATATTTCATTGGTTGAATGGTCAAGATATAATTTTTCACTTATGAGTTGAGGAAGTAATATCTCCCTCCAGGTTGGTCAGGATGGTAGTACCTTCAAAAATCCTTTTATAAGGTATTCTAAGATAAATATGTCCTATTAGATTAAAAAATAAGAAATAATGAAAGGATTATGACACAAGTGTGAATCCTTATTTATGAGATATCTAAATAAAAAATATATTATATTATATAGTACATGTTTGTAGGATGGTTTTTGTTGCTATGAATATTCCTTATCTCTTTAGGGTTCTTGATGGGTACCAAGAATCCACTTTTGGTCTTTGAACTATATTTATTACTATCGAGATATGGGTCTAAAGGGTCACACACAGTAGCATATTCGAAAATCTACCATATTTTAGTGAATAGGTATATTGGACATGGTGGGCCCTTCCTCAAGGGTCCCAGATTTTTCAAAGTAATCAATCAATGATAAATAAATAAATTCATCATTATTTGAGTACATAATAATTGGGTTGAATTAGTATATTAAAATTCTTCATGAGGTATTTAGTGAATATAGAAAAACATTATATGGGTGACTATTATTTTAATATTTGAAGTTCACTTAATATTATCTTGAATTATGTGTCACGTTAAATGAATCGGTTATATCACATAATATTTTTAATATATATTATCGTTATGTTATAAAATATAAATAATATTTATGATGCAGTTCAATTCATTATAATTATTTATTTCTTATTTAGTGGTTGTTTATTTTCTAGGGGATGAAGAACCCTTATGGGGTATCAACACCTCCCACTATATAAGAAGGAGGAGATGCTCATTCTATGTAATGTTAATAAATTTAAAAGGAGAGAATATCTCTACTCTTACTTTATAGAGAGATAGTATCTCGAAATTTGATGGATCCAAAAGATCTTCGATGGATAAATGGGATGAGATCAATTTGACTGATGTGACACTGAAGGATTCATCGAATCTCCCCACAAGCACACAAAATTTGGTGCTTTGATTCCAAAGAAATCAGATGGAGTTTTTAACCATGAAAACAAGCTGATGTTTCCTCAAGATTCTCTGATTGAATTTATCTTCTCTAAGAACCTCGAGCCCATATCCGACCCTGAAACCTAGATTCTAAACTTGCTGAAGGTATTAGAGTCCAACGATTGGATTAGGGTTTGTGAGGCTCTATACAATGCCAAGTGATTTTCCATCTATCAGTCTACTATCCTAATTCCTCTTCTAGAAAAGGTCATTTTAGTGGTGGTGAAGGTGATAAAGATCCTTAAAAGTGATCTGTGAAAGACCTAGATTTTGGATTCCTTTGATATTTTCAGCGCATACCATGACAGATTACTGAAATCCTCCCTACCGGGTATATTCGACCAAATGGTGCTGCAGCAGCTGCTAAAGGCTTCTCAAGACAAGCGGTTCATGTGCGATGAAGTAGAGAAGGCACTGAAGATGATGTTCTGTTCCATGAATCCTCTACCTCTCCTCTGTAATCTACTAACTTTCATCAGCCACTCGAATCCAAGGGTCTGATCCATGGATTTAGTCTCTATGTCCAAATGTGTCTCCCAGATGGGATGGGAAGGGTTGAAGGGGTATGGGGTGCAAACACTGCGGCAGATCGTGACATAGTTGTTGAACGACAGGATTCCAGAGGCGAGGGATGCAGGGTGGAGTGTAGTGGTTTCAGTGTGTGGTGGATTTGAAGGAAACTAATAATATAATAAAAATTTGTGGCCGTACATCTTCCACTATAATCTTCCCCCGTCCATGCCCAACCCATCATCAAGATGAGAGTTTCTCACTATTCTGGTGACTAAGGAACTGAAGATTTCAAGATTGGTCTTATAATAAGGGGAGATATATATATATATCATTATAATTTGGGTCTTATACCCTTGCCTTTTTATCATCATGAACAAGAAAATAGATTAATTATGAGCATTCATGAAGATACTCAATGATAAGCCAATGGTATTTTGGGAAAATTGTATATGCCTATTTCCTCTAGCCTTTAATGGATATTTATGAGAAGTAAAATAAATGTGTGGTGAATATTTAAAAAAACATGTAGATGATCTAGAGGGGTTAAACATTATATCCTTTGAGAAATAGTCACCAATGATGAGCTACAGTCGATCATGATTCAATTAAAATGAGGTAACCATTCGAGTTTAATTTTGTCCGTATTAGATTCATGTGAGATCAGAAGACCACTACTGGGGCTCAGATCTACTGGATACGAAAGGTTCAATCATTTCTAGTTATACAATTTTTAAATTTCCCTCCCATTGTCTTGTTTTTCATTCCTAGGTACCAACAACACCAATGATTCATTTGTTCTTTAAGAATATCTGTCTAACAATAGATGATGAGCTGGGAAATCCATACGACCTCATGAATATTAATAACGTGTAACTGATTAGAAAATTATAAGAGCCACTATCTTCTCAAAAAAAGAATCCCCTTTCATTAAAGAAATTTTCACTAGGTCACATGTCCCATTTTAATCCCCATCTTCTTCTTAGATCATTCACAAATTAGACAAATATGATTGAATAAGATTAAGGAATTTATTGGAGAATGAAGTCACAACAATCCATAACCTGAGGGGAGTTCTCCAACATGTAGGAAAACCCATGGGACTGCACCATGACTAATTTAATGCCTTAAAAGATTATCACTTGAACATAATATAGAGAGGATTATAACCATTAAGACAATATATTGTAGTCAAGAGAGGGAATGAAAGCATCATCCAGTATCCTGAATCTATATAGGGGAAATTGGGGTGATAAGGGAAATCACTTAAGTCCTGATGGGTGTATCCTGTTTATAACCTCATTATTATAGAAGATAAGGTACCAAGGGTCATCATTATGATTCCAAAAAATCATGGTCATTCATCTATCCATGATGCAAGATGTACAGTAACTGGAAACCATCTATACAAAACAAAGGAACACATATCAGATGAATGAAAATTCCCATCAAAGGAGATGTATGACTCCAGAAGACTCATCTGAATCATAGGAATAATGAAGGGATTCATGACTGCATGACCTGATATAGGTCTTTTAAATTGCCTTACCCATGGAGATCTCATGGATCTCATGAATCATAGGGAATCTCTACACCACATCAAAAGTTGTAAGACATGAGATCAAATGACCCTGAGATGGTCACACAAATTGTATAATGGTCAAGAGATAATGTGACCGATCATGAAGATCAGGAAAAACTATCAAGACAACAATAATACCATGGACCTGGGTCAAGGTATAATAAATTACCAAGTATCTATTTTTGATTTGTTTCGAAAATTTCAAGGACAAATTATTCGAGTAGTATAATGACATGACACAAGCATGAAAACTGTTCTTGTGAAACAATATCTCATGAAAATTATCATGATTATTTATCACAGTGTGGTCTTGAAAATGAGATCTTGTGATGAGCTCTTGTGAAGGGACATACGACAATAGGGATCCCAATATCTCTAGTGTTTTTTAGTTTTGGTGGAATAAGCCACTCAAATTCCCATATTTGTTGGGAACTCCATGGAATACCGATGGTCACCCAGAAGTCCATAGGACACCTAAGACACCAATTGGTGGCAGCCCCAAAGACCCTGATAGGAAATTAATTTCCTGATAACTAGTCCCCTGTCCATGGGGATGTCACTTCTAATGGGGTAAAATTTTAAATCCTACTTAATGAGCATCAGAAAATATAGAATGGAAGATATAACTGAAACACGTGTATTGTTTTTTCCCCAAAAATCAAAGGAATAGAAGGAGACCGATTCAAAAAAATCATGTAACCTTTATAATGAAATGATATCTCATGTACTTTAGGAGGTCATGTAAATGGATCATGCACAATGCATGATCTGTTTATGACTACATGAGGCCCCGTTGAAAATCCCACTTGTTCTCATGAAGGTAGCTTGACAAGCACCGATGATCATGCGAAGGATTCCAGACATGATCTTCTAATTATATGACTCTTAAAACATAGGATACCTGAAAATCATCCAAAAAACACCCTTATAAAATAAAGGTAGAGAAATATGGAATCCTCATATGATGGAGAGTTATGTTGATCTTCTTGAAACATGCTCATACGATCTGCAAGACCTCATGGGTCCCCTGGCAGCATAGAGACCTTGTCAGGCATGATTTTTTCCATGTCACCTTCATCATGTGAAGGGTATCGAACATTTATATTCAATTATGGACTACCCCTTTAGCTTCATTCAGTAGAATAAGTTTTTTCCTTGAAAATTGTTAAGCATCATGAGATTCATTATTGATCATGTAACGAATCACAAATAAGAAGAGTGATTGTACCCAATAATAGTCATTTGATGTAGCGAGATCTACCATCTTTGTAAAATTCGGAAGGAAATAAAAATGGAAAAACATGACTTCTCATGAAGGTAAGAATTTAAAATTTTTATATGATAGGGGTTATACGCCATAGGAGATCACCATTTATCTTGTGAGATCCCACTTACAAGTTATCCTGATCCTATAGAGCCCCCTTGACAAGCTTCTTTAGTAATGAAAATGACCGTAGAAAATTATTCTTTTACCACATGAAAGCCTTTCCATGGGTGTCATGATTTTGCGAATACTATTATAAATATCATTCGGACCTTATGAATGCTCTTTGACATTTCAAAATTGTTAGAATAAATCCCTTTGATTGGCTGAGGACCAATGAACATGATGATGGAAGAACATTCTTCTGGTCATTTTCATCATGTGGCACAAGGATGACCCACGATAGGATTATGTGAAGCGTGTGATACCAAAATCCCTACACCAACCCTAGTTAAAATTTGTGTGATACACATTTTTCATGGTGTAATATAAACAGGGTGGTGATGCATGTAAATCCCTCAACCTAAATGGATAAAAACACGCAACATGGGTGACTGCTCCACGAGAGAGCAGGAATGGAATTTTCAGAGTGTCTAGTCATGTGATCAGAAAAGTATTCCAGTAGATAAAATTAAGTAAATGATATAGGGGATCTCATGAAATGAATCAGTACTTTGCATAATCACACTATAGATCATGTGAAGGAATTATGGCATATCAAATGGATTACGAAAAGGAGGCCTTTCTTATTGACTGGGTTACATGAAACCTAAAATAAGCTAACAATGAAAAAACCATGAGGAAGATATAAATAAATTCTGGAATAAATACTAAAAATGATGGGATACTTATGATAGATTGGATAGACTAACCTTAATGCACTTACCATGCCCTACCCAGATAATGCAACAACCCCATGACGTGTTTCCCTAGTCATGTGACAGCCCACAAATATGCTATTTGGGTCATACAATGTCCCCTATACATGTTAATAAAATCATGTGGTAGTACCAGGTCATGTCACCCAAGTCTCGTGATGACCTCTAGACATGTTATTTGGATCATGAGAAACACTTTAGGAATGTGATCCAGGTTATGATACACCCTATAGACATGTCATATAGGTCATACGATACCCCCAAGACATGTTATAGAGGCCATGAAATACCCTCCAGACATGTCATCCAGGTCATGAGGCACCCTCTAGACATTTCATCCTTGATCATGTGATTCCCTCCAGATATTTGATTCAGATTATGCAACGTCATTCATACAAGTCAGATGGGTCATGTGATTGACTTTGGACGTGTCCTCTAGGAAACGAGGACATGTATAAACATCCTGAGATATGTCATATAGACCACCACAGACATGTTAGGAAGAAAATTTGAATATTTCGGGTATATTTCCCAGGACAAGATAACATTCTCTAGTGGACACATTTGGGTATACCCCGAATTGAACTATAAGAACTATGATTCCTATACAAACATGATTCTTAGGAAGCCTTCCTAAGGCCAGAGCTCCAATGGGAATCCTCCTCATTATAATCCCCTCTATGTATCAGATACTTGAACATAACTAGGAGAACTCTGATTTCTATCGAAACAAGATATGATTACTCCTTGAAAAGGCTAGATATTTAATTGGAATCCACCTTGGTGTAAGCCCCTCCATAACTCCAACATTATATCCATCATGAATCATTCTCTCCCATGGGGTTATCATTCTTCCACATCCACCAATGGATTGAGAAGGTAACTAAACTATGATGAAATTGATTTTTTTCATAAACAATATATGTATGACACCTTCCTATGGACCAAGATCCATATCATATACCACATAATGTCCACCCCTATGTGTAACCTCCACATCCATATGTAGTGAGACTAACTACTTTTTATCCATTTTTCCCACAAAAATCATACCTCACATGGGATTATGAATTTTTTATGATTATATAATTTTCATCACAAATATTACCCAGAAATGGAATCCTTAGTGATTAATCCCCATTCAAAAGTATTATTTGACCACCCACATATAAGGGCATCCACCTCAGGGTATGTCCTACAGGTGTGATTAGACTACAATGAGTCAGATGTCTATTATAAAAAGATATGTATGATAACTCCCTAATGCGTGAGCTCAAAACCTACTTACTAAGTTCCTCAATATATGTCCATTACACATGATGTTAAACTGCACTGCAGAAAGAAACTGAATCAGTTTTTATTCTTGTGATAAATAGGATATGTAGGATGGATCATAAAGGTTCAATCCCCACCAAGAACTATCAATCACCTCCCCATATGGAAGCAAACTCCAAGAGATCAGGATGATATGGTTTCAAAATATAAATAGTTATCCATTTCTAAGAAATAATAAGAAACTGTGAAGGACCTCTAATAATTATTGATGGACTCATCAATAGACTTTCCTTTAGACAAGGAAGGATTAAACATTTAATAATTTTATTATGGTAACATCAATGTATTAAGATTAGGAATATATTCATTAAGATATCGTAAATATAAAATACTGTTATGGAGTATTCAATAATTCCCCCCCAAAGGGTGTGATGATCCCCATATCCTATCTTCTTGACAAATAAGAGTTAGTAAGTACCATTGGGTATGAAAAATTGAATGGTCGTCTACCTTTGGAAAGTATGTCTGTACTTATTTATTGATGTGGGAACTATTGAGAGTTTATGTAAAATATTAACAAATGGTAAACCAAATGTGAAAGATTGTGAAACACATTAAACCCACACAATAAATTGTCATTCCCAAAGAACCTTAGAAGGAAACAAAAGTGATAAAACAAATTTAAAAACATGTAATATTAAAACCACAAAATAATTAATGGAATTGGGAATCATGTCTATTAAAATCATGGAACCATACACGTCATTTCAAGAAACAATTATTTTTTAAAGCATGGAAATAATGAGTTTATTTATATAAGTTTTCGAATAATGGGTTGGGTCATATTTGTTTTCCTATTTTTACGGTTGTGCCACATTTCCATGGTGTTCATCAAGGTAATCCAAATTTGCAAGATGCATTTCATTTATTAGAAATGACATTTTTTCAAGATCATTCCTTTTTTAAAGTATTCTACACTTTATGCCATGCTCACATGTTATATGAATACTGAGATTTTTTTTTGAGTCAACTCAAATCTTGCACGATTCCTTAATGATATTTTTAAGATCTCATGTCACTTTAACATGTTTTATGATTATCATCTAATTTCTTCTAATCTTTTATTATGATATTTATGTCTTCCTCATGTTATCCTTCATTTTTATGATATGAAACATTATGATATATTTTTCCATTACTGAGCTTCTGAGCTCACCCATTTCATATATTTCCTCTCCCAAATATATGAAGATTATTTTATTATGTGAGATATATAGGAAATGGTCTATAAGATAATTATATTGAAGAAAGGTTTTCAAATGTTGTAAAATAAGAGGTCCATGTAGCCAATCTCTAAACCACAAAATTTTTGGTCATTAGGTTGTGAGACTATTTGTGAGATATAGTATTTAAATTATGATATTTAAATTTTATTTATGTCATGTTTATATCGGGTTTATTTCCAAGCAAGCAATGCAAGGATCTACCTCCAAGAAGCAATTCATCTCATAAATAAAGCACACAAATTATTCAAATTCTATAAAATATTTATAACCCTGAATAATATAAGGGAATAAATACTTAAAATAAAAATTTTATTTAACATAAATAACAAATATGATTTTAATATTTAACATAAACATTAATCACAATCTATAAAAAATTTAAAAATATTAATAACATTATGTAATTAATAATTGAATTTTTTTTTCTATCATGGGAAATATATTTGAATTCAGATTATTGATATATGATTAGAAATATAATTTTAAAAATCCAAACACTTTTTATTCATAAATCATTTTTAACCTATAAGTATAATTTTTAAAATAAATACTTTACCTATAATATAATTTTTTCTTTTTATATTTAATTTAGTATTGTAATTTTTTTTACAAAACCTCATACATATTATTTATATCTATTTATACATAAAATATTACTATAAATTTTTTATAATAATGCTAAAAAACATGTATATTCCCTAATATGAAATATAAACACTCTATATCCACATTTAACATCTACTCTTTCATATTATTCATTTTGTGTGAATTTAATTTAAGTAAATGATATTTTATAAATTGTAAAAATTTTATAAGTCAATGTCAATATTGTAAAAATTTTATATAATATAAATATCATATAATTTAAAATGTTTAAAAGATTGATAAAATTAGTAATTTAATTTTTTATATGGTGTATATAATATCTCAAATAAGGTTTCATGTAATTCAAACAATTCAAATTAATTAATTATTAACCATTCATAATTTTAAATATAAGTATCTTTATATTTTGGTCTTATTTATATAATTTATTATCTCTTTATAAATTTACCTTATGATTTATAAATAAACACTATATTTCAAGATCATAAGGCATGCCATATATTTTTGTAAATTTTATTTTCAATATCAATATTTAATATATGGAATGTTTTATTTAATAAGTGTTTCATAAATATTTACATTATTAATTAGAAATTACTTATAACTAATTTATAAACTCTTTATAAAATAAAATATTCATAGAATACATTTTATTTTTATTTATAAGAATTTTATAAATATATATTTGAAAATGATATTTTTAATATTAACTATTTAATGTTATTATAATATTTGTAAAAATGGTTACAACAAGATTAAAAGCATAAACCACCAAAATTTTATAGTAAATTAATTTTTAAATCAATTTTATAAGTTATATAAATACTATAAAATATCTCATACCATTATTTATTAATAATATATAGATAACCAAAATAATTGATGCTATGTTTTCGTGTAGCTATGATGAAGATTGCCTCAACTGATTAACATTTTACATGCCTTATACTTCATATTATGTTAAAAAAATTAACATAATTAAAGTGGTAACCATGAAATTATGTTATCATATAACATAATATTTAGAGGGGGAAAACCATTTCTCATTTCATAAAACATGTTCTTCATTTAACTTTGTAAGAAAAACAATAATTCGATGAGAAGGTTGTCACTGCGATACAACTAATGGGTTTTAGTGGTTTAACATATGAACATGGAACTACAAGAAAACCCAAATTTTTTTATATATCCTCAATAGATAAACATTTATAATTTAAATTGATAATATAATATGCATACATTAAGTGATGAATCCTTCTTTTATTATTTGACCCATGTTTAATGAAGATAAAAAAGAAGAAAATAAAATACTTGTACCTTTGAGGGATTAAAGTGGTCAAAGGATCCTATAACATAACTTGATGATACCAGAAAAATATAAGTGGTGTTACTATATTAATTTTACCACCCTAAATTTTTATTAAATATTTCTCTTTCAATAACCTGATTTCTTTGATGGCTTGTGCTACACGCAACAAAGAGCTTAAAATAACCACATAACATTATTAAAATATTATCGCCTATCCATTGGATTTGTAGATTTGAATATTAAAAAAAATTATGAAAAATATATTATATACAAATTTATAAAAATGAATTCATTAGTTATTAGATGATTAGAATAAAAATATATTTAAAAATAAAAAATGTTTTTTTCTAGAAGATTATTCTTAAGAACACAATGTATTATATATCAATAAATTAAATTAATCTTTGTTATTGATTTTTTTTAATTATTTTTTTATTATTTACTTTAAAAAAATATTTTTCTATGCATATTATAAGAATAAAGTCATTTTTATTCTTAAAATGTATATTTTATAAAAATCAATTTTTGTCACAATTTTCACACTTAATTTAAGATTAATTTGTTACATTTATATTTACTTAATTATAATAAATTAATTACATTTTTACAGTCAAATGTTTTAAATTATTTTAATATCACCCCTTTTATTTTTGTTCAATAATAATTGGAACCATGAGAAAATATATCACCCCGACAAAGTGTAAATCAGGTTAATCTTGATTAAAAATAAGTGATAAGGCCATAATTTGTCATATTAATTATTATTGTATGAAATTAATTCTGCCCTTATCACCATAGGCCTAAATTTTATTAGTTTAATAGACACTTTTCTAGGAAATCAACTTATATGTTATTTAAATAACAGAAAGTTACACTATGTCCCTCTCATTTTTTTTAATATCTATTCCATGTCCACATTGGGGAAATAAGTAAGTCATGAATGAAATTTAGTGTCTATTTTGTGTTCAATAAAATTATTTTCATTAAATAAAATTATTTTAAATTTCCAGTAGTTATATATTGACCCTAATTACTTATGCACTACCGATGCAATATATATCAACTTAATAAAAAACTAAAAAAATGATATTAAAAATATTTAAATAAATATAATTTGAGTATTTTAATGTGTTCCACTAATTTTATAGGTGAATATAACATATTATTGTTATTTATATGATTATAATAAAATTAAAACCCTTTATTTTTGTCTTTAAAGTCAGGTTATTTGAATAGTGTAAAAATTGACAATAATGAAATTTTATGAGAACAATATTTTATTAAATCACATAAAAATCATAAAAATATTAAAATATGAAAAAAGGATAAGATGTGTTCCAAAATTTCTTCCCATGTCCATTTATATAATTTTTGGAACCATTTTCCCATATATTGAATTAATTATATTTTAATCTTTTGAGAAATTCCTAGAGTGTCCATCCCCTCCATTATGAAAGGATACATATCATTTATCCTATTCAAATCACATTGAGTCTTATAGATCGGCCACACTCTAAAAAATATCTTTTAAAGTTCCCTATTCACATTATAGTGGTTTTATTAATCTGAAGACACCAACTCTAGGGTCCATAAGAGGAGATCTAAATGAGTTCTTTCTATGAAGATGTAATCACCTTAAATAATCATTTTATTTTATACTCTTCATTACCTCCTATAAAAATGGTACTTATCATAAAATAATAAATTAATTATGCTAAATATTTTTAAACATTATTGTTATTATTAAAACACCACTATACACCCTCCTATCCATCGAATGAGAAGTGAAAGTATTGCATGTGCGTTTGCACAACATACCGTCTCCACTTAGCAATATAACTTATTTTTCATCACTAAATTTTATATATGATTTTTATAATTGTTTTAACGTTTATATATTATTTTTATGAAAAAATAATAATTAATTAATCAAAATATAATGTCAAAATTTTTACCATCCAATCCTTTTGTAAATGATATTGTAGTTCATGCGTACATGTTCACTATCACCTCCATGAAGCGATGTTATTCATTTTTCATTAATATTTTACGTGGATGGTAATTGGGATTAATTTAATGAATATATATGATATATTTTACAAAATAATGATTCTAGATAGGTGAATTACCATTTTCTATTCATTCATTCCGTTAGTCTAAAAATGGAAACAACGTTCATATGTACGTACAACCTATAATTTCATTAAATTGTGCATTTCATTTATAAAAATCAAAATTTTATCGGTTTATCCAAATAAATAAATATATATATAATTAATATTTTTGATATTTATATAATGATTAATATTATATATGTTTTTTAAGCAAGAAAAATTTACAAGGATCGGAACTACTAAACAAAAATACTCATGATAAAAAATAGTTAACACCTAGAAATAATGATCTTAATAAGGAATTATTGATTACAGGGGTGTTTAAATGTTATAAAGGGATGATTTAAGTTGTTATAATTATGAAGAATAAATGTTTATATAATTATAATAAAACTAAATTTAATATACAGGATTTTATAGTACTTTCGAATCAAGCCAAACTCATGGTAACAGTTTTATTTCATAATATCATAAATATTTGGGATTATTTATGTCTAAGTGTCCATTGGTAGAATTATTTATCTTTTTACTACATATTCATATTTTTTATAAAATTTTTCAATACTTTTTTTAAATATTCTACAAAGACAATTTAAATTCATTTTACCCATGTTTTACTTTTTAGAAAATGTTTTAAAAGGGATATTTTTGGTCATTTTCCAAATAAGGTACGTTTTGAATTTATGAAAGGAATGTTTTTTTAAATTATATAGAATGATATTATCTTATTTATATAAGTAATAATATTTTATTTGAATATTCCTTTATATTTTTAAAATTTTATTTTCATAGAATTTTTTTCCTTTATATGTTCTCTAAATAAAAAAAGTTATTTCAAAATAGAAAGGTTTTTTCTTCAATAATTATTCCAAGTGATATTTTAAAATAATTTTCTATATAATATGACATGATTTTGTGTTACATAATATTTAATAGGGATATGAACCAAGGATACAATCCTTAAATATTCTAATGATAGTTTTTGTTTATGATAAAGAGAATAAGTGTTTGTAAAACCCATTTCTTTTCATGGGTTCTGATATGATGAATTATTTATTATATTATGGAACACATATATATGATTTTAATTATGAAATTGGTGGGAACTATATCTCCCACTAATGAATTGGGTAAAGTATTATATCAAATGATATAATTATGGGAAACAAGTCGATATGCTTGATCTGATATGGGAAACAAGTTAAATTAAATCATCCATTATGGGAAACAAGTTGAACTGGTTGATCTATTATGGGAAACAAGCCGACCTTCTTGATCCACCATGGGAAACTAGTCTTGGTGCCTAATCTGATGGCCTTGGTAATTAACCGTTACTAACGAATGTTTTTTGATACTTATGATTATTCAACACACATTTATGACATGAACTTATGGTTCAATAATGAATTATGATGAGTCATGATTATTATGATTCATGTATTTTGTAATGATAATGTTTTATTCCATAACTCATGTTTATGATATTTGTCAGATTGAGTATGAAATGTTTATGTCATGGTCATGATCTCATACCTATATGATTATCTTATTATTTAATATGATCATTAAATAATATATTCCATGTTTACACTTACTGAGAAAATGAGATTGCCCATTTCTTTTATTTCTTTTCCCTAGGATATGTGGAAGGTGTTTATTTGGGTATTCCTATGAAGAGTACTATGAGGGAATATGATTATGGTAGATGTTCTAGATCATTTATAAATTAATTAGATTATATATCTAGTATCCAAGGACTCTAAAACATTTCATTTCTAGCATGGTTAATATTTATTTGTATTGAATAATCTTTTAAATAGATTTCATATATATGTATGAAATGATTATCCCACTATTATTGGTATCAAATCCATGATTTAACCCATATTTATATTTTAGTTTTATAAAACATTTATGAAAACCATAGGGATATGTATAAGTATGCGATACAATCCTAAAATTTTGGTAATGATCAAGAATAACCTAGGTTAAAGATAAGGTTTCATATAAGATGTAATGATCTATGTTTTGGACAAGATGGAAATTCAGAAGGAATTTGAACTTTTTCATTTACAGGATGGGTCATTTTTAAATCCAATCCTTGTAATGTAATTTCAAGAGTTGGAATTCTCTTAAGTGATGTTTTTGTAATTGGGTGAAGGAAAGAGGGGTTTCCCAAAGGTCATGAGGAGTTATGGGAGAATCAAACCTAGAAAATCTTAGTTTTGAAAGGCTGTAGAGGCACACAGTTTGTCTAAAAATATGCATACCACTGTAGAAAACCATATGGCTCCTTTCAGGTGGAAAGTGGTAGTGCACATAGGTAGCTCATAATTTTTTAAACTGTGCACCTATCTTTCATATTGTGGGTTTGGAGCTAGTAGCTAAGAACTATTTACAACATGTTTGGCACATGGTTTAAAAATCGTGCGGTTAGCACGTACAGGGTTCCTTAGGTGTCCAAAAGGGTGCACATGGTTGGTGGAAAATTTGTTAAACTTGGTGGACCAAACCATGCTCCGAAGCCTTCTTTAAAAATATAATTTAATTAAAAATTTAAATTAAAAAAAATAAAATCTTAAAACTTACCTCAACTCTCTACCCTCTCATACGTGATGCACCCCCCGAGGAGGTTCCCCTTCGATGTGCGGTGACCCCCTCTCTATGGCCACCTCTCTTCTCATCAATCCACCCATATTTATTCACTTTATTCATTCGATTCATTTAGGTAGGCTCTCTCCTTCCTTCTACTCCTTGTTTTAGCCAATTTTCAGCCTCTCCATCACCCTATGGAGTTCATCCAAAACACTATGTTGAGGGTTTACCCTAAATTCAGTTTTATTTTGTTTTAGTGTTGTGCTAATTGTCTCTCTGGGACCTATTCATGCATGTTATGACAACAACCACTGAAGGTGAATTTGTTATCTTTGATTTGGGATACCTCCCCCATCTAATGTAAGGTTTTATCCTTATTTCTTGGTTTCAAACCATATAATTTAGGATAATTAATTGTTTTAAGGTTCTTAGTATTTGTTTTGTAGTGTGTTGGACACTATAGTGTTATTTGAGTCCCCGATTCAAAGGTGAATCACCTACGTATGCATAGGTAAGTACATATATATATATATAGGTTCCCCCATTATGTGTATATTCATCCATGGTAGTGAATATACATGTATGGGGATAGGTGTGCATATGTATATATATGAAAATGCATACCTAGGTGTGTGGAGACTATTATATGCATATAATAATATGTGTAAGGATCCCATTTCACATGTTCATGTCCATATGGATGTGTTCATAGGGGCATAGATGTCCTTATATGTATGAAAATTTTCATATACTCAGTGGGGTGTAGCAACATCTTTGAGTTAGAAAGCATCAAGAGGTGAAGTGTTTGTCTTAGTTCCACCCTGAGGTAGGGACCCTTTCCAATCCCTTTTAATATTCTAAATGAATTAATTAATTAATTATCATACTATTCTTAGATTATTATTTTTTTATTATGGTTTTTATTAAATGCTTCCTTGATAAAGTTAGTGAAATGATTAAATGTGATAAATGGTTGTTTGATAAGAAATGTCATTATTTTATAATAAAACATCTCCAATAGAGGTGATCTACCTTTAAGCTATAAATGCAGTGAGTAGACTTTCATACTTTCCTTCTCTAACTTCCATGGTTATTTGTTTACACATAGATGTTATGTTGGGTATGCAGTGTGTTCAGAATACAACCCATATTAGTGTTCCTAAAGGAGTGTTCCCTTTATGGTCTCATGTTTTTACCCTGAACACCTAACAAGTTCCATATTAACCTTTAAATATAATTTCACTTAAGATATGGTAATTAAATGGACTTGGTTTGGACATCTTAAATGGGATAGCGACATCCTTCAATTGAAATTACCATGACCCTTGTACCCTAAATCAATTTTCCATGTTTCAAAAAATTGAGTGGGATGACCTTGAACATGATGAATTACACTAAATGGAGTTCCTAGATTAAATGGTTGGGTCAAAATGAATTTACTTCCATATATTAAATGGTTTAAATGAAATGGATTCCTAGGAATAGAATTGTGTATGGCTAATAGCTTGCTTGAGAGGGCTCTGACTCATGCTTTGAATTGAACATGTGACCATTCCTTGAATAAATAATTTAGCCATAATGAATTTTTTGGATTGTTTTAAATGGATTAAATGAAATTCGACGGTGTCTAGCTCAACACATAAGAGGTTATGCCTTATGTGTTGGTTTTTAATGGATCTTCCTTATGCATTACATTATAATTATTATAATTATTGAATGATTATGGATGGGAGGCATTGTTACCCCATGCCAGTTATCTTCTATTTATGGATGGGAGGCATTCTTACCCTATGTCAGATTATTATATATGTATGGGTGGGAGGAATGATTACCCCACACCAATTATAACCTCTATACGTATATGGATGGGAGTAATTCTTACTCCATTACATTATATAAATGATTAGGGATAGGAGTCATTCTTATCCCATGCCTGTATTATAAATGATATGGATGAGAGGCATTATTACCCCAAGCTAGTATTGTAAAAATTATGTATGGGAGACATTATTACCACATGATAGTAATATAAATTTTATGGATGGGATTCATTCTTACCCCATTCCAGTTATCTTCTATTTATGTATGGGATGCATTCTTACCCAATTCCAACCTATTATATATGTATGGGTGGGAGGAATGATTAACCCACACTAGTTAAATCCTCTATATACATGTTTGTATTGGAGGAATTCGTACCCCATGAAAGATAATATATATATATATATATATATAGTGACATGATCAAACAATTATCCCAACAATGATCCAAATCTAGTATAGCCTTCAGGTGTCACTTAGGAACCTGGATGAGTGTTATTTATTCATGTAGTTCCATTTATTAATTTTACATACCTACAAACTATCTAATTTATATTCCACCAAATTGGGCTTGACACTATGGGTTTCGGACTACTGAGATTTAATCTCACACCCTGATCAATTACCCATGGTACCTGAGTAGACCTTCGTGTTCATAGGGACTTGGACCTTGCTTGTTGTTGTATGCTTGTGTAACACCCCGAGATTTTATGAAAAATATTCTTTTTTAATTTCATTGATGTCTTGTGTTTTACGCTACACCAAATGGAGCTTGCACTACACGCATCCCTGACTTGGCTATCTTTACACGCAATCGTGACCTTCCACGATAGCGTGAGTTGTACGCAATATTGTGTTTCACTAAACAACGATATGTTATTAAAATATTATATAAACTAGCCGTTATGAACAGTAATACCCACTTTTTGAAATTTTATAAATTTTATCTTTCAAAATGGACTTCATTTTTGGATTCTTAATATCGAAATTAGCCTAGGGTGAATTTTTGGTATTTTTCTGAAAACTTTCAATTTTTGATGAATAGTGAAAACACTGGGTTACTATTTAAAAACCGACTTTTTTATTTAAATAATTAATTATTTTATTTAAATTTATTTTCGGTAAAAATTGATAAAAAAATACCTATATAAGTTAAATATAATTAATTGGAGTCATTTTATAATAATTTTAGATATATAAAAATTTTATTGAACTTTTCACCGTCTTTTACCCACCTCTTAGGAGAATTTGGAAATTCACATAAAACTTAATTTTACCACTTCTGTGAATGGAATTTTGAAAATCCGAGAGACACAGTTAATATCAAGGACTAAAAAGTGGGTAAATGAGATGAAAATAATTTTTGGTGAATAGTAACTTTTTACTTTTATTTACCACAGTTAAAAGTAAATAGGGAAATTAAGGGTAAAAATGATATTATTATTACCCTAACACATGTTATAATTATATTGGATAAGTTTAATTCGACCAAAAACAACCTTAGGAATAAAATATGACCCTTTAGGTCCACTTGGATTAGATTAGGACATTTATTATTAATTTATTTAAAGAAGGATTAAAATAGTTAAAATAAATGTTTAATAACTAAATCAATTTTAATATAGGGTTAAACATAAGATAAATTAGACTATAAATATTCATTATAAAGATAACAATATTTCCTACCTAATGGTATTTTATTTATAATTTTTAAACTTTAAATAAGTTAAGTTATTTATGGAACAATGGTGATGAAGTAATTACCTAAATAATGAAATATTAAAATAATTGATGTTGTAAATACCCAAATAAATGTAATTTTAGACTTTTTATGAATTACACTAATTTTATAGGTTAATATGACATGTTAGTATTGAATTAATTAACTTTTTTAGAACTAATCCTGCTGTTATGAGTTTCAAAAAAATCCATTACAAAATAGTGTCAAAATTGACATAAAATAGTTTTAAAAACAAATATTATATTATTAATTGTTATTATATTCCTAAAAATATAAGGTTCGGACAAGATACTTATATCATGGTAATTGTATCATTAATGGACCACTTGGGGTCTCTTGGATGTATATGGTATGTTTATTAATTATATAATATAAAAATACAAAGTGACATGGTAAATGTCAATCTAATTAACTAAGAGTTAAAACTAATAGATAAGGTTAATATAATGAACCAAACCTGTCTAAAATATATTTGTTTGGTGTATTTCGACCCATCCACACCTTATATTCGAAATAAATCAATTTGGAGCTATTAAAAACCGAATATCACTTTATTATAAAATAATATTATAAGTTTTTTCAAAGGTGCCCCTCTCATCCCTTATAAAAAGGGCACCCCTTCCCTCTTCTCTTCACACCCTTTTGAGCCTTGAAGTTCGGAAAAAACCTGCCCATTTATCTTCTCCACTTCCCTAGAAACATTATGGAGATTCGGATCCTCTCAAAATACCAACTCTACTTCCTTAAGAGGAATCTTAATGGAGGTGCATCAAAGAAGAGGTAATCTCTTCTTCTGATTCCCTCATGTTTCTTTCTTCTTCTACTTCTTCTTCTTTAGTTGTATCATTATAAAGTACTAAAATCAGTATTAATTATATACTGATATGTTATTATAAATACTAAACAACCTTATTTCACCTTCTAACCATCCTACGGAAAATGAAATCACCGCGCGTGTGTACGTATGGAATACCGTCTCCATGCCATGGTGTAATCTGTTTTCAACCACTACCTTACTTGGATGGGTATAATGGTGTAAATAAATAACTATATATTATTATTGTAAATTGATATTGATTCTGAAATATTATACATACACTTAAATACAATTCCACAATCATGAGAATGATATCATCAATCGTGCGTACGTACGGACTACCGTCTCCACGACGCGATGAGATTCATTCTCCATGTTAACCATTCATGAATGATTATAAAGCATATATAATGAATAATAATGAAATATATGACCTAGTAATGATACTTTATTTATTTATATATTTATTTATTTCATCTACTGAATTCCATTCAATTCAATAAGGAAACGAAAACATCGTTCATGCGTACGTACGGCCTACCGTCTCAATGAACGGTGTATTTCATTCCATTTACCGATATATCATATATATATATGTATATTATGAATATATATTATATATAAATCATGTTTTAAATTCTGGAATTTTTTAAATCAGTATATAAGTAATAATATAAAGAACAAGAAGTCGAAAAACATATGATAAATGAAACGATTTTACCCAAAATACTGCTTCAACATGGAATTTACAAAAGAACGGGTAATATAATGTCATAAGTGAACCAGATATGATATCATAAAAATGACTATAATTATATAATAAGTCAATGACATTATTTAAATCATTATACAGGAGGTTCGGATACATATGAATCATATCAGACGTAATGTAAGGGATAACTTTTCCAATCTCGTTTTTATCCGAGATTGTTTATTCGTAAGTATTTACTAGGGTTATATTTATCATCCATGTACCTATTTTCTAAAAATGATTTCATGTATGTTTAAAGTCCTTTTTACCCATTTTTACTTTTACTACATGGTATGTAAAGAATATTTCTTTTACAAGGTACTTTTTTACTTTTCTGGAAAAAGTACGAGAAGGATGTTTTTTAACTTATACGGCATGAAAGGATTTTTTTACGGTTTTATAAAGACTTATTTTCATGAATCTTCCTCCAAAATATTTCATTACTATTTTCAACAAAAATCCTTTTCTTTCATAATTTCATGAATTTTTTTGAATAGAAAATGATTTTGAAGAAGAAAGGATATTTTCCTCAAGAATTCATTTCAAGTATTTTATCAAAACCATTTTCCATCTAAGATGACATTATTTCATATGTGTCTCTATGATTTACATGGTTTCACTTTTCTTATTATGAAATTATATCCATTTGATTTATATGGATTATGGGATGATGGGATGATGTTTATGACACCCATTTTATTCGTTGGGTTATTATGAATGATGTATGTTTATTTTGTGGCACAAGTAAGAATGGTTTCATTATGAGATGGGTGGGACCTATATCTCCCTCCAATGCATTGGGTAAAGATTTATATCTCATGAGATAGACATTGCTGGAATGGTAAGTTAATCCAGTTTAGTAATACAGGCCTGGAACGAGGAGTGAACTCGATTTAGAAAGGGACTTTGTCCACTAAGATGGTCTTGGCAGCAATGTCTTCGCTACTATGGAAATCATATCGTGTTCTTAATGGTTTCCCATGCTATTTTATCATTATTAATGTTTCTTTATGATCTATTCCTTATGTAATTCCATGTTTTATGTCATTGCCCATGATTTTGATGTTTAAACATTATGTTCATGTTTTTATGTTCAAATGTATATGATTTGTTTTATTTTATCCATGATTACCCTTACTGAGAATTTGAGCTCACCCTTTATATGTTTTATTTTCCCTAGGATTTAAAGAAAGGTTTTAGGTAAGAAAACCAAAAGGGGAAGATCTTTATGGGAGATGTTGAAGATCTTTCACCACGATTAGAAGATTACATTCCGAGTTTCCAAAGACACTAAACTATTACGGTCGTTGTGTGTCTTTTTTTGTTATGTATGAAGTATTCCGCAAAAGTAATGTAATGTCCATGTACGTCAAGATTAGGGTCTCTATAGTTGGTATAAAAGAGAGGTTTAGTTAACCTTTGGAAACTAGGATGCGAAAACTTTAGTGAGATCCCTAGAGATATTTCTAAGTTATTTCTAGGGATGTCTCTAAGGTTAAGTATAAGTATAGGTTATAGTCCTAGAGTTATGGTAACGATCTCAGAATTTAACCTAAGATGTTAGATATGGAAATAATCCCCCTTTATTGTGTTGTTTTACCTAGCATGATTTTTTCCTCTCACACCATTCTTTTTGGGTTTTAGAAAATGGATGGAAATAGAAAGATTCACGATAATGGAGAATATGATGGACAATGGAATGATATTCTTCATGATCAAGCAAATGAAATGGGATTTGGAAGGCGAAACATCGTTATTATGCCTAATCAGAAATATCATAATATGATCAATAATCTCAACTTTCGAAAGTTTCCCGACTCAGATAATAAGAGAAATATGGAGTTTCATGATGATCATAGAGGAAAGAAAGTTCGATTTCCCTCATGTAAATCATGTGGGAAGAGGCATCAGGGAGATTGTTTCAAAGGAACTGGAAGATGCTTTGGGTGTAGAAAAGAAGGACACAAAGCCAGTAAGCGAAAATGAAAAGGATCAGTTAACACCATGGACAAGGATAATGGTATTGATATGACATCAACAATGATTAAACGTTTTCAATGTGGGATGTATGGGCATTATGAAAACCAATTCCCTAAGGTAAAATCTCATGAAAAGAATTAGCATGGTCATATGGGTAGTATTTATGTTGTTGATGATGAAGAGACTACAAATGATATATGAGATGAAAGAAATAACGAAGCTCAGTCAGTGGTTTAAGAAGGTAGTGGAATGATTTATGTTTATCAAGAGTTATGTTGTATAGGTAATGGTACTATGAAATAATGACACATCTATGGATTGTTACACTATTGTTTTTCCTAGAGTATTTGAAATTATATGTTGAATGGTACCGGTAACCATGAAAGTTTATTCAGATATTTTGGGAAAGTAGATGATATGCCCATTATGAATAGATAAGTAGATAATGAGATGTTTGATAGTATTCATGAGCTCATGATTGATAGAAGGACTAAGTGATATCATTGTTTGAGTATATATAATTTTTGGGATTTTGGTATGTGGAAAGAGTTAACTTTTGACAACACTCATGTTTTCACTAAGGTTCTATGGTAATTCATGTTTAAAAAGAATATATGATTAAGGTATTCACATGTTTGGAATTTGACCAACAAGATATATCTTATGATATATGGGGGATAAATGATGGAATTCACGTTCTTGTTATGTGACATTTCATGTAATCGTTTTCTTTATACTACGAGATTGGACACATGTATTTTGGATAATCCAAAATATTAGAATGGATTATGTTGGACATCAGATAGTATTTTTTAAGGCAAGAAATTTTTGTTATAATATTATTGTTCTAGAAAAAGGATAACCTGCAGGAAGGGCAACAGCCCATCGCATCGGATAAGGCTGTGAGAATCAAACACACAACCGAAGTGCGACATGCCTTTATCACCTACCACTAGCCTAAAGGAAGTCCCTTGTTAGTAGAAACTGGTTTTATTTTATTAAGCGCTATGATAGATGATGTATAAGTCCATTTTAGCAACCATATACGATTAATCTCAGCATAGATGGACTTTTGTATATTTAATAAATTGTGCTAAACTTTTTTGCGATAGAAATAGATGGAATGACCTATCATTCTATCACATAATCTACTGACACTTCACAGTGGAAAAATTCAACTTTATTTATTTAAGAGATGAAGTAGAAATTGTTCGAGGCACGAGCAACGGTGAGATGATATTGAAATAAAGTAAGTATTTATTCTAATTCAAATTCTTCAACTTTAGGGAAATGATCTTGAAAACAAATAATGTTGTCCTAGTGCTCTTATATCTGATGAATCAGATGGTACCTTAGATCATCACAAATTTATGGCTTTGTGTTTGTTGGATTTTTCATAGCCATGTTCTCTACCACTCTCCATCAGAACTTGATGGTCGGATTTCTATTCCATATCCATATTTTGACTTATGTTCTCCTATGTGGAAACCCAGTGATTAGTTAATTTGGGTAACCGTTACGTTTCATACTTTAGTTTTTAAAGACAAGTTTTGGTATTCCTTTTTACGATGCGAGTTTCTATGAAAGAAACTTTTAAGTAGTAAACCATTTATAACCCCGACGAATTTTGAGGGTGAAATTCATTTTAAGGGGGGTAGAATGTAACACCCCGAGATTTTAGGAAAAATATTCTTTATAATTTCATTGATGTCTTTTGTTGTACGCTACACCAAAAGGAGCTTTCACTACACGCATCCCTGAATTGGCTTACTTTACACGCAATTGCAACCTTCCACGATAGCGTGTGTTGTACGCAGTATCTTGTTTCACTAAACAACGATATGTCATTAAAATATTATATAAACTAGCCGTTATGAATAGTAATACCCACTTTTTGAAATTTTATAAATTTTATCTTTCAAAATGGACTTCATTTTTGGATTCTGAATATCAAAATTAGCCTAGGGTGAATTTTTTGTATTTTTCTGAAAACTTTCAATTTTTGATGAATAGTGAAAACACTGGGTTACTATTTATAAACCGACTATTTATTTAAATAATTATTTATTTTATTGAAATTTATTTTAGGTCAAAATTGTTACACAATACCTATATAATTTCAAAGTAATTAATTGGAGTCATTTTATAATAATTTTAGATATATAAAAACCTTATTGAACTTTTCACCGTCTTTTACCCACCTCCTAAGAGAATTTGAAAATTCACATAAAACTTAATTTTACCACTTATGTGAATGGAATTTTAAAAATCCAAGAAAAACGGTTAATATCAAGGAATAAAATTTGGTTCAATGAGATGAAAATAATTTTTGGTGAATAGTAACTTTTTACTTTTATTTACCACGGTTAAAATTAAATAGGGTAATTAAGGGTAAAAATGATATTATTATTACACTAACACATGTCCAAATTCTATTGGATAAGTGTTATTCGACCAAAAACAACCTTAGGAATAAAATATGACCATTTAGGTCCACATGGATTAGATTAGGACATTTATTATTAATTTATTTAAAGAAGGGTTAACATAGTTAAAATCAAAGTTTAATAACTAAATAATTTTTAATATAGGTTTATACAATAGATAAATTCGACTATAAATATTCATTATAAATATAAAAATATTTACTACCTAATGGTATTTTATTTATAATTTTTAGATATTAAATAAGTTAAGTTATTTATGACACAATGGTGATGTAGTAATTACCTAAATATTGAAATATTAAAATAATTGATGTTATAAATACGCAAATAAATGTAATTTGAGACTTTTTATGAATGAAACTAATTTTATAGGTTAATATGACATGTTATTATTGAATTAATTAAATTTTTTCGAACTAATCATGCTGTTATGATTTTCACAAAAATCCATTACCAAATAGTGTCAAAGTTGACATAAAATAGTTTTTAAGACAAATATTATATTATTAATTGTTATTATATTCCTAAAAATCTAGGGTTCATCCAAGATACTTATATCATGATATTTGTATCATTAATGGACCACTTGGGGGTATCTTGTATGTATATGGTAAGTTTATTAATTATATAATATAAAAATACAAAGTGACATGGTAAATGTCAATCTAATTAAATAAGAGTTAAAACTAAAAGATAAGGTTAATATAATGACCCAAACCTGTCTAAAATATATTGGTTGGGAGGATTTTGACCCATCCCCACCTTATCTTTGAAATAAATCAATTTTGAGTTATTAAAAACCGAATATGAATTTATTATAAAATAATATTTTATGTTTTTCCAAAGGTGCCCCTCTCCTCCCTTATAAAAAGGGCACTCCTTCCCTCTTCTCTTCACACCCTTTTGAGAATTGAATCTCGGACAAAACCTGCCAATTTATCGTCTCCACTTCCCTATAAACATTCTGAATGTTCTGGTCTTCTCAAAATACCAACTCTAATTCCTTAAGAGGAAGCTTAAAGGAGGTGCGTCAAAGAAGAGGTAATCTCTTCTTCTGATTCTCTCAACTTTCATACTTCTTCTACTTATTCTTATTTAGTTGTATCATTATAAATTAATAACATTAGTATTACTTATATACTGATATTTTATTATAAATATGAAACAACCTTATTTCACCTTCTATCCATCCTACGGAAAACGAAATCACCACGTGTCCATACGCACGGAATACCGTCTCCACGCCGTGGTGTAATCTATTTTCGACCACCACCTTACTTGGATGGGTATAATGGTGTAAATAAATAAATATATATTATTATTGTAAAGTGATATTTATTCTGATATATTATACATACACTTCAATACAATTCCACAATCATGAGAATGATATCATCGCTCGTGCGTACGTATGGACTACCGTCTCCATGATGCAATGAGATTCATTCTCCATGTTAACCATTCATGAATGATTATAAAGTATATAAAATGAATAATAATGAAATATATTACATTGTAATGATACTTGATTTATTTATATACATATGTATTTCATCTACTTAATTCCATTCAATTCAATAAGGAAACGAAAACAACGTTCATGCGTACGTACGACCTACCGTCTCTATGAACGGTGTATTTCATTACATTTATCGATCTATCATATATATATGTATATGATGAAAATATATTTTATATAAATCATTTTTTACATTCTGTAATTATGTAAATCAGTATATAAGTGATAATATCAAGAACAACAAGTTGAAACACATATGATAAATGAAACGATTTTACCCAAAATGCTACTTTAACATGGAATTTACAAAAGAACGGGTAATATAAAGTCCTAAGTGAACCATATATGATATAATAACAATTAATATTATTCTATAATAAGTCAATGACATTATTTAAATCATTATATATGAGGTTTGGATACATATGAAGCATATCGGACGTAAGGTAAGGGATAACTTTCCAATCTCATTTTTATCCGAGATTGTTTATTCGTAAGTATTTACTGGGGTTATATTTATCATCCATGTCCCTATTTTCTAAAAAAGATTTCATGTATGTTTAAAGTCTTTTTTACCCATTTTAACTTTTACTACATGGTGTTTAAATAATCTTTCTTTTACGAGGTACTTTTTGACTTTTTCTTCAAAAGTACGAGAAGAATGTTTTTTTAACTTATACGGTATGAAAGGATTTTTTTACGGTTTTATAAAGTCTTACTTTCATGAATCTTCCTAAAATAGATTTCATTACTATTTTCAACAAAATCATTTTCTTTTAGAATTTCATGACATTTTGTGAAAAGAAAATGATTTTGAAGAAGAAAGGATATTTTCCCCAAGAATTCATTTCAAGTGTTTTATCAAAACCATTTTCCATCTAAGATGAAATTATTTCATATGTGTCTCTATGATTTACATGGTTTCAATTTTATTATTATGAAATGATATAAATTTATTTTATATGGATTATGTGATGATGGGATGATGTTTATGACACCCATTTTATTCGTTGGGTTTTTATGAATGATGTATGTTAATTTTGTGGCACAAGTAAGAATGATTTCATTATGAGATGGGTGGGACATATATCTCCCTCCAATTAATTGGGTAAAGATTTATATCTCATGAGATAGACATGGCTGGAATGGTAAGTTAATCCGGTTCAGTTATACAGGACTGGAACGAGGAGTGAACTCAATTCAGAAAGGTACTTTTTCCACTAAGATGGTCTTGGCAGCAATGTCTTGGCTACTATGGAAATCATATCATGTTCTTAATGGTTGCCACAATCACATGTTTTATTCCCATGCCATTTTATCATGATTAATGTTTCTTTATAATCTATTCCTTATGTACTGCCATGTTTTATGTCATTGCCCAAGATTTGGATGTTTAAACATTATGTTCATGTTTTTAAGTTCAAATGTATATGTTTTGTTTTATTTTATCCATGCTTACCCTTACTGATCATTTGAGCTCACCCTTTTTATGTTTTCTTTTCCCCAGGATTTAAAGAAAGGTTTTAGGTAAGAAAACCAAAAGGGGAAGATCTTTATGGGAGATGTTGAAGATCTTTCACCACGATTATAAGATTACATTCTGAGTTTCCAAAGACACTAAACTATTACGGTCCTTGTGTGTCTGTTTTTGTTATGTATTAAGTATTCAGAAAAAGTAATGTAATGTCTATGTACGTCATGATTTGGGTCTCTATAGCTTGTACTTGGGAGTTAGGAGAAAAGGGGCGAGTGGAATCCTGGGATGCTCATGGGATCACTCGTGAGGCTTGTTGTATTTTCCTTAGTTGAGTCATATATTATAGAATGATGTATTGTTTACCACATTCAGTTTTGTAATATTTCGATGTCATGCATTCATTTGTTTTATAAACTTGCATTGGACACTTTTGTTTAGTTATATAAGAATCTATATTCCACTTCTTAATTATTTATATTTACTACTTCTGTTATAGTCTATTAATTTATATTTTTCTATACTATTGTTCAAATATGATAAGAGGGTATAGTATCCCCACTATCACCTGTCAAGACCCTAACTACAAGTCACCAGCCTTTGGAGTATAGGGAGATATGCTTGGGGCCATGTGACCAACTAGTCTAACTACCGATTTAGTGGTAAGTTGGACTGGTATATTACAAATTGGTATCAAAGTAATTTATTTTCCCTTTTCTTACTATTTTGGGTTGGTAGATAGGATACTAGAAATGTGTTGGCACTTGGTTATTAACTGTTCTTGGGATAGATCATCCCATGTATAAGAAATAACTAAGTATCTGGTTCAGGAATTATTGTTCATACTATTTGTTGTTACAGTTTATATGATTCCACCTTGAGTGATTGGATTATTTTCCATTACTTAATTATTTATGGTATTTTTTGGATTTTTTACCCTTGGAATGAAATGGCAATGAAGTTTCATTACATGTGTTATATAGGAACATAGTAATTCACATTACATTCATAGTTCCATGCCATATAGTTTCATTAGTAAGGTTCTAAACTAATTTTTATACCTATTTAGGTAATTCCTAGAATTCTTTCTTATATAACATGCTTAGTTGTCATTATTACTTGCTTGATAATATTCCAAGATTCTATATTTCTTCTTATTACAACATATAATTTTTATTTTACATATAAATGGTTTCATGGGCTATTTTTTTGGTTGTAATTATATCAGGGTCTATTTTTCAATTATAAGGTGTATGGGCTCCTAATGGCCGGGAAAAGGTAACCCGTGTATTCGAACCATTGTAAAATGATGCTAAAGTTTGATTGTAAAGTGAAATTGGTTTTAACTAAAGGTATCTAAAAGAATAATATAAAGTGTATGGGCACTTTACAGGTTGGTAGGTGTCCACCCATCTCAACGGACCATTGTATTTCAGTATGTTAAATTTCAAACTATGATTGGGTTTGATTAGTGGGATTCAATTTCAATCTATTTAGTGTATGGGTGATTCATGAATTGGGAAATGGAAACCCATATATTCAAAATTTTTGTGTGGATATGTTATATTGTGAAACGCTTATAAATTTAAAGGGTTTGGTAATTTATAATTTTAAATGGTTTGAGAAACTAATATTGGGTTGATTTTTAGAGAAACCAAGTTGGATCAAGGGGACACTCATGGATTTTTTTTTGATTAAAAATAACTTACACGTTGAATTTTTTAATAAAGATGGAATTTTAGTAAATTAATAAATGTTTAGAAAGTAATTTTGATATAAATTTCATGTTTTTTCCCTTGGGGTATTGGTTAAAATCAAGTAATTGATGTTTTTTATTCAAAAAATTGTACTTGATAGTTTGATTAAAAACTTTATAGATATAATGATAAAATGTGATTAAAAGTAAGGGGCTTAGAAATGTAACCTATAGTGGTGTCCTCTATTTAAAACCCCCATGTAAGTGTAGTTTGAGTTTTTTCCTTTGAGTTGCCTTGGAATAGAACCATAGGTGTTTGTCGTATGTGTTCTTTTAATTTTACTAATGGATTAGATATTAGGCTCTTGAGCCTACAAGTTTGGTTTAACATAACCAAAATATTGGGTTTCCTTTTATTATTCACAAGGGGATAACCCATGGTAGGTAGCACCCTTATAAATTTTTTCCTTGCATGTACCATGACATTTCAAATGTTTGGTTTCATTCGGGTGTTGGTGTCCCATCTAGGACATTCATTTTCCAATGAAACCCTTGTTCAAATGAGTTTTCATGTTTTTATTAAATTTGTTATTGGTTTGAGAATTGGGTAATTCTCATTTTCAAATGGTTAGACATTCCTTGGACTTGGTTGGTTTCTTTTTTATTCATTTGACCCTTAATTATCCTTAGTGATGGAAGAATTGGTATAGCATCGTCTAGGATAATGGTCATATGGGGAAATATGTCTCTCGAATAAATCTCTTCTGCTATTGTATATGGTCTCAGGACATCACTAAGTAGAGTGACCTGAGTGTTAAAGAATCAGTTTGTCCCAATTCTTAGGACGATGTTTCAAAATACTTGGGTGTTTTAACATGCCGATCATTTTGGTTTTTGGTTTCATCTAGGATTTCATATTCTTTTTATGCTTTAGATATATGATTGTGGCTCAATGGAGTGTTACACGTACCTTAATGTTGAACCTGGTAAATGTTTCTTTCCATGTGGATGAAACCCAAACTAAGGGTACCATTGGGAAAGGGTCAATTTATTTATTAATACCTTTAAGGATTTAGAGTTTTAAATCATGTCGATGCTCTATTGGAAACATTACATTGTTTGGTTTCCTATATATGAAACCCTGGGAAAGAGCCATTAGTCTCTGATAGACATTAGTGGGTAATCTTGGTCAAACAAAGAATTCCTTCAGTTGTTAAAGCCATGTGTTAAGTTAATGTTGATTCGTCGGTGGGTGAAGAAGGGTCCCTTCTTTGTAGTTGACCAATGATTATTTGGCCTTTCTTCTATCTAGTAGTCTAGTGTGATTTACTAGAAACTATCTTAGTCCTCTTAGTGTATTCTTCTAAGCGATGATCATGTCCCCTCCCTTTTCTTCACCATGGACGCATTAAGAGATCATCGGTCTTACACCACACAAACACTTTAAATCCACTGGGCTTGTTGGGTGGTTCTCTTTCAGTGTTACATGCTGAATGCATGGTTTCCATCATGGTATCAGGATGGAACCGGGAGTCAGGCATGATCTTCAGTGAACATTCTCATAATAAATTATTGGTGCCTTGGAAGAAGTCATGCAGTTATGTTGAAATACATTGGCCATATAAGCTTGTAATTTTGATAATGGTAAGTCGTCCAGAGTGTTTTGACTCGTTATCCCTCTTTCCATGGTGTAGATTTGGCAAAGGACTGCCTCTGGAACATCATCAGGTAAAGGTGAGTGAAGTTGTGTTGACTGGTGATTTTCTAGAACAACCAGCTAAACTTTGGATTTGAGGTCAATGGGAATCTATCATTTTAAACATTTCGAGATTCACACAAGGAGCATCATCAAAATGATTAGGGGTGTGATTGTAAGGAAATTCCAACAGTAGGTTGAACAGTGGTTTAGAATAGACCAATTAACGTTAAAGCCTAAGGTGGGAATTACCTTTGACCATATGCTCGACAAGACGATGATGAAATCATGTCTCTAGGTAAACAAGCTTGGGTAAGTTCCATCTTAGTGTTCAGTTTGTTAATGTGCATTATGTCATGTTGTAATGGGTTATGTTCCTTGTGTTTAATGAATACTTGGAGGTGCATTGGGAATTTGGGAATAAAAAGAGACCGTTTGAACAAAGATTCACAACCCCTATAGTTTGGGTGATGTGTCTGTTATTCCTAGAGGATTTTTGGGGATGATAATTTCTATTAAGGGAAGGTTATAATGATTAGTGTTTTCTACAAGATGGATATTTAGGTGGAATTTGAACTTTTTGATTTACTAGATGGGTCGTTTTTAAATAAGAGTCTCTGAATAGAATTATAAGAGTTGGAATGATTATATGTGATGTTTTTGGACTTGGGTGAAGGCCCAAGGAGTTTACCAAAGATCTTGTAGAGTTTTAGGAATGCCAGAGCCAAAAAAGAGTGGTTTTGAGTGGGTGTAGTGGGAACACATTTTATCTGAAACTATACGAACCACTATAGGAATCCATTCATCGCTTTTCTGGTGGATAGTGATGGTGTGTGTGGACTGCATAGGGTTTGATAAACCGTGCACCGATCCCACATGATGTGCATTTAGAGTTAGTAGATAATTAATATTTACTACATGGTTGACACATGGTTTACAAACCATGTGGACAGCTCGTGTGGGGTCCGTTAGGTGTCAAGAAGGGGGTTCACGATTGGCACATGGTTTGTTAAACTCTACTGACCAAATTTTCTTCCTAGACTTTATTTAAAAATATAATTTATCTAAAAATTAAAATAAAATAAAATTAAACCATAAAACTTACCTCACCCCTCTCCAATATCATACGTGACACCCCCCAGGGGAGCGGTTCTCCTTAAACATGCAACAAACCCCTCTCCATGAACACTTATCGTCTCATCAATCTGCTAAAATTTCATCACATTATTCATCCAAATCATCGAGTTAGTCTCTATAATTCCTTCTCCTCCCTGTTTCTAGCCGATTTTGGGCCTCTCCATCACCCTACAGAGTTCGTCCAAAACCCTAGGTCGAGGGTTAACCCTGATTTCAATTTTCTTTTGTTTTAGAGTTGTGAGAATGGTCTCTTGAGACCTATTCTTTCATTTTCCGGCAACCATTGCTGAAGGTGAAGTGGTTCTCTCTGATTCGTGCTACCGCCACCATCTGATTTATGGTTTATCCTTTCCTCTTGGTTTCACACCATCTAATTTAGGATCTTTAATTTTTCAAGGTTACTAGTATTTATTGTGTAGTGAGTTGGACCATGCCAAGAGATTCGAGTCACCAGGTCTAAGGAGACTCACCTACTTATTCATGGGTAAGTATATATTTATACATATGTGGGTTCCCCCGTTATGTGTATATTCATCCATGTTAGTGAATATACATGTTTGGGGATTGGTGTGCCTATGTATATATATGAAAATGAATATGTGGGTGAGTGGAGACTAGTATATGCATATAATCATACATGTAAGGATCCCCTTTCACATGTTCAGGGCTATGAAGACGTGTGCATAAGGGATAGGTTTCCTTATATATATATGAAAAAGTGTATATGATTAGTGGGGGGTAGCAGTAGCTCTGGGTTTGAAAGCATTAGGAGACAAGGTGTTCAAATTAGTTCCACCCTGAGGTAGGGTCCCTTCCCAATTCCTGTTAATATTCTTAATGCATTAATTTATTGATTAACAAACAATTCTTAGATTCTTATTAATGAAGTATGGTTTTGATTAAATGCTTACATGACTATTTTAGTGAAGTGATTAAATGTGATAAATTGTTTTTTGATATGAATTATCATGATTTTATAATTAAACCCCCCAAACAGAGGTGCACTTCCTTCAAGATAACAATGTAGTGAGTAGACTTTCATAATTCCCTGATCTACTTTTTGTGGTTCTTTTATTACACCTTAATTTTATGTTGGGTATGTAGCAAGTTTAGAACATGAACCATATGAATGTTCCTAAATGAGTTTCCCCTTTATGGTCTTACATTTGTTTCCCTAAACACCTAACTAATTATATATTATCCATTAAATTTAAGTTCCCTTGAGATATGAGAATGAAATGGACTTGGTTTTGGATATCTTAAATAGGATAGTGACATAAATCAATTAAAATCACCACAAAACTTTTACCTATAATCAATTTTCCATGTTTAGGAAAATTTAGTGGGATAACCTTGAACAGGATGAGTTACGCTAAATGGTGTGCCTCAATTAAATGGTTGGGTCGTAAGGAATTTCTACCATTGTATTAAAGGGATTAAATGAAAAGAATTTATTGGAATAGAATTGTTCATGGATAATAGCATGCTTGAGAGGGATTTTCCTAATGCTTTGAGTTGAACATGTGACCATGACTTGAATAAATAGTTTATCCATAATGAATTGTTTGGATTTTAGTAAATGGATTAAATGAAATTTGACAATGTATATCTCTACACATAAGAGGTTATGACTTATGTGTTGGTTTTAAAAGGAACTTCCCTATGCATTACAATATAATTATGGACATGATTGAATGATTATAGAAGGGACACATTCTTACCCCATACCAGTTATCCTCTATTTATGGGTGGGAGACATTATTACCCCATTCCATATTATTATATATGTATGGGTGGGATGAATTCCTACCCAAAGATAGTTATAACCTCAATAGGTATATTGATGGGAGGAATTCATACCCCTTTCATGTATATAAAATGATTATGGATAGGAGGCGTTGTTCTCCCTTTCCAGTATTATAAACATTTTATATGGGAGGCATTATTACCCCATGAAAGTATTATAAACGTTATGGATGGGGGGAATTATTACCCCATGAAAGTATTATAAATGTTATGGATGGGAGGCATCATTACCCCATGCCAGTTATCTTATATTTATAGACTGAAGTCATTATTACCCTATTTTAGCTAATTATATACGTATGGGTGAAAGGAATGATTACCCCATTCTAGTTACAACATCTATATACATGTATGGATGAGATTAATTCTTACCCCTTTCTAGATATAATACATATATGTATATATTGACATTATTAGACTACTATCCCGACAACAAGACAAAGCTGGTATAACCATCATGTGTCCCTTAAGAAACTGGATGGGTGTTATTTATTTATGTAGTTCCATTTATTAAATTCTCTATACCAACAAACTATATAATTTATATTCCACTAGATTGGTCTTGATAGTGTGGGTGTCGACCAACTGAGATTTCATCTCACACCTTTCTCAGGTACCCTTGGTACCCAAGTAGACATTCTTGTTCGAAGGGCCTTGGACCTTTCTTGTTGTTGTATGATTGTACCTAGGATTCAAAAGAAAAGGAAAGAGCTAATGCTCAGGATTCTCATAGGATTACCTGTGGGGCTTGCTGTCTTTTTATTATTTGAGTCATGTATTGTAGTATGATGTATTTTTTACCACTTTTAGTTTTGTAAGATTTTCAATTCATGCATTCATCTATTGTATAAAATAGAATTTTCCACCTTTTTTAGTTATATAAGAATCTTTATTCCACATATTAATTATTTATATTTACTAATTATTCTGTTTTTTGTTATTAAATATTCTTATATACCACTTTAAAACTCTAATAAGATGGTATAGGATCCCCACTATCACCTTCAATACCCTCACTGCTAGTCGGCAACCTCTGGCATATAGAGAGACACACCTGAGGCCATGTGACCAACTGGCCCAGCTACCAGATTTGTGGTAAAATGGGATGGGATTTTATAGAAGGAGGTGTTGTGACTTAGAAATTATATAAATTATTTTTCATCATTTTTTGGTTTTCTAGTATAAATATTATTTATCACACTATGATTTTTGGTTTTATTCAACAATAAGAACCCAATTGAATCATGTTAATGATGGATGTGTTAGAAAATGTAATGATTTTACACATGATAAACCAATATTTATGGAAGATGGAATATATAATCTTTCTACTATGTTGAAACAACTTTCTTAGGATATGAATCATAAAGAGTTTCCAGGAGATCAAAGGAGGGAACAATGTAATGTTGAATCATTCATGAGGAAAAATGAACCTTCTTTTAATTGATATTCTAATACACTAGTGGCATAGTTATAGATCATCACCATTGAGAAAATATTTTCTTTTCATTAATACTCAAGAAGTAAAAAAATTTCCTACCTATTATCATTGTGAAAGTGAAGTTGATCAACGGTGTAATCTTATCAATAATATGAGGTAAGAGGAATAAACATAATCCGTGGAATGGGATGAGTTTATGTGGACATTACCCAATAATTAATTTACTCAAATTATACATACAAATATAGATAATTAACTTTTTGAGTTGAAGAAAAGGGATGATGAATTCATTGGTACCTATGAGGAAATCTTACAAGGATTTGAAGGTATGCCTTTGGTTAAATTATATGCCTTAAAATTAAAATTGATTGATTCTTTGGTATCTTAAAATTAAGTCTCTAGAATGAATTACCTATAAGATACTTCAGTAGAAAAAAAATAATTTGTTGTGCAATTAAAGTAGAAATTAAAATTGGAAATTCCAAACATTCACAAGGTTATGATAAGAAAATAAAGATAGAGACTCAGAAAAAATAGAATAACTCACATAGTATAATGAAATTCCAACCATTTACATGCCAAAAATGTGGGAATAAACATAATGGGGAGTGTTTGAATGGAATTGGGATGTGATTTAAATTTGGAAAGGTGGGTAATAAATCCAATGAATTTTTAAAGGGTATGAATAACCCAACTAATTCAATAGGGGAATAGAAGACACTAACTAATTCACCACCCATGCTCTAATGATTAAAATGTAAAAAATATGGGTATTATGTTAACCAATACATGAATCTGAAGATATTTTATGATTGGTGTAAACAACCTATAAAGCCTAAATAAAAAGGGAGATCTTGTACGATCAAAACTATCGTAGTGGGTTACCAGAATGACATGGTGAAAGGAATAGTTATCATCCACACTAGAATAGATAATTTCTTATTTGATTCTAGACACACCCACTGTTTTATTTCTAAATAATTTTCAAAGGGTTTCACCATATCACCTCAATGATAAGATGTTGAGTGAGTTGTAAAGAATCGTAATGGCATAACGGTCGCATCGCAAGCTTATAGTTCCTCTCTGATTTATGTTTGTGAGAATATGCTCCTTTCAAATATTTTTATTACATCTTTAGTAAAATTTTATGTGATTATTTGAATGGACTGAATTATTATATGTTGATCCCATATCAAATTTCAAGGAATATAAGTCACATTTCAAATTCAGAATGAACCTATTATCATTTACCAATGTGAGGATGAATAATATCTTCCAATGGAAATTGATTCCATCTTGTGGGTATTAATCCATATATATGAAGTTTATCTCTCTCATACCGTTAGGTAGAAACTAAAAATTGAGGGCACATCTATAATATGAGGCTTGATGTATTTCCATAATAATTTCTAGATCTTCCACCAAATAATAAAGTTGAGTTTTCAATAGAACTAATACCTAGTGCTATACCTATTTAAAAACTCCTTATATAATGGCCCTAATTTAGTCACAGTAATTAGAGAAGAAAAAACCAGAGAATATTGACAAGGGATTAATTTTGAAAAGTGTGTTACATTTGGGTGCACCCATTCTGTTTATTAGGAAGAAATGTGGATCAATTCAACTCTAAATTTATTATTGAGAACTTAACAAGATTAGTGTCAATAATAAATATCATTTTCATCACATTGAATAATTATTTGATCAACTACGCAGATCTAAATAATTTTACAAGATTGAAATTCATTCTAGATTTCCTCAATAGAGGTTTGAGAAAGAGGATAAACCAAAAACAACATTCCGTATATGGTATGGACACTATGCATTTATAGTGATTCCTTTTGGTCATATAAGTTCCCCCATTGTCTTCATGGATTTAATGATTAGAATATTTAGAGATTACATTAATCAATTTTTGGTAGTATTTGTATATGATATTATTTTATATTCAATGTCTGGGGAAGATAATAAAGATCACTTAAGGATTATGCAGAAGACCCTGATGAAGGATAAAATTTATGAAAAATTTACCATTGTTGAATTTTGGGTGTGGAATGTTTCATTATTGGGTCATATAATGTCAATTGAAGGTATATTCAAAGATCATTCAATGAAATAAGCTACTGAGAAATGTTTTAGATAAAAACTAAAACTGAAATCCCTAATTTTCTTGATTTTTATGGATATTATTGGAACTTTGAGGAGAAGTTTTCTATGAAATCGAATCCAAACACCAAGTTAACTCCGGACAGAGCCAAGTTCCTTTAGACTGATCAATGTAAGGAATGTTTTAACAGACTGAAGGGAAGGATAGTTAGTGAACCTATGATTACACTACCCTATAGTAGAGAATTATTTGTAATTTATAGTGAAATTTCAAAGAAGGGATTGAGATTAATACTCATGAAAATTGATATGGTTATAGTTTATACCACATGACGATTAAAGGTTTTGGAGAAAAATTACCTAACTTGTGATTTTGAGTTAACTATTGTAATTATTTCATTAAAGATATGGAGGAATTATCTCAATAGAGAAAGGTGTGACATAAATACTAATCACAAAATTTTAAATTACATTTTCACTCAAAAAGAGTTGAATATGACCCAATGAATATTTTTGGAACTGATTAAATATTATGAATTCTCACTACATTACCACACTAGTAAAGTAAAAAATGTTGCAAATACTATAAGGGAAAAGGATCATATTGGATTATCTATATGGAGGATAAAAAATCCAATATTTTTAAAATTGAAAAGGATGGATCTTTAAATCGTAAAAGAATGAGAAAATTCTTATCGTTCCCAAATGAATGTTCAACCATTTATACAATTGATCATTAAATAGGTGTAAAAGGAATATGTGGAGTAGAGAAGGAAGGTGATACATGTTTTTGAGTTCAACCATGTTTTTGATGGAATAATAAGGTTTAAGAATCATGTTTGTGTCCCACCCATACCAAATTTAAATAAGGAACTACTGGATGAGGCTCATAGTTCATCCTTCTCTAGTCATCCTGGAAGTAAAAAGATGTATAGAGAACTAAAATAATATTTATAGTGGGATGGAATGAAAATAGATATTGTTGAGTACATTTATCTATTCTTGGTATGTTAACAAGTTAGGGATGTGAGGTCTAATTCTAATGTGATGTTACAGCTATTACCCATACCAAAATGAAAATGGGAAAACATTATCATGGACTCCATTATGAGACTCCACAAAACATCTAAGGGGAATAATTGCATATGGGTTGTAGTTGACCATGTTACAAATTTAGCACACTTAATTTCCATTTGAGATATTTCTCTCTTGAACATTTTACTCGGTTATACATTAAGTGGTAAGATTTCATGGTGTTCCACTATCAATTATATCTGACTAAGATCCTAAGTTTACCTAAAATATTGGAGAATTATTCAGTAGGATTTGGATACATCATTGAGTTTAAATAGTACTTACATTCCCTAGATAGATGGTCCATTTAATAGTACCATTAAAACTCTACATGACATGTTCAGAGATTTCTTTATGGATTTGAAAGGTGTTTGGGATCAACATCTTCCTTTGGTGGAATTTTCATACAATAATAGCTTTCAATAAAATTTTTAGATGAATAATTAGGAAGACCTATATTGTAGAAAGTGCATAACTCTAACATGATGGAAAGTAGTTGGAGAACTAAAACCATTGATACATGATCTTGGTGAGAAAATGACATAAAATGTTAGAGAAATTTTACATCACATACAAGTAGCTCAGAGTTGATAAAAGATTTATGCTGACAATCATCAGTTAGATCTAGAGTTTAAATTTGGAGAGAATATTTTTCAATGAATTTCCACAGGGAATAATTTCATGAGATTAGGTAATAAGGGAAGTATAATCACTAGTTTTACCTTTCCTTTTAAAATTCATGATTATATCGGGATGGTATCTTATAGTTTGATGCTTACACCGATTCTATCTCATTTTCATGATGTGTTCTATATATATCTCTCGAGAGAGTACATACCTAATATTTCACCTAAAATAAATTAATAGGTCATACCACTAGATCATGATCTCTCCTATGATGAAAAACTAGTAGAAATATTTGATCATAGAGATAATTTACTAAGGAATGAGACTACTCACTTAGTTAATGTCACCGGGAGAAACCATCAATTTGAATAAGCTATATGAGAACCTAAGGATCTGATGAGGTTGAAGTATCCTCATATTTTTGTACTAGATTGTTGAATTTTAAGGGATAAATTCATTTTAACTAGTGTCTAATGTTACACCCTGAGATGTTTATATAATATTTCTCTTTAAATAAGTTTATTTCTCTGATGGCTTGCATTATAATAAAAGATGAGTTTATACGAGCCACATAAAATTATTAAAATATTATCACTTAGACATTGGATTTCATGATATGAATTATAATAACTAAAATATGAAAAATATATGGAATTCATGGTTATAAAAATGAATTCATTATTTATCAAACGATTAAAATTAAAAATATATATATATATATATATTTGAAAATAAATGTGATGTTACTTTTCAGAAAAGTTATTTTTATGCACGCAACATATTTTATATAAATAAATTAAATTAATTCAAATTATTGAATTGTTTTGATGAAATTTGTATATTATTTAATTTAAAAAATAATTTAAACATTAAAAAGATATTTTTATTTATATAGGATAATAATAAATCCAATTTTATGCTGAAAAATGTATTTTACTTCTAAAAAAACGTGTTTATCTCATATTTCACACATACTTTAAAATGAATTTAGAAAATTTATAGGTATTGAATTATATTAAATGAATAAATTATTTATAATATGGAGGTTCAAATTTTGTAAATATCCCCCCCTTTTTTTGGAAAATATAAATTGTAATAATGGTAAAATTTATCACCATGGTAAAGAGTAAATCAGGTTAATTTAGATTAAAAATTGTGATAAGGTCATAATTTTCTATAATAATTATTATTTTAGGAAATTTATTTTACTATTATCACCTTATTCAATAAATTTATTAGATTAATGGAAACTCATCTATTAAAATGACTTATATATTATTTAAATTAATGAAATTTACAAAATGTGACTCTCTTTGTTTTTAACATCTCTTATGTTTTGACATTAGGAAAAACGTAAGTTATGAATGAAAATAATTTTTTATTTTTATATTAAGAAAATTATTTTCATGATATAAAATTATTTTTAATTTTAGTAATTATATAATGTCCCTAATTTCTTATGAAACAACAATGTGGTATTCCTCTAATTAATAAAAAATATAATAATTTTTTTTAAATAACAAAATAAGTATAATTATAGTGAGATAATGTGTTTATTGTATTTAATAAGTCAATATAATATATTCTGGTTGTTTTAGAATATTATATTTTAATTAAAACTTTGTCTTTATGTGTTTTAAGTTGAAGTATGTTAAAAGTGTCTAAATTGAAAATAATGATATTTTATGAGAATCATTTATTATTAAATAACATAAAAAACATAAAAAATACTAAAATAGAAAAAATAGGATAATAAATGGTCTAACATATCTTCCCTTGTCCATTTATAGTTCTTTTTTAACCACTTGGTGTGAGATTTACTTAATTATATTTTAATTTTTTAAGAAATTCAAAGAGTACCCCTCTCCTCTCTAATGAAAGGGAACATATCCTTACATTTATTAACATCACATTGAACCTTCTAGATGAAACATCCTATAAAAAATACCCTTCTAAATTTCTCTATCTATATTCGAGAGGGTTTTTTCTTCTCAAAATACCAACTCTATGGCCCATAATAGGAGATCTAATGGAGTTCTTTCCAAGAAGAGGTAATCGCCTTAACCGATCAATTTCTTTTATAATATTATTTACCACATATAATTATATGATATTTAACATAAAATAATAAATTCTCTACCCTCAATACACTGAAATTTTATTATGACTATTAAAATGTCATTATAGACCCTCTTTCTCATCAAATAAGAAGTGAATATATTACTTGGGTGTACGTACGACATACCGTCTCCATATAGTGATGCAATTTATTTTTCATCACCATATTTTATGGATGGGTATTATGGTGGTTTTAATTTTTATATATTAATTTTATGACATAATTATACTTCCAAAATTATAAAATCTTATCTACATTCTAACCATCCAATTCTTTTTTAAACGATAACGTAGTTCGTGCGTACTTGTCGACTACCACCTCCATGAAGAGATATGATTTTTTTCATTTATACTTAACATGGAAGGTAATGATGATGAATTCGATGAATATATACGATATATATGACATAATAATTATTTTTCAGTGTTAATTATCATTTAACTTTCTTTTATTCCATCAGTCGAAAAAATGGAAACAACGTTCATGGGTGTGTACGACCTACCGTCTCCATGAATGATGTAATTCATTTTTTCTATCTCTAAAATTTATGGATGAATATATATATATATATATATATATAATGAATCTATATTATACTTATATGATTATTAAAATTATTAATTTTATGGAACCAAGATGAATTTATATGGAGAAAAACAACTGAACTGAAATACTCATCATAAACGAAACAGTTAACACCTAAAAATAAAAAATTTAATATGTAATTATTAATGAAAGGGATATTTAAATGATATAAAGGGAAAATATTTGATGTTATAAGTTTGAAAATTAATTTTTTATATATTTATAGTAAATTTAACTTTATTATCAATTATGTTAGAGTGATTTTGAAACAAGGAGAACTTGAGGTAAGAGTTATATTACACAGTCTCATCAATATTTGGGATTGTTTACGTTTAAGTCTCCATGGGGGGAATTATTTTATCTTTTACTTCTATATGAATGTTTTTAAAACAAAATTCAATAATTTTTATACTACTCCCAAATTATTTTTTAAATACATTTTAACCATGTTTTACTTTTTACCAAATGTTTTAAAATGAATCTTTTTTATCGTTTTCTGAACAAGGTATTGTTTACATTTGTGAAAGGAATGTTTTTTTAACTTATATGGTATAAAATAAGTTTCCAAATATAATTCCTTATCCTTTATTTAAATATCCCTTTATAAGTTTTTAAATTATATTTTTAAGTAATTTTTTTAATTTATATGTGCAATGCCTTAAAAACGTGATTTCAAAATGGAAAGGATTTTTTCCTCTAGAATTATTCCCGGTAAACATTCAAAATCATTTTACCTATAATATAAAATCATTTTATGTCACATAATATTTACTGGGGATATGATCCAATGATAACATCCTTATTATTTATCTTGATGTTTTATGTTTATGATGAAAATATGAAATGTTTATGAAACCCATTTCTTTTCATGGGTTCTGATATGATGAATGATTTATGATCTTTTGGAACATGTATGTTTATTTTCAATATTTAATGGGTGGGGCCTATATATACCTCCAATTCATTGAGTTCTGTGTTATATATCATTAGATATTAATTGGAAACAAGTTTATGTTCTTTATCCTTCATGGGAAATAAGGCAAGGAGTTTGATCTATTATGTGAAAAAAGTAAAAGTGCTTGATCATTTATCGGAAACAAGTTTATGTTCTTGATCCACTATGGGAAGCAAGTATTGATTCTTTATTTGATGGTCTTGGTATTTAACCATGACTTATGAATTAGTTTCTATAGTTATAATTATTCCACACACATTTATGACATGAAATTATGGTTCATGATTGAGTTATGATTAATTATCATTTTTCTGGTTCATGTATTTCTTAAATGATAATGTTTTATGCCATAAATGTTTATTATCTTTTTCATATTCGGTATAAAAATTTTATGTTATTTCCATGATCTAATTCCATTATTATTATCTTATGTTTTCATATCACCATTGATTAATATTTCCAATGTTAACCCTTACTAAGCATTTGATCTCACCTATTTCTTATGTTTATTTTCCCCATGCTAAAGAATGTTTTTTATATGGTATTATTATAAAGAGTTCTATGAGGGAAGATATTTATGGGTGATGTTGAAGATATTTACAAAATTAATAGGATTGTATATATAGTCTACAAAAGCTCTTAGACATTATAGTTCTTGCATAAATCATATTGTTAAGTATTGGATATTCATCTAATTAGATTTATAATTTATGTTGAAAATATCAAATCGCTATCTTCAACTAGAGATAAACTGTGTTACATGTGTAAGAGAGTGTTTGGAAGCTAGAATATTATTAATTATTCCCAATAATAGGGTTCTTATCTTTTTATATATCCGTTATTGATATGTTTAATTTAATGAAATTCATAGACCATTTTTAATGTATCAATTTATGTTTATTCACATTGGAATTATTCATTAAATTCTTTAAATGAATGAAATACATTTAATATATTTATAATGGATTCCATTTAATCCTTTCCTAATTAATTATTACTTATTAAAACACATGTGAAGATTTATAAACCAAAATTAAATTTGAATTTTTTAGTATACATCTAACACAATTTTCTCATTCAATTATATCTGGTTGTTATTTTCTTATGAATATTTAAAATCCTTAAAAATATACAACTAAATAATGGTAATTTAATAATTTTACAAAAAATAAATATGAGAATGTTCAAACACCATACCTAAAAAAATATTCAATGATCAAAACATAAAAAAAGAAGGAAATGATGTTCAACCCCCACTAAACACACAGAAACTTCACAAAAAAACTAATCTTGAAAATCAACATATATGGACCACAACACAAAATCATTAAATCTAAATAACCCCTACTTAAATAATCATTATAATAAGAAGAGAGAAGACAGGGAATAAGAAAAAAAAGATAATATGATCACCTTAATTAACCAATAATTTAACCTCTCATACCCAAGTCCAAGGACCCACCAAAGGATGACAAAGTTCTAATAAAGTTAAAAAGCAGAGAACATACGGTTAAAATAAGGATAAAGGAATTGAATACAATTCAATTACACACAAAAATTAATAAGAAAAACTAAAAAACAAAATATGAAGGTGAAACAGAGGTTTTCAGGTAATGATGATGGTCTACTATGAGAATTATGGAATGATGTCCCTAGTTATTGGGGGGTTAAAACTATTCAAATTTGATACAATAAGGAAGGTTACAATGAAAAAAAATATGAGACCATGATTCTTAAATTAATGAGAATCATTATATGATCTGTAACCTTATCTCTATAACTAAATTAACCACAAAAAAACCATGACGGAACACCAATCACCACAGTGTGATATTACTCATGTAAGATTAAACTAAATTTATGTAAGATTAAAAAAAAAGAAAAAATTCGACCCTCTATTTCATAATCCATGACACCATGTTGTAATAGAAAAACCCCTACCATCTAGAGGCATGCCAATATATCAGGGAATAACTATCATGACCCCCTTCCTACAAAGTGTACTCCTCATGGGCTAGAAATGTGATAAGGGAGATAGTGACCATGAGTCCTACCTCCAGTAGGTATCGGGTTGGTGAATAGCACTGAGGGTATAGTAAACACAAAAATGAGATGCATTACCCTCTAAGATAACACATGCAAAAGAGATAGATAATAAAGACATAAACCAAATCCATCTAAGACTTAATTATAATAGAAATCCCAACTACACATATATAATGTCATACAAGAACTACTAAAACTGAAAGGAAAAACTGAAAGTACCAAAAGAAAGTAAAAAAGTATCAACCATGAATCCCAAATAGCTCCTGTAATCCCAATCTAGTAGTAACCAACATGATCTTTGAACTTATCCAAATAACCTGAAAAATAGTTTATATATATTTAGGGTGAGTATAATAGTATACTCAATAGAATCCTCCCTTGAACCTCTCATGAAAAATTAAAGAAAGCATTCTAGAGCATAGTGTAGAACAAGTGAAACAAACTTGTCACCTAAATAGGTGTACTATGTTCCCGTACTCACAATAGATACTATCACCAAGTATCATATACATGAGTATATAATATAATAAATAATATAGGGGTACCCTGTTACAACTTTCGTACTGGTTTATTTCTTTTCCCCAACGTCGCATGTCCTAAGCATCTCTCTCTAAAAAGGCTTGCATGTAGACACCTGGGTGAAGCACCACAAAATTCACCTTGCGCAACATAACCACCACGTCTATTTAACCAAATTAAATAGGTAGTTTCCGTGAGCCACCAAATCTTGCATAACATGTATCATATATCATGTATTATACCTCAAGCCATTATATCCCATACATTGAGTAAGGATCCTCAAGCCATAACAGCCTATACACATTACAACTATAGTAGACCATAAGAAACTATATCCAATATATATGTTTTTGAATAACAAAAATTCATTACAGCCATCTAAACACATATAAGGGGGAAAACTAACTGATGTGCCTACTAGCACATGTAACTATTAAGAGAAGGGAGTGGGCCAAAGGGGGTAGTTGGCCATCCATCCACCAACTAAGATGTTGGAGAAAAAAACATCCAGGGCTCAAAATCCCTGGGGTGTCATTAGCCATAAATGACATGGTGGGGTATCGTATAGAAACACAAAAAATACATGATATTATACAGGTCACAACCACACTGAGGAAAAAACCTAGTCTTAGACACAACTTCATCTAATGTCTCTCGAACACCCGACTACCACTACTATGTCTTGATATCCTATAAGCACACAACCATTTATAAGGATTTATTAAATCATATTTTCCCATCTAATAAGTTTCACATTACATTGATTAATTATTTAACCATTAATTAACCATTTTCAATTTCACATTACATTTCATTAGCAATACAACAAAGTTCCATGCCCTCCAGGAATAACCAACCAAGTCCATAGTTTCATTAAATTGTAACCTCAACATTGCATCCCAGATATCTCCAAAACATTGGGTTAACATCATTTATTCAATCATTTATTAATAGAATTATTACATTCCCATATTTCTAGGCATTCTAGAAAAGCATTCTAAGATACCAAACACAAGGGGATTATCACAATGAGTAGGTGAACTACCGTTCAATTCTTTTCCACCTATAGCAAGAGGGTAGACCCATCCATCCTCAAGAAGAATAACACCAAAAGAAAATGTCATACCCCATGTGTCTTTGCCTATTTTTTAATGAGATTATGTAAAACCAGTTGCCTCAAGAAGTGGGGAAAGTAAATCAGATAAAAAATAATAGGTTTAATTAGAAACAACTTTTATATCAAAGCTAAGCTTAACTACAACTTTTCCTTCTTCCTAGGTGTTCTCCCTAACACCCACATTTATAAACTTATGCATATTGATACTCTAGGCATCAATGTTTTCCACCACCAATGGGCGTACCTTCCCCTAAATACCACAAAATCCCTCGAGGCTCAACCATACCAGGCTCACACCATAATACAAGCAGCATGAAAAAATCCACAACAACTGGGATCTTGGCCCTAAACAAGGCATTCTTCCTTTACATTTAATGATCCCTCGTAGCTACAAAACATAAGGCTCTTGGACTTTACATGAAAGAGGGTAACTCAGTACCCTACAAGGAAATGTCTTTTTTCCAACAACTAGTTCTTTAATTTATATTGAATTAATCGATTCATTATTAGTAGGTTATATCATTGGGGAACCTAAATAGAAAGCTATCATAGCTATCACAATTAATTAAAAAAATTAATTTGACATGCCTTTGTTTATTTCATCAACAAGCATCAACATGATTTAGGTTTATCAATTAAACATGTTTATTACATCTATTTGATTAACATCTAATTAAAATAACAACCAGGTTCATTAACATGCCACTTTATCTTTATCCAATTAATTTAAAATTAATACCAAATTTATGTTACTTACCAATTTCCATCAATAACAACATGAAAAAAATCACAGCATATATATCACACTCTCTAGAAAATCAAGAGGCAATAACATCGCTAATCAATTCATATCAATTCCTTAATCTGGTTAAAATATTTATTATGTCAATTCCATTGTGATTAAGTGGTATAAATCATACTAAATCTACTACTACATATAAAAATAATAAATAATCCATGAATCCCCTACCTCAAAATATTTCTAATGTTCTTTGCATGAGAACGGTCCACACAAAAGATCTTGATTACTTTCCCTACAACAACTGCATCCACCCGAGGATGTCGCGACACAACCAAATCAACCATATACTAACAAAATCTCCATTAGAGACATAGAGATCAAGTTACATCACATGGAAAGTAGAAACAAGAGAATAAGGATCGAAGAAAACACAATAACAGTGGTAGATCATACCTTATATTGATGATAGATCAACACTTACTGATGACACAAAAATAGGGGGTGTGCATGAAGTAGGGAAAAAATTCAAGGGGAAACGATCCAAGGATTACGGTTTGATCACACCACTCCTATGGGAAGAAAGTATCAGTAGGCCTTACTCCAAGAGAAAAAATAAGTAATGAAAGAAGGGAAGGTTCCCAACATTGATGGATTAGGTCTGAGATTAAAGGGATTTGAAATAGCTTAGAATTTCAATTAAAGAGGATCACATTTTTACCTATGGTTTGACCAAGTAAATGCATGCTGACCCTTAGGAAAACTAATATTGGTGTTATGGAAATCGAATTGGACTTGAATACCATAAAATGAGGCTTTTAACGTGTTTTACGTCAAAGAAAACATCAAACGGGTGAAATTGTAGGAAGCTCAAAACATTGTTCACCTGTTGATTTGGAAACACTTTTGTACCTACCAACACTGATATATCAGATGACTCATAAACACCGATAGATGAATATGACTCATCGACACTGACAGATGAAGATAACTCACTGACACCGACAGATGAAGATGAGTCATCAATGCTGACAGATGAAGATGACTCACCGACACTGGTAGATGAAGATGACTCACCAACACTGAAAGATGAAGATGACTCACCGACACCAACATATGAATATGACTCACCTAGACCAATAGATGAAGTTGAATTTCCCATAGCGATAGTTGAATATGACTCACCGATAACACTGTTTACAAAACTATAAAACTATTCACAGAATTGGAAATTTGGAAAAGTGTTGGAAATAAGTCACCTCGACCCCCAAAACTACTAAAACACCAGATTTTAGTAAATTAATGGATAGGAGAGGTCTAGGAAATTACATCAGATACCTCTCAAAAAATTATTGTCCTCGAGAATCCAAAACCAACCCAGAAATGAAACAAAAAAATGGTCTGATCAACCACCCTTCAAGATACCTCTCAAGGGTCACGCCACCATTGGAGCTCAACCATTTCCTCAAAGGAACGATGTGAAACCACATGAAAAACATAACAATCTCCTGAAAACTCTCATGGGGTTGATACCTCTCAAAAAGAGAGAAATACACAATAAGAAACAAGAGAAATCCATCTCATAAATAATAATGGTCTACAACCACATGGCAATCATCGTTATAAGAAAAGAGATAAACATAAAAAAGATTAGGGTACTGGGTATGTATATACGACTCATGTTCCCAAGTACTCTCCTCCACACCATTATGATGACACATGACATGAACAAAGGGAATAACATTCCCACATAACATCTTCTCCTTGGGGTCCTAGATCTCTAGAGGCTGCTCCTCGAAGGTCGCATCATCATCAACATCGATCTCACCCCAATCATTGAGGTGACAGTTGTTATGAAGATAATTACGAAGCTATGACATGTGAAAATCATCATGTGTCCTGCTCATATATGTGATAAGTTTTACCCAATATGCAATGGCTCCAACACAAGACAACACCTTCAGAGGCTCAACAAAGTTGGGAGAAGGCTTACTCCCATGACCAACCATTGTTTCCTATGAAGGGGATTCACCTTCAAAGGCATATGATCCCCAATTTCAAACTCCAAAGGTCTCCTCCTATGGATGACATATGATTTTTTGATGATCATGTGCTTCCTTCATCCTCTCATAAATCTCTTAAACCATCTCTTCTGTGTTCTATACCAGTTTCAGTCTGAGAATTTCTGACTCTCTAACCATAGTCGAACATAACATAGAATGTAAAGGTCGGCCATACAAGTCTTAAAACGGTAACATACTTATGATGTAGTGGATACTATTTTTGTAGGAGAAATCTACCAATAGTACGTGCCTAATCCATGAACCTAAAAAATCCATGACATAAGAGCCCAACATTTCTGCAAGAGTCTGGATGGTCCGCTCTGTCTGACTATCCGTCTACAGATGAAAAGAAGTGCTAAGTAATACCTTAGAACCGAAATCATGCTAGAGACCTCCCCACACCCTATAGTTGATATGAGGATATCAATTTTAAATTACCCTTCTCAGGACTCCGTGGAGTTTCAACACCTCCTCCAGATACTACCTTGACAAAACCTCCACTGAGATTGACCCCTTGATTTCTATAAAGTGGGATGATTTTTCCAAATGATACAAAACTTCCAATATATCATCATATCCTCCATGAGATCGAGTTTAAATGGTAAAACATTCCATAACTATTTCCTACAACTTCTACTATGGAACATCTAACGGTTGGGGCAACCCACCAATAATATAGTTCTCGACCTTCACCTTATGGTAGTCCAAACATCGAGAGAAAAACTCCAAAACAGTACACTTCAACCCTAGCCACCAAAATTGACTTCTCAAAGCTTGGTACATCTTTCTTTTGCTAGTTTGTACCACTAAGGGAGAACTATGTAACTCCATAAGAACTGTCTCACACATCTCCAAAGGAAGGAAAATCCATCCTTGAAACAACACCTGGTATTGTTCATCCCTAGACCAGCCATCTAAGGCCTCACCACAAACAACCTGGCCTCCCTAGACCTCCACCTATAGATCCCCCAACTAGGAATATTCTACCTATTTCACTAGATATGACTGCATATTTATCTAAAAGAGATAACCACTTCCCCTAACTTCTCCCATATCCAAATGTAATGCTGAAATCTCTTACATTACCCTCTAGGAATCACCTGATACACACACTGCATCACTACACGACTTCCTGCTCAGTGCATCGGAAAAAAATCTCCCTTACCATGTGTTAATGATATTTTAGAGTCATAATATTGTAATAACTCTATCCACAGATGTTGTCACATGTTCAAGTCATGCTGGGACAAAACATACCATAGGATTTTATGATCGGTGAAGACCACAAGGTAATCTTCGATGAGGTAATGTCTCCAAAACTTCAAGACAAACACCACTACTTCCAACTCAATATCGTGGGTGACATGGTTATTATAATGAGGATGTAACTACTGATATCCATAAGAAACAACTGATCTATGATGCTTCAGAACACATCCTAACCCTAGAAGTGAAACATCATAGAAAACATGAAATTGAACCCATTCTACTAGAAGGAAAAGAACTGGATCACTAAACAACTTATCCTCGAGATACCTAAAAGATACCCGACACTAATCAGTCCCTAATATTTCCTAATCCTTTCTAGTTAACACTATTAGAGGAGTCGTAACTAAAGATAAATTGGCTACAAACCTCCTGTAATAGCCTGTATGACCAAAGAAAATTTACACCTCCACCACTCTCGTAGGGGATTCTCAAGACACAAAAAATTATATATTTGATGGATCCAAAGTTACTCTATAATGGGATACAAAATTCCCCATAAAACGGACTTCTCGAGCCCAAAACTTAGACTTCAACAACTTCCCAAAAAGATGTTATTGACTAAGAACACCCAAAATGACATGAAGATGTTCTGCATGCTCATCCTTAGATATGGAGTACACAATGATGTCATCTATGAAAATCCCCATGAACTTATCTAGGAACTCATGGAACAAAACATTAATCAACCCCATGAACACAGTTGAAGCAGTATTCACACCGAACAAAATCATAACGAACCCATAATGCCCATGACAACAACAAAAATTAGTATTCAGGATATATTAATACTTCATGCACATCTAATCATATCCCGATAACAGGCCAATCATTGAGAACCAAATTGAACCCATCAGTTGATCAGATAAATCATCATTCTATGGAAGAGGATAGCGATTCTCCACTATTACTTTGTTCAAGAAATTAAAATCGATACAAAACTACAAACTGCAATTATCCCTCTTCACAAAAAAAACTGGTGCACCCCAAGGTGACACACTTAGATGAAAAAACCCACAATTTAATAGACCATCAATTTTATACATAACTATAACAACTCGAAAGGTTCCATCCTATATAGAGACATTGAGATAGTAGGCAAGCCTGGCTATATTTCGACCCCGAACTCGATCTCCGGTCGAGGGGGTAATGCTACAACCTATCCTAGAATGACATCAGGGTACTCTTAAACACCCCTAGGAAACGTCAACCACTGAACTATCGATGAACTCAATATCATTTCATCCATCAAGGATGAAAAAGAAGGAACATGACTTTGAACCATACGAGGGTCTTGCTCAACAACAAACACCACTGGCTCTCCATGAACATCGAAGAACACTACCTATATCCTAAATCAATCCACAATATCCTACACCAAATAAAACTAATCCATGATGAGGATATAATAATATTTACATATCTGTAAACAGAGGAAGTCTCCCAAAGTGTGGTGCTTCCCCATCACTGGTTCACAATCTCTACATACTTTATACAAGTCAGATCAACTTCCAACTAGCGTAGTCAATACCAAGAGAACTGGGAACCTCTCTACCCAAGTCCCAAAGCATGGAAAAGTTTTGGTGATGTGATGGAATTCATCTCTATAGAATCCAAACATGGAATAAAACCAAGTATAAAACAAGAAAAGTCTACCTCAAACAACATTTGGATTTCATGGAACTGGTAATGCTAAAGCATGAAGCTGACCACGAACTCCTCCATGAAATCTCTGGCCTTGATGATGGCCACCACCATCACTTTTATCTACCCTTTGAGGATGAGGAACATCCTTGGGTTTTCCTCTTTCTTCGACATCTACTCTCTGCAGATCCAAAGTTTGTGAAACCTGATGCTGCTGTCATGGCAGGAACTACCTCAATGGAGGAACCAGAAGTGTAACACCTCACACAGGTTGATAGATCAGAAATGTTGTTCACTCTCATTTATAATGACATATACCTCCACAATAAAAACACGAGTTGGATCCCTTGGCATAATTCTAAGAGATTCTTCCCCTGGAGAAACAAGATACTAAGGGCTAGGACCTATCCCCAACCAAAAAGAAACTCTTATGCCATGAAAATTTGGAACCCTAGACCACTGATCTACTTCAAGGGTAATAATGATAAGTCCCATATCATGGTGATTTTGTTCTGACTAATATCCTCTTGATGACCTCTTCCCTTCCCATCACCTTGAGATATGTCTTTATCACAAATAGGGTGACCTGGAACTGGATCTCTAGACACAAAGCCTCCTCGAAATGCCTTTCCCTAGAATCCTCATCTGGCCATAGGCCCAAATAATATCATAGAAGGTTCCGGAAATGGATCCCAAACTCTCACACACTGAATCTCCCCTATCAAAGGGTAATTAGCTCATGGTGACTGGTCACCTTCATGGTCGAAGAAAGAAAATCAACTTTGAACCAATCTCATAACTCCTCCCATGAGATTGTAGACTCCTCGTGATCCCTAAGGAATAAGAACCACTACTTCCTTGCTACTCCACACAACATCGTCACAACCAACGTCACCCAGTGCTCCTTCTGAACACATATTGAGATGAAAGATATCTCAACCTTCTCCAACCAGTCTTCTATGACTGTATATGAAATGGAGATCTCATACTTCTAGAGACCCTTTCACTGAAACTCTTGGGTTGATATCCTCAACGTGTTTTTTCTTCAACCTCTACTCAGTGGGGATCGGCTAGCATAGCCTGCTAAACAACTTCTTCACAAACCTGACGGGGACGTCAACCAAGAGCCATACGTGAATAATAAAAAACTGTTAGAGATCCTAAACCTGGAATATAGAAGAATAAAAAATAATTTATTATTTGTTTTCTTTTATTCATTTTAGGTTAACGTACCCCAAGGTCTACCCATTCAAACACAGGTCTAAAGAAGAATGAAGCATGATCCTTTTATATGTCTCTACCCTGCAACAAGTATCACATCGTCTAGTATCTATTGTATACATAAAGGTCCATGCATCAGATCATATGGGGGCCCTAAATTCCTGTGTCATAGTTAGTCTCCAGTGTTCACAGTGCTTTCTAAACATAGTTGACACCGTTTCCCTACCAACCCATGAAACATCACAGGTGCCTAACTCCAAACTCCATCCTTTCCCTCAAACAGACCTCTGATACTACTCTATCATGACCCCTTCTACACAAAGTGTACGTCTCCTAGTCCAACAATGTGAAAAGGGAGATAGTTACCCCTGAGTCTTGCCTCCAGGAGGCCACGTGTTGGAGACTGGAACCGACGGTTTAAAAAACACAAAAATGGGAGGCATTACCCACTAAGAGAACACATGCTAAAGAGAGAGATAAGAAAAACACAAACCATCTCCAAATCAGACTGGAATATAAAATAAATCCCAATTAAACATATTTAATTTCATGAATGAACTACAAAAAATAAAATGAAAGACTGAAAGCACAAAAAGAAAGTAAAATAGTAGAAACTATGAAGCCTGAACATCTCCTACAACCCCATGCTTATAGGAACAATCCTAATCTCCAACCTGCTCCAAGTGGCCTAAAAAATAGTTTATATATATGTAGGGTGATTATAACAGTATATTCAGTAGGATCCTCCATGGATCTTCTTATTCAAAAGTAAATAAAGTGTTCTAAAGCCTAGTTTACAACAAGAGAAACTAAATCATCACCTAAATGGGTATAATATGTTCCCATCCTCACTATGGATACTCTCACCAAGTATTTAATAAAAGAGTATATAATATAATAATGAATATATAGGGGACTCAATTACCACTTCCCAATTGGTTTTCTTCTTTTCCCCAATGTTGCACGTCCTAAGCATCTCTCTCTTAAAAGGCTTACCCACAAAAACCTAGGGGAAGCACCACAACATGTATGTAGTGCAACAAAACCACCACGTCAACATAACCAATGTAACTAGGTTGTTTCTAAGAGCCACCATAGATCACATAACATGTATCATACATTAGGTATTACACCTCAAGACATTACAACCCATAAACTGAGTAAGGATCTTCAATTCACCACATCCAATACATGTTACACCTATAGTAGTTACTAAGAAACTATATCCAGAATATATGTGTGTGAATAAATACAGTCCATTACATCCCTATACACAAAAATAATGGGGAAAAATAATTGATGTGCCTACCAACACAAGTAACTACCAAGAGAAGGGAACACAGCTAAAGGGGGTAGTCATACATCCATACTCCCATCAGGATGTTGGGGAAAACACCCACAGGGCTCAGAATCCCTATGGTATCAGTATCCCTAACCAATAGGGTGGGGTAGCGTATAGAAACACAAAAATTAGATGATATAACATATCTCACAACCACACTAAGGAAAAAATATAGTCTTAAACATAGCTATATCTAACATCTCTCAGACTCCCGACTTCCACTACTAAGACTAGATATCCTATAAGAACACATCCATTTAAAGAGATTTATTAAATCATCTTGTCCTTTTTAACCAGTTTCACTTTATATTGATTACATTTTTTACCATTAATTAACCAATATCAATTTCACATTACATTTCATTAACATCACAACAAATTTACTTTCTCTCCATGCATAACCAACCAAGTCCATAGTTTTTTTAAATTGTAACCTCAACATTGCATCCCAGAAATCTCTTACCCCATGGGTTTACATAATTTATTCAATCACTTATTAATAGCATTATTACATTCCCATTTTCCCAAGAATTCTAGAAAAACATTCAAAGCAACCAAAAACAAGGGGCTTAACACGGTGAGTAGCTTTACTACCCGTCAAGTCATTTCCACCTATAGCCATAGTGTAGACCCATGGATCCTTAAGAAGCTAAAAACTAAAAACAAGTAGCATAATCCATGTGTCTTTGCCTCTTTTAGAGGGATACTAATCGGAACTAGCTACCTCAAGCAGTGGGGAAAGTAAATCTGATAACAAACAGTGGGTTTAATAAAAAAACATTGATATCAATGGTAAGATCATGTTCTACCAATTCCATCATCCCTGGTGTACTCCCTGACAACCACATGCACAAATCGATGTATCTCTACCCTATAGGCATCAACTGCTAGCACCACCACTAGGGATCACTTCCCCCACATACCACAAAGCCCTCCAGGCTCGGCCATACCAGGATCCCACCACAACACAAGAAGTAGGAAACAAACAACAAAAACTGGGATCTTGTCCCTAAACAAGTAATTCTTCTTTAAAACTCAAAAATACCTCATGGATCCAAAACACAAGGTTCTTGGCCTTTACATGTAAGAGGGTAACTCAGAACCCTACCAGGAATTGTCTTTTATCAAACAACTTGTTCTTTAATCCATATTGAATTAACCATTTCATTATTATTACGGTCTAGCGATGGGATACCGAAAAAACAAGATATCATAGCTATCATAATTTATTAAACAAAAAATATTACATTCATTTATTTCATTCATCAACAAGAATCAACTTTTTTCAGGTTTATCAATTAATCATGTTTACTGCATTAATTTTATTAACATAAAATTGAAATAACAACAAGGTTCATTAAAATTCTTCTTTCTCCTTGGACAATTAATTTACAATTAATCCCAAATTTATATTCTTTACCAATATCCATCAATAATGACATATTATAAAAGAAATGCATAGATATCACACTATCTTGCAAATCAAGAGGCAATAAAATCACTATGCAATTGATAACAATTCTTTAATTTAGTTAAAATATTTATTATGTCAATTAAATTGTGATCTAGTGGGATAAATAATGTTGACTCTACTACTACACTTAAAAAGAATAGGGAATCCAAAACCCCCCACCTCATAATCTTTTTATCATTATTTGCATGAGAATGGTCCAACACAATAGATCTTGATCACTTTTCCCACAACAACTGTATCCAACTGAGGATGCCACGACCCCACCACATCAACAAACAGCCACAAAATCTCCATTAGAAACATGTAGATCAAATTCCATCACATAGAAAGGAGAAATTAGGGAATAAGGATGAGAGAAAACACAAGAAAAAAAGTAGATAATACCTTATATCGATGACAGATCAACACTTGCTACTTGCACCAAAATAGGGGGTGCACATGCAGCAATAAGAAACATCAAGGGAAATTATCCATGGATTATAGTTCGATCACATCACTCCTATGGGAAGAGATTATTGGGGGTCCTCACACCGAGATAAAGGATATGGAATGAAAGAAGGTAAGGTGCCTGACTGTGAAGGATTAGATACGAGATTAACATGATTTTAAATGGATTAGAATTTCCATTAATATAGATCACATTAAATCACATGGTTTGACCAATTAAAGGAATTCCAACCCTCAATAAAATTAAGATAGAAGTTATGGGATTTTAATTGGCCATAAATACCTTAAAATGAGGCTTATAATGCATTTTATGTCAAAGAAAACGTCCAACAGGCGAAATTGTAGGAAGATGGAAACATAGTTCACCGATTGATCTAGAAACACTGTATAACCTACCAACATCGATAGATTAGATGACTCACCGACATCGAAAGATGAAGAGGAATAATTGACCCCAATAGATGAAGATTACTCTCTTAAATTGATAGGTGAAGATGACTCAACGATATGGATAGATGAAGATGACTCACCAACACCAACAGATGAAGATGACTCACTGACACCAATAGATGAAGATGACTCACCGACACCAATAGATAAATATGACCCACCAACACCGACAGATGAAGATGACTCACCTACACCAAGAGATGAAGATAGCTCATTGACACCGATAGATGAAGATGACTCACCAACACTGAGAGATGAAGATGAATCACTGACACCGATAAATGAAGATGACTAACCGACACCAATAGTTGAAGATAACTCACCGACATCACTATTCAAAAAATTGGAAACACTATTCGTAGAATTGGAAATTTTGAAAAGTGTTGGGAATAAGTCACCTTGACCTCCAAGAACACATCAAACACTAGATTTCAGTAATGGAATAGACTGGAGAGGTATAGGCCATTACCCTAACCATCAGGGTTCAATGTGAATCCTTACACAACAATACACAAATTTATGATGAAACCAATCCATACCACTTCTCTTGATCTCCCAACAAACCAAAACATGGAAAACCACCACTAATTACATTGTTATCTAAATTAGCATATGAAATTTCATAAAAAAAATTCACCTTTATTCCATCAAAATCATCTAAAATTAAATTCAAAACCTTAATCCCTCAAATCCACAATGTAGATGATTGGTAGAAATTTAGGCCGTTATATTAGCTACCTCTAAAATTATTCTTTTCCTTGAGAATCTAATAGAAATCTGAAAGTAAAAGGAAAAATCATGAATGTAGAACATATTGATAGATACCTCTCAAATATGGATCTCTCCATCACCAAATCAAAACCATAATGCATAAGATAAAACAACCCCATGGAAAACAATATTAATCAAAACATCTAAAATTCATAAAAAAAACAATACTAAAAACAAATCTGTATTTAAAGAACACATTTACAACTCACATTTCCATATATACTCTTCTATGCCACCACACCTTATCATGATATAAACTAAAGGAATGAAATTTCGATGCAGAATATTCTCCTAGAGACCCTAAAGTTTAATAGTCCACCCCAAAAATTTCGCTAGATACTTAATATCTAGATCTCTTTAATCATTAACTCAGGAGTCATTGTGAATACATCATGAACACAATCCATACACGGGGGAAGATCTCATCAATATTCCATCCCATCGGCATGCACCAACACCTAGAGTAGTCTAATGAATTGAGGAGATAACTTACTTCCTCGACCAACCCTATAGTTCCCATTATAATGAGAGACCATAGGGAACATTATTTCTAACCTAACACTCCACAAGCATGTAACTTTAATTAGTATAAGACTCTTAATGTGTTGAAAATCTTTCATATACTCATGGATCACTTGCAAATTATCTATTGTTCTCTATATGATATCCAGTCCATGAATATATGACTCTCTAACCTCAACCTAGTATAATGGGAATCTATATAGTAATGCATAAAAAACATCATATATAGATATATAAATTTATGAGTGATAACTATTTTATAGTTAAAGTCAATAAAGTGTAAATACTTCACCCATGAACCTAAAAGAGTATAACATAGACACACAATATTTCCTCTAATTTTTAGATACTCCACATAGTATAAACATCCAATTGAGGAAGAAAAATATTGATAAAGTATAACTAAAATCCAAAATCAACACTCTAAACCTTACAGAATCGATTGTAAATCAATAACCATGATAATAGATGATCATCCTTAAAACATTTTGAAGATGCGCTATCTCCTCAACACAGAACATTGATAAATCATCAACTACACCTGACTCCTTCATCGCCAAGAAATGATTCGACTTCATCAATTAATATTTAATCACCATGGTGACATCACCTACTCCTTGATATCAAAAAATTTCAATAAAAAATACATAAAAAAGTCCCCCCACTTCCACTTAGGAACATCCAGTGAAAATAGTAATCTAAAAGGTGCATGATTGTAACACCCCTAGATTTTATGAAAAATATTCTTTTTAATTTCATTAATGACTTGTGTTGTAAGGTACACCAAAAGGAGCTTGAAAAACATGAATCCCTGACTTGGCTTGCATTACAAGAAAGCGCGACCATCCACGATAGCGTGTGTTGTACGCAATACAGAGTTTCGCTAAACAACGATATGTTATTAAAATATTATTAAAACTAGCCGTTATGAATAGTAATACTGACTTTTTGAAATTTTATAAATTTTATTTTTGAAAATGGACTTCATTTTTGGATTCGGAATATCGAAATTAGCCTAGGGTGAAATTTTGGTATTTTTCTGAAAACTTTCAATTTTTGATGAATAGTAAAAACACTGAGTTACTATTTAAAACCCGACTTTTTATTTAAATAATTATTTATTTTATTTATATTTATTTTAGGTCAAAATTGATACATAATACCTATATATGTTCAATTTAATTCATTGGAGTCATTTTTTAATAATTTTAGATATATAAAAATTTTATTGAACTTTTGAACGTCTTTTACACACCTCCTAGGAGAATTTAAAAATTTACATAAAACATACTTTTACCGCTTTTGTGAATGGAATTTCAAAAATAATAGAGACATGGTTGATTTCAGTAAGTAAAATGTGGTTCAATGAGATGAAAATAATTTTTGGCGAATAGTGACTTTTTACTTTTATTTACCACGGTTAAAAGTAAATAGGGTAATTAAGGGTAAAAATGATATTATTATTACCATAAAACATGTGCTAACTATATTGGATAAGTTTAATTAGACCAAAAACAACCTTAGTAATAAAATATGACCATTTAGGCCCACTTGGATTAGATTAGGACATATATTATTAATTTATTTAAAGAAGGGTTAAAATAGTTAAAATTAAAGTATAATAAGTAACTCATTTTTAATATAGGGTTATACATAAGATAAATTAGACTATAAATATTCATTAGAAAGATAAACAAATTTCCTACATAATGATATTTTATTTTTAATTTTTAGACTTTAAATAATTTAATTTATTTATGACACAATGATGATGAAGTAATTATATTATTAATGAAATATTGACATAATTGATTTTATAAATACCCAAATAAATGTAATTTGAGACTTTTAATGAATTAAAAAATATTTATTTTTTAATATGACATTTTAGTGTTGATTTAATTAAATTTTTTCTAACTAATCATTCTGTTATGATATTCACAAAAATCAATTACCAAATAGTGTCAAAATTGACATAAAATAGTTTTTAAAACAAATATTAAATTATTAATTGCTATTATATTACTAAAAATCTAAGGTTCAGCCAAATGAATTAGATAAGGTTATATATATTAATAATAAACAACTTGGGGTTCTTTTGGCTTGTTATAGTAAGTTTATTAACCATATAGTGTAAGAACACAAAAAGACATGGTAAAAGTAAAATTATCTAACTTAAAGTTAAATCTAAATGATAAGGTTAAAATAGGAACCTAAACTTGTCTAAATTCTTTTGGATGAGAGTATTTCGACCCATCCCCACCTTATCTTCGAAATAAATCAATTTGAAGCTATTTAAAACCGAATATGACTTTATAATAAAATAATATTTTTACTTTTTCCAAAGGTGCCCCTCTCCTCCCTTATAAAAGGGCACCTCATCCCTCTCTTCCTCACACCACATTATGCCTTAAATATCGGAAAACACCTGAAAATTTCTCTTCTAAAATTCCCTAGAAACATCCTATAGGTTCTGGTATTCTTCAAAGACCAATATTAGTGCTCGAAGAGGAGGTTTCAAAAAGGCGCTTCAAAGAAGAGGTAATGTTTGTTACCGATTCTTTCAACTTTATTTATTCTTCCACTTATTCTTAGTTGTTTCATTATGAAGTAATAACATAATTATCACTCATATACTGATATGTTATTATAATTATGAAACAATCCTATTTCACCATCTATCCATCCTACGGAAAACGAAATCACCACGCGTTTGTACGTACGGAATACCGTCTCCACGCTGTGGTGTAATCTGCTTTTCCCCCACCACCTCACATGGATGGGTATAATGGTGTAAATAAATAACTATATATGATTATTGTAAAGTAATATTTATTCTTAAATAGTAAACATACTCTCTAATACAATTCCACAATCATGGGAATGATATCATCGCTCGTGCATACGTACGGACCACCGTCTCCACGAACGCGATGAGATTCATTTTCCATGATTAACAATTCAAGAATGATTATAAAGTATATATAATGAATAATAATTAAATATATGAAATAATAATTAAATATATTAAATAATAATGCTACTGTATTTATGTATATATATATACATATGTCATATACTCAATTACATTCAATTCAATAAGGAAACGAAAACAACGTTCATGCGTACATACGACCTACCGTCTCCATGAACGATGTATTTCATTCCTTTTATCGATCTATAATATATATGTATATAATGAATAGATATTATATATAAATCATTTTTTACATTCTGGAATTATTTAAATCAAGATATAAGTAATAATATCAAGAACGACGAGTCGAAACACATACGATAAATGAAACAATTTTACCCAAAATGCTCTTTAACATGGAATTTACAAAAGAAAGGGTAATATAAAGTCATATGTGAACCATATATGATATCATAACAATGAATATGATTCTGTAATAAGTCAATGACATTATTTAAATCATTATACAGGAGGTTCGGATACATACGAAGTATATCAGACATAAGGTAAGGGATAATTTTGCAAATCTCATTTTTATATGAGATTGCTTATTTGTAAGTATTTATTGGGGTTATTGCAATCATCCATGTCCATGTTTTATAAATGTGTTTTCATGTATGTTTAAAGTCCTTTTTACCCATTTTGAATTTTACCCCATGGTATAGAAGGAATATTTCTTGTATTTACCCTACAAGGTACTTTTTGACTTTTCCGACAAAAGTACGAGAAGAATGTTTTTTTACGTATACAGAATGAAAGGATTTTTACGGTTTTATAAAGAATTATTTTCATGAAGCTTCCTCCCAAATATTTCATGAATATTTTCAACAAAATCTCTTTCTTTTAAAATTTCATGACATTTTGTGAAAAGAAATTTATTTTTAAGAAGAAAGGATATTTTCCTCAAGAATTCATTTCAAGTGTTTTATCAAAACCATTTTTCCATATAAGATGACATTATTTCATATGTGTATGCTTCAAGTATAATGTCTCTATGATTTACATGGTTTCACTTTTCTTATAATGAAATGATATCCATTTTTTTTATATGGATTATGTGATGATGGGATTATGTTTATGAAACCCATTTTATTCATTGGGTTATTATGAATGATGTATGTTTATTTTGCGGCAAATTTAATAATGATTTCATTATGAGATGGGTGAGACCTATATCTCCCTGCAATGCATTGGGTAAAGATTTATATCTCATGAGATAGACATGGTTGGAACAGTAAGTTAATCCGGTTCAGTGTTATAGGACTGAAACGAGGAGTGAACTCGATTCAGAAAGGGACTTTGTCCACTAAGATGGTCTTGGTAGCAATGCCTTGGCTACTATGGAAATCATAACATGTGCTGAATGGTTGCCAAAATTAAATTTTTTATTCCCATTTTATCATGGTTGATGTTCTATTATGATATATGCCTTACGTACTTCCACGATTTATGTATTTGCTCAAGATTTTGATGTTTAAATTTCATGATCAAGTTTTTGCTTCCAAATGTTTATGGATTGTTTTATGTTATCTATGTTTTCCATTACTGATCATTTGAGCTCACCCTTTTTATGTATTATTTTCCCCAGGATGTAAAAAAAGGTTTTAGGTAAAGAAACAAAAAGGGGAAGATTGTTATGGGAGTTGTTAAGGATATTTCAACATGATTAGAAGTTTATATTCCGTGTTTCCAAAGACACTAAACTATCACGGTCCTTGTGTGTCTGTTTTTGTTATGTATTAAGTATTCCGCAAAATTAATGTAATTTCTATGTACGTCAAGCTTCGGGTCTCTACAGTTGGTATTAGAGGAAAGGTTTAGTCATCCTTTGGAAACTTAGATGCGAAAATGTTAGTGAGATCCCTAGAGATATTTTTAAGGTATGTCTAGGGATGTCCCTAAGGATAAGTATACGTATAGGATATAGTCCTAGAACTACGATAACGATATTAGAATTTTACCTAAGATGTTAGATATTGAAGGTACTCCCCCATTATTATGTTGTTTTCCTTAGCATGATTTTTTCCTCTCACACTATTCCTTTTGGGTTTTAGATGATGGCTGGAACCCGAAGGAACCGTGTTGATCAATGTAGTGGACAATGAAATGATTGTCCTCCTAAACAAATAAATGTTATGGGAGATGGAGTGAAAAATATTATTGTTATACTTACACAAGCTATGAATCATTCTGGACTTCCAAATGAGCAGAGAAGGGAACAATATTTTATTGAGTCCTTCATGAGGCAACATCCACCTTCTTTCAGTGGGTCTTCTGATCCAGTTGTTGCTGAACAATGGATCGGTACCACTGAAAATATATTTTCAGTTCTTCAATGTTCTGAACATGATAAAGTCATCTTATCGGTATATCGTTTGGAAGGGGAAGCAGATCAATGGTGGAATCTTACCAAGAATATGAGGCCAAGATATGAAATTGATTCCATGGAATGGGACAAGTTCAAGAACTTATTTTCCAATAAGTACTTCCCTCGTATTCTTCGAACAAAGATGGGGAATAAGTTTCTTGAACTAAAGCAAAAGGATGATGAATCTGTTGGTATATATGAAGCGAATTTTACAAGGCTTGAAAGGTATGAATCTGGCTTTATCATCTGACCTGAAAGTAAAATTGTTCGATTCTTTAGTGGCTTAAAACCAAATCTTCGAAGGGCATTAGCTATAAGAGACTTCAGTAGCTATGAAGAAATTGTGCGTTGTGCTATCAAGGTATAAATGGAAGTTGGTGTTACATATCCATCTCATGGTTTTGACAAGAAACGAAAGATGGAGTTCAAGGAGAAATCTCAGAATAATGGTGAAAAGAAGATGAATGTTTCCTTATGCTCAAAGTGTGGAAAGAAATATGATGGAGATTGTCTTAAAGGGACTAGAAAATGTTTTAAGTGTGGAAAATAAGGTCATCGAGCAGCTGAGTGTCGAAGTAATGGAAAAAGGGTTTCTAATGGTGTGAATAATGAAAAGACTGCAGAGAACGCACCAACAACACTTCAATGCTTCAAGTGCAATGAAATGGGGCATTATGCTAATCAATGCCCTAATCCAAGGGTTAATGATGATCAACATGAGCAACCATTTAAGGAAAAGGACAAAGGGAAGTCACATGCGATCACTATTGGTGATGTTGAATATGACAACGATGTGGTTGAATGATTAAGTGTTTATGTAATGGGATTCTAAAATAATGTTCTATATAGTATCGTGGAATATTGGAATATTTATGTATTGGCCTATTGTTGTTTTCAATAATTTTATGGTACCGGTAACCATGGAAAGTGATTGAGAAATTTTGGTAAGCAGATGATATGCGCATAATGAAGGGATAAGAAGATAATGAGATGTTTGAATGTATTCATGATCTCATGATTGATATAAGGACTAAGTGATATCATGGTTTGAGTATAAAGAATTTTGAGGATTTTGGTATGTGGAAGGTGTTAACTTTTAACTGCATTCATGTTTTCACTAAGGTTCAATGGGTATTCATTCTTCAAGAGAATACATGATTAAGGTATTCACATGTTTGTAATTTGACCAACAAGATATATCTTATGATATATGGGGGATAAATGATGGCATTCACATGATTGTTATGTGACATTTCAAGTAATCATTTTCTTTATACAATGAGCTTGGACCGAAGTATTTTAAATTAGCCTAAATATTGGAAAAGATTATGTTGAACATAAGTTAGTATTGTTTAAGGATAGAACTTTTTTCGATATTATTGATGGGGTGTTATAGTAATATAGTTTTAGAAAAAGGAAAACCTGCAGGATGGGCGACAACCCATCGTGTCGGACAAGGCTGTGGGAACGAACCCACAACCGAAGTGCGACTGGCCTTTATCGCCTACCACTGGCCTACAGAAAGTCCTTGGTTAGTAGAAACTAGTTTTATTTTATTACGTGGTATGATATATGAATTATAAGTTCATTTTTGGAATCGTATACGATTAATCTCACCATAGATGGACTTATGTATATTTGATAACTTTTGCTAACCTTTTGTTCGAAATAGATGGAATGACCCATCATTCTATCACATGATCTGTTAACACTTCACGAATAACAAATTCAACTTCATTTCTTTAAGAGATGAAGTGGAAATTGTTCAAAGCATGAACAATAGTGAGATTGTACCAAAATAAATTAAGTATTTATTCTAATTCAAATTCTTCAACTTTATGGAAATGATCTTGAAAACCAAAAATGTTGTCCTAGTGCCCTTATATCCGATGAATCAGATGGTACCCTAGATCATCACAAATTTATGGCTTTGTGATTGTTGGATTTTTCATAGCCATGTTCTCTACCGCTCTCCATCAGAACATGACGGTTATATTTCTCTTCTATATCCAAATTTTCACCTATGTTCTCCTATGTGGAAACCCAGTGGTTAGTTAATTTGGGTAACCGTTACGTTTCATATGTTAGTTTTTAAAGCCATGTTTTAGTATTCCTTTTTACGATGTGGGTTTCTATTAAAGAAAATTTTGAGTAGTAAACCATTTATAACCCCGACGAATTTCGAGGGCGAAATTCATTTTAAGGGGGGTAGAATGTAACACCCCAAGATTTTACGAAAAATATTCTTTTTAATTTCATTAATGTCTTGTGTTGTAAGCTACACCAAAATGATCTTGCAAAACACGCATCCCTGACTTGGCTTGTATTACACACAAGCGTGACCATCCACGATAGCCTGTGTTGTACGCAATACCGAGTTTTGCTAAACAACGATATACTATTAAAATATTATTAAAACTAGCTATTATGAATAGTAATACCGACTTTTTGAAATTTTATAAATTTTATTTTTGATAATGGACTTCATTTTTGGATTCGAAATATCAAAATTAGCCTAGGGTGAAATTTTGGTATTTTTCTGAAAACTTTCAATTTTTGATGAATAGTGAAAACACTGAGTTACTATTTAAAACCCGAATTTTTATTTAAATAATTATTTATTTTATTTAAATTTATTTTAGGTCAAAATTTATATATAATACCTATATAAGTTCAATTTAATTCATTGGAGTCATTTTTTAATAATTTTAGATATATAAAACTTTTATTGAACTTTTGATCGTCTTTTACCCACCTTCTAGGAGAATTTGCAAATTTACATAAAACATAATTTTACCGCTTTTGTGAATGGAATTTCAAAAATCCGAGATACACAGTTGATTTCAGTAAGTAAAATGTGGTTCAATGAGATGAAAATAATTTTTGGTGAATAGTAACTTTTTACTTTTATTTACCACGGTTAAAAGTAAATAGGGTAATTAAGGGGAAAATGATATTATTATTACCCTAACACATGTCCTAATTCTATTGGATAAGTGTAATTCGACCAAAAACAACCTTAGGAATAAAATCTGACCATTTAGGCCCACTTGGATTAGATTAGGACGTTATTATTAGTTTATTTAAAGAAGGGTTAAAATAGTTAAAATCAAAGTTTAATAAGTAAATCATTTTTAATATAAATTTATACATAAGATTAATTCGACTATAAATATTCATTAGAAAGATAAAAATATTTCCTACATAATTATATTTTATTTTTAATTTTTAGACTTTAAATAATTTAATATATTTATGACAAAATGATGGTGCAATAATTATCTTATTAATGAAATATTGACATAATTGATGTTATAAATACCCAAATAAATGTAATTTGAGACTTTAAATGAATTAAAAAAATTTTCTATATTAATATTACATGTTAGTGTTGATTTAATTAACTTTTTTTAACTAATCATTCTGTTATGATTTTCACAGAAATCAATTACCAAATAGTGTCGACTTGACATAAAATTGTTTTTAAAAAAAATATTGTTATTATATTCCTAAAAATCTATGGTTCGGCCAAATGACTTAGATAAGGTTATATATATTAATAATAAACAACTTGGGGTTCTTTTGTCTTGTTATAGTAAGTTTATTAACCTTATACTGTAAGAACACAAAAAGACACGGTAAAAGTAAAATTATCTAACTTAAAGTTAAATCTAAATGATAAGGTTAAAATAGGAACCTAAACTTGTCTAAATTCTTTTGGATGAGATTATTTCGACCCATCCCCACCTTAGCTTCGAAATAAATCAATTTGGAGCTATTTAAAACCGAATATGACTTTATAATAAAATAATATTTTTAGTTTTTCCAAAGGTGCCCCTCTCCTCCCTTATAAAAGGGAACCTCCTCCCTCTCTTCCTCACACCACTTTGAGCCTTAAATCTTGGCCAACCCCTCACAATTTATCTTCTCAACTTCCCTAGAAACATCCTAGAGGTTCTGGTATTCTTCAAAGACCAATATTAGTGCCCGAAGAGGAGGTTTCAAAAAGGCGCTTCAAAGAAGAGGTAATGTCTGTTACCGATTCTTTCAACTTTATTTCTTCTTCCACTTCTTCTTCCTTAGTTGTTTAATTATGAAGTAATAACATCAGTATCAATAATATACTGATATGTTATTATAATTATGAAACAACCCTATTTCACCATCTATCCATCCTACGGTAAACGAAATCACCACGCGTGCGTACGTATGGAATACCGTCTCCACGCCGTGGTGTAATCTGTTTTTCCACCACCACCTTACATGGATGGGTATAATAGTGTAAATAAATAACTATATATGATTATTTTAAAGTGATATTTATTATTAAATAGTATACATACACTCCAATAAAATTCCACAATCATGGGAATGATATCATCACTCGTGCGTAAGTATGGACTACCGTCTCCACGAACGCGATGAGATTCATTTTCCATGATTAACCATTCAAGAATGATTATAAAGTATATATAATGAATAATAATGAAATATATGACATAATAATGCTAATGTATTTATATATATATATATATATGTCATATACTCAATTCCATTCAATTCAATAAGGAAACGAAAACAACATTCATGCATACGTACGACCTACCGTCTCCATGAACGTTGTATTTCATTCCTTTTGTCGATATATAATATATATGTATATAATGAATATATATTATATATAAATAATTTTTTACATTCTGGAATTATGTAAATCAAGATATAAGTAATAATATCAAGAACGACGAGTCAAAACACATACGATAAATGAAATGATTTTACCCAAAACGCTCATTATCATGGAATTTACAAAATAACGGGTAATATAAAGTCATAAGTGAACCATATATGATATCATAACAATGAATATGATTCTTTAATAATTCAATGAAATTATTTAAATCATTATACAGGAGGTTCAGATACATACGAAGCATATCAGACATAAGGTAAGGGATAATTTTACAAATCTCATTTTTATCAGAGATTGCTTATTTGTAAGTATTTATGGGTTATTGAAATCGTCCATGTCCATGTTTTATAAAAGTGTTTTCATGTATGTTTAAAGCCCTTTTTACCCATTTTGACTTTTACCCCATGGTATGGAAGGAATCTTTCTTTTATTTACCCTACAAGGTACTTTTTGACTTTTTCGACAACAGTACGAGAAGAATGTTTTTTTACGTATACGGCATGAAAGGATTTTTACGGTTTTATAAAGCCTTATTTTCATGAAGCTTACTCCAAAATATTTCATAAATATTTTCAACAAAATCTCTTTCTTTTAATATTTCATGACGTTTTGTGAAAAGAAATTGATTTTGAAGAAGAAAGGATATTTTCCTCAAGAATTCATTTCAAGTGTTTTATCAAAACCATTTTTCCATCTAAGATGACATTATTTCATATGTGTATGTTTCAAGTATAATGTCTCTATGATTTACATGGTTTCACTTTTCTTATTATGAAATGATATCCATTTCTTTTATATGGATTATGTGATGATGGGATTATGTTTATGAAACCCATTTTATTCGTTGGGTTATTATGAATGATGTATGTTTATTTTGTGGCACAAGTAAGAATGATTTCATTATGAGATGGGTGAGACATATATCTCCCTCCAATGCATTGGGTAAAGATTTATATCTCATGAGATAGACATGGCTGGAATGGTAAGTTAATCCGGTTCAGTGTTACAGGACTGAAACGAGGAGTGAAATCGATTCAGAAAGGGACTTTGTCCACTAAGATAGTCTTGGTAGCAATGCCTTGGCTACTATGGAAATCATAACATGTGCTGAATGGTTGCCACAATTAAATTTTTTATTCCCATTTTATCATGGTTGATGTTCTATTATGATATATTCCTTATGTACTTCCACGATTTATGTCTTTGCTCAAGATTTTGATGTTTAAATTTCATGGTCAAGTTTTTGCTTCCAAATGTTTATGGATTGTTTTATGTTATCTATGTTTGCCCTTACTGAGAATTTGAGCTCACCCTTTTTATGTTTAATTTTCCCTAGGAAGTAAATAATGGTTTTAGGTAAGGAAACAAAAATGGGAAGATCGTTATGGGAGTTGTTGAAGATATTTCAACATGATTAGAAGTTTATATTCTGAGTTTCCAAAGACACTAAACTATCACGGTCCTTATGTGGCTGTTTTTGTTTGGTATTAAGTATTCTGAAAAAGTAATTTAATGTCCATGTACATCAAGCTTCAGGTCGCTACAATGCTGATCAATAATTACCCTTTAAAAATACATACACAACATAAACTCATCCACTATCTACTTCATCCCTAGACACAAAAAATGACTACTCTAGGAATTAAAAATAGTAGATATATCAGGATTCACTAATAAATTTCTATTATTGAACTTATGAACAACCACATCATGCACTATTAGTGTACTGAAAAAATCCCCAAGGAATAATACTTGATGTTAATCATCCTTTGAAAATCCCTAAAGATCATATCCATAGATGATATGATCACTCCAAACCTCCACCCAAGATCTCCCTACTATGATTCCTCAAAATGCTATATAAAAAATTATTTCACTATCATATGATTGAAGAATACTCTACCATTGAATTCTTATATATCAATATCGAAGGTTGAATGATCCTCCAAAACCATACATGTATCTCATGATTCATGAATAGTATCCTCAAGAGACACCCTTCTCATCACATCAACAAACACATTACATTTCCCTAGGGTATAGGTGATCTTAAATTCATAATCTTTTAATAACTATATAATCCTATGATGATGAAAAATAAAATCATATTGAGGGAGGATATACCCAAATCTCATATGGTCTTCTAAGACCACAAAATTCTCAATGATAAGGAAATGCCAACATAAATTTAGATAAAAAACTACTTCTACCAACTTAAGATTATGCGGGACATCATTATGTTTATGAGGACATAACCTGTGAGATCCATAGGAGATCTCTACCCTTTTTTATATTCATAAAAAACCCAAAACATGATGAGAATAATAAAATTAAACATAGAACATTACTCCCTCTTTGATAAAATAGATAATAGGATCACTAATCAACTTCTCCTATAGGCACTCAAATGAAACATGTCATTAATCTTTCCATATGAAGTCTTGGCCCTTCTTGATTAAGATATCAAAGTGGATAAAATATATGAGAAATTAGACCTAAACCAATTATAATATCAATAAATACCAAGGAAAATATGAACCTATTTCCCAGTCTTGGAATCATTCCAAGAAACAACAACTTCGATCTTTAAAGGATCCACTACTTCTACTACCCTCAATTGAGACAAAAAATTCACAAGGAAAAATACCTCAGAAGTCCCAATATTTCACTTTTATATCTTACTATAAAACTGATATCACTAGGGGAGTTAAAAAAATTCCTCACATACTCATCATTGTCCTCTTCTGACCTCAAATACATGAGATTTTCATCAATGAACACTACCACAAACTGATCCAGAAACACTCAAAAATATGATTTCATCAATATCGTGAAAATATCTATTCTATTCATGACACTGAAAGGTATGACCATAATATAGAATTTTCCATAGAGAAACATGAGTTTATTCGTTAATATAACCCCACCCTTCATCCTCATCTGATGATACCCAGACTATAGATTGATATTTAATAACATACTAGTGCTCTTCAATAGATGGAATAAATCACTATCCTTGATATATTTTATAGTTTATTTGTAGTTACCTCGTTTAACAAATTTTATTCTATACAGAACCTTAGAGTATCATCCTCTTACTTTGCAAATGACACTTGATCTCCATATGGAGACTCACTGAGCCTGATGAAACCCTTCTGCAATAACTCATTGATCTAAATCTATCAATATTGTAGCTTGGAAGGAATAATATTATATGGAGACCTAAAAATCAAAGAAAAACTTATTTCTGGATCCAACCTAAAATATATATCATATCAATTGAGTTTTATCATATACTTTTCTAAAAAATAGTTTTGTAATTCCTCTATGACTCGCAGAAATACCACTATAGTAACTTCAACCAAACTCAACATCAACTCTACCTACTAAAAATAAAAAGGATCCAAAACCCTGGATCCAGTTAATGATCTTGACCACCAATTAATACTACATGTTGACCTTTCATATCCATGAAAACAACTCTCCTCTTAAAGAAATCAAAAATAGAATGCACATAATATAAAAAATCTAGGGAAAAATGGAATCTTATGGATATATATAAAATAAAAAAGAATCCCCCTGAGGACTGATGCTTCCCCATCACCAACTCACATAAAAAAAATCAATCAAACTAGATTAGCCATCATCTGTCATTTTCATTACTAAGGGAACCAAATGTATCTCTACATTAATTCCTCATTTTTATACTAAGGTAGGTTCTATGAAGGAGTGTGAATCTCTTTGATCAGATGAAGTACAAGCTAAGGTAGATAATAAACAGATGTAACCTGAGATGATTTATGGGTTTCCTAGAACTAGAAACTCCTCAACATGTAATTAACTATGAATTAATCAGACCCCATTCTACCCTTAATGTGGAAAAAATCCCCAAACATTCTTAGCCCTATATTATAGAGAATGAGGAACATATCAGTGCTATCCAATTTATTATCTATTATCTCCCCACTATCAAAAATTATATTGACCCTATTACTGTGGATATATCCTTAGAGTTAACTAATTTTGTGACTACATAATTAATTTCACATTTATCCCATGATAACCACCTAAAATTTTTTATCTATTGGAACTATCAATGTAATAAAACTAGAAAATAAAAAAATAATCTAGAGTTATAGATTGAGGATGTATAATTTCTTAATCTAGAGAAATTAGAAGAAGTGTCATGAAGATGACTCCCTATGGACATAAACCTTCAATTCACAAATAATTGAAGTCATATTTTTATTTCCATACTCCTATTAAAGTTATAAATATTTATTCTTAAGATTAATATTCCCAAAATATAATATTATATGTTACCTAATCCTTAGATAACACTTCAAGATATATTGATAACATAAATAAGGTGACCTATTGTTGAATTACTATAAGTAACATGTAACAAAATCGGTATCCAGGTGCGGTAATTTAGGATTTTCCTCAGGAAGAACTACCGTATTGGACTTTATTGAGGTCTTAGAGGTGTAGGTTTTAGTATAGAGTATATTTTCAAGGATTTTACCTATAATCAAGGATGAAATTCTATAGTTGGAATGAAATCGCGCCGCTACGTAGGGGCATTTTGGCATGGTGATGGATATAGTAAGTTATTTTTTAGGGTGACTTTATTTTATTGTCAGAATATAGAGGGGTTACTCAATTACCAATATAATATGAGAATAATCAATATTTAAATAAGATTAAATTTTTAGTGATGTTTGAGGACCTTATTATAGCCTAGGAAATTATGATGTGGTGGGGTTTTTTTATAAGATTTAAAAGTTTCCATGTAAGATTAATTTTAGAGGTAGGTAGTGTGTTACATAAAAACCCATATTGTTTCTCAATGAAGGGTCCTAATAAAGGGAGAAATGTTATACAATTAGGGCCTTGTGTCATGAATGGTGGCCTAGGGAAGGCACTGCACCATGATGGGTGTACATCATGCCCTGAGGTTTTGGGGGTTAGCATTCCAGAACTACTCTAGTGTAGGGTGTTGTGTTGTGACCAAAGAGGTCATGCTACAACCCACCCCATGGAAAATTTGGTAGGGTTTTAATTAAATTATTTTTTAAAAAAGATATGCAAATAAGGAATTTGCCTCATTTTAGCAGTAGTAAAGGGGATCCCACCCAACACTCTCTCTACTATTCTTATTCATCTTAAGTGGTATCTTCAACATTTTTGAGTTGTTCTGAACGAAATCTATATCAAAGAGTCACTATGGGTCTGGATAACTATCCTTATATGATATTTTTCTATATTTCTCATTTTTTATCAATTATTTTTGTTCCTTCCATAAATTTGGGGGTTTTTAGGCATTTGATTTCTTCATATTAGTGTTTAATTTAACTACAAATATCAATGGTTGTAGTTATTTTAACTCTAATATGATGGTTCACAGATGCTTCCAGTGTCTTACATGTGTTAATAAATTGTGTCTTGATCTGGAATGGGTAGGGTCTTTTGTGTGATCATGTATAGAACAAATTATGGTTTCTATTTCTCATGTGAGATTTCAAAGTGTTGTGACATGAGTATATTCGTGGGTTTATTCTAGTATGGATTGTTTTATTTGGTTATGTGGTATTATGATCTTGATAAGAATGACTTTTTGTGTTGTAAAGTTGTGTTCCTTAGGATGTAATGCTTATTGTGGTTCCTTGGGAATATTATGGGTGTAAAATGTGTGACTATAGGGTGATGTTGCTCACTAGAAAATGTGATGGTGATATATAATTCACTAATGGGGGTGAAAGTGTTTTTCTAGGTATTAGCCTTAAGTAATTGGTGATTGTTACTCACTATGGGGATGAGGCTGTTGGAGTCATGGTCACCAAAAACTGGGCCCATGATGTAGTTTTGACCACTATTTTCTTAGAGGAATCCTCCATAGATGAGTAGGATAGGTTATATGGTGTTTTCCATTGATTCAGATGATTCATACACTATATATAAGTCCAAAAAATTTGGGTGGTGATTAAGATCCTTTTATGGGAGTGCCTTCTCCCAATATGTGGGATTCATTGGGTTATTTAGATAGTGGTTTAAATAGGAATTGGATGGACACAAACCATGATGCATAAGATATGGGCATTCCAATGGGGTTTTTTTTATAATAGTTGGGTGGGTTTTATGTGGTAAGTTATTTCTATGTAATATGGAAAAGTTTGGAATGTTGAAGGTTCTTCCATTATGATAAATCAAGAGTGCATTATCCTAATCTAACTCTGGATAAAGCTATATAAGTGCTCACCATTTCTTGATTAGTGCAGGTGGAGTGGGTTATGCATGTTGGTTTTGGAATTTCCATTTTCACCTTACATAAACTTTTATATGTATGGATATTATCTTGGTATAACATTGGCAGTGACCTAATGAATTCATAATCACACTTTTATTGGGACCTCAAGGATGTGTGTAGAGTTTATAATTGATGATATAGGAAGTGTAATGGGTCTGATGTATGAATAATTTCTACTAGAGGTGTATCTATTTTAAAAATAGGTTTTCACTAGATTTTGGGAGTTGGAATGGGTGGATTCGTGGTACCAAAATGAGGTTGATTTTGGACTATTTATTTATGTTTTTGTATGATCAAGCTATGAGTGTTTCTATTAACATTTGGGTGGATTTTATGATATTGTAGATATTTATTTTTCATGCCATATGTTATATTTTGTTTTTTATTTTATATATTTTATTATTATTTAAATTTAATTTTATTTTATGTGGTTTTATTTTTTGAGTGTATAGTCACCCCACTATCATCCCTTAAACCCCCACTTCTAGTCTACATCCTCTGGAATATGGGGAGGCATGTATGAGGTCAGTGGGTCACCAGATCAGGTGTTGTTTGAGTGATCCCATCTAGAGATGCTACAAAGTTGTATTAGTGTAGGTTGTTATAACATGATACCAATTGTTTTTCTTGTAATTTGTAATATTCTAGATAGAGGTTTTGGATTTTTTAGGACTTGGGATGGATGTTATGCTATGTTCATGGCTAGAACAAGAATGTATTAATGCTCATGTTTCTTAGGGAATACAATAGCTATTTTAGTATTAATCATTATTATTGAGTTAATTGATATTAATAAAGGTGATTTTGGATATTACTTATTTATGTGTGTCTCATTTCCCTAATAGTAAATTGGTTGTACTCGAGCATTATACTAGGCATGTAGGTCCCACAAGACCTGCATCTTCCTATTTTTCATCGCTATTCTGGTTCTATAAAGAGGGTTTTGGTTTTTTAAATTATCAAAGGGAGCCTATATTGTGTTTTCCCATATATATTCTTGGCGGAATTATACATAACTAAACTGAAAGGGTGTTTCCTAGTTTTTTTAGGTATATGGATCCTATGTCTGTATAGGGTATACGATGCTTGACCTTATGACCGATAGGTGGGGCTGTGAGGACATATGATATAAGACATGGGTGTGAGTAGGGATGTGTAAGTGTAAGTTTGATACACAACCTATTAAAGTTTTACCTATATATTATATCCATATTTATATAATTTTATTGAGCATGGAATGTACTTTTTATCATTATTCCACCCAGACAGCCTCTGTTGGAGCATCACGATGGTAGAGATATTGTGTCACTAAGGCATGCACTGGATGAGGCCTACTAAGTATGGAGAGAAGCAAGATCCGTAAGTATATGATTCAAGGTAGGTAGGTAAGCCACAATTACAAAAGGATTTGAAGTAGTGGTTTGATTAGAAGTTTAGGGATATCCTATTATGGATAATATAGAGTATTGATCGGGGAGATTATGGATCTGAGCAACGAATGAATTATATGGAGAGGTAGTTATAGTATCAACATGATCCTCTATTAATGGGATACAATTTACCCCTAATAATAGAGTATTATATCCAGTTAGATTAAGTTATCTTTATTCAAATCCTGATGCTGAATAGGTAGGGGTAAAAATAGAAACATATGTGCTTAGGGTTCTAGTAAAATTTTTGGAGGTATATACAAGTATATGTAGGTAGGAATGAGAGAATGTATTGAAAATAATTAGATGCATTATTATTTGTGGTCATTTCCCCTGAGATAATAACAGAGGGACAAGATCATGAGTTCATGGAATTTGTATATGGGGAATCAATTATAGACTATGCCAATAGGTTTACTGATTTTCTAAAATTTGTACTAATTCTAGTAATGTATGGGATCATCTAGTAATAATAGTTTGATGACGTAATTCAGTATGATCTTAGGTTATATGTCAATATATTTAGTCGAAAGACATTTTATGAGGTGGTGAATCAGGTATCGATATCAAATTTTAACTCGGCCAAAGACTGTATACTTTGTTGGAAAGTAGTATTAGGTGAGGATAGTAGTAGGTATTTAAAAATCTTAAAGCATGGACATGGGGAGAACTAGTTGGGTATTCAAAGTAGGGGATTGATGTTTCCAAAATAGACTATTTTAATAGAAATGTGTTTGCTGCATGGGAATACATGGAATGTTTAGGCCTATTTTGATCGGATAATGAGGAAGACTTGTGGATATGGTCAGATTGTACATCTAGAGCTATTTTGTGAATGACCAAGTAGTCAGTTGGAGACTATGGATTAGGTCAGACTCAAGAAACTATGGTAGAACTATGAGCTATACCAGGAGATGGAATACAATAATAATCTACAAGAAAAGATCATGGAATTGGATATGATACTCAATAGTGGGGATAGTGGCCAATGTAGAGTGAAACTTCATAGAGATGTTAAGAATTAGAAATTTGGCCTTTGGGTTAACTAAAAATGAATGATCTGAATTTATCAGAGTGGGTTAGAGATATTTGGACAACCAAAGGAATGTCGTGGGCATGTGAATTTGGTTTTCTATGTGATGGGTTTTTATTAGAAGATGTGTGTGTGTGTGTGGAAAGTGGAATGACCTTGTGATGGATGAGGCATGGGAACCAAATATTATACATGGTAACAGTATATTGATGATTAGTTGTTGTATGTTCATATCCGTTATATGTGAAAATAAATATGATATTTTGGTACAATACCATTGGAATACCAGGTAAGTAGGTTATGATGTGACTGGGTAAGTGAATTTTATGGTGGGGAGTACCCTATTTTGGAATTAGTTTCAATACATATGTTTGTTATGGTGATTGGAGGTAAAAAGGTGCATTCAACATCATCATGAAGTTTCAAATGTTTGGTGATCGAGGTGCTCAGGTATTAGTAGGGGTTTATTAGTGTTGTGTCCTAATACAACACTGGGACAAGTTTTGATATGGTGGGGTGTTTTTAACAATCTAGGTATTAATGTGAGGAAATTTGGGTATGATAATGTGCCAATTATTATTTTTATATACTGTTGAGTTTTTAGAGGTTTTAGCATAGGTTGTGACTCAATTTATATGGTTTTTTCTTGGGATCAATTTTGAAATTATATATTAGGAATGGAACCAAGATGAAACATAGGTGAATTGCGGTGTGGTGATGGCTATGTCAAGTTAAATTTTTTAGTTTGGGTTGACTTTCACACCACAATATAGAGGTGTTTCACCATGAACATCTCTTTATGAGAATAACTGAGAGTTACATAAGATTATTATTTTTATGTTTTTCAAGGACCACACCTCATATAAGGGAATTAAGTTGTGGCTGTTGGTTTCATTATATTTAAAAATATCCATGTGTGATTAAATGTAGTCATAGGCAATGGGTTTCAACACAAACCATATGGTTTCACCATAAAGGGTGTTGAGTGGGGGAGCACACTATTATGATCCGAGCCTTATTCCATGATTGATGTATAAGAGAAAGTATTGTTCCATAAAGGGTGTGTGATACACCATAAGGTCTTTTGAGTCCGTATTATGGAATCTAATATAGAGAAGGGAATTATACCATGACCAGTGAGATCATGCTGTAACCCACCCCTAGTGTACGTTTTTAGGGTATTAAATAAATTAATTTTAATAAATTTAAAGGTTATCCAAATGAGAAATTGGACTCATTCCATCCAGTAACTAAGGGGTCTTTTATTATTCTCTCTACTTCATCCTTTTATATATTTAGTGATATATTATTCATTTTGGTCCATTTTTTGAGCTTTCTATCATTAAGAGTCATCGATTATATTTTTATATGTCTTTGTGTGATTGTTTTATAGTTTTCCTATTATTTCTCTACTCATCATTGGGTTTTCATTAAATTATGGATTTTTTTAGTTTTATTTATTTATTTAAATCAATTTATAATTAGAAGAATATTATCAATGGGTGGAGCCCTCCTAACTACTAGTAGGTGATACTAAGATCTTTCTTGTGTTATACATTAGTTTTTGAAATTTTTGATAACCATGTATGGGTAGGGTCATGTGTGTGACTTGATATAGGACCACTTGTGGTTTCAACTATTCATGTGATATTACAATTAGAATTATCTTGATGGTATAAAAACGTTTTTCTAGGTACTTCTTATTCTTCTTGGTTTTTTCATTTGAAATCATGATGAGTGTGATATTATGAGTTGTAAAATGTTGTTCCTTTGGGTGTTATGCTTGATGTGGTTCCTTAAGAATGTGGTAGGTTTAACAAATGTGAGTTTGGGGTGATGTGGTTCATAAAATAACATGTTGGTGATATCTCATTCACTGATGAGGAAGTAATTAGTTCTTTGGGTTTTGTCCTTAGGTTTTTTGTGATTTTTTATCACCATGGGTTTGAGGTTCTTTGGGTTATCTACACATGGGATATGTCCCATGAGATAATTTTGACCATTTCATTCTTGGAAGTATCCTCCATAGATGAGTGATATAGGTTGGATGGTGTTGAATATCAATTTATAGTAGGTATTTTCAATAGGGATGAACATGAGACATGGGTAGTGATTAATATCATCATATGTGAACAAGTTCTCATCATTCATGGGATTTATTAGGAAATTTATTTTATGGTTATTATGTGAATTGTATGGTTATGGTATGTGAGGCATTTGATGTGGATGTTTCTTTATGATGAAACTTTAGTTGTTTTTTAATAGTTTTTGGGTTACGTGTGGGTGGGTAATGTCATGTAATATGGAATATTTTGGAATGATGAAGATGATTCTGTTGTGATACACCTTGGTTACAGAATTCCACTATGACACAGGTTGAAGTATTTAAAGTATTTGTTGTGTCTTAATGAGCACATTTATAGTTAGTTATACATATTGTTTTTATTTTTTGTTTTTTTAACCTAGTATAAACTTTTTTATATTTGGATATTATCTAAGAACACCGTTGGTAGTGTCCTACAAGGTTCATACTAACAACCTACATGGAACCTCCAAGACATCAGTAGACCTTATGGTTCATGATTCAGGAATGGGGAAGGAACTCACATCAAGATCATAGTGGATAGAGGTGAATATGTTCCATGGGCATGTTTTCAGTGGATTTTGGTTGTTGGACCAGGTGGTACCTATGTATTGAGATGAGGGTTTCCTCTTATTTATTATGTTTGTGTGTGATTGGACTAAGGGAGATCCTATTAGATATTGTATGTATTTTACGGTATTATAATTACAATTTTTTTCATTCCATGTGTTATTTTATGGATTTTTATGTGTTGGAACCAAAGGTAAGTTAATTTTCTGATTTATTTTCAACCATCGATGAAAAAGTGTAAATGAAGATGAGTTTAGGGGACTAGGAGAAGAATTAATGAAGACTTGGAGGAATCTAGATACATTACATCAATCTATATATATTTATTAGATCTATTATTGAGATGGTTTAATTTGGAAGAGGGATATAGAAAATCCGATTAGAAGATATATGGATGAAAAAAATATATCATGGTATATGGAATTTCATCATGAGTGCATTTTTACAGATCCAGGGAAGTCCCATACCAAGAGCATATGTAATGGTACTCTAAACAACATGCATAAAGGTCATTAGTTGTATATGTAATTTATGTTGGAAGATGTGCAATATATTGTGGTACGTATTAAAATGCATAAAAATATTGCTGTGAACATAATAGTTTTCAATGATGTATAATGTTATGTATAGAAAATATAAAGTTTTTTAAAAACTTTTTTGAGATGAATATTATATCAGAAGATATGTGATATACTATGTGAATGAGAAAATTTTAAAAAGGTAATATGATAATCTACATGTTTATTATTTTTCAAAATATTCTTGAGTTTCATTAGATTTTTTCAAATATGGAAAAATGGGAAAGTCCTTACATGAGTAATGTATTTTGGGTTTTTGTGTACGATTCTTTCACACTATAACATATCATTCATTCCAGAAAATTTGCCTTTTAATTTTTTTTATAAGGGTTGATATTTACATAAATTCATAAAATTAATTGGGAAAAGAGAAGAATTGATTATTCCATGGGATGAAGTGCTGCACCGTGAATTTCATTCAACTAGTAGATCATGGGAAATATAGATATGATTAAATGACACAAAATCCACTTCATTGTGAATTTTAGTAATCATAGTAAATCTAAAATTGGAAGAATATTGGTGAAAAACCATGGAATGTTTAATTTTTTATCAAAATAACCCATGTTCAAAATGGGGAGGCCCATATTGGGTGTTATTAAAGCTGAGTTAGATTGTTATGTTCTCTATCAATCATAAAATATGGTTGAAAATTATCACATTATTGAAATAATATTCACACTGTTAAAAGTCTTAGAATAGATTCAGTGTTTCTTCCAATATAAATATGACCATGCCTTTATGGAATATTTATTGCATTATTTTTTAATTTCCCTAGAGATGATGTTCATACATTTTTACATGGAAAAGAAGAAGAATTTGTGAATTTTTTTCTTTATGAAATTTTGAGAAGTATTGAGTGTTCCCACCATGAAGGAGTATATCAAACCATGATTTGTCTGAGAGTTTATAAAATCTAGAGTTTCACAACACAATATTAAAATGAATGAAATAGACGTTACATTAATTTGTTTTTTGTATTTTAAATTTAGTTAAGAAACACTATATGAAGATTAATAGCACACCATGGTCAGACTGTGGATGGAGAACGTCACATTATCATGAACCGGTCTGAGTCAACTTAAAACCTCACCAAATTTTGACTGATATAATCCATCAAGAATGCCTCTATATATGATATATGCTGACTACTAGCAATCTAGGTCTAAATAGAAACATTCTAGAGACATTACCCTTATATCAGAGCGTAATAATCGAGAAAAATAACCAAACATGTACACATCCATGAAATTCTTAGTACAAAATATAAATAATTGAAAAAGAGGCATGATATAATAAATGTTATATAGACTCATGGTCCTGATATAACAAAAAATTGATCATCCACTTGGCCAGCCACATATATAGAATAAATAAATAAATAAAATAAATGAATAAGGATTAACTAATATTCTCAACCTGCTCTTAAAAAAAACCAGTCTCTATCGAGCTACTCATCCCAATCCAAAACTCTATGTGAGTGATCCCGCCTAGTAATCCAATAGTAGGACTCTACCCAATCCATTATTCATCTCTTTCTCAACTTTAAAACAAATATAATATCTTTATGAATACCAAAGTTCTCATATAAGAGGGGGGGAAATTAATCTCAGTAGGCCACCCCCAATGATGGCCCTAACATTCTTTTTGCATAACACTTTAATGATAAACGAGATATTCCCAACCTATTTGAATACAAGTTGGAATAAAGGTAAAAAAATGAATGTAAAAGATGAAAAAACATTAACAAAACTAAAGATCTAAGTTCCCACATAAGATTGGTCTACCCTACATCATCCAAAGTGATAATAATCAAAGCATACTGCTCTCAAATCCACACAAACAAGGGACATTCACCAATCCTAATGGGTGATTTCATATGTATAGCATATAAGGTATGAAAGGCAAACCATAAGACTTCCATATTCATTGAAGAGAAAAACACACACCAATACTAGGATCTAAGAATATAATAGTATGATTTGAATTGGTGATAGGAACCTCTAGGTCAACATGAACAAAGAAAAAAACAATATCCCGACAGTTCTATATAATTGACCAGGTAATAAAAACCCATTAGTGAAACACTACCTAATAGAGCCCAAACTCAGTCCATGTGAATGGCCACACCCATAATATACTAATGGATCACAACAATACCTAGAAGTCCCCAAAACCTAGCCAATGAATAATAATAAATTGGGGGTAGGGGTAATGTTTCACTCATCCAAATGTTCCATTATCTCCCAATAACCACCTTACACTGACCATGAAATAGAGAATATAATCCATTATTTATTAGGACTAGTTAATAGTCTAATAATATCCCAAAGGAATCCCCTCACATTTAGAACCAAACAAGAATAACCCCAAATATCCTAGGACATAATCGACAAACTATGGGTCAATCAACACTCAAACCCCTTATAGAAACCAACATTGACCTTATTATGGTGAACAAGATATGGGGTTCCCTCAATGATCCATAGAGCCAAAAAATTGGACACCCTATAAAGGTCCCTCTATCATATCTAACCCTCAGGACAACACCATAACATAGTTACTCAAGGACACTCTCTAATACACATCATATCCTTGAGATACACATAACCTATAATGGAATCCTCTATCCTCAGTATTCTCAAATCGGAATCCTTAATAGTTCCCTTTCTCCCATCTCAACCTCGACTCAATGGAACAAAATTATACTTGAAACCCCAATGATCCATCAAAAATCAAAATCTATAACCTGAACCTCAAGAAAACAGACTAAAATATCAACCATTCAAACCAGAGGCAGAAAGTCCTGGCCATAAAATACCATCAAACAAACTCATGAAAAATCACTTGTAATTCTCAATCCATGTCTCTACTCAATCCCATATTCTAGTTATTATATAAATAAAAGAAAACTAAACACCTTTCAATCCACAAGACAAGATATTCAATAAGACCATGAACCTCACCTGGATCTTAAGACACAACTATCACATGATATCTCTTATACGAAAACTATATAACATCACTTAACCCAAAATCTCAAGGAAAAACATACATCAGAGATTGTTCAACCCAAACTGTCACACCAACAACCTCTAAATGGACTAAAGAACTTCCCATCACATCCTAAGAAGAAAAAAACCGTAGATAGACTACTAAAAAATTTGATTTTAACTTCAAGGTTAAAAAACATGTGAAACACTACCAAAGGGAGAGTACACGGTGTGTACCCCCCACAAACCACCCTGGTTTTGTACAAATTTCTGAACTGGAGTGTACTTCCAAAGTATATGACATGCCTCCCTAATATATAGTGTGTAATCCATTGGGGGTACTTGGAAATGTACCTAACATGGGTTTAGACCATGTTACCCACCTACCCCTTATTAGTGTATCCTATAGAGGATCTGACCATGTATCATATAGGTCACCATGTCTCCCACATGAGGCATCTGGCTGATAACCCTACAACACCCCAAGTCTCCTTACATGGAATGATTCAAAAACCCACATCCTGTAACCCTAATATTCCACCCCATTTCACAAAGTAATAACACACATTCTGTGTTATTGAACCACATTTCATGTGATTAGGTTTTCCCAAACAAGAAACCAATTGTGAAACCCTAAAACCCTTGATTCTCTAAGAAACACCCATGAAGGATCCTGTGGAACTCCTAGAAACATATAAAAAATAAAAAAAACTACTTTATTGAGAGATAGGTATTAATACAATAAACAACCTACCTAGGGGTTTAAAACATTGAAGCTTCAAGCTCATTTTTGTGTCTCACATCCACTGCACCATGATCTGGGTTTGATCAGACTCCCCGATGACAATCTCTACTCCTCTAACTATTTCGTATCAGCTATGCTATAAAACATAGGGGAGAGACCAATCTCATGGAATATTCAATAAGAAAATTGGGTAATAAATTAAAAGAAAAAAGGAATAGAAAATAAAAAAGAAAATAAAATAAAATTCCATCTTAAATGGATTGACCTGTGTCTTGAACCCCAAAGTGAGTTCACATCTTGCCATGTAAAAAACTTCATTTTAGACTCAACAAAGAAGTTGGAATTCAAATATGAGACTTTTTTGAAAATATATCATCAATCAAACACACATGAATAATTAATAATTAATTAACTAAATATGAAATATTTTGTGGAAATACGACCGACTTGAAATTATTCCAAACTCTTTCCCATGGGTATACACAATATTTAGGGACTAAAAAAGTGGTTAGAAATTTATTACAAGATAATATTATATGAAAAAAAATTCTATTTACCCTATTAACCACATGAGAACAAAGATTAAAATTTATTCTGACTTTCTAAACCCATAACGTCATGATTTGTTATAAACATCACACCGTAAATACTTTCACCCCTAATAATCCTTAAGGGTTAACTAGATAACATGGAATCAAATAGAAAGCAGACATAATGAAAACCCACCCAACTTGAATTTCATTCACCCATGAGTATGATGATTCTCCCCACCGTTGAAGTATCCTTATAATTACCACATGACCGAACACCAATCTCCATGGCCCATGTTATGTACACTATTGAATGAAATGACTCGATATAGATAAATTTCTCATACCTGATCACTAAAATGACACAATAACAATCTCTTGTTCCCAGATTACCAGGAAAAACATCCCCCCAATAATTCTATTAAATCCCATTATAATTAGGATCAAGACCACCAGTAACCAATTGGTTCACCCCACCATATAGATTCTCTGAAACATCTCCTAGAGAATCATCCTTAACTGGTCCACCTAAAAAACACCACTTAGTATTCCCCAAGGTTGAAGCAAATATTAACTTTTCCAAAAAGACTCACACTCCGATACGACTTGAATAAAAAATCATACTCATAGTCACATGATTCAAATACTTAAAAACCTAGGATAATGTACCTAAACCACTAACTGTGCTCCTATCACTTTTTATATACAATAATTCATACCACCCTTGATTCTCCTTTTAAAAATTATGGATTCTCCCTCATGAAAACAATAATCACACAACCACCTACCACCCGAGAATCTTTCCAAAAACATGAGATTCTACCCACTCTCTCACCGTTCCATTGATATCGCAACCAGAAGCAACATGGCCATGCATCCAACAAATCCTTCCCTCTCAACCCAACCTCAAAACTAAGAGCACTCATAGTGCTACACCTCTCAATACCATGGGAACCAAACTCCTAACCATAAAACTTATCGGGGAAATAATAACATTAGGGAAACCTAATCTTTATCTAAAAACCTCTTATACATCATTCCACTCATCAATCCACCACCGAGTTATCTCAATCCCACACTAATCCACTAGCAGCATCATATATCCCTCCATGATGGGACTGACGTTCTATCCCAGAAAATCATCTCACTGAAAGATCCACATGTCCTATCATAAAAAAAATACCCACGATTTAGTTTAGTAGAATTCCACTAATAAGATATATGAGAAAATTCCACTTAGGTTGTTTCTAAATCTAAAATCAACTGAGAATCCATCATTAGTGAAATGTTTCATAAAAATGAACATATCATGTCAATCCTACATTCCATGTATAATTAATTTTCAAAGGCATATTTTCAATGTTATAGGGTCCAAAATATAATAAGTCAAAAATCCACAAACCCAAGTGAAACAAAAAATGTGAAATCATACAACTGAAACATTGAAAATTAAGAAAAACAATCTCATACTCTAGTAACATGAACTTATAATAAAAAAAGGTTCTCTTGAAACAATAGTCTAATATCCATAACATGCTCTAAAAAATATCTAGACTGCATGTCTACTATCCCCCAAATAATAATACAATAAAGAAATAGATGGATTTGAAACCATTTTTTCAGGAACCGTCCAAGGTTGACCTGAAACACCACCCAATTTGGCATTCAACAAGGCCTCAAGCCCATATTCTAGAGGTTGATAACTAGTGGAAAGGGTATAAATATATATTGTGGGGAAAATATACCCGCATATCATAGTGTAATAACTACTGAGAACAACATAACACATACACATCCATGAAAATCAGAGTACATAATATAAATAATTGAAACATAAGTATGCTATAAAAAATGGTATTCTACATAAAGACTCATAGTCTTTCGATAACCTAACAAGTGATTGTCTAGTAGGACAATAAATTATACTGATTAATTAAATAAAGGAAAATTCATAAGGATTTACTACCATCCCAGATCCATACCTAAAAATCGATCTTCAACAATCGGTGAGCCACTCTAATTTGATACAAGACTACATATGACCAGTCCTGCTCGATTATACAAGACTTGGAATCCACCCAATCCACAATAAGTCTCATTCTAAACCTGAAAACAAATATAAGTCTTATACACAGAACATGGTTCCTGTAAATAGACTGAGAAATAAATCTCATTAGGCCACCCACAATAGTTTCCCTAACATCTACTATCATAACAAGTGAATGAAACATATGATATGTCAGAACTTTTCAAATAATAACTATAATAAATGTAAAAATACAATATAAAAATATTAATAAAACCAAATTTTAACAAACATCAGTTTCTAAGGTGACACCAAGGATTCATCTATCCATCTCCATCCAAATTTAGAACACTCAGAGCACACTGATAACTAAGAATCACAAACCAGTCATGCCCACCAATACTAAGAGAATCATATAAAATTATAACAGAATAGGAATAAAACCCATAACCTTGGATCTTTATAGGAATCCAAGAATACAAAACAAACTACTATTAAGCTCTAGAACTCAAATAGTATGATCTATACTGGTGAAACGAACCACTAGTTCAACAGAAGTAGAGAACCTATCGAAGTCCCAAGTGTCTTATAGAACTAGATGGGATATTAATAACTCATTAGTGAAATAGTACTAGATTTGGCACAAAATTTGTTCTTGTTCATGGAAACATCCCCAATCTAAGACAGGGGTGAAACAACATCCAATGAGCCTCAAACCATACTTATATTATTATAAAAAAAACTAGGGATTAATTTTCAATCATTAAGATAGTCCATTAGCTCCTTAGAACCACCTAATTCTAAATAACCAATAGAGGATATCATCCAATCAATCTAAGGGACAACACCCAGCCGAATAATATTTTAAATGTCTCATATCACATTAAAAATAGAATAATAACAATCTCAAATAACCCATGAAACAAGACAAAACCCATGAGTATTCCAATTCCCAGACCCCTTATAATAAACCTACAATAGCCCAATCAGGTTCAACATGAAACGGGGAATTCACAATACTCTCCTAATCCATAGAAATAGGACACCCAATTAGGGGTTCCTCTATTGCAACTAGAAATAATTCTAAACTAGTCATAAATAACCTTAGTCAGCCTCTCCGGTACACATTCTATCCCTCAGAGACATATCAGCCACAAAGGAGTCTACTAGCATCCCCATTCCTACAAGGGAATCCTCAACAAGTCCCTTAGACTCATCCCAACCTATACTCAATGAAACAGAACTATACTCGATACCCAATGGTGCCATTATATCCCAAAGTATTTCTCAAGCCTAATCATTAAGAAACTGATCTAATGGATTAAATTCACAAATCTTTATCAATAATTCCCAACCTCAAAGGAAAATCAAATGAAATCAATCTAACCCCCTTGGAATTCCAAATCAAAGTCACTATATGATCTCCCAATCCGATAACCATTCATGGAACCATAAACTAAATACCTTATAATTCTATGTTCAAGTAAAAAAAAATCACACGACCCTAACTCAAATCTCAAACCACACCTTTCATAGGTGAAATATTAAATAAAACCCCACAATATTACTTATCCCAAAACCTAAATAGTAACATTCCATCAAATCCCGCCTAACCGAAACAATCTCTCTAATGGTATCTAATTGTCCCCAGGTCCTCACCAATGCATCCTATATGGAAAACTCCTAGAGTTGACTACCTTCAATTCTAATTTAAAATATGGGGTTAGAATAAAATAGAATCACATCTAAAGGGAGAACACATGGAGTGTAACTCATGTATAAAGTTTGTTTCCCCAACAAACCATTGTGGACATGAACCACAACCTGGGATGAAGTGTACATGAAAAGTAGAATACGTGAATCCCTAATATGTGATGTATAATACACTAGGGGTACATGGTAATATACCTCACATGGGGTTAGTAAAAATACCCCTCATGACCTCTATTCATATACCCTACACAGGTTTTGTCCATGTATCCTATACTAGCATGTTCTACCTACATGAGATGTCTGAACATGAACCCTAATACACCTTGAGTCACCCTACATGGTATTTCATGAACACACACCATTTAAACCTCATTTTATACCTCATACCAAAAATTAATAACCCGTAATGTGTGTTATTTAACCACACACCATGTTAGTTGGTTTTCCTAAATAGAAAACCCCTTTAAAATCAAATAAACCCATGATTATCCCAAAACACCCAATATAGGCTATCATGGCACTCCAAAAAACACATAAAATGAATTAAAACTAAAAAATAACTACTCTATGAGGATATCAGGGGAAAAAATATAAATGACCTACCAAGGGTTATAAAATTTTGAAGCTTCGAGCTCAGATTTATGCCATGAAGCTGCTATATGATTATCCAGATCTGATCAGACACTTCAATAATAATTCTTAATCCTATCCCCATTACCATTTAGAATAATCATGTATCATAGGAGAGAGACACCTCAAAAAAATTAAATAATAATAAAAAATGGTTAAGAAACAAAAATGGAAAAAAAGAAATAAAAATAAAAATAAAATAAATCTAATAAAACGAAAATTACTACTTTAGTGGCATGATATGAGTCTCCAAACACAAAGAGAGTTCACACCTAACATAGGTACCCCCCATTCTATACTCATCCCTAAAAAAATAATTCCAATATGTGACTTTTCTAATAATATATTGTAAGGTCCCGTAAATTTCAAGGAATTTTTTTTCTTAAATTCCTTGGGATTTTACGAGTATGCAGTTTCTAACGACACCTGATTCCGAGGCCCGGTGTGCCCAGAATAATTTTCTGATGTTTAGCTTAGGTATGTTCAGTGAACAAACGAGCGAGTTTTTCTATATTTTGAACCGATGCTCAGAATTGAAATCTGAGGGCACTGATGAACTCACAATGCAGGTAATTGCTTAAGGGGACCTTTACCGTAGTTTTGTTTTCACGAGAGGAGAAGTTAAATTTTTTTGGATTAAATAATAAGTGAATAAAAATTTTGGAACAATTTTTATTCTATATCTAAGTGGTCATATCCTACTTGTGGGAGTTGGGGTGGGACCTACAAGCCTCTAACTACCCATGTGAGGATATTTGTGAGGTAAGGACCACACGATCCCCAACCTTTAAAATTCCATAATCTCCTTAAACCCCCTCTTAAACTTGTTAAATCCTATTTTATGAGGACTCTTCCTCTCCCTCTCTCTCCCTCTTAATCAAATGCCAACACACATTAATTAATTTATTGATCCTCTTCAATTAAATTAATTAAGTGTTTGAATTTTTAAATTTTGAATGCATGGCATGATTAAATAAAATAAGGAGAAGCCTTATTTTATTTTGGTTGGCTTGTTGTGTGGGGAATTTGGGGAGAGCCTTTGTGTGAAAGAAGAAAGAAGATCCTTCTTTGTTGAATAACATCATCCTCTCTTCAAAGAATAACACTTCTTTGACGTAGAGAATCGACTCCACGAAGAACAATGACGCACAATCCTCTTCTTCGCTCCGTGACAAAAATGGGAGACGTCGTTTCCTTCTCGGGCGCAATCCGACATTGTCTACGAACCTCACCCCACGACGTCGTCTTCCACAACGCCCGACGTTCCACATCTTTTGTTGAGGTAGGGGTTATTTTTGTTCAAGTCTTTGTCATCGTTCTTCGTTGCTTAAGGTTTGTCCGCATGATATCGTCGTAATGGGAGGAGATCGAACCTCAAAAACATGGCCGATTCTCCTCCCCTCTTCACTGTTAATCTTAGTTGATGTTGGAGGCGGGGGCGCATAGTGTCATTGCACCGTGCGGTGATCGGCAGGGAACTGCAGCCATGCAAGGCCGCGGTGAAGGCGGCGCAGTGTCGTTGCACCCCGCAGAGACGTAGAGGGCCGCGGCCGGAGCGGGCTGCGGTGGAGGGGCGTGGTTCCGTCACGCCATGCTGGGGAGATGAACCGTGGTGGTCTAGTAGGGGTGGCAGTCGAGCCGGCCGCTGGTGTCTCTAGAAGGCGGGACCCCTTCTGGGTCTTGCGGCAGCTCAAAAACTGGTCGGCCTTAATGGTCGGCCATTACCTGGAAATCGGGGTGGTGTAACCCACCGACCAGCTGCTAGGGCAGACCCCACCAGGTCTTCCATTTCCAAAAATAGGGGGCTACACCCCCTTTGCGACCCGCTCAGCCAGCGGCCAAGCCGTGACCGGCTTCTGAGCCGGGCCGCAGGCCGCACGGGCTGGGCCAACTGTAGGCCACGTGGGCCGGGCTAGCCGCAGGCCACACGGGCTGGGCCGGGCCGCGTCCAGCCGATCCGGGCCGCACTAGCTACGGGCCGGGCTGTACCAGCCTGCCCGGGCCTTTCCCAACCAGGCCGGACCCGGACTCGAGTTGGGTCGACCCGGTTCCGGCCGACCCAGGGGGTGTTGGGCCAGGTCGGACCAGGCCCAGACCCCCTATTTTCGGAACATTTCGTTTAAATGGATATATCTTGATCTAAGAACCTCGGATCGACGCACCATCAGTGGTGTAGGATTCCTTAGAATTTGACGGTCGTTTCGGTATATTACAATCGAGTTTTCGGGGAAGTTTGGGTATGGCCTGGTTGGTTCGATCCCGGAATCAACAGGGCCCTTGGAGCGGAAACACTTATAACTTAAGGACTCAACGCCCGAATGATTTTTTGTCAAATACTTTGAATTCCTCTTGGTGAGATGGTTCTTTTGGCTTACTCCACTTGAGGTTTGGACACAGCTGAAGTATGGTCATGTTGGATTTAGTTTAAAAACCAACTGGGCCCCTAGGACGGAAAAACCAATATCTCTTAGACCGGGAGTCCGATTGACGCGTCGTCAGTTGCGTTAAGTTCCTATTGACGAGAAAAAACTTTAGGATACATCAACTCTAGGATTAGTGACAGTTGATGTATCAACCCCCTTGGATCGTGGAGCGAACCCTCCCGGAATCGAGCATGCCGTGTGCGGGAACCCTAGAGATGGCTGTGACTGCGATGATGATGATGACTGTACTTGGATCCTACGTGGGTTCGGCAGCGAGGAAGACTGTACTTGGATTATCTGTGGGTTCAAAAGTGATGAATACTGTACTTGGAACCTATGTGGCTTCGGCTGCGATGGTTACTGTATTTGGATCCTGCATGGGTTCGGCATCGATGACTACTGTACTTGGATCCTACATGGGTTCGGCAGAGGAGATGATTCAGAGGCTACATCTAATCATCTCCACCCCTCTTCAGAAGTAGTATACCTGTGTGCGCTGAGTCCTGACTTTCAATCATAACCATCAGTGTGATTGACTTTCTTTCCTCTGTGGACTGGGCTGTGTTTTCCTGTGTGGACTGGGCTATGTTTTCCTGTGTGGACTGGGTTGTACTTGGGCTCGAGGGTTGGAGCCGAACTGGGATTGATGACTTAGGTATATGTATGGGCATATACCTAAGTAGGGTTGGTATTTACTTTATGTTTGTATCTTTCCTTTGAAGTTTATCCTTCGTGGATTCGGGGAGACCTTTGGGGGTCTCGGGTTCTCTACTGAGTATCGTATACCCACCCCTGAACGGGCTATGCCCGCACTACGTTGTGTTGGATGCAGACGACAGACAGCACTGATCGTGGTGGAGTCTTGGGGAGCTGGACGACACCTGGGGGTGGACCACTTGGCAGTACGTACTCGGAGCGAACAACATGACCCGAGGAGCTGAGGAGTCTATCTGTACCCACCCTTCAGGTGGGATAGCCGGAGGACGACTCGGAGGTTACAGATTTACTTTACTGATGTTGTACATTATTTTCAGTTGTATTGTACTTTTAGTTGGGTTTGTATTTTGGCTCATTTACATTGCAGCACCTACTTTTGTACCCAGTTTTTACTTAGTGCTTACTTCACTTGCATTCTCTGTTGTGTGTTTTTTACTATTATAAAGGAAATTCCTTCCCTTTATCAGTTTTTACACCTTTGGTGCTAGTCGCCAGCCCCTGCCCTATGGAAGGCGGGATTGGGGTAGTCACCGCACGTTCCCTGAGGACGGGTTGTGAAAAATTGGTATCAGAGGAGTCGGTTCTACCACATAACTTAGGACTCTGATCATTCTATCTATGAAGCAATAATGTTAAGAGTATTGAGTGTGGTTTTCAGTCCAAGGAGTCCAATGTTGGTGTGGTGGCCGACGTATCCATACACCAGGACCTTGATCTCTGAAGTCCGACTCAGTGCACAAAAACACTGATTGCGTGTGTGTTTCAAGAAGTTTTCTTTGTGATTACTTGTGTCAGCTCACTAGGTATACCGTTTAAACCATGGCGCACCTGTTACATTTCAGGATGGCCCCACGAAGTCATCCAGCTAGGGTTCCTAGTTTTGTACAATATGGTAGCCCACCGAGTGACGAGGCCTCGGTGAAGGGCCCCATCATTGCGGAGGCACCAGCGGTATCACTACCCGCTGGGCCACCGATACTACTAGCCCTAGCAGTAGAGAGTGCATGCCACCTGAGTGCGCTGCATTAGTTTCAACGACAGAGGCCGCACAGGTTCCGTGGAGAGACGGACCCTCAGGAAGCCGAGGATTGGCTGGAAGCTATCGTCAGAGTCTTCAGACTGGTAGGGACACCAGCAGATCTTATGGTGATCCTTTCAGCGAGTCTCCTGCAGGCAGTAGCAGGTAGATGGTGGAGCCTGATGCTCCAGGTGCACGACGAGGCATCACTACTTTGGACGGACTTCGAGAGCCTCTTCTGCTCAGAGTTTGTTCCATCCACCCTCCGTGCGATGCATATCCAGGAGTTACTATAGTTGCGGCAGGGTTGCATGTTAGTAGCCCAGTACTCGGTGAGACTTACCGACCTCTCATGCTACTCCACGGACATGGTACGAGACACATTCTTTTGGGCTCAAACCTTCGATCAGGGACTGAGGCATGAGATCAGGGCTTCGATGATCTCCCTCAGCATTCTGATGCAGGTAGGAGTACTAGAGTGAGCCCTTCTTGTGGAGATCTTTCTTGCTGAGCCTACGCCAGCAGTAAGGCCTAACGCAGGGCGACATGTGGCAGAGTCTTCTTCAGCCGGCAGTAGACAGATTTCACAGAGGTCCAAGCGGACCTGGCCATCAGGTGGGCAACCTCAGGATACTGGTTCGGATGTGTGGGGCACACGCAGAAAATCCAATCATACGAGTGGCAGACAATGCGATTCATGCGGCGGGCAGGGCCACATGGCTCAAGACTATCCGACTCGCCATTCAGAGGAGCAGCAGACAATTGAGGGACCACCCCGGCAAAGGCAGAGGTTCGACCGTGGCGGTCTGCAGGGAGCAGGCGAACGGGGCAGTGGAGATGGCCGAGCAGCAGGTGGTGGACGACGCTTCGAGGCTCTACCACAACCACCACCACAAGGAGGACCACCCCAACCCTAGGGAGTGGGTGGACATGGGAGATATCATCTTCAGGAAGCTGAGGCCTATGACCATAGTGCTCCGGGAGTAGGTGGACAGAAGCGGGACTAGCTTTAGTCGTAGAGAGCTTTGTTCTGATGTCGTTGTTTGTAGTTTCTTTGTGTCATTGTACTTTGAGCTGCAGTGATAAAAGACACTTGACCTTGTGACATTTGTTCTCCTTCCTTTTTTATGGTTGATACTGAGAGGTTCCGGTTAAAACCGTTGACTTGACCCTCACTTTCGATATTCCTACTAGAGGAGACCCAGTGACCACACACTGCTGCCGACAGTGTGACTCGACCTTTCTAGGTGAGAGTAATGGTTGGATCTGTTGGTAGTAGTGTCGAGGCCTTACGACATCATCCATGGCATGAAAAAGTACCATTCATGTCAGGATTTACTGTATTAGGTAAAGAATGTGGTTCATCTAGAGGATGAGACTGGATTTCTCTTCTCGGAAAAGGAGAAATCTTAGCAGCTCTTGAAGGGCGTAAGCGAGAAAAGGGTGTAGTCGAGTTCTTTACAAAAGGCTAGTAACACCCATAGTTCATTGAGTGAACGGTTTATGGTTTACTCTAATCTCAAAATTACTAGGTATGTCTTCTCATGGAAGGACATAAACCTAATATAGCAGTGATGGCTCGAGTTCCTCCAGGACTATGACTTTGAGATAGTCTATACTCCTGAGAAGGGGAACGTAGTAGCAGATGCTCTTATCAAGAGGTAGGGAATTCAGATAATTGGAGAGGCGACAGAGCAGCTAGCCGCTTTGTAGATATCCTTTGTGGATAGAGATAGAGGAGCCTTTCTAGAGTCACTCACAGTCACTCCTCCAATTATTTAGCAGTTCAGAGAGGAACAACGTGGGGACGTTGACTGTGAGACGGGACGTGCACAGATATCCAGCGGACATGCACCTGATGGATTTTCTGAAGGAGGAGAGAACGTCATCCTCTTCAGGGGACGTACCATGGTACCAGTTGAATTATAGGGAGCGGTGCTGATGGAGTTTCACACTTCCCCTCTAGCAGTACAACCAAGAGTAGTGAAGATGTACCGGGATCTTAGACGACAGCACTGGTGGCCAGGTATAAAGAAGGTTGTGGCATAGTTCGTTTCCTGATGCCTCACCTGCCAGCAGGTGAAGGCAGAGCACCAAGTATCGATAGGTTTGGTACAAACCATAGAGGTCCCGGAAAGGAAGTGGGATGAGATATCCATGGATTTCGTGACGGGGCTTCCACGTACTTCTAGAGGGAATGACTCTATCGGGGTGATCGTCGACCGAGTCACCAAGTCGGTCCACTTCCTACCTATCAGAGTGAAGGGATCAGTGGAGAACATGGGATGCCTCTATGTTTATGAGATTGTATGGATTTGTGGTGTGCCATCGTCTATCGTCTCCGATCGAGATGCTCACTTTACTTCCTGGCTTTGGAAGGGGTTGTAGGAGGAATTTGGGATGCAGCTACGCCTAAGCACCACCTTTTATCCTCAAATGGATGGCCAGATGGAGATAACCATTAAGACACTCAATGAAGTGCTCCGTGCATGTGTCCTTGACTTTGGTTGCAGTTGGGAGGATCACCTACGTTTGGTGGAGTTTGCGTTCAACAACAGCTACCACTCCACCATCGGGATGGCACCATATGAAGCATTGTATGACCAACCATGCAGATCGACTCTGTGCTGGACTAAACCTGGGGAGTCAGCACTCGTAGGACCAAAGATGGTTTAGGCTATGACAGAGAAGGTGCAGATCATCCAAGAGCGGATGAGGACTACACAAAGCAGACAGAAGTCCTATGTTGATAGAAGACAGTGACCACTAGAGTTCAAGGATGGCAACCACGTTTTCTTACGGGTCTCACCTCGACGTGGATTACAGATATTTTTTCAGGGCGACAAGTTATCTCCGCGCTTCATCGAACCATTCGAGGTCCTCAGTAGGGTAGGCGAGGTGGCTTACCGCCTGGCCCTTCCACCTCAGTTGCACCGGGTGCACGACGTCTTTCACATATCTCAGCTGAGGAGATACGTGCATGACCCGATGCATATCATCGACCACGGGGAGCTAGACATCGATGATGAGGCTACATTCACAGTGGTCCTCGTGGAGATTGAGGATCGATAGGAGCGGGTCCTATGTGGATAGTTGATTCCTCTAGTGTGCATCTGGTGGCAGCACGGGAACCTCCAAGAGAGCGCATGGGAGATGGAGGCTCAGATGCATGCTCAGTACCCACTTTTGTTTCCCTAGTTTATGTTGTAGCATTATGGGGATGTAAGGCCCTGAGGTGAGGGTAATTTAAAGACTCGTACATTTCTAGGAATTTTTTTTCTTAACTTATTTGAAATTTTACGAGTACGCAGTTTCTGACGGCACCTGTTTCCGAGGCCCAGTGTGCCTGGAATAATTTTCTGAAGCTTAGCTCGGGTACGTTCAGTGAACGAACGAGTGGGTTTTTCAATCGTTTGAACCGGTGATTGGAGTTGAAATCTGAGGGCACCGATGAACTCACAATGCTGGTAATTTCTTAAGGGGCCCTTAACTATAGTTGAGTTTGCACGGGAGGAGAAGTTAATTTTTTTTGGATTAAATAAGAAGTGAATAAAAATTGTGGAACAATTTTTATTCTATATCTATGTGGTTATATCCTACATGGGGGAGTTGGGGTGGGACCCAAAAGCCTCTAACTACCCATGTGAGGATATTTGTGAGGTGGGGCCCACATGAGACCCAACCTTTCAAATTCCCTAAACTCTTTAAACACCCTCTGAAGCTTTTTAACTCCTCTTTTATGAGGACTCTACCTCTCCCTCTCTCTCCCTCTTAATCACATGCCAGCACACCTTAATTAATTTATTGAACCTCTTCAATTAAATTAATTAAGTGTTTGAATTTTTAAATTTTGAATTCATGGCATGATTAAATAAAATAAGGAGAAGCCTTATTTTATTTTTGTTGTCTTGTTGTGTGGGGACTTCGGAGAGAGCCTTTGTGTGAAAGAAGAAGGAAGCTATTTCTTCGTTGAAGAACATCATCCTCTCTGCGAAGAATGAAACTTCTTCGACGTAGGTAACTAACTACATGAAGAACAACGACGCGCAATCCTCTCATTATCTTCATGACAAAAAGGGGAGATTCGGTTTCCTTCTCGGGCGCACTCCGACATCATCCAGAACCTCACCCCACGACGCTGTCTTCCGCAACTTCTAACGTTCAACATATTTTGTTGAGGTAGGGGTTATTTTTGTTCAATTATTTATCATCGGTCTTCATTGCTTAATGTTTGGCTGCATGATATCGTCATAATGAGAGGAGATCAGACCACACAAACATGGTCAATTCTCTTCTTCTCTTCTTCTTTAATCTTCATTGATGTTGGAGGCAGGGGTGCACAGTGCTGTTGTATCGTGCAGTGATCAGAAGGGAACCAAGGCCATGCAAGGCCGCGGAGAAGGCGGCGCTATGTCATTGCACCGCGTAGAGACGTATAGGGCCATGGTCGGAGCGGGCCGCAGCAGTGGTGTGCGGTGCCGTCACGCCGCACCGGAGAGACCGAGGAAGGCCGCGACCGGAGCGGGCCGCGGCGGAGGGGGGCGGCGTCGTCGCGCCGTGACGGGGAGACGAGCCGCGACCTAAGGCCATGACAGTCTAGTAGGGGTGGCCGTCCAAGCTGGTCGCCGGTGTCTCCAGGATGCGGGACCCCTTCTGGGTCCCGCGGCAGCTCACAAACCGGCCAACCTTATTGGCCGGCCGTTACTTGGAAACCAGGGGGTGTAACCCCCCGACTATCTGCTAGGGAGGACCCCACTGGGTCCTCCATTTCCAAAAACTGGGGGTCGTGCCCCCTTTGCGACTCGCTCCGCCAGCAGTCGAGCCGCAATCGGCTTCCGAGCTAGGCCGCAGGCCGCACGGGCTGGGCCAACCTCAGGCCACGTGGGCCGGGCCCGCCACAGGCTGCACGGGCCGGGCTGGCCGCACCCAGCCAGGCCAGGCCACGCCCAGCCGGGCCACGCTTGCCAGGCCAGGCCGTGCCCAATCGGGCCGGACCCGGACCTGAGTCGGGTCGACCCGGTTCGGGCCGACCCAGGGGGTGTTGGGCTAGGTCGGACCGGGCCCAGACTCCCTATTTTCTGAACGTTTCGGTTAAACAGATATATCTTGAGCTACATACCTCTGATCGACACACCTTCAGTTGCATAGGATTCCTTGGAACGAGACGGTCATTTTGGAATAGTACACCCGTGGTTTTGGAAAGGTTTGGGTACGGCTAGATTGGTTTGAACCCAAAACCAACTGGGCCCTTGGAGCAGATACACTTATAACCTCAGGAACGGATGTCCGAATGATGTGCTGTCAACTACGTTGAATTCCTCTTGGTGATATGGTTCTTTTGGCTTACTACACTTGAGGTTTGGACGTAGATGAAGTACGGTCGGGTAGGTTTTATCTTAAAACCCTATCGGGCCCCTGGGACGGAAAAGCCAATATCTCTCAGACCGGGCGTCTGATTGATGTGCCATCAGTTACGTTGAGTCCCTATTGACGAGACAGAACTTCGAGATACATCAACTATAGACTTCATGACAGTTGATGTATCGAACCCCTTGGCTTGTGGAGCGGACCCTCCCAGAATCAAGTGTGCCGTGTGTGGGAACCCTAGAGCTGGCTGCAACTACGACGACGATGATGACTATACTTGGATCCTACGTGGGTTCGGCAGCAAGGACGACTGTACTCGGATCCTCCATGGGTTTGGTAGTGATGAGGACTGTACTTGGATCCTACGTGGGTTCGGCAACGATTGTTACTGTACTTGGATCCTACGTGGGTTCGGCAGCGACGACTACTGTACTTGGATCTTACGTGGGTTTGGCTGAGGAGATGATTCAGAGGCTACATATAATCATCTCCACCTCTCTTCGGAAGTAGTATACCTGTGTGAGATGAGTCTTGACATTCAATCATTACCATCGGTGTGATTGACTTGTTTTCTTGAGTGGACTGGGTTGTGTTTTCCTGTATGGAATGGGCTGTGTTTTCCTGTGTGGACTGGGTTGTACTTGCGGTCGAGAGTTGGAGCCAAACTAGGTTTTATGAATTTGGTATATGTATGGGAATATACCTATGTAGGGTTGGTGGTTACTTTATGTTTGTATCTTTCCTTTGAATTTTATCCTTCATGGATTCTGGGAGACCTTCGGGGGTCTCGGGGTCCCTACAGAGTATTGTATACTCACCCCTGCACGGGCTATGCCCGCACTACATTGTGTTGGATGTAGACGATGGATAACACTAATCGTGGTGGAGTCTTGTGGAGCTGGACGACACCTGGGGGTGGACCACTTGGCGGGACGTACTCGGAGCGGACATCAAGACCTAAGGAGCTGGGGAGTCCATCTGTATCCACCCCTTCGGAGGGATAGCCGGAGGACGACTCGGAGGTTGCCGATTTACTTTACTTCTGTTGTACTTTATTTTCAGTTGTACTGTACTTTCAGTTGGGTTTTCATTCTTTCCCATTTACTTTGCAGAACTTTATTTTGTACCCAGTTTTTACTTAGTGCTTACTTCACTTGCATTCTCTGTTGTGTGTTGTTTTAATTATAAAGGCAATGCCTTCCCTTTATCGGGATTTATGCCTTTGGTGCTAGTCGCCAGCACCTGGCCTATGGAAGGTGGGCTTGGGGTAGTCACGACATGGGCCCCGAGGACGGGTTGTGATAGATATCAATGAATGAACATTAATGAATAATTAATATTTAATTAATTAAAAATTAATTATTCCCTTAAAAAATGATGGACTTGAAATTCCACCAAACATCATCCAATTGGTAAATAGACTATTCTAGGACCAACAGAGTGATTAGAAAAATATTATGAGATCATATGACCAGAAAACTACCATTTCCCCACTCAAAAATCACTTAGGAACAAAAATTCAAATTTCCCCTGACTTTATCAAACAATAATGATGCAGTTTGTTAAAAACTCCCCATCATAAAATTTCTCTCCCTCATGAATCTTTAATGTAGAAATGGCCACCATGACATCACATGGATCATTGATACACCCAAAACCCATACAATAAAAAGTTCGTTTACCTATGAACATTAAGATTCTCACCAGAATAGGGGTGCCATTATTGTCACCCTGTAATCAATCACCAAACTCCAGAGCCCCTTTTCCTTCCATTAATGACCATAATGACTGGGCATGGATGACTCACTCACACCCGAGAAATCGTATATATTACCAACCTCCTCTAATTCCTATCTCACTAGAAAAAACATCCCCCACCCCACACTCAACAATCCATTTTTAATAAGAATCATGGCCCCAATGATCAATGGTGTTCTCCCCACTATATGGTTTCCCTCACACTACTCCTAGAGCATCGAACATAATAGGTCCAACATAATAAAACCACTCAATATCCCCTAATAATTGAAAAAATATTTACGAATCATGATAATCATACACTCTTGTGCAACCAGAATGCACAACTAGACTCACACTCACATGAGTCACATCCTAATGAAACAATGATAATGTTCCTAAACCACTGCCAATATTCCACTCAAATGTTAGTTCCAATAATCCATTGAACCCTTATTTATCCACTTCAAAAATAAATTATCCTCTCATTACAATTCTAAATGTATGACCACTAACCACCCATGATTCATTACAAAACCATGTTTGTCTAACCATGTCTCATCACATCAGCAAATTCACAACCATAAATAACAGAACTAATAGGGATAGGCATCCAACCCATCTCTCCCTCACAACCCAACATCGAAACCATGAGCATTACCAACAATCCATGAAATAGTTCTAAGATAACCTCATGCCTAACCAAAACACATCCCTGGATAAACACAACCTCATAGAAACTAAATCCCACTCCAAACACCTCTCAGAAGTGATTTCCCTCATTGAGCAACCACTATGGAATCTAAAGCCCATGACGAACTACTAGGGTGTCCAAAAAACCCTTGATATAAGAATTGTATTTCCATTATTTGTGAACATCTCACCACAATATCTACAATTCCTATCATCAAAATAAAAATACCCATGGTTCAATTGAGTATAAGAACTCTATGAATATACCTGGGTCCATTATATATATATATATATATATTTATTTATTTTTATAATTTAAGGAACTGAACCTCCATCATCATTGATATCACACATAAACAAGAACATGTAATGTGATACAACCTACCTAGTAACATTTCATGTGCATAAGACTATTGAAAACAGGACCAAAGACAAAATCAAATAAACCATAAATCCAAAAACTTATGTTTGTAATTTAAGGTGTAATCATAAAACCATAACATCAAAAACCTACAATAGTAATCTCATACCCAAGTAATATAGATTTTCTATTAGTGAAGGTATACTCAATGCATCTGTAAAATAACCATTATAATCTCTAACAAATATCTAGACCAGCTATTTACTATCCTCCAAATAATATGAAAAAGAAAAAAGAGATGGACCCGGTACCACTTTATCATGAACCATCCCAACCTGACTTGAAACATCACCTGATCTGGCTTACAATAATGTCCTTATTATACCAAGGATACCAACCATTAGTGAGGGTATAAGTGGAAAACATTTAGAGAATATAACCATATATAATAGTATAATAATAGTGTAAAATAACAAAATACATCAACATTAATATGCATCAGAGTGCGTGATACATGTAATGGAAACAGAAGCATGCTATAATAAATTGAATGTTGTATATAGATGCTCATTCATTACCTAACACAAAAAATGATCTCCCACTAGGATGATCAAATATATTGAATAAATAAAGAAAGAAGAAAAATTCACAAGGATCTCTATGATCTATCCATTAAACCTAATATCAAATTCCTATTGAGTTTCTCTAGACCAATCCAAAACGCCACATGAGTGGCCTTGCTCAATTATGAGACACTGATCTTTAACATAATACACCATAAATATAATTCCAAACCTAAAAACAAATATAATTTTTGTAAGAGAACTAGGATAAACATATTGAGTGTGGGGAATAAATCTCAATAAAACACCACCGATGGTGCTATGTGCGTCTACTGTTATATTAGGTGCATGAAACACAAGATATGTCCAACCTAGTTGAATAAAAACTAGCATAAAATCAATAAATGAAACAAAAAATGAAAAAAATCATAAAAAACAACAGGTTATAAGGTATAACTTAAGATTTATCTACCCCCATTTTTACTTTCCCCAGAAAACATAGAGCACACTGGTCACTAATCCATACAAATCTATTTCATTAGCTAGTCCTAACTGAATATTCCAAATATGTATCATAATTTTCATGAATGTAGGACCATAGGATCTCCAAAGCTTCCTAATAAAAAAAACACATACCACTATCAGTTCATTATCCCTAATAGTATGATATGAAATAGTGACATGAACCTCTTGGTTGACCAAACTAGAGAGCTATTCAATATTCCAAGAGTCTTGTAGAACTAGTTGGGTTATAGAAAACCCATAAACAAAACACTATATGACTAGGATCAAACTCAGTCCATGTGCATAGCCATATCCATAATATATCCAAATAGTGAAAGAGAATCCAATGGATCCCAAACCATAACTAGATTGTAATACTAATCAAGGGGTACAGTTTCTATCATCCCAATCATCCTTAACCTACCTAGATTCTCCTAATTCAAAAAAACCAATAGAGGATATAATAAAATAAATCTTAGGTCTAATTAGTAGTCCAATAAGATCCTAAGGGTATTATCTCATATCCAAAACATGAACATGAACAACATAAAATAGCTCAAAATACAATCCATGGGTCGACCAATGCCTGGACCCCTTATCAGAATCTATCACCAACCCTCTCAGGTTTAATATGACACATACCGCCCATAACTGTCTAAATGAACCATAGAAAAATGACTCCCCACAAGGGTTTCCTCTATAACAACTACATCTCAGCCCAAGATTGTTTCAAGGAACCTCAGATAGCTTCTCAAGAACAGAACTTTTCCTTAAGAGACACCTTAACCACAGGGGAATCCTCAAATATCACCACACCTATAAGGGAATCCTAAAAAGGTACCTCAAACCCAACTCAACCTCTACTTAATGGAACCCATCCATAAGTGACAACCCAATGTTTCATTTCATCGCAAAGTCTCTAAACAAACTAAACCTTGAGAAACTATTTGTAAAACTAAACCACTCAACCCTATAGAAATAAGTATCAATCATAGAGTAATGTCCAAAAAACTCACACTAAACACCTGGTAATTCCCAATAACTATCTCTAATTGATCCTACCTTTGGAGAACCATAAAAAATATCAAACCAAACTCGTTAATATACTTAATCCAAGAAATCCAATAGGCCCACATGCCTTAACTAGATCTCAAACCAGATCTATCATTGGATAACTTTTAAACTAAAACCCCAGGAGATAACTCAACCCAAAACTTCAAGAAAAAACTTCCATAAAATATCACCAGACAAAATTTATCTCATCAATGAACTCAAAACATAACAAGGTCCTCACCATATCATCATATGTGAAAAAACACCAAGAATTGGATACCTACAAATATATATATGACTATATGGTGATGTAAAAAGTCAAACTCATATAAGGGGATATCACACAATGTGTTCCTCATATACAAAGAGTGTACCAAAAAAACCACCCTAGTTGTGTACAACTCCCGGATTAGGTATGTACATCTAAAGTACAAGATGTATCTCTCTCATACATGGAGTGTAATTTGTTTGGGTTACATAGACATGTACCTCACATGAGGTCTGTCCAAGTACTCTACATGGGATCCATATATTTACCTGATATAAGCTCTATTCATTTATCCCACATGGCCATGTGTGATCCACACAAGGTGTCTGGTCAAGCACCTGGGCATGCTCTGAGTCACCCTACATCGAATTCATCGAATAAACCCACCATGTAACCCTCATTTCCAACTTATATCCAAAATAAAGAACACATGGAATGTGTTCTTGAACCACACATCATGTGATTTAGTTTTCTCAAACAAAAACTACTTTTGAAGCTTTGAAAGACTTGATTCATCAATAAAACTCCATATAGGCTCTCATGGAACTCCCAAAAAACATATATGGAATTAAAACATAAAAAATTACACCACAGGGAGATTAGTGAAAAATAAAAGAAATGGTCTTCCTTAGGGAGTATAACACCTAAATTTTAAGCTTGGATCTACACCACACACCATATGCACCCTGATCAAGGCCTGATCGGACTCCCAAGAAATAATACCCTATCCTCTCCCCCCTCCTTTCATAACTAGGTCTCACAAAATAGGGGAGATCCCCCTTACTTGGAATACACATGAAGAAACAAGGGTGTGGAATGAAAAAGGAAATAATAAAAATAAAATAAAAATAAAATAAAATAAAATGCCTACCCTAATAGCCCAACCCAATTCCTAGAATATTAAGCAAGTTCACACCTCGCCTCAACATAACCCCTCATTTTGGACTGAACTATGAAGTTGGGATTCAAATTTGAGACTTAATGAAAAATATATCACCATTAGAACATGAAAGAATAAATAATATTTATTTAATTAAATATTATATATTCTAGGAAAATATGACCAGCTTAGGCTTCAACCAAAATCCATCCTCCAGGTAAGAACCCTATTTTATGACCAAAGGATCGGTCATAAAATTATTTTGAGATTATATGAAAAGATAAATTATTATTATTTCCCTAAAAACAATCAAAGAATAAAAATTAAAAATTTCTCTACATTTATTAATCTATAACAATGTGGTTAATTACAACACCATAGAGATTTTTATCAAACCATAAAAATGTGGTATTAAGACTATCTATCACTCTTGATGGAATATTAAAATGGGTATGTTTTAGATGAGATATTCGATGAAGAATCATTTTTATTAATAATTAATGACTCTAAAAAACCATGTGGTACACCTAGAATGACTGTAGATAATAATGATAAGGTGGATTAATCCCAATATAATAATCAGGGAGTTTGTTCTGTTGAATATATATAAATATTTCTTATAACAATTCTAAAAAAGGGAATAGAAAAAATATTGAATATCTGGTTGTTGTGGGAAAAGAGTGGAATTATTGGGAATATTGGCATATCATTTTTAAAATAAGAAGAATGGAAGGATATCAATAATAAAAGATAATATAAACATCAGAAGAAAAAGAATGAATAATGAAGAGTTTTATAGAAATACCTAGTTTAAGAGGACAATTTGAAATTAGATAATACCAGTGTGTAATCATATGGTTTTGTTGTGATGCTGCTATGATATTTTAGAAGAAAAGACTCAACCCTCTCCTTGGTAAGTTTATTTCAATTATTATTGAATAATGAGAGAATATTAAATTATTTTTAAATATTTATTATATTTTTATACGTGATTATGGATGATTTATTAACAACATATATTTACTTTTAAAAGATCTTCATGTCTATAAACTATTGTAGAGACCCTCAAGTCTATAAATTGGCTATTTTCTTCACCAAAGAGGTGCATAGATGGAAAAAGAGGAAGTGACACAAGGATTGCTATTTAATATTTCATAAAATTATTTTAATAACAATAATGGATAGTATTAGCCTCTTTTATGTTGACACACTCTCAGTGTATGATCCTTGTATGAAAACCATGCGATGAAACACGTAACAACCCCATGTCATATACATTCTTTACATTTCTCATTTGTATTTTTTATTCCATGAGATTAGTATGAAAGAAAAAGAGATTGAACATGATTATTATAATAAAGAAACATGATATATATGGTATAGAGTATGAAAATAATAAAAAAAGGGTTCAATCAGAGTGCACCCAGTTTCACCCCCCATTTTGGGTGATTTAGGTCAATATGATCCCAATAATTGGTATTAGAGAAAAAAGTTTTTGACATAAATTTCAATATCTAAATATATTTTGGATCTTTTTCAGACATGGATCCAATTATAAAGCCTTTATTTTTCATAGGAACTTATATTGATAGTTGGAAAAGGGAAATGATGATGTTCCTCCAAGATTATGAAAAAAAGTACATGATGTAAATTCTCTAAGATGATGATCTGAATAAGAGAAGTGAAAGAAAAATTTATCAAATCATAGAAAATATATTTTTAAGATCAGTTTTCAATGAATTGTTTAGGAATAACTCTCATTATGTGACTACTTTAGATATATGGAAATCACTTAAAGTGATAAATGAGAAATTAGTTTGATAAAATAAGATTTAAAAACCCTCATCAAGAGATAAATTTAAAACTAGTTTTAATGAGAAAACTGTGAAATGATTCTTTGAATTTATACTTATTAAAAATTAAATTATGAGGATGAATAATAAAAAGAAAAATCCTAGGAATATAAAATCTACAAACAAGGTGATCAATTATGAACATATTATTAAACCCATTTCCATAATTGTTTTATAATTTTCTTTCCAATATAATAACATAGAATCGGCCTTAGAGGTGAAAACAAGATTTTATTCTAATTATGACATGGTAATGATATAAAGTAACTTCTAGTGAGCGATTATACCATGATCAACACAATAATCAGTCCCTATATGTAGGGGTTGACCAATAGGAAATCATTCATTAAGTGGGACTAGCAATCTTAAAAGGTTATCTAATGGAGAATAAAATTATAAAGAGAGTAAAAGTGGACTTAAATGTAGATATAATGAAGATTGGGGATAATATAAATGGAAAAAGTGATCTTATTGAATATCTTACAGTTTAGTTAGGTAAAAAATGCCCATAGAGAATGTGTTTAAAGGTCACATTTTCTATATGAATAAAAAAAATTTATAGAGAGGGGAAAATATGAAAAAAGATAACTCAATTATGGAAATTATGGAATTAAAATTTAAGGAGAAGGAAATGATGGTTAATTATCTTAAATTGAAGATTAATTCCTTTAAAGGAAAGAATAAGGATAGAGATCCCATCTAGATTGCATCAATAAGAAAAGTTCACAAAAAAGAAAAATCTGGAATCTATGAAAAGTTAAAATATTCATGTGAAATTAAGAAATTAATGATTTTAATGGAATGTTTCTATGAAATGAAACTTTTTTAGAAGATTATGACCCACTATGAGTGTGTTTCTAGGATCTAAAGGGATCTATGATGGAATAATTCCAACAGTATCAACATCTCAAATGAAGCATGACTATACAAATTATGACTTTATTTGGATATGATTTACTTGTGATAACTTTATACATAAATAAATATAATTTATCTCTAATAGTAAATAGAATTCATATGGTATTTCTCAATTCACGTGACAAACATTTTGGTTATTTACTTAGAAATAAAATTTGTGGTGCTTGAAAATAGATTGCTTGTTTTGGAGGGAAATTATAGATTTCAACAAAACGTGCACCAAACACCTATTATGCTACACACATATATATCCTCAAGTAGAGAAATAAATCATATGTGGATGGAAAAGATGGAATCTTATCCAGTTGGGAGGTGGATGAAAGAACCTAATTTGAAAAACACAGCAAAGTAAAATAGGTCCAATGAAACTCTTAGGGAAATTGATGAGGATAGAAACAAAACATTCCTTAGTGGATTCACACAATATACCATAAATAAACAAGTTATAAGAAATGGTAAATTGATCATATCACAATGAAAGAATTTTTATGAATGTAATAAAAATGTATAAATGGAGACAACTTTCCCAAGTGAGATTAGTCTCATAAAGTAGACAGATCCCATGCCAAGGAATTCGAAGAAACCCAAAGAGAATATCTAGATTATAGTTTTTATTTTTTTTATCACAAATACCACCACTATAAATTCTTATAAGAATTTAAAAATTAATGGTTTCATTTACCAATACCGATACAAATTCTTAACTTGAGGGTGTGTGGGAATTTACCCTTTCCCTATGTGTTGATGTTTTCTAATATTAGTCAAAATTTATGGAGGATTAAGGTGAAGACATTATCCATGTCATTACCCTAATAAAAGAAAATGTGGAGGCTTTTAAATAATTAGTTTATGAAATATAAGTTGTATATGATTTGAACAAAGATAAATACAAAAAATTGAGTCAAAATTATTGAAGTTGCTTTTTTGTATCAGGCCTTTACAAAAATAATGGTGTTAATACCTGGATAAAACCCCATAAGTGTTGTCAAGAAAACAATTTGGAATTATATGACGAATCAAGAGTTTCATTCAGTGATAATGAATCACAAACATGTAGATCTTGAACTAAATTTAATTAGGTGTAAATTTTTTATTTGAAAGTTCCAGTGGTATTAAGGAAACTTGGGAGATTAATAAATGATATTAAGTCATATTAATCAAGTGGTATCTAGAAACTACAAGAATAAGAAGAAGATTCTAAGAGAAAAATTATCAATATTCATTTATAAATCCATAATTATTTTTTATTATACTAACATGTGTTATCAGCTGGTTTTTTCAATATACCAAAATCTAATAGGATGAATGTTTCATAACCAATAAGTTTTCTTTCAGAGTAATGATTATATCAATTATTGTATTAAATATTTGATGGTATTTTGGGGGAGTTAGTTACAAACACTTGAAGTCTATATAACCACATTTGAAATAAAGAACCTCTTTAATATTATAAGGATAATGGATATCAAGTGGTATCACATGTTTATCACAAGGAAGTGGTAAAATTTTGTTTAATACATGGTATGAATAAAAAATTTGGTTCTATATTATTTATTAGATGATGTTTTTTCATAAGTATGATTGAGATCACATGATTTATTAAATATTGTAAAAACGTACACACTGCACATGTTTTTAGAAGTAAGTGAGTGAAATGGAAAATTTTGATGTTTTTCAAATTAATCACTTTTTTAATATATTTTAGACATATTAATATTAGAAAAAGAAATAAATACTCAACTCCCACTAGAATATTCACTCACTAAAAATCAGTGAGTAAAATGAGGTTGAAGTTGAGAAAGATTGTTAGAGCTTTAAAGATGGAAAACAAGAACTTTTTTATTGAATGAGTGTAATAAATGATGAAGTGAAATATATAAAGTTTATTATTGGTTAAAATTTTGAAAAATTCAATCAATAGTAGATTTTTAATGATATTAAAGGTTTTGAGGTGGTAAATGGAGCTAGGATTTCAAGAGTTGTACCTATTGTTTTTAAAATGAAATAATGTTTTCATAGTAAACATTCAAATAGATTATATAACCTATAATTATAGATGTTAAATACTAATATCAAGTGATCTATATAATAATTTAATGAGAAATGGTGGGGAAAAAATCCTCTTAATAATGTTTTTATAAGGTGTGGAGAATCAACTTTTCCCAATAGGAAGTTTATAGAGATGATTGAAAATATTGAAAATGGGGGAGTAAGTCAATTGGAGAAAGCAGTATGTAGTTAAAAAATTACAGGGAGTGAATTTGATAGAAAATATAGAGAAACCCAAAGGGTAAGTAGTTTTAAATAAATATCCAGAAAATATTAGACCGAGGAATTTTGATTCTAAATGTTATAAAATCAGGGGATCATAAGATCTATAGTCCATGAAGTTATTTGATATCAATTAATGGAGGATGAATTTATTATAGTATTGGTAATAAAATCCAAAGGTGAAGAATGTTTTAATAAAAGGAGATTTTGGTGCTATATTTATTATCAATCATATTTGTAAATCTATACTTATGGATGAGTTAAGAAGGCCACAAGAATAATCATTGAAGAATTTGTGGAATTTCGATACAAGAATTTGATAAACTTGTATTTGGGAGATCATTTCATGATATAGTTTAATTTGTATGAGGAATCCTAAAATGTTAGGTTGGAGATCTATGAAGGAAATGAAAATCATATAGTGGGGTATAAAATCACATCATTAGTACAGTTTCACCGAATCAACTAAGTATTATAACCAGAGTATATGTAAAGGTACTCTAAAGGTAATGTATATAGGTTATCATCTATAAATGAAATTTATGTTGGCAGTTTCAAAATATACTGTTGGAAGAAGTAGAATAAAAAAATACTTTAAGTATCCCTATGCACCTAAAGGGGTTTAAAGAGATTTATAAAAATATATGGAGTGAATGTATGATTTTTCAAAAATCTTCTTGAGATGGAAATAAATTGAATGTTGTTTCATATAATGTGAGAAGATATAAATTTTGAAATTTAAATGAAACACCCCATACTTGTTGGGTTTTTCAAAACCATAATGAGTTATGTTAGTTTTTTTGAAAGCTAGAAAACATAGAAGATTACTAAATTGTGTAAATTATTTTTTGGTTGATTTGTTAGATATTTACACAACATGATGTATTTTTCCCACCATGAAATTAGGTTTATAAAAATTTGACTTTGTATGGAGTTCTAATTAAATTTATAAATGAATCTTGGTGTTAAAAATTGTGTGTTACACTATGAGATGAAGTTCCACACCATGAAGAGTATTTAACCAATATGTCATGATAAATTTAGAGATAGTGAACTGAAATGTATGTTATTTCACTGGTATTTTTTTATCATGATGAATTTTAAATAGGGATAATATTTGTTCTATTCCATATAACACATAATTTTGTATTGTAATAATACCTTTGAAATATGGGAAGGCCCATAATAGTCATTTAGGAAGATGATTTCATTTCCAACTTTCTATATTAATCATAAATTTGGATTGAAAGTTTTCAAACCATTAAAATAATATCCACAACTTGAACATTAATTGAAAAAATTTAATGGTTATACTAATATGAATATTCTCAATGCATGAAAAATATACATGCCATGTTCTATCATGATGTCTAGGGAAAATATCACGATGTATAATCATGAAAAATAAATATAAGACTTGAATGTTTTCCTTTGGTTGTTTTGATTAGTATGGAGTGTTCAAAACATAAAGAATTATATTTCCAGGTGACATGTTTTAGAGTTGATAAGTCATGGAGTATCACACCATAATATTCAATGAATAAAATCAAAGTTATATTAGTAGATTTTATAGGTTTAAAATTTATTTAAGAACTACACTGTGATTATTGATATGAAACTAGGGTAAGTTTATAGAAGTATAATGTCATACTTTATATATTTTCATCAAACCAAGATTAGGTAGCCTCTTTATTATCTATTCATTTCAATGAGAAATTAAACTGAGCATGTTTTGGTTGATATTTTAGGTGTTGACTCATTTTTATTATCACGAAATGACCATGAAAAAGAAATTTGTTGCACCTTAAATAATTGTAGATAATCAATATAATATGTATTTATCCCAACTATTAGATTAGGTGTTTTTTTCCAAGTAATATTTATAAAATTTACTTGTAGTAGTTTTGTAAAAGATAATATTAAAATACATTGAGTAGAAAGTTATTGTGGGGTAAGAGTGGAACTTTGTAGAAGATGGAAATTTTAATTTCCAGTGAATAAGAAAATAAGGAGGGCCTAAATTGAATTGAATATCTGATTCAATAGAAGAAGGAAAAGGGGGAGTTTCAATATAAGACCAGGTTGAATTGTACAAAGTGAAACAAGATATTACTAGTATGGAATTATCTTTATCTAGGAAACTTGTTTTTCTACTACTGTCATACTTGAGGAGAAAATGGCTCTGTCCTTATATCAAGGAGTTGATCTAAAATTATATTGATGAAGGAGAGAATTGAAAAGTGGGGTTTACTTGAAAATCTATTTGTAGATGAGGATACAAGGTGTATGAGAATTCTATGATGGCTTATAGGAGACCATCACGTCTATGAACTATATAAGATACAACCAAGTATATAAACTGACCATTTACTTCACCAAAGTAGGGAAACCTGATGTTTGTGGGTCTATGGATTGTTTGTCATTCAAGTTGTTCAAGTCAGGTATACAATATAATGAATCATGAAAATTTCATTCCCTAGCTTCATCATTTGTGAAAATATAAATATAATAACGAATAAAACTAATGTGTCATACACTAGTACACCATGAACTCATTATCCCCTAATAAAGGGAGATAAAATCCTATCAACTAACTACCTTCTATTGAAAATAAAGGAACTTATCATGGAACTCACCAATAAATTATTCTCAATAAATCTATAAATCCTCACACTTACTAATAAATGGGTTCCACCGTTTATGACTATCTCCCTCAATAGACTAATAAACAATAGAATCTAATGCTTCTTCCTTGAATGGATTAAAATAAATCTCATAATTATTCGTCCATCTCTCTATATCCTAATCAAATACCACCCATTAAGAATTTTTTAGGATATGACACTAAAACTCAAATAAGTCTATCCTCCATGAATCATATCCATAAAGGTGAACCATCCTATTTTCATCTTGAGTATTTTGCTGCACCTTATGAATTTGAACCATACACCGAAACCTACAATAACTATCTATACGGTGGTAGATTAAATAAATATTATGAATATAAATATGTATAAGGACTAGAACATAAGCATCACTTAATATTGGGTTTTATTTCAAGAATTCACAATTTTACATTTTGATGATATTTACGGTTTATAATTTTAGAGGATATTTTCATCACCTATATATAAATAAATTTTAGATCACAAGTTGGAAACTTCTACACAGTATCTATTTTTCCCACAATATAGAACTTTTAAGATATAATATTTTTTTATTTTATTGTAATATATTCAATTTTTTCATCTTAACCTTATCTTTTTCCCTAATATTTCTTAAAACCCAATGAAAAAACATTTTAAAAATTTTGATGATCATAAAAATCTCATTATGGTATGTAAAAAAAGAAACCTATTAGTCATTGAATACTAATACAAATTTTCCTTTTTTAAAATAAAAATTGAGATAAATTTTTTAATTTCCATACAAAAGGAATAAAAGTCTCTTAGTAAATATGTTCAAAAAATTGTTCATATTAAATATTAAAGTAAAAAACAGAACTCATAATGGTTTCATTTCAATTATGAAAAACTCTTCATTTTTTTCAAAAATATAAGCATTTTAACCTTAAGAAGTAGTATAAACATCCTTTTAATCTTAAGCTAATTATATACTCTTTTTAAATCATATTATTTCCATATAATTCTATATTAGGCAAAGATAAATCATATAGGTAACTTGGGACATCATTTTCATATCACTCTTATAAACATACTTACAAATAGCCAATGCACTAAAGGGAAATATCATGCTCACCTGTTCTTAGTTTATAACAGAGCCAAATATCATTGGATTATAATATAACCACCAATAAATATTTTATAATATAACCAACCATAATTATAAACTATTTCCATAAACCAAAAGATAATCATAACACAAAAAATCAAGTATAAAAATATTCATTCAACCCATAAGAAAAACATTTTTAGATATAAAAATATTCATTCCATTCGAAATTACCTTTTGAAAATAATCAAAAAAGGGAAGAAAGGTTTTTATTTAAAGAAAAAAAAATTATTTTAAAGGAATTAAGATATAAAATAATGGTTATGGTGGTGGAAAATACTGTGGATGTCCTATACGTAAAAATAGAACATTCCTTTTGACATTTTTTTTCGAAACATTCTATATAAAATTAAAAGAAGTATTCCTTTTAAAAAACATTTAAATTAAGTAAAAAATGATATAAAAATAGTTTTATAATTCATTTTTGTTTATATAAATACATTAAAATACTAATATACGAATATTAATATGGAATAAAAATATTTATAAAATAAATCATGAGAACATTTAAACTGAGGTTATAAAAGTAAAGTATCCCTTACCCGAGTCTTACACATCAAGTACATTCCTTATAATCTTTAATAATAAAATTATGTTAATTATTTACATTTTTATAAACCATTTCAAGTTTATTATTTATTTTATTTTATTTATTACCATGCTATATACAATTACTTATTCAAATAAAATCTCATCCTATTTTTTGATGATAATTGGCTTGTATGTCAAAAATGAAGTCGGCAGTTTTACTATGGTAAAAGAGGTATTTATTACAAATTATATTTAATAATAATAATGAAATGATTAAAATTTTAATACTTTAATTATACTTTTAAAAATAACCCTGAATGATGATTATGAAAATAAATTTTTCTCCAAACATGGAGATGGTAGGTTATACTTACGCATGAGTAGTAATTATACTTTGATAATATTGATGTAAATAATGTAAGAGGTTTTTTATATTTATTTAATGATAATTATATCATAAATATAATATTATATATTTAATTAATCTTATATATATCATCCATATGATGTATTATTGAAAAATAATCACATCAATTCGTGGAGGAGGCAGTCCACACGTACGCACGAACGACGTTATCATTTTTCAATGCATGGAAAGGTAATAAAGTAAATGATATATCATGTTCATATAATTATAAAAATTTTATGAATATATAGAAATTAAATCAATCATTGAAACATTTAGTGAGATGCAGTGATGGAAAACGAATTACATTGGCTCGTGAGGTGGTCATCCTTTGCACACAAGGTCAACAATTTTATTTCCAATTTAATGGAATTGGAGATAAATATATGGATTCAATTAAAATAATAGTATCTAAGTATATGGAATATTTTCTTTGTTATTATTTAATCATGGTTTAAGAATATTTCGATGAGCTAAACGAAGAAATAAAATTAAAATTCTCAGTTAAAATTTATACCTCTTCTTCAGACACCCTATTAAGGTTTATACATAAATCAATATTAGTTTGGTTTTATAATAAAACAAAGGACTCTATGATGTGGTGATGGATTTAGATAAGGTATTTGAGAAAGAGTGGAGAGGAGGTTCCCTTTTTTTTATTTAGGAGAAGTAAATTTTTTGTAATTTCAAAAATGATTAAATAATATATATGTCATATAATATTAAGTTGAACCAAGGCTCTAAATATTTTAGGATAAGGTATGATAGGGTCAAAAAAAAATTAACAATAAAATTTATATAGGTTTTGATACATTTTAAGCCACATATCCCAGTTGAACCACTTTAAACTCATTTTAACATTAATTTTGATATCTTAAATTTTACTATGATAATATAATTATATAAATAAATAAAAGGTTCCTTAAAGAAAAATTAATATTATCATTCAAAAAATTGATGAAATTTTATATGGTTAAAATTCTATTGGTATAAGAGATTACTTTTAATATGAGAACACAAAATTCCTGAAAAATATTTTTTAGGAAAATACAAGATTTATGTGTAAAAATAATTTTACCTTAAAATCAAGTAATAAATTGTATTCTATAATTATTTTGGCTAAATAATAAAATAATGAAGGGTTATATAATTTTTTATTAATCCGAAACTAAAATTCATCTTCCAACAATTCCATTACATACAAATACCCAAAAATAATTTTAAATATGAATAAAATATAACTTATCTTCTCAAAAGTTAGGCTGGAGTTCCCAAATTCAAATAAATGATTTAGAATAAAATATTTAACTTTTTAAATAGATAATTAGTCAAAATAAACACTTAAAAACATGATAAATACATGTTTTTAGGAAATACTTACCCTTATCTCTTTAGTTAAAACCCATTAAACTTGTTTTAACTTAAGTGATAATAAATTTTATAATTTTAACTCTTCATCATGTAAAAAATTAAGTTGAACCTATTAAATTATATTAATTCCTATGATTCCAAATATTTAATCTATGTATTCAAATATAATTCATATAATTATCATATTTTAAATTTAAAGTTAAACCCATAATATATGATGAAAATCAATTTTACAGAAAAATTCCCTTTTAAGTATGAAAATATTTTTATACCAAATTCAAGTATGATACTAATGATAAAAAAAATTAATGGATTACTTTTAAACATAATTAAATAATTAAATTTTAAAACTAATCCAAAAATAATGCACTATTGTAAAAACATTAAACGAAAAAACACTTTTCAATAAAAATCAATATTTTTTAATATTTATTTAAAAATTAAACTTCTCAAAAATATCTAAAAAATTAGCCCTAATATAATTTTGAGATGATGATTTAAAAAATAAAATTCTTTTTATTAAATTAAATTTTCAAAATTTTGAAATTAATATTTTAAATGAAACCATATAATGTTTGAAAATTCAATTTGGGTAAAAATAAATCTTTTTTCATTTTGATAGAAAAATAACCAAAAATTCATATAATGAAAATTACTCTATAAAATAAAATTAATGAATGTTAATAATTCATAAAAATTATTTATCTTAACATTAATTATGTTGTTACATTCTTCCCCTCTTTTGGAAATGCAATCCCCATTAATTTATTTGTTACTTAAATAAGTGGTGATATTTTTATTTCGTAGAATTTTTTTGATTCCCCTGTTGCTTAGGAAATCATATGATTTTTCTAAAAAAACCATAACCTAGTGAATCAACTAATTTTATAATTCCTAATATCTACGGTAAAGAATCTAAACATGAAATTACTTATAATAATGGTTATCTTCCAATTGTACTATTTCAGGTCTCAAAACAATAGATGCATCTAATACATATTTTCCTAAAAGCAAAACAAGAAATAAGTTATGTACCTAAGATAAACTCAGAGTAAAGGACACTCGATAGGAAAATGATCTAAATTCCAGAAGGATTTAATATGGTCTAGTGAAAAACGAACTTAATATTCCATTTTTATCCATATGAATAAAACTTTTTCTTTGTGAATATTTAAGAAAAATATTATCACCTCTCTCAAAATAATGATATTTCCTCTTTTTATCTACATAACTCTTCAACATAATCTGATCCATATCCATGTGATACAAAATTATCATGTACTTCTCAACCATTTCATATACCAATTATGGTATCAACAACTATAGTGACCGATTTTTTTCTATTACTACTTTGGAAATTTTATTGATATATTTCTAGAGCGAGGCACTGAGATGCCATGTTATTTCGAGGCCCAGTGTACCCGAAATTAATTTGAAAATAAAATAAAATATATTTCATATTACATGTTCATGTTTTATTAAGGAAATTGGGATATATAATAAATGGAATCTCATATCATAAATATGAGACCATGGTTGATTCTAGAATGTGAGGTTTTCCTAAGGTGCGACCTAAAATTGGTTGGTGTGGGGCATTTAGATATCAAAATCATTTACAGATGCGTTTAATTAAAATAAAAAAACAAAATTATTTATTTTAAATTAAATAACTAATTTTATTTCATTTATAAAATCCCTATTATATAGTATCTCTTGGCCTATCCTCATAACCTTATGATCGTTGAGAGGAATTTTTTACACCTATCTTTGGAGAATCATGATCTGACGACAATGAAACTTCGGATCCTGGAAGATCGAGACATTGCGAATGCAACAACTTCTCCCATTCATTGTAGAGTACATTTTTCCTAGAAGAAAGATCCAAATTGAGTTTAAAATCATCAATTTCCATATTGTTTCCCAATTTATTAAATCGATTGGGCATGATCATCTTTTCTCTTTGTGTTCTGTTAATTTTAAGCCTTTTCATGCACCTGCATACCAAATTTCAAATTATTATTAATTATATACATTTTTTTCAATGTTTCTCTCCTAAATATACCTTATATGTATTCATTTGACTAGAAGACTTGTCCAAATTTTTTTTTACCCTTTTTCTTGTTCATTTTCTCCCAACCATTCTTTATGTTCTTTGTTAATTGGAATATGGGGTGTCGGTTTGAAATTTCCTTATGGGACCAAGCCAAATTAGACCAATAGTTTCATGAAGGATTCATGTATGATTAATGGATTACTGATCAAGGACCTATTTTGTATGGATTGTGGAATACGGTAGATACCACTATAGATCGGGAATCTAGGGAGGTTCTACAGGTGATAGGAGTTGTGTGCAGTGTGTACGAGAGTTGAATGGACCAATCAGTATTCCATTTCTATCAAATGGATGACCAAAAATTATGATCAAAGGATTAACCTTAGATGTAGGGTGGAAAGGAGGTGAGATATGAGGAGGAAAGACCAAATCTGGAAGACGGAATGTTGATCTAACAATCCATGTAAAACATAACTTCACGACATATACTATGATGAGCACATGTCATTAAGTGCCACATTGGTTGGAGTGATAGGGATTTTGGAGAATCTAAGTATCACACTCCATGTGGCTAGGCCACACACTACGAGACCCTTTTTGTGTAGTCAGGCAGTTTGATGGATGGCATGGGTAGGACCCCGTGCGGGATGACACATCATTTACTGATGTTCAGGGACCTAAAAAAGATTACATGGATACGATTAGGATCATAGGTAGGACCCTGGGTGGTTAAGGCATTCCATGTAGTTTTAAATGATTAGTGAGTTGTGTAATGATATGGAAACAACTAGGTGGTGTAGCGGGGCCACATGTCTTGTGGTCCGCCTCACACGTCGTGTACCCCTACATTCCACTTTGAGAAAACTTCTACCTTTCACATATCCCTTTATTAGACATATATTTTCACCACATAGAACGTGATGGAAGCCTCCATAATGAATTTTGGGATACGATGCAAGATTTTCATTGTGTGAATCATCTTTAGGAAACACTCAACGGTGGTAGTGGTCAGGCCAGATCTCCTTACTAGAACCCTCCTATTGGGATAAGGCTTGGGTCCTCTACTAATATATAGAGTGGAACCTTCTAGTGGGATAGTGAATAGGTCCCCTATCTACTCATAGAGTGGAACCCTCTAGCTGGTCTAGGCATGGGTCCTATACCAATTACTTGAGTGGAACCCTCCTACTGGGTCTGGGCATATACCATCTACCTATACAATGAGTGGCACCATCCCGAGGAGTCAGGGTATGGGTCCTCAACTATAAGTCTGTAACCCTCCTTCTATTTATGGAATATGTACACTATATTCCATATTATTGGAACCCTCTCATGGTATCAAGGTATTATTCCCCGACTATTAATGTGGCACCCTCCAGGTAGGCTAGGCATGGGTCCTCTACAGATTACTTGAGTGGAATTCTCCTACTAAGATAAGGCATGGATCCACTAGATATCTACAGAGTGGAACCCTATTATTGTGTTAGAGCTTGATTACTATACTTAGGGATTATTCTCCTAGACTTTTAGGAACATTGGAAATGTGTTTCTTGACTTAGATGTATATTCGGGCCAACATGTGAGATGTCGGGAATCAATGATAGTCCTATTGAAATAGATTGCACTCTTATCCTAGGATGGTATGTGATATAGAGATCACATTTTTCTCCTATTGTGGCTTATTTTTTTTGAGAATATATATATATATATATCCATTTATTTTGAATTTGTTACTGACTTACTTCAGGTTGAGCTGTCTATCTACTTCCTATCATGTATCTTACTACTCCCCCTTCAACTTGTGTGGTGTCCTAATGGGTATGCTTATACTCACCCCTGCATGATTTTTTCCCACACGTGTCATTTATTATGTAGATTAAGGATAGTATGGAAGTGACTATAGAGGGGAATAAGGATACCTGGTGCATTTGACCCCATATGGTGTCTGGAGGTTAGATATTTGTAGATGGCTCCCTCAATTATAACTTTTCGAGTTTTTTAGGTTGGGCCATCATTCTAGTTGGCCATGTGTTTTTCCAAATTTCTTTTTATTTTACACATTCACACTATTTTACACCATATAGGTTTTTTATGAACAGTTTATACTTTATTCATTTAATATTTTTACTATTATTCATCTAAACTTTTACATTGACATTTTTCGGTGTGTTCCTATAGGTTCATTTGGAAAAGGACTCCCATGTTGGTTACTGTTTTTAGCAGTTTTCACCACCCCTATCCAATGGAGGTAGGTTTGGGGAATATTTATATCATGACCCATTAGGTAGGGTCATGAAAGATTGGTATTAGAGCATTTCATTCCATAGGATGGTGTTTAGAGTAGTCCCCTTATGTGGATTTTGGTTATGATTTAGGGTAAAAATGTCAAAGTGTTTCGAGTTTATTTTTTAGTCCAGTGAGTCTAGTTTTGGTGCAGTGGCTGATGTATACATTCATTAGGACCTTGATTACCTACTTGATGACTCGGCATAGTAAGAAAATAGTTTCATAGATCAATGGTATAAGAATCATAAAGGATTGGTCCTTTTTAACTTTTCCTTCTGGATTCATCTCCCCATTATATATTTATTCACATTTCACCATGGTATGTCTTGATTAAATTTGAAGGATGTTTGTATGATGAAAGTTATAAATGATACCAATTTGGGATTGTGATGATGATCTGATGAGTGATGAGGTCTCAGTTAAGGGGCCATCATGTGAGGTTATTCCTCCAATTGTATTGGTTGTAGTACCCACACCTATTTAGAAGAAGATCATACCAGCAGAGCAGGCTGAGAATATATAGAGGCTCATCTCACACTAGAGATCCAATTCCAGAGGCTACTAGGGTCCCACGGTGAGGTAAAACCCCTGGTAGTGGAGGATTGTCTAGATTCGTTGACCAATGTATTCAGGATTATCCAAACACTGACTAATGATGTGGTGGAACTCGAAGCCACCCTTTTCCTTGGAGTATATAGGTGCTGGTGCAGTGTTGTTACATAGATTAATGATGAGTTAACACTCTCCAATAATGAATTATTGAAGTTTTCCTTAAGGTGTAATACCCCTCCAATGTGTGCAGAATTTAGTTTTGGGAGCTTCAAGTGTTGTATCAGAGAGGGGTGAAAGTTGTAGAGTATACTATGAGTTTCACAGTCCTTACACGGTACTCCCTTGATATGATCCGATATGGATACTTATGATAATGGAAGTTTGAAAAAGGACTCTGCAAATATATCCATGTTAGATTAGTTCCCTTTCTCATTCCCACCTAAGATGGGGTGTTGGAGTGGGAAATGGTGATGGATAGATTCCTTTCAGATGGATTCCAGGAAGTTGGAGCTAGTAGTGGACATTATAGAGCTTATTCGTTTTCAATATATAGAAGATGATAGTAAAAAGGTTCTCGACTTTAGGAGATCTTCCTAGGACTTGGATCAAGTACATGGTTTGGGGAAACAAAGAGGACTAGGGAAGCCTAAATAGGGGTGTTTTTACACATATGGGGGATGAGGTCACATTACGCATGATTTTCCGACTGAATGTGTGAGGAAAATAGGCTGATAGAGGATGAAACACCACAACTGAGGTACCACTATGACCAAGGATCTTCCAAGAGAGGGAATGGAGGCACCTAGGGAGGTGAAGATATCATAGGAGTAAGTGGAGCTCTAGGATAATGATATATAGGTGGTGGATGATGCTATTACATCCCCCCCCACAACCAAAAGGTGGCCCGCGTCTGGCTTAGAAAGTTGGTGGTCGAGGTCATGGACATCTATATGAAATGGAGGTGATTGAACAAGTGACACATGATATGATTAAATGTATGATTTATTATTATTATACTCTTGATTCAGAATTATTATACATAGGTGTGATTCATTCCTTCATCTCATTACCCTTTGTGTGAGATCTAGAGATTCGAGTAGAGGCTTTATCCCAAAAACCTTTTCTTAAGGTTCCTACAGGGAATGATTCTTCTATATCTTTTATCTGTCAGAAGTGTGAGAAATCACTTAATAGAGATATTTTCATTTAGGAATTTTTTTCATCACAATTTAACCCTATGGCATCGTCATTGTTATGGATTGTTTATCCATGGTCTGATCCCAGACAAATTTTCACATCAGATGAGTCAGATACCTTCGCACTGATGGAATGAGGTCCTCTTCTAGGGCTGATAGGGATCTCTTAGTGATATTATGGGGTTTTCGATCAGGATATTGAATCCCATCACCCAAAATTTAGTGAGTATTTCCCTTAGTGCAACAAGATATTCAAGAATATGGATTCCTTCATTCATGGAGTATATTATATATGACTTTCTCAAGGACGTTCTAGGACTACCTTCAATTCGGGAGACATATTTTTTCCTTGAATTCCATTATGGGACCACTAAAATATAATTTTAAGCTTATAGAACAATCCCTATCAAGATATAGGATTTGTGGATAAAGTTGGAGGACCTTTAAGAGAAGGGTTTTATTAGACCCAATGTTTTCCCCTAGGAATCTTCAGTGTCATTCGTGAAAAAGGTAGATGAAAGATTATAGATTTTCATTGACTATCATCACCTGAACTAGGACATGAAAAATAAAAATCCCCCTTTCTAATTATTGATGAACTATTTGTTCATTTTCAAGGGTCAAGATGGTTCTCAAAGATCAATTTCAGGTTTGGATACAACTAGATGAGAGTTTACGATGATAATATTACGAATATGGAATTCTGATGTTGCTTTGCACACTAAGAGTTCCTGGTGATTCCTTTTAGTGTGAAAAGTTCCTCTACTGTGTTTAAATATTTGAGGAACCATATTTTTAACCATATATAAAACAATTTTTGTTTTCTTTATTGATCACATACTCATATTCTCTATGTCATAGGAGGAGGATGTACACGAATTTAGGATGATCCTATATTTTCTTCAAGAGAACCATATTTATGGTAGGATCATAGAGTGTTAGTTCTAGATACATGAAGTTAAATATATGGGAAATGTAATTTTTTATCATGTTTTAGCTATGGACCCAGTGAATATTGATGCAGTGTTTTCTTGGGATCGACACAAGATCATGTTAGTGGTTTAGTGTTTCCTTATCTTGGTAAAGTACTACCAGATGTTTATTGTAGACTTCTATAGGATTGCATTTCATTTATCTTCTCTTTTATGGAAAGGTAAGTTGTTTACCTAGAATGAGTAGTTCCCAAGAGCTCTCTTGTAGTTAAGGTTGTGGATGATGTGTGATCTAATTTGGATACTACTAGAGGAGGGTGTGGAGTACATAGTGTATTATGATTACTCAGGAGATGGTATCAACTGTTTGTTGATGTAGTGACAATGAGTTATCATATATGGGTCTAGGACGTTGATACCCAATGAGAAGAACTACTTCACTCAAGACTTAGATCATGTAGTAGTTATCATCTCTTTAAGGAGATGGATACACTATATTTTGGGAGAGAGTTTCGTGGTTTACTAAGACCATAAGAGACTTATTTATTTATTTATACATGGAGACCTAAACCATAGATAGAGGAACTGGTTTTAGATCCTAAAAGACTATGAATTTTTGGTTGTATATACTCTAGGGAAGGGAAATGTGGTGATAGTTGATCTTATAAGGAAGTCCCAGTCTCATTTGGTGTAGGAGGCTTCTGAGCAGTTGGCTTCCTTACAGATGAACTTGGTTGAGAAAGAGGGTGTAAATTTTCTGTATTTTATGGTGTTGAATCCTGCACTCCTTTAGCGTGTGAGAGAGTCTTATTTGGGATACATATACTATGACATCTTTCATGACCATATATCCTTAGTAGATTCACTAGATGTATTTTCTGATGGATGGAATCACATCATCCTTTTTCTAGGGATATATGGTTTTTCTAGTCATGAATTGGGTGTAGATGATGAGAGTGTTTCATATATCTACTTTGGTTGAACATAATAGTGTGGGAATCATGTGTGGAGTCCTATAATTACAGTTTTGGTGTGTCGACATAAGATGGATCATGGTTGAGTTCATCTCAGGTTACCTCACCTATAAATAGGTGAAGGCATTTCACTAGGTTCCATTAGGTTTGTTGTATCCCCTTGAGACTCTGGATTGTCAATGTGATTTCATATCCATGGAATTTGTGATAGGGATTCCATGGACAATGAGAGGCCATGACACCGTCTAGTTGATAATTGACTGACTCACGAAGTCTTCACACTTTCTTACTATCAGGGTGTAGAGTTTAGTGGAGTGTTCGGGGTAGTTGTACTTATAGGATGATGTTATACTTCATGGGGTTCCCTTGACTATTGTATCTGACTATGATGTGAATTTTACATCATGGTTGTGGAGTGTCCTGAAAGAGTAATTCCCAGCCCAGATGAAGATGATTATAGCCTCTACCCCTAGAAATATGGGCATACCAAGCATACTATCCTCGTACTGGAGGATATACTGATGACTTGAATGTTGGACTTTTTAAAAATATGTGGGTATCAATTTCCATTGTCATTGTTTCCTCACAATAATATATACTACTCTACTATCAACATGAAACCTTTCTAGGACCTATATGGGATACCTTGCAGGCCACCCTTGTGCAGGACTGAGATCAGTGAGGTGTCTCTTGTTAGGCCGGAGATAGTGAAGGTGATGATAGAGAAGTTCAAGGTCATACATGGGAGGATGGGGACATCTCAAACAGGGTAGTGATATTATACATATTGATATCATCGAACCTTGGATTCCATGTGGGGAGGCCATGTTTTCTTGAGACTCTCTCCGTGATGAGGATTGTGGAGATTCGGTTAGGGAGGCATGTTATCCATGAGGATAATTTGGCCGTTCGAGATCTTATAGAGGGTTGGTGAGGTAGCTTACCGCCTCTCCCTACCCCCATATTTGGAGTGGGTTCACGACGTCTTCCATGTGTCCAAATTGAGGAGATATGTGCATGAACCCATACATTTTATTGAATATGGAGTGTGGAACATCGAGGATAGAGCCACCATTATGGAATACCTATTGGGGATCAAGGATCATCTAAGGAGGACCCTCTATAGTTGGACTATCCCTTTGGTTTGTGTGTTGTGGTTGCCCAAGAATATACAGGAGAGCTACTAAGGGCATGAGAGTTAGATACATGATTAGTATCCCAAAACTTTTGTTTAGTTTTTTATTTTTATGGAATAAAATATTGAAGGAGGGGATAATATGGAGACCCTATTTTTCCCATGTAAGAAGTTTTTAGTATTTATAAATATATTTTAAGATCTATGTGATGAGATAACATTCGATTCTAAGGCCTGGTGTGCCCAAAATTAATTTTATAAACTTATTAAATATATCTTATATTGTTAGTGTACTCTTTCCAAAATAAAATATTATATATCCTAAATATAATCTCTAATTAGAAATATAAGTACATAGTTTAGTCTAGAAGATAACGATTACCATTGGCGAGACCTCAAAATGGTGGGTGTGGGTTGTTTAGACATCGTGACTATTGGTAGGTGCATTTAATTAAATTCATTTATTTATAATTAAGTATCCTAATTATATTTTATTTATAAATTCCTTTTTATGGAATATGTCTAGGGTTAGATGCATAACCCTGGGATCATTGAGAGTAATTCCTTCTACCTCTTGTTGTTGAATAATGATCTGATGACGATGGAACTACTCATCCCAGAATATCAATATGTTGTGAACACAATGAATTCTATCCTTTATTGGTGAGTGAGTTCCTCATCTAAAAATGATCCAAATTTTGGTAAGAATTATCAATTTTAGGATTCTATCCCAATTGATTAAATAGATTGATCGTGATCATCTTTTCCTTTTTATCTATGTCAATTACATGCCTTTTCATATACCTGCATACTGAATTTAAATTAATACTTAAATCTAAACCTATTATGCCAGGTATTTCACCCAAATATACTGAATTTTTATTCATTGGACAATAATTCCTGACCAATTATTATTTCACCCTTCTTCTTGTGCATTTTCTCATAATAATTCTTTATGTTATTCACTGATTGACTTACATGGTCTCGATCCGATGTTGTCGAGTGAGACTGGGTTTGATTAGCCCCACACCGTTATGGGATTGATTAACCTGAGATGAATGGATTTGTGATCAAGGATTAATTTAGGATGGATTGCACGATATGGGATATTCCACCATGGATTGGGAATCTAGTGAGGCGCTCTAGGTGATAAGAGATGTGTCATGTGCATATGTGATTCAAACAGACCAATCAAAAATCTTTTTCCATCCAACAGATGGCCAAATATGACAAATAAATGATTCTCATTCAATTTTTTTTGTGTAAATAAGAAAATATCAAAGGATATGGGTTCTAATATGGAATTCCAGAAGTAAATCTAACATTCGGTGAGAAACCCGACTACATGGTACATACTCTGATGAACACTAGTCATGTAGCTACCCTTTGGCTACAATTATAGTGTTTTATAGAAGTTAAGTGTCACATTACATATGGTTGGGAAAACCCTACGTGACCCTACCTAGGTTGTTAGGCCATGTGACGGATCACACGGGCAAGACCCCGTGTGGGAGAACACGTCATGTACCAATGTATAAGGACATGGGAAAACATACATGGTCACAACCATGAGCATGGTATGGACCCTGGGTTGATGAGGTACACTATATAGTCCACCTAAACACCACTTAATTCTATATGATTAGTGATCCATTTACCATAAAGGACATGTACAGGTGACAGAGTGGAATGATATGCTTTGTGGGCCCCCTTACACGTCATGCACCCCTACTTTTCTGCTTAAGTAAACTTTTACCTCTCATATATCTTTAATTATACTTGGATTTTGGCCCATGAGTAGCCTATATTGAGTGTTTTTATTCATATAACATTATAGGGCCTCCGTAGATTCTTTTGATAAATGATTTGAGATTTTCTGAGTGTGGAGATTCTTTAGGCGATGCTCAATGACAATAGTGGTTAGACAGGATCACTAGAGTGGAAACCTCTTACATGGATAGGGATTGGGTCATATACCATTATATAGAGTGGTAAAATCATGTGGGATATGGAATGGGGCCCTTTATCAACTCTTAGAGTGGAATCCTCAAGCTAGGATGGACAAAGGTCCTCTACCGATTACTTGAGTGGAAACATCCTATTGGGTCAGGGCATGAGTCCTCTACCTATCCTCTGAGTGAAACCCTCTTGTGGAGTTATGTTCTGGGTCCTCAACTACGAGAGAGGCACTATACTTATAGATATGGAATGGGTTCTCTATCTTTTATCTGAGTGGAACCCTCATACGGTATTAGGGTATGAGTCCTAAACTATTAGAGTGGAACCCTCAAACTAGGCTAGGCATGGGTCCTATACTGATTACATGAGTGGAACCCTCCTGCCAGGACATTTCATGGGTCCTTATACTATCTACTGGGTGAAACCCTCCAGTTGTATTAGGGCATCAGTCCTCTACCTAGTGATTTTTCCCTTTGACTGTGCAGAACCATGGAAAGGTGTGACTGACATGGATGTCTCTTTAGGGAGTTGGATGAGTTTCTGGACATAAATGATGGACCTCTTAGAAACCATGTCACTCTTATCTTGGGATGTAATATGAGATGTATATTCCCTTTCACTCTTATTTGGTTTTCTTTGGTTTGACCATATATATATATCCATGTTGTTGGATGTTATTACACTCTTTCTTTGGGTTTAATTGTATTTATATTTCCTATTCCATTTCTTACTACTCCCCCTGTATATTTTGGGGCATCCTACTTGGTATGTCTATACTCACCCCTGCATGGACTTTTTTCACACATGTCGTGTCTTATGTAGACGTCGTATATTCCATAATAAACTACAAAGGAGTATAAGGATACCCACTGCATTTGATTTTTTATGGTTGTTAGAGCTTGGATATTCAGAGATGAGATCTCTCAGTCTTTACTTTTCAGTATTTTCAGGTTGGGATATCTTTCTGGTTGGGTATGTATTATTACCCTTTACTTTTAGGTTTTCACTATTCTTCTCTTATACACCCTATAGGTTCTTATGAATGGTTTATACTATAGTAATTTTATCTCATTTTTTATGCCTCTTCAATTTTTCATTGAGATGGTCGGTTGTGTGCGTATATGTACATTAAAAAAGGCCTCCAATGTTAGTTATTCTTTTAGGCACTTGTCAACACACCCTATCCTATAGAGGTAGGTTTGGTGTAGTTACATCTTGAGCCACATTTAGTGAGGTTTTGAAAACAAGTTTCTCTCCCCAACTTCATCCTAATAAGATAAAGTCTGAAACTTCTTTCCATATAAATCTTCAAAATGTTTAATATTTATACTTGAATGAAAACTATTTTATAATAAAAATAAAGATAAGTATAATTCTAATCCAAACATCCCTAAAAATCCATTGAACAAGGTTAAATAATATCCTCCTAAGTATGAATCATTAAGTATGGTTTTCTATCATTCCGAGGATTAAAATTTTTATTGAAATTTTATTTAACACCCAAAGAATTTTGAAGACCATTTCATAAATTATAGGTGAATCTAGGATCATGATCAAATACAATGAAAAGAGAGATTCTATATAATCTAATTATCTCTTTAATGTAAATAGAAAGTTTATACAATGATATATTATCTCGAATGGGTTGAAAATGAGAAAATTTATTTAATCGACCAATAATTACCCAAACCACATGTAATAAATACATATATTCTCTCATATCCATTCTAGAACTAGAAAAATTTGATGCATCCCCATCGATTAATTTTATTCAACTTTAACCTATTGAAAATTTAAATATTTCATAGTAAAATCACTAATACCTATCATCATTCATTCTAACCATAAATGTTCATGAAGCTCTCTATACAATTTTTGTGCTGCAAGGATGAATATAATATGTTGAACTACAAGCCTTGCATAATAGTTCATTCATAAACTAGGGGTAACATGAAACACATAACATTTTTGTGAATCTCAAAACAACTTCTTAGTCATTATAAAATATGGGCAACTTACCTTTCTTAACGAATTATAACCTTTCTTGTAAAACACTATCTTCCTTCTAAGATTTCTTAATCCTATCTGAAAAATATTATTATATTTATATCTAAAAAAAATAAAGGGACATACTACATTTTAACTTTTGAGACAACATTCATCAAACCATTAACCAATGTATCATGTTCCAAATGTAGAATAGTTAATGATGTATTATCTTTCTAACTCAATGCATCATCTACTATGTTTTCTTTACCTAGATTGCAAATAATTGTGAAGCCATAATCCATTATCAATTATAGACATATTGTTAATTTCATGTTAAAATATTTTTAGGTGAATATATATTTCAAACTTTTATGATCAATACATATTTAAAACATTACTCTATATAAATGGAGACAATTTTTTTTAAAGAAAATAGTAAAACTAGAAGTCCAATTTCATTTGTTGGATAATTTTTATCATGGTGTTTTAATAGACATCAAACATAAGTAATTACTATTTAATTATATATTTTAACACATACTAGTCCCTTAAAAGAAGCATTGTTATAGGAAAAAATCATCATATCTAGATAAAAGGTCCAAAAATGGGGAATTATCTAATCTTCTATTCAATTTTTCAAAGTATTCATCACATTACTTTATACAGATAAGAAAAAATTATATTTATTTTAACATGGTTAGTGTTCTAGAAAACCATGAATTTTTTTCAACAAACCAATGGTAATATAATTATATCATATACATTCATTAAAAACTATAGTTTTAGTAGGAACAAAAATAATTATATATTTATTTACAATATATAAAGGGAATGAAATATAATATTAAAAAATTACATTTTAAATTTTTTATATAATACTTCATTTCTTTCAAGGTTTTAAGAAAAATCCTTATATATTTTTTATCCTCATTGATTATAGAATAGACCAAAATATGATAAATAAACAAAACCACAAACTTATCCAATGTCTCATGGTAAAAAAATATTAATTAATTCTATAAATATATTTAGATCATTTTTCAACCCAATGGGAATAACCAAAACTTATAATTCTTATACATAGTATGAAACATTGCTTTAGGAATTCCATCATAATTCACCTTTATCTATTGGTAGCTAAACCTTTGTCAATCATTCAAAAAATACTGAGCTCCTTGTAGATGATCATTAAAGTCATCAAAATGAAAAAACATATAATTATTGTTAATATTAATGTTATTAAAATGTATATAATTAATTAAAATCATTATGGAACCATATTTATTTTAAAAAAATAAAACATGATCCCTACATAGTGAAGTTATAGTATGAATGAAACCTATATCAAGAAACTTCTTCAATGAATTTTTTGACACCATGAGTTCTAATTGATCCATTTGATAAAAGGGGTTTTGAAATTGTCTTAGTAATAGGTACTATTTAAATAGTAAATTAAACTTCCTGATCAGGTATGAAACTAGAAAACTCATAATGAAAAACATCCATGTACTGTTTTACTACAAACAGAGCAGTAATCTAATTTGTTCCCTTATTTTCAAAAATGTGGGGAAGTTGACATTTATTTACATATTTTAATAGTTTCTAAGATTCTTGATGTGTCATCAAAGGTATGAATGGATTCTTATATATAAACTGAAAATCATTACATAAAATAAATTCTTTGGCCCTATAATTTGTTTTAACTTAATAAACTAATATCAAATCCATACCCAGAGTAACATCAAATTATATAATGGGAAAAAACAAGGTTTTTAGGCAAAAATATTCTCAATACGATTGTATTAAGATATTTTTAAATTATTTTTTCTTAATTTCACCCTATGTGTTTTTTCCCAGAAGTCCTTAATTCAATTCTTGGGGTATAATTTTTATTTTACGAGTAAATGTTTCAAAAATTAAAGAATGTGTAAAACATGAATCAAACAAGATTACCATAATATGAATAAACAAGTAATTTAAATGTTACCACTTCATTTTATGACCCAAAATCCATAAAAAAAGTTTCAAAGGATTTCACCACACCCTTCTTCTAATTGTCTTTCTACTATCAATCATAATGTTTCTATTTAGACATTCATATCTACAATGATCCATCTCGTAACATTTAAATCACATTACTAAATGCTTGTAAAAATTGTTATTACCATTTCTAAGATGTTTTTATTTTTTAATCACAAGTAATATTTCCATACAAAAAACATTAGACGCACTTTCCATAATTCAAAAGACATTCCCATGGTCATTTTTACCACATCTATCAAAAAAGGAAAACTTTATTTTCTTACCTTTATATTTATTAAATGAATTATTTCTATTTTCCTTCAATGTGGACCTATTCTTATATTTGATTTCGTAGAACACTTGATAATCAATAATCTCCATTTCTAAATTTTAAGTAAAATTAAAAATTTTCTTATAAATATCTAATCTATGATAGGACAAAGCTCCTTGATATCTTGGATATAATCCAAAATAAAACCGATTAATTTTACAATCAAGATCCTGGATAAAATTTGAATTGTACCTTTCCAATTAGGTGAAGTCTAATTGATATACTTCTACTAAATCTTCCTCCTCCTATAACAATTCTACGAATTTATTTTCCATCCTAAGTCAAACAACCTTAAGAAAATACTTTTCAAGGAAATTATTCTTAAATGTATCCAATTATATGGTCTAAATATCTTCTTTTTATCTAGTATTATTAACCATTTACCACCATTGATTGACTTCACCTCCAAAATAGTAAATATTTAGAGTTTAATTTTGATGATACGAGCAAACCATGATGTAAAATATCTTTTCTAAGGATTTAATACATATGTGAAATATCATTAGTTTATAATATCCACTGAATTCAAGAGGGTGTTGTCTCAAAAAACTATCCTATATTAATATGTTCCTCTGTGGTATATCTAGAAGTTTTTTATCATTATTTCCCCCCACTATTTATATCCCGCATCAATTGTGCCATTACAATAACAAACTTCTTAGTCCAAATTATAACCAAACTAAGTTGTTGATTTGTAAAGATATATTTCTCTATATAACTTCCTAATTCAGATTCCCCATTTCCTCTATAGAAAACCATTCTAAATAGATATACTATAGATGATGAAACATGATAATCTTAAATTTATATTTCATAAGAAAAATTAATTAAAATATCTTAAGTATATTTATTTTTGTTATCCTACCCTCTAAAATTATATAATCCTTTATTATGATTCCAACTATAAGGAACCAAACATAAACACTACATAATTTTGAGATTTAATTCAAGAATACACCTATTTATATTTTAAGGAAGATAAATTATTGAGTTTTAGAGAATTAGGTCATCACCGTGAAAAAAATAAACGTTACATAACATGGTGGAAACTTACAATTAGTGTCTTTTTTCCCATAATAAAAATATTTTAATATATAAAAAGTTTTTTTCATGAAATATCATAAATTTTTCAATATTTATCACATCCTTGCCCATAATCAACCCTAAAAACCTATATACAACATTTTAAAATGATAGATGATCATAAAAAACTCAGAAAAGGAATATAAAAATAAAGAAAGAAAATTTTTTATCTATGAATACTCATATAAAATTTCCTTCTTCGAAATAACATTTGAACTCAAAAGAAACATTTTATTACCCATGAATTAAATTCTCTATCCAAACCATTTCATAAAACATTTCAAAATAAATATTATATGTAAAATAAAACTCATAAAGGCTTTATTGTAATTATGAAAACCCTCTATTTTTTAAAAGCTATACATTTCACCCTTAAGAAGTAACATAAATTTTCTATTAAACATAAGATAATTTTCAAACTTTTTGAAATAAAATTATTTTTATAGAATCCAATATCAATCATAGATAAATCATATTAGTTTCTTGGGACATCATTTTCATATCCCTATTACAATCACTCTTACCAATACCTGATGGATTGGAAAGCTATATGGGTCTCACTCATTCTTGGTTTATAATGGAACCAACCAGAATTGAATTATAACATAAACACCCTTATTTATTGTACAATATAACCACCAATAATTATAAACAATTCCTAATAAATATTACATAATAATAACATAGTAAATCTTGTATAACAATATTCTTTTCACCCGTAAAAAAACATTTATGGATATTGAAATATCAATTCTATTTAAACCCCTATTAGAAAATACTCATAAAATGGAAAGAGATGCTTTATTTGAAGAAAAAAAATAAACTATTGTAAATGAATTAAGAATTAAAATCATGTTTATGGTGGCAAAAAAAAACATTGATATTGAATGCATTAAAATAGATTATTCATTTTTCCTTTTTTTCAAATCATTATATATACAATACATAAAGATTCATTTTAAAAACATTTAGAATAAAAAAATAAGTGACATAAAATTTCTTTTATAATTCATTTTTTCCATTTAAATACATTCATAAAATAATTTTAAGAATATTTACATGGATTAAAAACATTTTAAAAATATCTCTTCAGAATATTTAAAATATGGTTTTAAAAGTAATGTGTCTTTTACGTAGATTTTGACTCATCACATACTTTCCTTATATTCCTAAATATTAAACTTATGTTAATTATTTAAATTCATAAGAACCTTTTTAATATTTATTATTGATTTTATTTTATTTAATACCATTTTATATACAATTACATAATCAATTAAATTCACTCAGGATGTTTTTATGATATTCATTTAATATGACCAAAATGACTTTGGTTGTTTGACTATAGCCAGAAATAACATTATTACACCAAATATATCATGATAATCAGAAAATAATAATAATTTTTACTAATTTATTATTTTTATAAAATCAACCATTAATGATGGTTATGAATAATGAATTACTCTGCAATCAAGGAGGCAAAAGTTCATACGTAGGCATGAGTAACATTTCCATTTTTCAATGATCATGATGAAAAGAAGGTAAGTGTTATTTTACCCTTGTATAATTTTTGATTATTTCATAAATATAATTTTATATCTTTAAATAAACTTATATATATAATCAATATGATGTTGTGATGAATAAGTAATCACATCACATCATGGAGGTGGTTATCCAAATGTACACAATAACGATGTTATCATTTTTGAATGGTTGGAAAAGTTAGAGAGAAGATGATATATCATATTTATAGAGAGATAAATACTTCATTAATATATATACATTAAACCCATTATTGAAATAGTTATCTTGAGGTAGTGATCTAAAATTAATTACATTGGTTCGTGAGTTAGGAGTCCATCTACATATGATCAACGATTTTATTTCCCAATTGACGGAAGATGATATTGATATATGTGATAAAATTAACATAATAAAATCTAATTATATGGAATATAAATTTTTTATTATTTAATAATGTTCAAAGAATAATTTATAGAGGTATAAGAAGAAATAAAATAAAAATTCTTTGTGTATAAATATACCTCTTCTTTAGACAACCTTTTTAGGTTTATATCTAAAGCCTTCTTAAGATACTTTTTTGATAAAAACATGGACTCTAGGAAATGGGGATGGATATAAGGAATGTATTTGGGCATTTATTTTTGGATTTATAGTTCTACAAATGTGAGATGAATTAAGAAGAGGAGTTTCACTTTTATAAGTGGGGAGAGGGGAATTTTTTTGGAATTTCTCAAAATATTATAAAATCTATATATCATAATCATGTAATGTTACCCCAAGAAACCCCATTTTCCAATATATGGTTTGATTGGGTCTAAATAAATTATACCAATAACATTTAGATAAGTTTTATATTCATTTTAATCAATACATTATAGTTAAAAAAAATTCAACTCATTTTAACCTTAATTATGATAACTTAACTTTTACTAGGATAACTTAATTATGTGCCCAAAAATGAAAGAGATCTTCTGAAAAAAATTAAAATGATGATTAAAAATTTGAATTTTTTTATCATGTTCATATTATACAGGTAAAAGAAATTAATTTTAATACAAGAACACAAAACACATGAAAATAGTTTTTTGGATATACTCGATTTATGTATAAAAATAAATTGAATGAAATTAAGTAATAAATTGGTTTTAATTTTTTTTTTAAATAATAAAAAATTAATGTTTTAAACTTTTTATGAACATCAAATCTGAATGGAATCTTCTAACCATGAAATTAAACCCAGAGACCCAAAATAGTTTTAATTTTGAATAAAATATAACTTTTCATCTCAAAAGGGAATATTGAGTTAAAAAATCCGAATTATTGTTTTAAAATAAATTATTTAACTAATTAAATAGAAAAATGGTTGAAAAAACTTAGCTAATAAGATAAAGGAAATTTTTTAGTTAAGTATAACCATTATCTTTTTAGTTTAACCCCTCATAAACCTACATTAACCTTATCTATTGTAATATATTTTGACTTTTTTTTATTTATTATGAAAAAAAATTAATTTGAAAATATTATATTATATTATATATGATTATTCAAAACATTTATTCCTTTTAATAAAATTTAATTCATATAATTTACATAATTTAATTTAATATTAGACCCACAAAACATGATAAATAACAGCTTTCCGGAAAAGATTCCTTTTTTAGTATAATAATATTTTTAGACAAAAATCAAGTACAATTTTGATTGAAAGGATATTTATTATATTTTTTTATAAAAGTAACTAATTAAATTTTAAAAATAATTCAAAATATAAATTTTTCTATTAAAAAATAGAAAATAAAATAAAATATCGAAAAAATATGTATTCTTTATAATTCATTAAAAAATAAAACTTATCATAATGTTACCCAAAATTCATGATATGATAAATTTCATATGGAGATATAAAAAAATGATATTAATTTTAAAAAATTAAAATTCTAAAATTTGGAAATAATGATTTAAAATAAAACCTTATAATCTATGAAAACCCAATTTGGTTAAAAATAAATATTTTTTCATTTTGACTGAAAAATCACCCACTATTTTATATTGAATATAAATCTATAAAATATACTTAATGAATGTTAACAAGATATTGAAAATATTTATATTAAAATTAATTTGGTTTTTAGAATTTTTAATTCACTAAATATCTTTTAATTAAATTCATTTTATTTCCCAACATTTCCCAAATCCAAACATAGGTATAATCAACCATTACATATTTACCACACCAAGGACTCCACTACATAATCCTTGTAATATTTCATAGTATTGTCAACAAGATTAAGGTATTTATGTTGTATCATAGGTGGATTTACATTCTTATTTTCTAGGAGGTATCCTTCTGTCACATCACAACTAATATTTATTATTTCCAGTCCCTTACCAAACCCATGCATTCCTCACCAGTTTCTAAGAAATAAATCTATTCTAACTCTCAGCCAAATCAATAATACCAATCTATTTTGAAATATCCTCACTAGTACCCCTCCCATGCCATTATCGATGATGTGTGGGACCCATGAATCACAAATCAAATAGGCCATGAGTTGAAGACTAGCAACGATAATATCAAATGCACCCATGGGACGTTTTAATCTCATAAATCCATGTAAAAAAAGTAAAATGACAAATAAAATATTTATAATATAAATAAAAACAATCCCACAATAAATAATATTTCTTATATAAATAAGGACCTTTAAAATAAAACACCAAGAAAAACTCAGATGGTAGTGAATATAACAACAATAATGAACTCTGTGAGTTAGAAAAGTCCAACCCGATCACTAAAAATATCCTAAAACTTTTTAAAAATATAATTTATAAAAAAATGGGTGATCATAATATTATACTAAGTAATATCCTCCCAAAACCCTCTTATGTAACTATATAATAATCATACTAAAACCACTATGAATAAAAAATTAAAACAACTCATTACTGATACTAAATCATACAACACCCAACCAAAAAAGGGTTCTCTCACCAACTACACATACAAGATAGTAACATAATAAATAAGATGTTATATATAGAGCGGTACCCCACAACCACTTACCCACTAAAATAGTTTCCCTAAATCCCCAATGGTGTACATCATAAAACTAAAATCCCTTTAATATATTCAAGACCATATTCCAAATAATTTTTTTATTATGAAGGTACATAAAATATTAGATGGGTAAGGTTAAAAAATATTAAATTAAAATTTGAAACTTTTACAATGTTTAATGGATAAAGTATCACTCATATAAATGGGATATTAACTATGATAAAACAATATTTCTATATTGGGATCTGTAGTACTAGAATAAGACCACAATTTGAAAATTTCATATATTATACCTACTATATGGAGTGACATATCAATTGCTATTTGATTTTCAACACCCATTAGAGTACTAAAAATGAAATAAATGATTATAACACTAATAATGTATTAAGTTGAAATTAAACATGAAGCTAATGATCTCAATTTTCTTAAAAGGTTATTGTTTCATTCAATGTAATTTCTTTAAAGGAAGATAAAAAGACAAAATATAAAACTTTGACTCATCCAATGAAGGATGAAGTAATTAAAATTCTAGAGATGATCTTTCTCAAATAAAAAGATGATTTAATAAGTTTTAAAAAAAATAAAGTGATTTAAAAATTCATTTAACAAATTCAAAATAAAGGATGTAAATATAAGGGAAATAATATTATAAGAATGAAAGTAGATAAGGAATATCATTCCTGGCCTCCATACACTCAAATATAAGAATAAATAAAAAAAATTCATAGAATATTTGTCTAAAAGTATAAAATATAAATATATATTAGGGTAAATTGGAGTGATTACTAGGATTCTAGTGAAGAATATAATTATTAAGAAACACAATCAAAATTAAAAAGAGAACATGTGTTTATAGGTCTCACTAAAGAGGTATAATATTTTTTCTCACCAAAACTTTAATCTAAAAATTATTTTTTTGATAATCTTAGTGAGTATTTGTTCATGCTTAATGATGATTATGAAACATTAAATAATAATTGTAAATATATTATTAAATATGATCATTTTACAATTTTTGGAAAGTATATTATGTAAAATTATAATTTATAAATGAAATATTTAATAGAGAAGGCTGGATGATCTTGTGTTATGCCTCATAGTAAAATTAAGAATTTTTAGGTGAATTTTTTGTAATAAAATTACTTCCTAATAAGTTTTTCCAAGGGGTGAAAATCCAAAATCAAGTAATTCATATTAAAAGGTTTACTAAAGAAGAATAATAATATGGAAATGAGGTATAAAACCCAAAATTTATAGAAATTGTTTTTCTGTTGGTTTTTCTGGAATTATACACAAAATTCACCACCATGAATTTGTGGTTTATAACACTATGTGGTATGCATTAGGTTACACCATGAAATGAAGTGTGTCACTATGCCAGTGTTATTTTATGGTTCCTAAATAATATTACATGCATGGTTTCTATATCGTATATCATGGAATATGAGAGCATGCCACTGTATATGATTATGCAGTAGTTGAACGTTGAGGAGTAAAATTCAAATATTCATCATACTAGATATCATAGGAAGAGAATTAAATTTATAGAAATACAAGGGAGATGAGTTTTCTATTTCCCAAAAAACATTTAAAAATTATATTCAAAACTCATATGTTTCTTAATGTATGAGTTATTTCATTGATATCTCAGGAATTTCATAAGTGGTAACAATATGATACATCACCATGTGATGGTGGGACTTTCATTCCTACCCATGCTGATGCTGATTCTACCTCTCCTCAAACCTCTCATCTTCCTCTTCCATCGAACTACATGGAACTAATATTCCATGGAAGGTTGAAGTATTATACTCAAGTGCCAAGTGATTCAGCCAACCCAGGGATACACCAAATTGGGAGGACATTATTTATTTCTCCTATGCGGTCCCCATAAAGTTTGCAAGATGAATAAATAAGTAGTATAAACTCTATGATAATAGGTAAAGAAGTTTTTTCATTTTACAGTTTATGTAATTTTGGGTATCTCATATGGTGGTTTTGAAAGTATTGGTTTCTTCCAACATTCATTGTGTTTAATGAGTATTATTAGATCCTTAGAAACTATATTATGGTATTAGAGTAGTGTTATATATTTTTATACTTTAAATTATCTTTTAAAATGAATAGTTTATATTGTTGTAAAAATTGAGCTCTATAGTTGCTTTAGGATATAAGAGATATCATATAGCCAAGTGTTATAGGTTTTAATGTTACATGGGCCAACATTAGTTATAAGTAATGGAAAAAGGTATATTGGGGAATTTATTATTTTATGTATGTGTTTATAAATTAATTATTTATAAAATTTATATAATTAATTAAATAAATATGTATAAAAAATTATTAATTCTCTCAAAATATTAGAAGATAACACCGAAATAATTTTTTCATATTATATGTGAAGGTATATAGCGGAGATAAAAAACATTAAATTGAAATTAAGAGGGTTACTTCTAAAATGTTTAAAAAATAAAAAAAATAAAAAATATAGAAGGTTTGTATTTAAAAATTAAAAATTGTTCATAATTTTTTAATTTAAAATATTGAAATTAAATGATTTTTGTAAGAATTTATTTAAACCACATCAAAAAGGGTTTTTATGATTGATTTGATATTGTTTTGAATAATATTAAACATGTTATATTTATATTATGAAAATTATTTACATAATAGAGTAGAAATTTAAAATGTGATGTTTTATATAATATAATATATTTAAATAAAAATTCCATATAATGAAAAATAAAAAGTAGATAATATTTTTAAAAAATATAAATTGTTTATTGGTACTAAATCTTAGAATGGAAAAATATATTAGATAAAATAATAAATTAATTATAATTAGATTTAATTTATTAATTGTTCATAAATATTTATATCATGTTAAAATTCTTGTATTGTTCATTTATTTATTATTCTCTTTTTATTATTCATAAAGGTAATTGTTATTTTATGAATTATGATTTATGAGTTAGTTTAAAGGTCTTTAAACTATTTCTAGAGGTTATAATATATGCATATAATGAGTCACATGCTAGGTATGATAGTGGATATAGTTATATTCTACCTTGAAATTGGATTGTATTAGGTTATGTGATTGAATTAAGTAGTTAATTATATTTTGTACACATTATGTGTTATAATTAATAGGAAATTGAGATCTCTATCGAGTAAAGTGTCTCTAAGTAGAGGGCCTTTGGGTTGGAATGCTCATAGAACCATAGGCTTAAGTTTTATCTATAAAATTAACGCTTTATATCTACGTATCTAGACTTAATCGTTTGGGGATTATTGATTCCATATAATAATAATCCTTTAACTGGAAGGGTTTGATATTCTTTATTCATTTGATGAAATTATATATTTTTAATATATTTTGATGTAAATTTGTGATAGAAACAAAAAATATTTTTCAAAGCATTACACATTAATAAGGTTCACCCATATTGGTTGGGTAGAGGGAATGTAATTCTAAAATATGAAATTATAAGTATGCCTTAAAATAAAAATAATTACATGAGATAATATTATGAGATTAAATCCCTTATACTATTATAATATGCAGTATATTTCTTTCAAGGAAAAAATATGTCAGGACCTCGATCATTGAACTAGGCAGGTTCTTCTAAAGAAAGGTTTCCATAGATTATCTTATACAAGGCAAGGTGGGAATGGAAAACCCTAAGTGTTAGGTTACAAAATAGTACTACGATCTTTGGATTATAATTTTCTAGTGAACACTATGAGTTATTAAACTAGAATAATTATTTTGAGTTTATCCATATGAAAAGTTGGAAAATTAGTTTCCTACTCAACCATCAAAGAGTCATATATGATATAATTGGAATAAAGACTGACCTAAAGAGCTAAGAAGTGAGGTTCACACCAAAACATGGTTATTTTATCACTAAAATATATATATTTTTCCACAAATGGATATGATGGATTTTAAAAGGGGTCATAATTTTAATAGGAGAACATTAAAACAATTACTTACTAAATGTTTATAAAATATGATATTTATTTGAGAAAATATTTTGTTCTAGATGAATTGAATTATCATTAAACAATCCATTGAGATCAGTCCTTGAAAAGGATAATCGTAATGTAACCAACCAGTAAGACTGGTAATTTATGAAAGGTTTTTTGTAAAGGCGATTATATATGTTATATAATTTATTATATTGTGATTAATATTTTTTGTTGAAAATTTGAATAAATTTAAGTATTGTTTACACTATTTTCTCAAAATTTTGAGAATTTATGAATTGGAGAATATGAAGTTCAGGTTCTGGTACTATTTCCATAGTATAATGGGGTAAAATTCGAAACTAAAAGAATTAAAGTTAGTTTGAGAGTACAAAAATATTTATTCAAATAAGTAATAAAAATACATTTATATCCTAATGTTTTCAGGAAGGGAAGAAAATGATTGATTGGATGGATTATCTCAAATTCCAAATGGAGTTTTGGAAACTCCATGGAATGTTCTTATCAAGCATCCATGTTATAGAAATTATTTTTTCAGTTCTGAAGGGTATGTGATATCAAGCATATAATTTTCAATTTTTTTAAATATATATGAGTTTAAAATCAAAGTAAAAAAATTAGTTGATCAAGTAGTTTCCAATCAAGTGATGAAGAAAAGATTTTCATTATTAAATATTTGGATTTAAAGGGATATATCAGGATCTAATAGGTCTTTGTAAATAATGTGTATAATTATCTCATTTTTATTATATGATAAGAAAAAAGTTTTACTAATAAGAGTTTTTTTTATAAAATATGAGATCATGGGTTTGATACACATTATTTAGGATTCAATGGATTCAATAATGTGTTTTTATAGAATATAATAACAAAAATTTATTATCTAGGAATTTTTTTATCCAAATTTTACTTAAAATATAAGAAATTGAGATTCCAAAAACATAAGTGGAATATTTTAAAGACAAATATTATTTTCAATAAAATTATACAAACACATGGAATTCCCTATAAGATATGGATAAAATAGTTTTTTTGTTAAATATTTTTACTAAGAGGAAATAAGTGGTATTTCTTAACAAACGAAAGATTTTATATCTTAGAATAGTATCAGGAAGAGAATATAGTTTCCAAGAGGCTAGTGAGAGTATGTTTTGAATTATATAAGTTAAAATTTACCAAATAAATATTATTCCAGTCAAATTTTGATGTGGATTTCACTTTATATCCTAAAGGAGTTGAGTAATAATATTTTTAAATTATTAATGTAAATAATTACAAAAGTTAATAATATATTTCAAGGGAATTTTTGTTGGAAATGATTCTTTGAAGGATGATGATGTACTTATAAAGTGTTTTGAATAAAGTATATAACTTATTAACATCGTAACATTGGATGTTGTGAAGTGAATAAGTTTGAATATATTTATAATTTTGAACATTAAAAATATGATTCGTAAATCTCATCATTATTCAGGATTTCATTATTCAAATATGTTACTCCCTAAAAAGATTAGTTGTATTATTTTATTTTATTTATTACTTTTATATGTGTTATGAATTATATAGAGATTTAATAAGGATACCAAATTCCCTTAGAGTTCACCAAATATAAGGTTGATCTGGAAGTATTTAATATATGATATTTTATATGAGTGATTTTGTAGAGTTTTGTTAATTATTCTTAAATATGTTTAAGGGTATGAAATTTATCATATTAAAGAAAATAAAATACAAAATTTATCATTATTTCATTTTTTACTTCATATATATATATATTAGTATAAAAATAATTTACCTATTAAATTACAACATAATGTTATCCCAAACAAATTTTCTTCATAAATAATTATAGGTAATGAAGAAATGTTAATTTTTTGTGACCATGATTCTTGTATTGGGATACAAAATATGCTCATGATGCACAAAACAAGTTTTGTGTGTTGGATAAACCATAAAGTACACTACATGGAGTGTCATACACTATGTATTCATTATACTATGGTTTCATGGTTCATATATAGAGTTCAAAATAACTCTCTTTAGGGAGACACCTCACATGAGAACCTTTACACATTAATACGTTACTATGGAAATCCTTGAGGTTTAACTAATCAAGGGGTTATTGGGTATGTAGTTGATTTCATCTTTGGTTGGAGATAAACTGAGATTGGATTAATCCTCTCATATAATTAGAATAACATATGGGACATTAATTGATATATATTGGGGAATTTTATAACCATACCTAAATAATACATATGATTTTCCTATATATTAGAGAGAGGGATATGTGATGCGGTCATCAATAAAGTGAAAAAATGTGATGTATTTATCAAAATTCTTAGTCTATAATTGTAGGATCAGTAATGTATGAGTTTCCTATATGGTATTGACATACTCTATGACTTATGGTTGCTCAAATTTATCAGACAGTGATATTATATAAAAATTCTTGCTTGCATATAATGAAGCTAACAGACATAGTTATTGGGATACTTGTGTATGATGAGGATCATGCTAGATCCATTTATAGTATTAGTGAAACTAAAATGTTTCTATTGACTAATATTATTTTTGAAATTTATGAATCTGATGGTTTATATTTGTTTTCAATGCAATAAATGCCCATTAGGAAACAATTTTTGGTCTATTGAATGGTGATTTAGTTTGATTTAGAGAGTTTCTCTAAAAGTGTCTTAGATTTAATCTAAAATTAATTTTTTATGGGCATTCATAGGGAATTTGATAAGATGTTTTATAATTTGAAGATAATTCTAGTGTTACAAAAGTGTTTTTTTAAAATATTTTATAAACACATATCCTTTAATCAACCCTTAATTTTGTGTTTAATAGAAAGGATTGCATTTTTTTACATTATGATGACCTCTATAGATTATAGTTTTAAATAATTATAAAAAAATTTACATATCAAGCCCTTTAAAAATAAATTGTACACTTCTACTCAATATCTATTTTTTCAATAAAAAAATAGCGACTCCTAAATATAATCTCATTTTCTATTGAAAAAATATTTAATCATTTACAAAAAAACCCCATAGAATAAATATTTACTTTTTTGTAGTTCCTACTTATACTTTGGATCTATAAAAAACAATTTAAAACTTGGGATATGAACCAAAAGAACAGTAAGGGGTATGAAAAGGAAATGAACTAATTATTCCATAAAAACTATTAAATCCATAATTTCCTCCTTTTATATAATAAAATTTGAGCTCAAATATTACTTTACTTACTCCTTAAATAATCTTTATTTAAATTTGTTTCATAAAAAATTTCATAATCAATAATAACAGAAAAATAATAACCTTGATTATTTCATAGAAAAAATGAGAACCCAAGAAAAACCTTTTATTGAAAAAATACCTTTCTCCTGGAAATAGTTCATAAACTTTTTAAAAACATAAGTTTATTTTGTTACTATGTGAAATTAAAATATTTATGTAAAAAATATTTTTAAATCGTATAAAATTTATATAGGTGACTTGGGATATCTTATTCATATTACCCTTACAGGAACCCTTACAAATAGAAGAATCTACTGGTTTAATTCCAACACATCACATAGGAGTATCTTAATTCTCATTAACTCCATCAATTTACTAAAGGTATTTGAGATTAATATTAGACTAACCCACCATCTTGAGCCGTAGCATGCATAATATTCAACATAAAAAATATAAAAGGACTATAAAATATATAAGAAACTTATAACCTTTCATTTACATTTTAACATTTCAAAAAATATTATGTTTAACACATGTGTAGATATAGGATATAAATTTGAATGTAGATTCTCAATTACAAGAGGGGGTGAATTTTATGTTTTAAAACATTCATTTTTAATATTAATGAAAACTATGTTTAAGAAAGTTGAACAAGGTAAATTTACAAGACATATTTTAGTTCTACAAACTTGCTAGGTTCTATAAATATGGTTCCGGAAATTAAACTTAAGGAAAGTTTACAAAGAAAATATTCTACCTTATAGAGTATAAAATATTACTTACCAGAGTATACAAAAGTACAAGAAATTATAATAAGATTATACTTTCTTCCTTTATCAAAATAAAACAGAAATAAACTTGAAACAAAACAAGAAATGAGTATGAAATATTTTTTTCCAAAGATAAGGGTATCCAAAAACAATGGATAAAGGTCCCTTGATTTATAATTTAAAGAAAGTTTGTCTTACCCACACTAGGGTAAGAAATCGATAGGAATATTAGAATATATCTTGCTATCCCCAAAATCCCTCGATCTTTAAGGTAGTTAGCACCTATGTCTTCTTATCCATGGATGTCTTTGAACTTTAAGGTAGTTGACACCTCTATCTTCTTATCCCTTGAATTCCTCAATTGATCACAGTGACAATCATAGTCACACAAAGTAATCTGAACAAGATGTTCAGTACGCACAAGGCATGATAGTCTCTCTCTCTAGAAATCACTACAACAACATTTAATCTCTAGAGTGATTAAAAGGTATTGGGCTCATTCAAATGAGATTCTATTTATAGGCACATCTCCAACAGTTGGTTCCCTCCTCCAATGGTGTTATTTTTCCTTGAATCTCAGAGGGACAAGTACACCTGTCACTCTTACAACGATTAGTTAAAAATAGATTGTACGAAATCATTTCATAATATGTGCAAGGAAAAAGTATTTGTTCAACCAAATTTAAATTTTGAAGTCTAAGAAAAAATAATGTTCACAGTATAACCAAATAAACATTATAAGTCTTTAAGATATGGATATTTAGATTCAATTTTACAAATAATTTGGAATCTGAATTCTATATATTTTAGAGTATGAATTCCCATGAATTCATAAATTGAATTATGAGGAATTTGGAATCTGAATTCTGAGGAATTCATAATCTAAATTCTGAGGAATTCGGAGTCTGAATTCTATGGAATTTGGAGTCTGAATTTTTAGAAATTCGGAATTTAAATTTTAAAGAATTTGGAGTCAGAATTATGAGGATTTTAGAATCTGAATTCTGAAGAAATTTGGAATTTGAATTATGAAGAATTCGGAGTCTTAATTCTTAGGAATTCAGATTCTGAATTATGAGAAATTCATAATTGGAATTCTAATTAAATTCTGAGTCCGAGTTATGAAGAATATAGAGTTAGAATTTTAGATAATTCAGATTCTGAATTTCATAGAATTTGGAGTTCTGAATTTCAGATAATTTGGAGGCTGAAGTTCAGAGAATTCGGAGTCTGAATTTCAGAGAATTCAAATTTTAAAAACTGAATACTCAATAACCAAGGATTTATAGGATTTCGAGGTTTTATATTTGAAACCGAATTTTTGACATAGGAATAAAATGATTTAGACTTATAGATACTATAAAGTGAACAATGAAAACATAGGTAAGTATAAACATTTCCTTAGGTAAGGGAAATTTTCTTAAGAGAATGTAAATTTTCTTTATGAGAATAATTCATAGAAAAAATATAATTTTCCTTAAATTAAACTGTTTGTGATTTTAAATATATAGAGGAATAGAAATTTCATAAGGAAACCTTATTGACTCAATATTATCCGACTTTTTGGAGAGAAAAATCATTGTTACAAAAAAGAATATTAGGACATATAATTTATCTTTTTGAACATAAAAGAAAAACTTATCTCCCTTTACTTATGGATCATGGTGAATACGACTAACTCCCCCTTTGATTTTGAAATCCCTAAGGATCATATTCTTGGCTTACTTAAATCGATTTTTCTTTTTATTGCGTAATGAAGTCTTCTTAGATAAAACTCTCCCTTAGATAGGGAATTATCTTCTTTACTTTTTATTCCTTTTATCATTCCTTTCTCCCCCTTTGTGATTTTCAAAAATGAATAAAGGGAATGGAAAAAATGGTACATGAAATATTAGTACTATACAAGAAAATATATGAGTAATAAAACAAATTTCATTACCATTTAAAGTATTTGTAATAATAAGTAAATATAAAAAAAATTGTATTGGAAATAATTACCTTTCTTTCTCCTTCAACATTAGCTTCTTCACAATGGTTTTCAGCATCTTAATCTCCTTGTGATCTTCTTCAACACGCTTGGGCAGCTGATCCTGATCTTCATTTTTCTTCTCCAAGGCATTAATCTTTTCATCATGAGCCTTATGAATTTATGCTTGATCCTTCAAATGATCTTCTTGATTACTGAGCTTTTCTTTGAACTAAATTATAAGATCTCCTTCCCTTTTCCAATTCAGAGCAAATGAGTTAAGCTTCCCATTCAGATCGTTGCCTTCCTTCTTCTAGGTTGTTTGTTCGAGACTTAGCTTTTCCTAAAAACTTTTAGTAAGATCTTTGAACATTCCATCTTCGGTGTCAAAAGCACCTTTCATACTTTCTTTAAAATCATCAAGGATTCTCATATCTTTGATTGTTTTCCTTGAACAATTTGTGATTTCTTTGTATGATCTTCTGTGAGATTCATATCTAATGAATAAGGATTTGAAATCAGCCTCAATCCTGACAAGATTATCCATAAGCATGGTAACTAAATAAAATTTCTGATTAAATGAGTACTGAAGAATCTAGACCCTCTATTCTATACTCAGAAACAAGGGAATAGTATTAACTAGATTCTTTAAATAATGGACTACAAAGTCATGTCTAAGAGAGTATTATTCCGAATCAGTTTTTTTGTTGGGGAGGATTCTTTTTCCGTCTCTTTAGTTATATCTTCGATGAACCACCAACATCATTCTTTGTTACTAAATATTTCCTAGGTGTATCAACCAACACCTGTTTCCCATTATCAGATTTTAGAATACTATCTTCTGCTTTTGAATTTTCATGTTTACTATCTAAAAGTTAGACAATCTTAACTTCCTTAATTTTTTCTTTTTTGGAATCTACCACTATATCTTCTTGATGAACGAAGTGTTGGTTGCTGATTTCATCATCAGATGGTTTATTCACTTCTTCCTAATCCTTATACTCTTTTTCTTGTGAACGAATTTGTGTTGATTCAGCTTCAGAAGTTTAGATTGAAATCTATTTAGAGAGACTCTCCTTCTTATGATATTCTTCCACTTGTCTTATCATGTCATCTGTGTCATCACTTCATTCTTCATCTTCTTCTTCTATTTACTCTTCCTGAAATATTTCTTCTTCTTCTGGTTCCAGAATTACCATATTCTTTCCCGGAGTCATTGGGAGCGATTCTTGCAAAAACAATTTTGCTACCTGAACTTGTTTAGAATCTTTTTAGTAGCCTTGAGAAGATATTGAATCTGCTTTTGTCATTTTCTTCTTTTGCTTCTTTTCGTTTTCTTGCTTCTCAAGATCATCAAAAACCTTCAAATTTAACACTATTTCATCAGAAAGGTCCAAGACAAAACTAGGATCCCCTTCCTTCCTATTTTTCTTGTATTCTCTCCACTTGGAAACAACTTCATCTGAATATGTCTTTTGATTCTTTGTCTTTGTTGGAGATGATTGAGTTTCCATAACAACATGATATTTTTCTCTCCTTTCCAGTTCCATAACCTTCCTCTTCTAACCACCCTTCCTTGAAGTTTCATCCACATCTGGTTTCTTGGATAAGGCTTCTGTTTCAGCTTTAGACAAATCATAAAAATCTCTTGATTCACTATTGAATCCATCCTTCATCCTTCTGAGGGTGACATCACTAAGAAACATTACGTTGAAATTATTTGGCTTATAACTATAGGGGGTTTTGAATGACTTTAGATAGAGAACTATAATATTGGAGATAATAACCGGATAAATGATTATTTTCAATTTGTGAGTCCCATTCTTGATATTCATGATTTTAGGTAACACATAATTTGTAACACCCTAGGTAAATAAAGAATATGACATTTTCATATTTATCCATATTTTTTGAATCAAATATTAATATTACATTAAAGGGAATTCTAGGCTCGAGGGCGTACCCAATACGCAACAATGAGTTTCTTGGGAATCTCACGTTGCACTCTAATAATAAAATAATATTATTTTAAATTGTAGTTAACGCCTAGCTGTTGTAATGGCGGAAATGAAAAGAACTAACTACAAAATGATTATATATATTTTTCAATTTTTTTTACTTTTTAAAATAAATTTTAGAGGATTAAAAATGCAAATGAATCCATTTTTAAGCGTAAAGATTCTAATATTCTTTAAAAGGTCGATTAAACGCCTTTTGCTGATGAACCTTTTTTAAATCCACTTTTTGAAAATTTTATGTGTTATATTTGACAGAATAAAATTCTTCTTTATAATCCGGACTTCAGAATTTACTTTGTGTAAATTTTTGGTATTTTTCTGATAAAGTTCATTTTTTAATGAATAGTGAAAAATGTTGTATTTTAATTCAAAACCTCTTTTTAATCTAATTTATTTATATGATTATATTATCTTTTGAATTGGTTTTAAAGTGAAATTGGAATATATTTTTACCATTTAATCCAATAGTGGTCGTTGGAATTAATTTCATCTTGAAATTGGACTTAAACTAGTGTCAATCTTTTGATACTTATTGTTTCATAAAAACACGCTATTTTCTCTGACAGTGGGAATTAATTATTAAATTAATTAATGTAACTTATATGTTTTGAATTTTTTAAAGTAGACATCATTTTTGAATTCGGAATATCAAATATAGCTTAGGGGGAATTTTTGGTGTTTTTCTGAAAAACTTCAATTTTAGATGAATAGTGAAACCACTAAGTGGTAGTTAAAGAAACTGATTTTTCGTATAAATGAAACTTTTCCACTTCTATGATTTGATTTTCAAAAAATCCAACATACATGGATGTCATTAAGAAGTAAAATTTGGTTCAATGAGATTAAAATAATTTTTTGTGAATAGTATCTTTTATGTTTTATTAATCACGATTAAAGCTAATTAGTGTAATTTAAGGTAAAAATAATGTTTTAATAATATGAAATGACCTAGACACATGTCCTACCCACACTGTATGTGTCATGTCCGACCAAGAAAATCCATGGGTAAACTTGGGGACCCCATGGAGCCACTTTGGTTGGAAAATGACATAAATAACTTTTTATTTAAAGTTAAAATAAAAATGTCACAAGCATGAGATGTTTCACTAAAACAATTTTTAAATGGGGATATAAAAGTCATATTTTGACTATAAATATTAATTAGAAATATAAAAATATTTCCTACATCATGGTATTTTTTTTATAATTTTTAGACATTAAATAAATTAAATTATTTATGACACCGTGATGATGCAGTGATTACCTCATAAATGAATGATTTAAATAAAATGAGAATATAGGGTGAAATATAAGTCTTAAAATTTTCAAAAACCTATTGGATGGATGGATTGTGAAACCTTATCACCTTATCCTAGAAATATATCCTTTCGGACCTTTTATATCTGAAAAACATTTTATAATAATGTTATATTTTATAACTTTCCAAGAGTGCCCCTCCTCTCCTCTTATAAAAGGCCCCCACCTCTACCGCCTTACACACACCTCTCAAGCTTTTTTATCATCCAAAACCTGCCCATTTCATCTCTACGCATACCTATCTTCATCATTGAAGCCTCAAATTGGGCAGAATCCCTTCCAAGGAATATTTTGAGCTCAAATCAAGAAGAGTTACCCGATTTAAAGGTAATCTCTTCCCTTGTGTTCTTTTGTCTTATTTTGCTTCTCCAAACCCCTAAACTCTTTTTATTACTTTTTTTAACAACATCAGTATCTTAAATATACTAGGATGTTTTTATACGAAGTATTTGAGTTACACTTTCACTCACCTTCATCTAATGGTTAAAGAACATACTGTTTCTGTGGATGGCGAATTACTGCCTCACGAAATGATGATTGTTCAATATTATTTTAACACCTTCAAAGGTGGCCATTAAGTTGTCACTATATTTATATATGATATATGATATGTTTATATTTTCCATAATCTTCTGTATTTTTCATTTATGGCATACCTTTATGGTTTCCATTATGGGTAAACGCGATATCTTCATTTTAGGAAGTGCGGACTACCGCCCCCTCAATGTGATTTGATTAGTTAATGCCAAATGAGGGACATATAAAGGATTAAATAAATGGTATTGAATATGATATACCACTGGAATTATAATATACCTTTATATCATTATTATTTCATTCCATTTAATATAAAAAAAGAAATGAAAGTAGCATTCATGCGTACGTACGACTTACCGTCTCTATGAACGGTAAATTTCATTTCTTATCTCCAAATGTTATGTACTATTATAAGTACATATATAATATATATATATATGTAATATATTACATCTAAATGATAGATATAATTCTGTAATTATAATATATATATCTCTCATTTTTTTTTAATTCCATTAATATGACAAAAAATGAATGTAGCGTTCATGCGTACGTACGACCTACTGTCTCCATGAATGATGCTTTTAATTTTTTTCAAAATGCTATGGAATAGTATAAAATGAATATATACTGGATATATATGATTTTTAAAACATCAATACTATTATGGATATGACGTACCTATAACTACATGGAAAACTCTTTTCCAACAAGGTCAATTTTTACTCATGTACCGAACATCGACAAAAACGTCTGATATGAAATCACTTTATTAACCAATTATTATAACATTATAATATCTGATATGAAATGAATAATAATATTTAAAGGAGGTCCTTACGAAATTATAAATTGACCAAATTTTATTATTCATGAGATTACAGAACGATCGAGTCATGTCGGACACGAGGTAAGGGATCCTACATCTCTCTTCCTTTTTAAGTACTCTCTTTTATGTAATTTATTTTAATCTCATATTTCTTATGTTTGGGGATATTATTTTATATTAGTCATTCTGTACTTTTTATGTTCATATTATGAGAGACCCTATTTGATATCATCAATCCATTTTTTGATGTTTTAAGTGGCGCCGTTAGGCTGCCGAGTTTTCGTAAGGGACTTTTATCCCACTTTTATTCTTGTGAGATTTATGCTACATTTGCCACCATTTCTGTTGAGTGGTATATATACTTCTCATTATTCTACTCTTTGTGTTATAGACTTTCTTTTATTAGTATTTACATCAATGATATATCGTCCTTCTTTCATGGGGTGTATGTTTCGAAGGATACCCAAGTCGGTAAGGGACCCATTCACCCTCTTCTTTTTAAAAGACTTATTTTGTTGGGTATTTTAATTTACATATTGTTATGTTGGGATATGTTATTCTATATCCTTATTTATGTAAATTTTATGTCCAAGTTATGAGATACCCTTTTTATCTCTCATCAACTCATTTTGATGTGACGTTGTTAGGCTGTCAAGGGAACTTCTTAACCCAATTTCGATTTCTTTGGGTTCAACATGTAGTTATTGAATATGTCATCCTTTGAATATGTGGGAATGACCTCTGATTATTTTACACTTAATATCCACTTATATTGGGTGTATTTATATTTGTCTCACATAATTTTGAGATTGATTTATCCTTAATTTATGGATACCATCTTTATAATGGATTTCATCTCAATTTACATTTCCATTGAGACATCATTGTTGTTATGAACCAATTCACTCTAATATGGTGTATATAATATCATTTGGAATATTATATCAGGAATCCATTTATTCTCATGATATTATAATGTTTTTATTAAATGTTATTCCTCAATTATTGTATTCAAGTGTCTCTCATTTTGTTAAAAACCCTTTAACTAAAATATCGTTTTAAATGTTTTAATGATTTAATATTATAAATATTTCTCATTAATATCCATGTTTTCAAAATGGTTTTAAGGATTTATTTATATGGATATTAGTGGTTTAAAATGTTAAAAGCTTCAAAGTGGTATGGGACACTTGGATTCAAAAACCACTTTACTAAATGTTTTAAATGGTTTTGAAAATGGTTTTTAGAATGGATTCATTATTTCAATATCTTAAAATGTTATAGTGTTATTGCAATGTGGGAATGATATATTTCCATTATTCTTATGTTATGTGCTTTGATTATGTTATGGTTCTTGGGCATTGTTATGAAGACGAGTGGTTCTGTGATAAACTAAGGGCGGGTGAGCCCGATATAGCTCTCCAATGCATTGGGTAATGCGAAGGGGTTAAAAGTTAAGGTTTCTATGAAGATATTTAGGGAATATACTGTGATGGGTATTCCAAACGTAACCAAGAGGGTTACTCCCTATTGGTCGGAGTGGATACTCAAGAGGGGGGGTGAATTGAGTTCTAATTAAAATTTCTGTTTAAAAACTTTGAGTTAAAAATCCCCCAAAAATAATACAGAATTAAACTGTAGTGAATATGTATCAAACTAAATGTTCTGTTAGGTTCTCAAGGGATTGATTAGTTCCCAGTTAATCAAATCAGTAGACTTGATTAACTATTGAAACTAACTTACTGGTTTACAACTAATATAAACACTTGCGAGTTTAATTATCAAAGTAGCTTTAAAACAATTTTGGTTTTAAAGTATTAGCAGTGGAATAAAAGAATAACTTTGAAATATATAGCACAACAAATATAACCAAGAGGTTCAGTCTCTAGATGATACCTAGTCCTCTTAAAAGCTTTTATAAAAATATGATCCACACCCTAGATTGGGGATAACAACAGCAACCAGTTTTCCAGGTCCAAGACCTCTACGATAGTTATTCATGGGAACAAACACAACAAAAACTAGTTGTTCAGGTCACACGACCTCTACCACTATCCCAGTGGGAAAAAGAAAATTAAAGTGAGTTTAGTGAGGATTTACAAATCCTCCAGTTAGAGTACAGGAGACAGTGTGTGTGTAAAATACAGCATATAACACACACTGCTCGAAACTTAAAAAGATAAATCACAGAGCAAATATATTGAGTTTAGAAATGGCTCTGGTGATTAGCATGCAGTTCTGGACTCCTTTGATTGATCAGAATTCACTCTGAGTCCTCTTCTGGTTTTTGTCTGGAAAACAGAGTATCGTCTGTTTCCTTGAATTCCAGGTGTAGAGACAGTCGATGAAGCTCTTGTGTTATGTTCTCGTTCTCAGCTCTTCACTGGTATGCAGTAATGAGTTCGTCGTGTAGGTTCCATCGTCTCTTTTCATTCACACTCTGTGTTCTTCCAGCTCACCTTGTATTTTGTATGTCTCGTGTATTCGCCTATATGTCTCTCGTACAGCCTATGTTCCCTTATCTCTGTATTCACTTATTCATTCTCTTTTGTAGGAGCATCCTTCCTTTAGTTAAACCACGTGCTCCAGAAAAAGATGATTTACTTTTTGCAGGTACGAGGTACGGTTCCCTGACATCTAACAACACACATTAAATAAATGTCAGTATATTAAATATACCTGATATGACCGTTGGTTAGATTAAACAATGATTACGAAATTAAAGTAGTGTTGGGTTCTGTCTCTGGAACGGTAGCTCTTGATATCGATAGATTTGTGTTACGACAGGTCTGAGTATCGGTAGGCATTTGTAACGGTAGACTTGTCTCGGTAGCTGAAATTGTAGACTTGATCACATCAGTAGCAGTGGACTTGTAGTGGTAGCTATGGCTCTGCCTTGTATCGGTAGCGGTAGCTCTCTATCGGTAGCTGTGGCTCTGCCTTGTATCGGTAGTGGTAGCTCTCTATCGGTAGACATTGCATAACGGTGGACTTCAGCATATCGGTAGCTGTCAACTTTGCTGTAGCGGTAACTGTCGACTTCATTGTATCAGTAGCTCTATGTTCTGACGGTATCTCTCTTATAGCGGTAGCTCCAAAATATCAGTAGACTTAACTGTATCGGTCGCTATAAGCTGTAACGGTTTCTTAGCTTGTAACGGTAGCTGAGAACTGTTTGAGCATTCACTTGGCAGAATGAGTTAAGTCATAGTAAACATATATCTGATAATTCCAAAGACTTAATTTAAGCATAATGAAAGCAACAAAGTATATTCGGAATGTATTAAGCTTAATCAAGATATAAATAAATAATGGTTGGGATTATCAAAACACAATAAAGCCACTTAATTTCCAAAGGGTTCAACAATCTCCCCCTTTTGGATAATCACAACTTATTCCAAAAGAAAATAAAGTAATATCAGAGGAAAAAAATATATCAAAGTATGATATCAACAGTATAGGATCAGAGAAAGAAAAAAAACAAAGAAAAAGCTCAGCAATTGATATCAAACAATAAAATAGTATCAGAGGAGAAATAAAAACACAAACAAGATTCTTTAGTTTGAGAAGATTCACATATTCCTCCCCCTATCAATTTAACTACAGGATTATCCTCCAAAGTAGTGATTTTCTCCCCCTTTGTCCCCTTAGGTGAACAACATTCCCTCTCTCTCTCTGGGTACATCTCTCAATAATTTCTCCCCCTTTGTGATTAACAAAAAGGAGGGTATCAGAGAGAAAAGAGAAGGACTAGGAAAGAAAATAGACAGAGTAAAATAGACAATGAAGAGAGGAATGAAGTATTTGATTGATAAGCCAAAAGATACAGGGGGAAAATCAGAAAAGTACAAAAATACAATGAATCCCATCAAAAATGAAGCTAGAAGCACTCAATCATCCTCTTGAACAGGTGTCTTTCCCTTGGGATCAGCAGATGGTGCAGAGGTAGAGTCAGCAGGCTTGAGAATTCCCGAAGGAACCACTGGTGGATCAGCAACTGATACAGTACCAGATCTGTAATCTGTCTCTCTCTGAGGGATCAAGGGTGTCAAGCTCCTGATGGCTTGAACTGGAGTTAGGTGAGGAGCACTCCCAGAGGCAGATGGTGGAAGGGAAGGTGGTACAATAACTGGCCGAGCATCCACATGTAGGAAAGGCAGCAAGAGATTCCTGAAATCCATGATGATTCTTCCACCTCTCTCCATAGCAGAGACAAAATCATCTTTATTCTCAACAAATTTGTCTAAGGCCAGAGTAATCTCCCTGAGCTTACTAACCTGTTCTCTAAAGGCTTGGGTAACTGGAGGTAATTTCATATTCTCCATCAAAATCTTGAAATGGTTTGTCATTTGGTGCTTGGTATAAACCTTTTCAAAGTAAGCATCCACCTTATTTTTTATTGCCTCTTGAGAAGCAGTAGCTGCACGCAGGTGATCACAAAAAAAAGTACTAACTTTCCTAGTGGTAGGAAAAATCTGAGTATCTAATGCACCACTGGGACTGGCCTTAGCCAATTCTTCCAGAATAATAGTCTGGATCTGGTCAAGGTTCACACTGGAGCTATTTGAGGGAAGAGGTTTCATTGAGAAGGACACTGTCTCCTTGAAATATTGAGTCAGACTACTAAATACCTTCTGAACAAGTTCATCCTGACTGTTCAGATGTTCTTTGATAGACTTCTTAAAGGCTTCAAACACTTCCACAAATTGTTTGACCACTTATTTGATATATCGAATGTCAGTGTGCACTTGGGTGTGAGAACTGTTCAAAGTAGTCAATGAAGCAATGGATTGTCTAAGAGAAACTACAGCTCCTGTCCAACTCTCAATCTGAGTGTGGCACACCTTAAGTTCATCCACCATTTCTTTCACAGGACTGGACACACTACTTCCAATGGATAACTCAAGGGATTTCTCCACGCTTTTCATCTCTTCAACCATACTTTTCTTCATATCTGCCACTGATTCTCTTATTGCTTCTATCAATTCGTCTTTTAAAGACTTAAGGTCAGCCTTGGTTTCCACATGTTCAGCTACAATGGGTAAGGTAACCGATTCCTTTTGGGTTTGGTCTTCCTCGTCAGAATCTCTATAGGAAAGTCCAAGAATCATATATCTGGGATCTGATGTCCAACCTTCAATGTCATATAACACTGATATTGAGCCAAGATTCTCCTCCTCACTTGGAACATTCTCCTGAGGTATCTCTTACAACTGTTCTTCCTAAGGTAAATCTGCAATTTCCTCTACAAACATAGCAGATTCAATAGCCACTTGTTCTGAGTCATTAATGACTCTCTCATTAACAGGTGTTGCTGCTATGTCTTCCTGATCAGCCAATGTCCTGACTATACTGACTATTAGAGGACTCAAACTGAGCTCTTTTTCAATATTTTCTTCATCATCTGCTTCACCATCAGAATCTTTTTCTCCATTAACATTTTGATCAGATTCAGTTGTCTCATCCTCCTCAGAGGTGTCCTTGATAACATACTGGCAGGCTTCTTCTTCTTCTTCTGTAGTCTCTGTATCATTGTCCTTCAAGACAGTTTCTCTTTTTGGTAGTTCTTTTGGAGGGCTAGCTGCCCCATAAGAAATAACTTGATGCACAGAACTAGGGGGAAATTCTGGATCTCCTCCTTCCTCTACTGATGTCTCTTCCTCCTCAGCGTCATCATCACTGTAGACCGGTTCTGGCTCATCTAGTCCAAGACCAGGATCCCTCACATCCTTTGGTCTAGAAGGATGATCCATAGGAGTATACTTGTCATAAATTTTTCCTTCATCATTCACCCATGATTTCTTCCAAGGACTCCAGCTGACCTTCATGTATTTACAGACAGTTCTTGTAATACAGAAGTTATACTTGACCACTACTAGCTCATCCTGAGGTCCAGCTATCTCCTTCACTTTCAGCATCACAGAAATTAGTTTTGAGAAAAACAAGGCATTTGATTTTGACTTTGGTCTAGTCATCTCTTCCACTTGAACCATAATCAATTTACATAGATTGATTCTCACACTGTGCTTCAGCAAATGTAACAGATATATGTCTTGGAATCTCAAAGTGGAAAAGTCTCCTCTTCTCGGAATAACAATATGCTGAATAAACTTAAACAACAGTTTGTCTTCTCCTACCATCTCTGCAGCAATCACCTTTTTAGGGGTCCCATTCACTGTGAGTTACAGTAGAGCATCTTCATATTGAAACACATCACTGGTCGATGGTAAATACTTGGAATAATAAGAAAGATCACCCTCATGAGGAACTCTTAGGTTCTCATCCCATTCTCCTGAAGTAAACGATACTTCCTAACCATTCACATATGAAACCATTTTTCTTTCTTCTTCAAAATTTTAAAAACAAACAAAATCATAAAATTGTTTTACCAATTCAGGATAGTAAGGTCCATTGTTGTTCGCGAAGCATTCTAGCCAACCTTGTTCTTGTAAAACCTTAAGAACTAACGATTTGCTTTCCATCAGCCATTCTGCACACACTTCTTTTTCAACAACAATCTCACGCTTCGATAGGTGCGGGTTTACTGGTCTTCTCTGAGCTACACTTCCACTGCCACTTCCACTGGCATCAGTACTAGCTACTTTTTTCCTTTTCTCTGCCGGCACATCACTCCCATCAGTCATCTGTGGTCTCTTAACTCAGGCCATTGCGGATTTGAGGCTAGGGTTCTGAAGGTTGAGAGGTTTAGGTTTTGGAGAATTCGAGTAGATAGGTTCGCGGTGAGATTGAGTGAGTCTAGTTCGAGTTTTAATATCATTTTGGATTCATAAATCACATAAATCATAAATAAAATAAATAACAGTTCGATGACTCGGCTTTACAGAAATTTAAAATAGCGCGAGATGTACCGGTAAAGTCTCTTAACGGTGATGTCTTCTATCGGTGAGGTTTTTTAAACGGTGAGGTTTCTCTAACGGTGAGGTTTCTCCAATGGTGAGGTTTCTCTAATGGTGAGGTTTCTCTAACGGTGAAGTCTTCTATCGGTGAGGTTTTTCTAACGGTGAGGTTTCTCTAACGGTGAGGTTTCTCTAACGGTGAGGTTTCTTTTAACGGTTTAAGGATAAGTTATCATTCCTAATTCATGTCTAATGAAACTTAATCTTTATGAACATGAAGGATTAGTGAAAATATCATCTAATTGATGTTCAGTGCCTATAAACTCAAGTGTTATATCACCTCTTTGATAGTGATCTCTTAAGAAGTGATGTCTAACATCAATATGTTTAGTTCTAGAGTGAGACACAGGGTTCTTAGAGATATTAATCGCACTAGTGTTGTCACAGTTGATTGAAACATGTTTAAAGTCAAATCCATAGTCCATTAGTGTGTGTTTCATCCACAGAATCTGTGCACAACAACTACCAGCAGCGATGTATTCTGCTTCAGCAGTAGACAATGAAACTGAGTTCTATTTTTTACTACACCATGATACTAGGGATCTTCCAAGAAAGTGACATGTTCCAGATGTGCTCTTCCTATCTAACTTACAGCCAGCAAAATCAGTATCTGAATAACTTTTTATGTCAAATGATTGTCCTTTTGGATAAAACAAACCTAAATTTTCAGTATACTTAAGATATTTAAAAATCCTTTTAACAGCAAGCAAGTGTGATTCTTTAGGATTAGCATGAAATCTAGCACACATACATACACTGAACATAATATCTGGTCGACTAGCAGTAAGATAAAGTAAACTCCCAATCATACCTCTGTAATTAGTTTGATCAACTGGTTTACCAGTTTCATCAATATCCAATTTACAGGTGGTACTCATAGTTATATCACTTTCCTTAATACTATCTAAACTAAAACGTTTTAACAAATCCTTAGTATATTTACTTTGATTTAAAATAATTCCATCTTTAGTTTGAAATATTTGAAATCCAATAAAATACTTAAGCTCTCCCATTAACCTCATTTCAAATTCATTTTGCATAACCTTTGAAAAATTAGTACATAAAGAATTTTTAGAAGATCCAAAAATAATATCATCAACATAGATTTGTACTATTAATACATCTTTTGAAGTCCTTTTTATAAAAAAAGTGGGATCACCAATTCTTTTCGAAAATCCTTGTGAGATAAGAAAGTTTGAAAGTCTTTCATACCAAGCTCTTGGAGCTTGTTTTAAACCATATAAAGCTTTAGAAAGTTTAAAAACATGATTTTGAAAATGAGTATTTGAAAAACCAGGTGGTTGTTCTACAAAAACATCTTCAACAATAAAACCATTTAGAAAAGAACTTTTCACATCCATTTGATATAACTTGAAATTCAGATGTGATGCATAAGAAATTAAGATCCTAATAGCCTCTAATCTAGATACAGGTGCAAAGGTTTCTTCATAGTCAATCCCTTCTTCTTGATTGTAACCTTGTGCAACTAGCCTAGCTTTGTTTCTAATGATGTTTCCAGATTCATCAACTTTGTTTCTAAACACCCATTTTGTGCCTATGGTAATAGTGTCCTTAGGTCTTTCTACTACTTTCTAGATTTTGTTTCTTTCAAATTGATTTAGTTCCTCTTGCATAGCCATTACCTAGAATTCATCATTGATAGAATCATTGATATTTTTAGGTTCCAGCTGTGACAAGAAGGCTTGATGTTCAACCTGATTTCTAAGAGAAGCTCTAGTCTGTTTCCCTCTATCAAGATTTCCTACAACAACATCTAAAGGATGGTTCTTTAGAGTCATAGTTGGTCTTGAAAAGGTAGGGCTAGAGATTTCAGGTTCATCTACAGGTTGAGGTTCAATAGAAGAAGGGTGTGGAAAATTTCCAGAACTGGACGTTTTAACTATAGGTCCACTGCCTTTATCATTAAGGTTCAAAACAGAGAGATCATATTCAACATTTTCAAGAGAGGTCTTAGGTTCATGTGGATCAGTTTCATCAAATTTGATGTGAATAGATTTTTCCACACATATGGTTCTCTTATTAAAAACTCTATAGGCTTTACTAGAAGTAGAGTAACCTAGGAAAATTCCTTCATCACTCTTGGATGCAAATTTGTCAAGATTGTCTTTAGTATTAAGAATAAAGACTTTGCAGCCAAAAACTTTGAAGTAGTTAAACTTAGGTTTCCTATGGTTCCACAACTCATAAGGGGTCCTCTTAAGAATGGGTCTAATCAAGACTCTATTGATAACATAACAATCTGTATTTACAGCTTCAGCCCAAAAATAAACGGGTAGGTCAAACTCATTAAGCATAGTCCTAGAAATTTCTTGCAGGGTTCTATTCCTTCGTTCTACTACACCATTCTGCTGAGGTGTCCTAGGCGCAGAGAAATTGTGAATATAACCATTGTGTGAGAAGTAGGATTCGAACTCATGATTTTCAAATTCACGGCCATGATCACTTCTCAGAGTTTTAATCTTAATTCTACTATGGTTCTCTACAGACTTGGAGTATTTTATAAAGCAAGAACAAGCTTCACTTTTATGAGCTAGAAAATATACCCAAGTATATCTAGAAAAGTCATCTACAAGAAAATAGACATAATGCTTCCCATTTAAACTAGAAACTCTAGAAGGTCCAAATAAATCCACGTGAACAAACTCGAGAGGTTGAGAAGTTGACACTTCTTTCTTTGATTTAAATGAATCTTTATGTTGCTTTCCCTTTTGACATGGATTACAAACTTTGTCTGCTGGAAATTCATGTTTGGGTAGGTCTATAACTAAGTTATTCCTAGCCAGTTTTCTAAGTGAATGCACATTGCAGTGTCCTAATCTTCTGTGCCAAAGCCAAGACTCTTTATGAAAAGCATTTAAACAGGTAATATTTTGCTTAGCTAAAGAATTTAAATCAACAGAATAAACATTTTCATTTCTCACAGCAGCAAACACTAAAACATTTTTAGAATTAAAAACATTGCAAGAATCATTTTCAAATTTGATGTAAAAACCATCATCACATAACTGAGAAATACATAACAGATTGTATTTAAGTCCATCAACAAATAAAACTTTAGAAATTAATAATGAGTCAGTGTTACCAATCTGGCCTAAGCCGATGATTTTTCCTTTTGAGTTATCACCAAAGGGGACAAAACCTCCACCAACTCTGACTATGCTTTTAAATCATGAGAAGTCTCCTGACATATGTCTTGAACATCTGTTGTCTAAGTACTAGTTCTTTTTACAGGATCTCCTTAAGTAGGTTTCCTACAAAATAGATTTAAACAGGAAATGATTTTGGTACCCAGATTTTCTTGGGTCCAGACAGGTTAGCCAATAATACTTTAGGTACCCATATTTGTCTAATGGGTCTCATATAATTTGTAGAATCAACATGATTTGAAAGATAAACCTTATTAGATCTATAACTATGAATATAACTCATTGAAGCATATAATGTTCCAGAGTTAGCTACATTCTGTCCAGATTTAGGAATAAATCTATTCTTAGTAAGCTATCTCTGTCCAGGTTTGTAGCCTATTCCGGTAGTGTATTTTGGTGCAACTTTCTTTCCTAGAATTTGAGTTAGAGTTTCTTTACCATTGGTAAATTTCTCTAAATCCTTTCTAAGTTTCTCATTAGACAATTTCAATTTAGTGTTCTCCTTTAACAGTTGATCATTTTTCGCTTTTTCAATAGTGAGTTGAGTTTTAACTATAGTGGTGAGAGCATGCTGTTTCTTTAACGATTTGTATTTATCCTTAAGTTCATTGCATGTCTCTTCTAACATATCACAATATTCAAATAATTCAGATTTTGACATGTTATCACATTCAGAATTATCTCCAGAATAATATGAATTAGAAGCAGGAGTTTCTAAAGTTACCTCAGAAGTGTTTGTCATAAAACACATGTTTTCTTTGTTTCTGTGTTCAATTTCAGAAACATCAGATTCACTAGAACTGTCTTCAGAAGCACTCCAGGTAGCCTTCACGGCTTTTTTATACTTGTTATCCCTGTATTCATACTTCTTCTTGTATTTCAGCTTTGGACAGTCTGCTTTTATGTGTCCCTTCCTTTTACACTCATAGCAGAAAACTTCATCTGATTTATCAGGTTTCTTCCAATCCTTTTTCCAATGTCCTTTGTTGTCATACTTACCTTTATAATTCTATTTTCGGAAAAATTTCTTCTTTCTATAGAATTTCATAAATCTTATGGCAATGTGAGCCATCTCAGCATCACTGTCAGAATCACTCTCACTGTCTTCACAGCTTGAACTTTCACTGATAGCTTGCAGCTTTTCCTTATCCTTATTCATTGAGGTTGTAGTTTTGAAGGCAACAGACTTCCTTCTAGGTTCATGATATTCTTCTTTGTTCACTTTGAGTTCCTCTTCATATATCATCAGTTTTCCAATTAGTTCTTTGAGTGGCAGTTCTCCAATGTCACACGATTCTCTAATGGAGACAGAGGTTCCTCTGCATCTTTTAGGTAGACATCTCAAAATTCTCATGATCTGTTCCTTTGATGGAACATCCTTTCCCAGAGAATTCATTGTGTTGAAAATTTCATTAAACCTGAGATAAATATCAGAAATGGGTTCATCAGGCTTCATCTTAAAATTATCATACTTAATAGTATAGTTATTCAACCGCATCTCCTTTACATTAGTTGTTCCTTCATGAGAAACAGCTAAGGTATCCCAAATTTCATAAGCAGTTTTACAGGCAGATATTCTATTACATTCTTCATCTCCTAAAGCATAGTACAGAGCATTCATAGCTTTACAATTATTATTGTAGGCTGTCTTAGTAGCTTCATTCCAAGTAGTTCTAACAGTAGTTGGTATTTTGTATTCAGATTCTATAGCAGTCCAAATATCAAAACCCATGCTCTCTAAATGAATTTTCATCTAGATTTTCCACTGAGCATAGTTAGTTCCATTGAAAAATGGTGGTCTATTGGTATCAACACCTTCATGTCTATTATCCATGATAGCTAACTATAAGCAAAGATTTTAAAGAGATAAAAAATTAGAAATAACAGAAATTTTAATAACTTTAAAATACAATTAAAATCACAGTTGAAAAACACAGTACAAAATATTTTAAAAAACCTCTGATACCAAATGTTGGTTGGAGTGGATACTCAAGAGGGGGGTGAATTGAGTTCCAATTAAAATTTCTGTTTAAAAACTTTGAGTTAAAAATCCCCCAAAAATGATACAGAATTAAACTGTAGTGAATTTATATCAAAGTAAATGTTCTGTTAGGTTCTCAAGGGAATGATTAGTTCCCAGTTAATCAAATCAGTAGACTTGATTAACTTTTGAAAATATCTTACTGGTTTACAACTAATATAAACACTTGCGAGTTTAATTATCAAAGTATCTTTAAAACAATTTTGGTTTTAAAGTATTAGAAGCGGAATAAAAGAATAACATTGAAAGATATAGCATAGCAAATATAACCAAGAGGTTTAGTCTCAAGCTGAGACTTAGTCCTCTCAAAAGCTTTTATAAAAAGATGATCCACACCCTAGATCGGGGATAACAATAGCAACCATCTTTCCAGGTCCAAGACCTCTACCATAGTTATTCGTGGGAAAAAACACAAAAACAACTAGTTGTTCAGGTCACATGACCTCTACCACTATCCTAGTGGGAAAAACAAAATGAAAGTGAGTTTAGTGAGGATTTACAAATCCTCCAGTTAGAGTACAGGAGACAGTGTGTGTGTAGAATACAGCATATAACACACACTACTCGAAACTTAAAAAGATAAATCACAGAGCAAATATATTGAGTTTAGAAATGGCTCTTGTGATTAGCATGCAGTTCTGGAATCCTTTGATTGATCAGAATTCTCTCTGAGTCCTCTTTTGGTTTTTGTCTGAAAAACAGAGTATCGTCTGTTTCCTTGACTTCCAGGTGTAGAGACAGTCGATGAAGCACTTGTGTTATGTTCTCGTTCTCAGCTCTTCACTGGTATGCAGTAATGAGTTCGTCATGTAGGTTTTGTCATCTCTTTGCATTCACACTCTGTGTTCTTCTAGAACACCTTGTATTTTGTATGTCTCGTGTATTCGTCTATATTTCTCTCGCACAACCTGTGTTCCCTTATCTCTGTATTCGTCTATTCATGCTCTTTTGTAGGAAAAACCTTCCTTTAGTTAAACCATGTGCTCCGACAAAAGATGATTTACTTTTTGCAGGTATGAGGTACGGTTCCCTGACATCAAACAACACACATTAAATAAATATCAGTATATTAAATATACTTGATATGACCGTTGGTTAGATTAAACAATGATTAAGAAATTAAAATAGTGTCGGGTTCTGTCTCTGGAACGGTAGCTCTTGATATTGGTAGATTTGTGTTATGGCAGGTCTGAGTATCTGTAGGCATTTGTAATGATAGACTTGTCTCGGTAGCTGCAACTGTAGACTTTATCACATCAGTAGTAGTGGACTTGTAATGGTAGTTGTGGCTCTGCCTTGTATCAGTATCGGTAGCTCTCTATCGGTAGCTGTGGCTCTGCCTTGTATCGGTAGCGGTAGCTCTCTATCGGTAGACATTGCATAACAGTGGACCTCAGCATATCAGTAGCTGTCAACTTTGCTGTAGCGGTAACTATCGACTTCATTGTATCAGTAGCTCTATGTTCTGACGGTAGCTCTCTTATAGTGGTAGCTCCAACATATCAGTAGACTTAACTGTATCGGTCGCTGTGAGCTGTAATGGTTACTAAGATTGTAACGGTAGCTGAGAACTGTTTGAGCATTCACTTGGAAGAATGAGTTAAGTCATAGTAAACATATATCTGATAATTCCAAAGACTTAATTTAAGCATAATTAAAGAAACAAAGTATATTTGGAATGTATTAAGCATAATCAAGATATAAATAAATAATGGTTGGGATTATCAAAACACAATAAAGCCACTTAATTCCCAGAGGGTTCAACACTCCCTACGTAAAAATGTTATGAATGCCTCGAGTTACCTTTATGTCTTATGATTTCTATGATTTATTCAAGATTTTATGAGGTGTGTTAAAGTGCATATGTTTTATGGGTAAAGTATGATTTCATTCTTATGTATATATGTACTCATGTTTCCTTTCCATACATTTTATAACCCTTACTGAGATTTTTATGCTCATCCCATGTTGTTGATATGTTTTTCACAGGTCAAGGGAATGGTACATGATATGATGATAGTGCCAAGGAAGTGTCAAGAAAGAATCCATGTTTTATTTTAAATATGTTTCCGTTGATGGGAAAAATGAATACTATCTTTTATGTAACCATTTTGTTTAAATGTGGAATGTAATGAAAGTTTTATGATCTAATTATCTAAAACTCTAAACCAGAAAAGATCCTCAATGTGTAATCTTTTAATAACTCAAGATTAAGTAAGGTTTAAGGCTGGGCCCTTATAGTTGGTATCAGAGGTCGGTTTAGATAACTTTAGAGGTTAGGGTATTTTCTATTCATAAGTGACATTACCATAATAGTTAGGATTTCATAAAGTGTCCTAGTTTTAGATAAAGTGAATGAGTAAGAATATCTTAGTGTTTACCTTCCTCATTATTACATGACGGTTTTGCTGATATACTCACACTGACATTTCTGTTTTTAGTGAATGGATGGATCTAGCAGGCACCAAAGAGACAACAGGTTTGAAGGAAACTGTGGTGGTTCTCTGATTAAGATACTAGATAAAATGGGGGATTCAATGAGGAAACTCGTGGTTGTTCTAAACCAACTATCAAGTAGTCATGATCAACCACTTGAACCTTGGTATTTTCTGTAATGCATCATGTACGAGATGACCAATCGATGTGGATGTTCAGGTAATAATTATAATGGTAACCATTAGAGTTTATATGATCCTTACTTTTGAGGTAATTATGGGTTATTATATGTTATGATGGAAAATGAAAGGCATGAGATAAACATGAGGTTAAAATATGTTATGATTATTTTTGAAGATTTTATCTCGTTTTGGGGAATGTTTTAAGAATTATATAGTTTTGGAAAAAGGACAACACACAGATCGTGTGACAACCCGTCGCGTCGGACAAAGCTGCGGGAATCGAACCCACAAAAAAAGTGCGACTGGTATTTATCTCCTACCACTGGACTACGTGAAGTCCCTGGTTAGTTTGACTAATTCTTTTTAGGTAGATTATTTTAGGAATCAAGAGTAAGTTTATTTTGGGTTATCTATGGAAATTATTAACCAATCATGGAGGATGTGTGATTAGGTTAATTATTTTTCAATATGAGACTTTAAGTGCAACTGATGTTATTTGGAGATAAAAGTTAATTTTTACCTTGGAAGACTATTTAATTAAATCCTTCAAATATTTGGGTTTCAATATTAGTTTGTTTTACTTTGAAGAATTTTATGGGCAATTGTTTATCGAATGGTCTTTGTTGAACTTTGAGTTTTTTGTGGACAAATTTTGGAGATTAACAATAGTTTTTCTTTTTATAAAGGATTATACTTTTGTGGATTATCTGATCTCATAGTAACAATTTTTAGTTTTGGATTTTGTCTAAAGACATGGGAAATATATAGTTATCTTTTGTGGATTAGGTGATTCTCAAGAAGTTGATTATAGTACTCTTAATGCGAACAATTCTTCCTAAAAACTCGTCTTTTGGAAAAAAATATGAGTTTGATTAAACAATCTAGTAAAAGTTGAAAGTCTACATGAAAAATAAGTATGTTTCATTATGATTTAGTGAATCTCAAAAATAAATTCCTCAATGAAGAGTAACTTAAAACAAAAATGTTGTCTGTTAACCTTTCCAACTAGGGAATCGAATATCATTTAACCCATCACAAGTTTTTGATTTTCTTATGGTTAACATTCTCCTAGACATGTTTACTATCACTCTCCATTAGAACATGACCCTTTGTTTTCTCCTCCATATCCATATTTTCATACTTGGAATCCTAGTATGGGTTAACTCAGGTGACATTTGTACTTCTCTCCCATTCTTTTAAAGTAATAGTTTTACTAACTCTTGTTCCGATGTGGGATTTTCAATAAAGCTTCCAAGCCCAATTTTAAAATTTCAAGGACACAATTCCCAAAAAGGGGGAAGGATGTAACACCCCAGGTAAATAAAGAATATGAAATTTTCATATTTATCCATATTTTTTGAATAAAATATTAATATTACTTTAAAAGGGAATTCTATGCTCGAGGGCGTACCGAATACGCAACAATGAGTTTCTTGGGAATCTCACGTTGAACTCTAATAATAAAATAATATTATTTTAAATTGTAGTTAACGCCTAGCCGTTGTAATGGTGGGAATGAACATAACTAACTAAAAAATTATTATATATGTTTGTCAAATATTTTTACTTTTTACAATAAATGTTAGAGGATTAAAAATGCAAATGAATCCAATTTTAAGCGTAAACATTCTAATATTCTTTAAAAGGTCGATTGACCGCCTTTTGATGACGAACCTATTTTAAATCCACTTTTGAAAATTTTATGTGTTATATTTGACAAAATAAAATTCTTCCTTAGAATCAGGAATTCAAAATTTACTTTGTGTAAATTTTTGGTATTTTTCCGATAAAGTTCATTTTTTAATGAATAGTGAAAATGTTGTATTTTAATTCAAAACTTCTTTTTAATCTAATTTATTTATTTGATTAGATTATCTTTTGAATTGGTTTTAAAGTTAAATTAGAATATATTTTTACCATTTAATCCAATAGTGGTCATTGGAATTAATTTCATCTTGAAATTGGACTTAAACTAGTGTCAATCTTTTGATACTTATTGTTTCATAAAAACACGCTATTTGCTCTGATAGCGGGAATTAATTATTAAATTAATTAATGTAACTTATATTTTTTGAATTTTTTAAAATAGATATCATTTTTGAATTCGTAATATCAAATAAATCTTAGGGGGAATTTTTGGTATTTTTCTGAAAAACATCAATTTTAGATGAATAGTAAACCACTGAGTGGTAGTTAATGAAACTAATTTTTCGTTTAAATGAAACTTTGCAACTTCTGTGATTTTATTTTCAATAAATCCTATATACATGGTTTTCATTAAGAAGTAAAATGTGGTTCAATGAGATTAAAATATTTTTTGGTGAATAGTAACTGTTAAGTTTTATTAATCGCGATTAAAGCTAATTAGTGTAATTTAAGCTAAAAACAATGTTTTAATAATATGAAATGACCTAGACACATGTCATAACCTAATGTGATGTGTCATGGCCGACCAAGAAAATCCATGGGTCAACTTGGGGACCCCATGGATCCACTTTGGTTGGAAAATGACATAAATAACTTTTTATTTAAAGTTAAAATAAAAATGTCACAATCATGAAATGTGTCACTAAAACAATTTTTAAATGGGGTTATACAAGTAATATTTTTTTCTATAAGTATTCATTAGAAATATAAATATATTTTCTACATCATGATATTTTTTTATAATTTTTAGACATTAAATAAATTAATTTATTTATGACACCGTGATGATGGAGTCATTACCTCATAAATGAACGATTTAAATAAAATGAGAAGATAGGGTGAAATATAAGTCTTACACTTGTCACCAACCTATTGGATGGGTGGATTTAGAAACCTTATCACAGTATCCTCAAAATATATCCTTTTGGGACCTTTTAAATCCGAAAAATGTTTTATAATAAAGTAATATTTTATAACTTTCCAAGAGTGCCCCTCCTCTCCTCTTATAAAAGGCCCCCACCTCTACCACCTTACACACACCTCTCAAGCCTTTGTATTGGAAAACCCCTGCCCATTTCATCTCTCCAAATACCTATATTCATCATTGAAGCCTCACTTTGGGCAGAATTTTTTCCAAGGAATCCATTGAGCTCAAATCGAAGAGAGTTACCCGATTTAAAGGTAATGTCTTAACTTGTGTTCTTTTGTCTTATTTTTCTTCTCCAAACCCCTAAACTCTTTTTATTATTTTTTTTTGTAAGAACACCAGTATCTGAAATATACTATTATGTTATTATAAGAAGTATTAGAGCTACACTTTCACCCACCTTCGTCTAATGATTAAAGAACTTACTGGTTCTGTGGATGGCGAATTACTGCCTCACGAAATGATGATTGTTCAATATTCTTTTAACACCTTCAAAGGTGGCCATTAAGATGTCACTATATTTATATATGATATATAATATGTTTATGTTTTCCTTAAGCTTCTGTATTTTTCATTTGTGTCATACCTTTTTGGTTTCCATTATTGGTAAATGCGATATCTTCATTTTGGGAAGTGCGGACTACTGCCCCCTCAAAGTGATTTGATTCGTTAATGCCATATGTGGGACATATAAAGGATGTAATTAATGGTATTACATATGATATACTACTGGAATTATAATATACCTTTATATCATTATTATTTCATTCCATTGAATACAAAAAAAATGAAAGTAGCGTTCATGCGTACGTACGGCTTACCGTCTCCATGAACGGTACATTTCATTTATTATCTCCAAATGTTATGTAATATTATAAGTACATATATATAATGGATATATATGTAATATATTACATCTAAATGATAGATATCATTCTGTAATTATAATATATATATATCTCATTTTGTTTTAATTCCATTAATATGACAAAAATGAAAGTAGTGTTCATGCGTACGTACGGCCTACCGTCTCCATGAACGGTGCTTTTAATTTTTTTCCAAATGCTATGTAATATTATAAAATTAATATATACTGGATATATATGATATTTAAAACATAAATACTATTCTTGATATGATGTACATATAACTACATGGAAAACTCTTTTCCAACAAGTTCCATTTTTACTCATGTACCGAACATCGACAAAAACGTCTGATATGAACTCACTTTATTAACCAATTATTATAACATTGTAATATGTGATATGAATTGAATAATAATCTTTAAAGGAGGTCCTTAAGAAATTAAAAATTGACCAAATTTTATTATTCATGATATTAAAGAACGATCGAGTCATGTCGGACACGAGGTAAGGGATCCTACCCATCTCTTTCTTTTTAAGTACTCTCTTTTATGTCATTTATTTTAAGCTCATCTTTATTATGTTTGGGGATGTTATTTTATATTCTTAATTCTGTAATTTTTATGTTAATATTATGAGAGACACTATTTTATCTCATCAATCCATTTTTGGATGTTTTAAGTGGCGTCGTTAGGCTGCCGAGTTTTCGTAAGGGATTTTTTATCTCACTTTTATTCCCGTGAGATTTATGCTACATTTACCACCATTTATGTTGAGTGGTATATATACATCCCATTATTCTACTCTTTGTATAATATACTTTCGTTTATGAGTATTTACATCAATGATGTATCATACTTCTTTCATGGGGTGTATGTTTTGAAAGATACCCAAGTCGGTAAGGGAACCTTTCACCCTCCTCTTTTTAAAAGACTTATTTTGTTGGGTCTTTTAATTTACATAGTGTTATATTGGGATAAGTTATTATATATAATTATTGATGTAAATTTTATGTCCAATTGATGATATACCCTTTTTATCTCTCATCAACTCATTTTGATGTGACACTGTTAGGCTGTCAAAGGAACTTCTTAACCCAATTTCGATTTCTTTGGGTTCAACATGTAGTTATTGAATATGTCATCCTTTGAATAAGTGTGAATGAAATTTCATTATATTACACTTAATATCCACTTATATTGGGTTTATTTATATTTTTCGCACATAATTATGAGATTGATTTATCCTTAATTTAAGGATACCATCTTTATAATGGATTTCATCTCAATTTACATTTCCATTGAGACTTCATTGTTGTTATGCACCAATTCACTCTTATATGGTGTATATACTATCATTCGGAATATTATATCATGAATCCATTTATTCTCATGATATTATAAAGTTTTTATTAAATTTTATTCCTCAATTATTGTACATAAGTGTCTCTCATTTTGTTAAAACCCCTTTAACTAAAATATCGTTTTAAATGTTTTAATGATTTAATATTATAAATATTTCTCATTAATATCCATGTTTTCAAAATGGTTTTAAGGATTTATTTATATGGATATTAATGGTTGAAAATGTTAAAATATTCAAAGTGGTATGGGACACTTTGATTCAAAAATCTCTTTATTAAATGTTTTAAATGGTTTTGAAAATGTTTTTTAGAATGGATTCATTATTTCAATATCTTAAAATGTTATATTGTTATTGCAATGTGGTAATGTTATCTTTCCTTTATTATTAAGTTATGTGCTATGATTATGTTATGGTTCTTGGGAATTGTTATGAAGATGGGTGGTTCCATGATAAAATAAGGGCGGGTGAGCCCGATATATCTCTCCAATGGATTGGGTAACGCGAAGGGGTTAAACGTTAAGGTTTATCTGAAGAGATTTAGGGAATATACTGTGATGGGTATTCCAAACGTAACCAAGAGGGTTACTCCCTACGTAAGAATGTTATGAATGCCTCAAGTTACCGTTATGTCTTATGATTTCTATTATTTATTCATGATTTTATGAGGTATGTTAAAGTGCATATATTTTATGGGTAAAGTATGATTTCATTATTATGTATATATGTACTCATGTTTCCTTTCCATACTTTTTTTAACCCTTACTGAGATTTTTATGCTCCTCCCATGTTTTTGAAATGTTTTTCACAGGTCAAGGGAATGATACATGATATGATGATAGTGTCAAGGAATTGTCAAGAAAGAATCCATGTTTTATTTTAAATATGTTTCCATTGATGGGAAAAATGAATACTATCTTTTATGTAACAAATTTGTTTAAATGTGAAATGTAACGAAAGTTTTATGATCTAATTCTCTAAAACTCTAAACCTGAAAAGATCCTCAATGTGTAATCTTGTAATAACTCAATATTAAGTCAGGTTTAAGGCTGGGGCCTTATAGTTGGTATCAGAGGTTGGTTTAGATAACTTTAGAGGTTAGGGAATTTTCTAAGCATACGTGACATTACCATAATGGTTAGGATTTCAGAAAGAGTCCTAGTTTTAGATAAAGTGAATGAGTAAGTATAACTTAGTGTTTACCTTCCTCATTAGTACATTATGGTTTTGTTGATATACTCACACTGACATTTCTATTTTTATTGAATGCATGGATCTAGCAGGCACCAAAGAGACAACAGGTTTGAAGGAAACTATGGTGGTTCTCTGATTAAGATACTAGATAAAATGGGGGATTCAATGAGGAATCTCATGGTTGCTCTAAACCAACTATCAAGGAGTCATGATCAACCACTTGAACCTTGGTATGTTCTGTAATGCATCATGTACGAGATGACCAATCGATCTGGAAGTTCAGGTAATAATTATAAAGGTAACCATTAGAGTTTATATGATCCTTACTTTTGAGGTAATTATGGGTTATTATATGTTATGATGGAAAATGAAATTCATGAGATAAACTTGTGGTTAAAATATGTTATGATTATTTTTGAAGATTTTATCTCGTTTTGGGGAATGTTTTAAGAATTATATAGTTTTGGAAAAAGGACAACATGCAGACCGTGTGACAACCCGTTGCGTCGGACAAAGCTGTGGGAATCGAACCCACAACCAAAGTGTGACTGGTATTTATCACCTACCACTGGACTACGTGAAGTCCCTGGTTAGTTTGACTAATTATTTTTAGTTAGAGGATTTTAGGAATCAAGAGTAATTTTATTTTGGGTTATCTATGGAAATTATTAACCTATCATGGAGGATGTGTGATTAGGTTAATTACTTTTCAATATGAGACTTTAAGAGAAACTGATGTTATTTGGAGGTAAAAGTTAATTTGTACTTTGGAAGACTATTTGATTAAATCCTTCAAATATTTGGGTTTCAATCTTAGTTTGTTTTAATTTGATGAATTTTATGGACAATTGTTTATCGAATGGTCTTCGTTGAACTATTGGTTTTTTGGACAAATTTTGGAGATTAAGAATAGTTTTTCTTTTTATAAAGGATTATACTTTTGTGGATTATCTGATCTCATACTAACAATTTTTGGTTTTGGATTTTGTCTAAAGACATGGGAAATATATAGTTCACTTTTATGGATTAGGTGATTCTCAAGAAGTTGATTATAGTACTCTTAATGCGAACAAGTCTTCCTAAAAACTCGTCTGTTAGAGAAAATACGAGTTTGATTAAGGAATCTAGTAAAAGTTGAAAGTCTACATGACAAGTAAGTATGTTTCATTATGATTTACTTAAGCTCAAAAATAAATTCCTCAATGAAGAGTAACATAAAACAAAAATGTTGTCTATTAACTTTTCCTACTGGGGAATCGAATACCGTTTAACCCATCACAAGTTTGTGATTTTCTTATGGTTAACTTTCTTTTAGACATGTTTACTACCACTCTCCATCAGAACATGACCCTTTGTTTTCTCCTCCATATCCATATTTTCATACTTGGAATCCTAGTATGGGTTAACTCAGGTGACATTTGTACTTCTCCCCCATTCTTTTAAAGTAATAGTTTTACTGACTCTTGTTCCGATGTGGGATTTTCAATGAAGCTTCCAAGCCCAATTTTGAAATTGCGAGGATGAAATTTCCAAAAGGGGGGAAGGATGTAACACCCCAGGTATATAAAGAATATGACATTTTCATATTTATCCATATTTTTTGAATAAAATATTAATATTACTTTAAAGGGAATTCTATGCTCAAAGGCGTACCCAATACGCAATAACGAGTTTCTTGGGAATCTCACGTTGCACTCTAATAATAAAATAATATTATTTTAAATTGTAGTTAATGCCTAGCCATTTTAATGGAGGGAATGAACAAAAATAACTACAAAATGATTATATATGTTTGTCAAATATTTTTACATTTTACAATAAATGTTAGAGGATTAAAAATGGGAATGAATCCAATTTTAAGCGTAAACATTCTAATATTCTTTAAAAGGTCGATTAACCGCCTTTTGATGACGAAGCTCTTTTAAATCCACATTTTGACAATTTTATGTGTTATATTTGAAAAAAATAAAATTCTTCTTTAGAATCGGGACTTCAAAATTTACTTTGTGTAAATTTTTGGTATTTTTCAAATAAAGTTCATTTTTAATGAATAGTGAAAAATGTTGTATTTTAATTCAAAACCTATTTTTAATCTAATTTATTTATATGATTAGATTATCTTTTGAATTGGTTTTAAAGTTAAATTAGAATATATTTTTACCATTTAATCCAATAGTGGTCATTGAAATTAATTTCATCTTGAAATTGGACTTAAACTAGTTTCAATCTTTTGATACTTATTGTTTCATAAAAACACGCTATTTGCTCTGACAGCGGCAATTAATTATTAAATTAATTAATGTAACTTATATGTTTTGAATTTTGTAAAATATACATCAATTTTTAATTTGGAATATCAAATATATCTTAGGGGGAATTTTTGGTATTTTTCTGAAAAAATTCAATTTTAGATTAATAGTGAAACCACTAAGTGGTAGTTAAAGAAACTGCTTTTTCGTTTAAATGAAACTTTGCCACTTATGTGATTTTATTTTCAAAAAATAAGACATACATGGTTGTAATTAAGAAGTAAAATGTGGTTCAATGAGATTAAAATAATTTTTGGTGAATAGTAACTTTTAAGTTTTATTAATCGCGATTAAAGCTAATTAGTGTAATTTAAGTTAAAAATAATGTTTTAATAATTTGAAATGACCTAGAAACATGTACTACCCTCTTTGGATGTGTAATATCTGACCAAGAAAATCAATGGGTCAACATGGGGACCCCATGGTGCCACTTTGGTTGGAAAATGACATAAATAACATTTTATTTAAAGTTAAAATAAAAATGTCACAAGCATGAGATGTTTCAGAATTTTTTTTAAATGGGGTTATAAAAGTCATATTTTTGACTATAAATATTCATTATAAATCTAAAAATATTTCCTACATAATGATATTTTTTTATAATTTTTAGACATTAAATAAATTAATTTATTTATGACACTGTGATGATGCAGTGATTACATCATAAATGAACGATTTAAATAAAATGAGAAGATATGGTGAAATATAAGTCTTACACTTGTCACAAACCTATTGGATGGGTGTATTTCGAAACCTTATCACCTTATCCTAGAAATATATCCTTTTGGGAAATTTTAAATCCGGAAAACATTTTATAAAAAGTAATATTTTATAACTTTCCAAGAGTGACCCTCCTCTCCTCTTATAAAAGGCCCCCACCTCTACCACCTTACACACACCTCTCAAGCCTTTGGCTTGGCCAACCCCGGCCCATTTCATCTCTCCACATCCCTATCATAATCATTGAAGCCAAACTTGGAGCAAAATCATTTCCAAGGAAGCCTTTGATCTCAAATCAAAGAGAGTTACCCGATTTAAAGGTAATGTCTTCCCTTGTGTTCTTTTGTCTTATTTTTCTTCTCCAAACCCCTAAACTCGTTTTATTACTTTTTTTTGTAACCAAAACAGTATCTTAAATATACTAGGATGTTTTTATAAGAAGGATTAGAGATACAATTTCACACACATTCATCTAATGGTTAAAGAATATACTGTTTCTGTGGATGGCGAATTACTGCCTCACGAAACGATGATTGTTCAATATTATTTTAACACCTTCAAAGGTGGAAATTAAGATGTCACTATATTTATATATGATATATAATATGTTTATTTTTTCCTTAAGATTATGTATTTTTCATTTATGGCATACCTTTGTGGTTTCCATTATTGGTAAACGCGATATCTTCATTTTAGGAAGTGCGGACTACCGCCCCCTCAAAGTGATTTGATTCGTTAATTCCATATGTGGGACGTATAAAGGATGAAATTAATGGTGTTACATATGATATCCTATTTGAATTATAATATAACTTTATATCATTATTATTTCATTCCATTTAATACAAAAAAATGAAAGTAGCGTTCATGCGTACGTACGGCTTACCGTCTCCATGAACGGTAAATTTCATTTCTTATCTCCAAATGTTATGTATTATTATAAGTACATATATATAATGGATATATATGTAATATATTAAATATAAATGATATATATCATTCTGTAATTATAATATATATATCTCTCATTTGGTTTTAATTCCATTAATATGAAAAAAAATGAAAGTAGCGTTCATGCGCACGTACGACCTACTCTCTCCATAAACGATGCTTTTAATTTTTTTTCCAAATGATAAGGAATAGTATAAAATGAATATATAATGGATATATACGATATTTAAAACATCAATACTATTATGGATATGATATACCTATAACTACAAGGAAAACTCTTTTCCAACAAGTTCAATTTTTACTCATGTACCGAACATTGACAAAAACATCTGATATGAACTCACTTTATTAACCGATTATTATAAAATTATAATATGTGATATGAACTGAATAATAATATTTAAAGGAGGTACTTATGAAATTATAAATTGACCAAATTTTATTATTCAGGAGATTAAAGAACGATCGAGCCATGTCAGACATGAGGTAAGTGATCCTACCTCTCTCTTCATTTTTAAGTACTCTCTTTTATGTAATTTCTTTTAACCTCATATTTCTTATGTTTTGGGGTGTTATTTTATATTAGTAATTCTGTAATTTTTATGTTCATATTATGAGAGATCCTACTTGATCTCATCAATCCATTTTTGGAAGTTTTATGTGGCCCCGTTAGGCAGCCGAGTTTACGTAAGGGATTTTTCATCTCACTTTTATTCCCGTGAGATTTATGCTACATTTGCCACCATTTCTATTGAGTGGTATATATACTTCCCATTATTCTAATATTTGTGTAATATAATTTCGTTTATGATTATTTACATCAAGGATGTATCGTCCTTCTTTCCTGGGGTGTTTGTTTCGAAAGATACCCAAGTCGGTAAGCGAACCTTTCACCCTCCTCTTTTTAAAAGACATCTTTTGTTGGGTCTTTTAATTTATATATTGTTATGTTGGGATATATTCTTATATATCCTTGTTGATGTAAATTTTATGTCGAAGTGATGAGATACCCTTTTTATCTCTCATCAACTCATTTTGATGTGACGCTGTTAGACTGTCAAGGGAACTTCTTAACCCAATTTCGATTTCTTTGGGTTCAACATGTAGTTATTGAATATGTCATCCTTTGAATATGTGTGAATGACCTTTGATTATTTTAAACTTAATATCAACTTATATTGGGTGTATTTATAATGGTCGCACATAATTATGAGATTTATTTATCCTTAATTTACGGATACCATCTTTATAATGGATTTCATCTAAATTTACATTTCCATTGAGACTTCATTGTTGTTATGCACCAATTCACTCTTATATGGTTTATATACTATCATTTGGAATATTATATCATGAATCCCTTTATTCTCATTATATTATAAAGTTTTTATTAAATGTTATTCCGAAATTATTGTATTCAAGTGTCTCTCATTTTGTTAAAAACCCTTTAACTAAAATACCATTTTAAATGTTTTAATAATTTAATATTATAAATATTTCTTATTAATATCCATGTTTTCAAAATGGTTTTAAGGATTTATTTATATGGATATTAATGGTTTAAAATGTTAAAAGCTTCAAAGTTATATGGGACACTTTGATTCAAAAATATCTTTATTAAATGTTTTAAATGGTTTTGAAAATGTTTTTTAGAATGGATTTATTATTTCAATATCTTAAAATGTTATATTGTTATTGCAATGTGGGAATGTTATCTTTCCTTTATGCTTAAGTTATGTGCTATGATTATGTTATGGTTCTTGGGCATTGTTATGAAGATGGGTGGTTCTGTGATAAACTAAGGGCGGGTGAGCCCGATATAGCTCTCCAATGCATTGGTTTACACGAAGGGGTTAAACGTTAAGGTTTCTCCGAAGAGATTTAGGGAATATACTGTGATGGGTATTCCAAACATAACCGAGAGGGTTACTCCCTACGTAATAATGTTATGAATGCCTCAAGTTTCCTTTATGTCTTATGATTTCTATGATTTGTTCATGATTTTATGAGGTATGTTAAAGTGCATATGTTTTATGGGTAAAGTGTGATTTCATTCTTATGTATATATGTACTCATGTTTCCTTTCCAAACTTTTATAACCTTTACTGAGCTTTTTATGCTCATCCCATATTTTTGAAATGATTTTCATAGGTCAAGGGAATGGTACATGATATGATGATAGTGTCAAGGAAGTGTCAAGAAAGAATCCATGTTTTATTTTAAATATGTTTCCGTTGATGGGAAAAATTAATACTATCTTTTATGTAACCACTTTGTTTAAATGTGGAATGTAATGCAGGTTTTATGATCTAATTCTCTAAAACTCTAAACCTGATCAATGTGTAATCTTGTAATAACTCACGAATAAGTAAGGTTTAAGGCTTGGGCCTTATATAATTCACCACATTAGTCTTTCTGAGATTCACCATAAAGTCCAAAGCATAAATATCACTCTTTTAGGGTATCCTTATCACATTTTCTTTGAATGAGAAGCCTCGAAACCCATAACTCTATGATATGAATTTTTTTTAAAGATGATTATTCTTCGGAGTCTTCACCGCTAATAGACCAAATAATTCTATGTCTTTCTCCTTATCAAACGAACCTAAAACATCTAGTTTCATGTGAGTACAGAACTTAGATTATCCCTCATAAGTAATTCCATGTATATTGGCTTCCAGTCTATAGGAAAGGGAATATGTTTTCCCATAACTTTTAAATGAAAACATGTCTCTTGCACCTTCATTGTGAAATATTACAGACTCATCAAACTTGACCAAAAATTATAGATAAACTGGATCCTATGCCTTCAGTTTGGATATATATAAACTATCCAAGCTATTCAACTTGGTGTTATTTGAAATAAGAGAATCATATTTGGAAAATAACATCAGATCTACTAACCTTTCATTGTAGATATTCTATTCTGAGATTTCCTTGACAGGCGACATTTGTTTCTGAGGAGAGAATTCCAAAGACATTTGGAATTGAGAAAACCTGGAAAATTGGAATGTACCTTAAGTAGAGGAACATTGTTTCAACATGTGAGAGCTTTGAAACTGATGTAGAACAACCATCGGGGGGTCTTTATATATGAATTTGGGGTGACAGTTCATATTTTCAAAAATATCAAATGGTGGAAGCACTCTTGATTAGATCTGATGGTTGAGATGATATCCAAATAATAAATTTAGTATGTTCCAATCTTTTGAGGTTTTAAATATAAAAAATCATATTTAAGGAAATGTGAATCAGAAAAAGTTTCTTAAAGAAGATGAATGTACAAACATGTAAATAAAATGATAAAGAAAATTTTAAGACAGGAAACATACCTTTAGGATGCTAGAAAAATTATCAGTAATTAAGAAAAATCTTCCTGATGAAATTTAGATTTTGGAAAATTTTAATAGGTACGAATAATTTTTGAAATTCAAATTGTTTTACAACGATAATTTTGATTAAGAAAATTTTGACTAATGTTTTTTTGATTAGGTAATATTTGACTATGAAAATTTTGATTAAGAAAATTTAGACTATAAAAACAAATTTACCCCTATGAAAATGAGGTTCTTACTATAAGGAGATAGGTTTCAATAAAAAGTTAATAAGGAAGATTACCTTACTATTATCATCCCTGACTTCTGTTTAATGCATTCTAATCTATCAGACAGTAAATATTTTTTGAAAATATCTGTAAGTTGATCTTGGGTTCCAATAAATTGAAGAATGATATCTCCTTTTAGTGTGTGATCTCTAAGAAAGTGATGCCTAATTTATATATTTTTTTAACGAGAGTGATGTACATGGTTTTTACTTAGGGAAATGGTAATCGTGTTATCACACAATATTTTTTATTAGTAAAACTCATACCATAGTCCGTGAGTGTGTGTTACATTCACAAAACATGAGAACAAAAACTTCAACTGCAACATATTCAGCTTTAGCAGTGGAAAGTGCTACTAAGTGTTTCTTTTTACATGACAAATAAACTAATGAATATCCTAATAAATGAAAAGTTTCCGATCTAATTTTCATATCCGTTTTTACATATACCAAAATAAATATTAGTAAATCTTTTTTTTAAAATAATTTCCAAAAGTTTAAAAGAGTCCAAAATACATGGTTTCTTTTAAATAGAGAAAAATTCTTTTCACTACTTTTAAATTTGATTACCTAGGATTGGATTGACTTCTTTCACATAAGCATACTGAAACTTTATGTCTGGATGACTAGATGTAAAATATAGTAAACTTCCTATCATACCTATAAATTATGTTTTATCTACTGGTTTCCTAGCTTCATCAAGATCATGACAATTTGAGGTACCAATGGTAGTACTAATACTCTTACGGTTGTCATATCCATAATTTTTAAGAAGATCATTAATATACTTATGTTAAGATATATAAGTTCCTTCTGGTTTTTGAGAAATTTAAAAACCTAGGGAAAATGTAATCTCACCCATCATACTCATTTAAATATCAGATTTCATTACATTCTCAAACGAATCAATTAAAAATTATTGAGTTGAACCAAATATAATGTCATCAACATAAATTTGAACAATAAAAACATTTTTCTTATCTTTCAGTATAAAAATGGTTGGATTAGCATTTCTCTTTACATAATTTTTTTGTAAAAAAAATCATATAAGTGTGTCATACCAGACTCTAGGAGCTTGTTTAAGGCTATATAAAGCTTTGGTATGTTTGAAAACATATTCAGGATGTTTTGTGTCTTCAAAGTATGGAGGTAATTCAATAGAAATTTCCTCCTAAACATATCCATTAAGTAATGCGCATTTTACATCCATTTGAAAAAGATTAAAATTAAAGAATGCTGCAAAGGAAAGTAAAATATAAATAAGTTCATGTCTACCTACTGGAGCATATTTTTATTCATATTCTATTACTTCTTATTGATTATAGCCTTTAGTAACTAATCTAGTTGTGTTTCTTACAATGATTCCATTTTTATCACACTTATTTCTGAAGACCCATTTTAATCCAACAATAGAAGCTTTCTTAGGTCTTTCAACTAAGGTCTAGACTGTATTCCTTTCGAATTCATTTTAGCTAATCTTGCATGGTTTAATTCCAAGCATTGTCACCTAATGATTCATTAGTGCTTTTTTGGTTCTAATTGGAAAAGGAATTCTCGATGCTCTACTTTATTTCATAAGGAACTTCTTGTCCTCATTGGTTGATTTACATCATCAATTGTACTATTACTATGATGATTTATAAGGAACAACTGATTTGGGTTTTATTAAACCAGTTCATCAACATATGGTAGAAAATATTCTAAATTAAATTCTTCATAAACAATATCTTTAACATTTTCCTAATCATAAGGATCTTCTATCTAGGTTTGATAATTATTTATTGAAAACACATCTGAAGATGTAGGTTGAGGTTGTCTAAAAACAAAAGGATCAGTTTCATCAAATTTAACATGCACAGTTTCTTCAATAGTACAAGTGTTTTTATTGAAAACTCTATAATCCATAGAAGTTTTGGAGTAGCCTAGGAAAATTACTTCATTATATTTGGGTGATAATTTATGTAAATTATCTTTAGTATTCAAAATAAATACTCTTCAACCAAAAAATTTGAAGTAGGAAAGTCTAGGTTTTCTACCATACCAAAATTTGTAGGGGGTTTTATTAAGAAAATTTATTATTGTGACTTGATGTATAGTATAACAAGCAATACTAACAGCTTCATCCCAAAAGTGTTTAGCTATAGAATATTCACTCAAAATGGTTCAAGTTATCTCTTGAATAGTCCTATTTCTTCTTTAAACAACACAATTTTGTTGAGTATTTCTTGCTGTTGAGAAGTTATGAGTTATGCCTTTTTTACTACAAAAAGTTTCAAAATCAGAATTTTGAAATTATGATCCATGATATCTATGAATTGTTATCAATGGAAGGTTTTACCCATTCTAAACATGGTCTCTAAAAATTTTGAAATATAAAAATTCTTCAAATTTCTTTTCTAGAAAATAAACCCATGTAAATCTAGTTTAATCAACAACTAAGACAAATACATAATATTTGCCTCCAATGATTCTAGTTTGTGTTATTCCAAAAAGTTCCATATTCACTAAAAATAATGCATTAGTAGTTGAGACTTCACTGATTGATTTAAAACTTGATTTATTTTTCTTTCCATATTGACAAGGATCATAGACATTTGAGGAATCAAATCTATGTTCCGTTAGATCATTAACTAGTCTTTTCTTTGAGAGTTTACACAGGTTTCTAAGGTTATAGTGTCCTAGTATTCTATTCCATAACGAAGATTGATCTTCCATTCCACTAAGGCAAGGTATATTTTTTCTTCTAAGGTATTCTATGTTTAGTGTGTATACATTCTCTTGCCTATGGGATGAAAGAATAATCTCTTACTTGGAATTGTGTACTAAGCACTTATCATTCCTAAAATTGACAAGGTAACCTTCATCACGTAGTTGGATTATGCTAATGAGGTTGTTCTTAAGACCCTTAACAAATAAAATATTTGTAATCAATGATTTTCCAAGAAGAACAAGGTTACCTATAAAAATAATTTCTCCCGGAGCATTATCTACCAAAGTTATTTTTCCTCCTTTCATCTTGATAAAATTTTCAAAGAAGTGTTTGTTACCAGTCATATTCCAATAACATCCACTATCCATGTACCATGTATTGTTGTTGGTACTATCTTTGCATTCTATGGCCCTCAGATAATGTTTTTATTAGGTAATTTGGCTAGTAGATCAACATTCTTATGACCATAAGATTCATACTCTGAGGATTAATCAAAAGAGTCTCCACCATTGGAACTCTAGGTGTCATTGGATTATAAAAATTTCTCATATTTAGCCTTGTAGTACTTCTTTCTAATCATCTTAGAATTATTTTACTTAATATCCTTTTTCTTAAGCATATAACAATCTGACTTGATATGCCCTGCTCTTTTGTATTCATATCATATAACTTCTGAATCTTTCTTATTGTTTATTTATTTCTTCTTATATCTATACTGAAAGTCTTTCTTTCCAACTATATTTTTCATCTTTCAAGCAAGATTATCTAATTTATTCTCTCTATGTTCACTTTCACTAGATTCAGATAAAACAATGACTTCCTTGTAATTGGATCTTTTAACCATTTTAGGAGTCTTGAATTTAGTAGTATTAATGGATACACTTCCATTTACATTTTTCTTCTTATTCATATCAACATCTCTTTTCATTCTTGTCTCATGTTTAAGAAAAGTTCCAAAAATCTCATATAAAGTAATTTGAGATACTTTCCTATTCTCATTAATTTCTATTCTCTTAGATTCCCACTCATTATGCATGAAATATATAATCTTGTCCCCAAGTGCTTCATAATATATACCTTTATCACCAATATATTGTAAACTGTTAGCAATTTTCATAAAACTTTGTTTCACCTTTCATACATGCTCTCCATTAGAAAATATAAATCCATGATATTCTGCACTAAGCATAGATCTTCCAATTTCTATAACTTTGGATGTATCAAAATGAGTAACCTCCAATTTCTTACAGATACTATTTTTAGCTTCACAAGAAGAAATCAGACTATATATATTCATTTCCATGGATCACAACACTGTATTACATACCTTTTAGTTTAGTTTATATTCTGACTTTTCTTGGTTGGTGAATTTTCTGACTTCCTTCTTAGGAATCTTGTAATCTCCTGTAAGCATAAAAAAAATTTCCCCTCCAGTATCAATAAAAAAATCCTTCATATGATCTCTATAATATTCATAACCATTCCCATAAAAAATAGGTTTTCTAATAGGATTATGGTTTTCTATCGAACCAACATTCATTTCTTCCATTTTATAAGAAAATATCTTTCCACAAAAACATGTTAATAGTAAAATTTTGTAAACAATGATAAAAATTCATAAGCATGGAAAAATTTAGAACAATTAGATATTTAGAAAGAAAACTTATATGTAAATATAAGTATTTCAAAGACATCCTATAATACCAATTGTAGGATAAAAATATGAATGTAGATGCTCAATTACAAGAGGTGGGTGAATTGAATGTTTAAAAACTTTCCTTTTTAACCTTAATGAAAACCAAGATTGAAAAATATAATCAAGTTAAATTCACAAGACCTATTTTAGTTATACAATATTGCTAGGTTATGGAAATATGGTTCTAGAAATGAAAATTAAGGAAAGTTTACAAGGAAGTGATTATACCTTAAAGTGTATAGAATCTTATTTATCAGAGTATACAAAAGTAAAATAAAGCATAAGAAGATTATACTTTATTCATTTAACAAAATACAATGGAAATAAACTTGAAACAAAACAAGTAACAACTACAAAATATTTTAACCCAAAGAGAATGTTATCCAACAAACTTGGTAAAGTTCCCTTGACTTATACTTTCATGAAAGTCTTTCTTACCCATACTAGGGTAATCCATCGATAGGAATATCATAATTTGACTTTCTATCCCTGTAATACCTAAATATTTAAGGTAGTCAGCACCTCTATCTTCCTATATATGGAAGTCCTTGAAAATTAAGGTAGTCAGCACCTCTGTCTTCCAATCCCTATAAGTCCTTGATTGATCACAACGACAATCGGAGTTGCTCGAATAAATCTGAACAAGATGTTCAGTATGCACAAGGAATGAGAGGTTCTATCTCTAGAAATAAATTTCACAACATGTAATCTCTAGAGTCATAAAAATGTATTGGGATCATTCAACTGAGATCCTATTTATAGGCACTTCTCTAATGGTCAACCTCCTCCTCCAATGGTCATATTTTTCCTTGAATCTCAGAAGGACCTATACATGTGTCACTCTAACAACATTTAGTTAGAATCATATTGTATAGCATCATTTCATAATTTGTGTAAGGAAACATAATTTATTTAACCAAATTTATTTTTCAGCGTGTAGGTAAAAAAAAATTTTGAGTCTTAAAAAATAAACATTCAGAGTCTATAAGACTGGGATATTCAGATTTGTTTTTACAAGCATTTGGAATCTAAATTCTATAGATTTTAGAGTCTGAATTCTAGTGAATTCAGAATCTAAATATTGAGGAATTCAGAGTCTGAATTTTGAGGAATTAAGAATCTTAATTATACGGAATTCAGAGTTGAAAACCTAAAGAATTCGGAGTCTAAATTTTGAGGAATTTAGAATTAGAATTCTAAGGGATTCAAAGTCTGACTTCTGAGGATTTAGGTGTTAGAATTATGAATAAATTCAGAGTCATAATTATGAAGAATTCAGAGTCCGAATTTTAGAAAATTCCGAGTTTGAATTTTGAGTAATTCAGAATCATAATTATAAAGAAATTATGAGTCTGAATTATAAAGAATTCAGAGTTTTAATTTCAGTGAATTCGAAGTCTGAATTTCACAGAATTTTGAGTTTAAATTTCAAAAATCCAAAGTCTAAATTTCATTGGATTTAGAGTCTGAAAATAGAATACTCAATAACCAATGATTTGTAGGATTCTGAGGTTTTATATATAAAACTAAATATTATACATCGGAATAAAATGATTTTGATTTAGAGAGACTATAAAATTAACAATGAAAACATAGTTAAGTATAAAAATTTCCTTAGGGAATGTAAATTTTCCTTAGAGAATGGAAATTTTCCTTATGAGAATAAATATTAAAGAAAAATATAATTTTCCTCAAAATAAAGTGTTTGTGATTTTCAAAACATAGAGTAATGGAATAGTAATAAGGAAACCTTATTTACTCAACAGTGGAATCACTTTCAGGTTTCACATAAAAATAAGGATTTAATTCCTTTTTTAATTTAAAAAATATTAAATTAAAAAATTACAAGAAGAATGAGAAATATAGTATTCTTCGAAACAATATGAAAACTACTAGAGTAATCTTATTAAATAAAAATTATTATGCAAACAAGAAAATTTGGTAGAGTTATATGTGGTAATAACATTCCTATGTACTTTGGTAAAGAAAGATTTAAAAGTGACCTCTATGGGAAATGATAAAAACATACCCATTTTAAAACCATCGTAAAAATAAAGGATATTTGAAAATGAATTTAAAAAATCATTTTATTTTATATAATATCATTATTGGAACATTTTTTAAATCATGGATATGATGGAAAAATAATTTAAAACATTTAAAACAATGTTATAAAATAAATATCTTACCTCATCTCTAATTTTCTTTGTATGTTATATATATACTATTTTTTATTAATTATTTAATTACATAATTTTTTTAATGGTTATTTATGGAAAAAATACCTTTTAATTTTTGTATGACCATGTCTTATATTATTACTAAATTATTTATTTCATATCGGATGTTTTGAGGAAGTTCAGTTTATAATCCAAAAAATCATTCAGTAGGTTGACCATTATTAAAGGGTTAATTGATACATAAAATACAAAATATTAATCAAGTAATAATTATCATTTTATATATTTAAAACAATTTTATTACAATCCATGAATTTTTGAAATGAAAAATTAATCACTTCACTTCATGGAGGTGGTAGACCATACATACGCATAAGTGATGTTATCTCTTTCCAATAGATGTGGGGGTAAAAAGGTAAGTAATATATCCTATTTAATGAATGATTATTATTTCATAAATAATATATATATATATACATTAATTACATCATTATAACCTTCCTTATGGGGTGGTGATGAAAAATAAAATACATCGCATCATGATGCTGGTCCACATGTACATAGGGGTGAAGTGTTAATTTTACATTATATGGAACAATTGTATACCATAAACATAAAAAAATATTATTATATTTTATATACTAATTTTTTCATATAATAATGGTTATTTTATTTATTATTGAGGTATAATAAAAAATAAACCTAAAAGAAATCAGTAAATACTTATACATCCTATTTTTATATCCCTATTTCGATTGAGAAAAATGCCTTTGAAAGAAACCTTTATGGTAACTAAAGGGTATTGGGGATATGGTAATTAATGTTTAGATAGGTATTTTTCGAATTGTTTTAGAGAGAATGGAACTTTAGTTGTGTTTTGAAAAGATTGAAGTGAGGCCCTTTTATATGAAAAAATCAATGACATTTTCACATTTTTTCAATTTTTATGAGTCATGAAAGTAATTATGAAAATTAAAAGTGGAAAATATAATGAAATTTAATGATAATATTTAAAATTTATAATCAAATTTTGTTAATATATGATTCTATTATTTTATAATTATTAATTTAATTTTTTACATTAAATATCATTTAAATTTATTTTCATTACTATTCAAATATCATGACTATAAAGACATAAAGATGAAAATGGAATTATAAGCTAATATATTCCATAACAAATCATAATTTTTAATAATTTATGAATTTTTTTAACACAATAATTCATCCAAAATATTTATTTTATATTTGTAAAAAAATTTATTTCATTTTTCTATTTCCTAAACCGGGGCTGTGTTGGAATTTCATAATAATTCAATGTAACTATACTACCACTAAAAATTTAAAGAAATTAAAATCATAAAAATAATTTATTCACATTAAAAATAAATATTTAAAACCGCTCATAATTTATTTTTATCCCTACAAAAAACATAGTAGATATATTAAAATAAAGAGTGGCATTTTGTAATTTTACTATACTAAAAATAATATAATGGTTGTATTCAATTTTAGTAGAAGTAAAATTACATGTTTTAGAATATAGAATGATTATTTTTTAAATATAATCATCTAGTTAAAAATGGAAACTTTTAGACTGATATTAATACTTTATCCCATAGTTTTAATCCTATTTAACACATTTAACCCTTTATCCTGGTGATAAACTTTTACCACAGTTACCATTCACTTAAATAAAAATGAAATGAACCTTATTAAATTTTATGAAATAAAGTGATTCCAAATATTTATTACCTTTTCCATGTTTTAAATTCTTTATATGGAATAAATTAATTTTAATATTAGGGTTAAAAAACGGGATGAAAAATAGTTTTTAAAAAAATATCCATTTTATGCATAAAAATGATTTAACATTTAAATCATGTGTAATATTGATTCTAATGAAATTAATTGGATTATATTTAATAGAAATAAAATTATTTGTCTTTATAAAATATCAAAATTAATTTAATTAAATTTAAATAAATGACAGTTTTTGCAATAATCGATATGTTTAACTATTCACCAGAAAAAAATCTTTTTCAAACAAAAACACCCAAAATTTATATTATGATTATTTTTACATTGTTATTTCAAAAAATTATTTCAATTTTATCAAATAAAATTCATAAAAGTGTAAAATATTAATCATAATATTCGAGCACAAAATGCAATAAAAACCATTTTGATGAAAATGTATTTTTGAAGTATAAAATGAATTTATAATCATTAATTATCTAGTGACCACCATTATATGAATTTTAATTTATTTTATTAAATATATAATCTATTAATATCAATAAAATCATTCACCTATAGTGATTAATTTAATTTATTTCGATAAAAATTCTTTATGCAAGAAAAATATTTTTCTGAAAAGCATATCCTTTATTATTATATGATATATTTTAAAACTAAGATCTTATATCCATGGAATTAATTAGTAGATTTTTTTGAAGAAAAAAAATACCTGTATATATTTCATGATACAATTACTTCTATTCATACATTCTAATCAACTAGATTGGTTAAGCCTATTATATAATAATATTTAAATAGTGTATGATAGTTCGTTTTAAGTATTGTATTTCATGTGGTACACACAATAGAATATAGTATTATTTTTCAACAAAAATATCTGGGTGTTACATTCTACCCAACTTAAATTAATTACCACCTCATAATTTTAATTCGATTTTCCCAAAATTAATATATCATGAAATAATAATAATATCATGTACATATTTATATCACAAAATTTTATTTTTAGGTCAATATTTTGAAATTATAAATGCATGTACCTCTATATGAATCATACATGAATATGAGTTTCTAAAACATGTATTTGATAGTTTAATGTTACTATCTGTATAGAAATCACTGGAATTGATATATTATTTTTCCATTGAGATAGAGATTTTAAAGAAGTATTCAAACTTGATTTATTTCCACTATATAAGTTTAATTTTATCCTTCATTTATTATTTGATTAGTTTCTACTTTTATTTTATCTTTTACTCAAAGATATGAATATTGAAGATTAATTTTTCACGATTAAAGCACTAAAATAAACATGTAATATATCATGAGATTCACAAATGGTTGAAAACTTATTTCTCACTTTTCTATTCAATAATCAAAAAAATACTTAGAACACGTTATGATAATATCCAAAATAATAAAACCTTCATATGAATAAATACTATATTAATATCCAAAGCCTCAATAATAAAACCCAAAGTTCAACTTATATCATTCCACAAATAACTATCCATAAAAATCTTCAAAATACACACGATAAAGCTCAAATGGTAAAAATTAGAAATAATTGACCACATATTCTTCTGATATCAACTTAAAATTAATCACTCATAAATCCACAAAAAAATGTATATTCCTTATACATATAATCTCCAAAATATTCTATTCATTCCCATAAATAAACTGAATAACCATAATTCTACAATATAATCATATATTCAAACAAATGTTAAATCAACCATTATTCCTCAAACAATCTATTATCTTAGGAAAAAATATTTCCATTTATCATAATTATATAATTTTAATAATATAGTGAACTTATTAAAAAAAATTTAATCAACTTATCAAAAATCAGTTTTAAATATCAATTTACCATAATTTCTATAACATCAAAAACCATATTAACCATAAATGTTATCAGTTCCTTTAAAATTATGTCCAAAAAATAAAAAAACATTATTCCTCAAAATTTTTTTTTATAGAAATACCTGTTAAAGTTAAGGGTTAAATATATGTAAAAATATATATTAAAACTTAATAAATGTCTCCCAATGTACTCCCATAGGTTAAAACATCCAAAGGGGTATCTATGAATTTTAACCTTATAGTCAACCTTTAATTAATAACCAAATTTTGTATCTAAGAGTAATAAAATATCCTAATGTTTTTCACCCTGACCTCTAAAGTAATCTAAACCTCTTCTTTGATACCAACTATAACATCTTATACATTTAACCACAAAAAATTAGATGTTTTATAAAAATGTTTTCACTTTTGTAACATTCCCATGATCTGTTCAGTGTATTTTTTGAGAGAATTAAGAATAAAATGTAACATGTCAAACCCCTACAGAAAACTCTAAAACTTTTAGTCAATATCTTTTTAAAAAAAAATATGATTCATAAATTTAAACTCTTGTTTTATAGAAAACATGTTTGTTTATTTTTTGAAGAATCCCCAATGAATAAATATCATCCTTGAAATAGTTCATACTCATCCTACAGTTCTGTAAGAATAATTTGAAAAGTTATAATGAGAATAAAAATCTCATTAAGTGATATAAAAAATAAAATAACCTGTTAGTACATTAGAAAAACTATGAAATCCATAAGAAGAGTTTCATAATAAACATTGATATCAAATACTCATTTACTTACTCATGAAATTATCTTTACTTCCTAAATTTTTTCATAAAATAATTCATAAGAAGGAATAAAAGAAAAATAATAATCTTGAGGGGTTCTTAGAAAAAATGAGAACCCATGAAAAATAATCTTTAAAAATACACCATTCACTCAAAAAAGGTCCTTGAATTTTTTAAAAACATAATCTTGTTTACATACCTTGAGAATTGAAAATATTTATATAATTGTTTTTTAAAATCATATAAAATTCATGTATGTACCTAGGTACATCATATTCATAGAACACATAGAATAATTCTTAAAAATGGAATAACGTACTTGGCCAATTCCAACATAACTCTTAGGTGTAACTTAATTCTCGTTTACTAAACCACCTACCCAATTAATTATATAACTATAATGGGAACACCCATAATCACAAGCTATATTTTGATCAACTATAGTTATAAAAAATATTAAAGGACCATAACATACATAAAACCCATACAATCTTGATTTTACATCATAAAATCACATGAAATATTCCGTTTAGCACATATGCAGAAGCACTTGCGGGCTTTTATGAAAAAAAATGATAAAAAACATTTTTTATTTTTTTAAATAATTTTCATAAGAAGAGGGAACAAAATATTATTTATAAAACAGTGAAAAATTTTAGATTAAAATTATTAAATAATAATGATCATGAATTTTTGAAAATAAGGTGAATTTTTATACATTTAAAAACATTATTTTACAGTTGTAAAAAAATTCAAAAGTGACTAATAAAAAAACATAAAAAAGTTTCAAATTTTAAAAATATTGTTAAAAAGAAATGATATTTTAAGATAACTTTAAAGAATAAATATAATATATTTAATAATATTTTGGAAACATTTGGAGACCATGGATAATGAAAAAATGAGTTTAAAACATTTAAAGAAATGTTTCTACGAAAATTCTCCAACCACAAGTCCACCTCTCCATGTACATTCTATAAATCATGGAAAAATTATATGAATTATTTACATGATTAATAAACCTATAAATTATTATTAACTCATAATAATCTATTTTATTTCATTTTATACCATGTCTCATATAGTTATGATATCATTTAATTTTATATTAGACATTTTGAGGATGTTGGATTCATAACCCCAAAACTATTTCGGTAGGTTGACCATGGTTAAAGGGGTTATTGTTACATTATATACATAATATTATTGATTCCATTACATCATTTTTATTCATAATATAATTTTTCTGAACCATCTATGAATGTCATAAATGAAAAAAATCATATCACATTGTGGAGGTGGCAGTCCATAGGTATGCAGAAGAAATATTATCACTTTTCAACAGATTAGAGGGTTCAGTGGTGGTGGTGGTCCACATGCATGCATGAATGAACTATTAATTATCATATTGGATAGAATTCGTGATGGGAAAGGGTTATAAAATAAAAATAATAAAATTTAATTATAATTTAGATAATGTTGTTATTATATAAGGATGGTTATTATAGGTTTGAAGTCGGTATAAAAATAAATAAACTTAAAAGAAATTCGTTAAGACTTATACCTCCTCTTTTGATATCCTTCGTTCTATTGAGATTAAGGACACCGAAAGATAGGTTTTTTGTCACTCCAAAGGATTGGGGATATATTAATGGATATTTTGAAATTTATATTCATATATTTTTCTTTATAAAATTTATTTTGAGTGTTTTTTGAAAAGTTTAATGTTATTCTCTTTTTGTAGGTGAAAATAAATGGCAGTTTGGAAATTTTCCAATCATTTAGACCATGAATTTTTTTTACAAAAATACATGAAAAAATAAATGAAACATTCATGATAGGATATATATCATCCAATAAAGTTGAGTTAATATTGTATTTTCTTATTTTATAATGTTTTACAAATAATATTTAATAATTAAATGTTATTTTCTGTCATTCTGATGATTATTCACATATCTTGACTTTAAAGGAATAAAGATTACAATGGAACTAAAATATAAACACTAAAACATTATCATATAATAATTACTTTTTCCTTAATTTTTTTGAACATTTTAATTAATCTAAAACATATTAGTTTTAATATTTTTAAAATAATTTTTATCTTTTTTCTATTGCATGCAAAACCATTGTATCAGTGTTGCATAATCGTTCAAGAAAATTATAACATCACTAAAAATTAAAAAAGTTAATGTAATAAAAATAATTTGTTGGTAATTAAAATTACTATTTATAACTTTTAATAACATATTTTTATCCGTATGAAAACATATTAGATATATTAGAATGAAATGAAGTGAAATTTAGTAATTATATTTTACATAAAATAATATAAAGAAGTGGCAAATGGAAAGTGGAACCAAAATGAAATATTTCAGACTCTTGGATGATTATGGATGAAATAAAATCATAAAATGAAATATGTTCAATTTATGGATTTATTTTTAGACCATATCCCATAGTTTTAACACTATTTAATCAATTTTACCCTTTACCTTGGTGATAAACGTTTACCATAAGGACTGCTAAATATGACTAAAAATGATGAATATTATTACATTTTTTATTGTAATGAATAAAAATATGGATTCTATTTTCTAAGATTTAATTTAAAAAAATGGTAAAAAATAATTTTAATTTAAATATGTGAAATGTTGAAATTATTTTTTTAAAAACACTTTTTTATAATTAAAATTTAATATATAGAAAAATAATTTAAAATATTAATTAACATGGAATTAATTGGATTTTTTTAATAATAGACTATTGTTTCTTTAAAAAGCATGTAAAAACTAAATGTAACTTTGAAATTACAATGACTAAAAGAAAAGACAGTACAATTTTTTCAAAATTGGTATGTTTTATTATTCACAAAAAATCAAACTTTGATGAAAAATACAAAAATTAAAATAACATTATTTAAATTTTAATTTCAAAGATTATTTCGATTTTTTAAATTAAAATTTAAAAAATTGTTAGAAATTAAACATAATATCCTCACACAAAATGCAATATAAAAACATGTTTGATGAAAATATATTTTTGAAGCATAAAATGAATTTATACTCATTCCTTATCTAGTAACGACCATTAATGAAATGGTAATTTATTTTATTATATATATGGTATATACATTTTATTAAAATCATTTGTATATAATTATTAACTTAGTTTAATTTTATAAAAATACTTAATGGTTATAAATTAGTTTTTTTGGTAAAATTTACCCTTCAATATTATGTTACCCTTTTTACAATTTGGTTATTATTTCATAGGAATTAATAAGTTAATCTTTATTAAATGAACTTCCCTATATATATTTCATAATGTGATTACTCTTGTTAAACATGAAAATCCAATGAATATGTTAGAACTATATTATAGAATTGTTTTAACAATATATCATAGTTCTTTTTAATATCGGTTGTGTGTGTTTCACACACCATCAAATATAGTATTATTTTTAAAATAAAAAATAAAAGTATTTTTTGCAAATAACTTTATTAGTTATTATATATGGTGTGACATATGGTGAATTCATACTATGTCTATGAGGTTTTATTGCAAGGGAGACTGTTGTAATTATACCCTAAAGGCACCACCATGTCAAGGTGGTTTAGACTACATCATGCTCTACCTTAGCATACCCTTAAAAATGGAAATTTTGACCAAACTATAGTATAAATTCATGTTTACAAAATAATATCGTAAGCCTAATTACTATATCATATGGAATGATATAAGATTATGTGCCACTACTTAAAATTACATGCAAGTAAAGCATTATGGAGTAATGGTTAAATATCCCTCATACTGGATATTATTAAAAATGTGTAACATTTGATAAAACACATGGGAGTTGAGTCATGTTTGGGTTTAAAAACATTTTTAAACCACATGCATACCTCATACATTTCAAAATAGATGAGTTATTTCATGGATAACTTAATAATGTACTAAGATTCTATAAAAGGAATATTCATAATTAAATAATGGTCTTTCATTCCCTTCCTTCCATCTTTAAGTTCCTCTAATACCTAAAGATCCCATATTCTTATTCCTTTTCAATATGAGGCCCTATTATACCATGGAGTGTGGTAGTTTCTCATTCAAGTTTCAATTGATTTAGCTAGCCCATGGATACACATAGATCCAGGACTCCTTTGATTTCTCCAGAGTGGTCTTCATTAAGTGTATGGGAAAAATAAAACTACAGTACAAACTACATGGTGTAAGTTATGATGGTTTCTTAATGTTATAGTTTATTTGATTTTGGTTATCCTTCATGGTGATCTTATGTCTATGGGTTTCTCATTTCTTCTATTATTTTTAACAAGTGTTTTTAGATCAGAAGATTCCTAACACGTTTAAATAGAAAAATAATGTATATTATTATGTGTTTTACTATGGTATTGTGAAAAATAATTTCTAGTTACTAATATAACCAGACCGAAAAACATATGGGTACCAAAACATCCATTTGTATGATATTTTTTAGATAAGGATCATTAAAAAAATAATGATAAATGTTTAATGGACAGTGGATTTTCTTGACATATGAGTATATATTTCTAAAATATATATTCTTTTTCAAAAATTTATATGGTTCATGTTACATTTAGAGATAATTCTAGATGAGATATTATCAAAGTTGGAACTATTTGAAATCCACAATCCATCCTCATTATCAAAGTCCTATATGTTTATATTTTTAAGGACAACCTGATATGTATTTAAAATCTTTATAATGATGGTTATATATTTAGTAAAATTTTATAGTAATGGATTTTATGATTATAAGGATAAAACCATTATATTTGAATCACCAAGAATTGAAACTTCCTATAATTTAGACTTTGATTCTTTTAGTAGAATTTTTTTAACAATTATAATACTAAAATTAATAAATCATGGATTTGGAATAAAAGACCTATACATTATAATTTTTATTCTTTGATAAAATTAATTAATATGATTTTGGTTTAATATGTTCTCAATCTAATGTTTGAAGATAATTGGATATCTAATTAATGTTAAATGGAAAAGTAACATATGTTTTTCAAATAAATCACCAACGTTATTACTTTTGGACCTTTGGAACTTATACATGTGGATTTATTAAGACCAACTATAATATTTATTCTTAGATGGGGATTTTTTGTTTCTATTTTTCTTAATTATTTCTCTCTATTTACTTGGATTTAACTTTTGAAGTTTAAAAGTGAAGCATGTGTTGTATTCTTGAATTTATGAATACTTGTTTAGAATGACAAGGCTTCAAATATTATTTCCTTAAGAAGTGACCATGATGGGGAATTTTAAAGATATCAATTTAAATAAATTTGATGGAATCATTTTATTAATCCTAAATTCTATTTCCCTGGAACAAAATAATAAAAAGGTGTTATTTAACGGAGAATATTACATTTCAAGAAAATGATAGAACCATGGTCTCTAAATATATTTTTCCAACTCATTTTTTGGATTTTTATTTTAGCACAACATATTATATCATTCATAGAGTTTCAATGAGAACTATTTAAAAAACGAAATTATTTATAAAATAATAGAAAACCCAAAGTTTGATAATTTAATATTTTTTGATACAAGGTTTATATCTTAAATAATAAGGATAATATTGGTAAAATTTATCCAAAAGATGATTAAGGAGTCTTTCTTCATTATTATATGTATTTTAAATCATATATATATTTAAAAAAAAATTAAAGGATAGGTTAATAATCAATTCATGTGATGTTTTATTATAGTGACCCCTTTTCTAATAAGAAAAATCAAATTGTGGACCTTGATGAACAAATTAACAACATGAGACTTAATAATCCTATCAGCACAGAAACATTGATGATATGGAACATGTCCATGTACATATGAGTCACAAAAAGTTAGAATATAATGATACTGAGAGTGTGATACCTAGATATCATAGAACCTAAAAATTTCATCCACTATAATAATATTATTAGTGTTTTAGATAAATGTGTTAGAACTAAAATAATTGTTGTAAATATTGCTGAGTTGTTTTCTATTATTTTATATATTGAATCTAAAATCCAAGAATAATAATTTCATTTTGAATTTTGGGTTTTAACCACTAAATAAGAGTTAAAATTGTAAAAGAGAAACAAGTTTAGGGAATTAGTTGATAGGCCTTATGATTATACAATAATTGGTACTAAATGGGTTTATAAGAATAATCTAGATGATCAAGGTAAGAATATATGGAATAAAGATAGAGTAGTGTATAAAGGATAACATCAAGATAAAGGTATATATTATTAGGATACATTTTCACCAGTAGCTATATTATTTATATTAGAACATTTATTATCCCATACATCACATATGAATTTTTAAATTGTCCAGATGGATGTTAAATGTTTTTTTTTGAAATGGTTTTCTTTTAGATAATGATTATGTTGAAAAACTTCTTATTTTCCAAAATTATCCTTTTCAAAATTATTATTTCAAAAATAAAAAATAATTATATATTCTTAAAATGAAACCCATATATTTTTATAGGAGGTTTAATTCTTTTATTTTAATAAATGAGGTTTTATAGTCTTGGAAGATCATACACAATTGAAGAAAACCTCATTTAAATATATTTTCTCTAGTCAAAATATATATTGATGATGTGATTTTTTGATTATGAAAAATATAATTTTTGTAATGAATTTTATAAAATTATTTGATAAGATATTGAAATAATCATTATTGGAGAGTTTAATTTCTTTCACAGTTTTAATATCTTTCATAAAAACTTTGGGAATGTGCAATAATAAAGAAAGTACATACATTAATTATTGTAAAAGTTTGGACTTGAAAAAATTAAAGCTTATTCAAGTATTATGGTTTTAATGTTAATCATAATGTGGATTAAACTGGGAAACTAGTGGATAGAAATAAATAGAGAGAAATAATTTGAATCTTTTTATATCTTAGTTTTAGTGGGCCATAAATCATGCTTGTTGTATGTCTTTAAGAAAGATTTTGAAATTCCTATGTAATCTTATCAGAATGATACCAAATTGATTTTATGGTAACTTAAAGGTTCAATTTTTCTTTTATTATTATTTCCTAAACCTCTATATTTGATTTAATTTCATATTATAATGCTCACATTACATGTTGTAGGTTAGATAAGAAGAGTTCCTCGAGATATTTATATTCGTTAGAATGATAATTCTTTTATTAATCTAGAATGAAACAATGTTATATTTCCTTTTCTATTATTGAAAATTAGCATATTTCAATTGGTAGTTATTTTGTAAAAGTGTTCTGGATTAAATGAAATTTAAATAATTTTTGTTTTAATTTTGATCATGTTCTAATAAAATGTGATAACACAAGTGATATCAACATTTTAAGAAAATCCAGTATTACATTTGAGAACATGGAACATTGATACAAGTTATCATTTCTTGAGAGGTAATACATAAAAAGTCTATATATCTCTTTATTATATTAACATTAAACATCAGATATTTGATATATTCACTAAACCTCGAACCCCAAACTTTTACTGATCATTGGAAAATCATAGAGTATTGATTCTCAATCTTTATTAGTGATCAAGAAAAGTAAAAATCATTATTCATATATAAGAGTTATTTCTTGTAAAAATTTCAATTTCTCTTAGCTTAATTGAATAAATATATTGCTAAAGAGATTTTTGGGTTTTCAAGAATGAGAGTGTTTTTAAGAAAAAATTTCCAATTTTTTTTAAAAATAAGTCAGAGGGTTTTAAATCAATTATTATTTTGTGTTTGTAGTGAATGAATATTCAATTAATAAAAGGTAAATCAAAATCATATTTATTATACATATACTAAAATGGTTGAAACATTTTATTATTTTTGTGATATAAAGTTATTGGGTAGTTAGACTTTGTTTAGTGATGATATCAAAAATCTTATTGAAACCTTTTTCTTTATATTTGGAACCATTTATATATGAATAGGTTTCAAATAGTTTTAGCGTAAGAAAATAAAACTATTTATTTGTTTATTCAAATTGGAATAGATAAAAATAATTGATAGTTTTAGAATGTTCTTTTTCAATATATATAATTGTTATATTTTTTGTTACATGATTAGAAAATAAAGTATACCGGAAACATGCTGAGTTATGTGAAATACTACTTCCAATGGAGGAATAAAGTAAATTTCTATCCGTTTTAGAGACTACACAATGTTTTGTTTGAAAAGAAATAAGTTTATTTGAATGAGTTAGAAACTATTATGTTTCATTAGAAAAATACCATTGCAATTATAGTTCTGAAAAAAATTATATATATTTTGAATGTATCTATGAATTGGTTAGTTAATATTACGTAATATAATATAGATCTGGAAGTATAATAGGATTTATAATAGAATAAATAAGTCTTTACTTAGTTTGAGGGGGTATTAAAGATGGTATACAAGAAGTTGAGATTGTATCTTTTGGCAAAGACTTATTTATTTACATTGAAGAATTATTTTCTATAGAAGGAAGAGGTCAGGATATTTCCATTGAAAATAAACATTAAGATATTGAATTGAATATTGAAACCATAAATTTTAATCAATATTTTCCATTCCGAACCTATTTTTGGAATAAATATTAATGATAAAGGAATATATATAGTTGGTTATGATATAAATGATGATTAATATTTTTTGGTTAATCATGAATATTATGTGGTAATAGAAGGGAATGTTATGTAATTACCCAAAGAAAGAATTATTGAACAAGTTTCACTACACACAAACCGTGATGCTAGTGAGGAGAATGAAAATATAGTATAACATTAAGTTGAAACCAATGAATGTTAAAAAAATATTTCATTTTAGAAGGAATAAAGTTGTTTCATATGAAGATATTAATTCAAAAACTATAGGATAAAATGAACATGTGTTTAATGATTATTTAAAATAAATTACTTGTATATTATTTACTAAATTTCATAAAATATAGGTCGTATTTTCATATTAGAAATTTTATATAAAGGAATCGAGAAATGTGTTTAAAATATAGAAAGATATTTCTTTTTAAAAATATGAATTTGGGAATTTAAAATCTCATATGGTTTCTAAAATATATTTTGATGAGAATATTTAGTTATTGAATGATTGAACGGAAGTGATAACTAAATTTCAAATTGGTCACACAGTAATGAAAGAATATTTTAGGAATGATCTTAGTGAAATGATGCTTGATAAATCTGAATAACTAAAAGAAATATTTCCTATTATAATTGGATTATATTATTTGTTTAGAAATACAATTAGGTATTTCTTGAAATATCAATCCGATTTGGTGAAGGAAATAAAATCAACATAACAGAACATTCATATTTCTATTTTAGGGGAGTTTTAATCTATTATAGATCAATTGGATATATTAAATTCAAATTTTGATATGGAAATGGTAAATGAGAGTATTATTGTATTGCAAGTTGGTTCTATAACATTAGATAAATTAAAATATTTTAGAAGAGTGAAACTTTCTCAAAATAAGGAAGTTATATAAAAGAAACCAATTATAAAAATTTAATATTGATCATGGGTAGTAGAACTAAATTTTTAAAATTTAAGATTTTGGTCTAACAATATCTTGGTCAATATCATGAAGATATAAAGATAGTGAAAATATTCATGAATGATTTTATAATTATAGTTGAAGACAACATTTCTTCATTAAATAGTCATATTCTTCCAAATTTATGTTTTCAAAAGACAAAACTAAGTCATCGGAATACGAAAATATATAAGTATTAAGGGTATGGAGATTTTAGTTTACAAAGACACTACTCTTGATACCATTATTGTTTTAGACATTGAGAGTCTAAGAACACATTTAATATGTTGAAAAAATTGTAAAATTATTTTAAAACATATTTAAAACAAATGTATGATATTAGAGAAAGAATGACCAATGAAAAATCTATAATAAAATTTATATATACAATGTATAAACAATTTGTGAAAAGATTAGAGGATTTGAAAGAAAATATTATAAACAAATGAGAATATGGGATATGTTAGTCCTATAAGGATTATGTAGGAAGGGAACCTATGAAGGAAATTCATAAGGCATATGGCCACTTTTTGAGATATTGATATGAAACTATGTGCTTGTCTATATTAAGGAAAAAAAAATCAATATTGGAGGCCCTTTAGAAATATTTAGTTGATATCATAGGTATAGAACATGGATCAGTACCACATAAAAACTAGTTATATTAAAATAATAGTTGAAATTTTTTTGGATCTCACAATCCATACAATGAAAGATCAATGGATTACCCTCAATATTAGTGGTGATGATTTTTATAGAATCTATACACCCTTTTAAAACATTGGATGACTTATTGATCAGGAATCATATAACACAAAATATTGATTCTTTATATTCTCGTAATTTATCTCAATGAATTTATTCAAGGAAATTTAGATAAACATAATATAAAATATTGTAGGGATCCTAGAAAACCATCTAATTTGTGAAAATAATAACAAATATTATAAAAAAACCTCACAATATTATAGCTTCGAGTAATAATTATCTTGAATTATTTTATGTATAATGATTTTTTTACTGAAGCTAGTAAACCCTTTGAGGAAGAAAAATGTATTAATAGTTAATATCCAAAACCCTCTACTTCTCAAAAAACTGATTCTAAGGATAATTTGTTAATGTTATACAACTTTCTGATTATCTATTTCATTTACATAGAATTTGAGTTGTCATTTCTTAACACAAGTTATTTCCTAATTCAAATTCTATTCAACACATATTCTAATAATTTTAATTTTAACATGAAATGTTTACTGTGTTATTCCCCCTCAATAAATTTTTTCTTGATATAAAAAATGGAGTGAATAATAAATTGATGTGAATATATCAAATTTTATTCAGTATATTCCTTTTATTCTTATTAATAGTTTCTTAAACATAAAAATTTTATTCTTTAATTTTATTGGATTTGTAATCATAAAAATGGGGGAGAGTATTGTATAGTTAGATCTTACCAATATAGCATAATATATTCTATGTTTTGATGGTCACACAATCCCTTGTTTATTTTATAAATGATTTTATTTTTAGTGAATTTTAGTTTCTTTATTAAATTTTTTAAAAATTTTATCAATGTAGAATTTTTACTATGACTTTATCATATTATAAGCTAAATAATGTTTATAAGTACTAAATATTATGTATAAAAGAGTATTTCGTACGCATTTTTAGAATATTAGAAATTGATTTTACATTTACAATTATTTCAAAGTGTTGGATATTTTTAATTCTATGATGTTGAGAAAAATATTACATATTAGATGTTTCAAAATGGAAGGGTTTTTTGTTTTCTGAGCATTATCTTATGTATTCTACAAGTGCTATAATTTTTTATTCATATCAATAGAAGAAAAATTATGGTATGTTACGCCTGGATAAGAAACTTATACATTCATTTGATCTAATAGAAAAATTATGTTTCAATAATTTTTACTAAGTATAAAATATTATTTATTGGTAAAAGAATGTATTCATAGGAAGATTTCTTATTTTTTGAAGGAAATTTTCTATGCATTGGAGAAGATATTACATATGATATTTGAGTTGAAGAAAATATTATATATTGAGTTCAAATTTCAAAGATTATCATGGTTAATTTTCAATTTATATTTTAAAGGATAATATATATCAAATTCATATTATTTTTCTCTAAATGGAATGATTTTAAAAAGAGTTTGAACGAGTTTTACAAGCAATTTTTTGAAATAAAGGGGAGAAATAACTATTGGAATTCTGGTTTTCTAGGATAACATTAAGGATTATATTTTTTTGATTAATTTATAGATAGTAAATATATTTTTAATCACAAAATAATGATAATAAACTAAAAGAAAAATAATTATAATAATATATAAGAGAAAAAATACATGAACATTTTTTTGATGTGAAATTTTTTCTTATTATTTTAAAGGTCATACTATTCATGTTTTATTTATAGTTTTATTTAAAATAAAGAAGAATAAGATAGAAATACTCTTACTATAGCTTTTTAATACCTTAAAGACTAGTCTATGAGTGGAGATCATTTCAAAGATACACTTTATAGGTATAATATTTCTTTGAATATGATCAATCATCTTTCATTTTTTGAATACAATCTTGAGCTATCAATTATAATTTAAAATCTACACCTTTTCTATTGTTTTCGAGTACACAATTCTTGTACTAAGTGTGGGAGAATGGCTGTGTAAAAGCATTGTGATAAAAATACTAAGTAACACTCTTATTATATTATGTAACAAACTAAGTTTTAGTTTCTTTCACTCACTAGTTACATTTATATGAAAATTTTCTAAATAAAAATTAACTCCTTAAAAACCTATAACCACTATAAAAATCATGTGGCATCATGATATTTTTATTTTACTATATTTATACTATATATCAGATTATAAGAAATGGGATACACTGAGAAAAATTAATTGATGAAATAATTTTAAAAAGTTTAAATTTATATTAGTTAAATTCAATAACATAATTCACACATCTCTTGAGTTATTTTATCAAAAAAAGTTGGGAAAAATTTCTCTTCCCTATGTCACAACCTTATCGTAACATATTTATATATCAATGGCCTCTTTATGATATGGTAAGTAATTTTGAAGGATATAATCCTTATTCTAAACTCCTTATATTCACACACCCATCCTATACCCACAACATAACCACATCATGACATACCATAACCTGAATTAATTATAGCTTGTATGATGTCTATAAGAGAGATATATGGTGGGAGGGAGGAAGTGATGCCAACTAAGAATCTGTATCTTTTATAACTAATATATTGGGGAAAATAACCAGAATCCACGATCTCATGTTGGGGTTCGTCATGTTACTCGACTCAGGTGGTGGGGCGTAAGAAATAACATAAAATATAGTGAATATAATAGATCACATGAGACTAAACTAAAGGTCATATAAAACCATATCCACCTTTAACCAAAACACATACCTTCCCCTCTATCATAATAAGAAAAACCACATAATCGCCACTAAACTTCTTGTTTCACATTTTTTTACCCATTTACATGTTAAATATATTACTAACCACTTTTCACTCTCAACCATTTCTCCATTATTAATATTCCATTTAATTAATAAATTCATATATTATTAATGTTAACAATTGATAAATTATACATCAATTTATTTATAAATTCTTGACCTACCATTCATTTCAACACATCCCATTTACATTTTTCTTTTCATTTATTTTTGTCACATTCCATTTTCTAGGAAACTAAACCACACAAATAAGTAAATATCTCCTTAACATTGAAATAACTAACGCACAAAACATTTAAATACTTTTATAATCCATCAATACATATAAATAATTTCACTAGTATTACCACCATATAAATTTTAATAAGAAATCAATTCCCCAACAACCAATAAATAACAGGAAAAAAATATAAAAACATCATATTATAATAATTCCAAATTCTTATTATTCCCTTTCATTATCTTATAAAATTTGATTAAAATTTTCAATAGGTTTGGAACACCAATATAAATTTTAATAATTTTATAATTCCAATCATTTTTTACTCAAAGAAGAATAATCATTAATTTGAAATAAAAAAACAACAAAATCACGTGTCAAAATGTCCCCACTCTTTTGGTTCATTGAAATATGTAAAATTATTTTCTTCTTATAAACATTTAAAATAATCAGACAAATTCAAATTATGCATTGTAATTCCATAATTTCATAAAAAAAACAAATTAGGAGCGAATTAAAATCCCCTACCTCAACTGAAGCTTGGATGATCTCAGAATAAAACAAGAACGAAATGATGATCAAAAAGTTAAGGGATTAGAGTTATAGAACCCTAAACTTTTTTTTATGAGGGATTTATGTTTATGATAAGATCTTCATAGGTGTTTTGGGATGCTGAAGATGTCTTTTGGCTACTTATAAGGCCACCGCATCATAGTATTGGGCATTGATGTGAATATGGGGGATCTTTCATTGAGTTATGGGCATGGTGAGAATTTTATTTAGATGTTTGAACATACAACATGATATTTTGAATATGGAGATGTTGTCCTAGGTGAACTATTATGTGAAATATATCCATGGTGTCTATTTTTAAGGGAATTGTTCATGGGATGTACACCTATGTGAAATAAGTAGTTAAAATACCCAGGTTATCCCATTTTGTTGGGTGTGTTCGTTCACAGATGAGGAGGAACTTTGTGAGACTCCCTTAGAGAAATTGGGAACCCATCAAGCTATATATCTAGGTGTGTATGAGTGACAGGTTATTGGAATGATGTCATAGTAGGGTCATTTTAAGAGAGGGAGTCATTATGTCATGGTAGAGGATATTCAAACTTCTTCTATAAATAAATGTTTATTTACCCATTGTATGATTTTCAATCTTATTATCATAAGTCGTAGACAAATAATATTCCTCTCAACACTATTGAAAAACATCCTTGAGAGTCTAAATATTCTTGGTTCATCTCGATCAAATCCTCATGGATCAACATACATACTTACCTATCCTATTCATTTCTCTTTGTCTAAATCTTTTAATTAATTTGTTTGGCAGTGTTCCTCTATGTTCGAATTAAAATTGAGAAAGTCTTAATTGTTACTTGTTGTGGATAGGTTCTGATGAGTTTTACTTCAATTTATGGTAATTAATTTGGTGGTGGTTAATCTCTAATCATCTGTTCTTGGTAATATAATATTGAACATCCAATTGAGGTAGGGGATACAAGCTCTCTACTTTTTTTGTGCATATATTATATTACATTCTTTTACTTTTTTTGATGGATAATTTAGAATAACTAAATTAAGATAATGAATCTAATCAAATTATTTAAAATGGGGAGGTATGATTTCACATGTGCTACTGATTTCCTTATTATTACTTCTTGATTTCTCTTAAAAATTGTAAGAATTTATCATGAGTTATTTATAGTTACTACAAGTTGTGAATTGTTTCTATGATTGTTTTATTGATCACTGTATTCATAAATGTTTAAACACTTATATATAGCTATCAAAAGGTTATTGGTATGTTTGTAATTTTTTTGAAAAATAATATATCAGAGATGTTGTAATGTTATGAAATCACTCCTTAATATTACTATTGTAGAAGTTTATGGGAATTGTCATTTATTTTTATATATCCTCATGCATTTTATTTATACTTATGATGGTGAAGGTTTTTTTGGGGTTTTTTGGTGATGGTGGTGAATATTATGATAAATAATATATTAGGAAGAAGGAATGTGGTTGGTTTGGAATGAAATAGGATGAGGGATTGTATGTAGTTTTTAATTAATGATTTTTTTTCAGATGTTTGTGTTGCTGTGTGGTTTCCTTTTGGTAGTCACCTGATTTATACATAAAATGATTAAGAATGATAAATTTGTAATGTAATGGGATATAATTAAGTGGTTGTGGTTGGTAATAATATAAATTGGTTGAAATAAGTGGGTTTTCATTAAATGTGGTCCAAATGGTTTATTAAATAGTTCTTGGTTAACAAATTGAAAAATATATAAATCGGTTAAATCTACGAATAAAGTGGTAATTATACGGTGAGTGTAGTTGCTTTTTTTGGTGATTTTAATTTAGTAGTGGTAGTATTACATGGTGTATATTGTGGGATGATGTGGTATTATTATGGGTTATGATAGTTCTATTTATGGGGGACCTTAGGCTAGGATTTATATGTGAATAATATTTATGTATTTTCTTGTAATTTCTATAAGAACCCCACCTGGTTCATGAATTTCAAGCCAACACCCAATATGGGTTTTTGGGTTGCAGGTTTCATTTATTCTCTCTCTTCCATAGTAGTGATGTTGGCTTAGTCAGGGAAGATGAATTGTAATGATGGATCTGTTGGTGGTGATTCTTTATGAGGAGGGTCAAGTTATTGGTGATTTCTAGTGATGATGTATTAATTACTGGTGAAAACATGTGATAATGGATTAGTTTGTGGTGATTTTTAGTAATGATGGATTAGTTAGTGCAATTCCCAGTGGTAATGGATTTTAGTTACTAGTGGTAATTATTTTGATAAAATGTGGGATTAATTTATTATAAGATAAGGACTTATGGTTGCTTTCCTTCATGTTTGTGATTCATTTCTTCCATTGATATGGGATACATGGACAATGGTGATGTTATGAAAATATTTTCATCAGAAGTGGTTACAGTGTGTATTATTTATATTATATTGATATTATTGTAGTATCACAGATGTGATATTTGTAGAGTAATCCCTGATGAGGTTTAGATAGGGTAGTTATCCTATTAGGTTCATTATTTTTGATAGTTAATTCACAATAACATTCATATTCTATTCATAAAATTAAATGAGATACCTTAGGTATGATCATACTGAGTATACATGTTATTCACACCCAACATAATTGTTTTTTTTCAGGTTTCGAGGTTGTTTTTTGATATTGAGCTATAAGTTAATAGATTGGAGTTTTGTGTTTTTTTATAGTTACTTCTTTATGATATCCCTTGGAACAATTTTAATTTAGATATTATAATTTGTATTGATTGACATGCATTTTGAGATGATGGTTGTTTTATATTTATGACATAGTGTTGTTCTATTTTTTATATCTTATATCTTTTTATAAAATTATATTATTGATGGTAAAGCTTCCTATGGTTTTTTAGACCCTTAGTGGTAGTTTCCACCTAGGGGATATCAATGGAAGGCTTCAAGGGTTACTCCCTCTATATATCGTTATCCACTGAGGGGTATTAGTAGAGGGGGGAGGGGGTATTATTTAATTTTGTTTAGATATAAGATGAGGATTGGGGTTTGGTAATTTTGAGACTTACATGGGTTGGTAGGGAAATAATATCAGTAGATCTTGGTTAGTGATGTATGTAAGGGTTACTAGATAGGATGTAGGATTGTATCCTTTAATCTAATTCAAGGACCTTATGGATACTAAATTCACCTAGAGAAGTGATGATAATTTCAAGGTAGAGACATTGGAGTGGTACATGCATCATTTTTTTTATGATTTCGAATGGATAGAGTGATATTGAAAAAATTAAAATAAACATAAATAAATAAATCTTAACAAATTCCATCATATTGAGAATATGGTTAATATTGTTGATTTTATCAAAAAATGGATCATAGCCACCACTCATGTAGAGTTCAGAGATGAGAGGTTCAATAAGATGATTCATTCATTCATCTTAGGATAGATATGTCTGAGGATGATGAGTTTTGGAAGAATATATTTTTGTTATTTCCCATTTTAAAGTATTCAAAAGTACAAGGTCTATGTCCTTAATTTATAGATGTGTCACTTGATAAATGAGTTTGAGACCACTTTCTTCTTGATTTTAGCTTGAGATGAGTACTTTGTTTTAGTTGTGTTCACTCAGATGCGAGGAGTGGGTCATCAGTAGTTGAAACTATACCTTGGAGTGTGGAAGTACGAGGATGTTTCCTAGTATAATTTTCAAAAATAGTTTATTATGGGGTTCTTGTTATTAAAAGTTGAGGAAACAAATATGTAGGATTTTTTTTACATTTATAAAGGGAGCCTAAGAATGTATAAGCTTAGGATCAAATTTAATGAACTTATTTGTTTCAATAATAAACTTTTTCTAGAAAATAAATCTTGAGCATGATATCATGAGGTATCATGACACCCAATGATTAGATATTTAGTCAATAAATTTATGCTTCCTATATAATTGTTGGTATAAAAGAAGGAAGAAGTGATCGAGTAAATGCATTCTTAGGGAGGGGAGTTGTAACAACCCCATCTAAAGTAACCCAGAGTCAGTTTTTACTTTATTTCAATGTTATAAGATTAAAAGTATTTAATCCAAAAGAAACAATTAATTTATTAGTCTTAAATAACCATATATATACTTGATTCTCATATGACATTGCAAATATAAAGTATAAAGGTTAAAAAATTCTTCTATATTTTATATTATTCATAATTTCCTTCTTTATATCTTGGGTAAAATAAAAAGATTGGTTCTCTCAAATTCTCAGTAAGAGTTACATACAATAGAAGCTACCATGAATCAATACAGTATAATCAATATGAAAAGGTAAATAACTGAAAACACATGACATTTAATCAATAACTAGAGAAAAAAATGAATATATGGAAAATATAAAATGAAATAATATCATGGATAATAGTAAATAAATTCTCAATGACACATATACATAATATTGGACATCATGATCTTAGAAATCATGATATTCTTATCATCAAGATGATGCACCAAGATAGTTTAAACCATGGGTAGGCATACAGAAAAACACATTTAAATAAGGCCATCTAACAAATTTTTTTCATGGTTCCTATAAATGTATCAAGGGACTATACATAAATACGCTCTAACCATTATTTCACATCCAATGAAATCTTAATATATTGAATGATCAAATTTAATCCATAAAAAATATGTCTTATCAGCAAATATCAATACTATATAAAGAATACATAATTATCAATTTTTCCCTAGTCAATATAATAATATTCACTGTAAAACATCATATGTAGAAATGATATTAAGTTTAAAAAATAATCATATAAATGATAAAGAATATATATATATATATATAATATAAATTAAATTTCTGATGATCAGAAGAAATTTAATATTTAAAGAGAAATTTATTGTCTAAAAATTAATCAAGAGACACAGGATGACCGTTAAAAATCATGTTTTTGTAGAAAAAAATCATTTAAAAATTAAAATAAAACATTTAAAATATATTTTAACAAATAGTTTCCTTTGAAAAGTAATTTAAATTTTATATTGTATGTCACATAGCTTAAAATGTTTATTTTGGCAGTAATGTCACTAATAAAATATACATTGTAAAGAAAATGTTTCGTATTTTGACATTTTTACAAAAAAAAGTTGAAAATGACCCTTTTAGGGAAAACATTAGAAATATCCCTTTTAGTATAGGTAAAAAATTAAAGTAAAACATAAAAAAATCAAAAAAATCATTTTAGTAATAAAAATTACTATTATAAAATATTTTTGAAAAATATGGACATAAAAGAAAAATACACATGATAAAAAAAGAGATAAGATAATTTTTTCTTTTAAACATTCATATTGAAAGATTAACTTGTATTGAATCATTAATAATCATTAATAAATATTTATTAATGTTAAATACCTCACAAGGTTTGTATATGCACCACATAAAAGAAAATAGGTGTATAATACAAAATATGTCTCAATAGAGTGGAAATTGGGAAGAAATCCCTTACTTCAAGTCTCACTCATCACATTAATTCTCTATGTAATGAATTAATAAAATTATGTTAACTTTTAGTTACAAAAGAAACTTTTTTATTTTTTTATTCATTTTATTCTATTTATTACCATGTTATAATTAATTCATCAATCAATTAACATCACATCAAATGTTTTGATGATATTCTGTTCATATATCCAAAATTACATTGGTAGATTGAATATGGTAAAAGTGGTCATCATTCCATCATATAAAGAATAATAATGAAATAATTATCATTTATATTTTTAAATTATACTTCTAAAATCAACCATGAAAGATGGTTTAGATAAATGAATAATGTTATAGTCATGTAGAAGGAAGGTTGTACCTACACATGAGTAATATTTCCATTATTCAATGATCATGAGAGAAATATTGCAAGTATATTTTTACCCTTACTAAATTATCATTATTTAATAAATAAAATTTTATATTTTTACATAAACATACATATACTATCCATGAACATTGTTGGTGGAAAAAAATCACATTACTTCATAGAGCCGATAGTCCAAACATATGCACGAATGACATTATCATTTTTAAATGAATGGAAAGGTAAGAAAATATGTGATATATTAATTTTATAGAATGAAAAATATTTCATTAATAATATATATATATATATATATATCAAATCCATAATTATTTCTCGTTGTGATAGGAGGTGATGGAAAACAGATTACATCAGTTTGCGAGGCGGTAGTCTGCTGTACGCAAGATCAAAAGTTTCATTTTATGTTTGATGGAAGAGGGTGTAGATATAGGTTATTATATTAAAATAATAAAATATATGTATATGGAAGAAACATGTTTTATTATTTTAGCATGATATAACAATATTTGAAGGAGTTTTAAGAAGAAATAAAATGAAAACACATGGTTAAGAACTACACATCATCTCCATAAAACCTTTTTAGTTTTATACCTAAAACCTTCATAAGATGATTTTATGATCAAAATAAGAAATATAGGTCATGGTGAGGGACTAAAGTAATGTATTTTTGAAAAGATTATACAAACCAAAATTCTATTTATGTTTGGAGAGGAGAGTAGAGGGGCTTCCTTTTATAAGTGTGGGAGATGACTCACTTGTATGTTTTTAATACTAATAAAATATATCAATGTATTACTCTAGAAAATGGATAAAAATGGAAAATTTATGAATAATAGCTGAAATAGGGTCTAAATATAGCTATATAATAGAAATTAAACAAAAATTAGATCATTTTAACCCATATCTAACTAGTTTAACCCTTAGGTAAATCAGTTTTAACATTAATTATAGTGAAATGTTTTTAGTTGTTAACTATTAATTATGTCAAAAAATTAATATAAACTTGTTAACTATAATTAATTATTATTATTAAAAATATAGGCTAAATTTTATCAAATTAAATTTACAAATTTCGAAGAATTTAATTTAAAATTAAACTCGAAAAAGACAATGAAAAACTGGTTTTTAGAAAATTTCCATTTTAAGTGTAAAACTGTCTTTATAAAAAATTAGTGTATAAAAATAATTAAAAATAAAATAAATGGATTATAAATAAGATAATTTCTTTTTTTATTTGTAACATTTTTACAATATATTTTAACTTTTAAATTATTTAAATGAAAAGATAGTTTTAAATAAATATTAATATTATTCACTATTTATTGAATAATCAAACATTTCATAAATATCCAAAAAATAAACCATAAGATAATTCTTACATTATGAAGTCACGAATTAATATAATTTCTTTAAATTGAAATTCTATAAATTTGAAATAAATATTTTAAATAAAACCATATAATGGTTGGAAAATAAATTTGGTTGAAAATAAATATTTTTTTCTTTTTGACTGAAAAAATCACTGAATATTCTCATAACTATATAAAATATAAGTATTAAAAATAAATAAGACGTTAAAATTATTTATTGTAATGTTTACTAGGTTGTTAAATTCTTCCTTCCTATAAAATAATTTTCCTTAAAATTTTTATGGATTTTACTTTCCAAACAAATGAAGTTGGTTATTAATTCATAACATCCTTAGGATCCAACATTTCATCCTCCATTTTATGACATATCTAGTAAAGTTGTCCAATTCCTCAAAAATTGTCTCTAATTTCAGGAATCTAGATGGTCAATTCATATTTATATAGATCAGGTTCCCGTTATATTTCTTCAGAGGTGATAACTTATGTTGAGTATTGAACATAATTCCTTAACAAGGAGATATAGAACACATCATCTACTTTAGGTATTCTTGGAGGAAATTCCAATTAGTAATACACAAGTCCAATTCTTTCCAAAATCTCAAAAGGGATAATGTACCCAGAGCTGAGTTTTCCCTTCTTACATAACCTTATAACACCCTTATATGGATATACTTTCATGAAAATGTGATCTTCCAGTTGAAATTAGAAATATTTAATCCAGTTATTTAAATTATTATTTTGTTTATGTTTAGATACTCTAATATGAGTTTAAATAGTATTTACCTCTGCTATTTTCTCCAAAAAAATATTATGGGTTAGCAATATTCCTTTCACCAACTCTATCCCAACAAGTTGGATTATGACATATTTTTCCATATGATGTTTCCCACTCTTCCATTTGAATTGTTGAAGGGAAACTATTGTTATAGTAAAACTATAAAAAATGTATATAATGATATAAAATACCTTTAAAATCAAGTGATAATGACCTCAATATGTCTTATAATGTTTTTATATCCTTTCATACTGCCCATGAGATTAAGGATGATAGGTTATGTTCAAATGAAGCTTATTACCAGAAGCATTCATAAGAACTTTCTGTAATTTAAATATAAATCATTAATCGTGAATAGAAATAATTGAAAGAGGTAAACCATAAATTCTTAAAACTTCATTAATATAGATCCATTAAAGGTAGTCAACAGGTAAATCTTATCTTATAGTGAGGTAATGTGTAAATTTGGTAACATGATCAACAATAACCCATATTGCATCATTATTTATAGGAGACTTTGGGAATCTAGTTAGAAATATATATTAATTTCATCAACATTCCACATAATAATAGGTAAAGGTTTCTTGATTCTACTAGGATGATGTTTCTAATCCTTCACATATTTACAATCCATTAATCTTCATACATAATTAGTAATTTCATGCTTTATGTTACCCGACCAAAAATGTTCTGTTACATACCAATATATCTTGGTGCTACTTGGGTGAATGAAGTAATTCAAGTAATTAGAATAATATATTAATTCCCTTTTCAAATCAATTATTTATGTAATATATATACTCTTTAGAAATTTTAGAATTCGTTCTTCATATATAAAGTCTTCCAAATCCCAATCATTCAGGGATTTAATTTTATTTTAAAATTATCAGCATATGAATGAGAACATTTTATATTTTTTAATAGATATGTATTGTAAATCATTTCAAAAATGTTTATTTTTTCCTATTCATTAATAATTCCTAGATCAATCATTACAAAATCCATGAACATATTATCCCTATAAATCTTCATTTTGGTCATAACTCCTTGATATTTCTTATGCATTTCATTATCTACAATATTTTTCATCCCTTCGTGGTAGTGTATTAAGAAATCATAATCCTTTAGTAGTTCGAGCCATCATCATTGACTCATGTTGAGTAAATTATATGAAAATATATACTTCAAACTCTTCTGATCTGTATATATCTTACCTCTTTTACTATAGAGATAATGAACTCATACCTTCAAAGAAATGATTACAGCCTCCAACTCAAGATCATGAGTTAGATAGTTTGGTTCATGATTCTTTAAATACCTTTTTACATAAGCATCAAATTTTCCATTCTTCATAACCACACAACCAAGTCCTTTCTTTGAGGCATCATTATATATCAAAAATACACCATTTTATGATGGTAGAGTAAAAAAATGACAACTGAACAATCTCTTATTCAATTATTAAAAACATCATGAACATTCCATTGTCCATTTGAACTTAACCCCTTTACATTTATTCTTTGTTAATGGATTATCCAATTAGGAAAAATGTTGAAATTTTTTTTGATAGTAACCTACCAGACTAATGAAACTAAATACCATGGTTATGTTCAATGGTGTAGGCTATTATTCGATTGACTTTGTCTTTGTAGGGTTTACTACTACTATATCATTAAAGATAATATTTCAAAGAAAATAAACTTTTGTAGCTATAATTAAAACATTCAAAATTTCCTATATAACTCTTTTCTATTATGAGTCTCAAGAATGACCCGTAGGTGATTCTCATGGTACTCATAAATTTTATAATATACCATGATATCATAAATAAATAACATAGAAAAATTATCAATATCTTCCTTGAATTCTCTATTCATTGTACCCATAAAAATAGAGAGATAATTAGTCAATCAAAATGGAATTACTATTATTAATAATCTCTATACCTTGTCTGATCCATTTTCATTAGAATAGAATCTTTCATTACTCATAATTGATGATTCCTAGAATGACAGTCAATATTTAAAAAATATTGATCCTGATGAGGTTGATCAAATAAGTCATCAATGTGAGGTAGATGATACTTATTCTTTATCGTAATAGCATTGATTTCCCTATAATAAATCCATATCCTCATAGATCAAAATTTTTTCTTTACAAAAATAATATGGGCTCCCAAAGGTAAAAAACTTGGGTGTACAAATATGTTAACAAGAAAATATACGAGTATTTTCTTTAACACCACAAATTACACAATGGAAATACTATACAGCGTATTGGATATAGGTATTGTATTAGGGATTAAATAAATTGAAAACTTAATTTAATTATCTAGTATATTTTATAAGAATTCCAAAAGAAATAAATCAATATATTACTCTAAAATATATATATATATTCTAAATTTTAAGATTAACTTTTTCATCCTTAGATTCTATCTACTCTTCTCCCCCTGAGAATATTATTCAAAAGAGATGCTAGGAGTGGATCCAAACATGACACAGATTATGAGGCCTCCCCTATAAAGATAAGTAATTCCATATCTTCATCAAGAATCTTAATTTCCTTCACTTTACAATAAATTTATTCAATATATTTTAGAATTTAGTGTATAACAAGGATTATATAAAAATCAGCCATAGGTATAATATTAGTGGAAAAAAGTTTGTCACATTTATGAGTCATAATGGGAGCTAACCAGCACATCCATTTTACAGTGAGATTTCCTCTAGAATTTGGGACCAATAACTCCCTTATTAAGGTGTTAGTGAAATATCCAGGTTTCCTAGAAAACATGGAAGATATAAAATAGTGTGAAGATCCCAAATCAAATAAAATACTATTTAAATTTGAGGTAATGATTAAAGTACCAGACATGAAAACTTTAGGATCTTCCACCTCAACTATAGTAATCACATAATCTTGACCTTCAACCATTTCCATATTAAGTTGTAGATTCTATTGACACATGGGAAATAGTTTTAAATAATTTATAATTTATTTAGAGTTAATGTAATGGATTATAGTTGTCTCTTTCATCCCCTTAGATTTATTACCTTGACCACCCTTATATCAACACATATAATGAACTCCCATCACATTCAAATATTTTACAGTATGTTTATTTATATAATTATTACATGATAGAAATTGATTCATTCTATTCTTCTTCTTTGAACCATTCATTTTTTCTTGGTGTTTAGTCGACCTCTTCTTTTAAATATTTCCCTTTAATATACATGATCTCAAAAATTAATTCTTTGTCTTAATGGAACTTGATAATATATCATCATATGTTGAAAAAAATTGGGAAACTAGTTAACTTCAGAGACTCTTTTTAATCCCATTCAATAAATAGTCAATTTCACTTTCCAAATTATTTATATTGTCCAAAGAATACCAAGAATATCTTATAATGTTGTCCTCATAATCATCCACACTTTCTACTTCATTCTACTTTATTGTGAGAAAATTTCTCTCCATTTCATCTTATTTTTCTCAAGGGAAGTATTCTAAAGAAAATAACATTAAAAATTATCTAGTCATACTTTATATTTATTTAGCCTCTTAAGTGTTCGGACCAATGGACTCCATTGATTTTCATCTCCTTTCAAACAATACATTTTCGAATAAAATTTTCTCTTTCACTACATCCCAATGTGAGGAATATCTTTTTAGAGACATAATCAATTTCTAATATACCAAAATATTAGTATTTCTATTAAAATATAGAGTATTTTATCACATAAAGTGATCCATCATAGGACAATCATGTAGTACAAAATTAGGTTTCTCTATTCAGGAAAGGTTATTCAATATAACTTGAGTAAGATACCCTAATATGGATATTATTTACTCAGTTCCAATACCATTTTACTAGATTTCTTAGCATGGAAATCTATAAATTATCTATGGGTGTCGATTCCCTTTCTTTCATTTATATCCATCATTTAATATTGGAACACAATAATTTAGCATATAATCATCATGAATATTAAGCCATAAAATAAAACACCTATTAATGGTAAATATTCTCAAATACTATAAGGTATTATAATAATTATCATGTTAGCTATGTTTATTTAAAATATAGTTCCGTAGGTTTCTAATAAAATTCCTATGATAGAAACTATAAAAACCCCAAAACTAGTAACCTAAAACTGGTTTCTACTTTATCACAGTGGTATAAAGTACAAATGATATCATCTCAATGGACTGATGTGTTTAGTTGTTTTTAATAATGATATACATATATTATTCCTATATTACTTTGGAAATATAAAACACATAGCATATTTTTTTCTCCATTGATATTATTTAGAATATAATTTTTCATATCCTATGGAAAATTAAAAAAATTAAGGGTGATCTTAAATGATCAATAATAGTTGCATACAATAGAATATATCTTAAATCAATAGATTAAAATCAATATAGAAAGGAAAATAACTGAAATCATTATGTATTTATTCCATTACATCAACACAAAATGTATCCTATGATAATATCAAATGGAATAACCTTATGTATAATAATAACTAAATTATCAATGAAGGAAATTCATAATATTGGATTTCATGATGTCATACATCATGATATTTTTACCATCAAGAGATTACACTAAGACATTTTAAAATACGGGTAGAAATACACCAAAACCCCATTCAAATAAGGATATCCAAAAGATTTGTCTCATGAGACCTTCTAATGCATCGAGGAGATACCTACAACTTGGACCCATCTCTTACAAGATGTCAAATACATTCCTCATATATAGAATGATCAATTTTAATTTATAAATTGTATACCTCATCAACAAATATTTTTATTGAGTAAAGAATATGGATTTATCATGTTTTCTTCTGGTAATCAAATTACTTTCATAGTAAAACACCTTAAATTTAAATGATATACAATTTATAAAACATTCATATCTATGATAAAGAATATGTACATTTAAGAAAAATTTAATGTCTAATTAATATAATAATGTGAATGTTTTTTTAGAATGTTAATGTCTAAAAATTAATCAATAGATAGGAGACTTCTAATAGAAATGTAGATTTTGTGGTAAAATAATTTCTTTTAAAGAATGGAAGTGAAGCATTAAAAATAAATTTTCATAATGTGTTTCCTTTTAAAAATAAATTAAATCAAATATAAGAATCTAGAGAGAGTTAAATGATTATGGTTGTTGGAATGTCTGTCAATACCATATACGTTAATAAGAAATTATTCATTCTTGACTTTTTTATAAAAAAATGTAGCAAATTAACCTTTTGTGGAAAGAATTAGAAATATTCCATTAAAACCATATAAAAATTAAAGTATAACATAAAATTTACTTAATAATTCATATGATTCAAAAAAAATGACTTTTTGAAAATAATTTTGAAAAATATGGACATGGAAGAAATATATACCCAATTAAAAAGAGAAATAAGATATTGTTTTGTTAAAAAAAATCATCTTTAAAGATATGTGTGAATTAAATAATTAATTATCATGAATAGAATGATATTCATGTTAAATATATCAAAGGTCTATTATATAATCTATATAAAATTAAATAGGTTAATAATACCAAATACTCTAAATGGATTGGAATTTGGAAAAAAATCCTTTACCTAAGGTTCAACTCGTCATGTACATTTTCTATATTATTGGAAAATAATTTTATGTTAATTATTTTACTTATTATGATCCCTATTAATGTTTATTATACCTTTTATTTTATTTATTTCCATTTTATGTTTAATTACAAAATCAATTTTGTTCATATTGGATGTTTGGACGATATTTAGTTCATATGTCCAAAATGACTTTGGTAGTTTGGATATAGTAAAAGATGTCATTTTTACATCATATACAAAATAGTAATCATGATATAATTATAATTTTTATACATAAATTATAATTTTAAAACTAACCAAGATTTATGGTTAAGAAAATTAACTAAGTATAATCATGGAGACGGTAGGTCGAAAAAATGCATGAGTAATGTTTCCATTTTTCAATTACCATGATATAAAGAAGGTAAGTATTTGTTAAAATCCCAGAATTATAATTATATAAAAAATAGCATTTAATTTATTTAAATAAACTTATATATACCATAATTTTTTTGTGCTTATGAAAAACGAATCACATGGCTTCATGGAGGTGATATTCCACACATAGATATGAAAAACGTTATAATTTCTCAATGAATTGAAAGGTAAAAAATATCTGATATATTAATTTTATAAAAAGATAAACATATCATTAATATCATTTATATATATATATCTATGTTAAATACATCATTATTACCAATTGGGAGAGGTGGTGATTTAAAATAAATTACATCAGTTTGTGAGGTGGTAGTCCGCCGTACACACGAAAGACAGTTTAGTTTCCCATTTGATGAAAGTGTAGATGGATATAGATGATAAAATTAAATTATTTACATTATAGTATATATAATATAATATTTTTATTATTTCTTGATTGTTCAATATTATTTTAAGTAGTTGGAAGAAGAAATAAAATGGAAATACATGGTAAAGTATTGTGCCTCTTCTTTGGAAAACCTATTTTGGTTTATACCTAAATACCTGTAAGGATGGATTCATGATCCTAATATGGACTCTATATAATTTGGAGAGATTTAAAAAAGGTATTTTGGTAGGTATTGACTGAACTAAGAGGCTCTTGAAGTGTGTAGAGGAGAAGAGATGTTGATTCCTTTTATAAGTTGGGGAGAGGGCACAATTGGAATTTGTAAAAAAGAATAAAATATATTAATTTATTACTCAAGAAAAATGTCTTTAGAATGGACCATTTCAAAATATTAGATGATATAGGGTACAAATATTTCCATACAATAGAAATTAGAAAATTTTTTAGGTATTTTTAACCATTATATCATTAGTTTAACCCTTATGTAAATGGGTTTTAGCATTAAATGTGGTAATAGTGTTTTACTATTTTTACAATAAATTATCACCACAAAATAAGTTAAAATTATTACCTAATATTAATTACAATTATTCAAAATATTTAATCCATTTTATCAAATTTAGTTCAAAGGTCTGGTAGAAAACTCAATGAAAAATAGGTTTTCAGAAAAATGCATTTTTAGTATAAAAGTTTTTTACAAAAAATTATTGTATTAAAATAATTAAAAATTCCATAATTAGATTATAAATACTATAATTGAAAAAAAAACCTTTAAAAATTTAAAACAATTTCTGACTTTTTGAAATCTTAAAATGAAAGGATAATTTTTAATAAAAGTTTATATTTTTCAATATTCATTAAAAAATTATACTTTTTAGAAAAACACCAAAAATTCACCCTAAGATAATTTTGAAATAATGAATTCAAAAATGGATTTCATTTGTTCAAATTAAAATTATATATTATAGAAATAAATATTTTAAATAAATACATACAATGCATGGAAAACCAATTCGGTTTAAAATAATGATTTTTCATTTTGACTAAAAAACTTCCTAATATTCTCATGACTCTGTTAGATATAACTACTGAATACTAATAAGACATGAAAATTATTTATTCTAACATTAGGTGGGTTATTACATGTGTCTCGGTACGGGGGATAGTTGAGCTTCTTGGGGGGAAGAGCTTCAAATATGGGATTGGGGGTGTTATGTTAATCAAGGTTCTGAGTTGTAGGGTCCATAATCAACAATATATTTCGTGATATTAATGGGAAACGTTCACATGCACTTAAGAGGCCCCCTTGTTAACATGTTAAACGAATTCTGGTCATGTTAAACTTCACTCTAAGTTCCCGAATTCTTAGGTAGGTCAATATGTCAAAACAGTCTAGGCCCATTTTCGGTAGCTGCAGAAAATAATTTCCCCAAGAACGTATCAACAACATGGTCAACCATAAATTGTTTAACATCTGATTCAATATGATTATTTCCCTACATGGGGATATGGATCTAGTAGAGGTTTTCCTCATGATGGTATATGCCCTCAAAGATGCAAAATAATGTGATATTATATAGGGAATGAATAGTGAGGTAGAGGGGCTGGGAGTGAATAAATTAACGACATGGAGGTGCCAGTGAAAGAGGGTCTAGCAATTGATTACAGTACAATAAATTTTTCAACTATTTTTTTTCTTCCTGGTTTGATTCTGGAGTTCAAACTACTTCCTTGCACCTATTTTGGTCTGCGCATTATGACTAGAGGTGGACAAACTTCTAGTACCCCAATATTATCCTTGCTAGTTAGACATGAGGTAGTGTGGTTTGTTGTGTTTTTGGGGAGTAGACTATTGAAGGGGTAGCATCAATTAATGTGGTATTTCTTCTTATCACAGATATAAACACATGATATTATCCTTGTCATGGATTTACACTATTTCATATTTGTATTTATTGATTGCTTCTATAGGAGAGTCACGTTATATGATATATAAGAACATCATGTCTTGTTCATTTGTGAAGATAATTGTTAATGATTTACAGAAGAGGGGATTTCTTTGACCCAATGAATCTCTTTGAGATGATTCAGTATCATTCACAAAAAAAGTGTATGTATGCATAAGGATATGTGTAAAAAACAAAATGCTAAACTAGATGACATTCAAGAACCATTACCCTCTTCTAAAGATAAAGGATATGTTTTACTAACTAAAAGGGGGTATTTGGCCTTCAAAGGTTGATTCATGATCTAGTATTCACCAAATGAGAGTAATGGAAGAGTTTTTCCTTAATACAACCATATTGTTTAGGTATGGTAACTCCAAGTTAGGAGTAATATCATTCAATTTCGTGAACACAATGGTTTTTTTTCATGGGGCTCATGAAATATGTGTTATGTGAGTTCCAAGACTAGTCCGTAGTCATATTCATCAATGAGATCCTCATATACTTAAAGAAAGAGGAGGAGATTTATGACCACCTTATACATATTTTAAAGGTTCACATTCACCATTAAATCTATGGGATGTTACCCAAGTAAATGTTCTTGATGCAAAAGGTACACTTACTTGGAGATATATTGTCTTAGTAGGGTGTGGTCATTGACCCATCAAAGATCGAGATAGCTGTTTCTTAGGAGGAACCTAAGAATGTGGTAGAGGTTCACAACATCCTTGATATGGTTTAATATTAATAAAGGTTTTTTATAACTTTTCATGAATTGAATACCCATCAACGACATTGAGCAGGAAATAGAAATCCTTAATCTAAAATAATCAATTCCAGGAATCCTTTAACAACTTGAAGGAGAGTTTGATCAATACCCTAGTGCTTTGGTTATCTAAGGAAGGGGTAAGATTTATGGCCTTTAATGTTTATTACTATATAGTAATGGGATATGTATTCATGTAGAAAATGGACGTGGTCTCTAATAGTTCATGGGAGTTATGTTACCTGAATAAAAATTATGCCTCCCATGACCTCAAGTCAGGTGCTATAGAATTTTCACTATAGTTGTGGTGAAATCATATCATAGGATAATTATTTGTGGTCTTCACAAACCACAAGTGTATGAGTTATTTTTAATTTCAGTGGGATCTAAACCCACATCAGTAGAGGTGGATGAAGTTTCTCTTAGATTATGAAATCATGATCTCCTACACCATATGGATTGGGACTATAATGGATGACACCCAGAACAAGAATTCATGGGGAGTTTTTCGAGAGTATGTGGATTATTTTTCTTTATATAGATATTAGATTCTTTTTTCCTTAGAAAATAAGATAATGAATAATGTATTCGTGGAATATTACATATTTTGTCTGGTATAGTATTCAATGGGGATACCTCGAGGTGGATGTGAATCTGGGTCATGCCAATCATGGTGATGGTTCAAATAGGTGGTTAGTAGATAGTAAACCTCAACTACAATTTCAAGGTAGGTTTTATTTCTTATTGAAAATGCATGTGGGATTTATTTTTTTAGCTTCATAGATGACCCTTAAGGATGTATCTAGGCGATTCTGATATGTACCATGGATTTAGGAGGTATCTTTGGTGGCTGGAAATGAAGCAATAAGTGAAAATTTTCATGGCATTATGCTTCTCCTTTTAGAAAGTGAATGTGGATCACCTTCTCCTTGGGGATTTTTGTGGCCTTTGGATTTCCCCAACTAGAAGATGGTGGACATAATGATGTATATCCTCACATGGTTACCAAGTAACCATAGAGTATATGATTCTATTTTGGATTTCATGAAATGAATGATCAAGTCAACATATTTTTTTAATGATTTATGAGTTGAGTTTTATGGATGTTCTAGTGAGGGTGTTTTTTTCATAGAGTGGTAACACTATATGGGGGACTAAGGAAAATCATCTCTAACCAGGACCCTAAGTTCACGTCATGATTTTTCATTAAATTAAAACATTAATTTTGATCCAAACTATGAATTAGAAAATCTTTATATCACAAGAACGATGGGAAGACCAAAAAGGATATCCAGGTATTATAGGATAAGTTACAAGATTTCATCATAGATTTTTGAAAATAATAGGTGAAGAACCTACCATTGGTTTGTTTTTCCTACAAAAATAACTATCACTTATCCATTAGCATGTTTTAGTTTGAGTAATTATATAGATGTCAATGTCGACCTCCATTATAATAATGAATGGTTGGCGATTCATGATCCCTTAGTCCTGATGTGCAATAGAGTATGATAGAGTAAATTTAGATGGTTTGAGAGTGGATAAAGGTGGAATAAAACCTCCATATTGTTTAGGTTGATCATACATTAAGTCCCCTATAGTTTCAGGTTGAATACGTTTTTCTTCGAAGGGTTTAGACATTACAGGTAAAAAAGAGGCATGGTTATGAGAGTAATATCTATACTTAATTTTTTTTGACATTTCCAATGTGTTGGTGGGCATTAGAATGGTGAATCATTGATTGGAACATTCACTATGGATATAAAAGGTACAAAATATCTTCCATGTTGCATATCCTCATTGGTATCTTCACGTTGACTCACATGTCATTGAATAGGGACATTTAGGTATCAAGGATGACACTAAATTTGTGGAACATCTGATTGTAATCCCCAAATTTTAGGAGAAACTTTTGGATAGGCATATTGTTAACTTAGTTTTTTTCTAGTGGAAATAGAGTGGTCTAGAGGATAGAACATGTAATATGGATTCATTGTTGTGAGCTCAATTTCCGACTTTTTTTCGATTCATTATTTATGTATCTCCTCCAATATGTTAATATCCAACAACATCCAATACTTCTTCCTTGAATGGATTAAAATAAATCTCATAATCCTCTAACCACAAATCTATCTCTTGATCTAATATAGTACCATCATACTTTAATAGAACCTATAACTAAAATGAAAGTAGAACTATCATCCATGAATCTTCATCTTCGAGATCAACCCTCCTATTATTGTCCATGGAATCCTATTGTTCCCCCCATATATAAAACACACAAAGATACCTCCCACAACTATCTCTATAGTGGTAGATTAAAAAACACTTAAGGATGAGAACACAATATTCAAATAAGACCATTTAATTAAAATCATTTTATTTCCAAAAAATATCCCAATTCAAATATAGGCCCAATCAATCATGATTCATATATCACACCTAGGACCCCACCCTATAATCATCCACCTATCATATTATATGTTCAAAAAGCATAAAGTATTTATGTTGGATCACGGGGAACTTAATTTCCCATGTTCTTGTAGGTATCCATTTCCCATATCACAAATAAGATTGAACAATATTGTTTCCATAAAAAAAACCATTAATTCTTCCCCAGTTTATAAAACCAACCTCCATTCTAACTCTCAAAAAATATCAACCACCACTCTATTACTATTATTCGATATAGAATAAACACCCGAGGAGGGGGTGAATAAGGTAATTACAGATTAAAATAAGTATTCATTTGGATCTTGTTTGGTCATTAAGCAAAATAATCTTCTCTCTCCTTCTAATGACATAGATTAAATGAAAATTAAATCATTCACATGACACAACAATTTTACTTTGTATACCCTCACAGGGTTATTTCCAAGGAGTATAAAAATGAAATGTGAAAATGTACCAAATCCACTAAAGATATCTATTGTTATATTGTTCAAATAGACCTCACTATCTCACCTAGCTCACTACCAATGAAAAATTTAAATCTCACTAATCACTCAATTAAAGTGAGCTCAATAATCCTTCAAAATATTCTTCTTCTGATTAAATTAATTAATAATTATTACACCTAATTTATTGATTCATTAATCTCTGAGTTTATCCACCAGATGAATACTTAATTACCAATGAATTAATGGGAAAATAATTCTGGTTTGTGTAATATTCAATTTTAAAAAACCCTATCCCAACAATTGGAAAACTATGCAATTCTTCAGGAAATATTTTCCAATCAAGAAACACCAATCCTTCTGGAAACCATGTTCTTTCTTGAAACTCAAATATTTCTTAAAACACTATCAACATTAATGAAACTTATATTCTTCACAAACATGATTTTCTAATAAATCATACATTGAATAATTTTTTTTCAAAACGCTTTCTTGAATTCAAAGACTTTGATATTTTGTAAGGATTCTTATTTTAAATAAGGGGGTAGCCACGTATTTATAGTTGTTTCCTCTATTTCAAGAACAAACCACGAAAATATTCTTTTTCAAAAAATATAATCAACCCCAAAATACTATAAACCCACCTTGAAGGATTTTTTCCTAGTATATATCACCTAGGACAATATTAAAGATAAGTGTGATGAATGAATATACCCTAAAATAGGTCATGGGTTAGATATTAACAATGATGGTATAAAAGGAACATATTTGAGTAACTAACCTTGTAAATTCGACGATCATAAAAAATTAAAAGTACCAATAAACTCTATGAAATATAAATAAAACCAATCCTAGAATAAATTTGTTGTCATACCTAAATTAACATCACCCAAAAATCCCATGAGAAACTCCTGTAAAAGTTAATGTAATCCCAATCATTAACTCTATGAGTTAGTAAGTTAGATCCCAATCATTATATCCATCATGTAAATTTTTAAAAATCAAATAAATATAGAAATGGGTTATCATACCAGTACGCCAAGTAGGATCCTACATAAAATCTATCATGTAAAAATATAAGAACGATACTATATCCTATGTTAATAATAAATGGAACCAACTCATTACTTATACCAAATCATATACCACCAAACCACACCAAGTCTCACTCTATAATATCCCATACAAGAATGTTTGATAATAATTAAGAGAATATATATGTAATGTTACCCCAAAACCACTTCCTTGCTATACTGGTTTCCATCATGCCCCTACCATTTACATATTAGAACTCCCATCCCTTTCACATTCACATAAACATATACCACATAATTTTTCCATATGAATGTACCAACAATATGATATGTGTATGGTAAAATATTTGAAAATTAAAATTTGACACTTTTAGAATGTTTCATGGATAAATTTTCACTTAGATGAATGATTGATTAAGTAAGATAAAAAATATTTTTTTCTAAATTGGGATATGTGATGCCAAAATTAAACTATGATGTAAAATATTTAAGAGTTATACCTACTAGATTAAGTGACATCTATATTTCTATTTGATAGTTCACACAAATCTAAAATCTATGAATGAAATAATTGATCAAAAAAATCATAATGTATGAAGATAAAATAAATTATGACGGTTTTGAAAACATGTTTTTCAAGAAGGATAATTTTATTTAATTTTAATTTATTCATAGGATAAGAAAACATAAATTTATGATTTTATGACTCATTAAAAAAAGGATTATGTAGTTAAAATTATAGAGATAATCTTGTTGAAATTTTAATAATATTCAATTAGTTTTACAAAATAATAAGCGATTTGTAAAATCCTTTAAAAATTTAAAAATAATGATTTAAATACAAATGAAATATAATTGTATGATATAAAGAAGATAAGGGACATCGAGTCTAACTTCCCTAAACATAAAGGAAAAAATAAATCAAAAATAAGTTTCTTAGAAAATTAGAAACACGAAGAAAGGAAAAAATAATATGAAGGATATATGGAGCGCTTATGAGGATTGTAGTGATGAATATAATTATTAATCTTGGTAATCAGACCAATAAGATATCATGTATTTTGTAATTTATAAGAAGAGGTTTAATCGTTGCAATTATATTTGAATATGAAAAATTATTCTTTTGATGAGATCAATGAATATTTCTCCATACTTTAAGATAAAGATGACACTTTAAAGAAAAATCATAAATATATTAAGAAATAGTTTTATTCTATCATTTATAAGAAGGATAAAATTCCTAGTTAGATTTTTGAATTGAAATGTATATTATAGAACATTGAATCATCCTGTGTAATACATGATGGTAAAATTAATTATTTTTTATCTAAAATTTATGCCTTAAAATTGATTTCTAAAAATATTTTTCAAGCGGTGAAAATACTAAAAAAAATTATACCTGGTGAAAGGTTTTCTAGAGGAAAACAAGGATTGGGAAGTGACAGTTGAAGGAAAAATATTTAGAGAAATTTTTTTCTTATAAAATTAGTTGGAATTTTACACTAAAGGAACGACCATGACATGATGGTTTCGACTATATCATGGTCTACCTTGAGTTACACCATGAAATCAAGTGTGTCACCACACCTTAGTGTGAATTCATGGTTCCAAAGTCTTATCATATTTCTGGTTCCTTTATTATCTAGAACATAATATGATATCCAGCCATAGTGTATGATTAACTAGTAGTGGAATGTTAAGGGGTAATTTTCCGATCTCCCGCATACCGTCCGTCATTAACAAAGCATTACATTTGTTGAAATTCAAGTGATTTGAGGCAGCTATAAGTTGATAATAATTTGTAAACTACATTAATAACTCATAAATTTAATAATTTATGAGATATTTCATAGACATATTGGTAATGTCCCAAGATTCGACAAAAGGAGGGTTCTATATGAGATGTTGGGTCGTTTATTACTATCCATTCTCCTTTTGATTCTCCCTCTCCTAAATGCTATCATCTTCTTCCTAATTTTCTCTATAATGCACTATCATTACATAGAAGGTTGACGAATCCTGATCAAGTGTTGAGTGATTTAATAAGACCATGGATACACCAAAGAGGTAGGGCCCTATTTATTTCTTCTAAGTTGTCCTCATCAAGCCTATAAGATGAATAACAAATAGTAGAAACTCTATGATTTAAGGTAAAATGGTTTTCTCAATTTATAGTTTATGTAGTATTAGGTATCTCACATGGTGATATTGAATATATTAGTTTCTCACTTATTTCTCTATGTTTAACGAGTGTCATTAGATCCTATGAAATGAAATAGTAGTATTAGAGTGGTGTTATACCATTTCATACATTAAATCATCATTTAATGGTTTGAGTTTAATGTAATTATAAAAATAGATCTTTGTAACTATTTTTTGATATAAGTAATATCATAGAGTTAGGGGATTTACTTATTAAAATTACACGGGCCAACATGAGTTATTCGAAAGTAGGTTAGAGAGTTAAAATTCTATGTATTATGGGATGTTCTATGTCTTATTCAATTTCATGCTTTCTAGAACAAAGTTAATCCTTCATGACTAAAGAGTTTTTAGACCTGTTCTACATATGATTAGTCTTACGTAAGCACTATTTTAATATGACATGGGACTGGGAACCATTTATATTATCCCTCTATATATTTTGTTTTAATATCAAATGTGATCTAAATGTGAATAGTAATTCCAATGTAAGGTCTTGTCATAACCCACCACTAAGTTATTCCTATTTGGAGTTGTGGAATAATATCACATAGGCCTTGATAGTACATGATTAATCTCAAGAAAGTTATGTCACTAAAACACATTTCATAGCTTGCAATAGTCTGGATGTGTTGTTTATCACACTCAAGATATTTTTGACTAATTTAAACCCAACATAGCTCAAACTATTCAGGTTTCAGTCTTATGTAGCCTAGACCAAAGCCTTTTAAAATTATGTAGGTTTACCAAATGACATTTTTTCCCTAAAATTAAATTATGAATAGAATTTTCTGATTTATAAATGGTTTATAAATTACAGAAGAAGGTATTTTTGGATGTATATTAATTTATATATGAGTTTATAAATTGAATAATTATAAAATGTTTATAATAAATTATTTAAATTTATATAAAACTTATATTAATAAAATATCCCATAATATTAATACCAAAATACATTTTTCATATTATATGGAATGAAATATAGTTGAGATATCGATATTATATATTTTTATTATAAATGTAAATTATATAATTTTTTTAAATTAAAAATAAGGAAAAAATATAAAAATGTTTTATTAAAAAATATATAAATTATTAATAACTATTTAATTTTAATAATTCAAATTATAGGCCTTGTTTAAGATTTTATTTAAACCATATAAAAATTAGTCTTAATGGTAGATTTGATAATGTTTTAAATAATGATAAATATGTGATGTTTAGATTATGTAAATTGTTAACATAATAGAATTTAAATATAAAATGTTTATGTTTCATTTAATATCATGTATTTAAATCAAATTACATGTAATGGATAAAATGAAATAATTTATATTGGAAATTGAAATAAAGTGTTTATATTTTTTTAATTTATAGACTCCCAAATGTATTATCTAATTATAAAATATTTATATTTAGATTTATTTTATGAATTATTCATAAACATTTTTTCATGTTTAAATTCTTGACTTTTTCATTTATTTATTTTTATCTATTTATTATTCATATATATAATCGTTATATTATGAATTTTTATTTATGATTTAGATTTAAAGTACTTAAACTTATTTTATATATTGTCATACAAGCATCTAAGGAGTTACATTCTAGGTATGACAATGTATTTAGTTTTATTATACCATGAATTAGGATTATCTTAAGATATGAGCATGAGATAAGTAGTTAATTATATTTTTTTTATATTAGGTGTTATAATTATTATGAAATTGAGATCTCATTTGATTAAATTTTCCCTAATTGGAGGGAATTTTTATTAGAATTCTCACAGGCCTTTAAGCTTATGCATTGTTTATAAAAGTGAGGCTTGAATATCCATGTAACTAGACATACTCTTGTGATGTTATTTATTTATTATAATTCGAATCCTTTATATGAAAGGATTTAGGTACATAATGAATATTATTAAATTTGAGGTTAATGAATATTTCTATTTATTTAAATGGGATAGTAACACGAGAAGTGATTTTTTTTAAAATTTACACATCAATATAGTTCAAAAATATTAGTTATATAGAGGGAATATAATTCCAAACAAAATAACTAGAACAATTCATACATGTAAATGGAATTACATGAGATAATATTGTGATATTAATTTACTTTTATAATTATACTAATCATAAGACTCCTTCAAAATAAGACACATTTCAATACCTCAATCATTCAACTGGGTATATTCTTCAAAATCAAGGTGCTCTTGGAATATCCTGTGTTATAAACAGTGGAAACGGATAACCCTAAGAATTAGGTCAAAAAAACCCACTGAGATTTGGGTTAGAAATATGTGGGAAACACTAAAATTTTAGATACTTAAGGAATATAAATAGAGTAATTGGGTTAACTTTATAAATATGAAAAATTGGATAAATAATTGTTTGCATAACTATCCAAGAGACACATATGACATTATCGGCATAAAATCCTACCTAAATAGCTATTTTATGAGATTCACACCAAAGGTCAATTATTTTCATAGTGAAATATATATTTTCCCCACTAATGGATATTATGGATTTTAAAATGGGTCATCATTTTAGTGGGGGAACATTTATTAAAATTCCTTATTAAATGTTTATAAAACAAGATATTCATTTAAAAAAATGTTTTATTATAGTTGAATTAAATTATCATAAAACATGTATATGAGATCAATCCTTAAAAAATATATAACTTATGTAACTAACTCTAAATAATTGTAATTTTAGAAAAGTTATTAAGTAAATAAAATCCTATGAGTTAAGGAAATGCTTCTTGAGTAATAGAATATTGATGTTATTAGATGATTATGAGAAGAAAAAAATTATTTAAATATGTTTTAGAAGGATATATATATAAAATGGAAAATTATGTTTTGATTCTCTAATCATATACTTAATTTGATTGACTGTGCTAAAGACTTTGAGTGGTTGGAGGTTTCATTAAGGATTGTTTTGGTTATAGAATTATTTCTATTTTAATAAATTGAAATTTTTAGAAAATGAAAATTAATACAAGTAATATATACCCTATTTTATATAAATTTTGAGAATAAATTAATTGGGTAATGGTATGTATAGGTTCTCATATTGTTTTAATAGTAAAATTGGGTAATGGTTCCTAATCAAAGAAGAAAAGTTTCTTTGAGAGTCTAAATAGTTTGATTCAAATAAGTTGAAAAAGTTCATTTAAAAGATAATGATATCAGGAAGTGAAGAAAATTTTATATTTAATGGGATTGTCTCAAATAGAATAAGTGTTTAGAAAACTACATGTATTTTATATGTGAGGTATTCGTGCTATGGAAATCTAAAATTTAGGTTTTAAGTGCATGTGAAAATAATTTTATTCTTTAAAAATGTCGTAAATATACATGATTTCAAAATCAAAGAAAGTAATTGGATGATCTTATAATTTTAATTCATGTGACGAAGTAAGGAGTTTAATTTTTAAATATTTTAATAAAAATGTATGTATCAAGCTATGATAGATCTTATTAAAGAATGTGTACAATTATCTCATTTCTCTTATATGATAATATAAATTTTTTACTAATAATGATTTGTTATGAAAAATATGATATCATGGGTTCAATACACATCATTTATAATTCATTTTATTGAATAAACTTTCTTATAAGAACATAAGGATAAATATTTTTTCTAGGATAAAATTATTTATCCAGATATTTTTTAAAATATGAGGAATGGGATATTTCAGACCCATTTTTGGAATATTTGAAAGAATATACTTATTTTCATAAAAATAATTGAAATACAATGAATTTTATATAAGATATAGATGCAATAGTATAATTTTTAAATATTACTAGTAATATAAAATAAGTGTTAGTTCATAAAACTAAGTAGTTTTCATATCTTAATATAATATTTTGAATACAATATATTATCTGAGAGGCTAGTGGGAGTGTGTTTGGACTTATAGAAGTTCAAAGTTAAAAAATAAATTATTATATGAGTAAAATTTATAATTTAATGTCACTTTATATCATAAATGAGTTTTGTATATATGATATAAAATGATCAATGTATATAATTACATTAGTTTCTAATATATTTCAATGAAGGTTTTGACATATAGCGTTCCAAGAATGATGATCATGCACATAAAAGGATTTTTAAATCGACAACATAGGTTATTAACATTATAACAATGGATTTCATAGAGTTAATAATTTTGAATATGTTTAAAAATTTTAATATTAATAATATTATTCCTATGACTTACCATTATTCAATATTTATTTATTAAAATATGTTACTCACTAAATAGTTTTGTATGGGGGTTTTATTTGAATATCACATAGTCATTTGGTAGGAATTTCATAGAGATGTAATGAGGATAAAAAAACTCAGGAAAGTACATAAGGAATACTATTAATTTGGAAGTCATCCATATATGATATGTTTGAAAGGTTATTATATATAGTTTTATTAAATATTCTTAAAAAAGTTCAAGTGTAAAAAATTTATCACATTATAAAAAAATCCCCAATTTATCCTTCTTTCATGCTTACTATATGTATATATATATAGAAAACTGTGTCACAATGAATGGCCTCTTAAAGTATAACTTTGAGTTATCCCAAACTAATTTTCTTCATGTAGTATTTATATTTATGAAAAAAATTTAGGTTATAGTGAGTATGATTCTCATGATGGTATACAAAATATTCCTATGAGGCATGGAAGATGTTTTGGGTGCTGGATGACCTGTGAAGTATACTATATGAAGTGTCATAAACGTTTTCTTTAGTATAATAGGGGTGGATGACTCATATTTTGTGTCCCCAAAACAAGATTTTAGAGGGTTTCCTTGCATGATAACCCGCATACATTGAAAATTTTCCTTGGTAAGACTCGAGGCATTGCTAATCAGGGTGTGGTAGGGTTTTTTGAAAATATCTTCATTAGTTAGAGCTCAAACAAGATAGGTTTTATCCCCTCACATATTGATTATAACATATGGGACCCAGATTGAGATATAATTAGGAAGTGTATAGTCATTCCAAGATGTTAAATATGTTCTGGTTATAAATTTAAGAGGGGGCTATGTGATGTGATCATCCATAAATTGAATGAAATGTGACTTAGAATGCCTGAATTATCTATATGGGATTGATATAATCCATTTCATGTGGTCATTCAGTGTATTAGACTATGGGATTGTATGAAAATTCATTCTTTCATATGATGTTTCTAGTGGAAATAGGAAAATAGATACATGTGTAAGATGTGGATTAAACTAGATCCCTATATAGAATTACTGACATTTATGCTTTGTTAGAGGCTAGTATTTTCTCACATTTATGAACCTGATGATCCATATTTTCTTTCAATTCTATAAAGGTCCATTAGATCACACATTTTGGCTGACTGAATGGGGAATTCGTTTGATTTTGAGATTTTATTTAAATGTGTTTTTGAAATAATGTAAAATAAATTTTTGATGGGAATTCATAGGGTATTTAATATGATGTGAAATTAGGTGAAGTTAATGGTATCTTTGGAAAAGTATTTTTATGATATCTTATAAAGACCAAGGACTTAAATAGCCACCCTATTTAGTTTTTATAACAATGATGGAATTTTCATTCATTCCCATGATATTTTAGGTTTAGAGTTTAATATAATTATAAAAAAGTATCACATAACTACCCTTTATAAAACAAAGTGGACACTTCCTCTCAATATCCATTTCCCCCCCAAAAACATGATTATTAAATTCAAAATCCTTTTTTATTCAAAACAAATTTTCTTCTTTTACAAAGAATCCCAATATTAGAATGATATATCATGCTATAGTTAATAATAATCCATAATCCCAATAAAAAACATTTGAGAACTTGTGAAGAGAACAAAAAAATAATTAAGGGATATAAAAATGAAATTCACCTCTTAGTCCATTATAAAAACAATGAAATACATAATAAAATCATCCATGTTGTATATTAAACGTTGATATAACATATTTATTTTCTAAATCATTAAATAAAATTTATTTCAAAATGTTTTGAAGAAAAAAATCCACAAGAAAGAATGAAAGAAAATTGATAATCATGAGGTTTTTTAGAAAACATGAGAACTTGTGAAAAAAAATCTTGAAAAACATACTCGTCACCCATAGAAGGGGTATAAAAATTATTAAAACAAAATATTATTATCTTTCCTTATGAAATAAGAAAATTTCTATATAAAATTTTTAAAGAATAGAAAATTCAGTTAGGTTACTTGGTACCTCATCATCATACAACCATTAAAAGGACTATTATAAATGGAATAACCTACTAGGTTAATTATAACATATTATTAGGAGTAATTTAATTATTATTAACACAAACACTTTTCAAAATGAATTGGAGATATATATTAGGTTCATCTATAATAATTAGCTATATCAAAATCACCATTCAGCATAAAAAATTACAATTATTATAATATAAATAAAACACATATAATCTTTTATTTCCATTATAAAATTTTATACATTTTTTTAACACATATATAAAAGAACATTCGAGTATCACACAAAAAAATATATAAAAATCCATGTTTATTTGAAAAATATTAAAATGAAAAAATACTAGAAGAAGTATAAATATAATATTATTTTAAAAAACAAAAAAAATGTAGATGTTATTGCTAAATAAAAAATCTCATGACAATAGTAAATTTTGGTCAGGTCATATATATTAAAACCATTCTTTATCACTTTGATAAACAAAAATTCAAAAGTGACCTATACAGAACATGTTAAAAAGATTACCTTTTTAAAACCTTTATAAAAATAAAATGATAATATAAAATGAATTGTAACAATAATTTTTATATATATAATACCATTATATAATAGATATATAGGAAAAGGGGTTTAAAACATTTAAGACAATGTTTTATATAAAAATCTTTTGTCGTGAGTTTGACTCATTCCTTACATTATCTTTCTACAATAAAAAATTATATTAATAATTTATTTACTCAATAAATTTTTATGTTTTATTACACTATAAATATTACATTTACTTTATTTACTACCATTAATTATATTTTAACAAAATCTATTAATTTCATGTCATATCTTTTGAGCAGGTTGAGTTCGTAATCCCAAAACAAACTTGCTTGGTTGACTATAGTCAAAGGGGACATTGTTCCATAATTTAAAAAAAATTAACAACATCATAATTATCATTTTTATAAATTAAATCCTTTTTAACCAGTAAATATATTTATAAATGGAAAATAAATAACATCACTTCATGGAGGTGGTTGTCCACACATAAGCATGAGCGACGTTATCACTTTCCAACTGATGGGAGGGTAACAAGATATGTAATATATAATAATTAAACAATAAAAATTATGTCTTAAATTTCATATATATATACGTTTAATCCATTATCATAACCATAATTATGAGGATTTGATGAAAAATTAAACACATCCCCTCATGGAGTTGTTAGTCCACATGTACGCACATGGGAAGTGTTCAATTTCCATTGGATGGAAAGGGTGACAAGAAAAGGTTATACAATAAGTGTAATAAAATTTCATTATATTTTTTATGCTGATGTTATTATATAATAATTTTTATGATAGGTTTGAATTAGTTAGAATAATAAATGAACTTGAAATAAGATAGTTAAGACTTATACCTCCTATTTTTATTTCCTCTTATCGATTGTTGGTAAGGGATTTGAAGAAGAGGTTTATGGTCACTCCATGGGATAGGGGATATGGTAATGTAATTTTATAGATTTTTTAGTATATTTTGAACAAAAAAAACTTTTCTTATTTTTTAAAAAGGATGAAGAGATTCCGTTTTTATGGGAATAATCATTGATATTTTCAAAATTCTTCAAACTTTAAGGGTCATGATAATAATTTTAAAAATTAAAAGTGGCACATAAATGAACCATTCAATGTAGGATTTAAAATTTATCATACCCTTGAGTTAATATTGGTTTTTTATTGTATATAAATTTAAATAAAATTAAAAATTAAAAATCATTTAAAGTTATTTTAATTACAATTCACATATATTTACATTAAGGAAATCAAGATAGTAATTTAATTACAATATAAACACATTAAAATGAACTTATAATTTATAATTATATATGATTTTTTTAAACTATAATTAATCCAAAACATTTTCCTTTTAATGTTTTTTAAACTAATTTAGTTGATTTTTCTATTTCTTTCACAAGCATTTTTTAGGTGTAGGTAAGCATTCAAGGTAATTATACCACCAAAAAAATAAAAAAATAAAAATAAAACCAATTTATTTATATTCCAAATTTTATTTTATAACTATTCATAATTTCTTTTTATACATATGAAAATATATTCTATATATTAAAATAAATATTGTGACATTTTGTAATTATAATTTACTTAAAATAATATAATGCTTGTAATCAATGTCATCTGGAACTAAGATGTCATATTTTACATGATAGGGTTATTTTTGTCTTAAAAACATTGTATATTGAAATAATGGAATTTATTGGATTGATTTTCTAACATTATCCCATAGTTTTAACCCAAATCTACCAATTTTACCCATTACCATAGCGATAAAATTTCCCATTATTACTGCTCATTATGAATAGAAATTAAATGAGACTTATTACATAATTTTAATTCACTGATTACAAATATTTATTCCATTTTATAATATTTAATTTCCCAAAGTATTAAGAACTAATTTTAATATAAGTGTGTGAAATGAAACAAAAAATAGTTTTTAGAAAAATACACCATTTAAACAAAGAAATAATTTTATGAAAACAATCACATATAATGTTGGTTACCATGGAATTATATGTATTATGTTTAATAAAATGAAAATTATGTGTCTTAAAAATTAAAAACACTATGGATCATTTAAATTACAATGATAAAAATAAAAAGAATGACATTTATTTGAAAAACATGGTATTTTCACTATTCACCCAAAAATCAAACATTTAAAAAAATATCCAAAAAATATCTTAAGATTATTTTAATGTGATTATCTTTAAAATTATTTAAATTTTATCAAATAAAATTTCTAACTGTCGCATAAATTATCCATAATATTTGGGCATAAAATTAAATAAAAATAATTATTTAAGTCTAAAATGAATTTATACTCATTCATTAACGAGTAAACATTGTTAGCTGGATGCTAATTTATTTAAATAAATAAATTATCTTTAAATTTCATTAAAATCATTCATTTATAGTTATGAAATTATTCTATTTTGATAAAAAAAATTATATACATAAATCAGTTTTTTAAAAAATATACCCTTTTATCATATATGATATTATTTAAAATTGAGTTATTATTTCCTAGTAATTAATCAATACATTTGTGTTAAATAAAACTTACCTAAATATATTTTTTAATGTGATTACAATTATTCATACTCTTCAATCCGAAAACTAGGTTATAACTATCATATAGTAATATTTTAATATTATATCACAATTTGTTTTAAGATTTGTACTTTCTTTGGTACACATAATCAAGAATAGTTTTCTTTTTAAACTAAAATCTCAAGGTGTTATATTCTACAATTAATAAATTTCATCCTCAAAATTTTAATTTTATTCCCCCAAAGTAATTTATCATGACATATTAATAAAATAAAATATATATTTAATCGTGAGCATCTATTTCTCGGTCTGGACTAAGAAATTATAAATGCATATAGCTCAATGAGGCTCAGACATTCGTACAAGTTTCTATATGTTTACATTGATAGTTTAATTTTACTATCGGCATAATACCTATTAGAATTTACCATTTTTTTACCATCAAGATTTATATTTTGAGGAAATATACATACTTTATTTCTTTCCACTTCATAAGTGGAATTTCATCCATCATTTATTATTTGATTAGTTTCCACTTCTATATCATTATTACTCCAAGTGATGAATATTCAAGATGATTTATTCATGCTTGAAGAAGTAAAATAAATGTCAAATGGATCACAAGATCCACAAAATTATAAAAAGCATTGTCTCTTATTTCTACCAATTAATAAAAAAATGGTTATAACAAGTTAGAATACTATCTAATTTAAATAACAATTCATATGAAGAAATTCTAAATTTAACCAAAATTCATAAAAAAATATCACCCAATGTTAAGATTTAATAATTCCATAAATAACTAACCATTAAAACTTAAAAATAAACCTCACCATGTTCAAAACCCAAGAATTAGGAATTTTTAATCATGAATTCTTCAAAGATAAATTTAAAATTAATCACTCATAAAGTCACATACCAAAAATTTATATTCCATAATCATATAATATCTAGTATAAGATAATGTTTTTCCATAAATAACCCAAATCACCATAAATCCCTAATAGAATAATTTATTCTTATAAAAAGATAATTAAACCGTTATTCCTCAAATAATATCACATATTAGGAAAAAATATTTCTATTTACCTTAATCAAATAACATCCCCAGTACAATGAGATTATTTAAAAATTACATTAATCACTTAATCTTTGTTGACACTCCCCTTCTTACATGAGGATGTAAAGTATAAAAGGAAAGTGTTAATATCATTGTTTTATTGATAACAAAATAATTATTTTAATGATATTAATAAGTTTCATGTTTTTTTTAAACATCTTATAATCTGATATGGATGATGAATATTGATAAGTATGAGACACCACTAAGGATGAATCACATCCAACTATATCACACCACAAATGATGAATCCATTCCAACCATATCACACCGCCAAGGATGAATCACTACCAACCTTATCACACCCACATTTCCTTTGAGTCACTATTGAAACAACACACCACCATCATGGAAAATTGAAAAAGTATAGAAATAGATCACCGAAATGATGTCATGCCGTTGGAATGGAATTTTGATAAAGTATGAGACCTCTCCATCTTGATCAACCATTAAAGGATTCACCGCAAAAATGATGAATCGTCATCATTTGATTCACCACCAGTGTATAAATTTATCAATGTACAAAATGTCACACCACCAGCTTGACATACCGCCCGAACGAGACACCGTCAGCGTGAGGCACTGCTAAAAAAATACATTGTTAGACTATGAGTCACCGTTCATTACTCACTATCACTTTTTATTTCATTATCATTTTGAATTAAATACCTAATGGATATATTATGGAATTTAATACCGAACATATTTTAATGATTATTTCTTAATGGCTGATAGAATGTATTAAAGGACATGTAATATCTGAGTATGAGAATTCCTATATTTTCAAAGGGATACTCATGCATGTTTCTAATAAAAAGATAAGTTAAATCCCTCATGGAATAGGGGGATTCGCAAAAAGTGTGATGTGAAGAAGTAGAGGAAGTATAAGACAAACTATTCACATACATAGCTAAACTTGATTGAAAGAACATATCTACTACATCATGCTCTACTCGACTGAGGAAGCCAAAGCTCAATACACATCTATTTCCTTCCTGGATTCAGGAACAAAATAGTACATGACACTCTGTTTTACTATTGTTTCAAGATCCTGAATCGAGATTCATTTTCAAAACATTTTTTTGGAGTCAAGTTCTTCACTACATAACAAATCGAGCATCTCTATCCCCTCATAATTTTAGATTACTCATTTTTTATTTGTTTTTATATTATGAGTTGTGTGTGATAATCTTTTAAATTTTCAACACACTATCTCCTACCACAAACTGGAGACATATAGATATCTTCTTAACTCTTTTTAAACCTTTATTCCCCTAGAAACTATGAAAGATTTCTTGTGTGACTTGTTATATTCTGTACTCCCACAAATAATATTCATAAAGGCATTGTGTGGTCTAGATAGTTGTATACTGCTATAAAACTCATTCCATGATGTTTATTTATATAAACTAGTTGGTGGAGGGTGATCACCATGTGGAGAGGACTAATTCTTAGCTCGAGACTAAAACTCGTATATTCAAAATTCCATTGGCATGTTTTATTCTATTTTATTTTGCATTTATTAATTAAAAACTAAATAATGTTTTAAACATTAAATGAAATTAATAATTTGATAGTTAAAATTAATTAGTTTTTTTATAATATTATAATTAAGTAAATTGTTTTCAAGGTATTAAATAATATTGTATATTATTTTATCTGATACGTAATAAATCATCTATGAAATATTTTGAAATATTGAAACTTATAATGATATGAAAATTTGGTGAACTATAATGATTTTAAATTAATTTTGGGGAATATGTTTTTATCCATTTTGAACAGAATTTTTTTTGGTACTCAGTTAACCCCCTCTTATTTTACCTACTAATTCTAGAAATGATTAGGATTAGGCTAATAATATTGGCTAAAATACTAATTTTAATGCAATGAATTACCTTTATAGGACTTTAGGAGATTAATAATTCAATAGAATATCTATTTGAAAAATAGTATATGAAATTTGGGATACCCTATCTGTTTCTCTTGAGGGAAAAACGAATTTCAAGGAGATGAGTCTTAACACCTATTCTATTAAGATTGAAAATATTAATATGAATCTAAATTAACATATTTATGACATTTATCTACGTTCCAATGAGATATTTAATATAATTATTTCATTGGGAATCCTATTTTAGATAAAGACCCGATCAAGTGTCTTTTAAGATTTCTACCTGAAAGATGGAGAGGCACACCTATCACTATGAGGTAATATTATGTTATCAACAAGATACCTATGAAAGAGATTATTGGTAAACCGAAGATCTATAAATAAGAGTTAAAGGTCAATCCAGAAGATGATGAAGAGCCACAAAGAAATTTTGAAAGCCCTTAAGACTATTACATCTAAAAAGGAAAAGGATAAAGTTAACATTGAAAGTTCAAGTGATAGTGAGTCACCACCAAATAGTGATGAGGATATGGCCCATATATCCATGAGATTTAATAAATTTTATAGAAAGAATGTTTTTTAGAAATAAAAAATATAAAGGGAAATTTGACACTAAAGGAAATTGTAAAGAGACAAGAATAAGTATTAAAACAGACATGAAGTCACCTATTATGAATGAAAAATTAAATGAAATGTGAAATTTAAATGTCCAAAGTTAAAGTACTAAAGGAGATATGATGAAAAATACCAAAGGAATACGAATGAAATTAAAGTAACATGGAGTGCCTTGAAAAAAAATCTAGTGATTATATCTCTGCTCCTAAAGAAAAATATAACAGAGCCAATATGTGCTTTATGACATAAATCACTAAGGAACCTAATTTATCATTTGTATATATTTCTGATAATTCATAGAATGAATATTATAAGAATGAAATGAATAAAGATAAATTATTTGAATATTTTAATATTTTCTAGGATACTTTCAATGAATTAAATGATAAATACAAAATACATAAGAGATAACAGGATTTATCTACCAACATTAAATTTTATCTGTCTCTTGAAAAGGAAAATAATTCTTAAATTTTAAAAAAGAGTAATGGACAGAAACATTTAAATGAAAAAATAATGAAATATTTGAAAGAAATAACTAATGGAAGAGAAACTCTTAGACAAATTTTAGGTAAAAAAGTTTCACCCAAATATGTTTCTTGCGTTGGATATCAACCCAGACATAGAAGAGTAACTAAAAGAACTTTTCTTCATAAGTCCAGACTAGAAAGTTATTCTGCAAATTATTTTTCTAAATGTCTTAATAATGTTTTTATTTCAAAAAGTTTTCAAAATATTTATAGTAAACCAGTTAATAAATTGTGGGTTCCCAAAGCTTTAATTACTCACATATCTGGACCTTGGAAAATATTTCTACCAAAGTTATATCTTTCCTAAAATCTATTTTATAGGAAAACTATTCTAAGACCTCCTATAGAAGTATATTTTATTTTGAAGGTGGATGTTCAAGGCATATTATAAGATATTATTCATCCTTAATGAGCCTTATTAAGGTTTATGGTGATCTTGTAACCTTCAGTGATAATGCTAAAGTTAAAATCATCATCCCTAGCTAAATCAGTAACAATAATTCTATTTTAATTTCTAAAGTATTTTTTTGTCTTTTATAAATATAAATTTCCTAGAATTTTATAGTTATGTAATGATGGTTTTTATGTCAAATTTGAGAATGATTTAGGCAATGTTTATGATTCTAAGAATGCTTTAACTTTTACTACTTTAATGAAAGATAGTGTTTATACTATGGATTTAAATTCTATAATTTCTAAAAAAAATTTCCTACTTGAGTACATTTCACAAAAAATCTTAGATTTGGAATAAGATTCTATGCCACTGAAATACTCACTCACCTAGGAAGCTTACTAGGAAATCATTATGTAGGGATCTACCTAAGAATGAGTTTGAAAAATGATAATGTTTGTAACCCCTGTCAAAAATAAAGCATCATAATGTTTCTTTTATATTATAAAAATAAATTTCAACTTCTCAACCTCTTAATTTTGTTCATATGTATTTATTTGAACCATCTAGTGTATTTAGTTTAATTGGGACGCACTATTTATGTGTACTATTAGATTATTTTTAAGTGTACTTGTGTGTTCATTTTTAGTTCACAAAAGTGATGATTATTATTATTTCACCAAGTATGCTAGATATATAGAGAACCAAAGTGGTCGTAGAATTAAGACTCTCACAAGTGACCACGTCCATGAGTTTGTGAACCAAGACTTTGAATCTTTTTACTCACAAAATAGTTATAGTCATAACTTCTCTCCTTATAGGACCTCTTAGGAGAATATAGTTTTGAAAGGAGAAATAGAACATTACAATAGATTTCCCAGAATATTCTAAATGATTAAGACCTACATATTTATTTTTTGGAAGAGGATATGAATAAAAACTTCTAACTCATAAATATAGTTTTGAATAGACCAATGTTGAATAAATCTTTCAATTAAATTTGGAATAATAGTATTCCTATGTTTAATTACTTTATAGTTTTTGGTTTCAATGTCTTTATTCTTAACACTTCAGATAATCATGATAAATTTTCGTCCAAAAGTGACGAAGTAATTTTCCTAGGTTTTTCAATTTCCTGTAAATCCAATAGTGTTATTAATATATGAACCTATACTGTGTAATAATCTATCCATGGAATTTATTATAAAATAGAACCTCATGAGCCTAAAACCTCCCTAGACAATCTTTAGGATGATTTATCTTCTCTGGGAACAAATAATAAACCATTATATTATAGTACTATGAAGTCATAAAAATATCTAGTTCAGAATAATTTCTAAAACTTCTTGAACTTGAACCTATAGAAAATCTTGAAGTGACTAACCCTTATTTTCTAGAGTTTTTGTAACTCTTAAATCCCCCCCTATATTATGTTGTAGGAGATCTCTGTAGAGGTTTGTAGAAAAGATATTCTCTCAGAAATTAGGTATAACATCAAGCATTCTTGTCTCAACTACAACCTAGAAACATCAATGAATCCATTAAAGATTAATTTTGAGCAATGAAAATGCAAGAATAATTAAATAAATTTTAAATAAATGATGTGTTGGAACTTGTTTACAGGCCTAATGAAACCTTGACTATATGCACTAAATGGTTGTCTAGGAACAAGGTAGATGAGTTGGTAACAACAATTAGAAATAAGGAAATATAATTTACATAAGGTTATTGTCAAGAAGAAGGAATATACTATGAGGATACCTTTCCACAAGTAGCCAAACTGGTATCCATTGGAATTATACATGCCTATGTAGCACATATAGATTTCAAACATTATCAAATAGATGTCAAGAGTGTTTTCGTGAATGGTTTTATAGTTAAGGTTGTTTTTGTAGAACAATCCCATGGGTTTCAAAATCTCCATTTTCCAAATCATGTTTTTAAATTAACTAAATATTTATATTGTTTAAAAATATCTCCCAGATCATGGTATGATAGGATACTCACTTTTCTTATTTCAAAAGGATTTTCAAATGCATAGCTAATCATACCATATTTATAAAATAGATTTCAAAGGATGTTTTAGTTGTTTAAATTTTGGTAGATGATTTTATCATTGGATCTTCAAGAAATTATATTTGTACTGACTTTTGAAAAATGATGAAAAATGAGTTTGATGGTTTAACATAAGTTTTCTATTGGTTTTAAAATCTTTCAAAATAAATAAGGAATAAATTTAAATTAATGTAAATATTATAAGGATATTTTAAATAAATTCAACTTGGAAACCACTACAAGTAGTAAAAATCTTATGAGTACCACCTGTAAGTTGGATCTTGATAAGAATAGGACACCAATACATAAAACTAGTTGTAGAGGTATGCTTAGAAGTCTTCTCTACTTGAATTCTAGCAAATCTGATATTTTTTTTAGTGTATGTATGTGTGCTCATTTTCATGAAAATCCAAATTAGCCACACTTAAAGTCTATGAAATTAATTTTAGAATACCTCTTTTATACAACCAATTTATTATTGCTTTACCCTATTGGACAAGAATTTGATCAAGTTAGTTATTCTGATGATTAATTTGTTTGATTTATGTTAGATTGAAAAATTACCAGTGGAACATGTATTATTTTGGGTTAGTCTCTAGTTTTATAGTGTAGTAAGAAATAATTTTTTTTTTGCATTTTCTATAGCTAAAGTGGAATACATACTCGTTGGTAGTTACTCTTCACAAATTTGGGGGATGAAACATAGTTTACTAGACTATGGATATAAATTCTGACATGCCCCTGTAAATTGTGATAACACAAGTCCTATAAATATTTCTAAGAATCGAATGTCACATTATAAGAGAAATAACAGTGATATAAGACATCACTTTTGAGAGATCATTTTCAAAAAGATTATATAACTGTAGGATGAAAAGTGTATATGTAGATGCTCAATTACAAGACGGGGGAGTGAATTGTATGTTTAAAAACTCTAATTTTTAAACTTAAGGAAAACTATGTCTAACAAAGTGAATGATGGTAAATTTAAAAACCATTAAAATAGTTCTATAAGATAAACCATCTTAGGTTCCAGAAATTAAATTTAAGAAAATATTACTTAAGAAAAGATTCTACCTTAAAGCATATAGAATCTAACTTATCAGAGTAAATAATAGTACAAAAAATTATAAGATAGTTATATTTTCTTCCTTTATCAAAATATAGTAGAAATAAAAGATTTAAAAAACAAGTAACAAGTAGGAAATATTTCCACCCACATAGTTGGGTATCCAACAACCTTGGATAAAGGTCCCTTGATTTATAATTTCAAGAAATAATATCATACCCACACCTGGGTATGTCCTCGATAGGAATATCAGAATCTGTCTTGTTGTCCCTGTAATCCATCGATCTTTAAGGTAGTTGACACCTCTCTCTTCCTATCCCTGTAATCCCTCGATTGTACTCTGCAACAATCAGAGTCACATGAAGAAAGCCTAACATGATGTTCAAATCTGCATAAAGCATGAGAGTCTCTCTCTATAAATCACTTCACAGTCTATAATCTATAGATTGATGAAATGGTTATGAGATTGTTCAAATGAGCTCTTATTTATAGGCACAACTCCAATAATCGGCTCCCTCCTCCAACGGTCATGTCTTTATTTGAATCTCAGAGGGACCTGTACACGTTTCACTCAACCTACAGTTAGCTAGAAATAGATTTCATGACATCATTTCATAGTATGTGTATGTAAAAATAAATTACATAACCAAATCTATTTTTAGGAGTCTGTGAATAAAATAGAATTCAATGTCTAAAAAATAAACATTAAAAGTCTATAAGACATAGATATTCAGATTCTATTTTACAAAGAATTCAGAATCTTCCCTATATATATTCTAGAGTCTGAATTCCATGGAATTAGGGATTTGAATTCTGAGGAACTTGGATTCTGATTTCTGATGAATTCAAAGTCCTAATTCTATAGAATTTGCAGTCTGAATTCTCCAAAATTCAGAGTCATAATTCTAGGGACTTCAGAATCTGAATTCTGAGGATTTTAGAGTCTTAATTATGAGTAATTATGAGTGTGAATTATGAGGAATTAAGAGCCTGAATTATGATGAATTCAGAGTCTGAATTCAGGGGAATTCTATGTCAGAATTATGAGGAATTCATTCTCATAATTCTAAGGAATTAAGAATCTGAATTTTAGAGTATTTGGAATACATATTATAAATTCTGAAAAATTTAGAGTCTAAATTTTAGAGAATTTAGAATATAAATTTCTAAGAATTCGGAGTCTGAATTTTAGAGAATTTTGAATATTAATTTCAGAGAATTCAAAGTCTAGATTTCAGAAAATTACGAATCTAAATTTCAGAGAATTCAGAATTTTAATTTCAAAGAATTTTTAGTCTGAATTTTAGAGAATTCAGAGTCTAAATTTTAGATAATTTGGAAACTGAATTTCATAGATTTTTTAATTTGAATTTTAAATAATTTGGAGTCTGAATTTCATAGAATTCAGAATCAAAATTTCAGATAATTTGGAGTCTGAATTTTAGTGAATTTGGAATCTAAATTTCAGATAATTCGGAGTCTGAAAGTAGAACAATCTATATCCAAGGAACTAAAAGATTATGAGGTTTTACATAAGAATCCTAATTTTTGATTTAGTTATAAAATGAGTTTGACTTAGAGAGATTATAAAATGGGACAATGAAAACAAAGGTAATGATAAAAGTTTTCTTAGATAAAGGAAACTTTCCTTAAGAAAATAATCCTTAGGGAGATATGATTTTCCTTAAGATAAAGTGTTTGTGATTTTCAAAACATAGAGGAATGGAAAATTCATAAGAAAACCTTATTGACTCAACAATCTCCTCCTTTTTGGAAAGCATAAACATCTTTTTGAAAAAAGAATATTAGGACTAAGAAATTTCTTTATGAACTTTAAAAGAAAAACTTATCTACCTTTACTTATGAAACATGGTGAATATGACTAACTCCCCCTTAGGTTTTTAAATCCCTAAGGATCATATTCCTGACTTCATTAAAAATATATTTCTTTTTCTTGCATATAGACATCTTCTTTAAGAGAAATCCCCCTTAGATAGACCCCCCTTACTTTGGTAATTCTCTTATTTACATAATATTTTTTTATCATTCCTTTCTCCCGCTTTGTGATTTTAAAAAAGGAATAGAGAAAATGGTAAAAAAAATATGGTACCTAAAATATTAGAGCTACATACAAAAAAACAAATGAATCACAACAATAGTTTTTCATTAAGGTTGGAAAAATTGATACAAGGAAAGTACAAAAAAATATCGGAATTTAAAGGAAAAATATTCATCATTTTTTTACATTGGCATGAACTTCTTCACGATTGTCTTAAGCTTCATTAACTCCTTATGATCTTCTTCAAAGCGCTTGAGAATCTAATCTTGATCCTCATTTTTCTTCTCCAGAGCTTTGATCTTTTCATAATGAGACTTTATGATTTCTTCATGAGACTTATAATGCTCTTCATGCTTAATAAAATTTTTCTCGAACTCTATTCAAAGATCTCTTTACCTTTTTAAATTCAAAGAAACTAAATTGAGCATCCCATTCAGATTTTTTACTTCTTTCTTCCAGGGTTCTTGTTCTAGGTTCAACTTTTCTAAAAAACTTTTCATACGCTCTGTAATCCTCCGATCTTCTCTATTAAAGGCATCCTTCACAGAATCTTGAAAGTCATCAAAAATTCTTAGATCTTTAATCATCTTCTTGGACCACTTATTGATTTATTTATGAGATATTCTTTGAGCATCATACTCGATATAGAATGTTTTGATGTCGGCCTCATGCTTGATGAATTTCTCCATAATAATGCTAATATAATCTGATTTCTAATTGAATGAATGTTGATGCATCTAACACATCGAGTCAATACTCAGAAACAAGGGAATGGAATTGTAACACCCCAAGATTTTACGAAAAATATTCTTTTTAATTTCATGAATGTCTTGTGTTGTACGCTACACCAAAAGGATATTGCACAACACGCATCCCTGACTTGGCTTGCATTACACGCAAACACGACCTTCCATGATAGCATGTGTTGTACACAATACCGAGTTTCTCTAAACAACGATATGCTATTAAAATATTATTAAAACTAGCTGTTTTGAATAGTAATACCGACTTTTTGAAATTTTATAAATTTTATTTTTGAAAATGGACGTCATTTTTGGATTCGGAATATCGAAATTAGCCTAGGGTGAAATTTTGGTATTTTTCTGAAAACATTAAATTTTTGATAAATATTTAAAACACTGAGTTACTATTTAAAACCCGGCTTTTTATTTAAGTAATTATTTATTTTATTTAAATTTATTTTATGTCAAAATTGATTCATAATACCTATATAAGTTCAATGTAATTCATTGGAGTCATTTTTTAATAATTTTAGATATAAAATTTTTTTATTGAACTTTTGACTGTCTTTTACCCACCTCCTAGGAGAATTTGCAAATTTACATAAAACATAATTTTACCGCTTTTGTGAATGGAATTTTAAAAATCCGAGAGAAACGGTTGATGTCAATAAGAAAAATGTGGTTCAATGAGATGAAAATAATTTATGGTGAATAATAACTTTTACTTTTATTTACCACGGTTAAAAGTAAATAGGGTAATTAAGGATAAAAATGATATTATTATTACCCTAACACATGTCCAAATTCAATTGGATAAGTGTAATTCGACCAAAAACAACCTTAGTAATAAAATATTACCATTTAGGGCCACTTGGATTAGATGAGGACATTTATTATTAATTTATTTAAAGAAGGGTTAAAATAGTTAAAATCAATGTTTAATAAGTAAATCATTTTTAATATAGGGTTATACATAAGATAAATTCGACTATAAATATTCATTAGAACTCTAAAGTGAGTTCCTACATAATTATATTTTATTTTTAATTTTTAGACTTTATATAATTTAATTTATTTATGACACAATGATGATACAATAATTATCTTATTAATGAAATATTGACATAATTGATGTTATAAATACCCAAATAAATGTAATTTGAGACTTTTTATGAATTAAAAAAAATTTCTATGTTAATATGACATGTTAGTGTTGATTTATTTAACTTTTTTCTAACTAATCGTTCTTTTATCATTTTCACAAAAATCAATTACCAAATAGTGTGAAAATTGACATAAAATAGTTTTTAAAACAAATATTATATTATTAATTGTAATTACATTCTTAAATATATAAGGTTCGTCCAAATGACTTAGATAAGGTTATATATATTAATAATAAACAACTTGGGGTTCTTTTGTCTTGTTATGGTAAGTTTATTAACCTTATAGTGTAAGAACACAAAAAGACACGGTAAAAGTGAAATTATCTAACTTGAAGTTAAATCTAAATGATAAGGTTAAAATAGGAACCTAAACTTGTATAAATTCTATTTTATGAGATTATTTAGACCCATCCCCACCTTTTATTCGAAATAAATAAATTTTGAGCTATTTAAGACCGAATATGACTTTATAATAAAATAATATTTTTAGTTTTTCCAAAGGAGCCCCTCTCCTCCCTTATAAAAGGGCACCTCCTCCCCCTCTTCCTCACACCACTTTGAGCCTTAAAGCTCGGCCAAACCCTGCTAATTTCTCCTATCCACTTCCCTAGAAACATCTTGTAGGTCCTGGTATTCTTCAAAGACCAATTTTAGTGCGTTAAGAGGAAGTATCAAAGAGGTGCTTCAAAGAAGAGGTAATGTCCGTTACCGATTCTTTCAACTTTATTTCTTCTTCTACTTCTTCTTCTTTAGTTGTTTCATTATAAAGTAATAACATCATTACCAATCATATAATGATATGTAATTATAAGTATAAAACAACCCTATTTCACCATCTATCCATCCTACGGAAAACGAAATCACTGTGCATGCATACGTACGGAATACCGTCTCCACGCCGTGGTGTAATCTATTTTTCCAACACCACCTTACTTGGATGGGTATAATGGTGTAAAGAATAAATATACATAGTTATTATAAAATCATACTGATTATGATATATTGTATCATCCTATCTAATTCTATTCAATAATTATGGGAACAATATCATCGCTCGTGCGTACGTACGGACTACCGTCTCCACGACGCGATGAGATTCATTCTCCATGTTAACCATACATGAATGATCAAAAAGTTTATTTAATAAATATTAATTAAATATATGAAATAATAATGCCACTGGATTTATGAATATAAATATATTTATGTCATCTATTTAGTTTCATTCATTTCAATAAGGAAACGAATACAACGTTCATGCGTACGTACGGCCTACCGTCTCCATGAACGGTGTATTTCATTCCTTTTATCGATCAATAATATGTATATGTATATGATGAATATATATTATATATAAATCATATTTTACATTCTGGAATTATTTAAATCAGGATATAAGTAAAAATATCAAGAACGACAAGTCGAAACACATACGATGAATTAAATGATTTTACCCAAAACATTACAAAAGAACGGGTAATATAAAGTCATAAGTGAAACATATATGATATCATAACAATTAATATAATTATGTAATAAGTCAATGACATTATTTAAATCATTATACAGGAGGTTCGGATACGTACGAAGCATATTGGAACTAAGGTAAGGGATAATTGTGAAAATCTCATTTTTATCCGGGATTGCTTATTCGTAAGTATTTACTGGGGTTATTTCTATCATCCATGTCCATGTTTTATAAAAGTGTATTCATGTATGTTTAAAGTCCATTTTACCCATTTTTGACTTTTACTACATGGTATGTAAGGAATCTGTTTTTTACCATACGAGGTACTTTTTGACTTTTCCGACAAAAGTACGAGAAGAATGTTATTTTTTGACTTATACGGCATGAACAGATTTTTACGGTTTCATAACGCCTCATTTTCATGAGGATTACTCTACAAGATTTTAGGATTATTTTCAAAAAAATACTTTTAATTTAAAATTGCATGGCATTTTGTGAAAAGAAAATGATTTTGAAGAAGAAAGGATATTTTCCTCAAGAATTCATTTCAAGTGTTTTATCAAAACCATTTTCATCTAAGATGACATTATTTCATATGTGTTTGTTTCAAGTATAATGTCTCTATGATTTACATGGTTTCAATTTTCTTATTATGAAATGATATCCATTTATTTTATATGGATTATGTGATGATGGGATTATGTTTATGAAACCTTTTTTATTCGTTGGGTTATTATGAATGATGTATGTTTATTTTGTGTCACAAGTAAGAATGATTTCATTATGAGATGGGTGGTACCTATATCTCCCTCCAATGCATTCGGTAAAGATTTATATCTCATGAGATAGATATGTCTGGAACGGAAAGTTAAACCGGTTCAGTAATACAGGACTGGAACGGGGAGTGAACTCGATTCAGAAAGGGACTTTTTCCACTAAGATGGTCTTGGCAGCAATTCCATGGATAATATGGAAATCATATCATGTGCTTAATGGTTTCCACAATTACATGTTTTATTCCCATGCTATTTTATCATTATTAATGTTTCTTTATGATCTATGCCTTACGTACTTCCATGTTTTATGTCATTGCTCAAGCTTTTGAGGTTTAAACATTATGTTCATGTTTTTAAGTTCAAATGTATATGGTATGTTTTATTTTATCCATGCTTACCATTACTGAGCATTTGAGCTCACCCTTTTTATGTTTTCTTTTCCCCAGGATATAAAGAAAGGTTTTAGGTAATAAAGAAAAGTTGAAGATCTTTATGGGAGATGTTGAAGATCTTTCACCACGATTAGAAGATTATGTTCCAAGTTTCCAGAGACACTAAACTATTACGGTCCTTATGTGTCTATTTTTGTTATGTATTATGTATTCCGAAAAAGTAATTTAATGTCCATGTAAGTCAAGATTTGGGTCTCTACATTTGGTATCAGAGTAAAGGTTTAGTCAACCTTTGGAAACTAGGATGCGAAAACGTCAGTGAAATCCCTAGAGATGTTTCTAAGGTATGTCTAGGGATGTCCCTAAGGTTAAGTATACATATAGGTTATAGTCCTAGAATTGCGCTAACGATCTTAGAATTAAATCTAAGATGTTAGATGTCGAAGGTACTCCCCCTTGATTATGTTATTTTCCTTGTATGATTTTTGCCACTCATAGAATTCTTTTTGTGTTTTAGTCAATGGAGGGAACCAGAAGGAATTCATTTAACATTGAATCCAATGAACAAATTGGTGACTATGAGCAACGAAATTTCATAGTTCCTAGAGATAAAGATATTATGATTATGCTGAATCATTCATCACAATATATGATTAACAAGGTGAAATTCAGTGGTATTCCTAATTCATCAAATAAGAGGAAGATAAACTTTTATGCATGTTCGCATGTTGAGGAGCATAAAGAAAGGAAGATTGAGATTTCGAAAGAAGTGAAGATGAACCTTGAGGAATACCTCAAATGGAGGGACAAATGTTTTCTGTGTGGAGAAAATGGTTATAGAGTGACATACTATTATGGAGTTCAATTTCTTATTTGTGGAGAACATGGGAATTAACCAACTCAATTCCCTGACCTAAAAAGTTACTTCTAAATCAAGGAATGAATTATTCCAGGACAATCATTGAAGAGGATGGATTGAAGTTTTTATGTATTGGTATTCAAGAATAATGCTATTGAGGTACTTTTATGGTGTATTAGAATATTTTTTTTGTATTAGTCTATTGTGGTTTTCAATAATTTTATGGTACCACTAACCATGAAAAGTGATTCAAATATTTTTGGAAAGGAGATGGAATGTGCATATGGAAGGGATAAGGAGAAAACAATATGATATTAATCATGAGCTCATGATGCAAATAAGGACAAAGTGATATCATGGTCTGAGTATATAGAAATTTTGGGATTTTGGTATGTGGAAAGAGTTAAAATTTGACAGTATTCATGTTTTCACTAAGGTTAAATGGGTATTCATTTTTCAAGAGAATACATGATTATGGTATTCACATGTTTGTAATTTCACAAAAAAGATATATCTTATGATATATGGGGGATAAATGATGGCATTCATGTGATTGTTATGTGACATTTCAAATAATCATTTTCTTTATACTACGAGCTTGGACCGAAGTATTTTAGATAAGCATAAAGATTGGAATTGATTACGTTGGACACAAGTTAGTATTGTTTAAGGATAGAATTTTTTTTGATATTATTGATGGGATGTTATAGTAATGTATTTTTTGAAAAAGGACAACATGCAGGGCAGGCGACAACCCGTCGCGTCGGACAAGGCTGTGGGAATCGAACCCCCAATCGAAGTGCGACTGGCCTTTATCGCCTACCACTGGCCTACAGGAAGTCCTTGGTTAGTAGAAACTAGTTTTATTTTATTACGTGGTATGATATATGAATTATAAGATCATTTTTGGAATCGTATATGATTAACCACACCATAGATGGACTTATGTATATTTTATAACATTTTCTAACCTTTTGTTTGAAACAGATGGAATGACTCATCATTCCATCACATGATCTGTTAACACTTCATGAATGGCATATTCAACTTCATTTCTTTAAGAGATGAAGTGGAAATTTTTCAAGGCATGAACAATGGTGAGATTGTACCAAAATCAAGTAAATATTTCTTTTGATGCGAAAATTCTTCAACATTAGGGAAATGATCCTGAAAACCAAAAAAATGTTGTCCTAGTGCTCTTATATCCGATGAATCAGATGGTACCTTAGATCATGGAAAATCTATGGCTTTGTGATTGTTGGCTATTTCATAGCCATGTTCTCTACCACTCTCCATCAGAACATGACGGTTAGATTTCTCTTCCATATCCATATTTTCACCTATATTATCTTATGTGGAAACCCAATGATTAGTTAATTTGGGTAACCGTTACGTTTCATACGTTAGTTTTTTAAGCCAAGTTTTGGTATTCCTTTTTACGGTGTGGGTTTCTATTAAAGAAACTTTTTATTAGTAAACCATTTATAACCCCGAAGAATTTCGAGGGCGAAATTTATTTTATGGGGGGTAGAATGTAACACCCCAAGATTTTACGAAAAATATTCTTTTTAATTTCATTAATGTCTTCTGTTGTACGCTACACCAAAAAAAGCTTGCACAACACGCATCCCTGACTTGGCTTGAATTACACGCAAACGCGACCTTCCACGATATCGTGTGTTGTACGCAATACCGAGTTTCGCTAAACAACGATATGCTATTAAAATATTATTAAAACTAGTTGTTCTGAATTGTAACACCGGCTTTTTGAAATTTTATAAATTTTGTTTTTGAAAATGGACTTCATTTTTGGATTCAGAATATCGAAATTAGCCTAGGGTGAAATTTTGGTATTTTTCGGAAAACTTTCAATTTTTTATGAATAGTGAAAACACTAAGTTACTATTTAAAACCCAACTTTTTATTTAAATAATTATTTGTTTCATTTAAATTTATTTTAGGTCAAAATTGATACATAATACCTATATAAGTTCAATTTAATTCATTGGAGTCATTTTTTAATAATTTTAGATATAAAAATTTTTTATTGAACTTTTGACCGTCTTTTACCCACATCCTAGGAGAATTTGAAAATTTACATAAAACATAATTTTACTGCTTTTTTGAATGGAATTTCAAAAATCCGAGAGACACGATTGATTTAAGTAAGTAAAATGTGGTTCAATGAGATGAAAATAATGTTTGGTGAATAGTAACTTTTTACTTTTATATACCACAGTTAAAAGTAAATAGGGTAATTAAGGGTAAAAATGATATTATTATTACCCTAACAAATGTCTGAATTCTATTGGATAAGTGTAATTCGACCAAAAACATCCTTAGGAATAAAATATGACCATTTAGGCCCACTTGGATTAGATTATGACATTTATTATTAATTTATTTAAAGAAGGGTTAAAATAGTTAAAATCAAAGTTTAATAAGTAAATCATTTTTAATATAGGGTTATACATAAGATAAATTCGACTATAAATATTCATTAGAAAGATATTGATATTTCATACATAATTATATTTTATTTTTAATTTTTAGACTTTAAATAATTTAATTTATTTATGACACAATGATGATGCAGTAATTATCTTATTAATGAAATATTGACATAATTTAATGTTATAAATACCCAAATAAATGTAATTTGAAACTTTTTATGAATTCCAAAAAATTTCTCTATTAATATGACATGTTAGTGTTGATTTAATTAACTTTGTTCGAACCAATAATTCTGTTATCATTTTCACAAAAATCAATTACCAAATAGAGTCAAAATTGACATAAAATAGTTTTTAAATATTATATTATTAATTGTTATTATATTACTAAAAATCTGAGGACCAGAAAAATGACTTATATAAGGTTATATATATTGATAATAATAAACATGGGGTTCATTTGGCTTGTTATAGTAAGTTTATAAACCTTATAGTGTAAGAACACAAAAAGACACGGTAAAAGTAAAATTATCTAACTTAAAGTTAAATCTAAATGATAAGGTTGAAATAGGAACCTAAACTTGTCTAAATTCTATTGGATGAGAGGATTTCGACCCATCCCCACCTTATCTTCGAAATAAATTAATTTGGAGCTATTTAAAACCGAATATGACTTTATAATAAAATAATATTTTTAGTTTTTCCAAAGGAGCCCTTCTCCCCCCTTATAAAAGGGCACCTCCTCCCCCTCTTCCTCACACCACTTTGAGCCTTAAATCTCGGCCAACCCCGGAAAATATCTCCTATAAACTTCCCTATAAACATCCTAGACGTCCTGGTCTTTTTCAAAGACCAATTTTAGTGCCCTAAGAGGAGGTCTCAAAGAGGCGCTTCAAAGAAGAGGTAATGTCCGTTTCTGATTCTTTCAACTTTATTTATTCTTCTACTTCTTCTTATTTAGTTGTTTCATTATGAAGTAATAACATTAGTATCAATAATATACTGATATGTTATTATAAGTATGAAACAACCCTATTTCACCATCTATCCATCCTACGGAAAACGAAATCACCGCGTGTGCGTACGTACGGAATACCGTCTCCACACCGTGGTGTAATCTGTTTTTCCAACACCACCTTACTTGGATGGGTATAATGGTGTAAAGAATAACTATACATAGTTATTATAAAATCATACTGATTATGATATATTGTATCATCCTATCCAATTCTATTTAATAATTATGGGAATGATATCATCGCTCGTGCGTACATACGGACTACCGTCTCCACGACGCGATGATATTCATTCTCCATGTTAACCATACATGAATGATCATAAAGTTTATTTAATGAATAATAATGAAATATATGAAATGATAATGCTACTGGATTTATGAATATATATATATATATATATATGTATTTCATCTATTTAGTTTCATTCAATTCAATAATGAAACGAAAACAGCGTTCATGCGTACGTACAGCCTACCGTCTCCATGAACGGTGTATTTCATTCCTTTTATCGACCTATAAAATATATATGTATATGATGAATATATATTATATATAAATCATGTTTTAAATTCTGGAATTATGTAAATCAGGATATAAGTAATAATATCAAGAACGACAAGTTGAAACACATACGATGAATTAAAAGATTTTACCCAAAACGCTGCTTTAACATGGCATTTACAAAAGAACGGGTAATATAAAGTAATAAGTGAAACAGATATGATATCATAATAATGAATATGATTCTTTAATAAGTCAATGAAATTATTTAAATCATTATACAGGAGGTTCAGATACGTACGAAGCATATCAGACCTAAGGTATGGGATAATTGTGCAAATCTCATTTTTTATCCGAGATTGCTTATTCATAAGTATTTACTGGGGTTATTGCTATCATCCATGTCCATGTTTTATAAAAGTGTATTTATGTTTGTTTAAAATCCATTTTACCCATTATTTACTTTTACTACATGGTATGTAAGGAATCATTTTTTTACCATACGAGGTACTTTTTGACTTTTCCGACAAAAGTACGAGAAGAATGTTATTTTTTAACGTATACAGCGTGAATGGATTTTTACGGTTTCATAACGCCTCATTTTCATGAGGCTTACTCTACAAGATTTTATGATTATTTTCAAAAAAATACTTTTATTTTAAAGTTGCATTGAATTTTGTGAAAAGAAAATTATTTTGAAGAAGAATGGATATTTTCCTCAAGAATTCATTTCAAGTGTTTTATCAAAACCATTTTCATATAAGATGACATTATTACATATGTGTATGTTTCAAGTATAATGTCTCTTTGATTTAAATGGTTTCAATTTTCTTATTATGAAATGATATCCATTTATTTTATATGGATTATGTGATGATGGGATTATGTTTATGAAACCCATTTTATTCGTTGGGTTATTATGAATGATGTATGTTTATTTTGTGGCACAAGTAAGAATGATTTCATTATGAGATGGGTGGGACCTATATCTCCCTCCAATTCATTGGGTAAAGATTTATATCTCATGAGATAGAAATGGATAGAACTACAGGTTAAACCGGTTCAGTAATACAGGACTGGAACGAGGAGTGAACTCGATTAAGAAAGGGACTTTGTCCACTAAGATGGTCTTGGCAGCAAGGCCTTGGCTAATATGGAAATCATATCATGGGATTAATGGTTGCCACAATTACATGTTTTATTCCCATTCTATTTTATCATTCTTAATGTTTCTTTATGATCTATTCCTTACATACTTCCATGTTTTATGTCATTGCTCAAGATTTTGATGTTTAAACATTATGTTCATGTTTTTAAGTTAAAATGTATATGGTATGTTTTATTTTATCCATGCTTACCCTTACTGAGCATTTGAACTCACCCTTTTTATGTTTTCTTTTCCCCAGGATATAAAGAAAGGTTTTAGGTAAGAAAGAAAAAGTGGAAGATCTTTATGGGAGATGTTGAAGATCTTTCACCACGATTAGAAGATTATGTTCCATGTTTCCAAAGACACTAAACTATTATGGTCCTTGTGTGTCTGTTTTTGTTATGTATTATGTATTATGCAAAAGTAATGTAATGTCCATGTATGTCAAGCATTGGGTCTCTACAGGTATCAACTTATTTCTTCGGGGACTGAACTGAAATGTTCTGACCCATGGAGGATGATTCAGAATCTGATTCCCTTGTAGGTGAGGATTCTTTTTATATCTCATCATCCTTTCTTTTGGATAATCCCCCGATATCATTCTTAGCTACCAAAATATTCTTATGTGTATCCATTATCACCTATTTCTCTTTATCAACTTTAGAAATGGTCTCCACAGCCTTTGTAGATTCATGTTAAATATCTGATACATGAACATTCCTATCTTCATCAACCTTTTCCTTCACAGCATCTGCCACAAGATCATCAGGTTGAATAAGATTATTATTTCTCCTTTCATCATCATATGGTTTATTAACTTATTCCTAACCCTCATATTATTTTTCTGGGGACACAAGTTTTGTAGATTCAGCCTAGGAAGTCTGGATCGACAATTTTTCCGCAGGACTTTCCTTTTCATGACATTATTCAACTTTCCAAATGACATCATCTGTGTCATCTCCTTCTTCCTCCTCTTTCTCTTCGACTTTCTCTTCCTAAACAATATCTTCTTCTTCAGGTTTTGGAAAAACCATCTTCTTTCTCGAAGTCACTGGAACTGATTTTTGTAAAAATGATTCTGGTACTTGAATTTGTTCAGAATCTTTCTTTGTATCATTGAGAAGATCTTGACCTATTTCTACCTCAAACATCTTCTTCTTTTTCTTCATTGGTTTTTCTTGCCTTTCAAATTCCTCAGCAAAATTAATTTTCAATGCTTTTTCCTCTGCTATATTGGGGCCAAAAATAGTATCTATTTCTATCATATTCTTCTTATCTTCCCTCCACTTGGAAACCACTTCATCAGGGTAGGTTTTTTTCTTCTTTGACTTTGGGGGTTCTGAGTGAGTTTCCTGAACTGTAGGTTTTCCAAATAATATCGGTTCCTTTAGCTTTCTCTTCTTCTAACCCTTCTTGGAAGTCTCTTATACCCCCAGCTTCTTGGCTAAGGTCTCAATTTAACTATTAGATAAGTCATAAAATTCTCTGGATGTGTTATTAAAACCAACCTTTATCCTCCTCAAGGTATCATCACTCAACAAAAAAACCTTGAAAGTTCTTAGCTTAGAATAGAATGGTACTTGGAATGAATCTAAGAAAAGGACTATAATCTTGGATTTGATTGATAGATACATGATAATTTGAGATTTTAGGTTGTTTTTATTGATGTTTTTGATATTCAATAAGATATATTGTACCAAATTTATCTTCCTCATGTTTACCAAAAAATCAATAACAAAAATATCACTTTTCTTCAAGGTGTCCTTGTCACCTTTTCTCAGAATGAGAAATCCTGGAACCCATAATTCTAGGATCCTAAGATTTATAGAGAGAAGATTTATTTTTGGTGTCTTCACTTCTGTCAAACCAAGGCACTCTATAGACTTCTCCTTCTGAAAAACTTCCTGATTCATTAGGCAATTTATGGGTACAGAAAACAACTTCCCCCTCATATAGAATTCCAATTATGCTTGCCGCCATACTTCAGGAAAGGGAATAGGTTTTCCCATAACTTTTGAAATACAACATATCTCTCCCACATTCATTGAAAAATCTTATAGTCTCATAAAACTCTACAAGAATCTCTAGATAAACTAGATCTTGTCCTTTTGGTTTAGCTACGTAGAGACTTTCCCAGCCATTCAACTTGATATTTTTTGTAATGAGGGAATTATACTTTGCAATGAATTTCGGATCATCTAAAATTTCTATTTAGATTTTCCATTCATAAATTTCCTTAGATAAAGGCATTTGCTTCTAAGGAGATTCTTCCAAAGACATCTATATTTAAGAAAAACAAGAAATGCATAATTACCCTTTTGAAAAGTGGCAGAGCTTCAGCACACAAATTCTTTAAAATCAAGGTGGAAAAAAGAATATAAGGGCCTTTATATGAGCATTGAAGCAACAGTTCATATTCCCAAATTTCTCCAAAGTTTGAAACAATCATGATTTGATCTAACAGTTGAGATGAAATATGAAGAAGGATTTGTTAGTTTCCGATTTTTTGAGGTTTTTTAAGGTAAAAATTTGGATTTTAGGAAAGTGAATCCAAAAAATTTAAATCAAAATAAAAAAATACCAACAAGTAATATATTCAATTATGAAAACCTAATTAAGGAAACATACCTTCTAGATATCTAAGATCTTTTCAGTAAGGAAAAACATTCTTCTTGATAAATTTTAGATTCTGAAAAATTTTCTTAAGGAAATTTTTTGAATCCCAGAATTTTGTTAAGGAAAATAAATTTTTGAATCTAGAAAAATTTTCGAAGTAAAGAAAAATATCAGTTTTGGAATTTAGGTTCTGAATTTTTTTTTATTAAAACAATTTTGTTTAAAAACTATTAACAGAAATTTTATTATGAAAAATTTGATTACAAAAAATATGATTAAGGAAAGAAAAAAACCGATTAATCAAGAAAATGTAACCCCCTATTAAAAGGAGTTACTTAATATAAAGAGATAGGTTTAAACAAGAAGTAAATATTGAATATTAACTTAGGGTTATAATTCCTAACTTTTCTTTAATATATTCAAATATATCAGGGGGTAAATATTTTTTTAAAATATCAGCAAGTTGATCTTGTATTCTGATAAATTAAATAATGATACCTCTTTTTAAGTGTTTGATCCCTATGAAAGTGATGCCTAGTATCTGTGTTTATTTTACAGGAGTGATGTATAGGGTTTTTTCATAGGGAAATGACACTAGTATTATCAGAAAATATCTATTTTTTGGTAAAAACCTTTCCATAGTCTGTGAGTATGTGGTGCATCCACGACACTTAAGCACAACAACATCCAACTGCTACATATTCAGCTTCATTAGTGGAGAGTGCTACTAAGTGTTGCATCTTGCATGACCAAGAAAATAATGAATCTCCTACGAAATTTCAATTTCCAAATATACTTTTCCAATCCCTTCTACATCCACCAAAATCCACATCTAAAAATCTTTTTAAAACAAAATCATTTCCAGAAATGTAAAAAAGTCTTAAATCCATGATTTCCTTTAAATAGAAAAAAATTCTTTCCACTTACTTTAAATGAGATTACTTTGGATTGGATTTATATCTTGAATATAAGCATACTGAAAAAATAAGTCCATATGACTAGATGTCAAGTATAGTAAACTTCCTATCATACCTCTAAATGATGTTTCATCTACTGGTTTCCCAGCATCATCATGATCAAAAGAGTTTGAGGTACCGATTGAAGTACTTATACTTTTAGTGGATTCATATTAATACTTTTTAAAAAGATCAATAATATACTTATGATGATATATATAGGTTCCTTATGGTTTTTGAGAAATTTTAAAACCTAGAAAAATGTTATCTCACCCATCATACTCATTTCAAACTCATATTTCATTAAATTTGCAAACGAACCAGTTAAAGATTGCTGAGTTGAACCAAATATAATTTCATAAACCTAAATTGGAACAATAAAAATAATTTTATTATATTTATTTATAAAAATAGTTGGATCAGTAGTTCCCTTAACATAATTATTTTGCAACAAAAATCTTATAAGTCTATCATACTAAGCTTTAGGGGATTTTTTAAGTCCATATAAATATTTGGTAAGTTTGAAAATATGTTCATGATGTTTTGTGTCTTAAAAACCAGGAGGTTTTTCAATATAAAATTCCTCTTGAACATATCTATTGGGGAAATCACTATTTTTATCTATTTTAAAAAGTTTGAAATTAAATAATTTTGCAAGGGAAAGTAAAATGTAAACAGATTAAAGTCTAGCTATAGAAGCATATGTTTCTTCATAGTCTATTACTTCTTGTTGATTATATCTTTTAGAAACTAATATAGATATTTTTAGTATGATTCAATTTTCATCAAACTTATTTCTAAAGAACCATTTAACTCTAATTACAAAAGTTTCCTTAGGTCCTTCAACCAAGGTCGAAACATTGTTCTTTTAGAATTCAGTTAGCTCATCTTGTATGGAATTAGTCCAATCATCATCACTTAAAGCTTTATCAGTTATTTTTTGTTCTAATTTGGAAATAAATTCTAGATGTTCTACTTAATTTCTTAAGTATCTTCTATTCCATAGAGTTTGATTTATATTCCTAATGATACTATCACTAGGATGATTCTTATGAAACAAGTGATTTGGGTTTTGTAAGACATGTTCATCAACATATAGTAGAAAATCTTCTAGATTAAATTATTCAGATATATTTTCTTAAGAATTTTAATTATTAGAAGAATATTTTTTAAAGGTTGATAACATGTTTTTAAAAATACATCTGAGGATGTAGGTTGGGGTCTTTTAAAAACAAAAGGGCCTATTTCATAAAATTTACCATGAATTGTTTCTTCAACAGTACAAGTTTTTTTATTAAAAACACTATAAACCTTAGAAGTAGTATAATAGCCTAGGAAAATTCCCTCATCAAATTTGGGTGAAAATTTATTTAAGTTATCATTTGTATTCAAGATGAATACTTTGTAGCCAAATAATTTGAAGTAAGAAAGTCTATGTTTTCTACCATTCCATAATTCATAAGGTGTTTTGTTAAGAAAACGTCAGATTAAAACTCGATTTATAGTATATCAAGTAGTACTTACTACTTCATCCCAATAGTGTTTGACAATATAATATTCACTCAACATTTTTCTAGTTATTTCTTGAAGAATTAGATTTCTTCTTTCAACTACAACATTCTGTTTAAGAGTTCTTCGAGATGAGAAGTTATGAGTAATGCCTTTTTTATTACAAAAATTTTGAAAATCTGAATTTTCAAATTCTCTTCCATGATCACTATAAATAATTATCAAAGGAATATTTTTCTCATTTTTTTACTTGGGATCTATAAGTTTTGAAATAAAAAGATTCATTATATTTCTTTGCTAGAAAATATACCATTGTAAATCTAGTGTAATCATCAACTAAAGAAAATATATAATATTTTCCTCCAATACTTCCAGTTTGTATTGAAAAAAAAAGTTCCATATGCACTAATTTTAATACATCAGAAGTTAAAACTTCACTGATTGATATAAAAAATGATTTATATTGCTTTCCATATTTACAAGGATAACAATCTTTTGAAAAATAAATCTAAGCTCAAGTAGATACTTAACAAGTATTTTCTTTGAGAGTTTTCATAGGTTCCTAAGATTACAATGTCCAAACTTCTATTCCATAACCAAGATTATTATTCTATTTCACTTAAGAAAGGTAAATCTTGGATATTAAGGTCTTCTAGTTTACTGTGTATACATTATCATGCCTATAGGAAGAAAGAATAAACTCTTCTGTATAATTGTTTTCTATGAAATTATCATTCCAAAAATTGTCAAGGTAACCTTCATCACATAATTAACTTATGATAATGAGGATGTTCTTAATACCCTTAACAAATTAAACATTTGAAACCAATGTTTTTCCAAGAAGAAAAATATTACCTATACCAATAATTTCTCCCTGAGCATTATCTACAAAGGTAACTTTTCCTCATTTCGTCTTGATAATATTTTCAAAGAAGTTTTTGTTTCCAGTCATATGTTGGGTGCATCCACTATCCATGAAACATGTATTGTTGTTGGTAATATCTTTATTTTCTTGAAAATAAAATAGTTAGACTTTCGTAATCCAAACTTTCTTGGATCCTAGAATTTAAAAAAGTAGGATTTTAGAAATCAACATTTTCTTAGAAAAATAAGATTTATGAAAACCTAAAGATTCAGATTTTTTTAACGAACATTTTTTCTCCCAATGTCCACAACACTGACCTTTAGTAATAAATGGAGCACTTTGGGGAAAAAATAATTATTACTAAAAAATGGTTTTGAATGAGTATAACAAAATATAGAAAATTTCTTAGAGGACAAATTTGGGAATACATTTTGTCAAATTTTTCCTTAGCTGAGGAAATGTTTTACAGACATTTCCCTAAGGAAAATATTTATGACTTTAGTTTAATAACCATGATATTATCCTCAAGGTTATTAGTTTTAGAACAAGAGTTATCCTCAAAAATATTTTTCTTAGAAATTACATCTTCAAGATCCTTATAATGTTTTTCTATATCGGAAATAACATCCTTGAGGTTTTTTGAAACACATTCAAAATAAAAAAATTTCTAATCAAGATCTTTAGAAAGATCTGATACTTCTTTAGTTAAAATAAAAATTCTAAAATTTTCTTTATCTAACTTCTTTTTTATCTTATAATTTTCATTTTCGAAATGTTTGGAAAACCTAGAAACTTCCTTTTATAAAGGTAAAGTCTTATCTTTATCAGAAGAAGTTTCTTCATCAAGTGACTTATAATATTTATCATCAGTATAATTTTTATTCAATGATACATTGGTGATAGACTCAACATTGTTTACCTTGGACATCATATAATGATTTTCGAGGGATAGTTTGGCTAGTAGACCAGGATTCTTCTGACTAGAAGTTTCATAACCTGAAGATTCATCATATGAGTCACCGCCACTAGAACACCACATATCATTATATTTTAAAATTTTGTTAGCCTTATTTTTTTAATAATTTTTTCTGTTTCTCTCAAAATTATTTTCTTTTATATATTTTTTGTTATGCATAGGACAATTAGGTTTGATATGTCCAACTCTTTTGAATTCATAGCAAGTGACTTATGAATATTTCTTTTCCTTTCTTTCTTTATTCTTATATCTATATTGAAAAGTTTTCTTCCCCACTATCTTGTTCATCCTTCAAGTATGACTACATAATTCATTCTCATAATGTTCACTTTCACTAGACTCAAATAAAACAATGACTTTCTTAGAGTTAGATCTCATAACCCTTTTAAGAGTCTTGACTTTAGTAGTAGTAAAGGCTACTCTTCCATTTCCATTCATCTTCTTATTCATATCAAAATATCTTTTCATTCTTGTCTCATGTTTATGAAGGGTTCCAAAAAGATCATTAAGAGTAATATTATAAACATTCCTATTTTCATCAAGGGATGTCCTTTTTGATTCACACTCATTTGGCATGATATCAATTATCTATTCCAAAAGAGATTCATCATCAAGACCATTCTCTTCCATAGATTGTAGACTGTTGAGAATGGTCGTAAATATTTTTTATACTTTCAAAATAGGTTCTCCAAAGGGAAATAGAAATCCATGATATTCATCTCTCAACATAGCTTTTATAGTCTCTATCACTTCTGAAGTCCCAAAATGTGTAACTTCAAGTTTCTTCCAGATTCAATTAGTAGCTTCATAAGAATATATTTTAGGATATATATTTCTAGGAATAGAACACAATGAAGTATTTCATACCTTTTCATTTAGTTAATATTCTGATTTTTCTTAGTTGGTGATGGTTTTGACTTCCTTGTCTGGAATTTTGCAATCACCAGAAAACATAACCAAATTGTTTAATCCAATGTTAATAACAAAGGTCTTCATTATATCTCTCTAGTACACATAATAATTCTCATAAAAATAGGTGGTCTGGTAGGATTTGGATTTTTAATAGAACCAACATTCATTCCTACCATTCTATAAGAAAATATCTTTCCACAAAACATGTATGTAGTAAATGTTTATAAATAGAGATAAAAATCATTAAGAAAAAATTAAGCAAGAAAAGTTAAGTAAGAAAATTTAGAACAAGGAAATCATGAGAAAGAAAACTTATATATGAGTATAAGTATTTCAGAGAGCTCCTATGATACCAATTGTAGGATCAAAATTATATATGTAGATGCTCAATTAAAAGAGGGGGGGTGAATTGTAAGTTTAAAAACCTTATTTTTTAACCTTATGAAAATCTATGTTTAAAAAATATAAACAAGGTAAAATCACAAACCCTAAAAAATAGTTCTACAAGAAAAACATTCATAGGATTTGGAAATATGGTTCTAGAAATGAAACTTAATAAAAGTTTACTTAAGAAAACTTTCTACCTTAAAGCCTATAGAATCTTACTTATCGGAGTAAATAAAATTATAAGAAAGTATAAGTAGGTTATATATTCTTCCATTATCAAAATACAGTGGAAATAAAACTTGAAACAAAAATAAGTAACAAGTAGGAAATCTTTTCACCCAAAGAGTAGGGTATCCAACAGCCTTGGATAAAGTTACCTTGATTTATACTTTAAAGACATTCTATCTTACCCACACCTGGGTATGCCCTCGATAGGAATATTGAAATCTATCATTCTATCCCTGAAAGCCCTCCATATATAAGTTAGTTCAAACCTATGTCTTCCTATCCCCAAAATCCCTCGATTTTACTCAGCAACAATTAGAGTCACACGATGTATGATGAACAAAATGTTCAGATCCACACAAAGGATGAGAGTCTCTCTCTAGAAATCACTTCACCGCATGAAATATCTAGATTGATGTAATGGTTATGAGATCTTTCAAATGAGATTCTATTTATAGGCACAACTCCAATGGTTGGATTCCTCCTCTAATGTTCATATTTTTCCTTGAATCTCGGAGGGACCTGTACATGTGTCACTCAACCAATAGTTAGTTAGAAATAGATTGCATGACATTTTTTCATTATATGTGTATGGTAAAAGAAATTAAATAACCAAATTTATTTTTTGAAGTCTAAGAAAAAAATATAATCCAGATTCTACCCAAATAAACATTCATATACTATAAGACATAGATATTCAAATTTTATTTTACAAATAATTTAAAATCTAAATTCTATTGATATCAGAGTCTTAATTTCAATGAATTCAGAATGTGAATTATATAGAATTTAGAGTCCGAATTATGAGGAATTCAGAGTCTGGATTCTAAATAATTCATAGTCTGAATTCTGAGGAATTCAAAGTCATAATCCTAAGGAATTCGGAATCATAATTTCATAGAATTTGGACTCTGAATTATGAGTAATTAGGAGTCCGAATTCTGAGGAATTGGGAGTCTAAATTATGAGGAATTCAGAGTCAGAATTATGTGGAATTCGGTGTTGGAATTGTAAGGAATTAGGAGTATGAATTATGAGGAAATCAGAGTCTGAATTATGAGAAATTGGGAGTCTAAATTATGAGGAATATTAATTCTATGGAATTCAAAATCAGAATTTCAGGGAATTCAGAATCATAATTTCGTAGAATTCAGAGTCTAACTTTCAACGAATTCAGAATCTGAATATCAGAGAATTAAGAATCTGAATTTAAAAGAATCCAGAGTCTGAATTTAAGAGAATTTAGAATAAGAATTTTAGAGATTTAAGAATCTGAATTTCAGAGAATTCAAAGTCTTCATTTCAGAGAATTCAGAGTCTGAATTTCAGAGAATTCGGAATCGGAATTTTAGAGAATTCGGAGTCTGAATTTTAGATAATTTGAATCTGAATTTCAGAGAATTCAATGTCTTTATTTCATAGAATTCAGAATCCAAATTTCATAGAATTCAGAGTCTAAAAAAGGGACACTCTATACCCAAGGAACTATAAGTTTGTGAGTTTTTACATAAGATTCAGAATTTTTGATTTATTAATAAAATGAGTTTGATTTAGAGAGATTATAAAATGGGACAATGAAATCAATGGTGATGATAAAATTTTTCTTATAAAAGGAAACATTCCTTAAGAAAATAATCCTTAGAGATATATTATTTTCCTTATGATAAATTTTTGGTGATTTTCAAAACATATAGGAATAGAAAAGTGATAAGGAAACCTTATTGACTCAACAATAACTCTTGAATTTATTGGTACAGAACAATAGTTTAGTAAAATTTTTACTATTCCCTTATATTCTGAGAGAATGAACTATATGAATCATGAATTATGAATGATAAAATTTGGTAAAATTTATTTTTGGGTTGGGTGAAACACTGTTGGGTGACACACTGTTGTAATTGACTCACTATTGTGATCTTCTCACCACTATGAAACGTCACACTATTGGTTTGTCACATCATTGACACTCTTTTGTTTTCTGATTTTTTTTCACATGAGCCTCAACCCAGTTGGTGAGGACTCTCTAAGTGCATCCACAAGACCCAGGTTCGAAACCATGGGGAGGCATAATTCTAGGTTACTATAGCAGTAATGTAGCAGGTACTGTTCTGTACTGTAGCAACCATTATAATTCACCTTGGGCCATCGGTTTGGGATTGGAGTCCTTAAGGCCATCAATCCACCTAGGACTTTGGGTTAGAAAGGCTTTTGGGCCACCTTTAAGTCCTTTTGGCCACCTCATGGCCTTCAGGCCACCTCAAGGCCTTTAGGTCCACCTAATATGCAGTTGCCAAGATAGATTCTATAATGAACCAACTCTAGAGTAGGATTCCAGAGAAAGACACATTCACCAGAGCAGGGCTAACAGATATGGAAGAATGAGAGTGTATGGCATCACCATCAGTACTGGGCATGTGCATATCTACACATGATAGCTAGTCAAACATCCATGAAAAGTTGGAGAGCCGATCACGATGCAGATGATGGGGAGTGGCGTTTTATATAGTCATAGTCTTTATAATTTCCTTACGACCTATGGGTCCTATAATGTTTCCAAGCCTACAGGCAAAATAATTTCTAATATTATGGACCTTTTAAGGGTTCCCCCTCATCCGTTGAAATGGGGATTATCAAAAATCAATAAAAATAAGGCCTTCGGGCCATTTTAGTAGAATTTTTTTTCTGTAACCTGATATAAATATTTTCTTTGCTACTAAATTCAATTTAAAAGAATCCTTTCCCTTTTGATTTTTCAAAAACCTAAATCCCAAATTAAATGAATTAGACGTTTTTCTAGTTCCAACACACCTTATTTCTCTCACCCTTCTATTCTCTCTCAAACCCAGTGCAACCCTTCATCTCCCAACCTTCAAAACATCATCCTTTCTCTCAAACATCGACCAAGAAGACCAGACTGATTAGAATAGCATGAGTGAATCTTCCTTCTTAGTATTCACCATCTATGTTGAGACCATCAAAGAAACAAAAGGGTTGCCTGGTTATTCTTTCTAATTTAGAACTAGATAACCCCGATCTATTAAGAAGAGTTATTATAGATAAAAAGAATTTGAAGCATAGTGGTTGGTTTCAAGTAATTATTCAGGGCTCAAAGTACTACAGAACCATGGTCGGTTGGATTGGTTACCTTTATACAAGACACCCTTCTATAAAAATATTGTTTATGAGTTCTATCATCATGTGGTGTTATCTGTTGAACCAGATGGTGTTGACTAGATTAGAATTCATGTCAAAGGACAAATAATAGGGTTTTCTTTGAAGAAATGGGTTGAATGTCTAAAGGTACCTCATGAAGGATTTTATGATGATTATCAAGTAACTATACCTGGAGGAAGTGATGGGTTTTTTTGACTATTCTTTAACTGAACTATGTAGTGATGTAATAACTAGATGACTAGTAGCTTCTGAGTTGGATGGGGGAATGCAGACTGGTCTTCAGTTTATAGAGGATATATTATGCCCTAGAAAATGTAACTTTTTCTCCTTAATGTATCATGATGTCTACTAACTATATATTATTAAAATGGGACATAAGATTAATTTATATAAATACCATATGGTTCACTTTTCTGAAGCTATCAATCCTACTTTAAGATCTAATTTGCTAATTTACCTAAAGTTCATTTCATTATTATTAAAAAAATGGTTATTATCATATGATTAAGAGTCTACGCATAACTATAGTTGTTTTTTTATATCTAAATAAATATTTTTAAGAATGAGAAATAGTTGGTATCCCTGGAAGATGCAGGGGGTAGCTGATGGTGAGAATCTGTTTATGGATTTTAACCCAATGGATCATCCATCCAAGCCAAGGGATCTTCTTAAACCTAATCTATAACCTAATGAGATTCTTTAGTATTCAGATGAGGATAATGAAGAGACTATTTCCTCAAAATAAGAATTAGAGAAATGACTTTTAGTTGACGAGGGTAGTGACCTAGATTTTTCTCCTAAATCACCACGTATTACATACGGATCTACAAGCCTACATAGGAGACTTCCCAAAAGAGAACAATTTGTGAAAAGTTAAGAAGAATAAATTGAATTTTCCAGACTGGAATAGTATAAAATTATTTGAAATTATGATAATGATGAGGAGGAATAAGATGAAGATGATGAAAATGTTAATGGTATTAGAAATTGAGATGTTGGAAATGGTAATAATGGCGATGAAAAAGATAATGAGGATGATGATTCTAAATATTATGGTTCATTTAGTCAATTAGAAGGAGTTATGTGGAAATACCATCAGATATACTTACTATTCGTGGTGTATCTATAGATATACATGACATTATAGTAGATGTGGACCCAAATTTTTAGGAAAAGGATGCATCTATTGAGGGGTAGAAATCTACAAATATTGGGTTTGTTTCTGTAGATAAGATTATTATTGGATATATTCAGAATAATATGATGTTAGTGATTACTAACATTGTGTAGCATATAGCTAAACAAATGAAGAAAAAGATCATCCCTAGTGAGAAATATGATGATGATCTACAATTAATTGATGTAGCTTCTTATGATGACCCTTTTGTTGGTAGTAATTTGAATGTTGAATCAGATACTGATGTGTAAAAAGATGATGCTTATATGAAAAAAGAACTTTTTGTTAATGAGTCCGGTGATGTTTCATAGTGTGAAGATTCTTAAAATGTTAAGATCGCTACAATTTTACCTACTGGAGGAATACCTATTGTTGTTGAAACATTTTTTGATAATACATTAGAGAGATGGATCAAACTGATTTCAGAAGAATAGGGTAAGTTCTCAAATGAAGTTTTGAGTCAACCAAAGGATGGTTGACATGATTTTTGAAATGAGATAGATCCCATAGGATCACTAGTAACTCAAATTGATGTTTATGGACTATAAGAAAAATTTACTTCTGTTAGGGAACCTGAACCTGCTTCTCGAGTCCCTACATTACTAGTTGATTTAGTGATAAGAAGTGACATGGATGCTTATAGAGAAGAGTTGTTTTTAGTTTTTGAAAAGTTTATAAAGGATCATTTACCACTCCTTACAATGTTATGTGAAAATTATTCTCGATATCTATTTGAATTTATTATGTTTTAACTTTTAAATAACCCCAAAATGGGGAGATGGAGATAAGTATTGCATTTATTTCTGATTTGTCTCTTCCTACTACAATGATCTTTATTAAATAACATTTCAGATATTTATTTTATACCACATTGATATATATGAACACTATTATAATTTCTCTTTGATATTATGTTTGGATCCTACATTTGATGTCATGATTTTTTTACCATTGATTACATTATATGTGATAATCAAAAGGGGGAGACTATTGACCTCCTTATTTTAATGATCACTAAATCTTTCTTCTAATGATTTAAATAAGTTTCATTTTTTATATAGAAATCTTATAATATGAGACAAGTGATAAAAGTTTCTATGTATGAGACACCACCAAGGATGAATAACTTCCATTCATATCACACCACTAATGATGAATCACCGTTAAACTTATCACACAATCATCACCTATGAGTCACCATTGACACAACACACCACCAACATTGAAAATTAAAAAAGAACCATAATGACTCACCATCAAGATGTCATACAGTCTGAACATAATTTTGACAAAGTATGAGAGATGGCCACCATAACTTATCATTAGAGGAGTCACCACCAGAAGGATGAATCATCGTCAGTTGAGACACCGCTATCGTAGAAATTTGGCTAAGTAAAAAATGCCACACAACTAGCATGACATGCTATTAAAATGAGATATCAGCAACCTAAGACACCTCTATAATAAGACACATCTAGACTATGATTAACCATTCTAAACTCAACATCAATATTTATTACTTTATCATTTTTGAATTAATACCCTAATGGCTATATTATGGAATTTTATGCTATAATTTTTTAAAGGATTCTTTCTCAGGGGATCGATTGAATTCATTAACAGATATGTCAACTCTGAGTACAAGAATGATCTGATTCTAACACCTATACTCATGAATGTTGATATTAAAATGTAAGGAATACTCCCTAGTGAAAGAGGGGGATGCACAAAAAGTGGAATGTGAAGGACTAGTGTAAATACATGAAAATTGATTCACATACAGAGCTATACCTGATTTCAAGAACATACCAACTGTATACTATTCTACAGGATTGAGGAAGCCAATTATCAAAACACATATGCTGCCTTCATATCATCAAGGAATGTTTCTTCCATGACACTCTATTTTACTAATTTTTAGATGACCGAATCAAGATGTATTTTCCAAATTCATTCAAGGAGTCAAAATATTCACTACATAACAAAGAAAGAATCTATATCCCTTCATAATTTTGGATTGCTCAGTTTGTTTATTTATTTTTATATTATGAGTAGTGTGTGATACTCTGTTTATTTTACAACACATTGTGTAATGCTATAACTAGAATATAAATCTATATATTCATGAATATTTTTAAAGATATATTCCCATGGAAATAATGAAATATGTCATATATGACCAGTTATATTTTTTACTCCCAAGAATAATAGTGGAAGAGGCCATGTGTTGTCTTGACAACTGTATATTTTTGTAAAACCCAATCTAGGTTTTTGGTTAATCAATTTGTTTATATAAAAAATTCAGTGGAGGGTTATTTCCATGTTTGCTTGAATAAGACTCATCTTGAGATTAGAGCTATTATATTCAAAATTCCCCTACATGTTTTATTTTTTTATTTTGAATCTATACTTTAAAAACTGATTTTTTTAAAACTATAAAAAAATTAATATTTTTATAGTTATCCTTAATTAGTTTTTTATAAGATTTTAATTAATTATATTTTTTTTAATTTATTAAGTAATATGTTATATTTTTTTATCGTAGACCTAATAAATAATATAATAAATATATAGAAAGATGGAAATATATAATAATATTTTATTTTGGTTTGCTGGGATGATTAAAATTTAATTGGGGTAATCTATTTTAATCCATATAAAATAGAAAATTTCATTGATTACTCAATTAACCCACGTTGTGTGTTACTCACTCCGACCAATAAAAAGTATCTCATGCATGCAACAAAATGAAATGAATGATAGGTTCCAATTCACCCAAGTATACCTATGTGAGGCTCCCCCAAGGCACCCAAGTATAAAAATCCATTCCACCAACATAATGGATAATTTTTAATAGGTCTATGATGTGAAAATCATATGTGTGGACGTCTAGACTCACGTAAGTCAGGCCCGCCCGACAATCTCATGAACCCCTCACATGAATGGAAGACAAATATTATCAAATTTTGAGATAGAATTTCACAGAAATCCTCTTTAACCCAGTGACCTGACTTTGAATAAAAATAGGACACTTAAGCTCCGCATTTTAGTGTACAAGAAGATTAAAATATGTCTTGTAACACTACTCATCATATTCCTTCACCCATGTCCTCAATACCATCCAAGTAGTTCAACAAGATTCCAAACCAGAAGGAATTATTGTTAAACAAGGATTAGAGCTTCTATAAGGTCTAAAAACACATGACCTAGGCATGGAACCCCTCCCCCGAGTCCATATCCATGAGGGAAATTCTCATTTCCATAATTTGGGGCATCTGTGTGGTTCACCCAAAGACACCTGAGGATCCCCTTGAGGCTCTAAGAAAGGCCTCACCCAACCATTTTTGCATGGGTTTTCCATCACCCAAGTGGTACATCCAACTCACCTGGGTCCAACTTGGGTGTGTAACCTCAAGATTCACTAGGTATTAAATGGGTGAGGTACCACCATCTCACCCAGGTACTATATGGGAGAAGTCAAAACCGTCTTTCCTATGTAACATCTAAGATAATTCAAGTTCAGCTCGTCCAGGTATCACCGGGTTGAAGCCAGTAACAGCACTCCTAGGAACCACTTGGGTAAAGAGAAGACCATATATCCTATTTATCACCTGGTAAAAGGTAATACCATCTCACCTAGGTATCACTTTGGAAAATTCAGTACAATTTTTACTAGGTTTCACCTAGGTGAATTTAGTGACATCTCACCCATGTATTACTTAGGTGAAGAACTCTTTAGTTCTCCCATGTATAAACTAGAAGATCCCACCTCTGATCCCTATCTTTGGTCACCAATGATAGGCACACCTCTCCCTAGGACTCCTGGGATACCAAGTCAAAAACTCCACTAAGGCCTCCATATTTACACAATCAGGGTATAAGGCATAGAAGTGTGTCCCTAGATCAATTATGTATTCCCTTGGTAAGATAACTCCAAAATATAATTTCCCTATTTCATTAGACCATCGATATGATTACAATTGTGTATTCTCCCAGCAACAAGGACCTCGACTATGGAGGTAGTGACATGGATCATCCCCCTTTGTATGGTTGGGTGGATCACTTTATTTTCCCTCCAATGAGGGCTGGTATCATTTCCCACTTTCATCTTACTCCTATCAAAAGGGCCACCTATTAAAATCCCTCCAGGATTAAGCCCTTAGATATTATTTTGGGACACTTCCTGACCTTCCATACCCTCAAACTCATCTGATAGAGAACTAAAGAGATTGTGTGAATTTATAGATCATACACTTCCTCTTTTTTCTCACACTGGTCATGACTCATTTGGGATTATAGGTCAGTGGATATCTTATCATTTCCATGATCAAATATTGAAAACATGTAACTTCTAATAGGTGAAATACCTATAAATATGTTACCATCCTCTTGAAGAGACACATCCATTATGGGATAAAACCTTCAAAGGGACATATTCCCAATGTAGAGAAAAAATGGACGTCCTCCATAGGTGTAATCCGAAGCCTTTCAAACCATGTGGGATTTGATTACCATTCAAACATGATACATAGGAAACCTCTCTAAGGTTCAAACCCAACACTCTAGTCAACCCCCATCATCTCTAGGCCTTATTTCTAGTAGGGTCAAATCCAACTCATAAGGTTATATTCCTTTTGATCCTTTTCCACCACCAACTTTATTGGGCTATATTCCAAAAAATATCATACCCCCGACATAGGAGGCCACATCCCTTACAGGTTCCATTTGATCCCATCCTCAATGGTCCATCTTACCGGTGAGGGACACCATCATAGGGCCATATACCCCTATTAGAAACACTGCATCATGGTCATTTCAAAATAATTCCTACACATTCCTTTGATAATAATCTACCACCTAGGATTCCTTAACACATGATGTTAAATTGAATTGTTTTCCCCTGACCCATGACCCTAAATGGAATGATGTGTCCTGTTAAGTGGCACTGAACTGTGTGGGTTCTGATTCCTCTCATGAGGATACATAGGAAGCCCCTATAATGGATTCGATCACAACATCAAAATGACTCCCTTCTCCTTGGATGATGATAAATTATAGAGCATCGGACTATGTATACTAAAACCAATATCGAAAAAAATGTAACCAGGTTATAGGACCTTTATTATATAAGGATGGTTTTATTAATGGATAACCTTAGTTACATACAGATTGTTTCCCATAATTTAATTCCTATGATTGATTATTAATATATACAGGTGAAAAATTTCATATTTTGGATTTAAAAAGCGATTCATGAATATAAATTAAATCTATAATAGAGTCTCGGAGTACAAAACAATTCCCCCAAAAAGGGTGCAATGAGTACAACCTCCCATCTTCTCGATAAATGTGATTTCTTATGTGTCATTGGATAATCTTATTAATGAACACCTACCTTTGGAATGTGGGTCCATGAGCCATCATGGATATAAGATCAATTGGATATTTTTTATTCAATGAATTAACCCTATTAGAGACCATCCAAAAATGGATATGAAACAAATATGGGAATCTAGCATGAATGACTATTCAAGAATACTCAACCACCCCCCAATCAATATTCGAGCCCCAAATTTTCATTGGAAACAAACATGTCGAACCCGATGTGAATACTTCCATTTATCATTTAATGATTGTGTTTCCCACATTTCAGGCCCCTTTTGTGATTCGATAATATGAAGTCAGGCCAAACATGTATACATTAAAACAAGCAATTAAGCATGAATTTTTTTATTGTGATGCTTATTCGATGAGTTTTATTGTTATTTATATTCCCTCTAGTAACATTTGAAATAACATCCTTCAATCCAAATAGAATCATACCATCTGTAAAGAACACACATGGTAGTTGTTGCGCAATCTAGGTCCATCTCCAACCAAAGGACATCATCACCAAACCATCATCTTCACCATTAGGTTTCAAACATGCTTATTTGGGATTACCTCCTTATTAGTACAATCCTGACAATGGAGGTAGTTTCTAAATCCCTATAGGAAGTGAAACCCCACCAACCATTCCCACTGTGATGGCTGGTGGAAAATAAGAAAATGGAATTCATCGCTATATCGAGGTGTTTCAAGAGGATTTCCATGGAGCATAACAAGAGGTTCATCCCATATCATAAGAATATGAGATAAGTGTTTTGAAATAACCTTCTATAAATAGCACATGGTTCATTCCAAAGGGCTCCTTACAGTAGTTCTTGTCACTAATTTCGTGCAACATTTAGTCCTTGTCATGATAGGGATATCACCCTATAGGCTCCGCCTAAGGTTACTAAGACCTGAGCATCCTGAACAGCCCACTGACGGTGGTGATCAAACAACTAAGGATGTTCCAAATTCTTTTTTTTCACCAAATATAACAACCAATAAAATGATTTGAAAACCAATGAGTAGATGAAAATTCATTATCAGGTACATCAATCCTTCCATCATGGTCTTACAATATTTGGAGAAACTAGTGAGTGAATCCTGGAAGAAAAAATGGGGTAGATTCATATCTCTTCCACCACATATAAATATTGATAATGTCTTCTATCAAGAAATATAGAAAAATAGTAAGCCAATATCTCTTCTCTAACACTAGAATAGTCAGAGATCCACATTCAAATTGCATAAGTCCGAAAAAAGATTCTCGAAATAATAGAAGGGTGGGAAACAATCCCTACCATCCTTTTACAAACATAAAAATATATAATGATATCAAATATAGTTGTTATGAGTTGGTCATTCTACTCCCCCTCCTCAATTGGGGTGACTCTTTATTATAAAATGAGAGTCACTCAGTAGTGGTCATATATCTATCCTCTAGTCCAGGAGGTTTGTTGAAAAAATAACATGGTAAATGGAAAACTAGAAGAGACACATATCCTCATTCCAACCGGAGTTCATAAATCCATTCCAATGGTCGCTCTGGGGTGGGCGTATATCCCCATTAAAACAGTAGAAACTATCAAAAAATTTGGTAGTAGTACAAGGGTAACTTAATCAGGATCCTATGTATGAATGTCACTACCCAAAATATGGGACTCTAATAGCCCAAAGGAGAGTACGAAAAAATATGTCCCACCAAAGGGGATTTGAAAATAAAGAATTGGATAATTTTACTACTCTACTCAAAACTGAAATTATTGAGGCCCTCAAACCTATATCAATGGATTCTCAAGACCTTACTGATCTGTTATCAAATTAAATAAATAATAGTTGCAATTATGATGGTCCTCTATATAAATTTTTAACCAACAGCTCTGTATGTCCCCCTATAAAATCTACATTAAAGTTCTACTTCGTTGAAATGAAATTATGGATTATGAGAACACAAATTTTAACGAGTACCATATAAACTATGCTCATGGTCAGAATTTAAGATAAAAAGAATGCCCTTCCCTTGAAAATTTCCTCCCTGAAGATCTATCTCAAGGTATGTGCCACAAAAATTCAACATGTGGTGAGTTGTTATCTCATTATGGTAGTCCTTCCTATGAAGGAATTTTTTGTGATGTCCACCCTCGCATTAACATTTCAATTCTATAAGATGTTTCTCCCCTTGTTGAATCAACTATGAGAAACCCCTCATATCGTGATTTTCTTGGTATGATGAGGCCAGTAATTCATTATGACTTATCATTGATAAGTGATATTATTTCTCCACTGGAAGATAAAGAAAGGTAAAGGTCATTATCTAAACCACCCTTGGATCATCTTCCTTCGAACATAGAATATACGATTCCCCAAAATCCCACTGGTTTCAACAAGGATTCTATGAAATTACCTATTTAGTAATATTAGTTAGAGGAATCCTAAATAGAATATAAAGAGTATGCATTACTTATGAGGATACTGTGGCATTAAGACAATATATCAGTCATGTTTCGGCCCCTATTGAATCCTCAATATCAAGTGCCATAAAATTTTCCAATAATATGTGTGCATGATATTCACATGAACATATGGATTTATCTTCATAACCTAAAAGATAAAATCTTGTCTTATGATCAATATAAAAACCATCTCTATACACTTTAAGAGTGTAATCATGAAATTGAATTAGCTACCATTCCATTTGTGCAGAATATAAAATTGGAAAAATGGTGGAATGTTATTCAACGCACATGTCCTGATGCACTAGGGTATCTAAATCAAATGATTTCCAACACTCTAAAAAGTGCTCATATCAGGGGATGGGGAAATATTGGAGTGTTGAGTTTACCCCATTCCCTGATCAGCAGGTCCCACTAGACATAACTTCATGAAACATCATCACTTCTGGATGTCTCTTAAAAGTAAACTTTCCTCATGATATATGGCATGATTGGTAGGAAGTTTCCTTGATGAAATAATGGAAATTTCATGCTAAAAGATAGGGATCCTTTTAAATAATCTTTTATGAGGCCTAGAAATGGTTGATAAGGCCTCTCCCTTAAGAAAGACTAAGTATCAAACAATAGAATTTCCTTCAAAAGATAATATCTAGTGAGAAGATTATATAATGCACCAGACTCATATTCAAACAATGTTATAAAAGATCAGTAACATATATTTATTTTTTATAGCAAAAAAAACATAGGACCAGCCCCATCCTGTAGGGTTACGAGTATTTTTAAAACATTCCATACCCTTGAGGTCACCAAATTTGATCTGAGGTGATATAAAAATGGGTTGAGAACAACCCCGTACCACAGGGTTAGGGGATTTTTTACCTCATCCTACACCCCAATGGAAGTCATTCATTTCCTATTTAGGGGGTATTTTAATGTTAATCCTCTCTATTCATCAAATATCATGACATAGTTTCCTCATTCGGAATACACATAATGAAACTATCAAGAGATTCCCTTCAAATCACCATTCACTAAAAAACCTCCATGAGGGTCCTTTAATGAAATTATGAGACCCCATTATGGTCATAATCAAATTCTATCAGTCATGGGTAAAAATACTCTTGAAAATAAAATATCTCTTAGTTGTAATTCCATATATAATTGTACTTACAATCTTTCTAGTTTTAATGTGCCACCCCAAATTCATTACACATTGGTTAACGACATTTACACGATGACACCTCCCAGTCATGGGGTGTGGCCACATCTATTTGTTTTCCCCTAAGGGTATAGTAGTAAGTATGACCTAAGTCATCTCCCAAGAGTGGTGTTTTTAATCAAGATGTCCTGGAAGCCAGAAGAAAATTAAAAAACATGAATTTGAATGACTTGGTCGCAAGGGACTTGGTTTGTGATTATCAGTTTAGAGAAATGTGACTGTATTTCAGGTTTGTCTTTCCTTGCATAATGATATCATGGACCTTTTTAAATTGAACCATTTTTTAAAATTAATTAGTTTAATTAAAGGATTAATAAACATTTATAATTTTCCATCCTTGATTAAAAATTAATTGATATTGAGAATAATCCTCCCAAATTCCTTGGTTGGAATATCTTACATCCAATTGTGGAAGGAATAATGAATCTTCCTAGGATCACCTATGAAATTCCAAATCAATAATTGATTACCCTAAGTTCTCATATTCTCCCACTATGTCTTCCCCCAAGTGTTTTGTAAAAACTAATCACATCTCTCCCTAAAACAGGGTCACCCAATCATTGTGATGCAATACCAAGAAGTGGGAGAATAAAATTATTTAATCAAGGAAAGAAAAGAATGTTAATATTTGAAACAGAACCAAATCGAATCTTATTAAAACATTGAATTCATAAATTGAAAACCATTTAAAAAATCAATGATATAGATTAATTTTATATAACTAAAATTCCATCATTAAAATGGGTCACCTCACCTTCACCCAACCATAGAAAGGATCTACCAATATTTTAAAAAGGAAACAATGAAAGAAGACCAAGAAGGATACATAATGGATGTATAAATAAAATAAAGTGATAAAAAAGAGTTGTTGTATCCGTAATAAGTCCCCCTTTCCTTCATGTCCCAACCCTTTTCTTGTAGGTAGTGGGGCCTTCCTTTGGTCTTCTTAAAAACTCCCTATAATCTTCCTCCATACTAGAATATATTCATTTAAATTTTTATTATGATGATATGTGAGACTCAGGGAGTTAATTTGGAAGGCCAAAATTTATTGAATTCAATATATTCTCCAAATAGGCATGGTTAGGGTTTTTCCAACCCCTTATAATGAGCATGGCATGCATGGAGGGAATTTGATGCCATGAAAAGGGAATGTGTGTCTTTACGATGTGGCTATGGAATGGTAGAAGTGCAGGGGGTTTATAAGGGCTGAGGCTGCAGCCATCAGACCTCATCAATACTTCAATGTGGGTGGATCAGTCGAGCACTTAATCACGGTGAACCAATTGTGGTATTTTGGTAGTGCGGCAATGGAGAGTAGTCATGGATTCCATAAAAAACTTATACAACCATCATAGTGGATGGAGGATTTGATCAGTTCAAACAAGGATTAAGGTCATCCGAGAATATGATCCATGTTTACTAGAAGTAGTGGATGATGGAGCTTTAGTAGAATAAGGACAGCTCGAACCAAGATATTTTGGGTTCCATAGTGGTTTTCTAGGGGTTTGAAGGTGGTGAAGGTAAATGGTGTGGTCAGTGGTGGATCGATTCAAAGGTGTCTAGTGAGACACCATTAGATATATGATGGATCATGGGGAACTATTTGAAAAATTACCAATGGTGGCTCATGAGTCAACATTGGATCCAACGTTTAATCACAAGTACCCATCAGAAAAATCACCAATGGTGTCTCATGAGTCACCATTGTAATAATTACCAATGGTGACTCATTAGTCACTGTTGGTTCCAATGGTGGATTATGATTCATTATAAGCTGAAAAGGTTTCTCTAGTGAACTTAGTAAAGTCAATTAATGGTGCTCAACTAGCTGGTGTGGCAGTTTAAGTTTGGCAGAATAATGAAAAATGTAACAGTGGTGGAGGAGCGTGTTGGTGCGGGATGTCCAATCCATGGGAAGAATTTAAGCAGGAGTGTGTGCAGGGTTTTTTTGAAGGATGAATAGTAACCCACCTAAATGTTTTCCCACATCATAACAGGCATGTGGAGGCACAATCGTTTAATTATCAAGATATAGGTAACCCACTGAAATGATGTTGTGTGGGATTCAGAGGACTCTCTCCCACCTCTAGGCACTACTCCATACTATAAATGCTCTCATATCATCACTCTTTCAGTTTCATAACTACGGGTTAGTGGTCCTAGGATATAGAATAGCTATGATTCACCTATGGATTTCACCACAACGGGCCCTACACAGGCCCGAAAACCCCCGTGTGGTCTCTATAACTTCAATCATGCCTTCCCTCAGTTACTGCATGGCCAACTGGGCCCCATGGGCCTAGATAAGTGGCACGTGGTCTTCTGGTTGGGGGCTAGCCTGAATGTCCCCATTATTTAGTAATGTCCTAAAAATAAAGATGTTATAAAATATTTGCAACATGATAACAAAAAATTCAAAAAAAAAACTAAAAAATAATAATTTAATTCCTTTAAAACAATTTTAATTTAATGTTCTGAATTATCTTCTGCTCAATAAAACATTAGAACACATGGGTTTTATTCTTCAAAATCCTTAAACACCGTTAATAATTTCATAAAAGTTTCATAACAAAATGAGTCTATCAAATACCCCCACACATAAACTATGATTCTCTTAAGCATTAGTTATAAATAAGTATTAGAGGTCACAAATTCTACCAATATTCAAATATCAAAGAAATAAAATTAAACATTTTTCACTATTAAATTGACATTTCAAATTCCACATAAAATATAAATTCAATTTCTCATGTTTCAAAGAAATAATTAGCTCAAGAATATTACTTTTTCCATTTTGAAAATGATGGAACTTATACTTTCATTAATTTAAGTTCCTAAATTTCATATTATTTAATATGACATGTCACGATCTACCTCACTTTTAATCTATTTCACTCATAACTCATGATAATGTTAAAGTAGATTTATGACCATACCATGAATACATGATTCTTATCTAGAAGATTATAATTTAACTACTTTCTATATATTGTAATGAAGAAAGACAAATGAACTCATGAGGGATTTTTAATCCTGGTTCTAATATATCTGAGTCTTAAGGTTGGTAGGAATTGATATTTTAAAAATTAAGTCTCAAAGGGGAGGTTCATCTCTTATGTACTAATTAAGATATAAAAATTAAAGGCTCAATGAAATTATCCCCTTAAAATTGTAATAACTCCCACATTCCTAAAAACTCAATGTGAAGGTTATGATCAAAATATATCTTAAGGAATTATTTATACACCATCTTGATTTTTTTAATTTGATATTTTAATGAACATTTTCGTCATTTTTTATTTTTCAAATTTTATTCTTAGAATAACCCTCACATCCACAATGAAACCAAATATGATAAAAAATAGGTCTAGAAATGGTGATTTTTGGTTTTTCCAAATAAAAACCCATTTTTTCAATTTTTTTCTCTTTTTTGTAATTTTTTCCTTTTTTATTCAAGAGGGGAAAACATTAAAGCGTAAAATGAATGAATAAAAAACCTTTATTAATATCCCAAACTTTTTTATTACAATTAATTTCATCCCTTCCCCCATGAATCCTTCACCCCAACAATTCATCATTAATATATCATGAAAATACTATGAGGTGGGTAGGAATGTATAAAAACGGATTGAAAAATGGATCACCCCTAAAAAGTCAATTAATGGTTTCCATGTTCTAAATAATGATTAATTTAATGGTGGTCTTTTAAAATATAATTAATTTTCAAAATACACCACAATCATTTTTAATGTGGGTTTTCAGAGTCAAATCTTTGATAAGTTCAATTACAAGTTCTAGCAGGCGACACATTCCAAGATTAATCAAGAAATATTCAAAAGATAAAATTATAAGTAATTGTTCTATAAATTCTCTTGGGAATGGGAATATGTCATTGGAAAATATATAATTTAATTAATAATAATAAAAATCAATTCACATGAATTTTAAAAATAAAAATCCAAAAAAATGATTGGGAAATTGCATTTACATGAATCAACTAATTCCCTTAAATTATGAATCCTCATTTTAGTATCCATGATTCAATTTAATCATTCAATTATCCATTTTAGTAATTAAATATTATTAAAATTGAATGATAAAACATGATTTCATAGGGTTCTTATGAACTCATGTCTCATAGATAAGTAAAATATGGAATAAAATCAAGTGTGTTAATTTAATTCGTCATTTAAACATATCTGCTTGAATTTCCAGTTTAAGGAATATTTTTAGAAACCTATAAGAATTTTAAACATGAATAATGATATAATAAACTCCATATGACAATAAATCTTTTTCTCTACATCCTTTTTAGTCCATGGTATTTCCTATTAACTTTCATCATTGTGCCCCAATAAAACAACTTATAATTGTGTAATAAGGGAAGAGGTGAAAAATCCAAATCCTAAGAAAATAGAAATAATCGTGATTCCCCCTAAGAAAGTGAAATTGGTTAATTTATTTGGATCGACCTAACCATGTGGAAAAAATTAGTGTATGGGTTGGAGAAGTTTGAGCTCCTCCAATGGTTCGTGAGGTATATTCCCATGGAAATTTTTCATCCTCCTCTCATTGATAGTGAATGGAATTACTTCCTCTTTCCTATTAATTTTAATCGCACAAATGGGATAAAAATTAGTAACTATAAAAGGTACTTCCCACCTAGAATTAAGTGTACCTATCATTAACTTCAATTTTCAATTTTAGATTATCACTTGGTCTCTATGTTTTAAGGTTTTTCTTTGGATCGGGTTTTCATGTGCCACTTTGGTTATCTCCTTTTAAACTCCTAAGTTTTCAAAATATTATATTCTATTTTTTCCCATTTCTTATTGATAGAGATTTTTATCTTTCCTAGAACTAACTAAATGTAAATTCATCTCTTTAACAACCCAATAGTCATGGTGATCAAGTTTTACTAGATGATGAAATATTTTCCCTTAAACAATACTATAGGTGATCATACCTATATAAGTCTTGTAAGATGTTTTTTATTCCCATAAGGTGACTTCAAGTATTTGGATCTTGATTCATGTAGTTAGGTATTACTATTTTATCCAAAATAACTTTGATATCCTGATTGGACACTTCATCTTGGACATTTGTTTGAGGATGATATAGTTAGATGTCTTGTGGTGATATCTATACTTTTTAATCATATACTCTATCTTCATATTTAAAAAATTAGACCCTTGGTCGCTAATGATGGAACATGCCACTCTAAACCTAAAAAATATGTTAGTTATAACAAAATCACAAACAACCTAGGAATCATAAATTTTTCTATCATTAGAATCATCCCATTTAGAGACATAATACATTGGAAGAAAAATTTAAGAATTACAAAAAATATATGTGAAGGGTTCCTCTAATATAAATTCACCATAATTAAACTATTTCAAAAAAATGATGGTTTTGTGGGGAATCTCTTATCTTTTTGAAATATTTCTTGAATATTAACACTTCTAATAGATTTTACAAAATTCATGAGCATCCTTAAATATGTTTTTTTAATAAATCCTAGATTAAATTTTTTTTAGTGGTTATTTGAGTTCTATAGTGGTATCCACAAGAAAATTTATGAATAAACTGGAACACAAATTCTATTTCACTAGCTGGTAAGGGCCTCCTTATGAATTCACCATTGCAGATTTTTTATAGGAAATGATCATCCCAAAAATAGAATATTTCTTCATCCTAATGATTTTTTCATTTGATTATAATTATGGAGATAAGGTACCTAATAGGTGTCCAAAAAATTCACTAAATCAGCATTGCATAGTACTTCACCTACCACTATATAGAGTATCTCTCTAGGAATGTGATCATTGAGGGGGCTCAATTTGGAATTTCTTTTTCAGTAGTTTTTTAGAGTATACTAAGGTGATCTGCTACTTGGTTGTCAGATCACTTATTTTCCTTGAGCTCTAGGTGAGATTATTTCAAATTATTATCCTTCTCACTATCCTTGGTTTGGAATCATCCTTAATTAGAATTTACCTAAGTGTTTCATGATCTGAAAATACAATCAATTTAGTTCCCAACAAATATGATCTAAATTTTTCCAATGAAAATACAATATCAAGGTATTATTTTTTAGTAGTTGGGTAATTGACTTAAGTTGCATCCAATGTTATGGAGTAATATGTTATGAATTGTGGTATACCTTCAATTTATTGGGATAGGACTTCTCTTACAACTTGTTTTTAGGAATCAAAAAATTACTCAAATGGGTGTTCCTAGTTAAGGGGTTGCATAATTGGTGTGGCGACCAAATTTTCATTCATATCATCAAATGCCTTTCTACAGTCATCGTTAAAATCAAAGTCATATTATTTTAAAATTAACCTATAAAGGGGTAAATAAATCATAGTAATGTTTTAACTGAATATTTTTTAAAACCTCACATGGCCCAAAAAAGATCTTAAATGTCTAAGAAAGGTGGGTTATGGAAAAGAGCTAATTACTTCAAATTTAGACATATCCATATCAATAACTTTTTGTGAAATTATATAACCTAACACTATCCTTTTTTTGACCATATTGTGACACTTCACATTGTTGAAAAAAAAAGATTTTTCTCCGTATAGGTTTTCAATACTTTTTCATGTTCCTTATTCAGTGATCAAAAGAGTTTCAAAAAAATTGTAATTTCATCCAAGAATACCTATAGGTAGTCCTCCATGTGTTCTAAGAAAATACATTCCACACAATGCTAGAATTTACCTGGAGTATTGCATATGGTAAAAGTAATCCAATTGTAGGAAAAGGACCTGAAGGGGTAGGTCAATGTTGTATTCTTTGGGTCATCTGGGAAAATGGTTAGCTTAAAATAACTAGATAATACATGCATGAAATTGTAATGTGTCATACCTTCCAAAATTTCATCCATTTTCTCTATCAATGGGATGGGTAAGTGACCTTTTCTGTCAACATGATTTAGTTTTTTGTATTCAATTCATACCCTACAACTATTCTGGAACCTAATAGGGATAATTCATTTTTCTCGTTTGTTTCAATTGTCAAACCGTCATTTTTGGGAACCACATTAATGGGGTTGACCCACTGTGAGTAAAAAATTGGGTATATTATGTTAGATAACAACAATTTTTCATTCTCTTTTTTATCATCATCCATAATGTTGGGGTTTACTCTCCTATGGGTTTTCATAATCGGTCTAGAGTCTCCATCTAGAAAAATTATATGGGAACATAAATTGGGGTTAATTAGAGGGTTGTCTCCAAGGATCCATCCTAAGTCTTGAATATTTCCTTTCAAAGGAACAATCATAATTTTATCTTTGTCTTGGGATAGGTTATTAGCAATGATCACTGTAAATTTTCTCCTTCCAAAATATACACATATTTTATGTCACAAGGGATTGGTTTTATTTATATTATTGGGTCTTGTTACATATATGATATTAAATTCAAATTTCCCACTTCAAAATCTTTAATTTTCTTATCAAAGGGTATCATATCAGGTTATTCTATAAAATTATCAAAAAATTAAGATGCAATTTTTTCATGATAAGAACATCTAGTATTTTTAGATTTCACTTATTCCTTTGTATTTTCAATAGAAAGCTTATATCCTAAAGTTAAGAATTATATAATCGCATCTAAGTCTCTGATGGGTTCAATACCTTCTTTGTGGCTAATTTCAATGAGTGACTAATTTCTTTAAGGGTTCATCTTGGAGTAAATAAAATGGAAGTAAACCATTATATCTCTTCATATACATTGAGTATTTTCTTGTCTGTATTGAACGATGGTTGAATTCCCTAGTGTTTTATCTTCCACTATTGTTAGTACATAGATTTTTTTTAAAAAAAAACCAGTCATTAAAATCCCACTAGCACATCCTCTAAAACTCTAGTTGGTAAGATAGTGGATCTATTTTCTAGTTAGAAAAAGACTTTCGTGGGATTTTTTTACCTATTTTTAAGGATAAAAAGAAAGATTTGTACATGACATTAATGTAAGAACTAAGGTCACTCAAGGAATTAACAAATTTTAATGAACTAATGGTATAGGGAATAATGAATTTCCATGGGTCTTGACATTTTTTGGATAAAGGTTGTGTGATCATGTTTGAAACACTTATACCAAGTTTTAATCATTCATTATCATCCAAAAATTTCCCTCTAATGAAAATTACTTTTAGGGATTTGGAATATTTGGTAATTTTACTAATGAATTCCAATAGGGGTATATTAAATTCATGTTTTTGATATATATATTGGATTTTTTTTTGAATTTTCTCATCCCAAATATTCTTGGATTCTCTACATTTTTTAGGTAATGGAAGGGGTTTATATTAATTCTCCATTTGTTGACTTTCTGAAGGAGATTCTGGTCTCTCCTTCCAAAATCTTATTTTGGGTTCTCCCTCTTCCTTCTTGTCCTCTTGTGCAGGTTGGGTGATTTTGTCTCCTAGAATATATCTAGGATCTATATAATTTCCATATTCACATTCTTCTAGGTCATCTTGGGATTCCTTAGGTTTTGGTTCTTGGGTTTCCTTGTCACTCCATATGATGATCATGATCACACATTCATTTGGGTTCGAGATTGACTGAGTTGTGAGTTTTACTGAGTCTTTGGATAATATGTCCATGAGATTCTAAAATTTATTATACAAATCCTTAACTATATATTTTGTATCCTCCATCCCTATTTTGTGTCTTCATTCCACTGGTGGTGCACCATAAGGGGGTTGTAGTCTGGATTTTTGTTGAAAATGGTGTGGTTGGTAGGCTTGTTATTGGGGTTTCTTCTTGTATGGTTGTTGGAAATGGGTAGATTCTAGAATCATTTTAGGAAATACGGTATAGTTTTAATTGTTTTACCCTCATATCCCCACTGGGCTTTCTCTACCCTCCATGGATGGTTTTGTTGAAACAATATTGGTTGGAATGTGGATTCAATAATATCTATACTCTATACCTCTACAAAATTATTAGTAAAGTAATGGGGCGATGAACATAAACCACATACCTATGGTTGGTCTGGTTGTTCCTTCACTTGTTTTACATAGATTTACCTTAAAAGGCTTGTTAATTCTTCTAGTTTGGATTCATGAAATGGTTATAATTAAGAATATTTTACCTTATATATTCATCTGGTACGTATACCTCTTATTATATATTGTTGGGAACAACGATTAATCATCCAAATTAGGATCCTAGATTCCATGGTTTATTTATCAATAAAGGATCCTCTAGATGATGCATCCAAGAGGTTTCTATCATTTTCCAGTATCCCTTGGTAAAATAATACTAGGTCTTGATGGTCTTCAACCACATGGTGAAGGAAACATGTACATTTTTTTTATATATGTCCAAATATTCATAGAGTTTCTCTTCAGAAGCTTTTATGTTTTCATAGATATCCTTTATTATTGTACTTCTTCAGGGGTATTAGAAGAATATTTGCATGAATATCCTTTGGAGATAATCCCAGTCCTGGATATCTCTGGGTTTTCATCATTACAACTATTCTTTAGAATATCCCTCTAGTGAAAATGGGAATTCCATATAATGTTCATGTTCCTCTACCACTCAATTTCACTTTAATCCAGAGCAGACATAGTTTAACTCCTTGATGTACCAATTTTTCAATTCATTATGAAGGCCATGAAACTTTGGAAGCACATGGATCATATTATTGTACAATTCAAAATCATTTTTTTGTATAGGCATGGTCAACTAATTATTTATATGAGACAATTATGGAGTACAAAGGTCCCTAAGGGTATTTTTTGGGTTAATTGACTTGGTTATTGGACCAGAGTGAGAAATTGATGTGTCACTAGTATTTTAGCTTTATTTATTTAGAGTGGTTCAATAGATTAATTACCCTAATCCATCCCAGAAAAGTCATCTCTATATTAGGGTCAAGATCTACTATTTCCTCGTTTGAGGTCCTAGTCATGCATGTAATGGGCTAGATTTAACACTAGCTCCTCAACAGCGGTTCCATGTTTTGAAACCTCCCAGTAGATGGGTGTGGAAAAAAGTTATTTGTTTACCCATAAGGGTGTATTGGTAGGTATAACCTAAGTCATCTCCCAAGTGTGGTGTTTTTGAATTAATATGTCAAAAAAATAATAAATTAAATGAAAAATAAATAATTTGAGTGATTTTGCATCAAGGGACTTGGTTTGTGAAGAATGGTTTAGATAAAATTGATTGGGTTTCATTTTTGGCTTTCCTTATGTAATTCTATCCTATACCTTTTTAAAATGAACCTTAAATTTTAATTAATTAGTTTAATGAATGGATTAATAATCATTTATCCTTTTCCATCATTGATTAAAAATTGATTCATATTGAGAAAAATCCTCCCAATTTCCTTGGTTGGAATATTCTCATTCAAATTGTAAAAGGTGCATTGGATCTACCTTAGATGACCTAGGAAAATCTAAATCTGGAATTGAGTACCCTATGTGCATAGATTATACCATTGTTCCCTCCCCAAGTGTTTAGTAAACACTAAGCACTTTTCTCTGTGACACTAGATCACCCAATCATTGTGATCCAATACCAAGACAATGCAGAGTAAATTTTTTTAATCAAGTAAATTTATTAATGAATATATTTAAAACAAAACAAGGTGGAATCTCATTAAAACATTGAATCCATAAGTTGAAAAAAAATTAATAAATCAAAGAGATATTATAATTTTTTATAACTAAGACTTTGATTTTACAACAGGTCGCCTCCCCTTTACCCAACCATTGAAAGGGATTAAAACTACATTAAAAAGAAAACAATGGAGTTGGACCAGGAATAATTAAATGTAACTAGAAAGAAACTAATGTAGTAAAAATAGAGTCTCTATAGCAGCAGCAGGCCCCCTATTCCTTCAGGTCCAGATCCTTCTTTTATAGGAAGCGGGGACTACCTTTGGTCTTCTTCAAATCTCTCCTAGATATTCATACCTACTATCATGTATTCATTTATGTCTTATTCTTTATGATCAACGACACTTGAGGTGTTAATTTGGAAACAACCAAATTTATTGGATGTAATAAATTCTTCTAGTGGGGATGGATTTTTCATGCCCCTCCCCTTAGCACGTGCATGGCATGCATGGAGGGAATTTGATGTCATGGAAAGGGAATGTATGGATTGGTGATATGGAAATGACAAGGTGGGAGTGAATCGAGTGAATGAACGTTGAGGCAGCATCCATCAAATCACATCTGACCTTCATAGTGTCTTTTTGAGTTAGTCACTTCATAATGGTAAACCATAAGTGGTATCTTGGTGTCATGTTAATGGTGGGAAGCTTCCACTTACATAAAAACCTCATCTGGCCTTCATAGTGGCTAGATGAATTGATCAATTCAAACAGGACTGAAGGTGATTGGAGAAGATAATCCTTGTTTAGTATCATCAGTGGATTATAGCTCTTTAGTGGTGGAAGGTTAGATCAAAGTAAGAGATTCTAGATTCAATGGGGCTTGTCCATTTGTTTACTGGTGGTGGAGGAATATGGTGTGATCGGTGATGGATCAACTCAATGATGGATCATGAGTCACTGTCTGCTCAATGGTGGATCATGATCCTCTATTGGCATCAATAGTTTCTCTTGATTCACTGTTGTTAAAATTACCTACAATGGCTCATAAGTAACTGTTGTCTCCAATGGTGGCTCATGAGTCACTGTTGTAAAAATTCCCCACTGGTGGCCCTAGTGAACTCAAAAGAGTCGATCGGTGGCACTAAAATTTACGGTGCGGTAGTTGAAGTGCGTTATCTAGGTAGTGAAGGCTCATCCACATCATCTGGACTTATCAATGGCTGTATGAACCTAAAATTGGCTCATGGAGGACAATGAGGGTAAAGGAGATGATACATGTTTCCCAGGGGCTTCTGAAATGGAGTAATTCTTGACCCATAGCTTCAGGGTGTTAGTAATGGTGGTTCTAGATGATGTATGTGGCAGCAGGGCAAGGAAGAAGGTGGCAGCGGTGGAGGAGTAAGGTGGTGCGTGATTTTCAAGACACAAGAAGAATTTGAGCATGGGTGTGTGCAAATTTTTTTTCAAGTATGAACTGTACTTATCATAAAATTTATCCAGCATCAGAATGAGAAATAATAGGCATGCTCGTTTATGTATAAATATACTGGGATCCCACAAAAATAATTTCATGTGGGAGTTGGAGGACTCTCACCCACCATTGTGCACCACCCTATGCCAATTACACTCTCCTCCAGTCACTCTGTGGGTTTCACCACCATGGGATGGTGCTCCCAAGCTGTGTCCCAACTATGATTATCCTACATATTTCACAACTTAAGGCCCTACATAGTTCTGAAACACCATGTGTGGGTTCTTTTCCTTCAAACATGCCTTCCTTTGGTGGCTACATAGCTAACAGGTCCCCCTGGTCCTAGGTAAACAGAGTGTAGTATTTAGGTTGAGGGATAACTTGAATGGACCTATTTTTTAAATAAATTTCTAAAAATAAGAAGGTTATAAAATATATTCAACATGATATACAAAATTTCAAAAACAAATTCAATACCCAAAACATAACAACTTAATTCATTTAAATCAATTTTAATTTAACAAAAATAATTTTCCAAAACTCAATAAAACATTGGAACACAATTGTTTTTTAATCCTTAAAAAACCATTAAGAATTGATTAAAATTTTCTTAAAAAAGGATTCTATCTTACAACCCCTGAGGATTCTACAAAACATGACGTAGATATAGAGGGACATGAGGGATATGTTTCCATCCAAAATGTGGTCCACGTAAAAATGACTAAATAAGTTGTGCATACCTAGAACCGAATGCTCATAAAGAATCTGTGGACCGCTCAATAGCTCCACTACCACCTCCATGATGATAATATTTGAATGAAAATGTTAAAGGTATGGTCTTGTATCACCAACTACCTGAAGATACAGAGCTTATAATACTTGAGTAATGATTTCCTTGATATGAGGAAGAGATGGAGGAGTAAATAAATCTCAATAAATAATTTCTCCATGGAACCATCCCCACTGGATATATTCTCTATGAATATCCTCTTCTCATTCCCCCAACTACTATACCTCAGTAGGGAGTTGTCATTGCAATAAAAAAAATCACAGAAAAAATGTCTGATTGACATGGTGTATTGAAAACTAATATACTTGGACCCGATGATAGCAGGATATCAAGAACACCCCCATTAGTGAAATAACCAATATCATGTTGGAAAAATACTCAAAAGGCATCATTTGTTACTTATCATGCATAATTCTGGGTAGATCCACCATAGCTGGTCCAAACCATTGCTCCCCCATCCAAGATCCCACTCAAACAAATTTTCCCCCAGAACATGTCAACAATATCAAGTCATTGCTAGCCCGATTGGATGTTTTGGAGGGGAATAATTCACCAGTAAAAATAGAGAGAAATCCTTATCCAAAAAGGGTATACATGACTTTTTCCTTGCCAAACATAGGGAATCCCACTTTTATAAAATTAAACCTTTCAGGGGATCCAGACAAGCATCTGACACATTTTTTTCGATTATGGTCCCATGATGGGAACCATCAAGCAATAAAAGGCATCCAAACATAGATAGTTCGTGAAAACTCGGGAAGGGCCAGCCTTTGTTTGGTATTCCAGTTTTTCGGCAAGATCAATCAAAGGTTTGGAAGATCTTCACCTAAAACTTCTCTATAAATTTAACTCTACACTAAAAAAGTTGATGGTTCTAGGCATCTAAAAGTAAAAAAATCAAGGAAATTAGAGGGCCTTGGATTTCATATATAAGTGTAAGGGATTTACCCAATCCCATATCTTTAAACATCATCAGGAGGATCTATAGGTCCGTTGAATTAATAATCTTCATGATGAACTATGAACCCCAATTATCTAGGTAAAGTATCCTAGAGTCCTTTAGTATTTTTCTGTAGTTCGAAAATGGATGGAAAATTTTATTTTTAGTGACATAAAGAATTCTATACTTATATTATTATCTTAGGGAATGATAATAGGTAAAGTAGAGACCGCGATAGTTAACATAAAACCAGCTCATATGTTAAGTCAAGCTCCAAAACCCACACCTCCCCATGCCACACCACCCCCTTAAAAATAAAATAAAACACAATATCCCCATTGGGATGATAAAAAGTATAATAGTCATTCTCAATTTAATGATATAAATAATATATTTTATTCTTTAAAGGTGGAGTATATTTCGGGTTACTTTTCAGTAGCTATTGAAAACAACTTGATGAAGCTTCCAGAACCCAAGTGACCTGGCCAAATTGGCCTATATGACAACCCAAATTACTTCCCCTATCATCATATACTAGGATATGTCATTAAGAACTATTAAATTTTTAATGATATCCTATATATTATGGTTGAATTTGGGAAGGTAAATTTAGTTAAACCACCAGCACAAGTAGTGTCTGTTTCTGCCACTACCCCATTGGTAGAAGGTGAATGTAATGATGTTACAAGTAAGGGTGAAGGGAATTCAGTGATTGGGTGACTTGAAAGCCAACCAAAAAAACTCTTTACATCCACCAAACATAGTTAAGCTTACCAACTGCACCCTCATCTTTTTCATCCACAATACAACCAAGGTTGTCCACACCAAAATGCTCTAAAATACGGTCCATCATGAGACGACTTAATCATAAGATAAAAATTAGGGGATTTAAGGAATAACATGTACAAGTGAAGAATCCAATCCTGGCCCTCTTTTCATTTATTCCTCCTGACACAAGGCCACGAGAAACATCCCTCCAAAGGGTACCACTAGTGTTTCCCCACCAAATGTAATCCTCATCAAATGAAGAATTAATTTTTGTTCCATTAATTTCATTTTCTTAGTGGATCTATTCTCTGATGATGAGTTGGTTTATGAGCATGAAATCACTATGAAATGTTTGGAAACTATAGGTAGTGGTCGCAAAAGATGGGGAGGTAGGGGAAGATACAGTCTTGGTCAAAACCAATATCCCATCCACATCCCTACAAGGTCCATTTATTCTACTAAGACTCATGTAAGAGCCCTTCAGAGGGCGTAATAATAGTAGGGAAACAATCCAATGTTTAAAAAGGTTATTCCAGGCCTGATTACTCTAGAAGATTGAATATAAGGGGTACAAAAATCTCATCCACCTAGATAGGTAGGAAGGAAAAAAACACTCAAATCCATCATCAAGGATTCCTTCAACATCTATGAAACTACCTGACTCATCTACTCCAAACACTTCAGTCCCTAAAGAACAAGCTATGGAACACCATCCACAATGAAGCCCATGAATTTAACTCATAAATATTAAATCATGAAGTAGATTCCCACAATCCTATTGAAAAATATAACTATTGATTATCTCAATTTGTGAAGGGATATTATGGAAGACCTTGTAGAGGCCTTGAAAATCCCTCATGAGTTTTATGTTGCGTATACCATCACTAAGATACACTATGTAGAGATAGACCTTATGGAATTTACTATGGTTATCTCTTTTATGTAAATAGTTAAATAACTTTTCATATAAGGACACATTAGAACCTTGTATTTATTTGACATGATAGATGACATTGAAATCCACCAATATTTCATCAACAATGGTTCAAGAGTCAACCTAATCCCAATATAAACACTCTAAAATTTAGGATATAGTGAGATTGAAATATCCTATTCCTTTGCAACACATCAGGGTTATGAAAAGAGTGAGAAAAAACCATCGAAAGAATCAAGCTCAGAATGCAATTGAGGGACCCAGTATGTGGCTATGAATTTTTGGTCATATGAAAGGATACAACCATTAAATTCATGATAATAAGACCTTGACTACATCAATATGTGGATATCCCTTCGTAATATCACTAATTCCTCAAATACTATATATATGGCCAAAGTGGAACATATCATGGTGATAAGTTCCCATTTAAATATTGTGAATCTCTATAAATTGATGAAAATTTTTATCAGAGAGAATGGAAGAAATACTTGATGGATCAATTTATTCAGGTTACTACCCAAAATAGTTTGGAGGTTACCAAAAAAAATCTATTCAAGGATCTTGGCAGTGAATATATACTACCTATCTACTAAGTTGAGCACTTCATTTTGGAACTATACATGTACTCATCAACCTTCATAAAAATAGTTGTATCAGTTGAACATAATAATTTTAAAAAGGAATATGATACTCTTACCTGTGGTGATGCTTCAAGTATAAATTCCCTCACTATATATCTTCAAATTTGATAGACCCTGACCTTTTTGGCTAAAATTAAAGGATTTTTCATGCCTCCACTTGATAAATAGGTTATCCATACCTCCTAACCTTAAATAGAATCCCAGAATATTGATTTTTATTCGAAATCTAAAGATTTACCTTCATCACCCATCCACTACAATTAAGGGATGGATAAATCGGAAGAGTAAGAGGAAGATGAAGGTGAATAGGAAGAGGAAGATGAAGGGTAAGAGGAAGAGGAAGATAACCTGAATTATTCTCCACTAGCATTTGAGGAAAGCGTCTCTACCACATTCGATGATCATTGATAGGTAAATATGATCATTGAGGAAAGTTCATGATCAACTCTAATCCACACAGCTATTTTCATAAATTAATATAGTTATATACCTCCTTATTAAATCATCATTGAGATATATTTTCCTTTAATTACCTAGAAATACTTGGCCATGATTCTGAAGTAGTTTCCCACCACGTCAGATTTCTTAGAGATTATCGTAGTTACAAGTAGGCATCTAGAAAAATACAACTGAGTCACACTACCAAGGTTGAACATGATGTGGATAAAACCATCAAAGAAAAACTTGTTTCTGGAATTCTAGTACCTAAAATGTCTCACCAGTATAGTCAAATTCTAGAAGAAAAATGGACATATTGTAGTTTTCATTGACTCCAGAGATCTCAACCAGAACTGTCCAATAGTTGACATGCTGATCATGATCACAAAACTCTTTATTTTTGTGATGTATGGATACTAATATCTCTCTTTCATGGTTAGATACTTAGCATATAAAAAATTAAAATAGCCCCTAAAGATCAAGAACAAACTAAATTTATTGAACACTAATAAGTATGTTTCTATTAGGTGATTCCCTTCATCCTAAATAATGTTGGTTCTACATACCAGCTTTCCATGCACTAGATCTTCATACCATTTTTTTGGTAAATTCCTTAATTGTTACATTCATGACTTGGTTTTGAAATCACTTCATTTTTATGATCATATTTATGATCTTGAGATCATTTTCAATTTCTAGTGGAAACATAACCTGAAAATGAACCCCTTAAATTGTTCCTTTTGTGTTACCTGGGTTAAAATTTTCAACATAGTAGTACCCCATCATGGAATTGAAGTTGATCCTCAAAAGATAAATTCTATCCTTGACATGGCACCTCCTCTAAAACTTAAGTATCTTAATGGTTTTCAAGGATTCCTAACCTATATTCAAATATTTATAGAAAATTTGGAAGGAAAGTGTTTTACACTAACAATAACAATGAAAAGAGTGTCTCATCCCAGTGGACTAATTAAATTATGGAATCATCTGATTTTCGCAATATGTATCTTTTGAGACCACCAATGCCAATTCCACTTGTGAAAGGAAAATCATTCTTTTTTTATGTGACATCTTTGGGGTGATTTCATGGTGGTTTTATCGTGAAAAATAATGTTGGAAGAGAAAATTGCCTCTATTATCTTAGTAGGACTATGCTTGATGATTCGACTTATTATTATGATATCAAGAATAATTGTTTTGTATTGATATTTCTAGTATAAAACCAAGGAACTACTTGAATCACCATGAGGTCCATCTGATATCTTGTAACGACCTAGTTAAGTATATCCTTAGTCATCCCATGTTAACTATAACATTATAAAGGTGGGAAGTTATACTACATTGGTTTGAAAATCAGTTCATACATTAGAAGTGGTGAAATGTCAGGTGCTGGAATTTCTCATTGTAGATAATACTTATAGAAAAACCATGTCAATAAATTCTAAGATGCAATATGAAGAAATATTATTTACTCAAGGTAGTCCCTACACAAGGTAATTTTATTTTTTATGTATTTTCTAAGAGTATAATAAGAAAAAGGATGAAAGACACTAGAATTAATAAAGTATATCACCAACCAAATCTATCCACCACTATTACCGGCACCAAACCTGGCCCTTGGAAAGGCACGAAGGGTGTTCCTTATCCCCACAGGCTAGAAAAGGTGCTCGGTTTTCATTAATTTTGTTTTGGGAACAATTTACCCGAGTATGAAATAATAAAACATTAAAAACAATCCATAATATAAATCTGAAATTTTTGTGCCAAACAAGTCTTAAGAAAAAACCAGAGTTGAATACCTTGGTTTAAACACAATAAAATTTTTCAAAATACAAATAAATATAGCTGGAATAAATCCCCATGGACTCCACATGACAAGGGGTATTCACCCATAATTCGTCTCCACAACTTCGCACCAAGGATGGGAACTAACACCTTGAATCGTCACCACCCAAAGCCTTTCTTTTACCTGATTCAAACATAACCAATTATACTTACAACCAAGGGGTGTAATTAGGGTGTGAGTATAAGACCAATATTATACCACCCAATGATTACAAAGTGATTGAAATTCAAGGTGAATAAACAAGGAGTTTTAATATGAAAAGAAAATCAGTGATAAATTCCAAGAAACATAACTTTCAATTGAAAAATGTTTTCAAATTGAACATTAAAAATGTTAAAAAATTTATATAATACATGTTATATATTATAATTAACATCCAAACAAACCCTATTACTATTCAAAATACCACAAATCCAATTAGCAACAAAATCGGGAACACCCCTATGCACTAGATTGTCTCGGGCCCTATGTACCTCACACCTCGGTGTAATGTAACAATATAAAAATATGTTCTCATGAAAGATCCACTAGTAGGGAACATATCCATAATCTAGAGGTCCCCAATAATCATCCATATAGTTTTTTTAGAGTTATCCTTATCCAAATTCTATGTGAAATAGGGACAAAACCCATCTGGTTCACTTGTCGTACTAGTACAAATCTGCCCACCGAGGTATCTTGGCTTCCCCCTTTCTGCTCAATTTTTTTTAGAAAGATAAATATAGCCCTTTTCATATAAAAAATCACTAATGGTCACATAAAAATAGTACAGTATCTCTAGACCCTTTATTACACATGAATCACAAAACAAAACATTTGTATTTTTTTACAAACAACATCACAATAATTAACAATGCTTTGCACACAAAAATCCACTTTAAAAACCCACTTTGAACACCGTTTTCATAATCATATTTTCCAAATTAGAATTTTCAACACCCAAAACATTTATATAAACCCATTACATGAGTTATAAAATAACCCCAATAATAATCACATGGAATTTCCATGTAAAATACCGAATTTGACGCCAAATTGTTACTAAAAAATCATTTACATAACAAACGTCGCCCAAAACCAATTTCAAAGAAAAAACCAAAGGATAAGAAAATTTAAAACATTATTTTCATACCTAATACAGTTTAATAAAATCATCTAAATAATTATAGGGAATCCCTTAATTAACAAATAAAATATTTATATGAAAAACCCCCAATTTCACCAAAAATTGGCAATTAAAATTAATTTTAATTATAATTACCAGTAAAACTAATTTTTTCAGAAACATTAAAATTCAATAGAAATGATAATAACATAAACCCAGCATCTAGGTCACAAATATTTCTTACTAAAAGGGATCACCTACCAAAGTAACGAAAACCCTTGAATCCTTTGTGAGAAAACTCAAATGCACCACCGCCGCACCTCAAGGAAGGTAAAACAGACCTAAAACCATAATTTCAAACTATGAAACACAAGGTCAAACCCTAGTTTTGAAACCCTACTTTCTAGACATTAGGAACTTCAAGAATAAGGGAAGAAACCAAAAGAAAATTGGAAGAAGAATTAAAGAGACCCACTTACTTGAGGGATCTTGAAGAAAGCTCCCCAAATACACCAGTATCGGATTTTAAAAATCACCAAAAATGAAATTGACGTTCGAATAAGGAATAAAAGGTCATGTAGGAACTAGAATGGGGGGGGGGGAAGGAGTGAAAAATGAAGGAGTTAGGAAAGAAAGAAGTTACCTCTTCAAATCCGAATCATTTGAGAACCCCTATGATGGTATTCCCTAATTATAAATTCATATGAGCTCCAAATATGGGGTAAAGGTAATGGGGAAGCACCTAATTATGGTAGCTTTGAGTGGGACGTGGTATCACCTAAATAGAGTAAAAAATGAATATGTTATTAAACAAACAATATTCGTTTTCAAAACTGAAAATGGGCTTCTGGGCAGGCCCAATCCCTTAAATAAAAACCCAAATCCACCATTCTTATAGATTCTTAAATGGTCCAAACTAATAAGGTGGTGTTTATAGTTTAGGGGAGGAAATTTAGGAACTGTAATGGATGAAAAATGTTGAAAAATTAAGGAGTTATAAAGGAAACTAAATTAATTTTTTAATCTGGAATTGGGCTCACGGTTTGGCCCAAATCATGAGAACTCGCCCATTCCTCAAAAAATGCATTGGAAACACCCAAAACCAGGAAATAATGGAAATTAAATAAAAAATAACTTTAAAATATTTCATATATGTTACAATTATCTCTAGAATGAAAGACTTTTCGCCTAGGAAAGTCAACCAGAATCTTGATTGGAAAACAAGAACATGTACTCTTCCTCAACCCATGATTTCCACTCCCAGGTATCATGTGTATCACTACCATGATGAAAACAAACCCGGACCAGCGGAATAGACATACCTCAAAGAACCTTCTCTTGGGAGTCCACTATTTTCATTGGATGCTAAAATCTGACAATTCAGGATCTATATCCAGTTCTTCCCAACTTAGCATATGGGACAGATCCGGGTTGTATTTCTTCAACTGGGACACATGGAAGACATTGTGAATGAATGTAAATTGAGAAGGTAAATCCAACTGATATTCCACCTTCCCAATACACTCAGTGATCTCAAAGTGCCCTACATAGCGCAACATCAGCTTCCTTTTCTTTCCTAATCAACGATGGCCTAGAGGAGGGGCCACTTTCAAGAATACCCTGTCACCCACCGAAAACTCTATGTCTTGACACCTGCAGTCATCATACAATTTAAGATGACTCTGAATAGTAAATAAGAACTGCCTGATTAGCTTGACCTTCTCAGACATCTCCTGCACTAGACTCGGCCCCAGCAGTGAAGTCTCACCTACCTCAGTCCAACATAGGGGGGACCAACATGGCCGATCATAGAGCGCCTCAAAAGGAGCCATTCGAATTGAGGTTCGGTAACTGTTATTATAAGAAAACTCAACCAATCCAAAATGGATATCCCAGGAAACTCCAAAGTCCAGGACACATGCATAGAGCATATCCTCTGAAATCTGATTCGCCCACTCTGTCTGATCATCTGTCTGAGGATGGTATGTCGTGCTCATCTTAATATGAGACCCCAATGACTTATGAAGGCCTTCCCAAAGCAGTGTAGTGAAACAAGGGTATCTATCTGAGATAACTGTTGATGGAACACCATGGAGTGTCACCACCTCCTGAATATAAAAACGGGCCAACTCATCGACTCTTGTTGCGTCTTTGATCAGAATGAAGTGGGTGGATTTGGCCAGATGATCAATCACCACCCAAATGGCATTCTTACCCCAATGTGTACTAATTAATCCAACAATGAATCCCATAGAGACTGCATATCACTTGTCGGTAGGAATGGGAAATGGTTGGAGAAAACCTAAGGGTCTTTGATTCTCTGCTTTCACCTGTTGGCACATGTAGCATCTCGACAAAAAGTCTGCTTTGTCATGTCGCATATCGTGACACCATAAATTTCATTTCACGTCATAATACATCTTGGTGGACATCCCACTAATATTGGTGACTGTCCTGTATCACCACCTTTCATAGAGACGATGTCACTACTGAGCGGCCCTTGAAGCATAAGATTCCCTCTGGGGATGAAGACCAATCAGAGGACGTCTCCCCACCAAGAAGAAACTGCTTCAACTGTTGAAAAAATCATTACTAGGTTTTTCCCACTGAATTGACTCCAAAAGAGGAGTAAACTGGATGCTCTCCATGAACACACCTCCACTGTCCTCCCTGGTCTCCACATGCATTAGAGAAAAGAGCCCCATAAATGTACACTCATCACTGGACTTCCTCAAAGCCTGCACGAGAACCCTTCTGATCAAGCTGTCGGCCACCACATTACTCTTTCCTAGGGTAAAGACAATGTCAAAGTCGAACCCCTACATGTACTCAATCTAGTGATGCTGCCTCAAGTTGAGGTCCTTCTGTGAGAAGATATACCCCATACTTTTGTGATCATATTCGACCAAAAACTTCTCCCCAAAGATGTAGTGACGCCAAATATTCAGATCATGGATCACCAGAACCAACTCCAAGTCATGGGTTGGGTAGTTATTTTCGTGTGGTCAGATTTTGCGAGAGCCATATGCCACCGTGTGATCATCTTGCATAAGAACGCACCCAAGACCCATACTAAAAGCATCACAATAGACCACATAACCCTTTCCAGCCTCTGGGAAAATTAGAATGGGGGTGGTAGTCAACCTCCTCTTTATATCCTCGAACGAATCTTGAAATTCTATCCCCACACAAACATCAACCCTTTCAGAGTGACCACAATAATCAGTGAAGCATATCAAGAGAAATCATGAACAAACTGCTTTTAATAACCATCTAGGCCAAGAAAACTCATGATCTCAAACACATTCTTCAGTTTCTCCCATGACATGACCATACTGATCTTTTTAGGGTCCACTGAAACCCACTTTATAGAGATAACATTCCCTAGATATTTCACTTCTCTAATCTATATATTTCATTTTTACAAGTTTTCATAGAGTTAGTGATCTGGGAAATTTTCCATGATGATCCAAAAGTGATGTTTGTGTTCCTCCTCAGATCCATAGTGCACTATAATATCATCCAAAAACACCACTATAAAGGAATCGAGTTACTAATGGAACACCCTATTCATGTATTCGATAAAAACGTTGGGGAATTGGTTAATCCGAAGGACAAGACTAAATAATCAAAGTGTCCATACCAACTTAGGAAGGCTATATTTGGGATATCTGCTTTATTCACCCTGAGTTTATGGTATCTTGAATGAAAGTATATTTTTAAAAACCACTTTACACAATTAAACTGATTCAACAAATCATCTATTCTAGAGAAATGGTATTTGTTCTTAATTGTTACCTTATTCAACTACTCGTAGTCAATGCACAACTGGAGGGATCTGTCATCCTTTTTCGTGAACAAGATTGGTGTAGCCCAAGGAGAGACACTTGGGAAAATGAATCCTTTGGATTATAAGTCATCTAGTTGTATCTTTAATTCCCTCAGCTCGGTAGGGGCCATGAGATATGTGGGAATATATATCGGCATCATTCCCAATGCTTGATCAATCGAAAAATACACATACTGCTCCAGGGGAAAACCTGAAAAATCATCCGAGAATACCTCCGGAAACACATTCACTACATGTGGTAGTGCACCTAAAGAGTAAAGACCATATTACTCTAGAACGGGCGATGATAACTAGAAGATAATACTTCCCAACTATGGGAGTGGAGGTCCTGTGCGACCTGACCGAGGATCCCATTCTCCATGAAAAACCTGAAGACTCCCATCAGGTGTCATGAAACTCACTCACCACATATAGAAATCAATGTGTTCTTGGAAGTGTACTAGAAAATACATGAAAAGTATTATTTCAAATAGTTCCATATCTAGGACCAAGAGGTCCCACTCCATCTCAGCCCCTGGCACAAAAAGTGCACACGAGGGGACCCTGAGACCCTGCTCCTTCTTCTTTCCCAACGGCGTCACCAACTCCATCGTAAAAGACAAAAAATTGGTTGGTAAATTCATAGAGTCCCCCCAATGGGAAAAAATTATTGAAATAGAGTAACTAGTATAAAAAAGGGAAGTAGCTATAGAAGATGCGAACAAAACGGCACCTCAAACTGTCGACGGTCCCACCTCTGATCCTACTGGTGCCTGATCCACCACATGGAAATGTCTAATCTCTACCTAATGATGACCGCTAGTATGTGGTTGTGACCTAAACTATCTATTCTTAGAAGAAGATCCATTCCTACCACCACAGCCTCCAAATCAAGATCCCCCCAGTCTTCGATGGCTCGGAAAGTGCTGGTACTCCTCTCGATGCCACTAACCCTACCCCCCTCAGAAGTGGACAGGCCACCCCGCAGAAGCATTGTAAATTCTTGATTCCTCCACACTAGTAAGAAGGCTTAAGAAGAAGTGGGAATTCTGTTTGGATGTTCCCAAGAATCCCACACTGGTGGCACATGACCGATCTCACATCAAAAACTTTAGACGAAAACTGCATGGAAGAGTAGCCTGAACTACCACCTCTTTTCTTCACATGTTCCTCTCGCTTCCTTTTATTCTATGAGGACCCAACACTACCCACTACTGATACTGAACAAGAGAAACCATTCCTATCTTTCCTGTCAATATCCACCATACATTCCTGATCAATGACCTCTTCATAGGTCCTCAGCTTGACTAAGAAAACCTAGGAGTATATCCTTAGTCGCAAGCCTTTCTCAAACCTCTGGAATTTCAATTGTTCATTCGAGATGACTTCTGGGGCATACCGAACCAACTCAGAAAAAAGGTTGGCATACTCCAACCCAAAAATATTCCCCGAAACAATGTCCATAAACTCTCTTGATCTAGCATATGCTAAGAACTCTGGGAAACACTGTTCATTGAAGACGACCTTGAAATCTCCCCAATGCATCTGCTCATTCTTCCCAGTCTGAAGCACTTACTCCCACCACTTACGGTTGGGATCCTCTAATAGAAATGAGGCACACATCACCCAGATCTCCTTGGTTGTCTCGAGGTACTCAAACATATTCTCAATATTCTGGAGCCATTCCTCTTCTTCCTGGTGTTCTGAGCTACCTCATAAGGTAGGAGGATTGTTTTTCAGAAACTCCAGTGCTTTATCTTTTATAGGACCCATATTTTATGCCTTAACCTGAATAAGAGTAGTATTCGTTCCTTGTCACAAATCTTGGACATCCCGCTCCATAGCCTTGACAAGCCTATGATCAATCGGTGTGGGAGAACTCTCTCTAGCTTCCTCCCATGGGTGCGTGGGAGCTTTCCAGGGAGGCATGTTGCAACAAAATGAAATAGTCACAAAACAATGATTGATACCACAATTATGAAAATTTTAATCAAATAAATCAAACACAGATAATCTGAAAACATTTCAATATTAAAAGAATCCACTACTCCACCCCACTTGGTGTCCATGTATGGTCTGCATCCCACACATCACACCTAGAAGTGAAGTCAATCTGACAACTCCAACATCCCATAGTGAATCAAGGTTTTCCCCAAGTGGTGCGGGCCAGACACCCTAATCATGACTGAAACCCCAATCCCCAAAATTCCTAGCTTTGTTCTGTCGTGACTCATCCCGAAATATTAATATAACCCAAAAACATTAACCTCCTTTGATACCATTATGTCACGAACCGAATCTAGTCGCCCCCAATACCTTCACCAAACTTGGCCAGTAGCAAGGCCCAATGGGAATTCCCTATCCACATGGGCTGGAAGAAGTGCTTGGCTATCATTAATTTAGTTTGGGAATGATTTACCCGAGGACTCCACATGATAAGGGGTCATAACCCACAAGGTGTCTCCACAACTCCGCACCAAGGATGGGAACTAACACCCCAAAACGCCACCACCCAAAGCTTTTCCTTTACCTAAGTCAGAAAAAACCAAGCCTACTTACACCCAAGGGTTGTAAGTAGGGTTTTATTATTATCCTAATAGAATATAACCTAGTGATTCCAAAGTGCAGGCAATAAAAGGTGAAAAATCAAGATGTTTTAAAATGCAATGAAAAGCAATGATAAATTCCAAGAAACAAAACATTCAATTGAAAACTCTTTTCAAACTAAAACTTTCAGTATGTTAAAACATTTAAATAATACCTGTTATATACTTTAATTATCATCCAAACACACCCTATTACTAGGGAAGATACCAAAAATCCAATGAGAAACAAAACCAGGAACACCCCTATGCACTAGATTTTCTCGGGCCCTATGTACCTCATACCTCGGTGTAAATTAACCATAGAAAAATCTATTCTCGCACAGGAGCCACTAGTAGAGAACATACCTATAACCTATTGGTCCCAAATAATCATCCATATAGTTTAGTTATAGTTGAAATTATACAGATTGTATGTGAAATAGGGACAAAACCCATCCAGTTCACTTGTCATACTAGTACAAATCCACCCACCTAGGTACCTAGGCTTCCCCCTTTGTGTTCAAACAATTTCAGAAAGATAAATATATCTATTTTAATATAAAACATAACTACTGGTCGCATAAAAATAGTACAGTATCTCTACAAACTTTATACCACTTAAATCACACAAAAAAACATATTTATTTTTTTACAAACAACTTCTCAAAAACTAACAAAGATTTGCACAAACAATTCCCCTTTAAAACCCCAATTTTAAACACTGTGGGCATAATAATACATTCTATAGAAGAATTTTCAAAACCCAAAAAATTTATATAAACCCATTACATGAGTTATAAAACAACCCCAATAATCATCACATAGAATAGCCATGTAAAAGACCAAATTTTACACCAAATTGTTTCTCAAAAAAATCATTTACTTAAAAACGTCACACAAAACCAACTTCGCAGCAACAGCCAAAGGAGAATGACATTAAAAATTTATTTTCATCCCAAATAATGATTAATAAAATTATATAAATAATTATAGGGAGGCCCTTAATGAACCAATAAATGATTTATATGAAAACCCCCAATTTCACCAAAAATTGGCACATAAAATTTATTTTCTTTATAATTGCCACTAATTTTTTTTGAAGAAACATTAAAATGAAATAGACATAAAAATACCATAAAAACAGCCGGAAGGTCATGAATATTTCATAACAAAAAAATCACCTACCAAAGTAATGAAATCCCTTGAATCCTTTGTGTAAAAACTCAAATGCACCACTACTGCATCTCAAGGAAGGTTAAATATACCTAAAACCATAATTTCAGACCATGAAACACAAGATCAAACCATAATTTTGAAACCCTACTTTCTAGTCACTAGGAACATCAAGAATAAGGGATGAAACCCTAAGAAAATTGAATGATGAATGAAAGAGACCCACTAACTTGAGGGACCATGAAGAAATCTCCCCCAATACACTAGTAGATGAATTTACAAACATCCAAAAATTAAATTGAGGTTATACTAAGGAATAGAAGTTCATGTAGGAACTGGAATGGGGGGAAAATAGTGATAAATGATGGATTTATGAAGGAAAGAATTTAACTCTTCAAATCTGGACGATTTCAGAAACCCTATGAAGTTCTGCCCTAATTAGGGATGTATACGAGCTCCAAATATGGGGGAAAGATAATGGGAATGCTCCTAAGGATTTTATATTAGAGTTTAATTTTTAATTACATAAAAAGAGTAAAACAAGAATAGGTTATTAAATGAACAATATTCATTTTTAAAACTATAAATGGGCTTCCGGGGAGACCCAATCTCTTATATAAAAACCCAAATCCACCATGCTTATAGATTTCTAAATGGTCCAAATTAATATGGTGGTGTTAATAGGCCATGGAAGGCCATTTAGGAATTATAATGGATTATAAATGGTGAAAAATGAAGGAGATATAAAGGAAACAAAATTTATATTTAAATTAGTAATTGGGCTCACGGTTTGACCCAAATCATGAAAACTCACCCATTCCTCCAAAAATGCAATGGAAAATCCCACAACGAAGCAATAATGAAAATTAAATAAAAAATAACATTACAATATGTCATGTATGTGATAGAGTCTGTCTAGTTGTCACTTTTAATTCTCCAACAGAGGTTGTTCTACCTTAATCCTTTCTATTATCAAATGGAAGCACCCATAATGAATTAGAATACCAAGATCTCATTAAAATCATAGAAATTGTGTCGAAAATACCAGTGAACCACCTAAAAGTTAATGTTGATTTAGAGTTAGTAATCAAGAATGTAAATAGTGATTATGCCACTAGGAAAGTGGAACTGATTCCTATTATTGATTGTTTTTTTTGGGGTTGATAGTAGAATTCACCTCAGAACCTACATTGACTCACATATCACTACCATAGAATGCTCCAGAAGATGAATTGGAAAATTAATCTATATCTTTGGTAAACCCAGTTAGAGATGAAATATTTATCAACATCACACATCATAGAATGGTATCACTTCTTATTCAGTGTATCATGGATGAGATCAATGAGATCACTTTTATCCCTCAACTAGATAACCCTAAAAATGGTTTGATGAAACCTATCATAGAATACCCCCAACGTGGGACTCTTCCATAAAAGAGATCCATTAAATATAAAATATGACATTGGGTAGTCAATTTTACACTCTATGGCAGCCAAAATCACAAAAATATCCCCTAAAAATAAGGCATTAAAGGGGTTCCCCCAAGATGCATCGATAGAGAAGAAACTATTATCATCATGCAATAGTTCCATGTCAGTTATAGTCGCTCCCATCACTCAGGAACCATGATTTCTCAAAAAATTAGGTGTTTTGGATATATTTTGCCTTTTATGACATATAATTGCACTCAATTCATCAAAAATGTGTTATCCATGTCATGTTCATTCCAATTTCATCCATTAACCCTCATATTTTTTGCACACCGGAAGATACCCCTGGAAATTTCTTGTGTGGGGAATGTATTTCATGGGGCCAAGAACTGTAGACACAAACATGAATTTTATCTATATGCTTACTATTTTTTATTCATTCTCTAAGTGGGATAAGGTAATACCCCTTAAGGAATTATCTGGTAGAGTCACCATCAATATGAAGAATTCCAATATCATCACTTGATTTGGTGTGCCTCATACAATTATAGTAGACAATGGTACCGACTTCTTTTCTTCTGAATTGAAATGTCCATACCAAGAATACAACATTGAGTCTAACCATCCATCTAGCTATTATGTCATGGAAAATGGATAGATAGATTCTTTCATTAAAACCATATTTAATATACTCTATTAAATTGTTTACAAAGAAAAAAAGTCTTGTCCCAAAAATCTTCAACATGCCTTGTGGGCCTATCGTATGATGACATGTACTACCACAAAAGAAACCAGATATTCACTAGTATACGTGAGAGATGAATTTTTTCTTATCGAATTACAATTACCCTCACTCCACATTACAATTTTTTTTTATCATTTATCAATATATGAACATTCGTATAAGAAACTAACATATTTAGAACTGATCGATGAGAAAATATTTCATACCTTACATCATCTGAAGATCCACCAAAATCAGAAAGCATGAGCCTTCAATTATAAAGAGAGACATCATTCATTCCTCTGAGGAGAACTATTTTTGGTTCCCAGGACCCTAATGATACCATGTAAAAAGCCTTATATGCTTGGACCCAAATTGAGAACGATGTTTTTTCATTCATAAGGTGTATTAAAAAGGTTCATATTCATTGATCACCAAGTATGATCAGTTTACTACACCCCATACAAATGAAATATTTCATAATAAATATTTCATGTGATTAAAGATGGATTTTTCTTAATCATATGGAAAAAAGTACAAGACACCATTTTCTTTACCACACAATGATTGAATACATTATTTATTCCTTCTAGAAAAGATGTAAAAGGCCCAAACCTTATAAGTAATGACCCATGTAATCTTAGTCACAATACATTAAAATGTTTACCAAGATCATTATTACATGATATTAAAATGTAGTCTTACCCTATGCGACAAGAATGTCATGCCATGGGCGACAATCATATGACGCCTTATGCAACAAGAATGGTATTCTTCATATGAGATGATTTTCTGAGTCTCTGATTCTGGTGTTAGGTTAACAATTCCCCAATATTTCTTTAAATCACATCATTACAACAAAACAATCCTTTGTTATTCCTTTTTTCACACATTGAGCATAGATAATGTGGGCTTAGTAATCTTAGTAAGGGATTTTTCATATAGTTGTGATACATCATGGTCCAAGCAACATGACCTTAAACTGTGTATATTTCATTTCTAATATGTATGTATGACACAAGACCTCATACATTCTCTTCACATCGGGTAACCAATGACCCCACTAGCTAAATTTAAACTGCATTGTTGACGTCCATCTCACATGCTATTAAAACACACCATAAATATGTGTGGCTTGATTCTCATCATAATGAGATGCATAGTGATGCCAAGATTCAAAATTTTGGACCAACCACCACATAATAAAAATACACATATCCTTTCATTTAATCATCATCATAATGAAAAAAATATAATTCCATTCCTTGTTTCTAAAACCGAGCATAGCTTTTTCGGGGATTAAAAATTTATTAAGTGTCTTCCAGCATGATCAAGACATATCAATTTACTCCAAGGTTAGAATGGTCCCAGATGTAAGGATATAACAAGAAAACCAAACATCCTAGCTATAAGATGTTAAACAGTATGGTTCAAATACCCTTTGTATGACATAATAATATGCATTTTTTATAGACCTCACCAAAGACGACCACTATTCTTCGTGTCAATTTTCATCCACACCCATACCTTAGAAATACTAGTGGTTTTATTCCAATCAACACAAGATATGTAATGATTCTTGGATCTCAAATACCAATCCTAGCTATAAAATAAAAGAAAAATATTATATCCCCTACCTATGTATGAGTCAGATCATCAGAGGGAATATCTCATCTTAGAACTACATGTGGATTGTTTATAATATTATTAAAAAAATTGAGTGACCCATAAGATCCTCATTCTGTGGAAATAAACTATAAAAAATGTCCCTTGCCTCTTGAATACAACCTCAATCCATCCATGATATTATAGTATGGTATTTTTTTAGATTCTCGAACTTAAAAGTCCCACCGAACGTCTTCACCTAATGTCTTAAATTGAATAGTCCACATCCCTCATTGGAAAAAAATCATTTTATCCTACACATAAGCTAGAACAATGCAGGATTATATCATTTGGGTAATTTTTATTATTAGTCCAAATACCCCATCATATTCATGTATATTTCTTGCATAAATCCAATATTATGTCTTGGGAAACATATTTCCCCATAAGTTTCCTTCTGTTATCATTAATAAAAACTCCTAAATATATAGAAAACTTTTTTATGGATATTAATAATATCCATAAAAATAATATTTTAATTATAATCCTCTAAATACAACTCTCTAATCATATCCATGTTCACCCCAAAGTATAATTTCTTTTATCTTCATATGATTTGACGACATTGTAGTGGAAACCACTTTCAAAATATAGTAAAAAATAATCCCTATAATGCTCATCCCATCCCAATCCATTTGATCTAAGAACTCCAATGTTTCAATTTGTTACTTCCTTCACATCCCTTATGTTTTTATTTACATATGATATATTATGGTAGTACTCCCAAAATAATTTTCACATGTTGAATTTTCTCTCTTTTATTGGGTCGGTCCAGCCTACATGACCTCAAACTATTTAGAGTTGTCTCCTCTATTTGGTATTTCCTAGCATATGGGTTAGATGTACAAAAGGAATTTTTTTCTTAGGACTACTTATTGATTGAATATCATTTCAATGAGATACATAGTGACATCTAGAACCCTCATTCTAGGCCAAAATGCTATAAAAAATGTGTGTGTCTCTCCTACTTCTCACTTTCATGTAGTCCTAATCTGTGATGGGAACTCCATTTTGGTTTACATCATTAATGAACATGAAATCGGAGAAAAATTTCCCTTTCCCTACAAACATTTCTTATTTATATATGAAGACATATAATACATGGCCAATAGAAATCTAAATGTTTCCTTCATCCTTGTATTCACTCCATTCACAATCCACACATCATGGATTTGGGAAACATGAGTCTTAAAAAACATTTCATGGATATTGGTAACAAGGAAACCTAAATCAGTAAGAAACATTTTATTTTATTGTTCTTAATACACCCCAAACATGGATTTTCATAATATTCCTCAAAATATGTCATTTCAATTAGAGGAAAGATCATCAGAAGTAGAAAATCCCCTTCTCTTTAAACAATATGATAACATCATAATGGAAGAATCTTTTCAAAAATGGTCCATTTTCATTCCATAAATATTTTTCTAACATCATATCTATGGATCCGAGAATCCCAAGATCATGAAATAAAGAAAAATCCACTTCTCATATCTGGGAGATGTCAAAGCATTGTGGGAATATGATCCCCACTTGTTTCATTTTTCCGATAACTCATAGTACAAGATATTTGACTTAATATGTCAATTTAATTGGTAAAAAATATAGATGCCAAAAAAATATAATCAAATGAGATGTAATTCTCACCAGGCATAAAACCCACAAAGGTAACCATGCATAAAATCCATGTCTCATCTCGTAAAACAAGAACTCTGTCCGCTTTAAGAAATATTGACCAATGAAAACTAAAAAGAGTCATAAAACAATTTTTGTTGAAAACTAACAAAGGGAATCCTAAGAAAAATCCAATTCAAACTCGTTATCCTTTATTCATATCTAGCTTATGAAAAAATTAGGGTGAAAATTGAAAATTAAAAAAAAATCATTGGATCCATTACGTTATTCTAGAAATAAATGAACTATGCTCACCATGGAAAAATACATTGGAAAAACATAGATCACCATTCTATTACTATCATTATAATTGAAACACAATGGCTGAAAAAAATTCAACCAAATGAGATGTATTTAGTGTTATTTTATAATTACAAATTGGATAGCAACACAAAAATAAATGATTGAGAAAAAATTTCCTTAATAGATAAACCATTGAAAGTAGTGTCCATAAGTTAGAGCCTCTCTAATAATTATTACAACATGCCATCAACAAAACATTTGATCTTTTGATGCATATCTTGAGCATTATCCACAGTTTAATGAATTATAGTCAGCTATGAGGTGACAACATCCTTAGCATGATGAAGCTTCAACTTATCAATAGTAACAAAATCCCTCCCTTTGTCCAAAGCCCACTTCAAGGATCGGTGAATTTGAACAATCTATCCCTTGATAGAATCAAATTCCTCTTAACGGTGTGCCATCTAAAGAGGGTTCTAATTAATGTATAGTTAATTATCTTCCACCCCCTTGGAATAGTTAATATCTACCTCATATATGATGGATCTAAGATTCCTAAATTATCCAAGTAGTTGCGACTCATCATGTCACGATATTTCTCTTATTCCTGGTGTTGGATTACCAACTTCATTAGTTGATTGATCATGTGGTAGTAAAATATTCCATAATCAAGATTGGATAACATCATTGGGTTTTATTAGTGTCCTAAAGATAGATCTTCAAGGGGAATATCTAAAATTAACCTCCAAATATATCACTAAACAAAACGATGTGGTGAAAGAAAGGATTCTTAATTCTCCATGTTCCTCTCAGAACCACTTTTAGAAGGATAGATGTATTCAAGAATCAATTCTCATATGGGGGAATCCCATTCCTATCTCACTAGAGTATCATTAGCCTCTCCATGTGTCATTTGTTGAATGGATATGAAGGCCTCCCCCTTTGAATTGGCTACTGAATTCAATGGAGCTGAAAGAAATATGGAACTCATGATTAACAGTGGGGGTCGATTAATTGAGAGGTAAGGGAGACAATCTAGATAGTTATAATTATTCACCCATTGATGGAATAACCACTTTATTTGAGGGTTACTCATCTTTTGTAGATTTAGTAACCTGAGAAAGGACCTACAGATGAGTGACACTTCCTTCAATTTTCTCAGAGTGTGGGACAGAAGGTTTTAGGATATATGCACTCCCAATTCCAATACTAGTCCTTCTTCCAATTGAGAATGATGATGAATATAAGTTCCACACTGACTAATGGATTTGGAAATATTCTCTATGTACAATTCTTAAAAAATAAATAAGTCTTGATAAAAAATCTTATAGGAAGTATCATTTATACACAAATAAAGGATCGTGTCTATTTTAATCTTTATTAAAATCCTATAACTACTCTATAGAGTCAGGGATATTAATCTGTGATAAAATTATGTCATTTTTCATGCCATGATACCCAATTTCAGGAATTAATTCCCCAAGACCTATGGTATCCTCATCAGTAGGGATGTTTGAGACATCCATCATAGGACCCAAATTTTTTTCCCTAACCCCACAGGGCCCTATCATGTCAAAACCACCATTTATACCCTCATCAGACAACCTATGGTTCTGATTTGATCCTTTAAAATAAATAAAAGGGAAGAAAATGGTCATCGTGGTGTCCCCTGGTGTGTGCAGCATATCAAAAATATCATGAAGAGGTGAGTCAGTTGTTGTCATATGATGTCCTATTATGCATAATAAATATTAACAGGCTATTATTATCCAACTACAGTTGTAAGAAAATATGAAGCATGGTTCCCTGAAAAACCATACATCAAGGATACTGACATGTCAGTAAGAGTTCATGCCCCATCTAGAGTGTCTTATTTAGCTCATAAGGGAGAAGATATCAACCCATTGAGGGAGGAAAGTAAAGAAGATACTATAATGGGAGAGAATTGTTATATGGGAATTTTAGGTAAGTTATTGGATTAAATGATATTGTTAATAATTTTTCTAGTGCATATGCCTCGACCATGTCATTTCACACATATGTTTCTTTACCTAGTTAGGTGTTGGTTTCATTTTAGTCTTCTAAAAAATAGTTACTGGAGGGAAAAAGGGTCCCCATACCATCTCCTTTACCATTAATCTCTAAATTTAAGATAACTCCCCGGGAATAGGGATAGACCCCTCAACCCCAATCGGGGTTCTTATTGAAGTATATCTCAAGGAAGCAGTTTTGGTGATGCTTCCTCCTTATACAAGTTAAAGCATAACCATAATAGAAGTTAATATAATCAAAAATATTATGATGAATTAAAATAAAAGAGAAAGAGGATTACATCACTAGTATCAATTAATTCATCTCATTCATCAATAGATGGATCAACCACCCCCTTTGAAGTACCCTGAACTACCCTACTGGCAATCCGCTTTGTGGATGGGATCCGATCATCGATATCATATATCAACATCTCTAACTCATGAACATATTTCCCCCCTTGGTGGTATTGATGTAAAATTAAAAAGTAGGGTGTTATTGAATATCACTAGTTGTGGGATACATGTTACAATATTAATTAATATCTATAAACCATTGATGTCCTGGTTTATTGCTTTCTGATCTTAGACTATCTCTGGACACTCATAATTGGATTTTTCACATCCATCTATGAAGAGTAACCAACGTCTTTCGTCTTTTGTATGTTTCTTGATCCCTCCACCTTGATGGTGGGATGGGTACACAAATCTTGATTCCTCTTCCAATGATGTTGAATGTATAGATATGGATTATTTCTAGATAAGGAATACTTTTTGGTTTAACACGTCAGGTTCCCCAGGACCGGGGATGTGGAGGAACCTCACCGCTCTCACTTTTATAGTGAGCCTTATATCCCTTTTGGCATTATTTGGAAGCAGTTGGAGTAACCTCAACATGAGGGACTTCTTTCACCAACATCCCCATGGAGTATTAGGAGGTCCAAAAGTGGGAAAACTTTTTGATCATCCCAACAGGTGTGTTCAATGGGGAAACTAGAATAATGGCTCAGATGCTTCCTGGGACATGAGAACACATAGCTTCCTAGCCACCATTTGGTAAATCTATAATAGACATATTTAAGAGGGGATATAGTGGGTTGATGAATACATTTGAACTAATGTAAAATCATGTAGAGGATGTATTCCTCATAGATAATTTCTCTATTAATTCTTGTTTCCAATAAATAATATTTGAATTCCATCATATATAATCTGAGATAATAAGTGTTAGGGTTGTTATAAATAATTATTTTGGTTGGAGGGTAACCATATGTATGGAAGGTGAACCCAATAGACATTCTCAAAGTCTTCAAGACCACCTCATGCTTCATGGAAAATGGTATAATACCAGTGAAAACATGGTCTATGGGCTAGAATCAACATGATAAAATGTTGACACATATCAGCACCTCATAGGAGCTAAACTGAACTAATATCCACCCCAATAGTACTTGGAAAGGCCCCAAAATTTGAAACGGGGCCTTCCCGTGGAACACATGTATAAAAAATTAGTGCATCTTTACCAAAGATGGGATTTCCAACCATAAATGTTCATCTTCATTCAAATTGTTTTCCATAAAAAATATCCCCTTTGTTACACTGCCATTGCATTCACAAACTAGTAGAATATAGATACTCATCCACATGGATAAAAATATAGTAGTTTGGGTTTTATAAGAGATTGAAGAACTAATTAAATACGCTCTAAGGTTTGGAATTCTGGTCTAATCTCATTAGTTATTTTCAATAACTCATGATCCCCCAAAGAAATTCATTTGAGATCAACCCATGTCACCTTTGGATGGATAAATTTATCATACATTTCATTAAGGATATATGCTTCTAAGATCCTGTAAACAACCCAAAAACTGATACCAACCTATCTATATGTCATATGGAATGTATAATTATGTTGGATCTAATGGATTAGAAAATATGGGAATATATCAACATGCCTACACACGAATGTATATTCCACAAAAACAATCATATAAATGTATACGTATTGTAACTCAGTTTTAAATTTACTGCATGTTTTACACACCGAATATTCTCACATCCATTTAGGATTAACCACTACTCCAGTGTGCATGTACCATTATGTCTTCCAACCCTTTGTTTATTCCATCAGTGATTCATGGAAAATGGATGCATAATAGTGTGGTCTAGATTTAGGAGTGTGAAGTTATAAGTCTAAGGTATTCAAATTGTTGTCCATCAAATACACTGAGGGAATCATCCCTTCATTAATGTATGGACCCCGATCAGAATTGTTTGAAATGGTAACATTAGGATATTCTTTGAACTAGTACTTTGACATGAAGTTTGTCGACCTTGGGATGAGCATGACTCTCAGATGCCCAAAACCATACAATGGTAGGGAGAAGCTCTCTAAAAGTTCCAAGTCAGTGTATTTTAATAACTGAGTGGGGGAGTGGTGAATCAATGATACTGTTTTATTTTATATTTCCTTGAAACAACCATCTCATTTTTTTAAATATTTAATTCCTCAAGGATGAAACAATTCAGACACACATCCACAAGAATACAAGTATTTATAATGTTCAATATTCAATAATAATATCTACATCCTTGGTATGGTTTGGAAATATTCTAATACCACACAATCCACTAGAAAAAAAATCCTTGGATTATAATGAGTAGGATATACCCTTACACTCATGTAGAACTTTGTAAACAATCCTAAAGTGTGTGTGTACCCTCTTAGCACAAATAGGGAAAAATGTTTGAGTAACATCTAATGTTACCTGTTATTATTTTCAAATTCAAAAAATATATTATTTGATACAAAATTCTATAATTTCTTACCCTAGAGATGGTAAGAAATTAATTTACTTTGATATAGAATTTTTATATGATTTTCCAGTCTGACATGGTCACTCTGATTCTCCAAATCAGATTTCCTAACCCAATCTTCCTACTCCATTCTTCTAATTTTATTTCCCAAAACAATAGATTAAATCTATCATAATCTGATAATGAAAATTCAGAAAACTTCCTTCCTCAGTTTAAAAAACCCAATACAAAAATCCACGATTTGATTAATTCATCCCTCTATAATGATCAGCAAAATACGATGACAAGAAGAATATGATAGATAGCTGAATATAATGAACACCTAAGTAATGTTGTGATCTTGTCTCTTCACTTTCATTTCATCATAAAAAAACTCATCAAAAAAGGCTCAATATGAAAACTTCTTTCTCTCCCTATAAAGTTCTAGATTCTCTCTCTTTCTATGAACAATACATCTGTCTAAAAAATTACAATGTACTTCTCCCCTTTTATAGATGACCCATGGAGGGTTTTGGCGGGAATCCAAAAATCTTTCTCGCTCACCCATATTTCCTGAATTTTTAGGTTTCTTGGAATTTAATGTGAATATTTACCTCATCAATGCTTCTCAAATATTTTCAATCCTTCTCATATATTCTATGAACTTCAACTCTTCCTCGGAATTTCTTATTCAATTACCAGTTCAAATCCTATTTCTGAATCTGATTTTTCTGAATCTAATTTATTCATTATGATGCTCTGTACCAATTGAATGTATGAATGATGAAATTAATGCTTCCATTAACAAAACTTCCATATTTATCTTCTCTTGATCCATTTGTAATACAAATCTTCTTTCTATTGAACCACTTGATCAATAAACAAATAAATTCAACCCTTTTGAAATGGTTTACTACATTGTTAATCAAATTATTTTCTCATCATTTCATTCATTAATATTAAAAATTATTTCTATGAATATGATGGCATGTTGAGTCTAATCAAAAACTTATTTTTATTCCAAATACGATACCACTTGACAACTTCTTTCTCCTTTCTCATCAACTTAATTATTTCACAATCTTCATCTTGTATCATGAATTCTATCATGAATTTGAAAAAATTGAGGATAAGATTTATAATAATCATACTTTCTAAGGAAAGTATTGTAATCTCCATTTCGTTCATCAACACTCATATTTCTTTCTCATTCTGAATCCATTTGTCTAGAATACATTTTACCTAAATACGATTAGGTTGAATATGATCTCAATCACCCTTCTTTATTTCCATCCATATCTGATCAATATGAATAGGATCATTATGATCTAATTCACTCCCTCTATCTTCCATCAAGATTTCATTATAAGTCTCACAAATTACTTATTATTTATGAGAGAGCAAATATTAGAAAATAATCATCACATTTTATTTATCCTAGTCTTGCAGACTCTGATCATATAGACTCTGATTCTTTATCAAATAGGTTCATAGTGAATTCAATGAACATTTACTTCTATTAAGATTCTTCCTCAATACAATCGATCATCTCATTCTGGATTAAATGATAATATGATGAGACTGTTCTTCTAGCCATCTTCCCCTATATACGATGGACCATTTTAGACATTATGATTCTAATTCTCTGAATCTGATGATAAGTCTGAATTTCACCAACTACAAAGTGGGGTGATTTTTACTTTATTCTTAAACTTATTTTAAAAAAATACAATAGTCGAATACAGTCACCTTCATCATCATCTTGGGGCTAACACTCTCAAGGTATTCAATATAGTATTTCTTCCAATTATTTATAAGGTTTTAATGTATAGGTTTATATAGTGTCTGGTATGATAGCCCAATGATATCCATAATCTTCTAAATTAATACAGAAACAGGGGAATCATATCCATTAACTACATGAACAAACATTGGGATACCTAGGTGAAGAAACAAATAATTTTATCAGGTGTTTTAGTTGTAAAAAAGGAAAAATTTATAAAGGAATGACCTAGTGTAGGTCACTCACCCATGTGACCTCACTAAGCTCACTCTCTCAAGTACCTTCTCACATGTCACATGTTAATGTGGCCCCACACATGTCACTCACCTAAGTGGCCTCATGCAGGTAACCCAAAAGGATTTCCTCACTTATATCACTCACTCAAGTGACTTGGATGAAATATCTCACTCAAGTCATTCATACCATGGGAATGTGAAATATTAGTGTGAAGTATAATTGTGAGAAGACCAGCACAAATGTCTAGCTCGATGAGAGAAGGCATGAGATCTTAATACAGAGATGAAACCACTAGCTAGGAACCACTATTTATAGATCCATGGTGACCTATGTGGTAAACTGACATGAGTTACCTATGTGGTCAACCTTCACAAAAATCTTACATGGTTGACTTACATAAAATTATGTGAACAGTCAACCTGAACGGTGAGCGTCATCACCCCATCCAACCCATACCTTTTCATGTAGGAAGAAAGTAGTAATGTTTGAAATATCCAAATATAAAGATATAAAATACATTAATGATAATAAGTGAATTTCCAATTAATTCCCATATTTATCTCATCCTTAGGATTAGATACTCCTCTTCTGATTAGATGCAATCTTGAAGGGGTGGGAATTTTTTTCCAATTGATTTTTTTTATGAGGATGGAATGTCTAAAAGGAAAGTAGCTCATGCATAAAAGGAATGAAAAGGTATTGAAATTTCCATTCCACCTGAGTATACTTGTGTGTGGCTCCCCCATGTCTCCCAAGAAGAGAAACATGGGCCACCAATGCAATGGATAATTTTTTTACAGTTTTAGGAAGAACAAACCATTTTCACGGATTTCTGGACTCACATAAGTCCAACCTACAAGGATAAACTACACTAGTATAACCTATGTATAATACTAGCATGATATAATCAATGTATATTATTTCATAGACAATATCATTCTTTCAGGATCCTGATTTTTCCTACAAATAGGACCCTTGAGATTCAAATTTTAGATGACGGGAAGACAAAAAGATGTCTTGAAGCTCTGCATTCCCAATTTTCTCACCCAACTCCTCAAAACCCAGTAGGTTGCTCTCTATGCTTCAAAACAATAGGTAATTAATGGGAATACAAGGAATAGAGTTCCTAAAAGGTCTAAAAACACCATACCTATGCAAGGATCCCCCTCCCCTATTCCACAACTATTAGGGGGATCCCCCTTTCCCAAAAATGGGACTTGTACGAGGTTTATCCAAAGAAACCCAAGGAAACCCTTGAGGCTCTAAGAAATTCCTCTCCCTATCATTGTTCCCCAGGTTTTCCATCTCCCAAGAGGTATATTCACCAAACCTAGGTCCTACTTGGGTGAGGTACCTCCATCTCACCAAGGTCCTATGTGGGAGAGGTACCACTAGCTATCCCAAGTACCACTTGTTTGAAGACAAAAACTACTCACCGAGGTAAAAATTGGTAAAAGTCAAGGATATATCACCCATGTATCAGATTAGTGAAGAAAAAACCAGCTTTCCCATGTACCACCTGGAAATAGTCAAGAACATATCTCCCAGGTATCACCTAGGTGAAGTCAAGGCTAGCTCTCCCAAGTATCACTGGGGTAATGTGAATACCAACTCACCCAGGTATCACCTATAAAAAATTAATAATAGTTCACCCAGGTATTGAATTGGAAAAGGACTCTTTAGCTTGCTCAAGGCTCAAATAGGAAATCCACCCTCTGATTCCTCTCTCATGTCTTTAATCATATTGAAAACCTCTCCCTAGGACATCCAACGAAGGAATACCAAGTCAAAACCTCCACCAAGGCATTCATATTTATACAATAAAGGTTTATGGAACAAAATCATTCCACTCATTCAATTTTGTTTTCCATCAATAAGGGAAGTCCTAAATTTAACCTACCAAGTAGGTGGGACCCTATAGATGATTAAAATTGTGCATTCTCATGGTAATGATGACCCCTACCGTGGATGTAGTCCCAAGGACCTTCCCATTTGGATAGTGGGAAGGATCACATTCTTTTAACTATGATGAGGGCTAGTGTTGTATCCTCCTTTCCCATTACACCCATTAAAAGGGTCACATGATGGAATCAATCCTTGAGTAAGCCCCTAATATTTTTTTACTGGACATTCCTCCACCTTCCATACCCTCTCCCTTGTCACACAGCTGATGATGGAGGTTGTGTGAATTTTTATATCTTATACTTACTCTTGTTTCTCAAGTCTTGCATGAATCATGTGGTCTTAAATGATTTTGGTGATCATTTCATCAACAAGATCATATATTTTCCACATGGGCCATTTTACATGTAATCCCCATAATCATGTCACCATAGTCACACAGGGCCATATTCCCTTTGAGACAATCCCTTCAAAGGGCCATATTCATGATGAAGTGACCAAATGGGAGTACCCCATATAGGTAATCCCTAACCTTAAATACTATGTGGGATTTGATTCAAAAATAAATGGTATACATAGAAATCCCTTATGAGGACCAAAAAAAATACCTTAGTCAACCCTAATCTTCTCTGGACCATATTTCTAGTCGGGTAAAATCCAACTTGGATGACTATATTCTTTCGGATCCATTTTCATCACCATATTTTTTGGGATAAATTTCCAATAAGATCATACCCCACTTGGGAAGACACATCCCTTTTTATATCCCTTTCATATGATCTTTATTGATCAATATTATCATTGAGAGCCAGTACAACAAGGAAACATCCCCATCTAGACAAACCACGTTAGGTTCATTCCAGCATAAGTCCTACACCATCATTTTATAGGCATCTTCTGCCTAGAAATTCATACCGTAAGATATTAAAGTGCATGGTTTGGTTCATATCACATGACTCTAAAAGTCATGATGTTTCTGATTAAGTGGAACTAAATTATTTGGGTTCTAATTCCTTTCATTACTATTTGTATGAATTTCTTATGATGGGCCTGATCCTAACATCGAAAAAACTCCCACCTCCCTAGATGATGTAAAATTTGAGAGAACGTAACTATGTGGATTAAATAAACCATAAAAAATAAACATAACTAAGATGGAGGACCTATGATATGTACATATAGTTTTATTGATTGATAAACTATGGTACATAGGGATGGTTTCTTATCAATGCATGTGTATGAATGATTGCTAATATATATGGGTGAGAAATTCCATTTTGGGATTTAAAAAGTGATTCAAGAATATATATTAAATTTTTAAGAGAGTCTTGGATTAATAAAAAATTCCCCCCAAAGGTCGCGATGAGCCGAACCACATATCCTCTCAGCCAGTGTGAGTTATTATGTGTCATTGGTTAATATTCCCAATGAATATGTTCACATTGAAATCACGTCAATGAACCATCATGAATATGAGATCCATTAGGTATTTTCGATTCCATAAATTTAACCCATTGTAAACCCCCCAAAAAGGGATGCGACAAAAATAATGTTGATCGCATCTTGAATTATTGTGCAACCATACTCAAACCACCACTAATCAATCTCTGGGCCCCATATTTTCCTAAAAAATAATCACTGAATTAATTTTCTATCCCAATTAACCATAAATACCTTAATAAACAATATCATATTAACCCTAAATGATATCAATAAATATAAATGTATGTCTAAAAAATACAAAATAAACCCTCATAAGATAATTATTTCAAAACAAACTTGTTAAACTGAAGGGTTTAATATTACTCAAACATTTGTTAGAACTCAATAAATGTCTCCCAAATCACTCCCCTCATACATAAAACCAATAGGGGAATCTATAAATTTAATATTTTGATAATACATAGAATTATTCACCCATTATGGTTTCTAAAACATTTATAATATGCTCTTGTAAAAAATCATAACCTATGATTTTTTCGAAACATTTTATTTGATATCAACCATGACAACATGTACCTTTATCTATCCATACTTACATATTTTATAAAAATGGTTCCACTTTTCTTGAATTCCCATTATCCATTGGGTTTAGAGTTTTTAGAATGAGGATAAAATATTATATATCAAATCCTTAAAGAAAATAAGTGAAAATATCCACTCAATATCCATTTTTTTCCAAAAAAATGGATTCCTAAATATAAACACCTATTTTTTTCAAAATGCATCCATTATTTTATGATGAGTCTCCACAGAGGAATGATAGACCTTGCTATAGTTGCTACTCAACCTTTATCTCTATGAAAACACTTGAAAACTTGGTATTATCACAATAAACTCATTAAAAGGTATAAAAAGTAATGTTACCCATTAGTCTAATAGATACTTTTTCAAATACATAAGAAAATTCCCCCTTTTCTGTAATATACTTGTATCTCAAATATTCATTCCCTTACTCGTGAAATCATATATATTGAAAAAAAGTTATAAAACATTTTGTGAGTAATAAAGGATAAAAAATAATAATCATAAGGTTTTATTGTAATGAATGAGATCCCATGAAAAACCATTTTTTGTAAAACATACTTTTCACGCTTAAAAGGTTCATAATATTTTTTAAAACATCATCTTTTTTTCTCACATTGTGATCTCAAAATATTTCCATAAAAACACTTTTTGAGAATAAATAAGTCTTGTAGGTTCTTTAAGACAATATATTCATAGAAACATTTCAAGAAACATTAAAAGTTGAATAAAATAATGGGTTAATTCCAACATATCCTTTGGGGATAACATAATTCCTATTAACTCCATAACTTTACCCAATACATTATAGAGATATATGTGAATCACCCAACATCACAAGCTATATAGAGATCCCTGATCACCATAAAAATATAAAAGGATTATAAAATAGATAAAATACATATAATATTTCATTTACATTTTAAAATAACATAATATTTTCTTAACACATATGAAACATCTCTTTTGGGTTTCATCAAAAAATATGGAGAAAAGAACCTTTTTCTGTTGAAAATAATTAAATAAAATTCTCATAAGAAAGAGAAATATAATTTTAGTTGAAAAAAATGAAAACATATAGAGGATTAATCATCATGAATAGTGTTCATGAAAATAGGAAAGTATGATCAGGTCGTATACGTTAACAAATATTATTTTTCACTTTTGTAAAAATTATTTAAAAAGTTACTGGTATAAAAAAATTAAAGATATTTTACTTTTAAAACCATTTAAAAAATCATGTATAGTTTAGAATTAACTTAAAAAGTAATTAGAATATATAAAATAACATTATTGAAACATTTTAAAGATCATGGATATGGATGAAAAAGAGTTTAGAACATTTAAAATAACATGGTGAAGAAAAACCCCTTACCTAAATTATGACTCACCATATAGATAAATTAAGTCAAAATTATTAGTTTTTTATAATAAACAAAATTTTATAACCATCCATGAATGGTGAAAATGAAAAATAAATCATATCACTTCATGGAGATGGTAGTCCTCACATACACATGAAAGATGTTATTAGTTTCCAACAGATCAGAGGGTGAGAAGGTAAGTAAAACATCATATTATAAAAAGGGGTCATAAATATAATATATATATACATTAAATCAATCATTATAACCATACAAATGTGGTGGTGAGGAAAATGAAACAAATCCCTTAGTGAAGGTGATAGTCAACACATACATGCATGCAAAGTTTTCATTTTCTATTGAATAGAAAAGGTGATTGAAAAGGGTTATAACATGAATGGAATAATATTTAACTATATTCTAGATAATGATGTTATTATATAATAATTTTTATAATAGGTTTGAGGGAGGTAAATTATGAAATTAATTCAAACAATAACAGTTAATACTTATAACTCTTCTTTTGATGTCCTCCTATCGATTTAGTTTAATAACCTTGAAGTATAATTTTTTACCATTAAAAGCGATTGGGTATATGTTAATGGGTTTTAGAGATGGATTTTGTTATATTTTTTATATTAAATGGTTCTTGAGTTCTTTTTCAAAAGTTTGAAGTAAATATTTTTATAGGCTAAAATCTATGGAATTTTCACATTTTTTCAATCCTTAAGGGCCATGAATGTAATTTTAAAAACTCCATGTGGAACAGAAATAAAAAATAAATGATTTTTAAAAATATTTCCATTAAAATTAGTTAATATAGTATATTTATGATTTTTTTAATTATTTAAAAATAATTGTTCATCATTAAATATCATTATATATAATTTTTTAACTATTCACATATCTTGATTTTAAAGGCATCAAGATAATAATGGAATCCGAATATAAAAGCTTTAAACATAACTTATAAATTTTAATTAACCCAAAATTTTTTGGAACACCATAATTCATCAAAAACATATTACTTTCAATGTAGTTAAAATAATTTACATCATTTTTTATACTTACACAAGTGTTAGGTCGACGTTTCATAAGTGTTCAATAAAATTATACCATAACTAAGAATTAAAAAAAATTAATTTCATAAAAATAATTTATTATTATTAAAAATAACCAATTATAACCATTCATAACTTATTTTTATCCCCAATACAATATATTATAGATATTTATAAAAATAAAGTGATATTTTTTAATTATACATTACTTAAAATTTTATAAAGGTTGTAATCAAAGTAAAATGTCAGTGAAATTACATATTTAAGAATATAGTTTTTTATGTTCAAAATATATTCATTCAATGAAATAAGGTCATGTGATAGATTTACTTTTAGGATATATCCTAAAATTTTGACCTTGTTTAACCTATTTTCCCTTTACCATGGTGATAAATTTTTATCATGATTACTATTCATTATAACAAATAATGGAATAAAAATTGTCTCATATTTAGAGTATTATCATTACAAATATTGATCTTATTCTGAAATATTTAATTTCTTGATGTGGTAAAAATTAATTTTAATATAATTGGGTGAAATTAAATGAAAAAAAGTTTTTAGAAAAATACTCATTTTAACCATAAAAATGATTTTATACCAAAATCTTGTATAATATTTGTTACTCTAACAATAATTCAATTATGTTTAATAAATTTAAACTTCTATAAATTTCAATAAAAAAAATAATAAAACCAATATAACATTGAGATTACTTTTATTAAATCAAAAGAAAATACACTTTTTGAAAAAATGGTATCTTTCCCTATTAACCCAAAAGTTAACATTTTCAGAAAAATAAAAAACATTTAACAGAAAATTATTCTATAATTATTATTTAAAATATTATATATATTTTATTAAATAAAATTTATAAAAGTGGTATAAATTAATCATAATATTCACTAAAAATACAACAAAAAACATTTTTGAAAAAAAAATTATTTTTGATGTATAAAATGAATTTATACTCATTACTTATCTAGTAATCACCATTACATAAAATTTTAATTAATTTTATTAAATATATTAGTTATAAATTTCATTAAAATCATTCATATATAGTGATAAACTTAATTTAATTCGATAAAAATTCTTTACACACTTAAATTAGTTTTCTAAAAAATAATTCCTTTAATATTAAATGATACTATTTAAAAATGAATTCTCATTTCCTAATAATTAATTATTATATTTTTATTAATTAAAATTGCATACATATATCTCATAATTAGTTTAATCATATTGATACCTTATAATCCAATGTCTAGTTTATAACTACCATATAATAATATTGTAATAGTATATCACTGTTCTTTTCAAGTTTAGAATTGCATATGGTATACACAATTGAACATTATATTATTTTTGTAAGAAAATCACATGGTGTAACATATCTAAAATAATTTTTAGATATGGATTCATGATTTGTTTCATATAACGTGACATAATGTGAATACTCACTAAGTCTATGAGGCTTTAGTGAATGTGAGATTTTTTTTTGAATTGGGCACTAAAGGCACCACCACAAAATAATAGTGTAGACTACCTCATGTTCTAATTAGGTTACATTATGACATGGAATATGTGACCACACAATAGTGGACTTGAAGGAATATTGTTTTCCTAGTTACTATAATATATATAATTTTATATAATACCATGACACTACCTACAATTACATGTAATTAGAACATATTAGAGTAGTGTTCAAATCTCCCTCAGACTAGTATCCTTAACAAAGTGTTACATTTGATTAAAAACATGGTAGTTTATTTGTGTATGGATTTCAATAAATTTATAAAATTCAAGGACAAATCATATATTTCATAACATATTAATAATTTCATAGACATCTAGAGGATGTCCAGAGAGGATATAAAAGGAGGTTTCACTATGAAATTGTGTGTCATTCATTCTTTTCCATCATCTCGATGATTCTCATTATCCAGAAATCTCTCATATTCTCCCTCTTTTTCACTATAAGGCCCTAAAATTCCATGGATAGTTTATGTTTTACTTTCATGTTTCAAAAAATTCATCCAACCCATGGATAAACCACAGAGGGATGACACCATTGATTTATCCTAATTAGTCTTCATCAAGCATGTGTGATGAAGACAACTACTGAAATTACTCTATGGTGAAAGGTATGTGGGTTTTCTCATTTTATAATTTAAGTGATTTTGGGTTTTTTTATGGTGATTTGGATATATTGGTTTCTCACTTATTCTACCATTTTTAATGAGTATTGTAATATCTTATGAAACCTAACAAGTTCCAATTGAAAAATCATTTATATTATTATGTGTTTTTATTTTGGTATTATTATACATTATGAAAATGATTTCCCACTTAAGGTTCCTTAATTTTTTCTTGTTAAGAATGACTACATTTATAAAAATATATCAAATGATAAAGATTTATTTTTTTATCATAGAAAAAAATTCTAGTGACTAAAACTGCAAATAACAACTTGGACCAAACGTTTATAGGCATTGAGATATCTATTTGTTTGATATTTTTGTGGGGAAGGATCAAAAAACAATTTAAACTATATATGAATATTAACTACTCAATACATATGGGTTGATAATTCTAAAATTTATATTCTTAATCAAAAATTGATAGGATTCATGTTACATCTACGTATAATAATAGAGAAAAGATTATTAGCATATGATCTATTATAAATCCATAATCTTTCCCAATCGACAATATCAGAATGGATAATGGTTTTAAGCACAAAATTATAGTTATTTATCAAATTTGTGTTAATAGTTATTTATTTTACTTTCGCAACAATGTTTATTATGTTTATAAGGATACAAATAATATATTTAAATAACCAGGAACTGAAAAATTATACAATTTATATTTTTAATCTCTAAGTAGAAAAACAACAACTGTTTAAATATAAAAATCAATGAATCTTGTATTTGGAATAGAATGCATGGAAATTTTAATGTTTATTATTTTATTAAATTATTTAATAATAATTTTATTTCATATTTTCATTAACCAAATTTTAAGGAAAATCGGCTATGTGATGGATGTTAAATGGGAAAGAAACACATATCATTTTTTAATGCAATAAATGATGTTTCTACTTCTAAGCCTTTTAAACATATCTATATTAATTTTTTAGACTATTTAGAATAGTAAACCTTATAGGTGAGTATTTTTTTATTTTAGTTATTTTTTTCATGATTTACATGGGATTACTTTTTAAGGGAAAAAACTAAATCTAATTTTATCTTCATGAATTTCTGAAAAAAAAATTGGAATGAAAACGATGCAAAAAATTATTTCCTGGAGAATTGAATATATATGAGAAATTTATTGTTATGAGTTTAAATAATTTGGTTTAAATCAACGTATTAAACCTAAATTCTATACCCCTAGTCCCCAAAATAAATTTTTTTATTGAATGGATACATAGGACTTAATAAAAAATTCCTTAACCATTTTATGTTAATATAGTTTCTCTACACATTTTTTTTTGATGATTTTAACACTATATACTATGTCAATCATATAGATGTAATAAGAACTATATTAAAGAAAAAACCCTTTGGGTTAAGGAATATTATAAAACCAAAAGTTGGATACATTAATGTTTTTTTATACAAGGTTTATATCTTGAACAACAATAATAATTATGGTAAATTCAATAAAAAATATGATGAAAGAATATTCATTTATTATTATACAACTTATAAATATTATAGTGTTTTAATAAAAGGTCAAGAATAATTAAAGAATCAACCGATTTGAATTTTTATTAAAGTGACCACTTTCCTCAAAAGAAAAATCAAATTAATGACACCGATGTTTCAATGAAAAAATTGATACTTGATAATCTTATAAACACTAAAAAGGATGATGACGAAGAGTCTAAAAATTTATAAAATGAAGAAAATGAGGGTATTATACCTATAATTTATTGAAGATTAAAATAATATCCCTTATAAACTGTTATTAATGGTTTATATAAAGGTGTTAGAACATGAAGTGGTGTTGGAAATATTACTGAGTTGTTTTAATTTATTTATTTTATTGAACGTAAAATCATAGAATATTCCTTGAGTGAATAAGGTCAGTATTTGACCATGAAAGAAGAGTTAAACCATTTTAAGAGAATAATGGTTTGGGAATTAGTTCTTAGACCTTATGATTATCTAATAATTAGTTCTAAATGGGTTTTTATGAATAGTCTAGATGATCAAGGTGTGACCATAAGTAATAAGACTTGATTAGTAGCTAAAGGTTACAATCAAGAGGAAGGCATATATTATGGAGATAATTTTACACGAGTAGCTACATTAGATCCATTATAATTACTATAGCCTTTTATTCACATATGATTTTTAAAATATTACAGATTTATGTTCATTATTATTTTTAATTTTTTTTCTTTTGGAATAATTTTATTTTAAAAAAGTTCCTTGTTTTCAAAATCCTATTTTTTCAAAATCTTTTTTTAGAAAAACCAATGATTTATATGGTCTTAAATAGGGTCCTAAAAATTATGTAATTAATTTTCTAAATTAATTAGATATGAGTTTAAAATGAGAATGTTATGAGAGTTAAATTTCTATATTATGTCTAAAATAATTCATAATGACATTGGGAATGTGATAAATTAAATAAAGTACATACATGGCTTACCAGAAAATTTTGGAATTTAAAAAATTAAATTACATGAAACTCTTATGAGTTATAATATTAAACTTAATATGGATGAATCTTGGAAACCAATGGATAGAAAGTTACACAGAGGAATAATTTGAATATTTTTTATATCTAACTTAAATTAAACCATACATCATGTTTTTTATATGTATCTGTGATATATTTGAAGAAACTCCAAAGTAATCTCATCTAAATGATTCCAAAGGGACTTTAATTCATATTAAAGGTTCACTTTTTATTTATTTATTTTTTGTTGAATAAAATCTTTTTATTTAATTTAGTTTCATATTTTAATGTTGAATTTTGGGGTTTTAGAATAGATATGAAGAGTACCTTGGGAACATTCCATTTATTAGAAAGGAATTACATTTAATATTTTAGTAAGAAACAACATTTAGTTGACTTTTCTACCACTAATCAGATGTATGTTTCAACTTATAGTTATTACGGGAAATTTTTGTGGATGAAACAAACATTAAATCTTTTTCATTTTAATTTTTAACATGTGAAAATTAAATGTGACAACAAAATTATTATCAAAATTTTAAAAAATATATAATAACCTATTTGAAAACAAAGAACATTGATAATGAAATTCATTTATTTAGAGGTCATACTCAAAAAGGATAAATATCTCATTATTTTGTTGATACTGAACATCAGTTAACTGATATATTCATTAACAACTTTTCTTATGATCATTTTTATTTTTTAGAAGTGACTTTTTATTATTTGAATTTAAACGATTTTAATATGTTTTAATGTATTTATTCCATTTCTTGTTTCTTATTAAGTGTTTTATCTTACAAATTATTCAATTATTTTTACATATGAGATTTCTAATATTTTATAACCAAATATAATATATAGTTTTCTTAATATAAAATATAAATATTTTAAAAACATAATATTTATGGTTTGATATGTAAAATTTAATTAATGTTATATTGTATATTTTTTTAGTTGCGTAATTATTTTATCTTATGTTTTTAATAACTATTTTATACATGTTAATATTTTTTCATGTGATGATTAATTTTATGGTTTCAATATTTTTTGAAAACATTTTATCGTTGGGAACAAATGAAATTAAATTCAATTTGGGACCTCTAAATATCTCTATTATTTCCAAATCCTATACCTTGAACCCCATATTTTTCTTGATCTTTATCTATGAGAAAATATTAAAAAAAGAATATTCAGAGAGATGATTTATTCTTGTAAAGTATTTGGTTTCTCATGGAATAATCAAATGAATATACAAATTAATAGAGTTTTTATTTTTCAAGAATTGGAGGGTTTTTTTATGAAACAGTATTGATGTATTTTTTGAGAAATTAGTTGCAGGGTTTTAAATAAATCCTCAATTTATGTTTACAATGAAAAAGTATTTAATTAAGTCAGTGATAAATTAAAAGGTAGTTTCTTTTACATCTTCTAAAATTACTAAAATATTACACTAACCCTATGAAGAAAATTTATTATCCCGTAATACTTTGGTTAGTGATGATAAAATTATTATTTTTTAAAAAATATTATCTTTATTTTCATAACCATTGATATTGAGAATAAATTTACAATGAATTTGGAACAAGAAAATAAAATTATTTCTATGTTTATTAAAACTCGAATAGCTCAATAGGATGGATAGTTTGAGAAAGTTCTTTTTTAAGTTATATATTTGTTAAATTTTATGTTGAATTATTATAAAATAAATATTTCAAGGTTAATTTTGTGTTACATGCACCATTGTTTCCATGGGAGGAAGAAAAGAATTTCTTATCTTTATAAGAGACTATATACACTTCTCTTTGATGAGAAAGAATTTGATTTGAATGAGTTAGAAGATATTAAGATTCATTAGCATAATACCATTGTAAGTGGATTTATAAATAAAATTAGGTATATTTGGAATGTTTATAGGAATATATTGGTTCATATTGAGTATGAAATTGCATAGGTGGAATTTATAAAGGAAGTAGATGAGGATGAATAAGTCCCTTCTACTATTGAGGGGGGAATTCAATATGGAATATAGGAAGTAGAGTTTTAATATGTTGATATAGATTTCTTTACTCCACATGATGAATTATTAGATGTGTATGGAAGATATCATAATATTTAAAGTACAAATAAATATGAATATATTTAATTGAATGTTGAAACTGTAAAAATAGATCATATTTTTTCTTCAAAACCTATTGATAGAATAAATTTGTTGAATAAATAACTAAAGTTGGATCTAATACTAATATAGAATAAAATTATGTGGTTAATCATGTGGAATATGAGAAAACTTACAATAATATTAATTAATTCCTTGATGAAACAATTTTTGATGAAGTTGTACTATTTGATGAGTATAAAGATGCTAAAAAGAATCAAAGTATGGAGGAGTTGGAAGCTAACACTATTAAAGGTAAAAAATAAGATTTCATTTTATAAAAAATAAATTGGATTTAGATTAACATATTTTTTTTATAACTTTAGGTTAAGTTTATCATGTCCTTGATTAAAATTTACAATGATTTACCTTTATAGTATTTTTAAAATTTCATTAAATTCAGAATATAATTTCTTATTTGAAATTTGATTTGAAGGAATCCATAAATGAATTGAAAATATGAAAAGATAATTATTTTTTAAAAATATGAATTTGACTATTTAAAATATTATATGGTCTTTAAAATATTTTTTCATGAGTTGAAATAGTTATTAAAGGATCAAATATAAATGACAAATAATTCTAAAACGGGATAGAAAAGAATAGAATAATATTTTAAGAATGATCTTAGATAAAAGATTCATGATAATTCTAAATTATTAAATGAATAATATACTTTTAATATAGGTTTATATTATTTTTTAAAAAATTTATTTGGAATTTTTCAAAATCTCATAATGATTTGGTGAAATAAAGGAAATCATCTTTAACAGAAATTCAACTTTTGTTTTAGAGGAGTTTCAATCTATTGAAGCCCAGTTGGTTGCATTAAATTGAAATTATTATTTGTAAATTCTATATGAGAGGATTTATTATTTGAATTTCTATTCTTTCAAATTAGATAAATTCAGATAATTTCAAGGAAATATAATTTCAAAAGATAAGAGAGTTATAAAAAAATGAATTCTAAAAAATCAATGTTGATCGTTGGATATATAGCTAAATTTGAAAAAATAAATATAGTCAAGTTAATCTTAATATTAAACAAAATCATGAATATATAAATGTAGTAAAAATATTCCTAAATTATTTTAAAATAGTTTTTGAGGTCAATCATTCTTTAATAAAATAATTTTTGAAATAAAATCTTCTTTAGTTTCGAAGAAAAAAGTATATGTTGAAAATATAGAAAAAATCTTAAAATAATAAATTCTAATTTTTGGTAGATGGACATAAAATACATTATGAAAATATTTAGGAGTTATATTCTTTTAAATATGTGTTTTTTGAGGAATAAATCGAGTCATATGTATATGAAAATATTGAAGGACCAGTAAAAGTGACTAGGGAAATATTTTTCAAAGCCACTGCTATTGAGATAGTTAGTTTTGTTACACTACATGTGTTAGAGATAAAATTTACTATGTTAAATAAATTTTGAAATAATATTTCAATACATTTAAAAGGAATTTCTTGTTCAGATAATGAATATCCACGGAAAAATCTATAAAAATCATTCTCTATACAATGTATAACCATTATGATAAGTGTTTTAACGAGATGATGAAAAAGATTATAAATAGATGGGAATATAGGTTTTATCAGTGATATATTGAATATATTGGAAGAGAATGATTGAATTACATGAATGTGTTATTTGACTAATTTCTAAGAAAATGATATGAAAGTTTTATTGAAAATTATAAGGATAAAATTGTTTTAATATTAGAGGCCATTTGGAAGGATTTATATTAGCATACAGGTAACAGACCTTGAGAAGTTCCACATAACAAACTATGTACATAAAAATCTTTCTTTTAAATTATATTTGGCCCTTAGAAGTCATGTAATTAAATATCAATTCAGGATCCTCATTATTAGTGGGGAAGAGTTGTGATAGAATCCACACACCTCCTAAAAACTCTTGATGACTTACAAGACATGGCTCCTATAACACCAAAGCATACTTAAAGTTTTGATCCTACTTTAACTCATATTATTTCATCTATGTAATGTAGAAAAATATTAGATAAAATTTTTCAAGGATCATATATAAACATATAAATTGGGAAAATAATTAGAACTATAAATACACCTCAATATATTGAAGCTTATGAACAAAAATATAGTTATTTTTATTTGAAGATAAAACTTTAACCAAAGATATTATACCTTTTTAGGAGGAAAATGATATACTATTGTAAAACCTAAACCATATATTACTCATAAAACAAATTTTATGTCCAATTGATTAATGTTTCTATTCTTGTTTGGTTATCTATTTCCTCAACTCAAAATTTTAGTTTTTGTTTATTAATAAAAGTCACTACCACATTCATATTCCTTTTGATTTTATATTCTAATAGTTTTAATTTAAATGTAAAATGTTAACTATGTTATTCCCTCTGAATAAAATTCTTTTTTATATCAAAAAAATGGGAAAATAAAAAATTATGGGGAAACCCAAATATTAATCTACTAATTATTTTTATTCTTATCGATTGTTTCTTAAACATTAAAAGTTTATTAATTAAATGTATAGGGTTTTGAACTTCCAAATGGGGGGAGTTTTGAATATTTTAAATTTAACAATATACTCTCTTATATTCTATGTTTTTATTCTCATAAAATCCCCTTTTTTATTAATAATTTTACTTTATGTGAATTTCATATTATTTATTAATGTTTTATAATGTTTATTAGTTTGGAATTATTATTTTGAGTTTATAATATTTTATGTTGAAGAAAGATAGGAAGTAATGAATATTATATATATATATATATATATTAGAGTATTTGTTATATATTCCAAAAATATTATAAATTTCTCTTACGTTTCATATTATTTCAAAGTGTTGGATCTTAAATATTCTATAAAGTAAATAAAAATCATACAGATTAGATATTTCACAAAGGATGAATCCCACATATATAGTTTTTTGACTTACATATTCTATAAGTGCTATAGATTTTATTTCATATCAATTTCTAAACATTTATCGGATGTTATATGTGGATAAGAAACATGTTTACTAATTTTCATTAATATAAAAACCATACATTTTAAGAATGTTTACTTAGTATAAAATATTATGTGTCGGTAAAATAAGGTATGCATAAAAATATTTCTAATGTTTTTAAGGGAATATCTTACATATTATATAATATGTTACAAATAATATTTGAGTTGAAGATAATGTTATATATAGTGTTTAAATTTCAAATATTCTCATGGATACTATTCCATTATTATTATAAATGGGATAATTTTTCAACTCTAAAGTAGTTAATTTTCGATGGTATGATTTTACAAATAGTTTGATCAAGTATCTACATGTAATAATTTATTGAAGAAATATGATTAATAGCTACGTGAATTATTATATTTCTAGAGAAGATAAAGGACTATTTTTACTTGATCAATTATAGGATAATATATATACTTATTACCACAAAAAAATTGTATAAAACCAAAATGAATAGAATGATAATACGATACAAGAGATCTCATACATATAAAATTGTGTGATATGAAATTTTTACTAAATATTCTAAAAATAATACTATTTATGTTTTATTTATAGTGAGATTGAAAATAAATAATAAGGAGATAAAATTAATTTTATTACTACCATTTACTACATTGATGATTATGCTGAAATTGAATATCTTTTTAAATATACACTATATAAATTTACTCTTCCTATGAATAATATTATCATCTATTAGTTTCTGAATACAATTTTGCACTATCAATTGGAATTCAAAATATAATTTTTTTTATTTCCTCAAGTAAAAACTTCTTGTACTATTTGTGGGAGTGAGGCCTTGTAAAAACCTTTTGAGAAGGAGCCTAATAAAATATTATTTTGTAATATATGAAAAACTAAGTGTCAGTTTCTCTCACTCACCTGTAATATGCCTAGGAAAATGATAAAAATAAAAAAATCACTTCTTAAAAACATTTTATCGCTATAAAAATATATTATTCTTAACTCCTATATTTTCTCATATTTCAACTACAAATATGATTTAAATAAAGGGGGTGGAGCAATAAAAAATAAATTTAAAGAAAAAATTAATGTGTTTTAATTCTTATTTTTTACATTCATGTATTTAATATCCCCTCTCTTGAGTCATTATAAAAACCATGTTGGGACAAAATTCTTTATCAAAAATCACAACCTCATTATCACATATCATTATATCCATATCCACCTTTTAGTAAGGTTTGTAATCCTAAAGGACAAAATCCTTATTCCCACCTTATTCCATGTACATACCCATCTTATACCCAAAACATAACCACATCGTCAAATACCATAAACTCAAGTCACTATAGCTTGTACCACATTTAGAATATATATTGGGAGGGGGGAAGGGGGAGAATTAAATCATATATATCTTTTATAGACAAGATAATGAAGAAAACACCTGGAATCCAAGAGGACATGTAGGCATCACTCATGTTACTCGACTCGGGTGGTGGTTCATAATAAATAGTGTAAAATATAATGAATATAATATATCACACAATATTAACCTAAGGGTTATCAAAAACCACCCCTACCTCTAACAAAAACACATACCCTCCCCTCCATCACCACAAAACAACCACACAACTTAATATTTCACAATTCATATCCAGTTTACTTATAAAAAATTATTAACCACTTTTCAGTCATTATTCTAAATTAATTTCCGAATATTTATCCATTATTAATAGAAAAATTTAATTTATATATTCATACACCAGTCATATTAAAGATTTATAAATTTATTATTAATTTGTTTATTAATTCCTGACATCTCATTTATATCACCATGTCTCCTTCACATACATAAATTTATTTATTTCTTCCACAATCCATTTTCAAAGAAACTAAACCACACATCCATATCAACCACTCCTTAACATTGCAACAACTAAACCACAAAACCATCACATCTTTCTCTTCTTGATAAATCCATTCAAAAAAATACACCACTATTAACACCACATAAATTAAAATAACAAATCAATGCCAAAAAAACCAAATAAAATAACAAGGAAACAATATAACACTATCTAGTAATAATAATTATAGATCATGGTTCTTCCTTTCCATTATCATCTTTAGGTTGATTAACAATTTCAATAGGTTTGGTAAACCAATATCAATATTAATTTTATAACAAAACCAACCACAATTTATCCAATGAAAAACAATAATTAAATAGAGATAACTAAGGAAAATAATAAAAGAATTATTTGTGATATCACCACTCATTTGTTTCATTTAATTACATATAATTATTTTCTTCTAAGAAAAATTTCAAAACCTTATACAAATTTAACTAAATCATGGTAATTCAAAAATTGAAAAACAAGAAAGTATAGAAATTTTGAATGCCCTACCTCAACGGAATATTCAAAGATATTGGAAAAAAAATGACGATCATTCTTGTAAGTTCATAGATTTTTGGATCCTTGACCATCTGTATTATCAAGGATTGATGGAACTAGGAGGATTTTCATAGGTGTTTTGTGAGTCACAAGTGGTGTTTTGGCTACCTAGAAGGCCACCATGACATAATATTGGGCATATAGGTGGAAATTTTGGAGGTATTATTAAGATTTGGGTTAGGAGAGTTCATTAATTAGAGGTTTTATCCAAGGTAATACCATTTTGGATATGGTGGCATGGTTCTAGGTGCACTACAACGAGAAACATTTCAATGTTGGTTGTTTCAATGGGTGTTTCAGAAGGGGTATCCAACTATGTGAAGTGTGCATCAAAAATGCCTAGGGAATCCCATTTTACTGGGCATAGTGGTAAAGATGAGGAGTGGCTCAGTGAGCCACCGTATGAGATATGGGGAGACCATCACAATTTAGATGTGGGTGAGGAGTTGTGTAAAGTTCATGGCATGAATTCATGGTAGAGTCGATCCATCCAAGGGAGTATTAATTTTTTTTTTGATGTGTCTCACTATAAAGTAGTCCTAGGTGTGGTGATGTGAAACAACTAAGGTAATTAAATCACATTATAGCCTTGGGAATGATCTCGGTAAAAATAGTTTGATGTAGGTTTTAAAAAAATGGTTATTAGGGAGATAACGAATTAAAAAACTATGTATTTAGATATCTATTCAGACTGGATGCACCATGGGTGTAGTGGGAATCACTATGTCATAGTGAAGGCTATTTATACATACTCAATAAAATTGAGGGCTAGCTACCCCTAGTTTCTATTTTCCATCTCATTCTCTTGATTCATATCTAGGTTATATTCTTCTCAACCCTCTCCATCCACATAGTCAAGATTATAAAACATTTAGGTTTGTCTAGATCAATGTCTCATAGATCAACATACTCATATCTATTATACATTTCATTTCTATTTCTCTCATTCCTTAAATGATTTATTTAGTAGGGTTCCTCTATTTTTGGATTCAAATCAAGTAATAATTAATGGTTCCTTGCTATGGATAGGTTATGGTGAGTGTTCCTTTTGTTTTACTTCTGATTCCTTCAGTGTTAGTGGATCCCCGATCATCGTTTATTTCTCTAAGAATTTACAACTTCTAATCATGTTAAGGTATCTAGGAACTCTCCCTCTTTTGACTTTTTATGAGATTAACATGGTTTTTTACTTTTGGGTGGATAGTATGGACTGACTTAAATAAGTGAATAAATCAGTCCAAATTAATTTAATTGAGAATTGATGAGGTCACATGTACTATTGATTTCCTTTTAATTATAAATTTATTTATCTTGAAACATTTTAGCGGAAGTGGTGTGTGTGATAGCTACTTTGAGTTATGATCCCACATTGTGATTATTTTCTTGATGACGGCAATCATAAAAGGTTATGAACTTATACTTTCCTATGAACCGATTATGTGTAAGATCAAAATTTTTGTGAAAATACACACGAAGGAGATGTTGAAATGTTATGAAATCCCTCATTAAAGCTAAAATTATAGAATTTTATGGGAACTAAAATATATTTTTATGTGTTTTGGTGAATTTTTTTTTATCCTTATGTTTGTGTCGATATTGTAGGGGTGTAATGGTGATGGTGGTGACTATTTTTTATAAATAATATATTGGTTAGTGGGGTTGTGGTTAGTTTGTAATGGGATACATTGAGGATTAGTTTTTAATGGTAAGTTAATCATTATTTTGAGATGGTTGGGTTGGTGCCTTGTTTCCTTTTTATAGTCTCTAAATATCTATGGAGAAGGAATGATAAAAATAAATTTGTAATTGAATGGGTTTGAATTAATTGAAATTAGATGATAATAACATTAACAATCTAAAATAAATTGGTTTTCATTAAATATGGGATGGATGGATTTTAAAATGGATATTATTTAGTATATTGAAAAATATTGAAATTCATTTAATCTTTGAATAAAGAGAGAATTGTAGTATTTGTGTGATTGATTTTGTGTGGTCAATTATATTTAGTTGTGATAGTAGTTGGTAGTGTATATCATGGTATTATGTGGTTTTATTGTGGGTTATGTTAATGTTTTTTTTGTGGATTTTTTGGTCAGGTTTTCTTGTTGACTTATATTTATTTATTTTCTTATGACTTCTATACACACCCCCCTCGAGCCAAGTGTTTCATATTGATTCCCAATGAAGGTTTAGGGTTCCATGTTTTTTAAGAACTCTCTATTTAGTAGTAGTTTTTATGGCCGAGTTAGTGATGATGCGTAGTGATGATAGATCAGTTGGTTTCGATTTATAGTGATGATGACTTAGTTGTTGGTGATTCCTAGTGATGATGGACTATTTTGTGGCCATAACTGGGTATAAGGTCTTAGTCGGTTGGTATAACACGTAATGATTGAAGAGTTGGAATTGATGTCTAGTGGTAATGTATTTTAACATGTGGTGGGAACTGTTATGAATCATGGTGGTGGAAATGAATTGGATGTGGAGGACATGATGTTGTTTTCCTTCATTTTCATGACACCCTTCTTCCATAGATATGGGACATATGGATGATGATTTGGTTGTGGATATATGATTAGTGAGAAGTTGTTTTAGGGTGAATTTTTTATATCATCTTGATATTATTTTACTTGAAGGGATTCAATATTTGGTGAGTGATCCCTCATGAGGATGGGATTTGGTAGTTAACCTATTTAGGTTCCTAATTTTTTAGTAGTTCATTAACTATGGTATTAGTATTATCTTGTTACATTGTCAATAGATAGCCAGGTTATGATCATACTAAGTATGTATATAATGTAATTGATACGTATATATAAATCATATTTTAGGTTTCAATGAGGGATTCATATATCAAGTTATACATTACAGGATTGGTGGTTGGTGCTGTTAGAGAGTTATATCCTTTCAATTTCCCATGGTACTATTTAATTTTTTGAGTTTTTTATTTTTATCACTTGAAATGTATTGTGAGATTATGGTTATATTGTATTTGTGATATGGGGTTGAAAATTGGTTTCTATCTTATCTTTTTTTCATAACTTATATTATTGAGGGTAATGCATCCTATGGTTTGTTTTATACCCTTGGTCCTAGTGTCTAAATCGGGGATTATTGAAGGTAATATTCAAGAGTAATTATATCTCTTGAATTTCATCTTATGTGGGGTACCAGTTGTGGTGGTGAAGGGGTATCAATTACTTGGTCATGAAATAAATTAGTGATTGGGGTTATGAACTTGTAAGACTTGGATGTATTAGTTGGGAAATAATATTATTGGATCTTAGTTAGTGTCATTAGAAAGGGATATTGATTAGGAAATCATAATTTAGGTCCCTCTATGATCTAACACATTGAATTTTATCTTGTTGAATGTTCTAAATTAATTGACACTACTTTCATAGTGGAGGACTTGGATAGGTTCAAGCATCACGTTTGTTAATTCGTTTAATTGGATAGAGTGATATTGTGGAAATTAAAAAAACATAAATTACTGAATCCTAATAAATTCCATTCCATCCAGATTAGGTTTTATCTTATTATTTATTTTAAAAAATAGTTTCTAGCCATCAACCACATACATTTTAGAGAGTAGAGGTTCTTAATGTTGATACAACCAATCATTAGAGGATCAATATGACTGAGGATGATGAGTTTTGGTAGAATAAATTGCGTGATTTCAAAATTTGGAGTCTGGAAAAGTTAAAGGGGAATGTATCGGATTTTGATATGGGGTTCAAGTTAGAGGATAATTATATCCCCCTCAACTTGATTTGAGATCGAGATGAGTACTGAGTTTTTTTAGTGATCATTCCGATGGGAGGGGAAACATTTCAGTGGTGGACACTGTACATTAGAGTGTGGAAAGAGGGGGATGTTTCTTAGGCTGAAGTCCATAAGGATTTTTTAGAATTATTGTAATATGAAATGAAGGAAATATAGATCTAGGAGATTCCATCCCTTCAAAAATGGATACTGAGAAAGAAAGAACTCATGATTGAGTTCAGGGACCTTCTTTATTTTCCCCTAACATTTTTCATGATTAGGAATATCAAGTACAACAACCCGTAGTGGTGTTTCACACAATCATCTGATATATCTTCAATAAATTTTGGAATCCTTTCTACCTAGAGGTGGAAAAGAAGATGGAAGTGATTAAGTTGATGCATTCTAATGGTGGGGTGTCTTGGGAAGGAGTCCAATAGAGCTTCTCAAGGGGTAGATCTTCAAATGTGGGATCAAAAGTGTTTGGGTAATCAATGTTTTATCTAAAGGGGATCCAACCTATCATAATTTTTTTTCTATTCTAGTGATGGTAGTTCCTAAGAACCTTCTTGGGGCCCCTCATTCATGTGTAACAACCATAGAGGTCAATGTCACCATCAGTATCAGTTCACAACTACTTAGGGTGGAAAATATGGAATGGTAATCCATTCACATTTCTAGAAACAACAAAAACACATTTCCCCAAAACCTTATCAACAACCTAGGCCACTAGTGATTGTTTAGTAGATGGGTCAATAGGCTTATGCCGCACTAAGGAGAGATGGATATATTATATATTAGCCTCATTATGGTCCTTTATATTATATAAATCATCCAAATTATGGTTGAGTAATCCATCAATAGTAGGGTAGAGGGGATATGTGTTGCAAGATTCATGGAATGGAGGCTCCATCACTAGAGGGTCCATTGGTTGTTTGAGTTATAGTCGATTTATCATCTACATTAGTTTTTCTCCTTATTTTATTTTAGTGTTTCAAACTTCTTTGTTGGACTTGTTTTTGTTGGCACATTGGGACTAGAGTTGGACATAAGTTCAGTATACCATACATTATTCATTCTAGTTATATATCTAGATATGTTGTTTGGTGTGTGCTTGGGTATATGCTGATGATGGAGTAACATCAGTTCATGGGTGATTTCTTCTTACTAAAGATATAGCCATATGATGACATCCTTTAAATGGTTTGGATGTATTCAATGTGTTTTATTATTGATTGCTTTTAGTGGAGAGTCATGTTCTATAATAATAAACACCAATGAGTGGTGTTTATTGGTGATGAAAATTATTGGATGGGTGGTAGGCATACAAATCATATCCTATCATAGTTGGGTGTGTTATCAATAGAATCTGAACCAGAAGATATTCCTTGAGTTTTTTAGAAGTCATGATATTTCAACCCAAATTTGGTTGTGATATAACCAACATGACATAATTTTATGTTCAAAATAGAGTTGAAAATGAGAACCTTATTGATTTCATTGGATTTCAATCATATTAAACCCACAATGTTCTGTGTGTTGAGGATTTGGATTGATGGATTATAGTATATGTGACTTTTTTGATCAATTATATAACATTGGAGTGATTTAGTGTTATTCTCCAAGAAGGTGGATGGTATTCAGAGTCTATGTGTAGAATACCGAATATTGAACATAGTGATGGTCATGAACCATTAAATTCTTATGAGGATATATAATCTATTTGACTATCTAAAAGGATCCATTTGATTTTTGAAGGCCGACTAGAACATAGGATATCAGCAAATGATTGTGAAGGAGTAGAATATCATGAAGACTACCTTCTAATATAGGTATGGAAAACTCAGGTTAATAGATATATTATTTGATATCATGAACACACTAGATGTGTTAATGGGTCTCATGAAATCTGTGTTCCTTTAGTTCCTAGAATAGTTCATAATCTTGTTTTTCAACGATATCCTCCATTAATTGATGTCATAGGACGAGTATATTGAGCACCTTAGAGAAGTATTAAAAGTTATTTGACATAATTACCTCTATTGGAATATATCCAAGTGAAATGTTTTGATTCAATAGGATTAATTACATGGATTTTTAGGGTCTCGGAAGGGTGTGGTGGTGGACCCATAAAATATTGAGATATTTGTTTATTAGGCATCACCCGAGAACTTGGTCGATGGTTATAATTTACTTGGATGAGAGGGATATTATTTGAAGTTTCTATCTAACTTTTTCCATGTTGTAATCCCATTATCATCCTTGACTATGTTGGACTAGTAATTCATCTAGACTAATTAGTGTGTGGAATCCTTTAACTAGCCGAAAAAGAGTTTGATATGTTCCCCAACTCGTTGGTTGTTCAAGTAATGGGTAATGTTGCATGCCTTTTTGATGATTTCCTTATAGGATTAATATGTGTATTCCTACATAAAAGGGAGGTGATATCTTATGATTCAAGAAATTTAGATCCCCATGAGTCTAATTATGTCACAAATGACCTCTAGTTGTGAATCAGGGAATTTTCCATGAAGTATTGGTGGAATTAACTTTTAGGGAAATGTTTTACGGTCTCTATGTACCTCAAGATTCTAAGGCATTTTGTCTCTTAACATGATCAAAACTCACTTCAATAGATATGTATGGAGTTTCTCTGGGATTATGACTTTTTAATCTCATACAACCTAGGGGAGGTTAATGTTGTGCTCGATTCACTGGGAATGAAGTCATGATAATATTTTTAGAAGTCCTGGGAAGCTTAGAGGGCGATTATGGTGTTAGTAGAATTTCCCCTTATATAAAAGGAGATCAGTGGTATAATATTTTTATGTAAAATGAAAACATAATCTTCCTTGATATGAAAAGTAAAGTATTATTAGTGGGGATACTACAAAATATTTCAATTTGTCCAATAGGGACATATCTGTTGGTAAAAGTGCATTTTCTGTTGGTAAAATGTTTTACCAACATATATGTCTCTATCACTAAACTGTTGGTAAAAACTTTGTCGCTAAATGTTTTTGCGATAGAGAAAATAGATCTGTTACAATTATAATAATACCAATATATAATATATATGTTGGTAAATTTTATTAGCAACAGGTTTTGATAACAAATTTATCTATTGGTAATAATATTACCAATTTATTATATTTTTTTATAAAATAAATTTAAATAAAAATTATAAATTTTTATTATTAGTAAAATTTCATATTTTATTTATTAATTTATCATATATAATACATTTTTTTAATTATTAAACCAAAAAATATTTTAACACGTTCAAAATCAGGAAATTATTAATTATATTAATAAATAAATTTATTACAAATATTCAATTTTAGATCCCCACCATGAACAATCATGGACAACCCTTCCCACCACCACCCCCACACAATTCTGTTCTATAATTCTAGCCACCACACTACATCCCCCCAAATAAGATCAACCACCCCAGTAGCTCAAGACCATCATCTCCATCAACTCCAATACCGGCCCGTCCATATCAGATATTTCCCCACCCCATCCATGTCGGCTCAAGCCTCATCCATGACATCTCCGATTATGACATCTCATCCATATCCAGCTCCAGTCTATGCCAACTCATGCTCTAGCCCATCCATGTATGCTCCAGTCTATGCCAACTATAGCCCCAGCCTCATTCATGCCAGTTCTAGTATATAAAAAATAGATGAGAAATCCTATGAGAAAATAGATGAGAAAAAACCGCATATGGAGTTGAGGGAGGTACACAAAAAAGTGATTTAAATTGCTTACCCTAAATAGATAATGGTCATACCTGCACAACAAGAAATAAACATTTGTGTTGAACTTCCTACAATTGTGTTTAGCTTCTTTTAGACTTTCAAAAAAAGTATTACCTCCACAAAAAGGAAACAATAATTCAAATACATATTTTTATTTAACACGTAATTCATTTTTTTAGGTAAATGGTGACATGAATCGGTCACCCGGTACATGCCCATAAGGAATTTATTAAATCAAAAAGGTACATGTTTTTCACGAGGTGAAAATAAATTACACCAACACAATGAATAAAGAAAGATACATGCTAATAAAATAGAAACAACTCACATAAAACTAGAGGACTCATGCAGCCATCATGTAATCCATTGCAAAATAGGAGTAGACCGCGCCCCACTATATATAGACTGTACCGATGTGGAGACAGAGTACTCTTCATCTTCAAAATCTAATAATAGTAGCCCAATATCATCTGCATATAACTGATAAAAAAATCCAGCACAACACCATGATGCATAAAGGTATCCAGCCATCAAAAAACATGTTTTTCAGTTAGAAGAACAGCCATAAATAAGGCATAAACCAAGAAAAAATAGGCAAAAAACCCATCAAGAACAGAGCAGATAAACAGATAAGAAATCAGAGTTTTTCAGATGAAATGCAGTCCAACTTAAACATGTGAAGGAAAAACCAATTATCCAAATAGAATTCAGGTAGAACAAGGAAACATCTAACAAGATGCATAATAGTTTGCTAGAGCATCTCAAAAAATCCAACATGCCCCACTGGTCTTCATCCAAACAGCTCAATGAAATACAAGCAGAATGGCCAAAAACTAGAATATAATAAAGTACACGAAGAAACATTTTGAGTATGAAAAAAAGGAAACAAATAAGTAGAAGAAGAGAATAGGTGGAAAAGAACTTAGAGGCAGTAAAGTATATTAAAAGACCAAAATAATATGGTCAAGAAAATGAATACGGAACAAGCTGGATGATGGAGGCAAAATAATAAACAATATAAATCATTTGAAGAAAAAAAAGAAATAGAAGGCCATATTAGATTTTTGATTGGGTATCATTTCAAGGGTGGAGGAAAAGAGGGTGTAATGAGTAGTGACTATAGCGTTGGTAATGTTACTTCTATACAGAAATTCACAATTGTGAAAAATGTAAATAATGAAAACATCAAAGAATTGGTTAGATGGATCCAAATGAAAACCTCAGAAGCACAAAATATAAAGGTCCCCATCAATGAAATTATGGAAGATGTTTTATGGGAAGATACTAAAGGATTCCACCAATATTATAGGGAAATAAATTTGATTCCCCTCTATTCTAAATATAATAAACATCCTCTTTTATACCCCCAAGGAGGATATTCTTCCTCTAATGCTATTTTTTCTCCTAAATCCTATTTTTATCAAGACTATTTTACTTACTCAGTTTTATTCTATCCAACGGATTTATCTTCTAATTTCCATGCTAATTCCATCAACCAAATTGATCAATGATAAAAAGAAACTAGTTAATTATTTTTAAAGGAATGTGCACAAAAATGTGACTACATCAAAACTGTGAATAAATCAATAATAGGAAAAAACATATCAAAATATCAAACTGTGATACAAATCCACCTCCATAAAGAAATTAAGGATATTCAAAAAAAATCATGGGTTGAGGAAGCAGCTTACCAGTCAGATTCTACAGGCTACATGGGCTACCTGCCCTCAAATAAAATGATATACACCTGTACACCTTGCCATTGGAATGCCAAAAAATAACCTGTGAATCAAGGAAAAGACAAGAAGACTTACAATGATGGGTCACATCACTCATTGGTACACAAACCAAGATGATCCCTTCAACTGGAACATGAATATGAATGCTCAATCTACTACACATCAATGTATTATTCAAATGATCTATCAGCAATGATGACGAGAACACTAAAATAGATACTAGATTCCAAAGATAATGAAATGGGAACTCTAAAACATATTCCATATTCTAAATTTCACATGCAGTCCATGGGTGCAGTCTAAGTGGAATCCAGACTGTGTTTGTAAAGTGGAAGACTAAGAAACCTAGATGAAAAATATGTGAGGGGATATATTTCATAGACATAAATTCACATTGTATTTATACCAATTAATAATATGCTCAGGTTTAAAAATATACCCTCTTCCCAATAATTGTAGTATATTTTGTAATTAATCTCATCAGATTTAACTAGTCCATATTTCACCTTTCCAATGGTTCTCTATAGTAGGGTAATTGATAAATAAGCAGAAAGAGAGGTGAACGTACGCTTTTTCCTTATACAGCTTTTCCCTTTACCTGCTAGTTGGAAAATGTATTTCAATATATATTCATCCATCTAATAAACTGTATAGGTACATGTTGAGAAAGTATCTTCTTATGGTCAGGACATCCAGCCTCTTCTCCATGGCCTCATACCTCCCCTTATGAACCTCGAAATGTTTCACCACTGGACAGACCATGTGGTTCTGGACTTCTACGCCCATGCTCTCCCGAAAATGAAAATTCCATATTTCACAAACAGTACATGGATTATAGATTTCACACACACTAAAAACACACATTCCTTCTACTTAGATTGCACACATGGATGAGGCATAGATTGCATAAATGAACAAGGAATTAATATATTGTTAGTGAGAACACTAAAATAGATTCTATATTTTATACCAAGGCATTATAAAGAAGTGAGGGGAATTAAGATGTTAGTAAGAACACTAATATGGTAAGGAGGAATCACTATATTAACTTAAACATGTGGTATCGACTACTCCAAAAATTCCATGACCAAATATGGATAAAGTAACACCTTCCAGCTCTTCATGATACAAATTATCAAGGCGTCAAATGAATGACACGTGTCCATGTCAACATCTCTAAAATATATATTCATTTCATCCTCAAGAGGTAGAGGAATCTGCAAGTAAAAACACAAGTAAAAATAACATCATTCTTGTATTATTATCATCAACGGTCACATTGAAAAGGTGTTTAATAAAACAATCAATTTTTAAGATACTTTTCAATGTGAATGATTATGTTGTAATGCTTCTACTAGTGAAGAGTTTCATTGGTACAAAATTTACTAGCCAATTTAGGGATCTCAAATCAGATTTAGCACTCGATGCTATGAAAATAGTTAGTGTGGACCTTCATCAAGGTTTTCAGGACCTTGACATTATGTATATAAATATTAAAAAAAATTAGCTTCCAATTAGAGGATTCAAAGGTTCTTAAAGGTGTAATGATCAAAAAGGACCTTTTTACCCCTGAAAAAAATTGGAAAAGACTTTGTTACCCCAAAAAAATGGGAAAAGGGTTGTGTACCCCTGCATCTTTCTTCTTGAATTTCCCCTAGAGTATAAGAATTTGAAGAAAAAAAAACAAATGTAGAGTTGGTGAGAGGTGATGCTTGGGGGGTATGAAAAATGAAATTGCATTGAGAATCTTAACAATGAAATACAGATCGAAAAGTAGAAACTAGGTTTGGCTATAAAAAAGATAGGGTAGAGTGATTTTTCATGCCATTACTTAAGCAAATCACAAGTCAGTGTTGTCATATGATTGAGAAAAGAAGACAACAACGTAGTATAAGCTTGTGGAATTTATTTTAAATATACCCAATAAACAATAAGTATCCTATGTGGGAATAAAAGATAATATTTTTTTAGGTCAAGTGGATCAATGACCGGTTTTTTCTTTCATCGTGGACCATTCGGAGCCAAAAGCTTTCACCATTCTTCCAAAGGGTGTTATAAAAGATGTTATAAATAAAATGTAAAGGAATTTTCTTGTTTTTATACCCTAGTATGAAACATTATTACGAATCCACAGTTGATACCTGGTGGTAGTGCTATTGGGATTACTATGTATACCCCTTTGAATTTGAAGAGCTTGTCTATTGAATGCATTGAGAAGTGGCCTTACGAAGTTATTGCTATTTATTTTGAGGAATTACACAGAACCCTATCATAAAAAAGTGGTGTTAATTTTCTTAGTATTATGAATTCCCTACAAGTAAAGTATGTAAAAAGTGAAAATACATGGTTTGGAAAAGATGGGTGTATGAGTGTCAGTACGGGTGTCAGTGCGGGTGTCAGTGCTAATATAAAAGGACACAAGATAAGGGGTTCTTATAACCTAAAGGCCCAAAAGACATGGGATGTTTGCAAAGAAAATTTTGTTAGAAAAAATATGGAAAATAACAATTACATGCCAGACTTGAATAATGCAGTGCGCATCAGGAGAGTTTAGTGAATATGAGACTTAATGTTTCCAATTCTGGGAAACCATAACACTATTATTGAATCATCTAAAAACACCATGAAGAAAATATTATAGTACATAATCTATTATCCTTGCATTCCTTCCATCAAAAGGAAATCAAACTAACTATCCTCCAACATTTACACCACTACAATGACCACCTCTAATTCACGGTGCATACAACCCCTAATACCTAAAAGAACACTCAGATATGAGATAAAAATATCTAAAAAAATAACTAAAAAAATAAAATAGAACCGTAAAACAAAGGTGTTCCCATCATAATTATCTAATAAAAAATATAGAGAATAAGTTTTCATCTTCCCCAATGCCCCACCACAAAGTACCATAATTAACATGCATGAGAAATCATAACAGAACAAAAAATAAAGCAACGAATGTGAATAAAACCTTGACAACCATAAAATAAATTGGAATGAAACAAAAATTATGAAACATAAAAATCTAAATAACTATTAAGATTACCATTTTCTATGACAAATAGAGGAGATCCACCTTCTTTTACATCAATAGCAAGTTGAACACATGTTCCTCACCATGTACTGACCTTCCAAAGAAGACAAATCCATCCAAAAATTACATCCATATTCATTTTTTAGTGTATTCTTTTTTAGTAAAAAAACTTGTGAACCAAAAATAAAGATCCCAGTAGGGGGAATTGACCTGTCCAAATCAGCTCATTCAATAGCCAATTTGGACAAAAAAAGAACCTCCAACAAACAACAACTCCATCACATCCACCCGCCAAATACATAGTGAAAAACAGAAGAATAACAATGACTTTCTAACCCTTCGCTTCCAGGGAGCATGAACATGAAGAAGAAACATGTGCCCCTTGGATCAAGATGGACATACCGACACCACCCTAGGCTCAGAGGGTCGTCTTAAAGACGTAGATAGACTGCTGGAGATGACACATGAAGCCAATCATAACTATTGGGAGATCAAATTTCATTAATGCATAAATCGACATATCCTGATGGGAAAAAGAGAAACAGAAGATCAACTCTAGCTGAGGGTCAATCTGAGATGATGAGGAATAAATTCTAAAAATAAAACACCAATAGAAACCTAAAAAACACCAAAATCAACATACAAGACCAACCCTACATTGAATCAAATTCAAAAAGAATAAAGCTTCACCGAATGAGAGCGAAGAGATAACCAAGAAAGAAGTGGAAATCCATTGGAGGGATATCCTTTACTGGGGAGAACAGTGATTAACTGGGTTTTTGAGTGTAGGATGAAATCACCAGTGAGGAGGTGGAGGGAGATAAATAAGTGTGTAAAATGAAGGCAGTGGGAAGACACGAGGATTGGGGTATGTGAGGGCTGTGGGAGGTGAGGCGGGGCAGTAGGAGGCGAGGCAGGGCAGCGGGAGGCAAGGCTGGGTGGCAGAGCAGCGGTGTAGGAAGACACGAGGTGTCACGACCCGTCCTCGGGGCCCGTGCCGTGACTACCCCAAGCCCGCCTTCCATAGGCCAGGGGCTGGCGACTAGCACCAAGGCGTAAAATCCCAGTAAACAGGGAAGGCATTGCCTTTGTAAGTAACAACCACACAGAGTCAGCAAGCGGAAAGTAAAGTGCAGAAAAGTAAAGGGGGCCGGAAATACAAGCCCAACTGTAAAGTACAACTGAAAAGTAAAGTACAGCAACTGAAGAAAAGACGGCGGCCTCGTGTCGTCCACTGGAAATCCCACCTGAAGGGTGGGTACAGATAGCCTCCAGGCTCCTCGGGTCCCACGCCCGCTCCGAGCACGTCCCGCCCAGTGATCCACCTCCAGGTACCGTCCTGCTCCACGCCCAACCGTGATCAGCGCTGTCCGTCGTCTGCAACCAACACAACAAGGTGCGGGCATAGCCCGTGCAGGGGTGAGTACAAGCTACTCAGTAAGGACCCCGAGACCCCCGAAGGTCTCCCGAAATCCACAAAGGATATAGCACAAAAGATAGATGCGATCACGAAGTAACATCTGACTCGACTTAGGTATATGCCCATACACATACCTAAGTCCCCAATTCTAGCTCTGCTCACGAGCTCAAGAACAACTCAATCCACAAAGGAAGCAAGACTCAAATCCACAAGGATAGTAACAGTAAATCCACATAGGATAGTTCAACACAATCCACAAAGGAGAGTAACAGTAAATCCACATAGGATAGTTCAACACAATCCACAAAGGAGAGTAACAGTAAATCCACATAGGATAGGAGTACAAGATCACACAGTTTATAACAAGTTTATGAAATCAACGGATAACCATTACCCAGGTATATGCCCATACATATACCTAAGTTATCAAGCGACCCATCTCAATCATGAGGAAACACAAAGATCATTGACTCAGCTCAAACCAGGATTTTCATTATCGAAACCGTAAATGTTGAAGAGCCCCATCTCTGAAGTGTACAGTGGTCCTGTCACGACTCCGAGGTACTGCTCACTAACCTAAGACTGCTGAAGTACTCCTCCTGTCGAGTACCGCGGGTCTGCTGCCAACTACCGGGCGCTCCGTCCGCTGAGGGTCTGCTGCCAAATACCGGGCGCTCACCCAGATAGCCTACTGAGGTACTCCTCCTGTCGAGTACCGCGGGTTTGCCGCCAACTACCAGGCGCTCCGTCCGCCGTGGGTCTGCTGCCAACTACTGGGCGCTCCGTCCACTGGGCTAGTCGACTCACTCCAAGTCGAGTCGGTCAAGCAGTCGTCAGGTCTCAGTCATCTACACGGTCTCCGTACTCCGCACGCACGTCTCCACCGTCGCGGGTCTGTCGCTACAACCAAGCGCACACACTCCGTAGAGTATCGCGGGTCTGCCGCTACAACCAAGCGCTCCACCGCCAAGGGTCTGTTGCTGCATCCAAGCGCACCACCACTGTCAAGTACCACGGGTCCGCCGCTACACCCAAGCGCTCCACCGCTCAAGGTAAAAAGAAGATTCAGCTCACACAGGTTCGGTAGCACTGTTCCACGTAGGATCGCTGAGTGCAGTAGTCGACGCAGTCCACGGAGGATCTCTGCACAGTCGTCGCCGCAGTCCACGAAGGATCTCTGCTCTGCCGTCGTCGCAGTCCACGGAGGATCTCTGCTCTGCCGTCGTCGCAGTCCACGGAGGATCTCTGCTCTGTCGTCGTCGCAGTCCACGGAGGACCTCTGCTCTGTCGTCGTCGCAGTCCACGGAGGATCTCTGCTCTGTCGTCGTCGCAGTCCACGAAGGATCTCTGCTCTGTCGTCGAAGTCACAGCCAGCGCTAGGGTTCCCGCACAAAGCGAGCTCGTTTAAGAGGGTCCGCTCCACGAGCCGAGGGCTGATACATCAACTGACACGTAGTCCGAAGTTGATGTATCCAAAAGTTCCGTATCGACAACAGGATCTCAACGCGACAGACGGCGCGTCAAACGGACGCCCGGTCTGAGAGTTATTGGCATTTTCGTCCCAGGGGCCCGGTTGGTTTTTAGGGCAAAACCAACCCGACCGTACTCCGCCTGTGTCCGATCCTCGGGCGGAGTATGCCAAAAGTTCCGTCTCACTTAGAGGAAACTACCACAGCTGACGGTACGTCGATCGGACGTCCGTAGCTCAAGTTATGAGCGTTTCCGCTCCGAGGGCCCGGTTGGTTTCGTGTACGAACCAACCCGTCCGAACCCAAAGTCTTCCGAAACCTTGAGTATAATATACCGAAACGACCGTCTCGATCCAGGGATCGCGTAGCCGCTGACGGTTCGTCAATCGGAGGTCCCAGGCCCAAGATATGGGCGAAAGACCGTAGAGGGCCCGAAACGGGGGTACTGGGCCCGGGGCGACCCGGCCCGAACCCCCCCTGGGGTCGGCCGAACCGGGTCGGCCCGAACCGGGTCGGCCCGACCCGGCCCGAACCGGCTCGGCCGGGTCCGGTCCGGCCTGGGTGCGGCCCGGCCGACCGGACCGGCCGGCTCGGCTTCGGCCGAGCGGCCGAAGACTGCCGCCGCCGCGGGTTGAACCCGCGGCTTGAGGGAACCGCGGCCCCGCGGGGGGCCGCCTGTCACGCGGACGCGGCCGGGCCGCCGCGTCCGTTCCCGGTTCCGCGCGGCCGCGGAACCGGCCGCCGCTGCCGCCGCGGCTTCAGCCGCGGCGGGCTTCCTCCACGGCGGCGCGCCGGGCGCCGCCGCCTCCGGTCGCCGGCGCCGCCGCGCCGGCGACCCGCGCCGCCGCCGCCTTCCGCGGGCCGCCGGAGTTGCTCCGGTGGCCCGTTTCCTTTCCCGTCTGCGCCGTTGCTCCTCCCGGGGGACGATCTTCACTGCGGAAACAACAGATTGCCCTTGCCGCCAGGTTCGTCGTCGTCCGCCAAATCCGCACAACAAAAGAGCTCGGCAGAGGGTTGCCGGGTCTTGTTCGTTAGACCCGCACCCTCCGCGTTAGTCATAATCAACGGGAGGAAAGGCTACAACAATTTTTTTTAATCAAAGATAAAAAAAAAATTGTTCACTCCTTTTCTTTTAATCGGCATTTCAATTTTTAATTAATTGAAATTATTCATGCCGGTTCTTTATTTAAAAGAAATAAGAACACTGGAATGAATCATCAAAGAAAAAAAATAAACCCCTACCTTGTCGTCGTCGTCGGATGAGAGGTCGTCGCGGGATCGCTCGTCGCGGAAGAAGGGGGGATCGTCGCGTCGTCGCGGTATCCGGCGTCGCGTCGCCAATCTCCGGATCAAGAACAAACGGATTTAATTAATTAAATCCGTTGTTATTGAAATTAAGAAGGGAGAATTTAGAAGTTTCGATTCTCACCTTTAACCGCCGATCGCAGGTTCGCCGCGGAGGAAGAGGCACCGAAGAAGAAGAAGGTCGCGGAAAAGCTGTTGACGTCGCGGATCGTGCGTCGTCGGATTCCGGTTCCGGTGTTCTTCGCGTTCTTCGCGTTCTTCGCGTTCTTCGCGTTCTTCGCGGAGAGGGTGGAGGAACGAAGATTCTCTCAAATCCTTTCCAAGGATTTTTTAGGTTGGTCTTATTTTATAAACATGCCAACACGAAACCGGTTAAGAAACGATCCATTTAATTCACGAAGAAACAGTCCATTTAATTTACGAAATAAACCGCCCAATTAAATGGTCTGTTAAGAATTAAAGAAAACGCGTCGGTTGACTTTTCAGTTACTTTGACGGGTTTTCGCGGGTGCGTTACTTAGCGAACGAAACGGCGGGGCTCGTGCGGGTCCCACCGCACAAATATCCTACCAAGGGGTAGGATATTTCTGGATAGCATCCTATCCAGTTCAACTCAGTTCAAGCCGCCTTTAAGTGACTTTAAGTGGCTTCCAAGCAGTTTAAGTGAAATAAAATAAAGTTGTCGCACAACTTTATTTTATTCTGACTTAAAGCCGCAAAATTTAAAAACCACGTCTTGAGCAAACGCAACTCCGGAAGAGGCGTTTCTAAGAAAATACCGGCGCTGCGATTTCATCGGTGCCCTCAGAATTCGATTCCGGGCACCGGTTCAAAAGATAGAAAAACCCGCTCGTCCGTTCACTGAACGTACCCGAGCCAAACTTCGGAAATTGATTCCGGGCACACCGGGCCTCGGAATCAGGTGCCGTCTGAAGCTGCGCCCTTGTAAAATTCCAAAGAAAATTAAGAAAAAAATTTCCTTGAAATTTGCGGGTCTTTACATTACTCCCACCTCAGGGCTTTACGTCCCCGTAAAGATACATCAAAAACTAGGGGAACAATTGGGGGTACTGAGCACGCATCTGAGCCTCCCGCTCCCAAGTGCTCTCCTGGAGGTTCCCGTGCTGCCATCTGACGCGCACAAGAGGAATCGACCGCCCACGTAGGACCCGCTCCTGTCGATCCTCTATCTCCACTGGGACCTCCGCAAAAGTCGCCCCATCGTCCACGTCCAGCTCCCCAAAGTCGATGATGTGCGTCGGGTCGTGCACGTATCTCCTCAGCTGGGACACGTGAAAGACATCGTGCACCCGGTGCAACTGAGGTGGTAGAGCCAGGCGATAAGCCACCTCTCCTATCCTGCTGAGGACCTGGAAAGGCCCATCGAACTTCGGAGATAACCTGCCGCCTCGGCCACATCTCCGAAACCTCATCGGGTTGAGACCGTATAAGAACGTGTTCGTCCCCCTCGAATTCAAGAGGTTTCCCTTTTTAGGTTAGAACTGAAACTCAAAACTCCTGCTGCCACAAGGGTAGGGTTGACCAACTCAAGAGTGATCGGCCACACCCTCTTATGCCTGAGTTTAACATGTGCTGCCCAGGGTTTCCTTTTCGCCGACCAAGGAAAACCCATTCCGACGTTTGCCTAAAACAGTCAACCGGGGTATGATTTGTGAATCATACCCAGATCAACGTCGTAAGGCCTCTACGCTGCCACCAAGAGATTCCAACCGAAACTCTCGCCTCGAGGTCAAATCACACCGTCGGCGTAAGTGTGATTATCGAGTCTCCTCCCAAAGGTATCTCCAGACGTGAGGGTCAAGTCTACGGCTTACCCGGAACCTCTAGGTCTGGGACATGATTCGTGGAAGGGTTGAATGATCGGTTCCTATGTCTATAGATATGGCAGCTCTTAGTAGACATAATTCGTACCCCGAATCATTCTTAGAGTTCCTGGGTCACACTCCTTGACCGCAATGCAGCTACTCTCCTCCCCAGCCCTCCTGCTCCCTGAGCCTGGCGGGGACTACTAAGTCGGGTGGTCGTAACATGTCGAAATGTACACCACCACATGCTGCTCTCTAAGCTCCGCTTCCACGTCTGCTACCCTGCAGATTCATCTGTCCTTAGCACTTCCTCCTCCTGAAACATTTTACACGCCCGAGTCTCTGAGACTGGCGCTAGTTTCCTGCCTTTCACTGCTAACGTTCACAACCACAAAGGTTCTCTCTAGCATCCTAGCATAGGTAGAAATGCATAGAGGAAAAGTAATGGTTCGGATTTCCCTTAGACACACTTCGCTCAGAATTTCGAGTCTAAGGAACTGATCACAACGTAACCAACGAGTACTACGATTGATTGGTAAGCCACGATGAGTGCTCTGCTTCCGACATGTCGTACTGTCGAAGCTGTATTAGCTCCAGAAAACTCACAACCACCTCCTCAAGCCAGTCCTCAACCGCCTACGAGTCAGGCTCACCTCGAAACTTGAGGGATATCTGGTGCTAAAACATATGTAAGGCACTAAGCCTGTGATTCTCTGCTACCGGTACCGCCGGTAGTGTCTACTGACCAACAGGTAGTGACATAGCTGGCGCACTACCCGTAGGTACTATCCCAGGTATCGGTTCGCGTACCGAAGCCTCATTACTATAAGAACCAACCTCATGGTCACTCACTGGAAACAACAGAAGCTAAGATCATCATCCGCTCTACTAGAATCCAAGCTAGGCGTAGAACTCTAGCAACCGCCTCCATCCAGTCCACTGCTGCCTGGGAAAACTGTCTCGCCTCGTATCCTCAGAGGCCTCTACTGCTGGAACTCGTGCATCGCGCTCTGCTAGCGTGCATTGTCAGCTAGTGGCATCCTCTGCCTAACGGGTGGTGGTGCTGCTGGTACACCACCCGAAGGTGCCAACACTGAAAAAGGGCCCTGCACCGGAGTCTCGCTGCTCGGTGGGCCATCATCGAGAACTCTCTCGGAACTCCAGCTAACTATCTGCATGGTGACATCCTGAACAGTTGTGTCACGGTCAACGATTTATACCTGGTGAGCTGACCTGGTTTGAGCTGACTTTAAACCTTTTGGGAAACACACACGCAATCAGTGTTTTCGTGCATTAAGTTGGAAATCAGAAGTCAGGGTCCTGGTGTACGGATACGTCGGCCGCCGCACCAACACTGGGCTCCCTGAACTGATAACCACACTCAATACACTAAACACTATTGCTTCACATAGAAAGAAAGGACGATCAGAGTCCGCGGTAGAACCGACCACCTTTGATACCAATTTGTCACGACCCGTCCTCGGGGCCCGTGCCGTGACTACCCCAAGCCCGCCTTCCATAGGCCAGGGGCTGGCGACTAGCACCAAGGCGTAAAATCCCAGTAAACAGGGAAGGCATTGCCTTTGTAAGTAACAGCCACACAGAGTCAGCAAGCGGAAAGTAAAGTGCAGAAAAGTAAAGGGGGCCGGAAATACAAGCCCAACTGTAAAGTACAACTGAAAAGTAAAGTACAGCAACTGAAGAAAAGACGGCGGCCTCGTGTCGTCCACTGGCAATCCCACCTGAAGGGTGGGTACAGATAGCCTCCAGGCTCCTCGGGTCCCACGCCCGCTCCGAGCACGTCCCGCCCAGTGATCCACCTCCAGGTACCGTCCTGCTCCACGCCCAACTGTGATCAGCGCTGTCCGTCGTCTGCAACCAACACAACAAGGTGCGGGCATAGCCCGTGCAGGGGTGAGTACAAGCTACTCAGTAAGGACCCCGAGACCCCCGAAGGTCTCCCGAAATCCACAAAGGATATAGCACAAAAGATAGATGCGATCACGAAGTAACATCTGACTCGACTTAGGTATATGCCCATACACATACCTAAGTCCCCAATTCTAGCTCTGCTCACGAGCTCAAGAACAACTCAATCCACAAAGGAAGCAAGACTCAAATCCACAAGGAGAGTAACAGTAAATCCACATAGGATAGTTCAACACAATCCACAAAGGAGAGTAACAGTAAATCCACATAGGATAGTTCAACACAATCCACAAAGGAGAGTAACAGTAAATCCACATAGGATAGGAGTACAAGATCACACAGTTTATAACAAGTTTATGAAATCAACGGATAACCATTACCCAGGTATATGCCCATACATATACCTAAGTTATCAAGCGACCCATCTCAATCATGAGGAAACACAAAGATCATTGACTCAGCTCAAACCAGGATTTTCATTATCGAAACCGTAAATGTTGAAGAGCCCCATCTCTGAAGTGTACAGTGGTCCTGTCACGACTCCGAGGTACTGCTCACTAACCTAAGACTGCTGAAGTACTCCTCCTGTCGAGTATCGCGGGTCTGCTGCCAACTACCGGGCGCTCCGTCCGCTGAGGGTCTGCTGCCAAATACCGGGCACTCACCCAGATAGCCTACTGAGGTACTCCTCCTGTCGAGTACCGCGGGTTTGCCGCCAACTACCAGGCGCTCCGTCCGCCGTGGGTCTGCTGCCAACTACTGGGCGCTCCGTCCACTGGGCTAGTCGACTCACTCCAAGTCGAGTCGGTCAAGCAGTCGTCAGGTCTCAGTCATCTACAAGGTCTCCGTACTCCGCACGCACGTCTCCACCGTCGCGGGTCTGTCGCTACAACCAAGCGCACACACTCCGTAGAGTATCGCGGGTCTGCCGCTACAACCAAGCGCTCCACCGCCAAGGGTCTGTTGCTGCATCCAAGCGCACCACCACTGTCAAGTACCACGGGTCCGCCGCTACACCCAAGCGCTCCACCGCTCAAGGTAAAAAGAAGATTCAGCTCACACAGGTTCGGTAGCACTGTTCCACGTAGGATCGCTGAGTGCAGTAGTCGACACAGTCCACGGAGGATCTCTGCACAGTCGTCGCCGCAGTCCACGAAGGATCTCTGCTCTGCCGTCGTCGCAGTCCACGGAGGATCTCTGCTCTGCCGTCGTCGCAGTCCACGGAGGATCTCTGCTCTGTCGTCGTCGCAGTCCACGGAGGACCTCTGCTCTGTCGTCGTCGCAGTCCACGGAGGATCTCTGCTCTGTCGTCGTCGCAGTCCACGAAGGATCTCTGCTCTGTCGTCGAAGTCACAGCCAGCGCTAGGGTTCCCGCACAAAGCGAGCTCGTTTAGGAGGGTCCGCTCCACGAGCCGAGGGCTGATACATCAACTGACACATAGTCCGAAGTTGATGTATCCAAAAGTTCCGTATCGACAACAGGATCTCAACGTGACAGACGGCGCGTCAAACGGACGCCCGGTCTGAGAGTTATTGGCATTTTCGTCCTAGGGGCCCGGTTGGTTTTTAGGGCAAAACCAACCCGACCGTACTCCGCCTGTGTCCGATCCTCGGGCGGAGTATGCCAAAAGTTCCGTCTCACTTAGAGGAAACTACCACAGCTGACGGTACGTCGATCGGACGTCCGTAGCTCAAGTTATGAGCGTTTCCGCTCCGAGGGCCCGGTTGGTTTCGTGTACGAACCAACCCGTCCGAACCCAAAGTCTTCCGAAACCTTGAGTATAATATACCGAAATGACCGTCTCGATCCAGGGATCGCGTAGCCGTTGACGGTTCGTCAATCGGAGGTCCCAGGCCCAAGATATGGGCGAAAGACCGTAGAGGGCCCGAAACGGGGGTACTGGGCCCGGGGCGACCCGGCCCGAACCCCCCCCCCCTGGGGTCGGCCGAACCGGGTCGGCCCGAACCGGGTCGGCCCGAACCGGCTCGGCCGGGTCCGGTCCGGCCTGGGCGCGGCCCGGCCGACCGGACCGGCCGGCTCGGCTTCGGCCGAGCGGCCGAAGACTGCCGCCGCCGCGGGTTGAACCCGCGGCTTGAGGGAACCGCGACCCCGCGGGGGGCCGCCTGTCACGCGGACGCGGCCGGGCCGCCGCGTCCGTTCCCGGTTCCGCGCGGCCGCGGAACCGGCCGCCGCTGTCGCCGCGGCTTCAGCCGCGGCGGGCTTCCTCCACGGCGGCGCGCCGGGCGCCGCCGCCTCCGGTCGCCGGCGCCGCCGCGCCGGCGACCCGCGCCGCCGCCGCCTTCCGCGGGCCGCCGGAGTTGCTCCGGTGGCCCGTTTCCTTTCCCGTCTGCGCCGTTGCTCCTCCCGGGGGACGATCTTCACTGCGGAAACAACGGATTGCCCTTGCCGCCAGGTTCGTCGTCGTCCGCCAAATCCGCACAACAAAAGAGCTCGGCGGAGGGTTGCCGGGTCTTGTTCGTTAGACCCGCACCCTCCGCGTTAGTCATAATCAACGGGAGGAAAGGCTACAACAATTTTTTTTAATCAAAGATAAAAAAAAAATTGTTCACTCCTTTTCTTTTAATCGGCATTTCAATTTTTAATTAATTGAAATTATTCATGCCGGTTCTTTATTTAAAAGAAATAAGAACACGGGAATGAATCATCAAAGAAAAAAAATAAACCCCTACCTTGTCGTCGTCGTCGGACGAGAGGTCGTCGCGGGATCGCTCGTCGTGGAAGAAGGGGGGATCGTCGCGTCGTCGCGGTATCCGGCGTCCCGTCGCCAATCTCCGGATCAAGAACAAACGGATTTAATTAATTAAATCCGTTATTATTGAAATTAAGAAGGGAGAATTTAGAAGTTTCGATTCTCACCTTTAACCGCCGATCGCAGGTTCGCCGCGGAGGAAGAGGCACCGAAGAAGAAGAAGGTCGCGGAAAAGCTGTTGACGTCGCGGATCGTGCGTCGTCGGATTCCGGTTCTGGTGTTCTTCGCGTTCTTCGCGTTCTTCGCGTTCTTCGCGTTCTTCGCGGAGAGGGTGGAGGAACGAAGATTCTCTCAAATCCTTTCCAAGGATTTTTTAGGTTGGTCTTATTTTATAAACATGCCAACACGAAACCGGTTAAGAAACGATCCATTTAATTCACGAAGAAACAGTCCATTTAATTTACGAAATAAACCGCCCAATTAAATGGCCTGTTAAGAATTAAAGAAAACGCGTCGGTTGACTTTTCAGTTACTTTGACGGGTTTTCGCGGGTGCGTTACTTAGCGAAAGAAACGGCGGGGCTCGTGCGGGTCCCACCGCACAAATATCCTACCAAGGGGTAGGATATTTCTGGATAGCATCCTATCCAGTTCAACTCAGTTCAAGCCGCCTTTAAGTGACTTTAAGTGGCTTCCAAGCAGTTTAAGTGAAATAAAATAAAGTTGTCGCACAACTTTATTTTATTCTGACTTAAAGCCGCAAAATTTAAAAACCACGTCTTGAGCAAACGCAACTCCGGAAGAGGCGTTTCTAAGCAAATACCGGCGCTGCGATTTCATCGGTGCCCTCAGAATTCGATTCCGGGCACCGATTCAAAAGATAGAAAAACCCGCTCGTCCGTTCACTGAACGTACCCGAGCCGAACTTCGGAAATTGATTCCGGGCACACCGGACCTCGGAATCAGGTGCCGTCTGAAGCTGCGCCCTTGTAAAATTCCAAAGAAAATTAAGAAAAAAATTTCCTTGAAATTTGCGGGTCTTTACACGAGGATTGGGGGATTATGGTTTTGTTTTTTAAAAAAGGATACTAATGTTTATTAAATAAATAATATGGAAAAATATAAAACTAATAATAATATTTAGAGAAAATTTAATAACATTGTTAAAAAATATAAAAACCTATAATATTTCAAGAAAGTATAAAACTGAAATAAATTATGATATGTTTTAATAAAACCCCCGAAAAATATTTACTTCAGTATTAAAAATAATACACACACATGCTATGTTTTTCATAATTTATTATTGATATAATATTTTTTTATTTTATGGTTTACTGTAACATTTTTTATTGGCGGAAAAAGATTTGTTGGTAATAATCATTATTCATAACAGATTCATGTGTTGGAAAAAAACAATTTTGGTATTATTATGCTAAAGCAATAGATTCAACTGTTGGTAAATGATATGTTGGTATTAAACAACCAATACCAATAGATATATCTATTGGTAAAATTAAGTGTTTGTATCAAAAATTAATATCAATAAAACATAATATCTGTTGGAAATGATCATTTTTTCCAACAGATATATTATCTATCAAAACATTTCTGTTGGTATAAGTAATTTTTTGTAGTGGGAGACCCTGAGGTGTATGTGACGTGGGGTTGCTTCAATCCTTGTAATTCACCCGAGTGTTGGTTCGAGGATAGACAACATCATCTATTATTTCAATGGAGTTCAAATATTTTATTTTCCATTCATGATGGATTTATTTATGAGTTTCATAGTTCAACCTTATCAATTCATACAAGTATTTTCATGATGTACTATGTCATTAAAAGGATGCTTTGGTGGCCTAGGATGATATAGTCAGTGGTACATTTTGTAGCCTGTTTTTTGGTCTTGCTGTGGGTTAAAGTAGAGTACCATGTTCCAACTATATTTTTGAATCCTTTTCACTTCCTTCTGTGTAAGTTGGTTGAAATATTTGTGGATTTCTTCATTGTTTACCCCAAATCCATGGAGTATATGATTCCATTTTGGTGAACATGAACTGAAAAAATAATTCAGCACATTTTCAATCCATTTTTTAGTCAATTTTGTTGGATTTTCTGGTGAGTAAGTGTGTGGATGAAGTGGTGTAGATCCATGGGGTATCAAGGACCATCATCTTTGATTAGTACCCTTAATTCTCCTTGTAATTCTTTAGAGTATTTCAACATGATTTTGTCTTTTAACAATTCCTTAACACTACTTTATATCCCCAAAAATATTAGTAGACCATGTCAAATATCCAGAAATTGGATGATATGATACAGGTTTGAATATTGGATTTTGGCAGTCTGTGGTTGAATAACTTACCCTTGGTTGATTTTTCCTACAATAATAGTTAACACACATCCATTGCTATGTCTCCATTTGAGGCATTTTATGTATGAAAATGTTGGTATCTGTTTTTATTGAACAAGGTTGGGGAGTATTCCCTCTTTCGTTCTGATTTGTTTCTCATAAAATATATTTTATTTGTTTGGGAGTGGATAATGGTGGCACATAACCACCATAATGATTATATTGACCATGGATGACGTTAATTAGAGTTTGATGTTCAAGACCACATGTTCCTTAGTGTTTCCCTTCACTAGGGTAGTGGATGTTTGGTCATGGGAGTAAGGTCACTCCTTAGTTTTTTAGGCACTTTGAGGTGTGGGAGCTCTTTATAGAGGTGGTGTATCAGTTTTTAATTCCACTATATCATGATAGTATCTAAAAATCATCTACATAACTATCCTTATTCATAATCTTCATGATTATTTCTAGGACATTGAATGATGAGAGTTATATATTGAGGATGATATGATATTTTTGGAATATCCAATTGAGATCCAAGAACATTAGTATAAATTATTTTATAATAATTCAATTCCCTTGGTTTGTCTATTGTGGAAACATTGCAGTATGGAGGAGTGAACATGGAAACATGAGTCATGGATGTGAGCTCAGTATCCCAATTTGTTTAGATGGTTTACTTTTTATTAGTTGAGATGATTTGTAAAAATCTCACATGTTTTATGAAAAAGTTTTTATTTTTGTATGTTTATGTGATCTTTCATTCAGTTGTTTTGATTGTGTGTTTTATTCTAGTGAGATCCTTGAGAGGTATCTTAGGGGGGGTTTTTTGAAAACATTTTTCATTCCATTTAATGTTATTTTAAAAATTATAGTGGATGATAATTTTTAATAGGTATATGATGTAAGTCTCTATATTTCTAGATCCATCCCTTTATATTTTCTTGGTTCAAGGAGTTTCTAAGAGAATATTCAAAGGTGTTCAAAGAGTCTGAAGATGTATTTTGGCTAAAAAGACGGCCTCCCTTTCATAGTGTTATGTATGGTGGTTGTTGTGCTATAGATTTCATTAAGCTGTGGGAATGGTGAGTCGGTTTTTTGTAGGTTTGAGCATATGGAATGTTGTTTTGGAGATGGGTCTATGGTGTTGGGTGCGCAACAGTGATTGAAATATCCATAGTGTCTTTTTTAGAGGGTGTTTTAGAGGGGGTGTCTGATAGTGTGAAATGGGCAGATAAAACTCCTAGGGAAGCCCATTTCTCCATGTGTGGGGGTGAGTGGATGAGGATGATCTTAGTGTGTTGTTCTAATTAGGATGAAAATAGAGGTGTTAATTTTAATTTTTTTTAAAATGTAATGATAAATTTTTTTGTTAAATAAAATTAATGTGTACGAATGTTGGAAAATAAAATAAATTACAAGAAATGTTGATAAAGAGTTTGACCAAAAAATAAATATGAGTACATAATAATCCTCCCTTAAAATCCTTGTGGGTTTTTTTATCCCATGGATTTAATATTTTCCAAGTTAATCGAAAAACCTTTATTTATAATTGGTTATAGTAAAAAGCCCAATAAAAAGGAAGGGAAACTTTATTTTAAATTGTTATTATAAGAAACCGAAAACACCCACTTTAGTAGTAGTGAGAACCCTAGATGAAGATGAATAAGGAGATTATTTTTTCATAAAACCTATTTAAAACACACTATTAATTCTCTCAGCAATAATTTAATGAAAAAATGAGACGAAGAGACACTAATGAATGACAAAGAAAAGGATTACAAATAGTGAAGAAAAAATAGAGATCAAGTGAACTCACAATAGTAACTGATAGGTAACTAATATTTTCACATCCTTATTTTGGGTGTATTTAAAGCCTATATAGTCCTCATGGTGGTTTTGGAGGTGTTGGGATTCAAAAAGGGTCATTGGGTGATGCAAGTGGATGCATGGGACAACCTACAATAACTAGTTTGACTATCTAGAAAATAGTCCACTAGAATAATGATAGAAGACAAGGAATAACTGAGGGGGTGTAATACCAATGCTGGATGACTTCTTGTCTTGTAAATGAGTAGGTTCCACTTAATTCTTCACTAGTAATCAAGAGAGGCTATACAATCTATAGGCAACATAGTTTTTCTCACTATTTGGCCAGCGGTTTTCCCTCATCATGCCGGTGGTTCTGCCTAGTGAGGGCCTTTAAAATAGCTCTCCAAACTCCTCATGAATCGATTGGTCGGTCAACTTCTTAACTTGATATCCAATCATAATAAGATAAATATATAAAAATTAAATGTTTATAAAAATATATGGTTTTGTATCATTAAATCATCTCATAGAGTGAGAGGTGCAACAATCACTGCCTCTTTGTTGATCAAAAACACTTGTAATAGGGTAGCTAAGATGGAGATAAAGATAAATAAATATCCAAATTAATTTAAAAATGAACTTAAATTTTTCATAATTAAATTGAAAATATACTTATTAATATATTTATAAATGAAACTAAATAGGATATTAGGAAGCAAACCATGATAAAATCCACTCCCTGTGATTATCAAAAAATTGATAAATAATGTGAAATAGATAAACGATAATATATGTAGTTTAAAATTGATCTATGCATAAAATAATTTTAATATTTAATAATGAAAAATAATGAAAAATAAATATCCAATTTAATTTACTAAAAAATAAATATTTCATAATAAAATTTAAAAAATATTATAAAATGATTTTCAATTGTAAAAAATTTGAAAGGGAATTAAAATTATAGACGTTAAAATGGATCATAAGATAAGATTAAAATCATTAAAGTATTTAAATAAATAAAATAATTACATATAGACAATCATACCTTTAGATAAATCAGACAATTGATACATTTCTCCCCCTCTCAATAACTAATAGGCAATAAACACTTTCTTTAAAACTAATAAAATTTAATAAACAATAGAAATCTAATTTATAAGAAGACATTACAATATATAATAGATCTTGAATTATTCAAATTATTAATAAATTAATATAACATTATGAAATAAAAAATATAATTTCAAAATACATAATTTACATTAAAAAATTAATAAATAATAATATAATAACTAAATAAGTTCCCCTTAAAACATTCTTATCCATTTTACTTCATTTGAAAAGGTAAAATAGTTCGTATTTTAAATACAGACACCAATTTTGTAAAAATTTTAACTTTAACTTTCTAAAAATGTAAAATAAACTATTATAAAAATGATTAATATATAGAATATACAAAAACATGTAAAGAAAGAGGTCGATTAAATCAATTAATGATTAAAAAACATGTAAAATAACATTTAATGAAGGCTAAAAAATTGGCGAAAAATTAAGAAATGGAAAAAATTCAAGATTTATTATGTCAAAATTAAGTGTATTTAACACCCCAATATTTTTTGAAAAAATTTATATTGAACTAATTTTATTTCTTAATTAGTTTTTAACAACATGCAACACTGAGTTTAAACGAACTATGATATTCTTTTAAAATATTATTATTTTAACATGGCCAATATAACATAGTAGTTGAATTATAGGGTATGAATAGTAATTACTATATATTGAAATACATGTGGAGGTTATGTTAAATAAAAATTTATTTATAAATTCTTTTGAAATAGTAAACCAATTTTTAATAAAGTCATTTAATTCTTCAAAAATATGTTTTCCTCAAAATAAGATTTGTATTTCTTTCTATGAGAAAATAAATATAATTAATTTTTTATTTTTTTAAGTAATTTATTTAATAAAATTATCGCTATTTTTAAATAACAATATAAAAATTAACATAGTGTAATTTTTTGATATTATTCTAAAAAGATTTTTTTTCTACATAACATCAAAAAAATATTGTTTTTTATTGAAAATTGATTTTTTTATTTACACCATTTTCAAAGTACCATTTGATTTTAAATAGTTTAAAAGTAAAAAAAGTTATATTATATTGTTAAAAATCTAATCAATTATAATGGAATAAATTTTATGTTTGAATTTTTTATAAAAATATTTTCATACTTAAAATATATTTCCAAGAAAAACTGTTTTTCGTTGCATATAGACAGTTTAATTTTAAATTAAATTAGGAAAATTTTAATTTTTTTACATTGTAAAAATTAAATCCATATTTTGAATCAGGAGGATAAAATTTAGTAATTATTCTTCACTTACTTTTGGTCAACATTAGTGGTAATATTAATAATTTTTTTTACCATAGTAAAGAGTAAATCAGACGGTTTAGGTTAAAAATAAAACGATAAGAACTATTAAGTGTCCAAAAACATACATAAATATTATATGAGGGGTCTATCTCAATAATATTCATAAAAGGTTTGAATTTATGAACTTTTGGGGATACTTCGATGAGATTATGACCTTTATAATATTTTATTTAATGAAAACTCAAAGATATCTCACTCTCGTTTTTATATGTGTATTATTTTTAATATGGTGTTATTAAGAATATATGGTAAAATATAAGTACTATTTTAATATATAAAATATTTATCTACATCATGGTAATTTATTATTAAATTTTATTTATGAAATAAATACATTAAATTATTATAAAAACGAATGCAGAAATAATTCAATTAAGGGGAAAATAAAATAAATGATATTAAAAATAATAAAAGTATCATAATGTGTAACGCCTTGACCCCTGCTACCCAGAGTCGGTGCATTACTCCGTAACATTGGCATGATCATAAAAGATCAAGTCTCTAAAGACCGATTAGTTTAGCAGCCTTGGAAACACAAGATATATTCATAAATGTTAAATTACATCATAAAGTAAAAAACTACAATAACAAAGTCTCCATAGTCCACACTCATTTCCTCTTCTGACTATCCCTATAGGTTATTCATACAATAATTCTTCACATCCTGGAAAATATTAAAACATTGAAAGGGGTGAGCTCAGATGCTCAGTAAGGATAACAATATTGCGGAATCTTTCATAAATAAACATTAACATTTAAGGCAATGTATAACTAAAACAAAAGCCTTTTTAAACATGAACTTCAGCATAATATGGAAAAAATAAAATTAAAAAATTCCATTTACTTACTCACATGGATATTCTACCAGTCGAATAATCACATACAATATCAACAACCACTTTCATAATGATTGAATGCATAATGCCAGACTATCATAATCACGTATCCAAGGCCTCGTTCCAAGACTACAAATAAGATTTTGTCAAGGCCTCATGCCAAGACACTAGTTTGTCTAATGAGACCTGTCGATGCATCGAGGAGCAATAGCAGGCTCCACCCGTCACTTACTAAGTCCAATGCATTCCTCATATGAACAGGTTTAAACATATCATAAACCATAACATAATCGTATCACATAAAACATGCATAAAGGTAACATAAAATGTCCACATTTAAATCAAAAGATATCAATACAACACATTGATATAATAAAAAAACTTTCAAAACCAGTTTCAATACCAAAATTAAAGAAAATTAAAACTTTGTATTTATTTTTCATTTAAAAAAGGTTATGGCTTGTAGAGGAAGCCAAAACTCAAATAATGGTCACGGAGGCGGAGAAGTCGTTGTCACCACATATTTACGGCAAGGAAAACATTCCTTTTTTTCGTTTAGTAAAATGCTTCGTATAAAAAAGATTCCTTTTGAATAAAAGTAAAAGTCAAGGGGTTTTATAAACTGTATAAAGGAAAGTTGTGTATAAAACAAGATATGCCTCAATGAAAGGAGATTGAGACGAAGTCCCTTACAAAGATCATTTTTTTTAAATAAAATAGATCTATTATGTGTATTCACTATTAGTACACATAAAGAAAGTAAAAATACATGATAGGACATAATAATATCATGACATAATTTGAAAGTAGGAGATTAACCCAAAGAACATAAATTGGGTTTTGAAGTTCCCTTAAAAAATAAATTTTTTAAATAAAATAGATCTATTATGTGTATTCACTATATTTACACATAAAGAAAGTATAAATAACAGATAGGACATAATGATATCATGACATAATTTGAAAGTAGGAGATTAACCCAAAGAATGAAAATTGGGTTAAGAAGGTCCCTTACCTCGTGTCTGACTTTACTCGACCGTTCTTTAATCTATTGAATAATAAACTAGGGTTAATTTATATTTTCTTAAGAACCTTTTTCATGTTAATTATTCCTTTTATATCACTTATTACCATGTTATGAACATTATTTAATTATTTATGTTAATAACAGTCGTTTTGTCGATCTTTGGTACTTGAGTCAAAAATATACTTCTTATAATTACAAGTTGTTAATGTGGTGAAATATCCATTATATCCAGAATTATATTCATGATGTAGATATCATATATAAAATATATATCCAGTATATACATTCATTTATAATATTACATAACATTTAGAGGTATGAAAGGAAATGCACCGTTCATGGAGACGGTAAGTCGTACGTACGCATGAACGCTACTTTCATTTCTATTTCCTATTTTAATGGAATGAAACATAATGATATAAAGATATAATATAATTCCAGTATAATATAATGTATAATACCATTTTCTCCATCCTTTATACATCCCAAATATGGTATTAACGATTCAAATCACTTTGAGGGGGCGATAGTCCGCACTTCCTAAAATGAAAATATCGTGTTTACCCATAGTGGAACCCATAAAGGTTTGCCATAAATAAAAAATACAGAAGCTTATGTAAAACATAAACATATTATATATCATATATAAATATAGTGACATCTTAATGGCCACCTTTGAAGGTGTTATATGAGTGTTGAACAGTCATCATTTCATGAGGCAGAAATTCACCATCCACAGAAACAGTATGTTCTTTAACCATTATATGAAGGTGTGTGTAAGTTTAGCTCGAATAAATCTTATAAAAACATCCTAGTATATTGAGGATACTGGTGTTGTTACAAAAGAAATGTATAAAAAGAGTTTAGGGGTTGGAGAAGAAAAATAAATCAAAACAACATAAGAGAAGAAAATACCTTAAAATCGGGTAACTCTTTTTTGATTTGAGACAAATCATTATTTGGGAAGAATTATTCCCAATGTGAGGCTTCTAGGAGTAATAGAGGGAATTTGGGAGAGTATTTGGGCAGAGTTTGGCCGAGCCAAATGGCTTGATGGTGTGAATAAGGTGGGAGTGGTGGGGGCCTTCTATAAGAGGAGAGGAGGGGCACTCTTGGAAAGATTGAAATGTTACTTTATTATGAAATTATTTTCGGATTATAAAGGTCCCACAATGATATATTTCGAGGATAAGGTTATAAGGGTTCGAAATATACTCATCCAATAGTTTTTTGATAAGTGTAAGCCTTGGATGTTACATTATCTTTTCATTTTATTTAAATCGTTAATTAATGAGGTAATCGCTGCATCATCATGGTGTCACAAATAATTTAATTTATTTAATGTCTAAAAATTATAAAAAAAACATGATGTATTAAATATTTTTATCTTTCTAATTAATATTTATAGTCAAAATTATGACTTGTATAACCCCACTTATAAATTGTTTTAGTAAAACAACTCATGTTTGTGACATTTTTATTTTAACATTAAATAAAAAGTTTTTAATGTCATTTTCCTACCAAAGTGGCTCCATGGGGTCCCCAAGTTGACCCATGGATTGTCGTGGTCGGCCATGACTCATCCAATAGGTGTAGGACATGTTTAAAGGTATTTTCATATTTTTATAATATCATTTTTACATTAAATTTCACTAATTACCTTTAATCGTGATGAATTAAACTTAAATGTTACTATTCACCAAAAATTATTTTAATCCCATTGAACCACATTTTACTTCCTAATTACAACCATGTATGTCGGATTTTTGAAAATCAAATCATAGAAGTGGTAATGTATCATTTAAACAAAAAATCAGTTTTTTAACTACCACTTAGTGGTTTCACTATTCATCAAAAATTGACGTTTTTCATAACAATGCCAAAATTTCACCCTAATCTATAATTGATATTCCGAATTCAAAAATGATTTCTATTTTATGAAATTCCAAACATATAAGTTACAATAATTAATTTTATAGTTAATTCCCGCTGTCACAACAAATAGCCTGTTTTTAAGAAACAATATATATTAAAAGATTGACAATTTTTATGTCCAATTTCAAAGTGAAATTAATTCTAATGAAAACTATTGGATAAAATGGTAAAAATATATTCTAATTATACTTTAAAACCACTAAATAGTATAATTTATCACTATAAATTATTTTGTTTAAAAAAGTTGTTTTTATGTATTTTTCACTATTCATAGAAAATTGGAAGTTCTCAGAAAATCACAAAAAATTCAACTTAGGATATAATCGATATTCCAAATAAAAAAATGAAGTCCATTTTGAAATATAAAATTTATATAATTTCAAAAAGTGGGTATTACTATTCATAACTACTACTTTGATTGGTCGCGGTGTGTTAGAATCTCGAACTTGCGTACAATGCAAGATATTGCATTATTGAAAGAGAAGCATATCGTGAAAGCTTGGGGTGTTACATTCTCCCCTCCTTCAATAAATTGCATCCTCGCAATTTGAAAATGTTCTTCGAAAATAAAAGGTTGAAAATAAAAAATACCTTTGTGGAAAACCCACATCGGAAATAGGGTTAATAAGAATATAACATTAAAAGAAAGAAAGAGAAGTGCAAAGGTCACCCAAGATAGCCCATACTAAGATTCTATGAAAATATTGATATGGAGGAGAAACAAACCCTCAAGGTCTGCTAGAGACTTGTAGAAAACAGGATTATGAGAAAGTTAACCATAAGAAAATCACAAACTTGTGATTGGTTAAACGGTCATTAAATCCCCAGTTGGAAAAGTTAACCGGAAATGTTTTTGTTTAAAGTTACCTTTTATAAAGTTGAGGAATTTATTTAGGAGATTTACTAAGAATGTCAGGAAATATACTTACTTGTCATGTACACTTCCATTCATTAATAAATTTTTACCACAAACCCATCTTTCACTCAAAAAGGTAATAGATTTCAAAAATATTATATTTATCTTAATTGTACAAAGTTCAAAATATTAACACAGACCATTTAGATTAGGAAAACTATTTCGTAATAACTAGGGACTTCCTGTAGGCTAGTGGTAGGTAATAAAGGCCTGTCGCACTATGGTTGTGGGTTATATTCCTACAGCTTTTTCTGACGCAACGGGTTATCCCCCAACCTGCAGTTTTTCCTTTTCCTAAAACTATAGTATTCCAAAAATAATCTTCAGAAATTTTTTAACCTTAAATAATACTATCAAAGGTTCAACTTAATCCATTCCAACCTATATAAATTTCTAAAATACCTCTGTCCAGACATTCTCTAAAAGGACTCTAAATTCAAAAATCAATTGTAACATCAGATTCCCCAAACAAAGTAAAGTTTCTCTTATTGTCACATACTAAAAATATGATTACCTTCATCATATTAAAACCTTAATGAAAAAAACACGTACTGCAGTAAAATCCTTATATATATCACATTATTATTATAACCAGAATATAATCCTTGATTCCAAAATCACCAATACATTAATTATTCAACTTCAACTGTAGTAACAGCATAATATTGTCCTTGATCCCTTGGCCTTTTATGAGGTAAGTTTCCCTGACACTTAGGACATTCATTTGCATAATGCCCCATTTCCCTACAATTGTAGCATTCAACATTGATAGCCTCTTTCTGTCCCTTGAAATCACACGCCTGGTGACCTTTTTCCCCACATTTATAACAAACTCCCATTCCTTTTAGGCAAGTACCAGGGTGATTCTTCCCACAATTATCGCATAATGGAAAATCCTTCTTTCCCTTTTTCCCTTTATCTGTCTCTTGTTCCACTGTTCTCTTCTTCTCTTTCTTTACTTTATTGTCATAAGATTTAGAGAATTCATTTTCTGTCTTGATAGCACATGTGACAATATCTTCATGTGACAATAAGGATTGTGAGACTAAGGCTCGCCGGAGAAACGGTTTTAACCCATCAAAGAAACAATCAATCTTACTTCTTGGGTTACGTATATAATCTGATTCATGCCTCGCTAACTGTGTAAAGTTAGACTCATACTTTGCGACATTCTCATCCTCCATCTGCCTCAGACTCAAAAATTGCCTTTCCATATTTGCTCTATGGTCATGAGGAAAGTACTTTTCTAAGAAAAGCTCTTTGAACTCCCTCCATTCCATATTCGATACTTCATCATCTTCCTTTGTATTTTGAATCAATGACCACCATTGATCAGCATCTCCAGTGAGGTGGTAAACTACCATGATAACCTTTTCCCTTTCACTACTCCCCAAGGCATGGAATATTTCCTCTAAAGAGTTTATCCATTGCTCAGCTACTAATGGATTTTTACACCCATTAAATGTTGGTGGTTGTTGCCTCATGAAACGATCTAACATTGATCCTCCACGTTGCGGATCAGGGTGATCCATACGAGTAAGGTTATTATTCATAACCTGAGTGAGTTGTCCTAGTATTGTAATAAGTTGATCAACAACAGTTGTATCTCCAGATCCACAATAATTATCTTGAGAAGGATGGAAATCCCTACACGGAGTGCATGCATTGATACAGTTTACATTCCTTCCACTAGGCGCCATTTCTAAACAATGGCATAAACTAGATTAGTTTATGAATCAAAATACATAATTCCATACTTGTAAAATACTTAACATAAATTGAACTATTTATGGATATAATCCATAATCATAAAAATGTTTTCTTTGAAGAAGTATATACTCATAACCCTTCATAGTGGTTTGTAAAGAAAATGAGAATTATCCTAAGCATATCCCCCGGGAGTGTCGTAACCAAGAGTGCAGCAAGGCCTGTTGTCGTGCACCAGTTCCCGTTTGAGTCTAGCTCAAAGAGGTGTTATCAGGTTTTACCCCTCGGTACATCTGTGCCAGAGCCTCCTCTACCTGCTCGTATCCAGACAGGGATGTATTGCTCGGAAAACTCACAAAATCTCTATAATACCAAAATTCTAGGAAGTTCTTCTATACTAATCCTCAAAGTCTATTTTTGGGCTATGTGCTCTAATCTGAGTTTATCTATATCTAGCTTCCATGGTTAGTACTAAACTGCCTCTGATACCAACTGTAACGCCCCGACCCCAGCTACCCATAGTCGGTGCATTACTCCGTAACATTGGCATGATCACAAAATATCATGTCTCGAAAGACCGATTAGTTTAGTAGCCTTGGAAACACTAGATACATTTATAAATGTTACATTAAATCATAAAGTGAAAAACTACAATAACAAAGTCTCAATAGTCCACACTCATATCCTCTTCTGACTATCCCTGTAGGTCATTCATACAATAATTCTTCACATCCTGGAAAATATTAAAACATTGAAAGGGTGAGCTCAGATGCTCAGTAAGGATAACAATATTGCGGAAGATTTCATAAATAAACATTAACATTTAAGGAAATGTATAACTAAAACAAAAGCCTTTTTAAACATGAACTTCATCATAATATGGAAAAAATAAAATTAAACAATGTCATTTACTTACTCACATGGATATTCTACTAGTCGAATAATCACATGAAATATCAATAACCACTTTTATAATGATAGAATCCATAATTCCAGACTATCATAACCACGTAGGCAAGGCCTCGTGCCAAGACTACAAATAAGATTTTGTCAAGGCCTCGTGCCAAGAAACTAGTTTGTCTCATGAGACTTGCCGATGCATCGAGGAGCTATAGCGGGTTCCACCTGTCACTTATTAAGTCCAATGCATTCCTCATATGAACAGGTTTAAACATATCATAAAACATAACATAATCGTATCACATGAAACATGCATTAAGTAAACATAAAATGTCCACATTTCAATCACAAGATATCAATACAACACCTTGATATAATAAAACCACTTTCAAAACCATTTTCAATAACAAAATTAATGAAAATTAAAACTTTGTATTTATTTTTCATTTAAAAAAAGGTTATGCCTTTTAGAGGAAGCCGAAACTCAAATAATGGTCATGGCGGTAGAGAATTTGTTGTCGCCGCATATGTACGGAAAGAAAAACATTCCTTTTTGTCGTTTAGAAAAATGCTTCGTATAAAAAATATTCCTTTTGAATAAACGTAAAAGTCAAAGGGTTTTATACACTATATAAAGGAAAGATGTGTATAAAACAAGATATGCCGCATGGAAAGGAGATTGAGACGAAGTCCCTTACAAAGATAATTTTTTTAAATAAAATAGATCTATTATGTGTATTCACTATAAGTATACATAAATAAAGTAAAAATACATGATAGGACATAATAATATCATGACATAATTTGAAAGTAGGAGATTAACCCAAAGAACAGAAACTGAGTTATGAAGTTCCCGTACAAAAATCAATTTTTTAAATAAAATAGATCTATTATGTGTACTCACTATATTTACACATAAATATATTATAAATACCAGATAGTACATAATGATATCATGACATAATTTGAATGTAGGAGATTAACCCAAAGAATGAAAATTGGGTTAAGAAGGTCCCTTACCTCGTGTCTGACTTGACTCGATCGTTCTTTAATATCCTGAATAATAAAATAGAGTTAATTTATATTTTATTAAGAACCTTTTTCATGTTCATTATTCCTTTTATATCACTTATTACCATGTTATGAACATTATGTAATTATTTATGTTAATAATAGTGGTTTTGTCGATCTTTGGTACTTGAGTCAAAAATATACTTCTTATAATTACAAGTTGTTCATGTGGTGAAATATCTGTTATATCCAGAATAATATTCATGATGTAGATATCATATATAACATATATATCCAGTATATACATGCATTTATAATATTACATAACATTTAGAGGTAAGAAATGAAAAGCACCGTTCATGGAGACGGTAAGCCGTACGTACGCATGAACGCTACTTTCATTTATATTTCATATTTTAATGGAATTAAACATAATGATATAAAGGTATAATATAATTACAGTATAATATAATGTATAATACCATTTAATCCATCCTTTATACATCCCACATATGGTATTAATGATTCAAATCACTTTGAGGGGGCGGTAGTCCGCACTTCCTAAAATGAAAATATAGTGTTTACCCAAAATGGAACCCATAAAGGTATGCCATAAATGAAAAAAACAGAAGCTTAAGTAGAACATAAACATATTATATATCATATATAAATATAATGACATCTTAATGGCCACCTTTGAAGGTGTTATATGAGTGTTGAACAATCATCATTTCGTGAGGCAGAAATTCTCCATCCACAGAAACAGTATGTTCTTTAACCATTAGATGTATCTGTGTGTAAGTGTAGCTCGAATAATTCCTATAAAAACATCCTAGTATATTTATAACTTGTGTTGTTACAAAATAAATGGATAAAAAGAGTTTATGGGGTTGGAGAATCAAAATAAAACAAAACAACATAAGAGAAGACATTACCTTAAAATAGGGTAACTCTTTTTTGATTTGAGCCAAAGGCTTCTTTGGGAAGAATTCTGCCCAAAGTTAGGCTTCTAGGAGTAAGAGAGGGAAGTTGGGAGAGTATTTGGGCAGAGTTTGGCCGAGACAAATGGCTTGATGGTGTGAATAATGTGGGAGTGGTGGGGACCTTTTATAGGAGGAGAGGAGGGGCACTCTTGGAAAGATTGAAATGTTACTTTATTATGAAATTATTTTCAGATTCTAAAGGTCCCACAATGATATATTTTGAGTATAAGGTGATAAGGGTTCTAAATATACTCATCCAATAGGTTTTTGACAAGTGTAGGCCTTGTATTGTACATTATCTTTTCATTTTATTTAAATCATTAATTAATGAGGTAATCATTGCATCATCATGGTTTCATAAATAATTTAATTTATTTAATGTCTAAAAATTATAAAAAAATTATCATGATGTATTAAATACTATTAGCTTTCTAATGAATATTTATAGTAAAAATTATGAATTTTATAACCCAACTTAAAAATTGTTTTAGTAAAACAACTCATGTTTGTGACATTTTTATTTTAACATTAAATAAAAAGTTTTTAATGTCATTTTCCTACCAAAGTGGCTCCATGGGGTCCCCAATTTGACCCATGGATTTTCTTGGTCTTCCATGACTCATCCAATAGGGGTAGGACAAGTGTAAAGGTATTTTCATATTTTTATAATATCATTTTTACCTTAAATTTCACTAATTACCTTTAATCGTGATTAATTAAACTTAAAAGTTACTATTCACCAAAAATTATTTTATTCCCATTGAACAACATTTTACTTCCTAATGAAAACCATGTATGTCGGATTTTTGAAAATAATATCACAGAAGTGGTAATGTTTCATTTAAATGAAAAATCAGTTTTTTAACTACCACTTAGTGGTTTCACTATTCATCAAAAATTGAAGTTTTTCAGAACAATGCCAAAATTTCACCCTAAGCTATAATTGATATTCCGAATTCAAAAATGATGTCTATTTTATGAAATTCCAAAAATATAAGTTACATTATTTAATTTTATAGTTAATTCCCACTGTCACAACAAATAGCGTGTTTTTAAGAAACAATATATATCAAAATATTGACAATTGTTTATGTCCAATTTCAAAGTGAAATTAATTCTAATGAACACCATTGGATAAAATGGTAAAAATATATTATAATTATACTTTAAAACCACCCAATATTATAATTTATCACTATAAATTATTTTTATTAAAAAAGTTGTTTTTTTGTATTTTTCACTATTCATAGAAAATTGGAAGTTCTCAGAAAATTACAAAAAATTCAACTTAGGATATAATCGATATTCTGAATACAAAAATGAAGTCCATTTTGAAATATAAAATTTATATAATTTCAAAACGTGGGTATTACTATTCATAACTACTACTTTGATTGGTCGCGGTGTGTTAGAATCTCGAACTTGCGTACAATGCAAGCTATTGCATTATTGAAAGAGAAGCGTATCGTGAAATCTTGGGGTGTTAGATAATTTGAGATATTTAAGGTGATACGTTAATTCAAATGATGACCATGAATATTTTAGGACATAATGAATTTTTTTTTGAATTTTACATTTTTTCTTTATGTTTTTAATAACAAAGTAATGAATGGTTTTAAAATAGACATTAATTGTATTCTATAAAAATAGTATATTAATGTATTATTTAAAACTCATAAAAATAATAAAAATAAATGTTTATTATGATATTTTATAAAATTTCATAAATGGTGCATTTATGTTTCTATTGACACCATACAAGTAATAATTGTATCCTTTTAATATTGAAATATTTTACCATAGTTAAAATTAAAATAGGTTAACATAGGGTTTCTCAAAATGATAAGGTTTAAATTTACACAAAAACATGTCTAAAACTATTACTTTATTGTATTAAAACCCAATAACACCTCATTTTATAATAAATTAACATTTTTATTTATGTCTATAGATATTTAATTTATTATAACTTAATCTTTTGAGAAATTCCATGAATGCCCCTCACCTCAATTATAAAAGGACACCTCCTCCCTAACTTATTTACAACAATTTGAGCCTTATATATCAAACATACTCTGCCAAATTCTATAATTTACATCCCTATAAACATTATATAGGTTATTTTATTCCAAAAGTATCAAACCTAGATCCCTTTAGAAGATATATGAAGCGAAAAATAGGTAATCACTCTAAGTGATCACTTTCTTTTTCTACACTTCTTTTCCTCCTATAAATCTTGGATACATATGATAAAATATAAATTCAGTATCTAAATATTCTGAAATGTTATTATTATTTTGAAAACCCCATTACATACCCTATTTCTTGTCAAAAAATAAGAGAAAGTATCACTCGTGCATATGAATGACTTACTATATCCACGCAGTGATACAATTAATTATTAATCACAGTCATTTACGGTTGGTAATTAAGATGGTAAAATTGTCTATATATGCTATTTATAAAATTTTTATACTTATAAAATCATAATATCACATGTATAATCTTATCATCCAATCTTATTGGGAATAACAATGTCGCTCGTCCGTAAATACTGACTACCGTCTCCGTGCTGCAATGGAAATTTTTTTATTTATATTTCACATGGATGATAATAAAGATGGATTTTATGAATATATATTATATATATTACAAAATAATGATTCTGTGAAGGTGTATTATTATTTACCTTTCTTTAATTCCATTATTCAAAAAATAAAAATATTATTCATGCATATGTACAACCTACCGACTCCACGAATGATGTAGTTTTTTCTATATATAAATTACATTAATGTTTATAAATATTTATATAAAATGATTAAAATTATATAAATTATGATACCATAGTCAATTTATAAGTACCATGACTACTGAACCAAAACCTTCATGGAAAACGAAGTAGTTGTCAACAGGAGCGGTGATATTGATAACAAATTTTTAATATATAGATGATAAGATGTTATATATAAATCATAAATAATATGAAAGATATATGGTTATGTAATAACTGTATAATTAATCCATATTTTTTATTTATGATGTTTGAATGTGAATGAGGAAAGGTGAGACTTGAGGTAATGGATTTTTTTCTTGCTTTTCTTTTTGTGGGATACATGCCATATATTCTAATTATTTCTTTTATAGTATATTTACTAATCATGAATACATTTTATGGTAAATAATATGAATATAATGGGGATTTACATATCCTTTGTAACACCCCGACCCAAGTTACCCAGAGTTGGTGCATTATTACATAACATTGGCATGTTATCAAGAGATTATGACTCGAAAGACCGATTAGTTTAGTAGCCTTGGATGTACTAGATACATACACGAGTTTTACATTACATCATGAAATAAAAAGACAACATTGTGTACTCTTTGAACACACTCATATCCCTTAGTCTATCCCAGTAGGTTAATCATAATATACTTGTTTGCATACTGGGAAAAATAAAACATAGAAAGGGTTGAGCTCAGATGCTCAGTAAGGATAACATTATAGCATAAACTATCATTAATAAGCATAGAAATTAAAGGAAATGTATAAGACTAAAACACAATACTTTTAAACATAAACTACAAAATAATATGTAAAATATAAATCATATAATTCCACTTACTTATTCACATGGATATTCTACTAGTCTAATAATCACATGTAATATCAATAGTCAATTTCATAATGATAGAATGCATAATGTCGGACATCATAACCACATCGTCAAGGCCTCGTGAAAAGGATACAAATAAGATTTTTTCAAGGCCTTTTTCCAGGACACTAGTTTGTCTCATGAGACCTATTGATGCATCAAGGAGCTATGGATGGCTCCACCAATCACTTACTAAGTCCAATACATTTCTCATATGAAAGGGTTGGAACATAACATAAACATTCATATTAAATCTAGCATATGAAATGTTAAAACTTTAACCATAAACCATGAATGGTATAAAAATATCACATCCACATTCAAACATATCACAAAACCTTCAATAAAATATGGAATATTGTATCATAATAAATCAACTTCAAATAAGTGTAAAATCTATCAAAAGATGTTGACATAGATGAAATCAAAACTATTTGAGAGAAATATTTGTTTCTATTTTAAAATAATTTAAAAGTCACATAACTATAAAAGAAAACATTTATTTTGAAAATATTCTTATAATCTTTTAATGCAAACTTTGAAGTTTTTTATTACGGTGGAAAATAGTCGCACCTTCCCTATACGTTAAAAACATTCTTACCTTAATTTGTTGAAAATGTCATGAAGTACTTTGTTTGGAAAACAAAAAAAGATTACTTTCAAAAACAAATTATAAAAATTCAAACAATGGTATAAATAACTTTATCCCATATTTTAGGAAATAGTAAAAATGTTTTGAAATACATTATACAGAAACACAGTTGTGGATGATAAAGAAGTCTCATTAGATACTTATGTATAAACAATCCCAGATAAATAAAGAGATTGTAAAATTAATCCATACCTTGTACTTTTCCTTGGTCTAGGGTATTCTAACCTCCAGTATAATAGTTAAATCATTGTTATAAAATTATAAAGAACTATATACATAAATTTGATATTTTATATGATCTTCTAATATTGTTTTGTTAATAATATTTCAGAAGTATCATTGTTTTGGGTGTTAACTAATTCGTTCTCCATTATATGTTATTCTACGTAAGTCATCTTTGTTAGGGATACGATGTATTTGATTCACATGCAGAGTGATATTAAATTCTTAAACCTTATTTGTATTCATAAAATTAATATTATTCTTGAATGGTTACAATGGGGAATGAATCTCATCACGTTCATGGAGACGGTAATCCATATGTACGTAGGAGTGACAATACCATTCTATTGATAGTGAAATAATATATAATTGGATGGTGTATCATATATAAATAATAATTAACATGTTATATTTACTATTTACATCAATTATACTCATTATTATACCCATCCAAATAATAATGGGTTGAATAACACACTATAACAGGATGTGAAAATAGTAGGCTGTACGTACGCACGTATGGTGACTTTTTCATTCATAAGATAGACTTAATAATTAAGATGGTTGTACCATATTTATAATAAAATCATATTATGTAGAAGGTACTGGATTTATTATTTTGGTATGGAAACAACTAAGAAAGAGGAAGTGGAAAAAGAAAAGAACATTGAAAGAGGTGATTAAATTATTACCTCTAATTATGGTGCTTCCTTTTGTTTTGATCAAAAGGGATCCTTAGGTTAACTTGTTTATCCAAGTAAGGCCTATAGGTTTAATTTATGGTATTTGTAAAGATATTTTAATAGGGTTTGGCTAAGCCAAATATCTTTGGAAGTGTGATTTTGAGAGAAGGGGAAGTACCCTTTCATAAGAGTGATGAGGGTCACTTTAGGAAAATTTTGAAATATTAATTTATTATACAGTCATATTCTATTTATAATGGCTCTTAAAGAATTTATTTAGAGGATAATGTGTTTATGGTTCAAAAACCTCTAAACATATAGGTTTTAGATGGGTTTAGGTAACCATGTTAATCATATCTTTTAGATTTAACTCTTTGTTAAATAGTTTAAGTTTTACCATGTATTCTCATATTATTATAATACATGGTTAATAAATATACTATAAAAATCCAAGAGATCCCCAAGTGGTTCATTATTGAAATATATAACCTTATATATGTACTTTTTCCAAACCTCATATATTTAGGAATATTATATCAACTAATAAAATAGTATTTGTTTTATAAACTCATTTATGTCAATTTTGACACTATTTAGTTTTTTTTTTGAAAGTCAAAAAAATATGATTACTTCTAAAATAATAAATTACATCAATCCTAACAAGTCATATTAACCTATAAAATTAATGGAATGCATCAAAAGTCTCAATTTATATTTATTTGTATATTTATAATATCAATTATTTTAATCTTTCATTAATAAGGTAATTATTGCATCATTAGTGTGTCATAAATAAATTTAATTATCTAAATGTCTTAAAATTAAAAATAAAATAAAATTATGTTGGACATAATTTTATCTTTTTAATTAATATTTATAGTCGAATTTATCTTATGTATAACACTATATTAAAAAAATTAGTTATGAAAATTTGATTTTAAAACTTTTAACGCTTCTTTAAATAAAATAATAATAAATGTCCTAATCTAATTAAAGTGGATAAAAAAGGATAATATTTTATTCCTAAAGTTCATTTTTCTCTAAAAAACTTATCCAATAGATTTAGGACCTGTGTTAGGGTAATTATAATATAATTTTTACCTTTAACAACTCCATTTACTTTTAATAGTGGTAAATAAAATTCAATACATACAATTCACCAAAAATTATATTCATCCTATTGAACCACATTTTACTTACTAATGTCAATTGTGTCTCCCAGATTTTTGAAATTCAATTCATAGAAGAGGTAAAATTATTTTTTATGCAAATGTGCAAATGTGCCTTAAAAGTGGGTAAAAGATGTTAAAATGTTAAAAAAAATTATAATTGAAATTTTATTATAAAATGGCTCAAATGAATTACATTGAACATATATAGGTATTATTTATATATTTTGACCTAAAATAAATTTAAATGAAATAAATTGTTATTTAAATTAGTAGTAGGTTTTAAAAAATAACTCAGTGTTTTTCACTATTCATCAAAAATTGAAAGTTTACAGAAATACCCAAAAATTCATAATAATCTAATTTTGATTTTTTTTAATCCAAAAATGAAGTCCATTTTGATAAATAAAATTTATAAAATTTAAAAAATTTGTATTAATATTCATAATGGCTAGTTTGATTGGTCGTGGTGTGCTAGAACTCAACGTTGCGTACAACGCAAGCTATTGAATTATTTAAATAGAAACATACCATGGAAGCCTGGGGTGTTACATTCTTCCCTCATTCAAATAATTTCATTGTTGAAATTTCTAGAATACTACTGCATAAAACTATTAAGGTGGTTCTTCATAATAAGTTCTTTATGATCCCATATTGCCCTTTCCATCTTATGGTTTCTCCATAGAACTTTTACCAAATTAGTCTGATAGTTTCTCAACACTTGTTATCTGGTATCAAGATTCCTGATAGGATCCTCCCAATAAGATAGATCAGGTTCCATTTCTATTTCATCATAGGTGAGTAAATTAGTTGGGTCGTACATGTATTTTCTCAAAAGTGATATGTGGAACACATCATGAACTTTGGAGAGACATGGAGGCATTGGTAAATGGTAAGATACAACTCCAATTCCTTCTAAAATTTCAAAAGGTCTGATGTACCTGAGAATTAATTTACACTCTTTACCAAATTGTATAACACCCTTCCGTGGAGATACCTTCATGTAAACATGATATCCTACTTGAAATTCCAAATACTTCCTTCGGTTATCCGCATAACTCCTTTTCCAACATTGAGCTTCCTTGATGTGGGTTTGGATAATCTACACCTTTTCCATTGTTTCCTGAACAAGTTATGGGCCTATGATTTTTCTTTCACTAACATCATCCCAAAAAGTTGGTGTGTGACATCTCTTTCAATATAACACTTCATATGGTTCCATCTGAATACATGAAAAAATAAATTATTATAGGAAAATTATAGTGGATGTAAATATTGATCCCACATACCTTGAAAGTCAAGTGGTCAAGATCTCAAAATATCTTCTAAGGATTTAATAGTCCATTATAATTGTCTATTAGTTTGAGGGTGGTAGGTAGTGCTCAAACAATGTTTAGTATCATGGGCCATCTGAAGAATTTTCTAGAATCATGATGAAAAACGGGGATCAATATCAAAAACAATTGATAGGTGTACTCCATGAAGTCTTACAACTTCATTAATATATTGTCTTTCTAAACATTGAAATGGAAAATCTTCTCTTATAGAAAGAAAATGTGTTGACTTGGTAAGATGAACAACAATGACCCATATTTTATCATACCTTCTAGGAGTGTTTGGTAGCCCCCTGACAAATTCTATCATAATATCATCCCATTTCCACTCAGGTATAGGAAGAGGTTGCATGATTCCTCTATGATGTTACCTTACAGCTTTCACCTCTTGACAAACCATACATATTGACACATAATCTGTAATCTCCCTCTTCATGTTGTCCCACAAAAAGTGTTACTTCAAATCACTATACATATTAGTACAATTAGGGTGTATAGAGAAATTAGAGCTATGAGAATCATCCAAAAATTCCATTTTTAGACCAGGTAAATCGGGAACACAAATTCATTTCCCAAATTTTAAAATTCCATATTCATATACGACGCCAATCAATGTACCATCATTCATAGATTAAATTTTCTTTTTAAACTCCTCATCATCAGTCTGAGAACATTTTATCATTTCTAATAAAGATGTTTTGGAAACCATTTGAAAAAGTATTGATGTTTCACCTCCCATGATGATTCCTATATCCATCTTTACTAGATCCATGAACATAATATCCCTTTTAACTCTCATCTTGTTCAAAACTCCATTATCATTTCTGCTCAAAGCATCTACCATCGCATTTTCCTTCCTCGAGTGTTAGTGTATAGTGAAATCATAATCTTTGAGTAGTTCAAGCCATCTTCTTTTCCTCATGTTGAGTTATTTATATGAGAAAATATACTTCAAACTCTTGTGATAAGTATATATCTCACATTTTTTACCATATAGATAGTGTATCAATATCTGTAGATAAAATATTACCGATGCTAACTTAAGATCATGGGTGGTATACTTTTGTTCATGAATTTTTAGTTGTCATGATTCATAGGAAATTACTCTATCATTCTTCATAAGGACACAACCAATTCCTTTCTTTGAATAATCTATATATATAACAACCCCATAATTTCCCGATGGTAGAGTCAAGAAAGGAGCATTGACTAATCTTCTCTTCAATTATTCAAAAAATTCTTCACACTCTTTTTTTAAACAAATTTAACACCATTTACATGTGATCTTGGTCAATGGGTTATCCAATCGAGAAAAATTCTGGACGAAATGCCGATAAAAACTTGCTAAACCAATAAAACTGCGTACATCAGTTATACTCATCAGGGCTGGCCATTATTGTATTGCTCTTGTCTTAAAAGGTTCAATAGATATTCCATACTTAGAGACAATATGTCTAACAAAAGAAATCTCCTGATGCCATAATTCACATGTGTTAAACATCCCATATAATTTATTTCTTCAAAGAATCTTTAGAATAATGCACAAGTGATTTTCATGATCTTCATAGATTTTGGGGTAAACCAAGATATCATCAATAAATACGACTATAAATTCATCAAGATATTCCTTGAAAACTCTATTCATTAGATCAATGAAGACAAAGGGTGCATTAGTCATTCCATAAGGAATTACTATTAACTTTTAATGCCCATACCTGGTACGAACTGCTATCTTCAGAATGTCTTCCCTCTTCACACACAACATATGATATCCAGATCGAAGGTCAATATTTGAAAAATATTGAGCTCCATGAAGATTGTTGAATAAATCATCAATGTGATGTAGGGAATAATTTTTATTTATTGTTATAGTATTTATCTCCCTATAGTCAATCCACAACCCCATAGATCATTCTTTCTTCTTAACAAAAAGAACATGGGCTGCCCATGGAGAAACACTAGAAAGAATAAATACTTTATTACTCAATTCCCCAAGTTGTTTCTTTATATACACAAATTACTCTGTGTCCATTCTATAAGGGGTCTTTGATATGGGCCTTGAACCATAAATTTATTCAATGGAAAACTCAATTTCTTGTTCTGGAGGATGTCTTGGTAAATCCTCTAGAAACACATCAACATATTTTTTCACAATAGGTATTTCCTCTATTTGAACATTCCTTTCCTCAACCATAGTTATTTCACTCTCTTCCTCCCCAATAACTGAATTTAATAGAGCTACTGGGGTGGATGTAGATAAGAATTAGATGTTGACATTTCAGCTCTAAAGATAAGATATTCCTTATCATTATCGAAAATTGTAACCTCCTTCTTCTTACAATAAATTTTCTGATCATGGTCTAAAATTCAATCAATACTGAGGATTATATCAAATTCAATCATTGGCATGAATATGAGATCAACAAATAAATCACGTTTATATTCCCTAATGGGAACTAATTCACAAAACATTGTTGCAATGATACTTCCCTTAGTTTTTTTGACTGACAACTCCATGGTTAAATAAAATTGGAAATATCTATTTTTTTAGCAAACTGGGAAGATACAAAACAATCGGATGATCTAGAATAAAATAAATCATTAGCTAAATTTGAGGAAACCATTAAATTACCTTCCACCACGTCATTTGGATCTTCAACATCAGTAGTAGTGTTCACATAAGCTCTACCTTGCTCGCTTGGCCTTTTTTGAGTTATGTTTCTATGATTCTTAGGACATTCATTTGCATAATACCCCATTTCTGAACAATTTTAGCATTCAACATTGATATCCTCTTTCTTTCCATTAAAATCAAGGGCTTGGTGAAATTTTTCACAACACTTGTAACAGACTCCCATTACCTTGACGCAAGTACCAGGGTGTTTCTTCCCACATTTACTACATAATGGAAATTCAACTTTTCCCTCCTTCCCCTTATTTCCATTTCCAGAGTGTTCAGCAGATCACTTTTTCTCTTTCTTTTCTTTAATGTTTCAAGACTTATAGAATTTCTTTTCTATCTTCATAGCATATAATACAATATATTCATATGATGAGAGGTATTGTGAGACTAATTCCTGACAGAGATATGGTTTTATCCCATAAAATAATTGATCAATATTACTCTTTGGGTTATGTATATAATATGTTTCATGCCTTGATAACCTTTTAAAGATATCCTCGTACTTTAAGACATTCTCATCCCTCTTTTTCCTTAGACTCAGAAATTGTTTTTCCATATTTTCTCGATAGTCACAAGAAAAGTATTTTTCTAAGAAAAGATATTTAAATTCCCTCCATTCCATATTTGATACTTTTTTATCCTCCTTTGTGTTTTGAATTAATGACCACCATTGATCTGCATCTCCTGTCATGCGATAAACTACCATGAAAGTTTTTCCATTTCGCTACAACCAAAAGCATGAAATAATTTCTCTAAGGAACTTATCCATTGCTCAGCTTCAAATGGATTTTTAGTCCCATTGAATGTTTGTGGTTGTTTCCTCATGATGCAGTTTGACATTGATCCTTCACATTGTGGATCAGGGTGCTCCATATGGGTAAGGTTATTATTCATAACCTAAGTGAGTTTTCCAAGTATGGTTATAAGCTGTTCCACACCAGTTGCATCACTATCTCCACTATAATTATCTTTAGTAGGAGGGAAATCTCTACATGTATTAAGTGTGTTGATATGGTTTTCATTCCTTCTACTAGGCCCCATTTATAAACAATGGCATACACTAGGTTAGTTTATGAATCACAATGAATAATTCCAAACTTGTAAAATACCTAACATAAATTGAAAAATTTATTCATGTAATCCATAACAATAAAAAATTCCTTTGAGGTTCTATTTACTCAGAAATCCTTCATAACAGCTTGTAAAGAAAATATGAATTATCCTAAGCATATCCCCTAAGAGTTCCGTAACCAAGAGTACAGGGAGGCCTAATGTTGTGTACCAGGATTCCCCAGGTCAAGCCCAAAACTCTTTATCAGAGTTTTCTCATCGAGGTACATTTTTACTAGATCCGCCTCTACCTGCTCGTATCTAGATAGGGATGTATTTCTTGAAAAATACACAAAATATCTACATTACCAAAATTATAGGAAGTTCTTCTACTAATCCTCAAAGTCTATATTAGGGTAATGTTCTCTAATTAGTGTTTCTCTAAATCTAACTTCCAAGGTTTGTACACAACTTCCTCTGATTCCAAATTTAGTGCACTGGCCCTAGTTACCAAGAGTCGGTGCATTATTACATCACATTGGCATGATCAAAAGAGATCAAGTCTCAAAAGATCGATTAGTTTAGTATCCTTGGAAGTACTAGATACATAAATGAGTTTTACATTACATAATGAAATAAAAAAACAACATTGTGTCCCCTTTTAACACACTCATATCATTTAGCCTATCCCTATAGGTTATTCATAATATACTTATTCGCATCATGGGAAAAAAACAAAAAAAGGGGTGACCTTAGATGATCAGTAAGGATAACAATATAGCCAAATTAATCACAAATAAGCATAAACACTAAAGGCAATGTATAAGACTAAAAATAATCCTTTTAAACATAAACTTCAGCATAATATGGAAAAGATATATCAAATATTTTCTTTTACTTATTCACATGGATATTATACTAGTCGAATAATCACATGTAATATCAATAGCCAATTTCATAATGACGGAATGCATAATTCCGGACAACATAACCACTCAGTCAAGGCCTTGTGCCAAGACTAAAAATAACATTTCGTCAAGACCTTATGCCAAGACACGAGTTCGTCTCATGAGACCTACGGATGCATCGAGGAGCTATAGTGGGCTCCACCCATCACTTACTACATCCAATGCATTATATGTATGAAATGGTAGAAACATAACATAAACATTCATATTAAAACTAGCATATGAAATGATAAAACTTTAACCACAAACCATGAATGGTATAAAAATAACACATCCATAGTAAAAAATATCACAAAAACTTCAATACAATATGGAAGATTGTATCATAATAAATCAACTTCAAATAAATGTAAAATCCATCAAAGGATGTTAACATAGATGAATTCAAAACTAATTAAGATAAATATACCTTTCTATTTTGAAATCAGTTAAATTCAATTAATTATATAAGAAAAAATTTATTTTGAAAATATTCTTATAAGATTGTAAGGGAAGTTTCAAAGATGTTAAAATGGAGTAAAATATCTGCACCCACCATACATGTTAAAAAACATTCTTACCTTAATTTGTCAAAAAGTTCATAAAGTACCTTATTTGGAAAACGACAGAAAGATTCCTTTAAAAATATTTAATAAATAGTTAAACAAGGGTATAAATTACTTTAAGCCATATTCTAGGAAAAAGTAAAAATGATTTGAAATGCATTATTTAGAAAAACATATGTGGATGATAAAGAAGTCCCATTAGACACTTACGTATAAACAACCTTTGATAAATAAAGAGATTGTAAAATTAACCCTTACCTTGTAATTTTCCTTGGTAGAGGGTATGTTAAACTCTTGTATAATAGTTAAATAATTGTTATTAAATTATACAGGAACCAGATACATAAATATGATATTATATATAATCTTATAATACTGTTTTGTTAATAATATTTCAGTAGTATCATTGTTTCTGGTGTCAACTGATTCATTTTCCTTATATGTTTTACATAATAAGTCATGTTTGTTATGGATAGGTTGTATTTTATTCATATCCAAAATGATATTATGTTACTAAAAATTATTTTTATTCATAAAATCAAAATTATTCTTGAATAGATAATATGGTGAATTAATATCATCTTGTTCATGGAGACAGTAATCCATACGTATGCACGAGCGACAATACCATTCTATTGATGATTAAATCATATGTAATTGGATGTTATATCATATATACAGAATAATTAAAATTTTATATTTATTATTTAAATCATTTATACTCATTATTATACCCATCCAATTAATGAAGTGTTGAATAATAAACTACACCACGACGTGGAGACTGTAAGCCGTACGTATGCACATATAGTGAATTTTTCATTCTTAGGATGGATATAATAGTGAATATGGTTGTACCATATTTATAATAAAATCATAGTATGTATATGTTACTGAATCTATTATTTTGGTATGGAAACAACAAAGAAAGATGAAGTGGAAGGAGAAAAGAACATTGAAAGAGGTGATGAAAATATTACTTCTTCTTCGGGTTCATCCTTTTTATTTGATCAAAAGGGCTCCATAGGTCAGATTTTGGATCGATTTATGGACTCTAGGTTGAAGTGGGGGTAGTTGGGAAGATATATGAGCATGGTTTGGCCAAGAAAAATGGATTTGGAGGTGTGATTTTTAGATAAGGGGAAGTACCCTTTTATAAGAGAGGTGAGAGTCACTTTAGAAAAAACATAAAATATTTAATTATTATACAATCATACCCTATTTATAATGGCTAAAAAATGATTTATTTCTAGGATATGGTGGGGATGGGTCGAAAACCTCTCAACCCATAGGTTTTAGACAGGATTAGGTCACCATATTATCCTTATGTTTATGATTTAACTCTTAGTTAGATATTTTATCTTTTACCATGTATTCTTGTATTATTATAATAAATGGTTAATAAACATACTATAAATATCCAAGAGAACACCAAGTGGTTAATTAATGAAATAAATAATCCTCTATAAGTCCATTTTCCAATCCTTAGATTTTTAGGAATATTATATCAATTAATAACATAGTATTTGTTTTAAAAACTCATTTTTGTCAATTTTGACACTATTTAGTATTTGGTTTTTTGTGAAAATTAAAAAAAAACTTGATTACATAGAAAAATTAAATAAAATAAATACCAACATGTAATTTTAACATATAAAATTATTTTAATGCACCAAAATATTCAATTTACATTTATTTGAATATTTATAGTATCAATTATTTTAATCTTTCATTAATAAGGTAATTACTACATCATAAGTGTGTCATAAATAAATCTAATTATTTAATGTCTAAAAATTATAAATGAAATGCAATTTTCTATGAAATATTTTTATATTTATAATGAAAATTTATAGTAGAATTTATCTTATGTATAACCCTATATTAAAAATGATTTAGTTATGAAATTATGAATTTAACACTTTTAACTCTTCTTTAAATAAAATAATAATAAATGTCCTAATCTAATAAAATTGGATCAAAGAGGATCATATTTTATTCCTACGGTTGATATTGGTCAAAAAAACTTATCTAATAGAATTAGGACTTGTGTTAGGGTAATTATAAAATCATTTTTGCCTTTAATTACCCTATTTACTTTTAAATGTGGTAAATGAAATTCAAACTTTACTATTCACCAACAATTATTTTCCTCATATTGAACCACATTTTACTTACTAATGTAAACTGTTTCTCTTGGAATTTTTAAATTCAATTCATAGAAGTTGTAAAATTACATTTTATTACAATTTTCAAATGTGCCTAGAAGGTGGGTAAAAGACGTTAAAATGTTCAATAAAATTTTATACATCTATTTTTATTATAAGATGAATCCAATGAATTACATTGAACTTATATAGGTATTTTATATATGTTTTGACCTAAAATAAATTTAAATAAAATAAATAATTGTTTAAATAAAAATTAGGATTTAAACCTTAACGCAGTGTTTTTCACTTTTCATCAAAAATAGAATGTTTTCAGAAAAATACCAAAAATTCACCCTAAGATAATTTTGATATTACGAATCCAAAAATGAAGTCCATTTTGAAAAATAAAATTTATAAAATTTCAAAAAGTGGGTATTACTATTCATAATGGCTAGTTTTATTGGTCTTGGTGTGCTAGAACCCGAAGTTGTGTACAACACAAGCTATTACCTGAATTTCAGTAATATTCTTGTCATTTTTCTGAATAAGGTATTTTTTTGACATTCTTGAAAATGTGTGAAAAGAATGGTTTTATAACTTATACAACATTAGTGTATTTTCCTTCCATCATGACTCATAAATTATTTTTATAATCCTTTACAAATTTACAAGGTTATTTTAAAAAAAATTACTTATAATTGTTCATCTTTTTAAAAGAGATGTGATTTTAAAATGGAAAATGTAATTTCTCCAATAATTATTCCATGTAATCTTTCAGAATCATTTTCCATCTAGGATAAAATTATTTGATGTTACTTATGATTTAATGGGGATGTGATCCAAGCATACCATCCTTATTATTTCTATAGATGGATTATTTTTTTGATGAAGGAGGTTTTTGTACCATGTTTCTTATACATGAGTTATGTTATGTTGAAATGTTTAGGAAACACATTTTATTTTAATGGGTTCTGATATGTAGAAAATTTTATGATCTTGTTGAACACATATATATGATTTTCATTATCTAATGGGTGGGACCTATATATCTCTTCAATGAATTGGGAAATTATTTATATCTCATGAAATAAAAATGGAAAACAAATTGATAGGAATAATCTATAATTTGAAAATGTGAAACCTTATCCATTATGGTATTAGATTTTTCTTTATCCACTATGTGATATATGTGTATGTTGATCCACTATAGGAAATAGGTGTGTCTTGATCAATTATACTGATAATATTTGTAGTTAACCTTGAAACTTTTAATGGTTTTATATATTTAAGATGTTACCACAATTTTATGACATGATATTATAGTTCATGGTTGATTTATAATGATTTCTTACTCTTATGATCCATGTTTACTAAAATGATATTTTTTATTCTATGAGTCATTTTTATGATCTATGACAGGTTTGGTGTGAACTTATTATGTAATGTTCATGATCACATACACTTATACTTATATTATTCTTTCATATGATCATGGATTGATATCTCCTATGTTTACACTTACTGCGCATCTAATCTCAACTTTTCTTATGTTTCCTTCCCTTGGTTCTGATGAAAGATTTAGGAAGTGTTTTACTAAGAAGAGTTCCTTGTATGAAGATATTTATTGGTGATGTTGCTGATATTTCATAAAAAATAAGCTTATATAAATAATATCCAATTACTCTAAACCATTGTGTTTATGGATATGATTGTATTGTTATGTATTGAATATTTATCTAAATAGATATGATATTTTTGTATAATAAGTTCTAGCCATTATTATAGGTATCATAATAGTGTTTAGTCAATATTTGGATGTTAATGTTAGAAATATTTTACGAAAACCCTATGGATATGCCTAAGTATAGGATAAAATTCTAATGATTTAGTAATGATCATGAAAGGAATTAGTTAAAACTAATTTTTTACAGAAGAAGGTTTCATGATTTATAAATTCTATAAATAATTTTTCATAATGATATAGGTTTCTTCTATGATTAGTAATTATCATGCTATGTTTTTTATTTTTAGACCATGTATGGAACATGAAGGCACCATGATAATGCTGAGTGTGTTGGACAATGCAATAATTGTCCTCATGAGAAACCATCCATTATGGGATATGGAATGAAAAATCTTGTTTCTATTCCCAAATATATTTCCCATGTTATGAATCATTCTAAACATAGAAATTAGAAATGTAGATAATAATGAGGTTTTTAATCTTTCATGAGGAAACGTCCACATTATTTTAGTGGGTCTTTTGATCCACAAGTTAATGAGTGATGGAGCAACACAATTATGAAAATATATTATATTATTATATTCTAAGTACATAAAGAATTTGTACAATCTATTTATCATCTTGAAGGTGAATTAGATCAATGGTGGAATCTGATTATGAATATGGAGAAGACGATGAAATTGAATCCATGGATTAGGATGTGTTCAAGAGCTTATTTTTCAATAAGTATTTTCCTTGTATTCTTCATATGAAGATGGAGAAGGAGTTTCCTAAGCTTAAGAGAAGAGATGATAAATTTATAGGTACCTATGATGCTAATTTTACAAGACATTAAAGGTATGTTGTTGGTTGATTCATCAGCCCAGAAATAAAAAAAAAATTTATCAATTCATTGGTGTAATAAAGGAAAGTATATCAAATTCATTAGCTATAAGAGACATTATTAGGTATAAAGAAGTCATTCAATGTGCACTGAAGGTATAAATGTGAATTTTATATTCCAACCATTACTATAGTTTGATTAAGAAAAGGAATATTGAGCCTTATGAAAACCCAAATGGTTGAATGAAATTCCATCCATCAGTATGCCATAAATGTGGGAAAAAGCATCAATGAATTTCTTGAATGGAACTATGAGGTTCTTTAAATGTGGAAAGGAAAAAAAATATTTTCAATATCAAAATGAGAATAATAAGATGGTTAATAAAATAAAGGATAATAGGATACCAACTAATTCACCATCCACACTCTATTACTTTATGTGTAAGGAGATTAGGTATTACGAAAATCAATTCCCCAATCCAAATCCTAATGTGGATGGTAAGACACAACAACCACTCAAGACAAATGAAAAAGGGAAATCTTGGGCAATCACAATGGATGAAGTGAATAATAATAATTATGACACACTTATGATCCCATCCTTAGTTGGAAAATTCATTTTTTATTTTATATAAATGATCCCCATGAAAATATTATTTTTCATCCTTTAGTTAAATTTCATGCGATTATCTCCCTCTATATGGATTCTATAATAATTTTATGTTATATCTATACAAGGATAAACCAAATGCTCTAATGAAAATGTTTTTATATAATATATGTTCTTATATAAGAAATAAAAGTTTAATTAACTTTTAGAATTGTATATGTATCTATGTAATATTAACTTAAGAGTTGTGGAAACCATTGCGGGTTTATGAGTTTAAGAATGATCATAAGTTCAAAGTGATTTTCACCCATTTTGATGTTTTAGGTTATGGTAGTATATCAAGATTATAGATATTTTAGGAAACATTTATAGTTTTAAAACCCTTTGGTTTTTCATATATCTTAGTGAATAATTTATTTATGGAGGAATATCTTTACACATCGTCAACATATGATTAGAGGTACTAATTAACTTTTGGATTTATGTTATCTATGGTGTTGTGATAATTATGGGTTGTAGTCAATCACATTATGAAGTTAGCACACTTCCTTTCTATAATAGGATATCTATCTCGGGATCCTATTTCCATAATATAAATTAATTATGTTTTAAGGTTTATTGGAGTACCAAATTCAATTTTATTTGATTCAGATATGATGTTTACATCTATGTTTTGGTGAAGTCTTCAGTAAGATCATGATATAGAGTTGAGTTTCATCACGACATATCATCCTCATACAAATAGTTAATATGAGAGAACAATTTAAAATCTATAGGATATGATAAGATATTTTTTTATTTATTTCAATTTTTTGGGATCAACACCTTCCTCTTGTTGAATTTTTATAAAAAAAATAGATTTCGCTCAAGTATTCAGATAGATCCTTATGATGACCTTTAGGAAAATAAGTGTAGAACTCCAACATACTGAAATGATGTTTAATGAATAAAGCTATTAGGAACTAAGAAAGATGATGAAATGGTATGGATTATTTTATCCATTCAACAACACATAATAAAAACACAATGTTAACCTAAATGTTACCATAAAAATAATTGATGCGAACTTGTATTTAAAGTTGATGAAAATGTCGTTCAATGAATTTACCATGGATGAAAGAAAGGAAAACTAAACCCTCGGTATGTTGGCACTTTTTAATTCCTATACATATTGGGGTGATATCTTATCAATTGGAACTTCCACTGAATCTATCTCAAGATCATGTTGTGTTTCATGTATCTCCCCTAAGGAAGTACATACCCAATCCTTCACATGAACTAAACATAGAGGTTAAACCATTGGAGAAAGATCTTTCTAATAAAGAAAAACTGATAATGATTCTGGATTATATAGATAAATTTCTAAGAAAAAAGAACACTTATCTGGTTTAATATTTGTGGAAAACCCATCAATTTTAGGATGTTATGTGGGAACCTAAGTATGAGATGAGGCAGAGGTATCTTCATCTAATTGTATTCATGTGATGAATTTTGAGTGGAAAAATAATTCTAAGGGTGTAGAATGTAACACCCTAATATTTTATGAAATATTTCTCTTGAAATAATTTAATTTATTCAATATTATTCATAACACAGATCTATGAGTTTAAACGAACCACAATATACTTTTAAAATATTTTTATTTTAGAACAACTGTTAAAACCTAGCCACTAAATTGGTGGTTATAAATGGGAATTACTATATAATTAAATATATATAAATTTTATATTCAATACAAATTTATTTATTAATTCTTATTAAATAAATATTTTGGTTCTAGAAAATTAAATTCATTCATAAAAAATTATGTTTTCTTTAAAATATTTTTTTATTACTTTCTATGTGACAATTAGTATAATTAAATATTTACACTTTTAGAAAGTTTATTTTATAAATGGAAATTTATTTTTGAAATAATAAAATAAAAATGAAGTTAGTGTATATTGTTTATAGGTTTTTTATATGATTAATTTTCTAGTGAATTGTTGAAAATAATATTTTTTTATTAAAAACTGTATATATATTTCAAGAATTTTCAAATTAAAATTGTGTTTTAAAATAGTTTCAATGTAAAATTTGTACTCCTATATTTTTAATAATAAAATTATTTTCATTGGATTCAATTTTATGTTTTAATTTGGTATAATCAAATTTCTTACTTAAAAATGTATTTTATTGAAAAACAGATTTTCGTTACGATTTTTGTGTTTGATTTTAAATTAAATTATGAATATTTTATTTTTTAAATTATGAAAAATCAATTTTAAATTTAGAATCATGAGGTTATAATTTATTAATTATTTCCATATTATTTTTGGTCTATATGATTAGTAACCTTGGATATTTTTGTTACCATGGTAAATGGTGAATCGTATAATTTTGCATAAAAATAGCAGTGATAAGAATAATTAAATAAACCCAAAAAGTTTCTAAATATTATGGGATGAGTCTATATTGGGTAGAATTTATAACCTTTTAGGGTCACTAGGAGGATATTATGACCTTTATAATATTTTATTTAAGGAAAATTCAAACATGTCACACTTGTTTTTGTAAGTGTGATATTTTTAAATTGGTGTTATCCATATGTAATATTTCACTATATGTAGTATTTGGAAATATGAAATATTTCTATACATCATGGGAAATTATTTATAATTTATAGTGATATAATAATTAACTTAAATGATTAAAAAATACCAACATAGTAATTATTCAATTAACGGTCATGTTGGCACCGTATAATTAAAAAAACTAAAAACTTTTATTATTGAAAAAGTTGGTACCATGGTTAAAATTAAAATAGGTGCACTAAGGGTAAATAAGAATGATAATTTTTAATATTAAACTAAAACCTATCTAAAATAAATTGGTTGTTGCGATTTAAACTCAATACCACCTTATATTAGAATCCATTGACATTTAGAGGTATTTTTATTGAGATTTAATTTATTATAATTTAATCCATTGAGAAATTAAAACAGTGGAACTCACAAAAATTATAAAAGGATACCTCATATATCATTTATTTACATCAATTTTATCCTTCTATATTGACCATAATATAAAATATTATCTTCTACATTTCCATATCCACATTCAAGAGGTGGTTTTCCTCCCAAAAGATAAACCCTTAATCCCTTAAGAGGATATCTGATGGAGTCGTTACGAAGAAGAGGTAATCACTCTAACTGATCACTTCATTTGCATACTCTTAATTACCTAATATAAATCTATGATACATATCATTAAATAATAAATTTTTATCCTAAATATTATGAAAGGATATAATGTTTATCAAAACATTATTATATACCCACTTTCCCATCAAATAAGAAGTGAAAGTATCACTCGCGCGTATTGATGGATTACCATATCCACATAGTGATACATTTCATTTTTCAACACCAAATTTTATATATGGTAATTATGATGGATTAAATGTTTATATATGATATTTATAATAGTATTGAATTTCTTTAATGACAATATTATGTCTAAATTCTTATCATATAATATTATTAGAAATGACAATATCGCTCGTGCATATGTATGGACTACCATCTCCACAATGCGACGTGATTCGTTTTTCATTTAAATTTAACATGGATGGTAAAAGGATAAATTTTATTAATTTATATGATATATATGTAATAATAATGATTCTAGAAATTTGTATTATTATTTACATTTCATTTATTTCATCAGTTGAAATATGAAAACTGCGTTCATGTGTATGTACGACCTACAGTCTTCTTAAACTATGTAATTCATTTTTCTATCACTAAAATTTATGAAAGATAGTAAATATTTATATAACAGGATTATAATTATATAAATTTTGATGCCATGATAAAATTATAAGGATAAGGACTTCCAAACTAAAACAAGAGTGGAAAATGAAGTAGTTATCACCCAGAACAATGATTTTAATAACAAATTATTAATGAACAGGTGATAAGATGTTATCAATAAATCATAAATGGTATTATAGATATATGGTTAGGGAATAATTTTTTAAAAATCAATATCTATTATATAGAAGATTTTAACATGAATAATGAATGGAAATACTTAGGTATGAGATTTTTATCTCACTTTAATTACTATGGGACACAAGTCTTATACAATTATTATTTATTATATAGTTTATGTATTACCTATGAATTAACTTTATGGTACATATTATGAATATTATGGGGATGTAAATATCCATATATGATTATTTCTTTCATGGGTATTATTATTCAAATGATACCAAAGTAGTAAGGGTTTATTTCACAACCTCATTATTATTTGGGATTGTTTTTGTTTAATTCTCCACTGAGTAAAATTTATCTTCCAAATCCATGTTTTATAAAAAAATAATTTTATTTTACTATTTTTGTATAATTTATTAAAATCATTTATACACTTGTTTTAATTTTAATAATAAATTTTGAACAGAATCATCCTATTTTTTCTCAATGAGGTAATTTTTGAGTTTTCATGCAAAAGTGTGAAAATAATATTTTTAAAACTTATATCGCATGAGTGGAGTTTCCAAACATCACTCCAACACAATTATATGAATATTAATTTAAAATTTTATAATGTTATGTTTGAATAAAATGTTTTAATTTATAAGTGTGCATCTTTTTAAAAAAGATGTGATTTTAAAATGAAAAAGTTATTTTACTCAATAATTATTCTATGTAATCTTTCAAAATAATTTTCCATATAAGATAAATTATTTGATATTACATATTATTTACAAGTGACATGATTCTATTATTCCATCTGAATTATTTCCCTGGATGGTTTACATTATTGATGGAATCATGCTTATGAACATTGTTTCTTTTCCATGAGTTATGTTATGATGAAATTTTTATGAAACCCATTTTATTTTTAGGGGTTATGATATGATGAATGATTTTCGATCTTATGGAACACATTTTTATGATTATCATTATCTAGTGGGTGGTACCTATATATGTCTCTAATTAATTGGATAAAGATTCATATCTCAGGAGATGAAAATAAGAAACAAGTTGATGGGGCTGATCCATAATGGGATACATTTTAATCTTGATCCACTATGGGAAACAGGTGTGTCCTGATCTATTATAGGAAACAGGTGCCTCCTGTTCCCATACTAGAAATGGGTTCTTCCTTATGTACTTTGTTTATGGTCTTTGTATTTAAATTTTATATTTAAAATGGTTTTCTATATTTATGATGGTGCCACACTTTTATGACCTATGATTATGGTTCATGGTTGATTTATGATGATTTATTAGACATATGGACCATGTTTGATGATATGATGTTGATTTAGGAAAGGATTCATGTTTATGATTTATGAATGGTCGGGTATGAACTTCTTAAGTTATTTTAATGATCATATTACATTTTTTCAAATCTTCTGATTTCATAGGATTTTGGATTGATATATCTTATGTTCATCATTACTGATCATATGATATATCACTTTCTTAGGTTTTTCTTCCCCATGTAATGAAGAAATATCTTGTTATGGTTTTCCAAAGAGGATTTCTATGTGAGAAGATCTTTATGGGAGATGTTGAATGTATTTCATAAAATAAGAAGATTATATATCCAATATCCATAGACTCTAAAATTTTATAGTTCTATCAGGGATCATGTTTTTAGGTATTGAATATTAATCCAAATAGATATGATATTTATATATAATAATTTCTAGTCATTATAGTTTAATAAGTGATCGATACCAAACTATCCCTTAGTAAAATCAAAAATTATAATGTATTATTTTTTTGAAAATATCAAAATATTGATGATCTATGGAAATAAATTCTAATAAATATCTCCCATTTGAATGTGATATCACAAAAAGTGGTTCCCAATATAAATTTACTTAGGATTTGTTTTTTTGAATGAAATTAATATAAATTTTAATTAGACTAGTGTTATAAAACTTAATAGGAGCATGGTATAATGTAACCCTATAATCTAAGAGAGTGTGTTTCAACTAAATAATTTTAGTGAAAAAAATATCCTTGGATATATATTCCACTTCAGTCAAAGAAAGAGGAATAGTTTTTTACTTTTTACTACTCCAATAGACTAATGATTTTTTAAGAAGGTGAAAATTCCAACTAGTAATTTTCCTATATAATTTGCATCCTCTAAAATTACCCAATATTTTCATAACCTTTTAATTATTTGGAAATTATTTTATGAAATTTTTAATGAGATTCTTTAGGATAGGATCAAAAATGAGAAAAAAATAAAAATAGTATACTTAATGTCTAGCTAGGTCACATTAATGTAAAGAATACTCCAAATCAGACCATTATAAATCTTTTTGTAAATCTATTTAATAATTTCATAAAACTAAATATTATATGAAGTACTCATAGGTGTACTTATTTCCTTAACATTATCCATACTAAAACCCTTTAATAGTTAATTTTTTACCTTCATTGACTTAGAAAAAATCAATCCCTATCTTGATAAATTTAAAAACCAAGGACAATTTTTAATTCTTCCATAAAACTCATCTCAAATTATTTTCTCATTAAATCCAAAAAGTAATTATAAATATCTGAATATGAAAAATAGAAAGTAAATTCCTCAACATATATTTGAAAAATTAATAAATCCATTGAAATTTTTTCTAAAAATAATGCAGAATCATCTTTTCACATTTTAAAATAATTTTATAATAAGTATTTATTTAACCTCTTATACTATGTCTGAGGGTCATACTTCACACTATAAAGAAACTTGGTTAAATAAAAAAACATTTTTTGGATATTTTTAATCTTTAGAATCTATAGGTTGTTTAAAGAATAATTTTTTGTTATAAAACCATTCAAAAATGACCTTTTAACATCCATTTGAAAAGAATTAAAAATTATGTGCATGGAGAATGTCAATAAGATTATAACGGACTCAATCCACACGAAGGGTTCTAAAGACTCACCATAAAAAATTACTTCTTATTTATTATAACATTTTTCTATGAGTCTAGAATTTTTATGTGTCATGTTACCTTTAACATATAAATTGTTCAAAGAAATCCATTTTAGTACCAACAATGGGTGGATCATAAAATATTTCAACAAGGGTCCAAATTTTATTCATTTTAAATTGGATTGACTGTTCTTCCATTACCAGAACCAAATTCTCAAATTTAAGGTAATATTAAATATTTTTGGGTTCTAGGTGTGACAAAATGTAATATGTTTATCAAATTTTAAAATGGATCTTCATGTATGAGACAAATATTGAAAATAATCAATAAAAATTTATATAATATGAGGTTTATACATTACCCATGACATAGGTAATGGGCATGATGGTGGTTTTTCTTCAACATCAATTTATTTAAATGAAATTGGTTCCTTTATGGTTTAATTTCCTAGTTCATCTTCAGCATCATCAATTTGGGGACAATTTTTGGGAAAACTATCATAAAATTGGATGTGAATTGATTCTTCTATGGTCTTGGTATTTTTATAAAATATTTGGAATGATTTACTTCATCAGGTTTCCAAAGAAAAATACCTTCATTATATTTGGGATCGAATATACATAAATATTATTTGGCATTAAGAATATATAATTTACACCTAAAAAACATAAAATATCCAACTATGGGGATTTTTCATTCCAAACCTCATTGGTATTATTATTAAAGAAGGGTCTTATAAGAACATGTTTCATAATATAACAAGCGATATTGAACAACTTGATTTAGGGAGTCTAAATTCATTTAAAATGGTTATTAAAACATCTTGTAGATTTAGATTCATTCTTCCAACAATCCCTTTTTATTAGGGATTCATATATGTGGGGAAAATTTTTATTACCCTGTGAATTTTAAAGTTTACCAAAATTATAATTTTTAAACTCTCCCCATGATAACTATAAAAGGAAATGATCATATAGACTTTTTCATTTTTAAACTTCTTGGAATATTTAATAATTTCATTACAAGACTCATTTTTTATGATCCAATAAATAAACCCAATTCAATATTTTATATTCATTAATAATTACCAAAGAATAATATATATCTTCTATACTTGAATCATGGGTTGGTCCAAAAAATAAATATGTATTATCTCAAGGAATTTATAGTGGATACAACCTTTTTATAATTAAATTAATATTTTTTCTTCATTAAAAGTTTGAAAGTCTCACACACAATGTCTTTTTTGAAATGAAGTTTAGGAAAATCTCATACTGTTTTATTTTAGATGAGTTTGATAGGTGTGTGTGTGTGTGCCAAAAAACCATGGTTTCTATGATATATCCTTGAATCACTGTCTTGTGAACATATAAATTTTAAAAGTTGGGTAGAAATACATTTTAAATCAATAGAATAAATATTTTAAATCAAGAGGATAAAATAAAATATTTCCTTGGGATTCAAAAACATTAAAACCAAAATTTTCAAAAGAAACCTTTATACCATAATAAAAATAATGGATGATAGTATGATTTTTTTTAAAGAATAAAAATATCAACTATATTTAATAATGGAAGAATTTAATAAAACAACAGTACCTGCATCGATGATCCTACACCTTTAATTATCACCAAAAGTGACATGGCCTCTATCATGATTTTATAGATGGTTGAACCCAAAGTTGTCACCGCACATATGTATCAAGCTCTCGTTGTCCATCTACATTATAGTTCCATGGGATATTTTCTTTTGGAATTTATCCTATAAAATAGTCAAGATACTAATTCCTTAATTACCCCTATATAATTGTGTCTACTAATGTTATATAAAATAGAATTTAGAATCCATATTTTTTATAAGGTTTTACAAAAAAAATATTTTAAGAGAGATGTACAATTTTGAGCCCACCATTTCAATCATTTTTACAATCACATTACAAAATAATATGGATTTTTTTATGAAAATAATTGATTTTTTATATAATCCTCTTATGAAATTAGTGTTTTTGGAGGTCATATCTTGATTTAAAAATCCAATTAGAAAACAAATTTTCGTATTACATTGGTAAAAAATTATTTTATTTGAATTTTTCTATCCATGGGTGATCTATAAAATAAAAGTTTAATTAATTTTATTAGTGGATTATAGTTTATATATATTTGGTTTATCTTATAATTTTATGGATAATTCATCCTTTTTTTGGATAGTTGATACTTCCCATTAATTACATGATTATATTTAATTTTATGAACATTTAATTTCTTAGTAAGTTCACAAAATAAAACCTCAAGTGGATATCTAGTATATTCATGATCATTATAATTTAAATTAATAAAAGAATAAGAAGTGGTAGAAAAATGTACCTCATCTACTACCTGAATTTCAGAAATGAGACATTTTTCACAATCATCACATGATTCAGTTCAACAGAGGGAGTCATCACTAGCACTCCATGTTTAAATCATAAAGGCTTTATTAATTTTCTTTGATGCCTTTATCTTATTTATGAATACTAGTCACTTTGGTTTTATGTTACTTTTATTATTTAATTCATAGTATGTTACCTTCAATTTTCCTTATTTATTATTCTTTTTTATCAAAATGTAATGATTTATTCTTCTTCATGAATTTTTTTATCTTTTTTGTTAAGTGAGAATTTTTTTCATCACTACTAGAAGAGTTATCATTGATGTAATTAAAGAAAATAATATTCTTTTCCTTTAATTCCTTATATTCCATTACTTCATTTTCATCTTGATACTTCATGGTAATCTTATATGTCATGAGTGACCCAATGACTTCTTCCACTAGAATGTTCATGATATCCTTTTTTAATCCTTAGGTGACTATTAACTTATCAATACCCAAAGTATCTTCTTCAAAAGTGAATCTGAAGTAATAAAATCACCAAGAGATTATTTACTATTCTAAATATCAGTAATGTGTGTGACCATTTAATAATGGATTTATTAGTATCCAAAATAAAATATTTAAATACATGAATATGCATGTCATGTATAGCATCTTTTACCGTATTAGTGCTCTCATATGAGAGTTCAAGAATTTTATAAATTTCATGTAGACATGTGATTAAATTCATTATGGTCTATCCCAAAATTATGTGATTACATGCTGTTTCCATTAAGTTCAAAGGCCAAATTAACATTCATATTCTATTTTTCATTAAATTACTTAGTATGTGTGTAACCATTCATGAGAATTTTACAAATGGGATTACTTATGTTTCTAATAAATATACACAAGAAATTTTTTTAGTAACTATTATTTGAGCCCTCAAATAATATAGATCGACAAATTTAATTTTCATTGGGATATGATTAGATTTTAGGGGAAGTGGTCATACATAATTTTTATTCTTTGGAATTAGTTAAGGTTTAAAAATCAAGGTTGTATTTGATACCAATTTTTGGTAAAATTTGGATGTAAAGAGGGGATGAATATACTTTTAAAAACTAAAATAAATAAGGTCATAAAATTATGAGACAAATAAAATTAAACAATAAGTATAATGGAAAATAAAATAAATGACATGAAATGGTGGTAAATAAGTTTTATAAAAAACTCAACACGAGTGCCTATATATCCTCCCCTAAAAGTCTTGAGGGTTTAATTATCCATTATGTTTAATTTTATCCAAAATTACAATAAAATATATATATTTTTTATTTATACCAGTAAATACAATACAAAGTTAGAGACACATTCTTTTTAATGGTTATAGAATGAAACAAAAAATAACGCTCACATTAGTGGTAGTGATAATAATAAAATAATATTGAGGTGGATGAGAGTTTGGTTTTTCAAAAAACATTTATAGTACACTCTCAATTCTCCCATAAATAATGAAAAAATAGAAAGAGATACAAAGGAATATGAGAGAAAATGATTATAATAAGAGAACACAATTTGAGATCAAGTTAAGGCACAATAGTAAGTAATAGGTGACCAATATTTTACAATACATATTATGGAATTATTTTTAACCATCATGTGTACCAGAGTGTCTTTGGAGGTATTGGTAGTCCAAAAGAGGCATTGGGAGGAGAGATTTGTGAGAGGGGAAAACCTAGAATTGCTTGTTTGAATTTATGGAAAATGTCCACAGGATGGTAGCTTGTATATACTAGAAAGCTAGTGGGGGTTCTCTATTTCTACTGGCAAGCTGGTGGTGTATATAGTGAGAATGTGCCACTTCCTTTCTCACTAACGGACAAGTGAGGATAGATAGTGTGTATGTGGCACATTTATTCACTGTATGGCTAGTGGTTTGCCTCCAAATAGCAGGTGGTTCTTCCCATTGAGGGCCACCAAAATGGCCCTCAAAACTCCTATTAAACTCATCAATTAATTTGTTGACATCCTAACTTCATATCCAATCATAATAACTAAAATATATTAAAATTAAATGGATATAAAAAATTAATTGTGTATGTGGTCATTAAAACACCAATGGGAGTGTGGGGTATGACATTGTGAGCCACCTTATGAGAAACATGGAGACCACCACATTGTAGAGCTGGTCATGGTGGCATTAATGTTTCTTAGGATAATGTCACGGTGGAGTTGAGCCAAGCAAGGGATGATGAAATGGTGTTCTAGGTGTCACACCACAATAGTCCTGAGTATGGTGAGGTGAAGCGGATAAGGGAATTCCACCATTCCATAGCCTTGGAAATGGTTGTCGTAAAAATATTTTGACAATGTTTTTAGAATTTTTAACGATTGGGGAGATGTGGTGTTTCAAATGATTGAGAATATGGATCTCCCATTTGATGGTATTCAATATAGGTGTATTTGGAGACCATATTCCATGGTGGAGATTATTCAAACCTCCTCTATAAATAGAAGGTTGGATACCCCTTGGATTTATTTTCTATATCCCTCCATCAAGCCCTATATGTCTCCTATGTAGCTCACCACTCCCCAAATACAACCTTAAGAGTCAAATATTTCATGGTTCATCTTGATCAAAGTATCATAGGTGAAGTTAATTTCATCATCTCAAATATTTTTTCCCTTCCTTTAATTATTTTGGAGAATATTTATGAAAGGTTAAACTATTTTTTGATTAAAATGATGAAATACTTAACATTATTGTAATATATGGATTTTAGTGATTATTTCTTCAGTTTTGGAGGTGTTAACTTATTTTTATTTTAATCCATGATATTCCATTCCAACTCATAGAACATTGAATTTAAAATCATGGTAGATGATCTTATCTCCCTCCTTTATTTTTTCATCTTTGTGTTTAGTATCCTTTTGTTTTCCATTGGGTTTATATCATAGATTGACTTAAATAAGATAATAAATAAACTCAATTTAATTGAAAGGGGGAGGGGTGAGTGCACGTGTGCTATTAATTTACTTATTATTTACTCTTGGATTCTCTTAAAACATATTAGATGTTATAATTAATTTGTTATAGTTATTATGAGATAATAACACTTATTATGATTCTTTTCATGAACTCACTATTCACAAAAGGTTAATCACTTATATGTGTCTATAAACTGCATGCGTTTATGTATGGGATTTTTTTGAAAATATGCAATCTAGAGAATATAAAATACTGTGAATGACCTCCTTTATATTGAAATTATAGATGTATATGGGAACATAAATATACTATTATGTGTTCTAGTGTGTTTATTGTTATTTCTATTTTTGTGCAATATATTTTTGGGTTTTTTGGTGAGGGTGGTGGTTTTTTGTATATGGAATTTGTTAGTTCATGGTTCTATGGTAGTTTTGGAATGTCATACATAAAGGTATATAAAATAGTGATTAATTAACAGTTATCATGAGATGGTGGGGATATTGTTTGGTGGCCTTGTTGAAGTCGTTTGATGGCTATAAAAACAATTGATAATGATAAATTTGTAATTTCATGGACTATAATTAAGAATAATTGGTCAGTAATAATATAAATGACATGAAATGAATGGGATTTCATTAAAAATGGTCTAGATGGTGTTTTCAATGGGTCTTGGTATGTAAATTGTTAAATCTAAAAATTGGTTAAATATTTTCATAAAGGAGGAATTGTGGAGTATGTGTGACTGATTTTGTATGGTGAGTTTCATTTAATGGTGGTTGTAGTATGTGGTGGATGTAATTATACGATGTGGTATTACTGTGAACTATTATATATTTTTTGATGTGGACCCTTAGGTTGGGGTTTTTTGTGACTATTTTTTTTTTTTTCTTGTGATTTCTATATCCACCCCATACAAGTTGAACATTTCATTCCAATTACCAATAATATTTTTTTCTTTCATGTATTTTCCTCACTATCTATTTTTTAGTAGTGAATGGACATGTTTGTGGATATTACTAGTTATGAGGGATAAATTATTAGAGATTATAAATGATGATGGATTAGTTGGTGGTGATTCCTAGTAATGATGGATTTGTTACTGGTGATTCTTAGTGACTATAGATCAATTAGTGGTGATGCTTAGTGGTGATGAATTTTTGTTAGTTTAATTGATTAATGTGATTTTTGGTTAGGGACATGCATTGAAGTAGGAGTGAACAAGGATCATGTCGTTCATTTTCATGATGCCCGACTACCTTGGATATGGGAAGCATGGATGATGATGTGTTTGTGGATATATGATTAGTGGGAAGTGGTTGTGGGGAACCTTATTTATATTCTCTTGATATTTTTTTACTACCTTGGATTTGATATCTTGCAAGTGATCCCCATTGAAGTGGGGATTAGTTAGTTTACCTATTTAGGTTCTTGTTTATTATTGTGTATAATAACCGGAACAATAGTATTTTCTTCTCAAATTTTCATGAGAGACCTTGGGTATGATCCTATCGGTTGTACTTATTATTATCACCCTACATATATATAAACTATATTTTTATTTTTAGGAGGGTTTCAAAGACAATTAAGGACATTAATAGCTTAAATATTGGTGTTATTACAGATTTTTTACCTTAGGATCTCCCTTAGTACTATTTTATTTTTAGAGATTATAACTTTCATGTCTTGAAAATAATTTATAGATGATGGTTATTTTATATTTTTGTTAGAGTTAAGATTAGTTATTTCTAACTTATCTCTTTATCCAAACTAATATCGTTAAGTGAAGTGCCTTAGTTGGGGTTTTTTATACCACTAGATCCAGTCTCCAATTCGGGGTTTATTATACATTGGGTTTAAGGGTAACTCTCTCTTTATTTCTAACACATGAGAAGTATCGATTGGGGGGGATCATAATAATCCACCAAAAAAATATATGAACCTAACACAAATTCTATGTAAGACACTTCCCCTCATCAAGACCATGACTGAACATCATCTAATTGAAAAAAAATCCTCCATCATTATAGCCTTTGTATGGATAAGGTAGGAAAAATAATAGAAGTGGGAAAAGAGGGTAATATCACCTTGGCTCACCAAGAATTTGATCTCATTAAGTTTAGTAAAAGGTCCCACCAATGACCACTGAAGATTAACCACAATACCAATATGGTTCGAATAAGGTTGAGGATATAGAAAATGATTCATATAATATTATTAAAAAATAAAAGAAATCCAGTTCAAAATTCAATGGAGGTCATAACAATGAAACTATAGTCAGATAAAATAATCAGGATGTGATCTCCCCATTTCTTAGGGGGTTAAAATCATTCGATTATAATATAATAAGGAATTTTAAAACATAAAAAAGTATTTCATGCTAAAATACTTAAACCACCATGAATCACGGTGTAATCCTCAACCTTTTAACATTAACCAAATCTATCCTAGACAAAAACTACGGTATAATGCCTATAACCAAGGTGCAATGATACTCATGTATGATTGAACTAAATCTACATGAGATAAAATCAAAATCACAATGAGACCCTCTATGCTGTAATCTAAGACTACATTATGTAATGAAAAACCCCGATCCATCTAGAGGCACACTAAAATCTCAGTCTATCCATCATGACATAATATGAAGTCTCACACCACAATATACAAAACTATGGTGTAACTAAACCATCACTCTTCTCTATATCTCCAAACTGACTATAAACATCATAAAAACCACACTTCAGGTCAAGATGTTAAATTCCAACTAATATTTCTTAAAAAAGTACACCTTTTAACTATTAACTTCTTTTTAACTTCCTATTATGTCCTTAAAAATCTCTAATACAAAAAAGTGTATGACTGAGAGAAATATATGAATTTACAGTTCTCCTAAAAAAATAGATAGTAATGAGGTATTAGACTTTCAATATTCAATATTTTTATACAAATCTAATTTAGATAATATGAAATAAAATATTGTTATTTTTTATGTATTTATTACAAAATAAATAAATATTTGTCATATTTTTCTCATAGTTGGGAATATTAGTGCTCCTGAGTGTAAAAATATTGCATTGTGATCTTTTTTTACTCTTCTATATTAATTCCTACAGTTTGATATAAATTAAATAAATATTTTAAAAGATAATAAATTTGCAATTTTAAATAATTAATGAGGAATATTATATGTTTATACCTAAAACAGAAGGCTAGCCGAGTATCCAATAATCGTAGAATACTGACCAATAGGAGAATCACTATTAAAAAGAGAACACTCTTAGGGGTTCCTACTCTTTCCATTCATCCCTCATACAAATCATATTTATTTGTTATCCATAGCTCACTTACCACTATAATATAAGCTACCCTCACATTCTCAGTGTTATGAAAATTATAATTTTATTTCATAAATTAGATAATTAATTTTATATGAGGTCATATAATAATTCTATCTTTGATCTATTATAAATATACATTTATAATAAATATATACCAAAAAAATAAAGATATATTTATACCTAAATCTTTTTTCAAGCACAATATTTGATTTCTACATCGACTTTACATGATGGGACTAGCTGTATGGGTATAATTTCATTATATCTGATTATTATTCCCATGAGACGTTTATATTTTCCCTATATTCCCAATAATTTTCTAATATTATTATAATCCACCATGGTCTATGTTTATTTGTATCATCCCAACCTGGATTTCCACTCAAAAATGATCTGCGTTGGTTGACCACTGGGCCTTAGGCACTCCTCCTCATATACTAAAGGATAATGACTATCAGTGATGGTATTATTAGATGATAGTGGGGAGACTATACCCTTAGGTGATAATAATAATAACAGTCCATATATATATAACACAGTGGAAGAAGAACCACTACACAGTGAAAGAAAAAAAATTAACTCAGTGGATGCATAAACAAACTCAACATGAATAATAAAAAATCCCCAGAGGCATAATACCATTTGAAAATAAAACATGTCATAAAAGTTCATACAAAACTATATACAATAAAGGAATCTCATAGATGAAAATATAAGTACATATATATATCATGATAAGATATTAAAAAGAAACCCCAGCACAATATAAGGGAACCACCCAGTCCACATCCATCCATCACACGAAAAATATAGATCTACTATCACTAAGGTCTAGCACCTGAGCCTTATCCCTTACTTGATCTCAGATACATGAAGTCTACTTGCCTCCCGAGGGGCCCATGTAGGGTGCGAGTATGAAATGAGTAGGCCAACACCATATTGTACCTATATTATATATATAATTATACACGTGTATGAAAAATACTAATAAAAGGAAACACATGCTCATCTAATAAATAATCTTCTTCCCTTATGCTCAACAGCCACAAGGAAGCATTTACCTGCATCTTCGAATGTCGGTATATCTCTGAATACATGAAACTATTATATATTTGGAATACAGTACATGTTTGAATATATATAAATAATGTGGTGAGGACCCATGGCTTAGTTCCCTGACATCCCCTGAAGAATAACATATAATGTGAAACCCCAGGTTATGCCCATAAATATATCACCCAACACCTCATGCCATCCAACATCTCATGTGTCACCAAAATTGTATACGATATCCAAATGGAATACCAAGAGGAAAAGTCCTAGGTCCCTCAGATCTCCTCTTAGAAATTACCCATAAAATCAATAGCCTGATGTCCTAAGGCATGGTGATGTGAATCCTCTAATAAATAATATTCACTATCATCTCAACAACCAACATCCCACATAATCGGGATATCTAACCACCAATAATCCTATCCCATTAGCCTCAAGTGTAACTGAAAGCCTCATCCCCCAACTGATGGTCTCATCAACATCTCCTGAGGGTCCATCACTATACACATGGATTTCTATGTTGAGAACCTCCAATATAACTGATGGTCAAAAAAATCATCTAAACAACAATATCTATGGATTCCTCCAACCACAATGAGTGGTCAACACCACCTCAACTGAGTCTTATTTGTGTACACATTATTGTAACGACACATCAGTTAACAATGATGAGAGGAAATCACCCGAAAAATACCTAAGACACATTATCAAACACCTTGTTCCGCTCTAACCATGTATCTAATTCCTAATGGTCAACACCATCTCAAGTCACAAAATCCATTCCCTCTCCCCGATGACCTCCTTTCCTCATCTGGATGACCATGTCACCTCAACCAGGTGATCATCATCATTTCATGTATATCGAGAGTTTCCCAACCTAAAGAACTATGTCACATCAATATCTATGATCAACATCACTTAATGTTAATATGGTCCATGCCCCATATATTCCCATAGAACTATTGAAACCATATAAAAATTTAATTAATTTAAATAAAACAACAATCCTAGTGTTCCTAGTTGGTCGTAATCCCCTTATCTAGATTAGCATGAATAACTAAACTAGGTAATTCCAAACAACATCACATGGATTCACTATTTTTATTTAAAATTATCAATTTAAATATAAACAACCTTTCTCATTCAATCTAACATGTGTAATAAATCTCAAACTGCAAGACACCTATAAAATTATGGAAAATTCTATGCAACACCTACCTTATACTCGTAGGCACTCATTTGCTTGATATCAGCTTCTAACTCTAGCCAAAATGATAGAAATTAGGCTCTTATAAAAACACACTAAAATTATGTAAAATTTTCTCCCATGGATTTAGAATTGTGTGTGGTGATATAAATGATAAATCTAATCAATATGATTAAATACCTTACTAATACGCTTCCAATGATACTGACAGAGCTTAAATTAGTGTTTAGATGAGGACAGGAGGAAAAATCCTAAGGGAGGAGATAAATGGAGATCCCCATGTGTGCTTCATGTGGAATGATGGAAAAATTAGGAGGCTAAATCAGACAATTTTTTTATCACTCTATAATGGTAATATTAATATTTAAATAATTATTATTATATCGCACTTTTTATTCATTATAAATTACTGAATCAAGCTCATCACCACCTTCATCATCACAAATCGTATCCGATATACATTTGAAATGAAAATAAATGAATATAAATCATTATAAAACATCACTTCATAGAAACTATAATGATCTCATAATGATGACATTTGAATATATAATGAAGAATAAGTACCCCTATTATAAAACTAGTGAAAAATAAAAAATGTAAGATAAAAACATCTGAGGATGAAAATAAGATATAGCTGACTAATTTATTTTTAATAAATTATTATAAATTATTTTTAAAAAAGATTATAGGTATGAATAATTTTCTGAAAATGGTGAGTAAGATATTTCTTTCTTTTATACTGGTGGTTAGATCATATTTGGATAAGAAGGATTAATTGTAAGGGTGTTTTGTCTCAATTTCCTTTCTTGAGACAAGATTATTTGTGTACCAAAATATATTTAAATGGTGTGTATACAAATAGTTTGAAATAAAATATATGAATTTTCTTTTATTCATGGTATTTTAATTTCAATTTCATTCTATCTCTTTCAAGAGGTTTTTATTAATATGTTTCTTAAGCTTTAAAGGGTTATATTAACCTAACTGATTTTCTCGAGTCAAAATTATTTCCTTTTTGAATTTGGTTTTATTCTATCCTATGATGATACTGTAATGATTTCTATCTTTATGGAAAGTCAATTTTTCGATTCAAATATTATACCTTTATGAATTTCATTCCAAAAAATTATATCTTTGTAAAGAGTATAATCCATCCTCTTTAACGATAGTTTCTCTTCCATGACCATATTTTCTGGAGCCACTAATTTTTTCCATTATATTTGGAAAACAAATTAGGTTTTAACTTATGTTACCTTAAAATTTACCTTTCTCTATCTTTTAATGGATATTTTTTACTTATTTTTATAATGTAGGATTTTATCTATGTTATTTTAAAATATTGAAATGGTTTTCCTTCCATAATCGTTGGTTTAATATTTACTCCACAATTCATCGGTAAATCCTTAATGTAATTTTTAAGTCACCAAAATTTATGATTCCTTTTAATATTAAGTATTTTTTAAAAATTTCCCTTCTCCTTTTTCAATAATGAATTTTGAAAGTAGCTTCATCTTTTTTGACAATGTTAAAAATGTTTTATAAGAATTATTTTATGGTTTCACATTTATTTTACTCTTTATTTCCAAAATATCTATCTCTTTTAGATTAATGTTTCTTGAATCACCCTTAAATAACCTTGTGAAATAATCATTTTTTAGATTAAATTTTTGGGATCAACTACTATATGGAATGAATTAACTTTATGTGATACCATTTATAAATGTTACAAAACCCAATTATTTCCATGAGTTCTTTATGCTATGATTGATATCAGGTTGAACATATTTGTATGTCTGATTATTATATGATGGTTGGGTCTTATATAAACATCTAATTCATTGGGTAAATTTAGATATATCATAAGGGAATGATTTTTTGTGTGGGTGTAACTATAGTTAAGTTATTCTCACAAGATTATCAATGGGTGTATTGCGGTTAAGTAATGCTCACAAGACTAAGTGTGGGTGTAGTTCTAGTTAATCTATTCTTACATGACTATGTGTCATAATAACTTTGGTTAACATATGTTCAAAATGATACATTTTTACAATTATTATGATTATTACGCAATCATATGTTTTCCAACATATTCATTTTATGATGACTCATGATTTATATCATGAAAAAATCCTAAGGTTTTGATTTTGATTGACGATCCATGTTTATTTGGATATGATTTCCTAATATTATGTTCATGGACCTTGATTATTATTTCATGCTCATATTCATATCTTATTCCCACTTATGATCATCATTTGATATTTATTATGTTGATCCTTAATGACCATCTTTTCTCACCTTTTTATTATGTTTCCATTTCCCAAGGTTATGAATGTGAGTACAAATTATGAGAAGTTTAGATGGGTCATATAGTAGTTTTATAGTGGAGAAATATTCAAAAGTATTATAAAATAACATCCTCGGGTATATAGTATTCAGTGACACCAAACCTTTGGTACTTAGGATTGTGATATTTAATTCTTTTCTTATGGAAAAGTTATAAAATAATGATATGTTTAGCTTGGATCACCGTAGTTGGTATCAGAGAAAGGATTGGTTAATTTTGGGGATTAGTTTAGTGATTTTTTACTAGTATAAGACAAAATTAGTTAAAATTAAAAGGAAAATTATATGTATAGAAAAAACATAATGAGGATTTTTCAAAGTATATATTTTGTGGTTTATAAATAATTACATATCTGTTTGGGTACTAGTGAGTTGCTGAATTTGTGGAAAAAATCCCCCATGGGGTAATCACCCTGAAAATGATAGATTGATTATATACTCAATCTTCAATCAGGGCATAATGATGGAGCCTAAGAATACACACCTAGATACACATTCTTATGGGATATGATTTTGTGATTCACATTCTCTTTATGAAACACTATGAAGGATTTGATCAAATAATTATCATATATTTAGGGAACCAAATAAGATATAGAAAATGAATTACATATATTGAACCCTAAAATTTCATGAGTTACGGTATACACGTCATTTAGTAATTATTTATTTTAATTTCATCGTATTCCATCAATAAATTTATTTATTTAAGTATTCTAATCATTAATTTTTTTTAAATTAATGGTTAGAGCAAGGAGGATATATGTTAATAATAGATATAAATGAAATTGAAGAGATTTTACCGATGAGAAACCCAATGTTATGGGATCTATAACACAAAATCTCATGGTATTTCTCCCAAAAATTTTGAAATTTGTGAACTATAATGTGAATCATGAGGATATTCCAAAAAAATCAAGGAATTAGAAAATAGATATTTATTCTTTCACGAGGAAACATCGACCCTCTTTTAGTGAATATTCTAATTAAATTATTTTTGAGTAATGGATCTATAAATTGTAAAATATATGTTCCATTATATAGTGATCTAATCATGATAAATTCATATTAGTTATTTATCATTTGTATGTTGAGTTTGACAAATGGTGGAATCTTAATATGAATACGACTCCTAAAAAATTAGTGGAATATATGGATTTAGAGGTTTTAAATAAGGTATTATTAAAAAATTATTTTACATTTAATTATTTTCATAAATATAGAGAGAGGGTCCATTGAGTTGAAGGAAAAAAGAAGATGAATCCACTTCCACATACGAAGAAAAATTAACAAGACTCATAATGTATGCCTCATGTTTTATCACAACCATAAAGGAAAGATTGATTGATTATTTAGTGGATTAAAACCCAGCCTTAAAAAGGGATTAATTATTATATAATTTTGATGATATACAAAAAATGTTCAACGTTCAATCAATTTTGAAATTGATATTTTGGACTCCCATTCTCATCATGGTTTTAGGGATAAGAAAAAAAATTGAGTTTCATGAAAAGATGATTGGAGGGAATAAAACTAATATTTTGGAAAGAAAAAGGTTTTGAGAAGAACACCTTAGAGACTATAGAAAATGAAAAGAAATTTTTTTATGTTCTAATGGTTTTTCCCTCAATCTCATTATTTCTAAGGGAATATGAAATGAGTAATTAAAATATGGGGGAAAAGTACCTGACTAATGCACCACCCACAATTCAATGTTTTATGTGTAATGAATTTTGGAATTATGGAAATAAATTTCAAAACCTCAATGTTATTGATGATAATATCCACCAATAACCATCTAAAAGAAGGGAAAATGTATGAGTTCATGATATTTCTACCATGGAGGTGGATCAAAACCATAATGTTATGCAAGGTACACTTATTATCCACTCTATAGTTGTGAATGCATTATTTGATTATAGTTCTTCACAATCTTTAATATCACACATGTTTCCTATGAATTTAGATTCCCCACCCCAAAAATTTGATGTTGAACTATCTATGAAAACCTTTGGTAGCCTGATGATTTCATCCATGATTTATAAATATTTCCCGGTCATGATTTTTGGGAAGATATTTCTTGAAAATATAGTTTTTCCACCATTTATTAAATTTGATATAATATTAGGTATGGAATGTCTTTCCCTTTATAAAGAACATATCATCTACTGAGATAAATAGATCTCATTTTATACCCTAGACTATATTTTTATCAAATATCAATGAAATAATGATCATGATATAAATTTGAAAGAATACTACATTATATGGACTTTATATCAAAAAATGAGGGACTTATAAATCATTTAAAAATGAAGGAATTCAACATTGATGATAAGCATATTGTATGGGAATATATTGATGTATTTTTTTATAAAATTATTAGTCTTACCACAGAGTATGACATTGAGTTTTTTTATTGAACTTATACATATATCCATGCATATCTCAAATATTTCATAAAAAATTTCCCCTAATGAGTTAAAATAATTGACGTATTATCTATAAGGACACTATGAATTTATAGTGATTTTAATTGGACTTATGAATTATATTTTTTTCATCATGTATCTACTTAATAGAGTCTTTAAAGAATAATTTTATCAATTTTTGGTTTTCTTTTTAGAAGATATCTTTATATATTCAAAAACAAAGGGCTTGAAAATCATTTTTAGATTCTATTAAGGACCTTGAGAAAGGACAAATTATATTCCAAATTTATAAAGAGTGAATTCAAGATATATAAAGTATCACTCTTAGGTCATGTAATCAAAATAAAGGGCATATCAATAGGTCCATAAAAGATATAAATTATCAAGCAATTTACTAGACTGACCCATTATAATAGACATACATAGATAGAATAGGTTATATAGTTGTTGTATATGATTTTTGATAAATTTATCATGAATATAAAACCCATTAAATAATTTAACAGAGAGGCGAGTGAATTTCCTTTACACAAAGGAATCTGAAGAAATTTTAATGGAACTAAAGAAGAAGTTTTTCACTACTCCTATAATAACATTACTCTACGGTAGATAAGGGTTTTTAACAAGTAATTATTGTTTAAAGATGGGATCTGGATATTTACATAGGTATAAATATGTGGAAATTTATTTTTCCTCTTGTCAATTAAATCCCCATGTACAAAATTACCTGATGCGTGATTTTAAGTTGATGGCAGTGATCTTTTCATTAAAGATTCAGTGTCTTCACCTCTATTTTGGAATGTATGATATATGGACTGATAAAAAAATATTAATATATGAATATATATATATATATATAATTCACATATAATTATTTGAATTTATTCCAATTTTTATGTATGGAGTTGATAAATGAATATGAATTCTCAATGTAATACCATATAGGAAAAGAGAACAAGGTGGTAAATACTTTGTAAATGAAAGATAATGATAAATTATCCTTGATGTGGATAAAAAAGGACTAATACTAGTGGATTTATAGAGGTTGAACCTTGATTTCATGAGGTAAGGTGAAAAGTACTATATTTTCCAAATGACTGATCAAAAATCCATCCACATGAAAATCAAATCCCTAAAAGATGACATAGAACTACAGATAAAGGTAGAGAGTATTCTAGTCTTAAACTTTGATAAATATGGTGTTATATGGTCTAAACCCATAAATTTTACCCATAAAAACTATAACTAAAGAGGGAAAATTTTGATGATTCAGAAATATCATCCTTTCCTATTCGTCCAGGAGGAACAAAGATGTAGAGGCATCAAAAGCAGGCCTTATATTGAGATAACCTAAAGAGGGATACTACAGAGTTTTAATCTCAATGTTAGATATGTCGCATGTTTAGGATTAATGATGTCCAAGGGTATGTTTCAATAACTAATTATAACAATATTTAAATGTGAAAACATTACCACATATTTTTTATAGGACTCACAAATATATATAATTTTCATAATTTCATTTGGGTTGTAGTCAATCACCTTATAACGTGAGTTCATTTCATAAATATCAATGAAAATTTCTTAATTGAACAACATATTATGATATATAGAATATAAGAGGTAAGGATGCATAGAATACCACTATAAATTATATATAATCAATATACGAGGTTTACATAATGGTTTTGTAGAATCAGTCAATCCACATTGGATAGAAAGTTGAGTTCCAACACTATTATCACCCTCAGACATATGGTCAGTTTGAGAGGACCATTAAAACTCTGGATCATATATTGATATATTTTTTAATGGATTTAAAATTATTTTTCGATCAATACCATCCCCTGGTAGAGATATCATATGTCCAAAATTTCCATTCTAGCATTATTATAGAGAAATATGATGTTATGTATGAGAAGAGATGTAGGTCTCCAACATGTAGGGATGAAGTATGAGAGAAGAATCTAATAGTTCTTGAACCAATCCATGAAATGAAAAAGAATGTTTAAAACAATCAATGAAATATAAATATGGAACAAATTAGATATAAGAGTTATCTAGAAAATCATCATGGATATCATGAGTTTTATGTTAGTGAAAATGCGTTCCTCTATATATCTCCTTGGAAGAAAGTAAATAGATTTGGGAAGAAAGGGAATTTGAGAATATGGTATATCTGTCCCTTTGATATCCTTTATTGATTCATGTTTTAGATTACATCTTATCACTCCCTTCAAATCTCTCCCATGCTCATGATGTGTTCCATGAATCGATCTTGATGTAGTACACATTAGAACATTTAGATGTATTAAATTCTGAATTTTTTAAACTCTAACAAGATCTATAACATGAAGAACAACCACTGGAATTTCATGATTTAATAGAAAAGGTTCTATGGAATAATATTAGTCATCTGTTCAAAGTTCTATGGTTCAATAATAAGTATGAGGAAGAAATGTGAGAACCCGAGGATGTAATGAGAAAAAAATATCATCACTTGTTTTCATCATTATAATTAAATTTTGTGGATAAGTTCTTTTTAATAGATTATAATTTACTGACCCATAATTTTTTTGAATTTTCCTCTATAAAATAAAGATGTGTTAAATAACTTGTTTCACACACAACATCATACCGAGATAAACTATGACACATCTTAAATCATTGTCATGTAGTCGTTGAATTATGTGGGTATAAATATAATTAAGAAAATTATGATATATATATATATATAATTAAAGGTTACTATTAATACTAATACACTAATAAGATTCAATGAGTATAGCTACATAATGAATCAGATCATTTTTTTCTTAAAAATAAATTTTCCTAAAAAATCCTTTTTTAGGAACATAGTATTTTAATTTTAAGAATCTAAATTTATAATGGATTAATGATGATAAAATATATTTTATATTGGAATAATATAATATCTCTAATTAAATTAGTAATTATTAGTAAATAATATTAAGGGAGTTAATATTAAAAAAATAATTTTAGAATAAAATATATTTTTTCTTTATATTATATATTTTTATTTATAGGATAAATTTATTAATTTTCATTTTTTAATTATCTAAAATAGAATAAATATTTTTATATTGTATGCCAAATTTAATAAGGATTAGTTTTGGGTATTTTTTTGAAGTAGTTGATTTTTAGTTGAATAATACAAAATATTTATTTTATAAATATTGTGGAGTTTATGGTACCATTAGGATATATAAATTATATAAAAATTAATGAAATATTTTTACTAATCAAATATATATTTAATAATTATAATTATATATTTGAAAATATTAATTTTAATTTAAAAACCTATATTTAGAATTTTAGCACCTAAAGTTATATTTTTTTAATCCTATTTTTTATTCAATAAAGAATTATTATTTTAGAATTAATTTTTATTAATTTTTAAAATTTAACATTGTGAAATTGTATTAATAATTTTAATTAACATATAAAAATTATCTAATAAGGGTAATTTTTTAATTAGAATAAGTTAATGAGGTTAAAAAAATAATTACCATAGAAAATGTAATCAATTTAAAAAATATAAATTATGAGAAAATGGACCCCAGGGGTGTATCTTAGTGGGTACTTAATTGAGGGGTCTTGTGGGAGGTCTCAGGATTGAGTGTACCTGAGTACTTTTAGGTGTATTAGTTTCTTTGTTTCTTTGTAATCCACCTCCCTAAAATATTTTAATAAAGTAAAATGCTTCAAAAACCGAAAAACTATATCCATTATTTGTGTACATGAGAAATGGTGTGACCAATACTCATTACCTCTCTATTATATTCAATATTAGGAACCAATTCCTATGGAAAAGACCTGATATTAATAAAAAGGTATGAATATTTATAATAATTCCACTCCCCTCACTTATAAAATGGTAATTCCACATCCCCTTTAGATATAATAAAAAATTTTCTTTACACTAGAATATGTTCATTTTTTACTTCCAATAGATCCCTCTCCCACCTTCGTCATCCCCTTGATCCGTGTAAATTCATAATACCTCCATTTAGAAGAATTCCTCTAAAGAAAAAACTCAAGTTCTCAACATGAGTACTAGTATTTACCAAACCTATTATCTTTTTTATATTTATCTTCAAAATTTAATTTTAAAATTATTATATAAGTATATTTTTTTAATACTTAATGTTATTATATTGATGGAATAATAACTTCTGAACCTTCCCATTTTCTTTTAAAAAATGAAAATGTTGTCATGCGTTTGTTTGGAATACATCCTCCATAAATGATGTGTTTGATATTTTATAAAATCATTGAATAAATGGTTAAAATGGGAATTTAATAAATTATTATGATATTTTTATTACTGTTAAGAATCTTTAATTATAAATCATTTGTTATCTTCTTAACGTTCTATGTAAACGAATGTGTCTCATGTGAGTGAGTGCTGGATACTACCTCCAAAAAAGTGACATATTTCGTTTATCATCTTCTATTTAATTATTTATAAAATAATCTTTAGATATAATGAATCAAAATAAACTATCTAAATAATATCATTATATATTTTGATTAATTTTGTTATGCTAATAAAATAACTTTCTTATCCATATTCACCCATAGGTAATTGCATGTTATTTTTTGGGTTTTTTAAACCACATACATGAAAAGTGATATAAATTTATAACATGGGTGACTATAAATACTTAAATAATGATTTTAATATAGATTAATGAGAAAATAGATTTTGGTTTAACGTTCTGTAAATGTTATATTAATATTTATCTTTTTTTGTACTTCCTTTTTTGTTCATTATAAAACAATGAACCAAACTCGTCACCAACTTCATTATCAAGTATCATAACTAAAATAATTATGATATTAAATAATAACATTATAAAAAATTATAAAAAATATATTTAACATAACTATAATAAAATCATAATGGTTAATATTGAATCCACAAAAAACAATTGATAGTGCCATTACAAATCATATACTAAACAAACATTCAAAGCTACGAACTGTTGATGATAAAAATAAAATTTTAAAAAAATAATATATTAGTAATAATATATTATAAATTATGTTTATAAATGGTTATAATTATGAATAATGTTATAAAATATATTATTTAAATAGTTTCATGGTCATATAGGATGTTAGATAATGTTTTGATTAGTGGGATTAAAGTTAAGGGTGTTTCGCCTCAATTTACTATCTTGAGACATATCAATTCATAAACCTAATTTCATTTAATTAGTATTAATAATACCTATTGGATATATAATATCATCAATTATATTTTATTCATGGTATTGGAAGTAAAATTTAATGCTCTATCATTCAGTGGATTTTTATTAAAATGTTAAAGAGGTCCTGAGGGGGTTTCTTGACTTAAATTATTTTCTTGGGAAAGACAAATTTCATTTTTGACTATGGTTTTACAACATGATTTTATTCAATTATATTAAGATAGAATAATTAATTATCTATTTGGTTAAATTAAGTTTTTTATTCAAATGTTTTAACTTAATGAATTTATTTTAAAAAATTAAAATATTTTTTAAGAATAATATATATCTTCTTTAACAATGGTTTTTTTTCCATGTCCATATTTTTTATCACAAATAATATCCCTTATAATTAGAAACTTAATTATTTGTTATATCATGTGACCTTCATATTTACATTTTCCTATTTTCCAATGGATGTTTTTACCTTTTGTATTATATTGGATTTGAACTAAGGTATTTTAAAATATTAAAATTTGTTTCCCTAATAAATGTATGTTCGAATTTGGATTATTGTTTCATGAATCACCCCTAAATTACATTGATAATTTCACCTTTTATGTGATTTAATTTTTGGTATCAAATTTTCAATTAATTGAAGCAGTTTTATGTGATACCATTTGGAAATGTTATGAAATCCATTTTAAATCCATAGGTTATTTATGGTATGATTGATTTTATATGGAACATATTTGTATCTATGAATATTATGTGATGGGTGGGTCCTATATAACCCTATAACTCATAGGGTAATGTTAGAAATATCATAAGGAAGTGATTATGTGTGTTTGTTTATAATTTTGTTTAATTTATGGTCACAAGAGTATCTATGGGTGAAATTGTGATTAAGCTAGGTTCAAAAGACTATAAGTGGGTGTAATTGTTGTTAAGATATGCACAAAAGACTATACTAGGAAATAATAGTTGTTATTCTATTTTAAAAATGATTTTTTTCCAATTCTAATGATTGTTCCCAATTTATAGTTTTTTCAATATATTCATATTATGATGACTCATTCCCTATTTCATCCTCAAATTATTATGTTTTTATTTTGATTGACCCTCCATATTTATTTGGGTATTGTTTAAAAACATTATGTTCTTGGAAATTTATTATTATATCTTACCAATATGATTATCATATGATCACTTAAGATTATTATTTGAAATATCTTATGTTCACCCTTACTGAGAATCTGATATCACACCTTTCTTATGTTTCCATTTCCCCAGGTTATGAAGATGGTTATAACTTATGAGAAGTATATAAAGGGGTATAGAGTGATTATATTAAGGAAAATATTTCATAAGTACATTAACGTGAGTTTATTATTTAGTAATTAATCAATGAAACTTAACCTTAAATCCTTATAATTGTGATATGTATTACTTATCTTCTAGAAATTATGTAAAATAATGATATGTTTACCTTGGGTTTAATCATCAAGAACAATATTGTTCTACTTTAATGATTTTTATTATTTTTTATTTAAAATTATTCATGACTACTTTACTCATCACATTTAAATTATAAGAGATATAATGATGCAATAAAATTTTCAAATAATCAAATCATCTAACATATCATGATAAATAATTTTTTATTTGAGGATAATTCATGTGTTATTTGTGAGCCACTAGTGATTCCAGGTATCACTATGAATGTAATATTTTTTTACTAATTATCACTAAACATATTATATATATACTTCACACATTGATATAAATGATTTTATCACATAGAAAAGGATGATGGTACATATTATATTTTCAATATTTATCTAAATATTAAATTCGTTCATGTAATTTAAATCTAGGGTGAATTAAAAACTCAAAAAAAATAGTGAAGTAATCCAAAACCATATTGAAATTATATCAATGATCACCCAATGATCTCTCATTTTGAATGTTTTTTATGAAAATTAATTCTTATTTGAAATTCATCATCATAATACATTTATAACTCATATTATTTAAAAAAGCTCTGGAATATGATATTTTATCATGTGGAATTAGGTAATCTTTTCTAGTATCATTTCTAGATAGCATGGTACATTCTCCTTAAACAATATCTATTAGTCCTGAATAATTATAGGAAACTAATGGATTATACCCATTTATCCTACCCTAAAAGATTATTTATCAAGGAATATGAATAATTATAGAAATAATTACTAAATTGGATCATTCCATGTGCCTTGATTTGAGAAGTCAATGCATGGTTTATATGTTTGTTTCTTTTAATTAACTAACTTTAATTTAATATATTAAGAATATATTGAAACTCTTTTTAACTACTTTTTAATATTTATTCTTGTTTTATCATATAAACTCCTTTTTCCAACATTGCATTCATAATTTAAATAGTATAAAATATGAGATATAAACTTAAAAATCACTTTATGCTATGAAAATATTCAAATAATCAACACCTTATTTTTACCATTGTGGTGTATAAAACATGGTGAACTCATATCTAATAACACCATGGATAGAGTTTGGTGTATTCTACATAAATGAAAGATAAATCACTTCCATTTATTCCTTCTAAACAAAAACTATCAATCCCTTCTTTTAATTATTTAATACAATTTCTAATCATGCAATTTCCTGGAATCAAGGATTTCATTAAGATTTCAAAGATTGATAATTCCTTGAAAAATATGGTTAATTCATTATAGTTTTATTCAAATTATTCTCTTATTTCTATTAACTCTAACTAGACAATGGTCTAATGTAGAACATTATTTGTTGTTTGTAAATAATTAGGTCATAAACTTGAGTGTTTCACCATTTTATTCTCCTTTTTTTTGAAAAATAATCTTCTAGTATCACCAACCAAAAAAAGTTCCAATGCACCAACCTTGTGTGTCATAAAAACATAAACCTTATTATTTTTTAATCTAATAATATACCTATTTATAGTGTGTGTGTATCAGTTCTATCAATATATTTCTTACCTTCTCTTTACATAATATTCTCAACCTCATTATGTAGGTATACTATCAACTCACTTCACAATGTAATATAGAAGATGAAAAAATATCTATATTTTCACTAAATTAAATTTTTTATAGATGTATTTACTAATTTTACCACATGAAAAGTGTATAAGAATCTATTATTATCACATTTGTTGAGAGTAATGTTTCATTGAAGTTGGAATTATATAAATCCATTAAAGGAATTGAAATAATTTCAAATATGATTAAAAATAGCAGGGTTCCCCTTTCATCTCATTCCCAATCCCAAGAACTATGTTGTGAACCATGCCCATTTACACTTTTATCACACACAAAATCCCAAGGACCATTCCACACACCCTATCCACCAATTAATTAAGGCCCTGGCCTTAAACCTTACTTAATATTGAATTAAATGAATAATTCACATTGAGGATCTTTTCAGGTTTAGAGTTTTATAGAATTAGGGCATAACTATTACATCTCAAAAGATTACAAAGTAGAAACTTTTACTAAGTTTAGATAAAATAAAAACTCTTAAAAAGAAACTTGTCCAGTTCCATGTTTTAGGTTGCATGACTTTCCCTTGATCCCATCCTTGACCCTATTCCACATTAAGTCCTGTGAAAAGCATTTAAAAAACTTGGGATGAGCATAAAAAGCTCAGTAAGGGATACACAAAGAATGAAAACTGTTAGTTTTTCAAAACAACAAGTAAACCATGTATACCTTATCAAAGTAATAATTTTCACCTTTTCGAAGTAGTAAAAACTCTTCACTGAATAAAAGTTAATTACGTACCCTTCTGTAACCAAAAGATTACCATAAAACCCATATAAAGATCACATAACATATAATGGTAACTTGGGACATAAACATACTTAAGTGGAATAACCATAACGTCGACTTCCACACATATCACTTAATGGAATAGCCATTCGGGCAACTTCCATACATACTTAATGGAATAGCCATACGGCCGACTTCCATACCCAATGCATTAGAGGTTATAATGTAACCACCCGTCCTGGTATTCACGGCACCACCCGTCATATGGTTTGTCACGTAACCACCCGTAATATGTCCATGTACCATTATAAAATTATAACACATAAAACCAATATAAAGGAATGATAACATCACAGCATATCATTTAAATATATTGACATAATAGAATCATTTATCAAACCCATTTTCAATACCAAAATACATAAAAGAGTTTATGGTATTTATTTTATTTTAAAAACATTGGCCTGATGAGGAAACCAAAGATCAAATAATACTCGCGGCGACGGAAAAGGTCGTTGTCACCGCGTACGTTAAAAGAAACATTCTGTTTTGTCGTTTAGTAAAACGCTTTGTAGAAAAAGATTCCTTTTGTATAAAATTAAAAGTCAAAGGGGTTTATACACCATATAAAATAAATTTGTGTATAAGATGAAATATACCTCAATGAATTGAGACGAAGTACCTTACAGAGACGGTATCCCTGGTTTAAGAATAAATCAATTACATAATTATGTTTGACAAACGAATAAACCAAATATAAGTGGATATTAAGTGTAAAATAATCAGAGGTTATTCACACATATTCATATAATGACATATTCAAGGAGTATAAGTTTATCCCAAAGAATCAAATTTGGGTTAAGAAGTTCCCTTGCAAAAATTTGACAGCCTAATGGCGTCACTACAAAATTCAGAAAATGAGTTGATGAGAGATAAAAAGGGTATCTCATCACATGGAAATAAAATTTAAATCAATAAGAATATAGAAAAACATATTCCAACATAATAGTATGTGAATTAAAAGACATAACAAAAGAAGTCTTTTAAAAAGAGGAGGGTGAAAGGATCCCTTACCGACATGGGTATCTTTCGAAACATACACCCCGTGAAAGAAGGACAATACAACATTGATGTAAATACTCATAAATGAAAGTATATTACACAATTAGTAAAATAATGGGTAGTACATACACCACTCAATTGAAATTGTGGAAAATGTAGCATAAATCCCACGGGAATAAAAGTGAGATGAAAAATCCCTTACGAAAACTCGGTAGCCTAACGACACCACATAAAACTTACAAAAAATGGATTGATGAGATCAAATAGGGTATCTCATCATATTAACATAAAGTTTATAGAAAGAGTAATATAAAATAATATCCCCCAACATAAAAAAGAGGGGCTTAAAAGAAGTGACAAAAAGGAGAGTACTTAAAATGAAAGAGAGAGGTTAGATCTCTTACAAAAATTTGGCATCCTAACAGCGCCACTCAAAAATTCCAAAATGGATTGATGAGAGAGAATAGGGTATCTCATCATATGAACATAAAAATTACAGTAAGAGTAATATAAAATAACATCCCAATAACAGGAAATATTATCTTTAAAAGGAATGACACAAAAGAGCATACTTAAAAAGAAAGAGAGTAGTAGGATCCCTTACCTCGGGTCTGACTTGACTCGATCGTTCTTTAACATCCTGAATAATAAACATGAGTTAATTTATACTTTCTTAAGAACGTTTTTCAATTTCATTATTCCTTTTATATCAATTATTGACATTTTATAAACATTATGTAATCATTTAAGTTAATAATGTTTTTTTTGATATTTGGTTCTTAAGTCAAAAGCGGACTTCTTACAATTACATGTTGTTCATTCGGTCAAAGGTTCATTATATCCAGAATGAAATTCCTGATTTGGATATCATATATATCATATATATCCAGAATATACATGTATTTATAATATTACATAATCATTTATAGGTAAGAAAAAAATGCACCATTCATGGAGACGGTAAGTCGTACGTACGCATGAACGCTACTTTCATTTCTATGTCATATTAATGGAATTAAAACTAAATGAGAGATGTGTATATTTTTAATTGAAGAATTATATTCATCCATTATATTTATCATACATCATATATATCCATTATCTGTACTTATAATAGTACATTACATTTGAGGATAGTAAATGAAATGCACAGTTCATGGAGACGGTAAGCCTTACGTACGCATGAACGCTACTTTCATTTCTATATCATATTTTAATGGAAAGAGAAAAATAATGATATAAAGGTATATTATAATTCCAGTATAACATCATATATAATAACTTTAAATCCATCCTTTATACATCCCACATATGGCATTAACGAATCAAATCACTTTGAGGGGGTGGTAGTCCGCACTTCCTAAAATGAAGATATCGCGTATACCCATAATGGAAGCCATAAAGGTATGCCACAATTGAAAAATACAGAAGCTTAAGTAAAACATAACAATATTATATATCATATATAAACATAGTGAAATCTTAATGTCCACCGTTGAAGGTGTTATATGAGTGTTGAACAGTCATCGTTTCGTGAGGCAGAAATTCACCCTCCACAGAAACAGTATGTTCATTAACCATTAGATGAAGGTGTGTGTATGTGTATCTAGAATACTTATTATAAAAACATCCTAGTATATTGAAGACACTGTAGTTGTTACAAAAGAAATTAATAAAAAGAGTTTAGGGGGTTGGAGAAGCAAAATAATACAAAAGAGCACAAGTGAAGACGTTACCTTAAAATAGGGTAACTCCCTTTTGTTTGAACCAAAAGGGTTTCTTGAAGAGATTTATGCCTAATTTAAGGCTTCTAGGATGATGATAGGGATGTGGAGAGACAAAATGATCAGATATTGGCCGAACCAAAGGCTTGAGAGGTGTGGGTAAGGTGGTAGAGGTGGGGGCCTTTTATAAGAGGAGAGGAGGGGCACTCTTGGTAAAGTATAAAATGTTACTTTATTTGCATATGGTTTTAGGATTTTAATGGTCCCACATTGATATAATTCAAGGATAAGGTGATAAGGGTTCGAAATCCACCCATGCAATAGGTTTTGGACATGTTTAGGTCTTAGAATTTACATTATATTTCCATTTTATTTAAATCATTAAATAATGAGGTCATCGTTGCATCATCATGATGTCATAAAGAATTTAATTTATATAATGTCAAAAAATTATAAAAAACTACTATGATGTAGGAAATATTTTTATCTTTACAATGACTATTTATATTCAAAATTCTGACTTGTATAGCCGCATGTAAAAATTGTTTTAGTAAAACAAATCATGTTTGTGACATTTTTATTTTAACTTTAAATAAAAGGCATAAATGTCATTATCAAACCCAAGTGGCTCCATGGATTACCAAAAATCGACCCATGGGTTGTATTGGTCGGTAATAACTCATACAATAGGGTTAGGACAAGTGTCAATATATTTTAATTTTATTATAATATCATTTTTACCTTAAATCACACTAATTACCTTTAATCGCGATTAATAGAACTTAAAAGTTACGTTTCATCAAAAATTATTTTCATCCCATTGAACCACATTTTACTTAACCATTAAAATCATTTAAATTGGATTTTTGAAATTCAAATCATAGAAGTGGTAATGTCCCATTTAAACGAAAATTCAAATTTTGTAACCACCACTTTGTGGTTTCACTATTAATCAAAAATTGATGTTTTTAAGAAAAATACCAAAAATTCACCCTAAGCTATATTTGATATTCTGAATTCAAAAATGATGTCTATTTTAAAAAATTCATAAAATATAAGTTTCATTAATTAATTTTATAATTAAATCCCGCTGTTAAAACAAATAGCGTGTTTTTATGAAACAATATCTTTCAAAAGATTAACACTCGTTTATGTCCAATCCTAAAGTGATATTATTTACAATGACCACCATTGGATTAAATGGTAAAAATATATTCTATTTACACTTTAAAACCAATTAAAAATATAATCTAATCATATAAAAAAATTAGATTAAAAAGAGGTTTTGAATTAAAATAAAACATTTTTCACTATTCATTAAAAATTGAACTTTTTCGAAAAAATACCAAAAATTTACACAAAGTACATTTTGAGGTCCCGATTCTAAATAAGAATTTTATTTTGTCAAATATAACACATAAAATTGTCAAAGATTGGATTTAAAAGAGGTTCTCCATCAAAAGGCAGTTAATCGACCTTTAAAAAAATATTAGACCGTCTACGCTTAAAATTGGATTCATTTACATTTTTAATCCTCTATAATTTATTGTAAAGAGTAAAAATATTTTACAAACATATATAATCATTTTGTAGTTAGTTCTATTCATTCTCACCATTACAATGGCTTGGCGTTAACTACCATTTAGAATAATATTATTTTATTATTAGAGTGCAACGTAAGATTCCCATGAAACTCGTTGTTGCGTATTGGGTACGCCATCGAGCATAGCATCCCCTTTAAAGTAATATTAATATTTTATTCACAAATATGGATAAATATAAACATGTCATATTCTTTATTTACCTGGGGTGTTACATCCTTCCCCCCTTTTTGGGAATTGTGTCCTCGTAATTTTAAAATTAAGCTTGGAAACATCCTTGAAAGTCCCACATCGGAACAAGAGTCGGTAAAACAATCACTTTATAATAAAGAAAGATAAGTATAGAGGTCACCCAAGTTAACCCATACTAGGATTCCAAGTATGAAAATATGGACATGGAGGAAAAAACAAAGGGTCATGTTCTGATGGAGAGTGATAGTAAACATGTCTAGGAGAAAGTTAACCATAAGAAAATCAAAAACTTGTGATGGGTTAAACGGTATTCGATTCCCCAGTAGGAAAAGTTTACAGAAAACATTTTTGTTTTAAGTTACTTTTCATTGAGGAATTTATTTTTGAGCTTAACTAAATCATAATGAAACATACTTACTTGTTATGTAGACTTTCAAATTTTACTAGATTCCTTAATCAAACTCATATTTTCTCCAAAAGATGAGTATTTAGGAAGAGTTGTTTGCATTAAGAGTACTATAATAAATTTCTAGAGAATCACCTAATCCACAAAAGAGAACTATATACTTCCCATGTCTTTAGACTATAACCAAAACCAAACCAAAAAGGTTAGTACTAGATCAGATAATCCAGAAAAGGATAACCCTTTATAAAAAGAAAATCTATTCTTAATCTCCAAAATTTTCCCAACAAAACCCAAAGTTCAACGAGGACCGTTCGATAAACAATTTTCCCATAAAATTATTCAATGTAAACCAAACTAAGATTGAATCCCAAATATTTTAAGGATTTAGTCACATAGTCTTCCAAGTTAAGTCGTAACATTTATCTCCAAAAAAAACATCAGTTGCTCCTAAATTCTCGCATTGAAAAGTAATTATCCTAATCACATATCCTCCATGATAAGTTAATAATTTTCATAAAAACCCAAAATCAACTTACTCTTAATTAATAAAGTCACCTAACTAAAAAGAATAAGTCATACTAACCAGGGACTTCACGTATTCTAGTGGTAGGTGATAAATGCCCATTACACTTTGGTTGTGGATTCGATTCCCGCAGCATTGTCTGACGCGACGGGTTGTCACACGGTCTGCGTGTTGTCCTTTTTCCAAAACTACATAATTCTTAAAACATTCCCCAATAAAGAGATAAAATCTTCAAAAATAACCATAATGTAATTTAACCTCAATTTTATCTCATGACTTTCAGTTTACATTATTACATATAGTAACGCATAATTACCTCAAAAGTAAGGATCATATAAACCCAAATGGTTCTTTATAACTATGTCCACAAAAGAACAGATTACTATTCTTTGAATAAAATTTTCCTATATCAAACATCAGTGTTACACATACTATAAAAAGTCTTCTAATGTACCCCATAATCAAAAGAGACTTACTACTCTTAAGAATTTCACCATAACTCTTGAAGCCCTTATATGTTGAATTATTACTCATTCAACATTCTTCATGATCTATTAACCATTCCTTTCCAACTTATTCTGAAATAATTCTTTCCTACAAACAAAATCATGAATCATATCCTAAGATTCCAAAATACGAAAACAAAAGTTAAGAAATAATCCATACCTTTGATTGGTCATTTTCAGTTTCTTCATCCTCAATCGGAATGGAACTAGGTATTGGTAAACGAATATTTGTACGATATTGGTGATCCCATTCCCGAAACTTCTTCATAGGACATGTGTCTACATAATGACCATGCACACCACATTTAAAACATTCAATTGATCCCTCAGAAAGAACGTCTTTCCCTTTCCTCGAGTCAACTAGATGCTTCCTTTTTCCATGGAAGGTTCTTGCTTTATGACCTTCATTTCCACATCTATATCATATTATTGTCACTTTGAAACATTTTCCTAGGTGTTTCTTTCCACATCTTTGACACATAGGTTTTTGAACACACTTACCTTTATGATTATTACCTGCAGTTCCGTAAGGATTTTTTTATCGCATATATGATGCCTTATAGAAATTACCAAGGTTTAGGCGGTCAATCATGACTCCAGATAGTTGGTTGAGGATATACACAAGAGTTCTTATTGCATCTACCATATCATTCAGTTGCGCACTCAGAAAACTGTCACAGTTTCCTTCACATCCACTATTACTTTGGTGCCTGCTAGATCCACCCATTTACTAAAACCAAAAAGGTCAGTGTGAGTATTTCAACAAAACCATAATGTACTATTGAGGAAGATAAACACTAAGATATACTTACTCATTCACTTTATCTAAAACTATGACTCTTTTTGAAATCCTAACCATTATGACAATGCCACTTATGCTTAAAGAATACCCTAACCTCTAAAGTTATCTAAACCGGCCTTTGATACCAACTATAAGGCCCCGGCCTTAAACCTTACTTAATATTGAATTAAATGAATAATTCACATTGAGGATCTTTTCAGGTTTATAGTTTTATAGAATTATGACATAACTATTACATCTCAAAAGATTTCAAAGTTGAAACTTTTACTAAGTTTCCATAAAAAAAACTCTTAAAAAGAAACATGTCCAGTTCCATGTTTTAGGTTGCATGACTTTCCCTTGATCCCATCCTTGACCCTATTCCACATTAAGTCCTATGAAAAACATTTCAAAAACATGGGATGAGCATAAAAAGCTCAGTAATGGATACACAAAGAATGAAAATTGTTAGTTTTTCAAAACAAAAAGTAAACCATGTATACTTTATCAAAGTAATACTTTTCACCTTTTCGAAGCAGTAAAAACTCTTCACTGAATAAAAGTTCATTACTTACCCTTATGTAACCAAAAGATTACCATAAAACCCATATAAAGATCACATAACATATAAAGGTAACTTGGGACATAAACATACTTAAGTGGAATAACCATAAGGTCGACTTCCACACATATCACTTAATGGAATAGTCATTCGGCCAACTTCCATACATACTTAATGGAATAGCCATACGGCCGACTTCCATACCCAATGAATTGGAGGTTATAACGTAACCACCCATCCTAGTATTCACGGCACCACCCGTCATATGGTTTATCACGTAACCACCCGTAATATGTCCAAGTACCATTATAAAATTATAACACATAAAACCAATATAAAGGAATGACAACATCACAATATATCATTTAAATATATTGACATAATTGAATCATTTATCAAAACCATTTTCAATACCAAAATACATAAAAGAGTATATGATATTTATTTTATTTTAAAAACATTACGGCTTGTTGAGGAAACCAAAGATCAAATAATACTCGCGGCGGCGGAAAAGGTCGTTGTCACCGCGTACATTAAAAGAAACATTCCTTTTTTTCGTTTAGTAAAACTCTTTGTAGAAAAATATTCCTTTGGTATAAAAGTAAAAGTCAATGGGGTTTATACACCGTATAAAAGAACTTTGTGTATAAAACGAAATATGCCTCAATGAAAGGAGATTGAGACGAAGTCCCTTACAAAGACGGTATCCCTGGTTTAAGGATAAATCAATTACATAATTATGTGTGACAAACGAATACACCAAATATAAGTGGATATTAAGTGTAAAATAATCAGAGGTTATTCACACATATTCATAGAACGACATATTCAAGGAGTATAAGTTTATCCCAAAGAATCAAATTTGGATTAAGAAGTTCCCTTGCAAAAATTTGACAGCCTAACGGCGTCACTACAAAATTCAGAAAATGAGTTGATGAGAGATAAAAAGGGTATCTCATCACATGGAAATAAAATTTAAATCAATAAGGATATAGAAGAACATATCCCAACATAATATTATGTGAATTAAAAGACATAAAAAATGAAGTCTTTTAAAAAGAGGAGGGTGAAATGTTCCCTTACCGACATGGGTATCTTTCGAAACATACACCCCGTGATAGAAGGACAATACAACATTGATGTAAATACTCATAAATGAAAGTATATTACACAATTAGTAAAATAATGGGTAGTACATACACCACTCAAAATATATTGTGGCAAATGTAGCATAAATCCCACGGGAATAAAAGTGAGATGAAAAATCCCTTACGAAAACTCGGCAGCCTAACGGCACCACATAAAACTTACAAAAATGGATTGGTGAGATCAAATAGGGTATCTCATAATATTAACATAAAGTTTATAGAAAGTGGAATATAAAAGAACATCCCCCAACATAAAAAAGAGGAGCTTAAAAGAAGTGACATAAAGGAGAGTACTTAAAATGAAAGAGAGAGGTTAGATCTCTTACGAAAATTCGGCAGCCTAACAGCGCCACTCAAAACTTCCAAAATGGATTGATGAGAGAGAATAGGGTCTCTCATCATATGAACATAAAAATTACAGTAAGAGTAATATAAAATAACATCCCAATAAAAAGAAATATTATCTTTAAAAGGAATGACATAAAAGAGCGTACTTAAAAATAAAGAGAGGAGTAGGATCCCTTACCTCGGGTCCGACTTGACTCGATCGTTCTTTAGCATCCCGAATAATAAACTTGAGTTAATTTCTACTTACTTATAAAACTTTTTCAAGTTAATTATTCCTTTTATATCAATTATTGACATGTTATAAACATTATTTAATCATTTATGTTAATAATGTTTGTTTTGACTATATTTGGTTCTTAAGTCAAAAGTGGACTTCTTACAGTTACATGTTGTTCGTGTGGTCAAAGGTTATTTATATCCAGAATGACATTCCTGATTTTGATATCATATATATCATATATATCCAGAATATGCATGTGTTTATAATATTACATAATCATTTAGATGTAAGAAATGAAATGCACCGTTCATGGAGACGGTAAGTCGTATGTACGCATGAACGCTACTTTCATTTCTATGTCATATTAATGGAATTAAAAATAAATGAGAGATGTGTATATTTTTAATTCCAGAATTATATTCATCCTTTAGATGTATCATACATAATATATACCTATTATATGTACTTATAATAGTACATTACATTTGAGGATAAGAAATGAAATGCACCGTTCATGGAGACGGTAAGCCGTACGTACGCATGAACGCTACTTTCATTTCTATCTCATACTTAAATGGAAAGAAAACAATAATGATATAAAGGTATATTATAATTCTAGTATAACATCATATATAATATCTTTAAATCCATCCTTTATACATCCCACATATGGAATTAACGAATCAAATCACTTTGAGGGGGCGGTAGTCTGTACTTCCTAAAATGAAGATATCGCATATACCCATAATGGAAGCCATAAAGGTATGCCACAAATGAAAAATACAGAAGATTAATTAAAACATAAAAATATTATATATCATATATAAACATAGTGACATCTTAATGGCCACCTTTGAAGGTGTTATATGAGTGTTGAACAATCATCATTTCGTGAGGCAGAAATTCGCCATCCACAGAAACAGTATATTCTTTAACCATTAGATGAAGGTGTGTGTAAGTGTAGCGAGAATCCTTATTATTAAAACATCCTTGTATATTTTAGATACTGTATTTGTTACAAAATAAATGAATAAAAATAGTTTATGGGGTTGGAGAAGAAAAATAAAACAAAAGAGCACAAGTGAAGACGTTACCTTAAAATAGGGTAACTCCCTTTGGTTTGAACCAAAAGGGTTTCTTGAAGAGCTTCCTGCCTAAGTTAAGGCTTCTAGGATGAGGAGAGTGATGTGGAGATACAAAATGATCAGATCTTGGATGAACAAAAGGCTTCAGAGGTGTGGGTAAGGTGGTAGAGGTGGGGGCCTTTTATAAGAGGAGAGGAGGGGAACTCTTGGTAAAGTATAAAATGTTACTTTATTTTCAAATGGTTTTCAGATTTTAATTGTCCCGCATTGACATAATTCGAGGATAAGGTGATAAGGGTTCGAAATCCACCCATCCAATAGGTTTTTGACATGTGTAGGTCTTAGAATTTACATTATCTATCCATTTTATTTAAATAGTTAAATAATGAGGTCATCGCTGCATCATCATGATGTCATAAAGAATTTAATTTATTTAATGTCTAAAAATTATAAAAAAATACTCTGATGTATGAAATATTTTTAGATTTCCAATTAGTATTTATAGTCAAAATGCTAACTTGTATAACCACATGTAAAAATTGTTTTAGTAAAACAAATCATGTTTGTGACATTTTAATTTTAACTTTAAATAAAAGGCATAAATGTCATTATCAAACCCAAGTGGCTCCATGGGGTACCAAAAATCGACCCATGGGTTGTCTTGTTCGGCCATAACTCATCCAATAGGTTTAGGACAAGTGTCAAGATATTTTCATTTTATTATAATATCATTTTTACCTTAAATCGCACTAATTACCTTTAATCGTGATTAATAAAACTTAAAAGTTACTTTTCATCAAAAATTATTTTCATCCCATTGAACCACATTTTACTTAACCATTAAAATCATATAAATTGGATTTTTCAAATTCTAATCATAGAAGTGGTAAAGTCCCATTTAAACGAAAAATCAAATTTTGTAACCACCACTTTGTGGTTTCACTATTCAACAAAAATTGATGTTTTTCAGAAAAATAGCAAAAATTCACCCTAGGCTGTATTTGATATTCCGAATTCAAAAATGATGTCTATTTTACCAAATTCAAGACATATAAGTTTCATTAATTAATTTTATAATTAAATCCCGTTGTTAAAACAAATAGCATGTTTCTATGAAACAATATCTTTCAAAAGATTGACACTCGTTTATGTCCAATCTTAAAGTGATATTAATTACAATGAACACCATTGGATTAAATGGTAAAAATATATTCTATTTGCGCTTTAAAACCAATTAAAAAGATAATCTAATCATATAAATAAGTAAGATTAAAAAGAGGTTTTGAATTAGAATTCAACATTTTTCACTATTCATTAAAAATTGAACTGTTTCGAAAAAATACGAAAAATTTAAACAAAGTAAATTTTGATGTCCCGATTCTAAATAAGAATTTTATTTTGTCAAATATAACACATAAAATTGTCAAAAAGTGTATTTAAAATAAGTTCTCCATCAAAAGGTGGTTAATCGACCTTTTAAAGAATATTAGACTGTCTACGCTTAAAATTGGATTCATTCGCATTTTTAATCCTCTATAATTTATTGTAAAGAGTAAAAATATTTGACAAACATATATAATCATTTTGTAGTTAGTTCTGTTCATTCCCGCCATTACAACAGCTAGGCATTAACTACCATTTAAAATAATATTATTTTATTATTAGAGTGCAATGTAAGATTCACAGGATACTCGTTGTTGCGTATTTGGTACGCCATCGAGCATAACATACCCTTTAAATTAATATTAATATTTTATTCAAAAATATGGGTAAATATAAAAATTTCATATTCTTTATTTACCTGGGGTGTTACAAATTCTTACATCATGCACCCAACACCAAGCCTTATGCCACACACCTTGTTCATACCATGCCTGCACGTTGTACCTTATCCAAAGGAAATTGGTTTCTTAAATAGTTACCAATGGTTATCTAGGAGGATATATGAGAATTATTATATAAGGAACCTCAAGTATCCAATTTTCATATCCATGAGAAATAAGATAAATCCTAACAACATTTGAGCACACGAAGTGACTTGATTTCTCACTCAAGCTTTCCAAACGTCTCTTCAATTGATTTTTTGATAAAATCATTAGGTTAAATGATGGTATTAAGTGATATTTTGGTTTTTTTAAAAGGAATGAAGGAAGATCCTATTTTATTAAAAACAATAATAGAAAAGAAATCCAAAAGTGTACAGGAATCAAATGGGGAAAAACCACAATAAACAGTTACCTGCCTATATTTTTCATCAGTCTTTCAATGAGTTTTCTTTCCTCCTATTTTAGAGAAAACCATCCCACTCTTCCACGACTACGCCCTGACCTATTGATCTCCCCCTAATTGAGGGTAGCAATTGAAGCCTTTACAGCAATGTTTCAGCATCAGTTCTATCATCAGATCTGTCTTCCTGCTGCTGCTCTCTTTCAGGAGAGATTCCATATTCAACAAGATTCATCTCCTCTTTAGTTTCCTCTTGTTGCATCAATTCCTCAGGAGATAATGTGATAGAGACCTGAAACATATTAACACTATCGATATTTTTGTCATGGAGGGGAAGATTACCTGTAGGAGCTTGCTCAGTCACTATTAGGGGAGCAACCAAAGGCTTTGTCTTTTAATAGGACACAAGTTGAAATCTGTCATCATCCACAAACGACTTTGAGGAGTCATGGTCATTTTTGAAAATTACAGGAGAGTTAGATTCTAAAATTTGTTTTCCCTTTTGGTTACCTGAAGTAACCATAAATTCATGTGAAATTTGTTGATAAACCCCTTTTTCAAAAATTATCTTCCACCATTTTATTAGTTTCCATGTAATTAGAACTGCTTGATGCAACTTTGTCATTGCAAAAATTCATTTTTTCAGTGTAGATGGCAGCGCAAGATTTTAATGGACTACCCCCTTCTCATAAATTATGGATTTGTTCACATGTACAGGTATGGAAACCTCTGGTACAAAATCATTCACTCTTTCCAACATCTTGTTGTTCTCAATGGTCTTTTGAGCTTGTGTGTTTTTTTGTTTCTTAAAACAAATACTTTAATCATGTCCTCTCAATGTGAAAAAACTACAAACTGTGGAGTGCCTACATATTGATTGATCAGGACCGATCACGATACATTCCTTGAAAAAGTTTGTCATTTTTTCATAAATTATATTCAACTCAATAATTTCATCCTCAGTTTCTAGCATAATCTTATCTACTAGAGTATAAATCAGTTCAATCTCGACCAAGAATCTAGAAAAATGTCCAAAGAGGGCAACATCGGGTTCCTTGTATATTTTAATTGGAATTCCTATAAACATCGCAATATCAATCAAAATATTAGGGTGCCACAAAATCCAATTTAAACCATAAACTCTAACCCAAAATTGAGTTGTGGAGTTTCAAACTTAAAATGGATTGAATTTTTTGTTCCATTCACGAAGGTGAATAATTCCTGGTTTCAAAGCAATGGAACCAAATAACCAAGTTCAAATTTTAAGGTCTTCTATGGGAAAGAGCATATAAAAGTATCCATTTCCAAATGGGACACATTTAGAAGAGGAAAATACCCAACAAGCTGAAATTTGGTTCTTGAGGTCATCAATTTTCAAGGGTCTAGAGCCTTTAGGTAAAAATAACCTATCAATGATTGAATGCTCTCCCATTTTGAATCTCTCTGAAATAGAATTCGGGTATTCTTTAATGTGAGAAATGATTTTTTTCTTCTAATGAAAGAATATGATGTACCTTTGAAATGGGTGAATGAACATTTGAAAGGGGACCACTCATTAGGGTCACCAGACAGCCCTACATCTAGCCCCGATCCAGAAAAATCCTTCTGGACATGTGCATCAATTTTTTTCTCATCGACCACTTATGAGTTCATGTCTGTACTATTGTTCATCATCTGTCTGAAACCTTCCCTCACATTCAGCTTCTCACCAGTCACAGAAGAAGTGTCGTCAACCGCTTCGGACATCGCCCGCTCAGATCCATGTCGGACTAACCCCCCACCGTCCTTCTCCTCGAACATTTTGTCAACTTCACACCCTACATCGTCGAACGTCTATGGAGAAAACACATCCCTGGTCTTATCTGTAGAAATGTGGTTGATAGCTTCTTCGGAAGCTGCCCTATTCGGGGCTAACCCTTCACCGATCACCTTCATATATCCATGTGGGACTAACCTTCAACCGAACTTCTCCTTGAAATCGTCGGACATCTTTGGAGAAAACATGTCGCCTGTAATGCAATTGACATGCACTTTTGACGCCACTGTATTTGGATTCAACCCCTCACCAAACGCCACATCTATTATATGAAAATCATTCGTCGACGCCAATGCCATAAACCCTAAACCGCCACCCAGTTGGAGAGTGAGGGAGCCATTTCACTCATCATTAAATGATATTTTGGTTATATGATGATTAAATTCATCTAAGATACCACATATTAGGTCATCCCTAATATTGGTATAAAGGACCCCACACAAGGGTTAGTCCCAGAAAAACATGGTATGAACTCCACACACCTAATTTTCCTTCAATGGATTCACACATTGTCATTATGGATTATAACTCAGAACTCATTATCTCAAGTAACCTTCCAAATATTAATCATAACCACTTATACATCTTCAACATGGAACCCATGTATTTTCAATTATAATTCTAACTTGTTCAAATAATTTGGGGACCATGAACCTATCTCCCCCAATTAGGTTCCCATTCACCCAATTCACCAAATTGGGCATGACTTTGAACAGGTACCCTAACATGATTCACAGACAACTTCCAATCCCCATACACCATAAAACTCAAAATTTCACCTCCAATTATGTTATTCCCATTTGACATTAAATTTTCTCAGGTACAATGTTCTTATAGTTATTCTACATTGACTAATGAAATCCCCTAAATGTCCTTTCCAACAATTTTCATCTATTACCAACAGGATTCTGAGTTACATCTACATAGGCCCCTCTATGGACTATAAAATTACATTTCAAGGTTTTTCACACTAGATTTATTACCTTAAATCAAGTATTAATTTGAAGATAATAATTTGGTATCCCTTTAGAAATCTCCCATATTTTTTCCCATGGGCGGTAAGAGCCTTAGGATATGGTCCATCATGTATTCCATGTATAATAAGGACTTTCTATTTTAGAGGATCAGTGGATGATTCCCATTACCAGTCCTATTAGATCACCTAACTTGGAAGTTTTCAATCATAACAATATCTACCAACCACTCTGTCAATAGTTTTATTTATCTCCCAAGTCTAATCAATGAGAAATGAGAATTAATGGGCTTCCAACCTAGTGTAATCCCCAACCTTCATTCACCTTAATCATATATCATATCAAACCAAAAAGGTAATCTCTTGTTTAAATCAGACACAATCCATTTTTATGATTCCTTCATATATTATTGAATTGTTCATAACTATAAACTTTTGGAAGAGTCTCTAACATGCTATGAATACATAGTATAACTTTATCATGGATTATTACCCTAAAACTGATGGCCAATTTGAGTGCACTATCTAGACACTTGAGGACATATTAATAGGATTCTCAATTGACGTCCAAGGAGGATGGGAATAACATCTTTCTCTGGTCGATTTCTCTTAAAAGAACATCTTCCAATCAAGGATCAAAATGGATCCCTCTAAATCTCATTATAGGAAGAGGTGTAGAACACTTGCATGCAAGGATGAAGTTGGGGGACACAAATTGTTAAGTCCTAAAATGGTGGAAGAAATGACGGAAAATGTGAATACCATTCAGCATAAAATCAAGGTTTCTCATAGTAGAAAAAAAGGGAAATGTTGACAATCATCGATGATACTTGGATTTTGATGTTATAGACATTGTATTCCTCTACATATCTTCATGGAAAATGTTATCATATTTAGGAATAAGGGAAATCTTATTCCATGTTACATTGGCACTTTTGAGATCTTTGATCACATCAAAGTAGTGGCCTATCGACTATAAATACCACTGAACATATCATAAGTACATGATGTATTCCATCTATCCCTCTTAATGAAGTACAAACCAAACCCATTAAATATACTCAATCAAGATATGGTATCATTGGAGAATGATCAGTCCCATTAAGAGTAGTCAGTGAAGATCATAGATCATAGAGAAAAAGATATACAAAATAAGACAATGAACCTTATCAAAGTATTATGGGGAAACCAAAATTTTGAAGAAGAAACGTGGGAACTAGAGGAGGGGATGAAATAGAGTTTCCATCATCTATTTTATTACATGAAATAAAAATTTGGAGGATTAAATTTCTTAAGGGGGGTGATTATAATGATTTGAACTGTAAAAAAATATAAAATTCCATTTTGATTTAATTAAATGTATTATTATATAATATAGTAATAGAAAAAATGAACCTCATTTATTTTATTATATATTATTGGATTTAAAAGACCATTATGTATCTTTACCATTGATAATATAGTCGTTGAACAATGATCACATGATTAGATTAAATATAGGATTTTAACAAATCCAATTGACATAGAAAAAGGAAATGATGACATCAACTAGTGGGATTATACCCTATTAAGCCCATTTATTAAAGCTTGTAAGGGAGATAGAGATTTTGGGTTTTTTCCCTGACCATGCCCAAGCTGAGATCCAGCAACTTGATCATGATCAAAACTGTTTATGGGAGAAGATCATGATCATCGAAATCACAGCCCAAACCATGTTTTCCAAACCACCCCACGAATGTCCCACCAACACACACCTTACCATTATGGTGATTTATGATGAATTAAAGGGTTATGTATCAAGACCCAATAAATATGAATATCTACATAAATTTTTATATAATAATAAGTATATATCCATCCTATTATTGTTACTTTGTAAATGTTTTTTATTTTGACTAAGTAAAACAAAATTAATATTTTTGGTTAATATGAAAATTCAATTAATGAATTTATTTTGATGAATTAAATTATTTTTAAACTAAATAATAGTTTAATATCATTAAATTTTTTTTATTAAAAATAAATTATCATATAAGTTTTATGAAGTCCAATGCAATTTTTTTATGGGTTCAAAAAATGTTATTATAAAAAATACAACATTTATTAATAAATTTATATTTTATTTTAAATGTGAAAATTCATATATTTAGAAAATTATTTTTGTAAAATAAATATTATTTTTTGAATCATAATGTCAAAGTTATCCAATGGTAAATTTTTCATAATTTTCTGAGACAGTTGAATTTATGGGTGAAAATTAATTATCATATAAATATAATTTATGTTTAATAACATCATAATGAACCGAAATTGATGTAATAATTACTATAAATGGGATATATGATCAAATAAATTATTTCATTTTAAAATAACGTGATTTTAAGTTTATTTGATTTATTTTTTAAAGCCATTATGAATCCTACAAAATCTATAATATATTTTATAGTGTTAAAATAATTTCTTTATTAGAGTGACTCACCTCCAGATAATAAGGGAAATTATTTTAATAATTTCGGTCCTTGTCTTTACAAAATAATCAAAACCAATAACATTTTATAGAAACCAAGGGAAAAAAACAAGTGATGTTTTCTGGATTTGGATATTTTTTTATGTATATTCAAAAACCTAAATAATAAATAAATTCCCCCTATTTAAAATATAAAATATATCCTCTCAGAATTTCCATGTATTATTTTTCAATATTATATGGATTGATTTCAAGCCTAGGAAATGAGACAGTGTGAAATTCGGAGGCTCTGTGTTCCTGGAAAAAATGATTGAAAAATATTAAAGTATTTAATAGCACTTATGGGCGGTGTCCTAAAAAGGTTAAATGCATCCCAAATGGGTTCCTGGATCAAAACTTTATGGGAACCATTGAATTTAGAATAGTATATTTACCCTTGGTGTGACCTAACTTTTTTCAGCTTGGTTCATCTATAGAAAAATTCACCAAGGACGTAACCATAAATAAAATATTTAAATAAAATTATTTTAATTTTAAATACTAATAACTCATGAACATGGACTCAGATTGGAAATAAGATACCACTGTTTAGTTCGTAATGCACTACTTTCCCAAGGTTCAACATAACCTTTGCCGTTGAGAGGCATTTGTGAAAAAACCATCTTGTACACAAATATTAAATAAATTAAATAAATTTATTTATTTTTATTCAATGATGCATCGACCTAATAAACTCATTTATTAACCCAGTTATAACCAAAATTTAGGGTTGGCATCTTAACCTAGGAATTTTAAAGGGGATCTGATGGAGGATATTCCATGGAGGAATAACAAAAAATCATGCTCTGATAATCGGTGTGCCAACATAAATTGAGGATCTCACCAATGGAAATGACAATGACACATATTCGTTCTTCATTGGAAATTGATCCAAATCGAGGTAGGGTGTGTGTTTCAATTTTTTAATTCCCACTTCATAATTTCTACAATGAATTTGAATCAACTGATGTATGGATTGATTCACGAATCATGTGTACTACAGGAAGGAATTTATTTTGCGTTGATTTTATCATGAGAAGTTTCAGTGGTTTAATTCAGTGAAGGATTCATTTTTTGTTCTTATGTAATTAAAAAAATCACCATGAACATCAATTGAGGCTTGTTCCTCTTAATTTATTATTCTTTTCTCCCCCAATTCCACATTTCACCACAAGTGTTCTTCATTGGCCTGGAGTTCAACACATCCTGATCAATCAATCGTTGAACTCCTGATTTTTAGCTCAATGATCTGATATAATAGATACAGGATTGAAACAACATGATGGAGGTGTGAAAATGGAGAAATAATGAGTCGGATAATGGATTATCCACAAATCCATGTTCTTTGGTTCACAATGAAGAATGATGATTTAATCCATTTCGTGAGTAGATCTGACGAGGGGACGTGTCGTTTGACGACGACAAGGCTTAGTTGAGCTTGGATTGGAAATAGTTTTGATTTTTAGGCATCAGAGTAGAATGGGAGGATTTCAGAAGGAGAGGTGGTGTCCGTTAACATATGTGGCAAGGGTGATTGGTGGTGGCGGCCGGTGCCACGTGAAGTGCATCCACCTGCGGCTGTGGATGCAGGGAGATGGTGGGGTCGGCGGAGGCGAACGTGGCGAGGGAACCACCTGGGATGCGGAGGTGGGTCGAGGGGCTATGATAGTTCATTCAAGATGGGACTAGTCAGGTCATCCCAATTGGTTAGGCTGGACCTGGGTTAGATCTAGGGTAATCAGGATGGAGCCATGTGGTGGTCGATCACGACGACCGACTGTGAGGCCACGACAGCTTCAGCTGTCATGGGTGCATTGACCACAATGATTAACCATGAAGGTCAACTTTAGGTTCATTGATTGCCCAATCAAAGCACAAACAGTCGACTGTAGCGGTCAGTCAGCATGGTAGGTAGACCGACAACGATGGTCGGTCCACATGTATAGTGGCCCATGCAGCTTCAAATGGTCATAACTTCTCAACAGAGCGTCCAATAAGAGATCCATCTATGAAATTGGGACCCAAATATTGAGATAGTATTTTTATAACAATGGTGGATTTTTTTCAGTTCCCTCTGCCATTTTATCATATTATTTCTTGCATGACCCCAATTTGGTCATGTTTGACGGATTCCTTGATGTTTTTGATGGTTCTGGTGGCTTTCGAGGAAGAATGTTTCTGGTGCTCTTTCATTTTTTTTGGTTTGTTCTTACTTGTGTCTATAATGATGAATCCCCTTGGACATGTTGTATCGAAATTTTTGCTTCTCACATACCCTCAATGTGATCCTTGTTTTGTTCTCACTCAGCTATAAATTGGTTTAATTGAATATATATAAAAAATTTTTGGATATGTGTTTCGTTGATCCTTTCCTCGAGAGTGTAGTGTGGCACTACATACATATCACTAGACTGTAATCCCCTCTAGAGGTCGATTATTAGATAGAGTATGGTATACATTAGTGTAACTAGAGTGTGATCCTTTTTCACCCCTTGTGGAATCTGTGGAATTATCATAACCTCCCTGAGAAGGTCATTGATCCTCTATCTAGCATGGCACATTGGTAGGTTCTGTGGTATCCCCCAACAGTTTCCGGCATGATTCCCTATGTATATGGTTGATCTAGTTTGGGTCCATGGTATCCCCCCATTAAGTCTAGGCATGATCCCTTAACTATGTATCCTAATCTTCATTGACTAATGCATTCTCTTTGGGTGGATCCCAAATGATCTAGAGCAATGCATTAAGTTTCTCCGATAAAATTATGGCTCGACAAGTGAGTTCTCCTAGAACAAGCATGCTTCAAGTGGAATCCTTTGGCAGGCAGTTGATTATGACCATCTAGTGTGAGGGTGTCTCTGTTGATTATATCTACATGTTCTTGTTATATGTGTTGTATACATATACCTGTATAGAGTTAACTGTACTTTTAATTTTTTTAATGATTTTAGGTTTTGGGGTTTCCTACTGATTATTGTTATACTCACCCATATACAGGCTTTTCTCACACATGTCATGTCTTGTGTAGATGATTGGCCCTTTGAAGGAGTCCTAGGCAGACCCGGACCAGATAGTGCTTACTGATGCTGAACAGACTGAGGTGTGTTCCTATGGATTTCATACAATAGTCTAAGTACCCTTTACTTTCAGGTAGGACATGTGGTTACAGAATCATTGTGGTAGGCATGCTTTTCCCTATTTACTTTCTAGTACATTCACTATCATACTATGTTGTGAGATATTATATGTATGTATTCATCCTTTTAGTTATTTTAAATTTCAATATTTTGTGTCTTGGAGATGTGTGCGTGTATATAGGCACTTTAGGGTAATTCCTCACATTTATGGGATATGACTTCATGGGGATTGTCACCAACCAGTGTCCAATTGAAGGTGGGATTGGTTTATTCATATCATGGGCCCCTCTGGGACGGGTCGTGATAGAGTGGTATTAGAGGGGTCAGTTATACTTTAGGATGGGGAGATTATGAAGTTTGTTTGGGGAAACAATGTTAAGTGTTTCAATTCACCATTCAAGATAAGGACTCTATTTTTAGTGTGGTGGATGACGTATACATACATCATGACTCTGATCACCTACATTTCGACTCGATACATGAGAACAATAGTTGCAAGAAAAACAATGGGACATGAATCATATAGGTATGGTTGTATTTTCATGTCCCTCTTGAGTTAGCTTCCCATATATACTCATTTGACCCTGGGAAATCTTATTTTATTTCAAGATTTCTCCACGTATATATCTTACTAGGATTCCACCTCAAGATCAAAATGATGATCCACCAGGTGACAAGGAATCTATAGATGTATTTTTACAATATATTTCACCTCGAGGTGGTGCACCATCCCTACAACCACCAATAGAGACGAACATGGTACCCATAATACCAATGGATGAGGTGTACATGATGAGTGAACTTCATGTGTTTCACTAGTAGAGACCCCTCATGTTCCAAGGGGATCCTAACACCTAGGCGAATGAGGACTGTATTGAAGAGGTGACCTGAGTTTTCGGCCAAGTCAGACACCAGTAGACAAGATGGTGGTCTTGGCAGTGATCCTTCTACATGACTCAACAAGGCGATGTTGTGTTTTGGTTACCCAATCTTACGATGTAGTGGCTCTTCTGTGGGTAGAGTTTGAGAACCATTTTAGAGAGTATTTCTCAGCTTATAAGCTAAGGACTATGTGTATCGAATTTTTCTATAGCTCCGAAAGGATGAAATGTCAGTGTCTGAGTATTCATCAAGTTATAAAAGCCTCTCTAGGTACTCGATGTATAAGATACATGATTAGTAATTACGAGCTTCGACCTTCGAGCGAGGTACGCATAGGTAAATCTAATCCATTTTTATCTCTCTATGAATTACTACTTATGTTGGGGTTCTTGAGAAATATTTGGTGGTCAAAATTTTCATGGCCAAGTGGATATATCCAAGGATTTTCAATAGTGGGAATGAAGGAGAAGATGGAATAGCAAGGTGGTAGACGTGGAATTACAGATGGGAGAGAAGAAGGAGGTGGTCGATGTTACGACTTGATACCACCACCACCCCCATTTGGCCCACTCCAGGCTCAGGGAGATGGATGAAAGTGTAAAGACCCGGAAATTCCATGGAAATGATTTTCTTAAATTCATGGGAATTTTACGAGTCTGAAGTTTCTGACGGAGCTGGATTCCGAGACCCAGTGTGGCCAGAATCAAGTTCTAAAGTTTTTTTCAGGTACATTCAGTAAACGTATGAGCTGGATTTTATATCTTTTGAACCGGTGTTTGGAATTGAAATTTGAAGGAACCGATGAACTCGTAGTGTCAGCGATCTCTTAGCAAGACATTCACTGCAGTTTCGTTCTGACAAGAATGGAAGGTAGTTTTGGGGTTTTAAAAAAAAATTAAATAAAAATAAGGTGTAATTATTTTTATTATGTTGGTGGTTAAAACCTCCAAGTGGAGGTTGGAGGTGTACCCCACCTTCACATTACCTCCCTTGGGAGGATATTATTAGGTGGGGACCACATGAGCTTAAACCCCCATGTAACTCTCTTTAAGTGGGGGAAGTCTTTTAAACTTCCCTCATTAAAGTGCCAACCCCCAATTATTAATTAATTTAGCTCCTTCAATTAATTAATTAAAACCCATATGAATTCCTTTAAATTCATTTGCCAACAAAAAATAGTGGGTTTGCTTAACCAATTATTTTGGTTGGCGATTCTTTTTTGTGGAGCTTTGGAGAACTCTTGGAAGAGATTCATCATTCCAATGAAGAACCACCGAAGAACGGAGATCTTATCCTTCAATCTTTGACCAATCCAAAAGAGAAGAAGAAACCCATGAAGAACGCCGATGATTCTTCTTCCTCGATCTCCTACCCCGAATGCTTCTTGACATCGACAGAATAATGTTCGCATACCCACAACTTATTCAGTGTTCATCGAATCGAGGTAGGTGGATTTTGAGTTATTTTAAATACCAGATTAAACCTCCATTCTTCGTCATTCAAATTTATGGATTGGTATGCCAAATTTTATCAACATGACGAGGAGGGTTCAGACCGCATGAACACGTCCCGACCATCCCCCTTTGGTTGTTCTTTTTTTTTGACGACGGAGGCGGACCGTGAAATAACCAAGTGGCGCAAGGGCCTCCGGACTGCTGAAAGGACCCGGCACCATCGCACCGTGCAAAGAACCGAGCCACAGAAAGGTGGTCCGTGGCAGAGCCAGAAGGGCGTGGTGACATCGCACTACGCCGGAGAGGAATCTCTGCTAGGAGGGCCGCGACAGATGGAAGATGCGCGGAGCAGTGGCACCGCGCGGAGGAGTAGGAGGCCACGACCAAGCTGGGCCATGGCGGAGGGGGCACGATGTTGTCGTGTTGTGCTGAGCCTCGTATAACTGCGACGTCATCACGCCGCGGTGGAGGATACATGGAGGCTAGCTGAGCCAGATGCCGGTGCGTGCTGTATGTGGGACCCTTTGGGTCCCACAGTTACCAGGCCGATGAACCATGCGCCGACCATTATGGAAGGCAAGGGGGTGTAACCCCCCCCCCCCCCCATGTGTGGCCAGCCGACCACGTGGGCCAGCGTGTAACTACGGCGTCATCGCACCGCGGTGGAGGATCCAGGGCGGCTGGCTGAGCCGACCGCCGGTGCACGCTGCAGGCAGGACCCTTCGGGTCCCACGGTGACCAGGTCGGCGCGCCATGTGACGGCTGTTACGGAAGGAAACGGGGGGTGTAAACCCCCCCCCCCCCATGTGTGGCCATCCGGACGGGCCGCCCCCGACTGGGCCGACTCTTCGGGTCGGACCGTCCCCTCTGGTCATACCGCTTCCTTGGACCAGGTTGGATCCGCGGACTGGGTCGGGCCGGGTCGGTCCAACTGGGTCGGACTGGACCCGGACCCGTTTGGCCAGTTTACACCTTTTATCCCCTATTTTGGGCTACGAGTGTCTGATTGATGACCACCTACGGAGAGGGAATTGTTGGAGCGAGACGATTATTTTGGAAAATTCTACTTGACGTTTTGACATAGTTGAGATACGGTCAGGTTGGTTTGAACCTAAAAACCAACCGGGCCCCTAGAACAAAAATGCCAATAACTCACAGATCGGGTGTCTGATTGACGCAGCGTCTGTCGCATTGGTTTCCTTATGATGAAACAGAACTACGAGATACATCAACTCAAGACATCGTGGTAGTTGATGTATCAACACTTGGCTTGAAGAGTGTACTCTCTTAGAATCAAGTGTGCTGTGTGCCAGAACCCTATGGCTGGCTGCGACTGAGATGATAGGATCCTACGTGGACCTACAACTATACCAGGATCCTCTGTGGGTTCGACAACGATGATACTTTACCAGGATCCTCCATGTGTTCTATAGAGATGATATTGTACCAGGATCCTCCGTGGGTTTGACATCGATGACATCTTTACCGGGATCCTCCGTGGGTTCGACAGTGCTGATACTGTTCTAGGATCCTACGTGGGTTCAACAGAAGAGATGATTTAGAGGCTACATCTAATCATCTCTACCCCTCTTCTTGAGTTTTAAACCTTTGTGAGATTAGTATTTTCATTTAGTTGTAATCATAGAGATGATTGACTTTAATTCCTTTATGGAATGGGTTGTTCTTGGTCTCAAGTGTTGGAGTCGGACTGTGATTGGTAACATAGGTATTTGTTTGGGAATATACCTAATTAGAGATTTTTGATACTTAATGATTGTATCTTACTAATGTGGTTTATCCTTAGTGGATTTTGGGAGACCATCGGGGGTCTCAGGGTCTCCTAATGAGTATTGTTATACTCACCCCTGCACGGGCATCACCCACACCTTGTTTTGTTCTGTTCAGATGACGGCCAGTGGTGATCGAGGCTGAGGGTGAGGGACGTGAGACTGCTTGGAGCCAGACTAGACGTTTTGTACCTCAGGGAAGAGTTGTTCGAGATCTTTACCTACCCTTCAGGTAGGATTCCCCGGTGGATGATCTAGGAGTTGTTTTCCCTTTTTTTACTTGTACTTGTACTTTTTGTTCAGTTGGGTTTGTATACTAGCCCACTTACTTTCAGCACAGATTTCTTTTCTATTTCATTACTTGTTGCTTATACTACTTGTGTTTAGATAGTTTGTGTTATAGGTTTAAAGGAAACAACATTCCATTTAAACAAGGATTTTTCATTTGGTGCTAGTTGCCAGCCCCTGGCCTATGGATGGTGGGCTTGGGGTTGTCATGGAACCGGACCTGAGGACGGTTCGTGAAAAATTGGTATCAGAGGGAGGTTCTACTGTAGAACATGGACAATCATTATTTTAACAGAAATATTGTTAAGTGTTTTGGGTGTGGTTATCAGTTTAGGTAAACTGGTGTTGGTGCGGCGACCGTCGTATCCATACACTAGGACTCTAACTTCAGGTTTCTGACTCTGTGCACAAAAACACTAATTGCGTGTGTGTTTCTTTTGAAAAGTTTTCTTCGAGATTACATTGAGTCAGCTCACCAGGTATATTGTTTTGACTATGGTGCACCTGTTTCTTTTTAGGATGACCCCACGAAGGCATCCAGCTAGGGTTCTGAGTTTTATACGAGATGGTAGCCCACCGGGCAACGAGGCCTTAGTGTAGGGCCCCATCATAGCGGAGGTACCAACGATACGACTACCCACTGGGCCACCGATACCACCAGCTCTAGCAGCAGATAGTGCACTCCATCTGGGTGCGTTGCACGAGTTCCAGCACGAGTGGCCGCCCAAGATCAGGGGAGAGATGGACCCATAGGCAACTGAGGATTGGATGGTGGCTGTTGTGAGAGTTTTCAGATTGGTAGGGACACCAGTTGGCCTCATGGTGATCCTTGTCGCGAGTCTCCTGCATGCAGCATCAGGAAGATGGTGGAGCCTGATGCTCTAGGTGCAGGACGAGGCATCACTATACTAGGTAGTCTTTGAGAGTCTCTTCCAGTCAGAGTTTGTTCCAGCCACCCTTCATGCGGTGCGGATACAGGAGTTACGGCATCTACAGCAGGGTAGCATGACAATAGCTCAATACTCAGCGAGATTCACCAACCTCTCACACTACTGCACAGATACGGTACAGGACCCATTCTTTTGGGAATGGACCTTATATTAGGGGCTTAGAAATTAGATCAAGGATTTGATGATCTCCCTCAGCATCCCAACACAGGTGGGGGTTCTTGAGAGATCCCTTCTAGTTGAGATTTTTCTTGCTGAGTAGTCACCAGCAGCGAGACCCACCACAGGATGACACCTAGTGGAGTCTTCTATAGCTGGAAGTAGATAGATGTCGTAGAGGTCCAAGCGGACCAAGCCATAAGGTGGGAGACCCCAGCATACAGGATCGGTTCTGTGGGGCACACGAGACAGATCCAACCATATGAGGAGCAGGCAGTGCTATGCATGTGGCAGGCAGGGTCACATGGCTTGAGACTGCCTGACCCACCATGCAGATGAGTAGCAGATAGTAGAGGGACCTCATAGGCAGAGGCAGAGACTTGACCGTGGTGGTCCTCTAGGAGCAGGCGGACGTGGCAGAGGAGATGGCCGAGTAGCAGGTGGTGGACGACGTTCCGAGTTCCTACCACCACCACAACTAGGAGGTTCACCCCGTCCACAGGGAGCTGGCAGACAGGGGCAGGATCAGCTCTAGACAATCGAGGCCTACGACCATGGCGCACCTAAGATGATTCGAGTTACTATTTGTGTCTACTCCACCCTTTCTGCAGTTCTTATAGACACAGGTGCAAGTCATTATTTTATTGTCGTTTCCCACATTCGAAGCTAGGATATTCCTAAGGAGTCATTGGCTTGATCATTATGACTAAAGACTCCTACAGGAGTAGACTCGACGATTACTCACTAGTGCCAGTAGTGTGAGATTAATCTTGGAGGTGAGAGCTTCGACTGGGATTTCCTCATAGTGACATCAAGGACTTACGACGTCATCTTGGGTATGGACTGGTTATCCACAGTTCATGCTCAGATTGACGGTATTAGGAGAAGAGTGTGGTGTGTCCTCAAAGATGGGATGAGGTTTACCTTCACCGGCGAGAAGGGAGCCTTTGTAGTGCATGATGGACTTACTCGGAGGAGGGGAAAGCCGATCACACATCAGTTGGCTAGCCTCATTCTCAGAGTGGTTGATGTGAAAAGTCCAAGTTTTCCTGTTGTGGTGGATCAGTAGATGGATGTTTCCCCTGACGATGTTCTAGGACTACCTCCTCACAGAGAGGTGGACTTCTACATTGATCTGTACCCCAGGACGACACCAATATCTACTCTATCATATCAGATGGAACCCGTAGAGTTTCATGAGCTATGGGTATAGCTAGAGGACTTGCAGGGAAATGGATTTATCTAACCCAGTGTCTCACCCTGGGCATCCCTGATTTTGTTCACCAAGAAGTTGGATGGGATCTTGAGGATCTGTGTCGACTACCGTCTCTTGAAACAGGTGACCATGAAGAACAAGTACCCACTCCCAAGGATTGACTACCTCTTTGATCAGCTGAAGGGAGCACGTTGGTTCTCTAAGATAGATCATTGGTCGGGCTATCACCAGCTCAGAGTATGGGATGAGGATGTCCAGAAGACAGCCTTCATATGCCGGTATGGCCACTACGAGTTCTTGGTTATGCCATTTGATGTAACCAACGCACTAGTCGTGTTCATGGGACTCATGAATAGGATCTTTCATCTATACCATGATAGATTTTTGGTAGTCTTCATCGATGAAATTTTGATCTACTCAGCTACCGAGGAGGAGCACGCCTACCATTTGAGGGTAGTACTGGACACACTCCGAGATCACCAGCATTATGGTAAGCTCTCGAAGTGCCAATTATGGATCTGAGAGGTACACTTTCTGGGAAATGTCGTCTCAGAGGTTGGATTTGCAGTGGATCCAGTGAAGATCGAGGAAGTACTTGCTTGGGGGCCACCCAGGAGTGTGATGGAGGTACATAGTTTTCTGGGACTGGCTGGGTACTATCAGTGATTTGTTCCAGACTTCTCTAGAGTTGCAGCACCGGTTTTAGCATTGACAAGGAAGGGGAAACCCTTCATGTGGTCAGAGAGATTCTAGCAATGCTTTTAAGAGTTGAGGTAGTAGTTAAATAGTTCCCCCATCGTGAGGCTTCCAGATGAGGTTGTACGGTACGTAGATTACTATGATGCATCAAGGACCAGACTTGGGTGTGTCCTGATGAAGGAGCGAGCAGTGATCGCATATGGTTCTTGGCAGCTGAGATAGCACGAGCAGAACTACGCTACCCATGACCTGGAGTTGGCAGCAGTGGTCTTCCCCTTGAAGATGTGGTGGAACTATCTTATGGGAGAGTGTTTTACAGTCTACTCTGACCACTAGAGTCTCAGGTACATCTTCTCGCAGAAGGACCTGAACTTGAGATAATGATGATGGCTTTAGTTCCTCCAGAACTATGACTTTGAGATAGTCTATAATTCTGGGAAAGGGAACATTGTAGAAGATGCTCTCAGTAGGAGATCAGTCATTCAGCTGCTAGGAGAGGCGATGGAGCAGTCGGCCGCGTTGCAGATATCCTTTGTGGATAGAGATGGATCAAACTTTCTATAGTCTCTCACAGTCACTCCTCCACTTATTCAGCGAGTCAGGGAGGCACAGTTTGGGGATGTTGACTGTGAGATGTGATGTGCTCAGATATCCATAGGGCAGGCACCTGATGGATTTTCTAAAGGTGGGGAGCACATCATTCTATTTAGAGAAAGTACCATGGTACCAGTTTCACTTTAGGATGAAGTGTTGAGGGAGTTCTACACATCTCCATTAGTGGTACATCCAATAGTGGAGAAGATGTATCAGGACCTCTGACGATAACACTGGTGGTCAGGTATGAATAAGGCAGTAGTAGAGTTTGTCTCACGATGCCTCAATTGTCAGCAAGTGAAGGCGGAGCACCAGGTCCCAGCAGGATTAGTTCAGCCCTTAGAGGGCCCAGAGTGGAAGTGGGACAGGATATCCATGGATTTCGTGATGGTAATTCAACATACATCCGGAGGACACGACTCTATATGGGTGATCTTTGACTGACTCACCAAGTTAGCCCACTTCCTATCGATCAGAGAGAAGGGTTCAGTAGAGATCATGGGGTGCCTCTATGTACGGGAGATCATACGGCTTCATGGTGTGCCATCGATGATCGTCTCTGATTGAGATGCTAATTTCACTTTCTGGCGATGGAAGGGGTTGCAGGAGGCTTCCAGGATGCAGCTAAGCTTGAGAACCACCTTCTATCCTCAGAGAGATGGTCAAACTGAGAGGACCATTCAGACTCTCGAGTACATGCTCCGTGCATGCGTTCTCGACTTCGGTCGCAGCTGGGAGGATCATTTACCGTTGGTAGATTTTGTGTATAACAACTGCTACCACTCCACCATTAGGATAGAAGCTTTTGAGGCACTATATGACCGACCTTGAAGATCACCTTGGTGCTGGACTGAACCAAGGGAGTCTGCACTTATGGGACCAGAGATGGTGCAGGCTATGATAGAGAAGGTGAAGATCATCCAAGAGTAGATGAAGACTTCATAGAGTAGGAAAAAGTCCTATGCTGATAGGAGACGGAGACCACTGGAGTTTGAGGATGGAAACCACGTCTTTCTACGGGTATCACCTCGAGGTGGTCTACGGAGATTTGGCCGAGGCGGAAAGTTATCTCCTAAATTCATCGGACATTTTCGGGTCCTCAGCATAGTAGGCAATGTGCCTTACTGCTTGGCTCTTCCACCTCAGTTGCACCAGGTTCATGACATCTTCCATGTATCTTAGCTGAGTAGATATGTGCATGACCCTTCTCACATCATCAACCATGGGGAGCTGGACATAAATGACGGGGCGACTTTCACGGAGGTTCCAGTAGAGATTGAGGATCGACAGGAGCAGGTCCTACGTGGACAGTCAATACCTCCGGTGCACATTTACTGGCAGCACGAGAACCTCCAAGAGAGCACATGGGAGCGGGAGGCTCAGATGCATGCTCAGTACCCCCATTTGTATCCTTAGTGTGAGTTTTATCTTTCAGGGATGTAAATCCCTGAGGTGGGGAGAATTTAAAGACCCATAAATTCCGTGGGAATTTTTTTCTTAAATTCATGGGAATTTTATGAGTCCGCAGTTTCTGACGGTGCATGATTCTGAGGCCCAGTGTGCCGAGAATCAAGTTTTGAAGTTTTGTTCGGGTACGTTTAGTAAACGCATGAGTGAGATTTTATATCTTTTGAACCAGTGCTTGGAATTGAAATCCAAAGGCATGGATGAACTTGTAGTGCCAGTGATTTCTTATTAAGACCTTCACTGTAGTTGCGTTCTAACAAGAATGGAAGGTAGTTTTGGTGTTTTAAAATAAAAATTAAATAAAAATAAGGTGTACATATTTTTATTTTGTTGGTGGTTAAAACCTCCAAGTGGAGGTTGGAGGTGGGTCCCACCCGCCCATAACCTCGTTTGGGAGGATATTATTAAGTGGGGACCACATGAGCTTAACCCCCCCCCCCCCCCCCCCACATGTAACTCTCTTTAAGTGGGGGAAGGATTTTGAACTTCCCTCATTAAAGTGCCAACCCACATTATTAATTAATTTAGCTCCTTCAATTAATTAATTAAAACCCATTTGAATTCATTTTAATTATTTTTCCAACAATAAAATAATGGGTTGTCTTAACCCATTATTTTGGTTGGTGATTCTTTTTAGTGGAGCTTCGGAGAACTCTTGGTAGAGATTCATCCTTCCAACGAAGAACCACTGAAGAAGGACGAACTTCTCCTTCGATCTTGGACCAAACCAAAAGAGAAGGAGCCACCCGCGAAGAATGCCGACGACGCTTCATCCTCTGTCTCCTACCCTGAACGCTTCTCGACGTCGACGGAATGACGTCCGCCTACCCGAGACTTCATCAACCTTCATTGAATCAAGGTAAGGGGTTTTGAGTTATTTTAAATATGAGATTAAACCTCCATTCTTCATCAAGAAAATTTCTGGATTGGTATACCAAATGTTATTGCCATGATGAGGAGGGTTCAGACCGCATGAACACGGCCCGAACCTCCCCCTTTGGTTGTTTTTTTTATGACAGAGGTGGACCATAAAAGAAGCCTATGGCGGAAAGGCCGGCAGACAGCCGAAAGGTCACGGTGCTGTCGCACCGCGCCAAAGAGGAACCGCGACCTAGAGGGCCGCGGAAGATGGATGTGGTGCGATGTAATTGCACCGCGCAGAGGAGCTGGAGGCCGCGGCCAAGCCAGGTAACAGCGGAGGGGGTAGGTCATCGTCGCTCCGCGCTGAGTACAGCAAAACCGCGACACCGTCACACCGCGGTGGAAAAACCAGGGCGGCCGACTGAGCCGGCCACGGGTGCGCTCTGCAGGTGAGACCTTTCGGGTCCCACGGTTCCCAAGACGGCATGCCATGTGCCCACCGTTATGTAAGGACGGGGGAGTAATCCCCCCCGTCCATGCCTGGCTAGCCGTCCACGCAGGCCAGCCGCCAACCATGCGGGCCCGCCGCCAGCCATGCGGGCCAGCTAGCCGGCCGGGACGCCCTCGGTCGGGCCACCCCCGGCCAGGCTTCCCTTGTTCGGGTGGCCCCTATGCTGGGATGCCTTCTTCTGGACCCCCTCAGGCCAGGCCGCCTCAGGTCGGGACGCCTCAGGCTGGGCCGCCTTCGGCTGGGCCGCCCTCGGGCCGGGCCGCCTCTTTTGGCCGGACCATCCCCTCAGCTCAGGCCACTTCCTTGGACAAGGTCGGATCTTCGGACTGGGTCGGACTCCGGTCTAGACTGGGTCATGTTGGGTCGATCCGACGGGGTCAGACCGGACCCGGACCCATTTAGCCAGTTTACACCTTTTCACCCTCATCTTGGGATACATGTGTCTGATTGATGAACCACCTGCGGCGATGGAATTCTTGCAGCGATACAATACTTTTGACATATCCTAATTGAGGTTTGGACATAGTTGGGATATGGTTGAGTTTGATTGATCCTAAAAACCAACTGGGCCCCTGGAACAAAAATTTCAATAACTCACAGACTGAGCGTCTGATTGATGCGCCGTCTGTCGCATTTGGTTCCTTATGATGAAATGAAACTAAGGGATACATCAACTCGAGACTTCATGGTAGTTGATGTATCGACACTTGGAACGAGGAGCGGACCCTCCCGGAATCGAGTATGCTGTGTGCGGGAACCCTATGGCTGGCTGTGACTGAGATGATAGGATCCTACGTGGACCTACTACTGTACCAGGATCCTCCATGGGTTCGAAAATGATGATACTGTACCATGATCCTTCGTGGGTTTGACAATGACAATACTGTACCAGGATCCTCCGTGGGTTCGACAGTGATGACTTCTGTAATGGGATCCTCCTTGGGTTCGACAGTGCTGATTCTGTTCCAGGATCCTATGTGGGTTTGATAGAGGAGATGATTCAGAGTCTAAATCTAATCATCTCTACCCCTCTTCAAGAGTTGTATACATGTGTGATTGGAGTATTATCTTTCGGTTGTAATCATCAAGATGATTGACTTTACTTCATTTGTGGAATGGGTTGTGCTTGGGATCGAGTGTTGGAGCAGGACTGTGATTGGTAACTTAGGTATATGTATGGGAATATACCTAAGTAGGGATGGTTGATACTTCATGATTTTATCTTACTACTATGTTTTATCCTTAGTGGATTCTGGGAGTCCTTTGGGGGTCTCGGGGTCCCCTACATAGTATTTTTATACTCACCCCTACATGGGCTTCGCCAGCACCTTGTTGTGTTCTCTGCAGACGATGGTCAGTAGTGATTGAGGATTAGGGTTACGGATGAGAGACTGCTCGGAGCTGGACTAGATGGGATGTACCTCAGGGATGAGTTGTTCGATATCTTTACATACCCTTCAGGTAGGATTCCACGGTGGACGATCCAGGAGCTGTTTTCCCTTTTTTTACTTCTACTTGTACTTGTTGTTCAGTTGGGTTTGTATACTGGCACACTTACTTTTATCAAACCTTTATTTTCTATTTTAGTAATTTTTGTTTCTACTTCTTGTGTTTAGAAAGTGTGTCTTACAGTTTTAAAGGCAATGCCTTCCCTTTTTTACCAGAGATTCACCTTTGGTGCTAGTCGCCATCCCCTGGCCTATGGAAGGCGGGCTTGGAGTAGTCACGACACAGGCCCCGAGGACGGGTCGTGATAGAAAGTTTAGGGGACAACTGCATGTGTTCAAGGCATATAACCATGGGGCTTAAAAATGATTCAAGGTTTTATCTATGTCTTTTCTACATTAGTTTCCATACTTATTTACATAGTTTCTAGTCATCCATTTCTCACCTAGAATCTTGTTTGAGACTATGATATTCTGGTTGAATAGTTAACTCAAATCACAGGCTTAGAGACACCTTCTAAAAGAGGCCAAATGATCACACAATAATTATGATAGTGTGACGTACCTATTGGAGGTGAGAGTTTTGGTTGGGATCTCTTGGTTATGGCATCGAGGACATACAACATCATTCTTGGTATGAAATTTTTATCCACAATAAATGCTCAGATTGATTATTTTAGGTGAACAGTGTGGTGGGTACATAGTGGTGGAATGAGGTTTTTCTTGGAGAATATGTAACCTAGGAAAGAAAGGATGGAATCCCATATAGGATGGAATGGAAGATTAATCATGACTTGGCTAGCCTCACCCATGGTGTAGTGGATGAAATGAATCCTCAGTTTCCTGTAGTGGCGGTGGAGTATGAGGAAATCTTTCCAAAAGATGTTACAGTTTACCCCCCACCAAGAGAGAAATATATACATTAGATTATACCTCAGGAATACATCTTTATTTGCACCAGGTTATCATATGTCTCTCAAAGATATTTTCAAAATAAAGTTATAGTTGGATGACTTTTATAGGAAAGGGCTTCATAAAACCTTGTGTTTCACCATAGGCAGCCCTAGTTTTATTTTCCAAAAAGGCAGACGAGTGCTTCAGGTTGTATTGGACTACTAGTGTATTAACTAGAAGATCTTGAAGAACATATATCCACTACCAAGGATCAATGACCCCCTTTGATCAATTTAAATGGGAAACCTTTCATGTGGACAGAAAACTACCAACAGTGCTTTTTAGAGCTGAGGTAGAGGTTGACAGGTGTTCTCGTCTTAAGGCTACCAGAGGAAGAAAAAAAGTACATGGTGTTATGTGATTCATCGGGGGTTGTACTTGGTTGTTTCTATATGGAGAGGCATGCTGTGATTTCCTATGGTTCATTCCAGTTGAGACCACATGAGTAGAATTTCACAACTCATGACATTGAGTTAGTTGTGGTAGTCTGCGCTTTGAAGAAGTGGTGACACAAACTAATGGGAGAGCGGTTTGTCATCGTCTTTGACCATAATATTCTCTATTATATCTTCTCCCAAAAGGATATGAACATGAGATAGAGGGAATATATATAGTTCCTCTAGGACTATGACATTGATATTTTCTATACTCTTGGGAAAGGGAACGTAGTGGACGATTCTCTCAATATGAGATCTAGATCCCAATTTATAAACAAGGGTCAGAGAAGTTGGCCTCATTGCAGTTATACCTTATGGATGAAGATGGATCATCGTACCTCTAGTCGATGGTTTTCACCCATCCACTCTTATAGAGACTAAGGGAGGTACAACTTTGTGATACCAACTGCAAGACCCTGTGTGCTCGGTTGTCAACAGGTCATGCTCCTTATAAATATTTGAAAGGTGTGAAGCACGTTCCTCTTTTCATAGGATGTACAATATTACCAGTGGCATTACAGGAAGAGGTTCTCAGATAGTTTCATACATCACCATCAGTAGTACATCCAGGTGTGGAAAAGATATACCAGGACCTCGGATGTTAGTTTTGTTTTCTAGGGATGAAGAAAAGAGTTGAAGAGTCTGTTTCTTGATGCCTTACTTATCAGCATGTAAAGGCTAAGTACCAGGTTCCAAAAGGTTTGGCTCAACCCCTTTAGGTTCCATAATAGAAGTGGGATGTGATATTTATGGACATTGTGACTAGTTTACCATGTACATCACGGGGACATTATGCCACTTGGGTGATCCTTGAATGAATCACCAAGTCAGACCATTTCCTAGCTATCTGAGAGAAATGTTAAGTACAGATATTAGGACGCCTCTACATATAGGAGATAGTTCAACTCTATAGAGTCATACCTACTATGTTTTTTGATGCTTGATTTACATCTCATTTGTGGAAAGGATTGTCTGATGATTTTGGGACCCATCTATGCATGATAATATAATTTCACTCCTAGATAGATAACCAGACTATGTGGACTATTCAGGTTCTGTAGGACATGTTGCGGGATTTCATGTCAGACCCTATCCACAGTTGGAAGGATCACCTATCACTGGTGGAGTTTGCGTACAAAAAAATATACCATTACACCATTAGTGTGGAACCATTAAAGGCGTTGTACGGGAAACCTTGTAGGATGCCACATTGCTGAACTGATCTAGGGTAGTCCGCAGTCATGCGCCCAAAGTTGGTGCAAGCTACTTCAGAGAAGGTGTGGATCATCTAGTAGACAATGAAGACTAAACAGAGCCATCATAAGTATTATGATAATATGAAACATACTCCTTTGTATTTCTTGGTAGGAGATCATGTGTTCCTTCTTTTTTTAACCTTTAAAAGAATTACATAGATTTGGTCGGGGCGACAAGCTATCTTTGAGGTTCATTGGCAATTTCAAGATACTGCTTAATGTTGGAGATTCGGTGTACCTCTTATCTCTACCACCACAGTTAGAGAGATTACATGATGTCTTCCATATTTTGTGGCTGAGGAGGTATGTGCATGAGCCCTCACACATCATTGATAGGGGTGAGATGGACATGGAGTGGATTTTACTGGGTACCCAACATAGATCGAGGATTGGCATGATATAATCATTTTTGGGAAACCAATTCCTTTAATGCATGCCTTATGGCAACATTAGAACCTCTAAGAAATCACATGGGACCCGGAAGCTCATATTCATGCCCAGTACCCTTATTTGTTTGAGCAGCCCTTGTTTTTTGGTTTTTCGGAGACAAAAAGCCCCAAGGTGGGAAGAATTTAACCTATCCATTTTTCTATGTATTATTTTTCAATTTATATGGATTCATTTCACGATCAGGAAATGAGACGGCATGCGATTATGAGGCCTTGTGTGCCTAGAAAAAATGTTTGAAAATATTAAAATATTTAAGAGAACGTGCACATAGTGTTCTTGAAAAAGTGGATATAACACCAAAATGAGTACCCATATTAGAAATCTAAGGGCACAATTGAATTTAGAATAGTTTATTTACCTAAAAAGAGACCTAACTTTTGTCAGCACGGGTCATCTGTAGAAAAAGTCACAAAGCACGTAAACATAAATAAAATAATTAAAAAATAATAATTTATTTTTAAATCCTAATAACTCATGAATGGTGGCTTGGATTTTAAATATGGTATCACCATTAAATCATAATGTGTTGTTTTCCACAGGTGCTACATAACCTTTGTCGGTGCAAGGAATTTGGGAAAAATTCATCCCAGATGTAAATAATAAATAAATTAAATAAATATAATTTTTTATTTGTTGATGCAGTGAGTTAATAAAATACTTTATAAAACTGGTTATAACCAAATATTAGTGTTGGCCTCATAACCTATGAGTTTTATAGAGGATCTAGTGGAGGATCTTTAGTAGATGAGCACTAACAAATATAGTTTTGACGATCTGTGTGCCACCAGAAATTGAGTTTCTCACAAATGGAAATGAAAAAGACATAGATTCGTTCTTCATCAAAGATTGATCCTAATCATGGTAGGGAATATATTTCAATTGATAAATTATTTGTTCTTAATTTAAACAAAATTCATGAATCAATCAACAAATGTATTTATTCATGGTTCATGTTTATTGTAAGAAGTGATTAATTTTTCAGGTACTTTATCAGGAGAAGTTTTTAAGGGTTTTATTCAGGTTGGATTTTCTTTCCATTCTAAGAAAACCAAATCAAGAATGACACAAATATCAATCGAGGCTATTTCCTCTTAGTTTATTGTGCTCTTCTCCCCCAATTATGAATTTCACCAAAGGTGTTATTTGTTAGAAAGGGGTTCGACACATCCCGATCAATCGATCATTTCACACCCAATTCAATGAAAAAAAATCTGATATTGTAGATATGGGATCATCACTACATGAAGGAGGTCTGATGATGGAGACAGAGCAATTCAAACGACATATGATTCTTGAATTCATGTTGTTTTATGTTCTTTAGAGCACAACGAAGAATGATTATTGTAATCTCTTTCGTGAGAAGATCTAACAACGAGACTCATTGTTCAATGATGAATAGTCTTGGATGAGTTCGTATCTACGACTATTTAGATTTTTTGGAATTAAAGGAGAAGGAGTCGTTTATGAAAGAATAGGTGGCAGAAAATAGAACACGGCTACGCACAACAGTGTAAAATGGAAATTGTGGTCGACAGTGGGGGTTAGTGTCATGGGAGGCAGAGCCATGTGTGGTAGGGGTGGTAGGGAGCTGGTGGGACAGGTGAAGGCAGACCCAGAAATGATACCACATTGGACGCAACAGAATGCCAAGTGGGCCCGGCCAGTTAGGATGGGCTAGATGGGCCGATTCAGGTCATTCCAGTTGGTTGGGTTGGACCAAGACCAGATCTAGGGAAACCAGGGTGGAGCCCGGTGGCTGCTGACTACGTCGTTCAGTAGCGAGGCCATCGTAGCATCACCTGATGCTGGTTCACCGACAATGATGGCCGATCGTGGGTGTAGAGACCTTGCATCTGGACCACAGGTGTTCAATCATAGCAGTTGTTTTTTGTGGTAGAAGGACTGATCACAGTGGTTGGTCCACAAGCTCCATGACACCTGAATCTTCAAATGATCATAACTTCTAAACAGAGCATCCAATCAACGATTCATATATGGTATTGAGACACTAACATTGAGATGGTTGTGTTGAGACCAATGGTGGGTTTTTAGTTTGAAATATTATAAGTTGAGTGTTTTCCCTTGTTCCTTTCCTTGAGGGTATAGTGAGGCATTATGTCCACATCAATGGAATGTAATAACCTCTAGAGGTCTAGTATAAGATAGAGTATGGTATCCATATTTGAGACTCAAGTGAGATCCCCTATCACCCCTATTGGAGTTTGTGGAATTTATGTAACCTCCATAAGTATCCCATTGATCCTCCATCTAGAAAGATTAATTTGAAGGGTCTATGGTATTCCCCAGTGGTTCTGGGCATGATCTCCTATATAGCTGGTTTTCCAGAATGGGTCTTTGGTATCCCCCAGTGAGTTTGGGTGTGATCTCCTCTATATGTGTCAAAGTCTTCCTTTATGAATTCATTCTCTTTTGTAGGGGCCCAAATGATATATCCCTCTTCGTTGAGTGTCTTCAATAATATGATGTCTCGAGGAGTGATTTCTCCCAGAACGAGCATGCTTCGACAGAATATTATGGTTGGAAGTTAGTTATTACCACCTGGAGGCATGGTGTCTCTCTTGAGTATATCTGGATGTTCTTGTTATACATGTTATAGGAATATACCTTTTTAGATCTTATTTTACTTTCCATTATATTATTTCTTTGTGGTTTTGGGGTATTCTATTGAGTAATTTTATACTCACCCATGTACGCATTTTTTCCACATCTATCGTGTCTTGTGAAGATGATATTCTTTTCATAGAGTAATAGGTGGACCAGGACCAGACAGTTCAAATTGAGACAATATATATAGATGTGTTTTCTCGCATATTTCATAAAATAGTTTGAGTACACTTTACATTCTTGTTGGACATGTGGTTACAAACTCTTTTTGGTGGGATTTTTTCCCTATTTACTTTCCAGTACTTTCATAATAACACTCTATTATAGTATTTTAGATGTATGAATGAATCCTTTCAGTTCATTTGCATTTAATCATTTTGTGGCATGGAGATGTGTGTGTGTGTACAAATACTTTAGGCTAATTCCTCCCATTTGTGGGATCTTCCTACTCGGTGCTAGTGACCATCTCCTAGCCTATTAGATGGGGCCTTGGGGTAGTCATGGCATGGGCACCTCTGTTACGGTTCCAGACATAAAACCACCCAAACATCCATTTATATTCACTAAAACTACTTTTAAAACTTCCAAACTCTTACAGAAACTCTCTAGAGTCCTCACAATGTTCCCTCAAGCAATTTATAATCCCCTCCCAATCATTTGGAGTCACACACTCAAGTAAGGGATCTTCCACTCTCCTCTTTTTTTTAAGCACTTATTTTTTTGGTTATGTCTCTAAATTACCATTTACTTATGTTGGGATGTGTTCTTAAATTTTTTCCTTAATTTTAATTTTATCTATAAATAATGAGATCATCCTTTCACTATCATTATGACTTATATGATCCTTTATGTACTCCCCTTTGTTGAAATTTCGCAGGGGATTTCTCTCTTCTCATTTCCATTCCAACAGTTTTTTAATTTTATATATATTAAATTCCATTTTCTTAGGTTGGAATTTTTTCTTCCATATTACCCTTAATATCCATTTAATGTAGAAGTGATCATATCCCCTTTCCCTCTAATTAATCCACACATGATCCTTTTTGTACACCCATTACCAAGCTTAAATTTCGTAAGTATTGTTTTCTCTATTCAAGTTTCATTATTACTTTATTCCTTACACTTACAAATTTATAATGCATGGATATGATTTTCCATCTCCCTATTACTTCCCATTTAATTTTTATGTGATGAGAGACCAATTTATCTCTCATCAGCCCATTTTTATGAATATTTAAGTAACATCATTATGCTGGTGAAATTTCACCACGATATTTTATGCCAAAACAATTTTGTGGTGAATACCATACCGATTTCCAATCAATGTTATTAACTTTTATACACATATAAATTTTATTGGGGACTTACACATATAAATTCAAAACTCATTAATCATTGAATAATTTATTATTATGAATGAATCCATGTTTTAGGATCTATGTAAAGCACTAATGCATGATAATGAAATAAATATGAAGGGTGCATCTAGATAGCGCTCCAATGAATTGGGTAATGTTTAGTGTCATGATATGTCTTGTTGGGATATTTAGTGAACAAGATTCCTTTATGGGACTTCTTCCACCATTATGTCTTGGTGGGTTTATCCTTGACTTATGTTTATGATTGAGGGTTTTAATTTATTTCCACATTTCCCAGGTTATGATTATCATGTTGTATCAATCCTGGTTATCAATGTTTCTTTTAATTCCCATTGATATACCTTTTCTAAAACTTGTATTATATTCTTCATTGTATTTTTTATTTATTCCTTTATTGGGATTTATATATCACCCCTTCTTATTATTATCTTCAAGTTGTCCTGTGTAGTTTTAAAATCCTTGGAATTTTTGGAATCATGTTAAGGAATTTTTCAATAATATTATAGAAAGACATCTTCAAGAAGTTATTATAGGTACTTAATTACCAAAGAAACTCTACTTACCAACCTTTTGGGTTGTATTAAGTGAAATATTATTTAATAAATCATATATTATTGTGAAATAAAGAGTAGATATGTCATATTCAAACCTATATTACATAGTTACTTCTATCAACCAACATTATTGTGAAAAAATTAAAAATATGGAATGAGAGTAAAACTAAATACATGTTATAAAAATGAATAAAACATATCAGGATAATAGAAAATTTTAAAACCCATGAAAATGTTTTTATTTTTAATAATAAACATTGAGCCCAAAAATAAATCATAATCAGTTATTAAAATATCATTTTCTCAAAAAAACCCATTAAAAATCATAGTTACCATAAAAATAATGAAGGCATATTGGGAACTTATATTCATCACCTTTTTAAATTAAAAATTCAATGTAATGACTCTAAATTAGTCCTTTATAATAAAATATAATGAATCAAAATATATACAGTAAATTCAAAAATCATTTCTATGGATAATAAATAATTGGCCAATGAATTGAAGGGAAATATCTTAGGTTCACTTGTCAGAATCTATAATTCCCATGAACAATAATTTTTAAAAAAAATCATTCATTTTAAGTATAAAACTCATTAAAAACATACATTAAAAACCAAAATAATAAGAATGTTTTATTTAACCCAATAAAATGAGAAGTGAAACCCTTTGCACGTTTAATAAGTTTTTTTTCAGAGGAAATATTTCAGAGGAAATATTTCAAAACAATGAGTATATAAATTATTTTTAAAAACCCTAATAATTTAAACAGGAATATAACTATATAAATTCACTGAATATAGTGGGAAAATGTGATCATCTGGAAATCATTTAAAATTTATTCATTTCATACTTTTATAAATAATAAAAAATTTCCCATGGAAAAAACCTAAAAAAAGATATCATTAATTATTTTTTAAATAAATTCAAGGCTAGTAGAAAATGAACTTAAGAAATAAAATAACCATAGTGAAGGAAATTTCCAATGAAAAATAAATAATATAAACATGATGGATAAATAGGTGAGAGGAAAAGTTTAAAATATTTAAATAATTTTTTTAAAGAAAAACCCCTTTCCTTTTGACCCAACTCACCTTATACATCCTCTACCCTTATGAATAATAAAATTATATAAAATATTTACATAATAATTTTTTAAATTTATAAATAATTGTTATTATTCCTATTATTTAGTTATTATCATGCTTCATTATTTACTAAATTGGTGTCATTTACATCATTCATTTTGATGTTATTGGCTTATAATCTCAAAAAATGATACAATATATTTATAATAATAAAAGTTAATTTTAAAATGGTTATATAAGATTCATAAGTTTCATGGTATTTTATCAATATCATTATATATTTAAGGAATTTAAATATTTCATGAAATAGTTATGATAACAAAAATCTTCTTGATAGGCATGTTTTAAAGCTTAAAAATAACTATGATTTTTTCCTTTTAATTTCATTATTATAATTTATAATTTATCATTATATAATGATAATCATGAGTCTAATTTAATTTTATTTATATTTTTAATAATTAAATAAATTTTAAGAATATTCATGAATCACATAAGTTTATTAAAACATCATCGTTTACTTAGGAAAAATATTACTACCAAGATAAGTGATATTTTGTTAAAGAGTTTAAAATAAGGAAAGGTCAATAAATATTTTAGTCATATAAAAAACTAGTGTGTAATTAAAATTATATTTTAGAACTAATTTTAAATATTAAACAGTTTTTTAAAAAGTGTAGAAGAAGAGTTGTAATGAAAAAAATAGTTTTGAAAAAAAAACTATATTTTGACATAGTAAGAACTTATTTAAAAGTGTTCAGTAAAAGGTAAATGGTGATATGCAATAATTTATGAAAAAAGTATAAAAATATATATAAATATAATCATGGTTGGAAAAGAAGAAAAAAAATTAGATAAATTATATATTATTAATCATAAATAAAAAATAAGAAAGAGGCGAGGAAACCATTACCTAGCTCTTTGAATCACCTCCTTTGGGTTGAAATTAGTACCTTTAGAGAAAGGAGTTTTGTTAACACAAAAGCCTTATAAACATGGAAATAGATGTTTAGAGAAGTCTTTGGGAAGAATATAGGGAGAAAATTTAACTTGATATGTGTTTTGGGAAGGGTACAATGATTATGATTTTATGGGAAAAATTAAATGTTATTTTCAAAAATATTACAGGGTTAATAATAAGATTTTAAAATGGAAATTAGCTCCTAAATTAAAAATGGATGATATGATCAACCATTAATCATGATAAATTGACTAATTATAAATTTTTTAGATTTTTTATTAATTTATTAATCATTCTCAACAAAAATACCCATTATAGATATTTTTAAGGTTAATCTTATAAATAAAAATAAAAATATCAAGATGACTATTGAATTATTATTCATATACTTAAATACTATTTAACCTTTAAATTTTTTTCCCTAAAATTTATGTAATAAATTACACATACCACCCTTATCATTTTAAATATTTTAAAACCATCATCTTTTCATTTTATACATCTTTGACAAGTGCTTCGTCAATGTCATGTAAGAGTTTTTCTAAATTATACTATTATAAAATATTAAAATTAATTAATTACATAAATATATTTTATTATTAAAAAATAACATTATATAAAATTCTACATAATACTATTTATTCTTATTTATATCATGATAACATTTTTTAGATTGGAATTTTCAATATTCTTACCTATTATAAGAACAAGATAAGAATTTGGATAATTATCCAATTATATTTAATTATAAAATTCATTAATATATGTCAATATAATTGATTAGTAATCATTTTTACACTTAAATTTGATAATATCATTATCACCTCATTTATATTACCTTAAAGACACCCATTTTGACCTTTTTAATGTTGTGTGGGCATTGTGTTAGCACTAATAAATGCTTTCATAATTATCATGAAATAAAACATACATTATATTAATTGAATAATATTTAGATGATATTTTTAGTATTTAATCATTAAATATAAGTTATAAAGGTTTATTAAATTTTTATGACATTTTATATAATTATGATATCATAAAACATATTGTAGTAATAAAAAGTATATTTTTTAACTATTCACCATGAAATCAACTTTCTTGGAAGAAAAAAAATATTCTAATTCCAACATGTTGAAAGAAAAAATGAATTACATTATATAAAATCTAGTTTCAAATATTTAAAATTATAAATTTAAAATAGATCCACAAAGTACATGGAAAAAAATTCATATAGAACAAAAAACTATTTATTTTTCAAATGAAAATTTATATTCAAATTCAATACCGTAATAAATTTATTTACAAGATTATAATTATCATAAATGTTAATATGAATCCATATAATTTACAAAAAATAACCTTTTTATAAAATATCCAACAATTTAATAATTCTTTAGATATATAAAAATAAAAACCATGTAATGGAAACTTATTTAAACATTATATAAAACATATTTTATGTCATGAAATAGATATAATAATTTTAAATTTATAATTGGTATATAATTGAATATATAATATATTTTTGACATGGATGAAATATATATATATATATATATATATATATATATTTGTGTGTGTGTGTTAAAATAAATATTTCTTGATTAAGAATAAATCCATAACTTGAAGATTAACTAATCATAAAACTGATATATTATTTAAAATAAATTGATTGTCACATTCTTCCCCCCAAATATTTTTCACCCTCATAATTTTATATTTTTGAAAAATATAAGTAAAAAGATTACTATTTCTTACTTGTAAGGTCCTGACATTTCGAAGAGATGCACCCTTGTTTAAATTATGAGATAACTCACTTTATATTTGGTAAATGAAAGGTTTAATACGAATTAGAGGGAAATCAGGATGTCCCAAGGGATACGAACACAAAAAATGAATAAAATAGGTTATACTGTGTAGGGTACATTGTTGGTTCCCCGTTGGTACTGAACATTCACCTTAACCATGATTTTGCTTGAGGGTGGGTACCCAATTGACAATACATTCAAGGGGATCCTGAAAAATATACAGTTTTTTATAGATCCAAACGCATGGCATTTGTATTTTTGTAAAACCATGAGGGGACCCTTGGAAACTATGTGACCCAATCACCCTCTTGGAAGGAGGGTGGTGCACGTTTAGAAAACGGTTTGTCCAACCATACGGCCAAACATGCACCTTATTAAAATAGTGAATTTACCACTATACCCCATTATAATTTAATTTTTCATACATGATTTACATCCCCTCTCCACTTACAGCAACTTGAGTGAAGAACCTGGAGCTTCCCCCTCTTCCAAGGATTTTTCTCCCATAATTTTGAGTCATTTAAAGCATCTTTGGATTCAAATCAAAGATACGGTGATTCAATAACTCATTTTTCCTCTATTTTCTGGAATATTCCTTTTATAATTGTTCATATACATTCTATGAATGTAAATCCTTGAATTATAGTGGATTATATTTTTGTAATTTGAAGGTAGTTTGGATTTGAATAAAGGGATAAGGTTAATTGAGCGTTCCCCTATGAACATGAGGTTGGTGGTCTGCAAGTATATCCCATAGTCGTGATTCTTTAATTTATATGTATAATGTTTCATTTTTTTCATTATGCTATGAATTTTATTCTATAGTATGAAATGTATAATTTTGTGTTTAAAGGATATTATGAACCCCTCGTGATCCTTGTTGGATCCACTATGTAGGATTGGAGTGAACTTATAGTCTCCCATGGGGTGATCCATGCCTCTGAATATGATAATTTAATAGTTAAATGATAAAATTACGGGTGTATGATATTAAACCCATTTAAATGATTTTAGTATGCTGGAATTGTATAGAAATTCTATTTGGATTTACTTGAACGAGTTAAATGGGTTGTGTCTTTTAAAGGGTTAAATGGGATGAATAGTTAGAAAGGATTTTACTTGTGTTCAAATTACATGAAAGGGGTGAAAAATTATTTATATACACAAGAATGTTGGAGTGGAAAAACTATGGAAACTGAGAACATGTTGAGTGGAATGAACGATGGAAAGGGGAAAATTAATAGGTTTACCTATGTATATTCATCAATAAGAGGGGTCACTATTGTTGACCTCAAGAAAATATGACAAATGGTTTGTGGGATATTGTACTGATGCTCCACTACCTTGGGTATACAGAATGAAGCTCCAAGTACCCCTATACATAATAATTGTCAGAGAAAGGATGGATGCACCTGACTCTAAGGGATGTACATAGTGTTCCATGTTGTTGTTGGGATGGTTAGACATCGAGTTCGGAATCCTGATTGGGCATATGGACTGCTGTTCCTTATTTTCCAACCTGTGACCCCTTTGAGACATAGATCAGATGAATGATATGGGTCAAGGTTGGTTTGGTGAATATGGGTAAAACATGTAACTATGAATAAAATTGATTGATTTAAATACTATTAATTAATGTAACCTTGTTTAATTATTTGTTAGCATCATTTTACATTACTCAAGAATATTATTTTAGACATCGTTAGTCATGGTCTACTATGTTTTACTCACACCCTTATTGTGCCAACATTGGGTAGCTTAGTAGATTTTGTGATTGTTGGTTATGAAAATGGAAAACACCCTATGCTAGATGGTTGATTTTGGGTTCGGGGTAGAGCATGGTTGAGGGAACTAGACTTGATTTCGGAACCCATTTTGGGAATTTTTATGTTGTATTATTTTGGGTATTCTTTTGGAACTTGACAGTAATGGCATCGAAAATTTTACAGAATTGTTTGTGGGTACTTTCTTAGTTTCGGAATGTGGTATGTGATGTTTGTGGTATTTTTTATCATTTCATGTTGATATTTATTTTTTATTTCCTATATTAGTTTACACTAGTAAAGAGGGTATAGACTCCTTGAAAGATCTACTAGACCCTCAATATAATTCATCTACCTCTGTTTTATAGGGATGTGTACTTGAGGTTTTGTGGAAAATTGGGTTGGTGCACCAGATATAGTGCCACCCAGACCAGGACGTTGCACTACTCTTCATTAAAATTTGAACATGCCTTCATTTCCTTCTTCCATAAAACATTCTTCCTATAATGAAGGATAATATTCTATCAATCTATATTTAATTATATTTTTGTAATAAAAATATAAATTACTTATTATTAAATAACTCTTACCTTTACTAGAGTCCCTATATTCCATTGTTGCATCATTTTGATGGAGCAAGGGTTTATTAATTTAAGAAATAAATCAATAAAATTTTAAAAGTTTTTTTAATGTTTAAAATATTACTTTGAAAACCATTAATTAAAAAAATCCCAAATAATTGATCCTTGAAGTGAAATAAAGTTAATTAAACAAATATTGTAGGGGAAGATAAAATAAGTATACAGAAGAGGAAAGAAATACTTATTAGGCTCTTTAAACGATTTTAAGGAATCCCACATCGATTAAAGAAATATAAAATTTCTTTTTTATTAGCGATAATGTGAAATTTTATTGGCTTAGAGGATAATATATATTTATCATAAAAAAAGAGAATAAAAAATTTGGGCTATGAAAGAACATGGATATAAAGAAGAAAAATATTAAATAATGAGGTGGGGAATAATTTATAACAACATCATTTTTTAAAAAAACAATAAATTCATTAAAGAAGATAACATTTTAAGATAATGTAATTTTATAATAAGAAAATAGGAAATACCATTTGAGAAATTTAATGTTAGAATATATCAATCATAGATGAATATGGCGAAAGAATAAATATTATGACTTAAAGAAAAGAGATTGAGTCAGTAAAAATCCATTAATACTTTTGTAATATATGAATCAAAAGCCAATGAAAGGGATAACCTGAAATGGAAGTTTAAATACAATGAATAATATATAAATTATGATAAATTATTAATAGACTAGTTAATACTTATTGTGAAAATCAATGGGTTCATGATATGAAAATGACTCAAGGAATGATAATTGAGGAAAAGAAACCCTTACCCACATTATAATTTATAAATTAAGAATAATTTCAAAATAAATTTATGAGAAAAATAGTTAAATACACATAAAATAAAGTGAAAACATAATATAATATAACCAAAAGGTGGAATAAACCAAACATATAAAAACCATATTCAATGAAGAGAGTATGTGACTATATGCACATGATCCTCATCCTAGTTGGTGAGGACTCAACAAGTGAATCCAAGAGACCCGAGTTCAAAACTGGGTGGAGAAATTTTATTGGTTTACTATAGCAGCACTGTATTAGGGACTGTCGTATGCACTGTTTGGTACTGTAGTAGCTGGAACAATTCATCTATTTGGGATTTCAGGCTACCAGTTTGGGTCTTGTGTCTTTTAAGGCCTTTGGACCACCCAAGACATTCATACCAGTAAGTCATTCATGCCACCTCAAGGCCTTAAAGCCACCTAAATGCCTTTGCGACACCTGAAATTGTGCTTAAATTTCCAGACAGACTCTACAAGGAGCAAACTTCAGATGTGGATTCAGAGAAGGCGCATTCACTAGAGCAGAAGCTAATAAGATTTGTTAGAAAGATAGGGTATGAAATTTCGATTGGTACCATCATGTGCACGCATAGGAAGCCTAGCCAAACAATCCATGCGAAGTTGGAGAGCTAATATCACAACGAAGAAGCTGGGGAGGAGCAGTTCCATGTAGTTATAGTCTGAATATTTTCCTAAGACCTACGGGTCATGTAATCTATAAGCCAACGGGCCTTGTAAGGGTTCCCCATCATCCCATGAAAGGGGGGTTATTAAAAATCAATAAAAAATAAGGCCTTCTGGCCATTCGTGTATATCACTATATGAAAGGTGACTGAATTAATACAACCCCATTCAAACAAAGTGTTGTGTGAAATAGAAATCCAAAAGAATAAGAAAGACCATAAAGTAATCATAAATGAATGTAAAGGAGTACCATATTCATTTCAAGATCTTTTATTTGATACTTATAGGAGAAATAATAGAAAAATACTTGAAAAGAATGGATACTTAAGAAGGAATCCCCAAAAAACAAGAAAATATTAATCAAAAGTTCTCATAAAAAATAAAAATAGCCTTTTTCACAGAAATAATTAAGGCAAAATAATTAAAAAATATTCCTAGGTATTTTTGGAACTCAAAACATATTAATCCCTTCCAAAAATGGCTTTAATCTCCATGAAATAAATCCTTATGAAAAATAATTTAATCTTTATTCCACTATTTATAAAATCATATACAACCAAATATTTTTCTGTATATTCCATAATCATGAAATATTCCCAAAAATAAAATGAACATACTCAAATATAACATTAACCTCCTTCCCACTAAATTAATTTCAAATCCCTAAATTTATATATATTACTGAACTTATATTCTGAAAATTAAATAACCCCTTTCCATTATTACATCAATATAAAATCACAAACCAACCATAAAGGTTATTTATACCTTTAAACTTATGCCACAAAAAATGTAATAGAATTATTCCAAAATAAAATTCACACTAAATCACAAATTAAACTTAAGTGTTTTATATACCTCAATCTTAAATTCATCCTCAAACACAATAAAAATATCCCAAAATATTATTAATCACCTTAAAATCTAGTCACATAAGACCTATAAAGGGTATTTATTACATTTAATTATGATCACCCATACAGTTATTAACACATGATAGTACCAGTAATTATCTTATTATCCACATATTAAAACATCTTAAACTATAAATTTATCCAAACCATTCCCTTATACCAACTGTGATGTCTCATACCTGCATTCCATGTTCCAGTGATAAAAAAATATCTATATAGACTGGATTAAATACTAACTATAAATACCTAAACATAAACATCCCATAATTACGAAATTTAAGGAAAATATTTTTTTCACCTATATACCAATTAATTTAAGGTTTTGAGTTTTATCGAACTAGGAAAATATATAAAATAAAAAACTCATACTTTTTCCCACCAAATGAAATTTTCCACTAAATTAAAATCATTAAATGATACACCTTCTTTATTTGAGGGTAAAATATCATATTTGAATCTAGTCCACATTATCATTTATACAACTTCTTCAGCCCTATTAAAAAATTTAAAACATGGGATGATTATACATCTCCGTAAAGTGTATAAAAAAATTAATACATGTTAGGTCATTGAAAAAATTTAAAACTCATGAAAACGTTTTTCTTTTTAATAATAAGGTTTCGACTTATAAAATTAATCATACTAAATTATAAAAACAAGCTTTTATAAAATAAATACATTAAAACAAATAGAAAGAATAGAAAAGCATGAAGTAATATAGAATATTATATTAATCTCACATTCAATGGAATAAATTTTAACTAGTTATTTTCAATAACCTATATTAGAAGAACGTATATATAATTAATTCAAACCTAATTTCTTTAGAGAATAAATCATTACCAAATGTATTGGAGTGATATTTCTTTATGTCACCTATCATCATCTATAATTCCCAATTACCATGTTTTTTATGAATTTTTTTTATTTAATTAGTTATAAAAAAACATTAAAAACATACATTTTAACCCATATGAATAAGCTTGTCTCAATTGACCCATAAAATTAAGAAGGAAAACACTTTATGAATTTATCATTTTTTATTTAAAAGGAAATATTTTAAAATAACGAAAATAAAAGTTAATTTGGAAAACTATAAGAACATTAATAGGAGGCTTAGTAAATAAATTTAAACTATATGGTGAGAAAATGAGATCATTCTGAAATATTTTTAAAAAATAGCCCTTTCACACTTTTGAAAATAATTGAAAATGACTAATACGGAAAACATGAAACAATATTTATTTCATTATTTGGTAAAGAAATTAAAAGACAATATAAAATGACATTAAGAGAAAAAATATGTATTTTGAAGGAAATTTTTAACAAAAAATAAATTATATGAACTTGTATGAAAAAAAGTTGAGTGGAAAACTAAAAAATATTCAAAATAAATGTTTAAAAGAAAAAACCCTTATCTCAATTCCCAACTCACCATTTATATCCTCATCCCTCCTGAATAATAAAATTTTATTAATTATTTAATTTCTTAAGAAAATTTTAAATTTTAATATCATTTTTATTATTCCAATTATTTCATTTATTATCTTCTTTCATTCATGTTCTAAATTAGTATCATTTACATTAGTTGTTTTGAATTCATTTGGTTAATAATCTCCAAAACTATTTCAGTATATTTGTAATGGTCAAAGTAACTTGTAAAATATTAAAATAAGTTCAAAACGTTACAAGGAATTATATCCATATCATTCAAAAATAAATTATGTTTAATTTATCCGAAATAGTTATCATTTAGAGAATCTTCCTCGATTAGCCTTTTTTATGGTTAAAAATAACTATGATTATTTCCTTTTCATTTAATTGTTATGATAGATATTTATAATTAAATAATAAAAAGAATTTAATTAATTTTAAATAAATGTGATATTAAAACATGAAATGAATTATATTAATATCCATGAAACATTTAAGTTTATGAAAACACCATCGTTTACATGGGCAGTGTAATACTACCATGATAAAAGACATTTTTCAAAATAATTCAAAAGAATGAAAACACATTAAATAATTGAGTTTCTTAAAAAAATTATAATTAAAATTATTTTTTAAATTTCTTTTAAATATTACTTATGTTATTTAAAACAGAAAAATAATGGTTGAAATGAAAAGACACATTTTTGAAAAACCCCAGTATTTTGATGTAGTAATAACTTAGGAAAAAGAGTATGGTGAGAGTTAATGGTTTTTCAATTATCATTTATTTATAAAATAGACTCCAATAATATATTAAGGGAATAATTTAATAAAAATAGTAGTTTTCCTAAAATCATTTTATGGTGAATAATCATAAATAAGAAAGGAGAAAGAGGATTGGAAACCATTTCCTTTCTCTTTGAATTACCACCTTCAGATTGAGTCAAAATCCTTTGGAGAAATAGATATTATTAAGGAAAGTAAATTATGAACGTGGATTGGGATGTTTAGAAAAGTATTTTGGTGGAATATTGGAAGAAAACTGAACTTTATTTGTCTTTTATAAATGTTATAATGAGTCTCCTTTATATGAAAAATGCATTAGTGTTTTCGCAAAATATTTAGTCTTTAATGGTCAAAAATGAAATGTGAATGTGGAAAGTGGCTCATAAATAAAAAATAGATGATATTATAAAATATTAAACATCCCCACTAGACTAAATATAATATTTTATGATATTTTAAATAATTTATAAAACACAGTAAATACTAAATACCCTTTAATGTCATTGTCAACTTTATTCTTGTAATTTAACATTATAAATATCTATATAACTATAGAAGTATGATTTAAAAAATTAAATAAATTATTAATGATAGTTTTTAAAAATAAAAATTGTATAAAACCATAACTCATTCAACCCTTGTCATTTCAAATATATTTTAACCATTATCTTTGACATTTCACCTATTTTCATAAGTGATGCAATGACGCTGAGTGAGAATTTTGAATAATTATACCATTAGTAAGTTATAAAAATTAATCAGTAACATAAATATATATTATTATTAATAAATATTTTGTTATTAATCTAGTATTAATACTATTTATTCTTAACTATATCGTGATATAATTTTTAATATAATAAATTTTTTCTTACCAAGTTTAAGTGTTGGGTGATCATTTTGATAATTATCTTATCATTTTACAATAAAATTAATTAATGTATCTAAATATCCTTTATTATTCATAATTTATATATTTATACTAGATCATAGGATTTTTCCCTGTTAATTATTATCTCACGACACCCATTATGAGTTTTCTGAAGCTGCGCAGACAGTAGATCACGAAAAAAAATGTTTTCATATTTATCATGAAAGAATAATTAATATATATTAAATTAATAATATTTAGATAATATTTTGAGTATATAATCATGTAATATATTCTCCAAAAGTTTATTTAATTAATATATCATATTCATATCATTATAATTTCCTAAAAGAAAGATTATTCATAAAATGATATTTTCTATCTACTTAATAAAACTCAAATTTCATAAAAAAACAAATCACCCTAAGATAATTCAGAAATGATGAAACAAAAAATAGTGGAGTTTTAATAAAATTAATTTTCTAAATTTTAGATGTTTATATTTTAAATAAAACATTATAGTATAAAGAAAAATAATTTATTTAGAATAAAAACTGTTTCTTTTTCAAATGATAAATCCTATTCATGTTTGATACCTTTGAAAATTTATTTCTATGATTTTCATAATAATAAATTATAATATGAATCCATATAATTGAAATTAATATCCAACAATGAAATAATTATTTAGATAAATAAAAATACAAATCAAGTTAATAAAATATATTTAACCATTAAATAAAAAAATTAATGTCAAGAAGTAAATATAATAATTTTAAATGTATAATTGGTATATAATTGATTATATGATATCTTTTACGCAATATAAGATATATATATATATATATATATTAAAATTTATATTTATTGAATAATTTAAAATTCATAGCATGAATATTTACTAAACATTAAACTAGTATATTAATTAAAAATACTTAGGCTTTCACTAGAGATACCATCACTATTATGTAGGAATTACATGATAGTTTTAGAAGTTCCTGTTAATCAGCGTCCAATATCATCCACCATGTTTGAAGAAATGGATTCTTTTTTCTATCAATGATATAGGATGGCATGTAATTTAACAAGAAGGTCCATGCATTCTAGATTCATGTGTATTTTTTTCATCAATCACTGGAGATATTTCATATTTTCAAAAACTCTTGTACATGTAACATATGTGTTGATGATATCACAGGTCCATATCCTTCAGTCAGAGTTAGATGGTTCAAGTTTATATTTACTTCTACCAACTTCTTATACAAATGGTCCAAATTTGTACACTTGAAAGAGGAAAAAAAGTCTATCATCATCTTAATTGAGTCTAATATCCTTACCATCTTTAAAGAAACATATATGATTATTAGGGAAAATGGAAGCAAAATTAATGCCTCTGAGATGAATAAATTATACCAAGAATTTAATATCCAATTAAATCATTCGTCCTGCTATCATGAAGTGGAAAATAGATACCTATAGTCCATTGTAATGATTATATCTAAAACTATTTAAATAATGGTGTACAATTGAAGAAATTATTTTCTAGGAAAACTCCTCCATGATTTGTGTAGTTATCACACCACACCCCATACTTCCACATTGGAAACCCCATGATGGTATTTTAGATAAAAATAATCTTTACAATTTATGTTCAATTTGAATCACTTTTCATTTCCATTTATGATAATTTATTCAAAGATGAATAATCACATATCCATCTTGATGAGTTAAAATAAATTTATTAGAAAATATTTTCTACAATGTATAACCATGATGTCTATTAGAACAGTATTGTAAAAGTTTTTAACAAGAAGATCTACCTCTACTAATTCATTCAAGGAGAATTGGTATTTTTCATGAGAAAAATAATTAAACTAGGGAAGAATCCTTCATTTTTCAAATCTAAAAGGGAATTAACTTACATAAGTTATAGGGTCTACTCCAATAAGTCTTATTCTAAGATAATTATGAATAGATAGTGTATCATGATTTTCAATAATGAAATATTTCTCATGAATTATTTTTCATAGAATCTATTTTTTTTCTCAAAGTCCATTTTTCACGACTTCAAACTGCTTGGAGATGGTCCAAGATGTATAAACATAAATAATAAAATACAAAATATCTATCACATGATATTAAACTACACAATATATCACCCACTTCACATAACATAAAAATGAATGACTTGAAGGTCTCTCCCTTGTGACCTTTAAACTAATTCGATTGGTATATTCATATAAAAATATTTCCTTTCTTGAGAGCTCAATCTATGTAAGAGGTCCATGTATATTCCAACTATCCAAAAGCTTGCAGTAGCAATTTTTTTTTACCATTTTTAATAACTATGTGTGTCTTGATTCCAATAACAATAAGATACATAATGATTCTTATACATGTAACACATAGACCCCAGAATCCTAGAGATGGTTCATTATTTTATTAAATTTTCATGATTAAAAGAAACCAAATCCTGAAGTACTTATCAGTTTAATAATCTTAAAAAAACTGATTTCATAAATGATACCCATAAAAATTAGAAAATAAAAATAAAGAATAACATGAGTAAAAACTCAGAATTCTTAAAACTAATTTAAAGTATTCTTCTTTATAACCTGGGGAAATGAAATATAATATGGGTGATCTCAAATTCTAAATAAGGGTAAGTAATGTGGAATAAATAATTAATATTTGAGAATAAATCATCACAGAAAGGTAAATAACGAAAAACAAATTCCATTCAAATATCTAGATAAGGAAAAATAAATATTGGAAGTTAAGTAACTAGAAGAAAATGAAATTTAACAAATAAAATGAAAATAAAATCCATCCATAGATTTTATCATATGAAAACCTCATGGATAATAATAATGATAACTAAAATATCTATATAAGAAATGCTTAATTATTTTACTCCATGTCTCAAGAACATGAAAACATATACTATCAAGATCAATCCTATATATAGTTTAAAACTAAAAAAAAGAAACCAATTAAAATTTTCTAACTAATTTCTCTCAAGAGATCCTATCTATACACCAAGGGGTTATATAATGTTCGGGAACTACCCGTCACTGTATGTCCAAATCATTCCGCATATCGAGTAATCAAACTAATTAATAAAAAATATTACTTATCAAATATCCATATCAAATAAGGAATACAGATTTATCAATATTTACTTAGTGGAGGATAAATAGAAATAATTTTTTTTGACATTGATTAATGGAGATACCATTGAATGATCATTAACACATCTTGAGAAAAATAATCTTAAAATATTTTGAATTACCCCATAAAACTTTGAAACAATTGATTTACAATTCCGCATAAAGGAATAATGTTAAATGAATCTTATAATATAATTATAATAAATATATTCATTATATAAAATTTTAAAGTTAATTATATACATTATATAATAGTGAATTGGTGCATGATAAAAAAATAAGTCTCAATGGAATGTAAATTTAGACGAAATCCTTTACCTTGTGTCTGACACTTCATGTGTATCTTTATCATCATGAAAAATAAACTAATGTTAATTATTTAACTGCCTCATAAAATTTTTAACGTCTATAATTACATTTATTTCACTTATTATAATTTATTAAAAAACTTCATAAACAATTATGTTTATGTCGGTTGTTTTGACCATATTTAGTTTATGTGTCAAAAATGAATTTAATATGCCAAATATGGTCAAAGGGGTCATTATATAAATATGTCCAGAATAATAATCATGATATAATTATCATATTTACACATAAATTATACTTTTAAAACCAATAATTAAATATTGTTATGAAAAAATAACCAACGTTACAATCATGGAGGTGATAGGTCATATGTACGCTTGGGTAACATTACCATTTTTCAATGATCGTTATGGAAATAAGGAACGTAACTTTATATCTTTCCAGAATTATAATTATATCAGAAATTACATGTCATTTAATCATATATTCTTATATATATAATTCTTTTTATTTAAAATGAATCAAATCACATTGAGGATGTGGTAGTTCACACGTCCACGAACGATGTTATCACCAATTTAATGTGTGAAAACGGTAATAAAGAAAATGATATATTATATTTACAAAAATATAATTATTTTTTGAAAATATAATAGATTTAATTTATGTCCCATATGTTTAATTAAACCCATATTTAATACATTTCATATAATTTGTGAACGTATCACATCACATTGAGGAGGCGGTTGTACACACATCCACAAACGATGTTATCGTATTCCAACAAGATACAAAGAATCATAGTATGTGTTATACATAAGTTAAATAAGAATAAATAAATTATAAATATCTTAAATATCATATAAAAATATTTTTTCCACTATAATTCCTTCTATGAGAGGTGTTAAAGGAAAAAACGAACAATCATCGATTCACAAGGCAGTAGTTCTCCATACATGAACAGAAAATTCGTTACCCATTTGATGGTAGTGAGTTTAATTTTTGGTATAACCATTTAATATAACACAAAATTAGAAAATTTAGGGAAAATAGGTTATTATTTAATTATTTAATAAGAATATTTGAGGTGGTTGAAATTGAAAATTAAAAAAAAGATCTTGAGGAAGGATGTTACATCTTCTTTGCATAACTCCTTTTGGTTTTCCTCAAAGGGATTCCTTGGATGGATTTATACACAATGTGACACTACAAGGATGATGGGGTGGATTTTTTGATATTAGTATAGAATATTTTGGGTAAACCAAAGGCCTTGAGAAGTATGAATAAGTGGGTTGGGTTACTGCCTTTTTATAGTGGAAGAGGAGTGGCATTCTAAAAAAAAATAAAAGATAATTCAACCCACATTTTTCAAATTTCAATTAACTAAAATAATTTTAAAAAGTAGATATAAATTTTTATAGTGTCAATATATGGACATCCAATGGATTTTTGACAAGTTTTTAGGTCATTTAGGCTCTAACTTTTAAGGTTTACTCCTTTATTAAGATAAATTATCTCTTAATCACTATAAATAATTTTAAGCACATTCACTAATCTTTATGTAAAAAAATATGTTTACCTTATTAGAAATTATAAATTATTATGAATGATATTATGGAATCCATTTTTTAAAATAAAAATCACAAAATGTTTATAAATTAATTTAATATCAATCCCATAGACTAGACTATAATACAGTTTTTTGAAATAAAAATGTTCAAAGGTTGGCTAAGTTTTTATATCAAATTTCAAAGTTAAATTTATTTCAATGACGAAAATTGGATAAATATATGTAAAATATATCTAATTAATGTTAAAAAACAAAATAAAATATAATTTAACTTTATAAATAAGTTAGATGAAAAATCAATTTGGAATTAAAATTTAGTATTTCTCACTATTTATCAAAAAAACATCATAGAAAAATAATAAAAAATCACCCTAACATAATATTTATGTTCTAATTCAATAGTGAAGTTTATTTTTACCTACAATATTCAAAAAATTTCAAAAAAATGGATTTTAAATAGATTCTCCATTAAATGTTGGTAAAAGTTATTTTGAAAAAATATTGTTTTTTATGTGAAATATTAGGATTGTTCATACCTTATTCTTATAAAATATATTGTATAAATGAAAAAAAAATATTGAATACAAAATATATATATTCAATTAAAAAAATAATTGTAAATAATTTAATTTTTTAAGATAAAACACCTTTGGAGCATTAAAATAGATTTTTTATAAAATTATCCATTCAGATTCATTTCATGTCTATATTTATTTATAATTAATTTGTAACCAACGAATTAAAAAATATATTTTCATAAGATAATTAATATTATTCATAACTATTAATTTAATTTCATGGTTGTATCTTATTATATTAAATAATCATATCATAAAAATATATTTGTGTTCGTTAAAACTTGGTCTTACATGTAATGCAAGCTATCAAACAAGGTCATTCTTGCATGTAACACAAGATAACCCAATGCTTTAGAAATTTCATGTTATAGAAAGATTTATTTAAAATATCTAATTTATCATAAATTGTTGGGGTTTTATATTCCTTTCTGTTCTTGGTGTTTTTTTCCACAATCCCTATTAAATATAATGTTCTTACCTTAAAATATCGGGGTGTTACATCCCCCCAACAATAATTAAATTGTTTCCTTAAAATTTAAACATGATCTCAGTAATTGAATATTTGATATTTGATAATAATTTTGTTGAAAATTTCACATCTAAAATGGGTTCAATAATACATATTTTTAATAAGAGATATAGGGAAGTATGTAGGTCACATAACCGGGATCCCATGTAGGAGAACATTAGTGGAAAATAAACACATATACATTAAAGAAAAGTGTAAAAAATGTAGTCATTGGTCACAAAAATTAAGTAATCAATTGAATGTGAAAGGCTTAAAAACCATAAATATATGATGATATAAATGAATATTTGACTGAATGGCCCAAAGGCCAAAATATTTATTAGTTTTGGATAAACTCCCTTTTAAGGGGAAAGGGGGGAAACCTCGCACGACATCAAGGGAAAAGAGACATTAACAAAATATGAAAATCAAGAGGGTTGAAACCAAAAAAAATCTACGCAGAAAATACACCTTCCCAGCATCAACATCATTATGGAACAACTCCACCAGTGCATGTATGGTCTACAAGCAGTCCAATGCAAAGACGCACGGGCCCAGAAACGATGGCAGCACCATACCCTCTAAATCATCCAAATCCAAAAATCCACTCACAGTGGAGGTGACCAGATATAAAACACATCTAAAGTAATTATTTGTATACTATTTGGGTTATCCAATAAAAACAATTCATGGGTCCGCTTAACCTCCAATAGTGACCATTCTGGACTGACCTGCCGCGTTCCACTAGACACCCCCGCCACTGTAGCTGCAGAAGCCCAGACGACAATCCACACGGTGGAAAGAACATTAGGGTAAAAGTGCAGCATTAAATGTACAACCAGAACAACCAAATACCTCAAAACAGCATCCAATCAAACAAAGAGCAACATCACCATATCAAAAAACCTACAAAAAACTCACAACAGGAAGCCCAAAGCCTTCCCCCTTTAAGGCACTACAGATCAAACGCGGAGCCATGCTGGAAGCTAGCCGGAGGCCTCACATGAAAATACTAGACTGATGGAGAAGACAGATCCACTCATTCGATGCCAGAAAGACTGCCAGAGGTGTCACTTGAATGCATTTGGCGAACCGATAAGCCAGAGTACACCGACGATTCCAAAAATGACCAGATGAACCGAACTGAACCACGTTGGAACCGCGCTAGGCCACCTCATAACTACGCCAGGATAAATCGTCATCAGAAATCCATGCTGATCCAAAATGCTGGATAAGAACATCGTCGCTGAGATTAGAGACACTCCAAACACTGCCAGTTCCCGTCTCTCCACACCGAATAAATATCACACCCATGTCGAGCCAAGACTAGAGGAGCCACCATAGACTGATCCAGGCCAAAGGGGGAAGGATAAATGAAAGAGAGGGGAAACCCTACCTGATTCAGATGTCATAAAGGACACCTCTTGGAGTCCCATTTTATGGATAATGGTCTATTTGATTCATCTGATATGAACGTAATATGATAACATTTTTATTTCAAGACCCTTTTTATTGAGTTACAGAATTCTTTCACCATATAAGAATATAAGTAAATATACATTTCTATAAACAAAACCATTTCCTTTGATTATTCCTTGAACAATTTCTACTTCATCAAATAACATAGGATTCTTTGTATAATAAACTAATACATTAGAACATTTCATAAATGTTCAAATTTTCCAAACGATTACGATCCAACACTTTTGAATCATTTCCCGTGTAGTTAGTAGTATAAAATTTACAATATCTATATCAATCATCATTATCTAAACATCATGAACATACGAAGGTATATATTTCACTCATCTATGTGTTTTCCAAAAAGATTAACTTATTACTGATTCACTTTTCTTGGTACCATTCAACATGTGGTCACAAATCCTTAATGAAATATTACTACAATACAATCCTTATATATTTCATAACTCTTATAACCAGAACATCATTGATAAAATAATAGAATGATTTAATTATTGAATCCAAATACAATCCCATTAATCATTCCACTTTGGTTATATTAATAACATAAGATTGAATTTCATCCCTTAGATTCTTCAGAGGTATATTCTTTTGGAACATGGTGAATTATTTTGAATAGTGCCCCATATCCTTATAGTTTCAAAACTGAATAGTATGTTTTTTTATTCTTCCCTTTGCAATATTTTTTCTGGTGACCCTTTTTTTAAGCATATAAAAATACTTCCATACTTTTCAGACATTTCTAAGGATGATTCTTTCTATAATTCTCACATGATGGAAATTTATTCATCATCTTATTTGATGAAATCTCTTTGTATTGGTATCCAGATGACCAATTCTTATCTTGGATCCCTTTGAATATATATGTCTTATAAAATTCTTTCTCCATCCCGATGTAACATAAAACTATTTCTTTGTATGATTAAAAAGTCTTAGAAACTAGCACCCTTCAAAGATTTAGATTAATTTCTTCAAAGTGGTCAATATTGCACTTTTTGATGTATATGTAATCCATAGAATATCTAGCTAACCTTAAAATGGTATCTTCATCATCTTCAACACTCACTTCTTCCTTTCTCTTTAATCTATGTAAATTTTCTCTTCATATCAATTTTTTTACCACAAGGGAAGTATTTATCAAATAACATATCCTTAAAAGTTATTCATTCCAAGAGTTATATTTCTTAATATAGTATAGTATTCTGGATTAATGACCGCCATTGACCATTATTTCCATAAAAACAATACACTATAATAGTAACCAATTCTATTTCACTACTTTATAATGCATTAAATATCTTATCCAATTATTTAATTCATTTCTTGGTTTCCATTAGATAATTTGTCCTACTATATGATGGGGGCCTCTATCATGTAAAGTGATCCTATAACACCCCGATCTTCCACGATACGCTTCTCATTCAATAATGCAATAGCTTGCATTGTACGCAACTTCGAGTTCTAAAACACCGCGACTAATCAAAGTAGCCATTATGAATAGTAATAACCACTTTTTAAAATTATAGAAATTTTATATTTCAAAATGGACTTCATTTTTGTATTCATAATATTGAAATTATCCAAAGTTGAATTTTTTGTAATTTTCTGAGAACTTCCAATTTTTTATGAATAGTGAAAATTACTTAAAAAAAACTTTTTTAATAAAAATAATATATAGTGATAAATTATACTATTTATTCGTTTTAAAGTATAATTAGAATATATTTTTACCATTTTATCCAATGTTGGTCATTAGAATTAATTTAACGTTGAAATTGGACATAAACAATTGCCAATCTTTTGATATAAATTGTTTTTTTTAAAAACACGTTATTGTTGTGACAGCAAGAATTAATTATAAAATTAATTAATGAAACTTATATGTTTGAAATTTTGTAAAATTTACATCATTTTTGAGTTTGTAATTTCAATTATAGCTTAGGGTGAAATTTTGGCATTGTTCTGAAAAACTTCAATTTTTGATGAATAGTGAAACCACTAAGTGGTAGTTAAATAACTGATTTTTCGTTTAAATGTAATATTACCACTTCTGTGATTTGATTTTCAAAAATTTTACATACATGGTTGTCATTAAGAAGTAAAATGTGGTTCAATGAGATTAAAATAATTTTTTGGTGAATAGTAACTTTTAAGTTCTTAATCGCGATTAGAGGTAATTAGTGTAATTTTAGGTAAAAATAATGTTTTCATAATATGAGATGAGCATGAAAATTGTCCTACTCCTATTGGATTAGTCATGGCCGACCAAGACAACCCATGGGTCAACTTGGGGACCACATGGAGCCACTTTAGTTGGAAAATGACATTAATATATATTTATTTAATGTTAAAATTAAATTGACACAAACATGAGTTGTTTTACTAAAACTATTTTTATGTGGGGATACACAAGTCCAAATTTTAACTATAAATATTCATTCGAAAGCTAAAAAGATTTCCTACATAATAGTATTTTTTTATAATTTTTATACATTAAATAAATTAAATTATTTATGACATCATTACGATGCAGCGATGACCTCATTATTTAATGATTTAAATAAAATGAGAAGATAATGAAAAATACAAGGCTTACACTTGTCCAAAGCATATTGGATGAGGGGATTTCGGACCCTTATCACCTTATCCACGAATTATATAAGTGTGGGACCTTTAGAATCCGAAAATCATTGTATAATAATGTAACATTTCAATCTTTCCAAAAGAGCCCCTCCTCTCCTCTTATAAAAGGCCCCCACCTCTCCCACCTCATATACACTTTCAATCCATTTGGATCGGCCAACCTCTACCCCAATACTCTCCAAACGTCCACCTCTTACTCATAGAAGCCTCACTTTGGGCAGAACTCTTCCCAAGGAAGCCTTTGTCTCAAATCAAAAAGAGTTACCCGATTTTGAGGTAATGTCTTCTCTAATGTTGTTTTGTTTTATTTTTCTTCTCCAACCCCCTAAACTCTTTTTATTAATTTCTTTTGTAACAACACAAGTATCTTCAATATACTAGGATGTTTTTATAAGAAGGATTCGAGCTACACTTACACACACCTACATATAATGGTTAAAGAACATACGGTTTCTGTGGATGGCGAATTTCTGCCTCACGAAACGATGATTGTTCAACACTCATATAACACCTTCAAAGGTGGCCATTAAGATGTCACTATATTTATATATGATATATAATATGTTTATGTTTTACTTATGATTCTGTATTTCTCATTTATGGCATACTTTATAATTTCCATTATGGGTAAAATGCGATAATTTCATTTTAGGAAGTGCGGACTACCGCCCCCTCAAAGTGATTTGAATCGTTAATGCCATATGTGGGATGTATAAAGGATGGAGTAAATGGTATTATACACCATATTATACTGGATTTATATTATACATTTATATCATTATTATTTCATTCCATTAAATACGAAATAGAAATGATAGTAGCATTCATGCGTACGTACGGCTTACCTTCTCCATGAACGGTGCATTTCATTTCTTACCTCTAAATGTTATGTAATATTATAAATGAATGTATATACTGGATATATATAATATATATGACATCTAAATCATGAATATAATTCTGGTGATAATGGATATTCTACCACATAAACAACTTGTAATTATAAGAAGTTTATTGTTGACTCAAGTACCAAAGATCGACAAAACGACCGTTATTAACTTAAATAATTACATAATGTTCATAACATTGTAATAAGTGATATAAGAAGGATAATGAAATTGAAAATTGTTCTTAATAAGGTATATATTAACTCTAGTTTATTTTCAGGAGGTTAAATAACGGTTGAGTCAAGTCAGACACGAGGTAACAGAACTTCTTAACCCAACTTCCATTCTTTGGGTTAATCTCCTACTTTCAAATTATGTCATGATATTATTATGTCTTATTTTGTATTTTTACTTTCTTTATGTGTACCTGTAGTGAATACACATAATATATCTATTTTATTTTAAAAATGATATTTGTAAGGACTTCGTCTTAATATCCTTTCATTGAGGCATATTTGGTTTTATACACAAATTTCTTTTATACGGTGTATAAACCACTTTGACTTTTTCTTTTATTCAAAAGGAATCTTTTTATACGAAGCGTTTACTAAACGACAAAAGGGAATGTTTTTGTCGTACGTATGCGGCGACAACGACTTCTCCGCCGCCATGACCACTATTTGAGTTTCGGCTTCCTCTACAAGCCATCATTTTTTTTAATGAAAAATAAATACAAAGTTTTAACTTTCTTTTATTTTGGTATTGAAAATGGTTTTGAAAGTGTTTTTATTATATCAATGTGTTGTATTGATATCTTGTGATTAAAATGTGGAAATTTTATGTTTCCTTTATGCATGTTTTATGTGATACGATTATGTTATGATTTATGATATGTTTAAACCTATTCATATGAAGAATGCATTGGACTTAATAAGTGACGGGTGGAGCCCGCTACAGCTCCTTGATGCATCGGCAGGTATCATGAGACAAACTAGTGTCTTGGCACGAGGCCTTGACAAAATCTTATTTGTGGTCTTGGAACGAGGCCTTGACTACGTGGTTATGATAGTCTGGAATTATGCATTCCATCATTATGAAAGTGGTTGTTGATATTGCATGTGATTATTCGACCAATAGAATATCCATGTGAAGAAGTGAATGGCATTATCTGATTTTACTTTTGCCATATTATGTTGATGTTTAAGTTTAGAAGGCTTTTGTTTTAGTTATACATTGCCTTAAATTTTTATGTTTATTTATGAAAGCTTCCGCAATATTGTTATACTTACTGAGCATCTGAGCTCACCCCTTTCAATGTTTTAATATTTTCCAGGATGTGAAGAAGTATTTTATGAATGACCTTCAGGGATAGTCATAAGAGGATATGATTGTGGACTATGAAGACTTTGTTATTAGTTTTTCACTTTATGATGTAATGTAACACTTATGAATGTATCTAGTGTTTCCAAGGCTACTAAACTAATCGGTCTTTCGAGACATGATCTTTTGTGATCATGCCAATGTTACGATGTAATGCACCGACTCTGGGTAGCTGGGGTCGGGGCATTATAGTTGGTATCATAGGCTGTTTAGTACTAACCTTGGAAGCTAGATTTAGATAAAATCTGATTAGAGAACATAGCCCAAAGATAGACTTTGAGGATTAGTATAGAAGAACATCCTAGAATTTTGGTATTGTAGAGATGTTGTGTGTTTTCCGAGCAATACATCCCTGTCTGGATACGAGCAGGTAGAGGAAACTCTGGCACAGATGTACCTAGGGGTAAAACCCGAAAACACCGCTTTGAGCTAGACTCGAACGGGAACTGGTGCACGACAACGGGCCTTGTTGCAATCTTGGTTACGACACTACCAGGGGATATGCTCAGGATAATTCTCATTTTCATTACAAACCACTATGAAGGGTTATGAGTATATACTTCCTCAAAGAAAACATTTCTTTTTATGATTATGGATTATATCCATAAATAGTTCAATTTATGTAAAGTGTTTTACAAATATGGAATTATGTATTTTATTTCATAAACTAATATAGTTTATTCCATTGTTTAGAAATGGCGCCTAGTGGAAGGAATGGAAATCGTATCAATGCACGCACTCCATGTAGGGATTGCCCTCCTTCTCAAGATAATTATTGTGGATCTGGAGATACAACTGGTGCTGATCAACTTATTACCATACTGGTACAACTCACTCATGTTATGAATAATAACCTTACTCGTATGGATCACCCTGATCCACAACGTGGAGGATCAATATTAGACCGCTTCATGAGGCAACAACCGCCAACATTTAATGGGGGTACAAATCCGTTAGTAGCTGAGCAATAGATAAACTCCTTAGAGAAAATATTCTATGCCTTGGGGAGTAGCGAAAGGGAGAAGGTTGTCATGGCAGTTTACCGCCTAACTCGAGATGCCGATCAGTGGTGGTCGCTGATCAAAACACAAAGGAAGATGATGACGTATCGAATATGGAATGGAGGGAGTTCAAAGAGCTTTTCTTAGAAAAATACTTTCCTCATGACCATCGAGCAGATATGGAAAGGCAATTTCTGAGTCTGAGGCAAAAGGAGGATGAGAATGTCGCAAAGTATGAGGCTAACTTTACAAGGTTAGCGAGGCATGCTTCCGATTGTATACATAACCCAAGGAGTAAGATTGATCGTTTATTTTATGGGTTTAAACCATTTCTCCGCCGAGATTTAGTATCACAATCGTTCTCCACATACGAAGATATTGTCTCATGTGCTATCAAGACAGAAAAGGAATTCTCTAAGTCTTATGACAACAAAGTAAAGCAAGAGAAGAAGAGAACGGTGGAACAAGAGACAGATAATGGAAAAAAGGGAATGAAGGATTTTCCATTATGTGATAATTGTGGGAAGAATCACCTTGGTACTTGCCTAAAAGGAATGGGAGTTTGTTATAAATGTGGAGAAAAAGTTCACCAGGCGCGTGATTGAAAAGGAAAGAAAGAGGCTATCAATGTTGAATGCTAGAATTGTAGGGAAATGGGGCATTATGCAAATGAATGTCCTAAGCGTCAGGGAAACTTACCTCAGAAAAGGCCAAGGGATCAAGGAAAATCTTATGCTGTTACTATAGTTGAAGCAGAATAATTAATGTATTGGTGCTTTTGGACTCATGGATTATATTCTGGTTATTAGAATAATGTGATATATATATATAAGGATTGCACTGCAGTACTTGTTGATTTCAGTAAGGTTTTAATATGATGAAGGTAATTATATTTTTAGTATGTTACAATAAGAGAAACTTTACTTTGTTTGGGGAATCTGATAAATTGATTTTGGAATTAAGAGACCTTTTAGAGAAAGTCTGGACAGAGGTATTTTGGATAACTATAAAGGTTGGAGTGGATTAAGTTGATCTTTGGATAGTATTGTTTAAGGTTAAAAAATTTATGAAGATTATTTTTGAATATTATAATACTATAGTTTTAGGAAAAGGACAACCTGCAGGGTGGGGCATAATCCGTCGCGTCGGACAAAGCTGCAGGAATCGAACCGACAACCATAGTGCGACATGCCTTTATTTCCTACCACTAGCCTACAGGAAGTCCCTGGTTATTACAAAATAATTTTACTAATCTAAATGGTATGTGTAAACATTTAGAACCTTATACAATTAGGATAAGTATAATATTTTTGTGTTCTATTATCTTTTTGAGTGAAAGATGAATTGAAGGTTGAAACTCTAATTGTCGAGCATAAATATATATATACCTATCTCTTATTCAATGAATAAAATAATTCTTAAACTTTAGTAAAGGGATATTAAAACAAAAAATGTGTTATCCTAATACCTTATGTCTTGTTGAACTGATGATATTTTAAATCAACATAGATTGAAGGCTTTGAGGCCCTCAATTTGACAGTTGATTGTGATTGATGAACTCAATCACTCCCTACAAATATTTACGTTTTTTCTCCAATTATATGTCTCTAATTGCCACCAATTTTCTCCTTATCGAGATCATAGTTTGGTGGTGACTTTCTTATTTCCATTTCCCTTTTATTAAGGCAAAATTTTATTAATCTTATTTCTGATGTGGGTTTTCCTCAAAGGTATTTCCTCTTTTCAACCTTTTATTTTCAAAGAAAAAAATTTCAAATTGCGAGGATGCAATTTATTGAAAGATGGGAGAATGTAACACCCTGAGCTTCCATGATACGCTTCTCATTCAATAATGCAATAGCTTGCATTGTACGCAACTTCGAGTTCTAAAACACCGCGACTAATCAAAGTAGCCATTATGAATAGTAATAACCACTTTTTAAAATTATAGAAATTTTATATTTGAAAATGGACTTCATTTTTGTATTCATAATATTGAAATTATCCAAAGTTGAATTTTTTGAAATTTTCTGAGAACTTCCAATTTTTTATAAATAGTGAAAATTACTTAAAAACACATTTTTTAATAAAAATAATTTATAGTGATAAATTATACTATTTAGTGGTTTTAAAGTATAATTAGAATATATTTTTACCATTTTATCCAATGTTGGTCATTAGAATTAATTTAACATTGAAATTGGACATAAACAATTGCCAATCTTTTGATATAAATTGTTTCTTAAAAACACGCTATTGTTGTGACAGCGGGAATTAATTATAAAATTAATTAATGCAAATTATAAGTTTGAAATTTTTTAAAATAGACATCATTTTTGAATTCATAATATCAATTATAGCATAGGGTGAAATTTTGGCATTGTTCTGAAAAACTTCAATTTTTGATGAATAGTGAAACCACTAAGTGGTAGTTAAATAACTGATTTTTCGTTTAAATGTAATATTACCACTTCTGTGATTTGATTTTCAAAAATCTGACATACATGGTTGTCATTAAGAAGTAAAATGTGGTTCAATGAGATTAAAATAATTTTTTGGTGAATAGTAACTTTTATGTTCTTAATCGCGATTAGAGGTAATTAGTGCAGTTTAAGGTAAAAATAATGTTTTAATAATATGAGATGAGCATAAAACTTGTCCTACTCCTATTGGATGAGTCATTGACGACCAAGAAAACCCATGGGTCAACTTGGGGACCCCATGGAGCCACTTTAGTTGGAAAATGACATTAATATATATTTATTTAATGTTAAAATTAAATTGACACAAACATGAGTTGTTTTACTAAAACAGTTTTTAAGTGGGGTTACACAAGTCCAAATTTTGACTATAAATATTCATTAGAAAGCTAAAAAGATTTCCTACATAATAGTATTTTGTTTAAAATTTTTAGACATTAAATAAATTAAATTCTTTATGACATCATTTTGATGCAGCGATGACCTCATTATTTAACGATTTAAATAAAATGAGAAGATAATGCAAAATCCAAGGCTTACACTTGTCCAAAGCCTATTGTATGATGGTATTTAGAACCCTTATCACCTTATCCACTAATAATATATGTTTGGGACCTTTAGAATCCGAAAAGCATTGTATAATAATGTAACATTTCAATCTTTCCAAAAGAGACCCTCCTCTCCTCTTATAAAAGGCCCCCACCTCTCCCACCTCATTTACAATTTCAAGCCATTTTGCTCGGCCAACCTCTGCCCAAATACTCTCCCAACTTCCCCCTATTACTCCTAGAAGCCTCAATTTGGTCAGAACGCTTCCCAAGGAAGCCTTTGGCTCAAATCAAAAAGAGTTACCTGATTTTGAGGTAATGTCTTCTCTAATGTTGTTTTGTTTTATTTTTCTTCTCCAACCCCCTAAACTCTTTTTATTCATTTATTTTGTAACAAAACCAGTATCTTAAATATACTAGGATGTTGTTATAAGAAGGATTTGAGCTACACTTACACACATATACATCTAATGGTTAAAGAATATACGGTTTCTGTGGATGGTGAATTTCTGCCTCACGAAACGATGATTGTTCAACACTCATATAACACCTTCAAAGGTGGCCATTAAGATGTCACTATATTTATATATGATATATAATATGTTTAGGTTTTACTTATGCTTATTTATTTCTCATTTATGGCATACTTTATGATTTCCGTTATGGGTAAAACGCGATAATTTCATTTTAGGAAGTGCGGACTACCGCCCCCTCAAAGTGATTTGCATCGTTAATGACATATGTGGGATGTATAAAGGAGGGAGTAAATGGTATTATACAACATATTATACTGGAATTATATTATACATTTATATCATTATGATTTCATTTCATTAAATATGAAATAGAAATGAAAGTAGCGTTCATGCGTACGTACGACTTACCCTCTCCATGAACGGTGCATTTCATTTCTTACCTCTAAATGTTAAGTAATATTATAAATGAATGTATATACTGGATATATATGATATATATGACATATAAATCATGAATATAATTCTGGAGATAATGGATACTCTACCACATAAACAACTTGTAATTATAGGAAGTTTATTGTTGACTCAAGTACCAAAGATCGACAAAACGACCGTTATTAACTTAAATAATTACATAATGTTCATAACATTGTAATAAGTGATATAAAAAGGATAATTAAATTGAAAATGGTTCTTAATAAGGTATATATTAACTCTAGTTTATTATTCAGGAGGTTAAAGAACGGTTGAGTCAAGTCAGACACGAGGTAAGGGAACTTCTTAACCCAACTTCCATTCTTTGGGTTAATCTCCTACTTTCAAATTATGTCATGATATTATTATGTCTTATTTTGTATTTTTACTTTCTTTATGTGTACCTATAGTGAATACACATAATATATCTATTTTATTTTAAAAATGATCTTTGTAAGGACTTTGTCTCAATTTCCTTTCATTGAGCCATATTTGGTTTTATACACAAATTTCTTTTATACGGTGTATAAACCACTTTGACTTTTACGTTTATTCAAAAGGAATCTTTTTATACGAATCGTTTACTAAATGACAAAAGGGAATGTTTTTGTCGTACGTATGCGGCGACAACGACTTCTCTGCCGTCGTGACCACTATTTGAGTTTCGGCTTCCTCTACAAGCCATCATTTTTTTAAGGAAAAATAAATACAAAGTTTTAACTTTCTTTTATTTTGGTATTGAAAATGGTTTTCAAAGCGTTTTTATTATATCAATGTGTTGTATTGATATCTTTTGATTGAAATGTGGAAATGTTATGTTTCCTTTATGCATGTTCTATGTGATACGATTATGTTATGGTTTATGATATGTTTAGACCTATTCATATGAGGAATGCATTGGACTTAATAAGTGACGGGTGGAGCCCGCTACAGCTCCTCGATGCCTCGGCAGGTCTCATGAGATAAACTAGTGTCTTGGCACGAGGCCTTGACAAAATCTTATTTGTGGTCTTGGCACAAGGCCTTGACTACGTGGTTATGATAGTCTGGCATTATGCATTCCATCATTATGAAAGTGGTTATTGATATTGCATGTGATTATTCGACTAATAGAATATCCATGTGAAGAAGTGAATGGCATTATCTGATTTTACTTTTTCCATATTATGTTGATGTTCAAGTTTAAAAGTCGTTTGTTTTAGTTATACATTACCTTAAATTTTTATGTTTATTTATGAAAGCTTCCGCAATATTGTTATCCTTACTGAGAATCTGAGCTCACCCGTTTCAATGTTTTAATATTTTCTAGGATGTGAAGAAGTATTTTATGAATGACCTTCAGGGATAGTCAGAAGAGGATATGATTGTGGACTATGAAGACTTTGTTATTAGTTTTTCACTTTATGATGTAATGTAACACTTATGAATGTATCTAGTGTTTCCAAGGCTACTAAACTAATCGGTCTTTCGAGACTTGATCTTTTGTGATCATGCCAATGTTACGAAGTAATGCACCGACTCTGGGTAGCTAGGGTCGGGGCGTTACAGATCCAATATCAAATAATCTTGATGTGGAACAGGTTTCTCTATCCAAGTAGGGTGATGGGTCATAACCAGATTAAGCTTCCCTAATATATCTATAATTTTCTCATTTTCAATACCATCTATATCAACATTATAAGTCAGAAAACCACTACATTATCTATGGGTACTGATTATATTATTCTTTCCCTAATAAATTTCCATACAATGAAACATAATTGATTAGTTAATAAAATTATGAACATTATATAATTTTAAATATGTCTTAACACATAATATAATTTGAAAATTTTATGCATAGATAATGAGATAATCATAAAAGTAGTTTCCTTGGGGAAATCTTTACATTTAGATCCTTTATAATGATTTGTAAAGAAAATATGAATTATCGTAAGCATATCCCTAGGGAGTGTCTAACTAGGTTCATAATAAGGAATGTTGGCATGTACCTAGTTATGCTCGTGTCCGGTCCGATGGACCTTGTTGGAGTTGTTACCCATAGGTAAATCTATTCCAAAACCATGTCCACTTGTAGTATCTAGACAAGGATATATTTCTACTAAGACCAACATGATATATACCTTATCATTATTTCAATATGTTCATATATACTTATCCACAATTTCTACCTTACGGTTATGTTCCCGAATATATGTCTTCTAAATCTAGTTTCCATGGTAATTGTGAAACTTCATTTGATACCAACTGTAACTCCCCAACCCAAGAAGTATATAGTTGTTTCATTATTTTATTACATTTTCATGATTATAAGGAATCAAAACCCGAAGAACTAATTATTTTAGTATTCTTGGAAAATTAGATTACATACATGACACCCATAACACATTGGGAAAAAATTGATAACATAAGAAAAAAATCAGCATACTATAAACTCATTCAAAGGGTTCCTCTTCATAAACTAGGGGAGGGAAACATAATAAGGGTGATCTCAAATTTTCAGCGAGGGTATGTATAGAAAAATCAATAATGAATCGATGAGAATAAATCAACTTGTCAGGGTAAATAACTCATACCACATTTCATTCAAATAACTAGATATGGAATAATAAGTATGAAAAGTTAAGTAAAAGAAATCAAATTCCATTAAATTAGTATACTGAGAATGAAAATCATCCATATATTTTATCATATGATAGCCTCATGGATAATATTAATGATTATTGAAATGTCCATGAATGAAATGTTTAATTACTCGACATCATCTCTTAGTCACATGGAAACATCTATTGTCAAGATATATCCTCCAAAAAATTTAGAATTTTAGGTTTAAGACTATTTAATTTGTTTAACTGATTTATCTCATAAGAATTTATTAATGCATCAATGGGCATTGTCAGTTATGTGCCCCAACTGTCACTGTATGTCCAAAGCATTTCCCATATTGAGTAATCGAATTAATTAATAAACAATTTTCCTTATCAAATATTAGTATTAAATAAAGAATAGATATTTATAAATAATACCTTGGTGTAGGATAACTAACAATATGGATTTTTGACTTTGATTAATGGAGATACCATTAAAAGATCATTAAAACCTTCTAGAGGAAAATAATCTTTAAACATTCCAAAGTATCCCATGAAATTTTGAAACATTTGAATCATAACTCACCATGAAGTAATAATATTAAATGAAACATATAATATCATTATAATAATGAGATTCATGAAATAAAAATTTGAAGGCTATTATATACACCATAAAAAGTGAATCGGTGAATAAAAAAATTACTCTCGAAGGAATGTAAATTAAGGAAAAATTCATTACCTTGAGTCAAACATGTCACATGAGTATTTATAATCATAACTAATAAAAATATATTAATTATTTATATGATTAAAAAAATTTCAATTTATAATTACTTTACTTTAAATTATTATAATTTTGTAAACAGCTACATAAATAGTTATGTTTATGTTTGGTGTTTTGATCTTATTTGGTTTATGTGTCAAAATGACTTTGGAAGGTCAACTATGGTCAAAGGAGTCATTATATAAACATATATTCAATAATAATCATGAAATAATTATCATATTTAAACATAAATTATAATTTTTAAACCATTCATGAAATATGGTTTTGAAAAACGAACAAACATTACAATCTTGGAAAAGGTATGTCATACACACACATGAGTAACATTCTCGTTTTTTCAATTATTGTAATGGAAAGAAGGAATGTAAAATTATATATTTTCAGAATGATAATTATATAATAAATAAATTGTTATTTAATCATGTATTCTTATATATATAATTATTATGATGTAAAAGGAATCACATTTCATCGAGGAGGAAATAGTTTACATGTCCATGAACAAAATTTTCACATATTTGTCCTGTGAAAAGGGTAATAAATAAAATGATATATTTCATTTCCAAAATTTTAATTGTGTAATGAATATCATATATTTTTTATTTATGTCAAAGATTTTTTGGTAAATCCATCCTTGATTGGTTCTATGTAATGTGTGAATGTATCACATCACTTTGAGGAGGTGGTATTCCACACGTCCACAAATGATGTTATCATATTCCCATAAAATGAAAATCATAAAGGTATGCATTATAAAAAAATTAAATAAGTATAAATAAATTATAAATTTCAGATATATCATATATAAATAGGGGTTCCATCATAATTACCACTATAAGAGGTGCTAAAGGAAAGACAAACAATCATCGTTTCATGAGGAGGTTGTTCATCGTACACGAAGGGTATATTCGTTACCCATTAGATGGATGTTGGTGCTAGTGTAAGTAAAAAAATTAATATAAAAATTTTTCGTTATATTTAGGATAATTTGGATATTATTTAATAATGGAATATGAATATTTTATGGGGTAGATAATGAAAATAAAACAAAAGGGGTTGAGGTAGGATGTTACCTCTTCCTTGGGTAACTCCTTTTGGTTTGCACCAAAGGGATTCCTTGTATAGATTTCGGCCAAAAAAGGCTTATAAGATAATGGGAGGAATTTTGGGAGATTATTTGATCAATTTTTGGGTCATAAAAATGGATTAATGGGTGTTAATAAGTGGGAGGGTGAGTTCCTTTTTATATTGGAGGAGGATTTACATTCTTGTAAATTTTGGAAAAGGGAATTACACCCATATTTTTTCAATAAAAAGCAGAAAATTTTATATAAATGGGTGGGTATGGTTTAAATACGGACATCCAATCTTTTTTAGAAAATTTTCTAGGTCATTTTGGAATTTTAATTTTATGGTTTAAGCCTTTATTAAGCTAATTTTTCTCTTAATAGTTGTAATTAATTTTAATCAATTTCAGTAATGTTTTGGAAATAAACTGAGTTTAACTTATATGATATTATGATTTATTCTGAGCCCAAATATAGAATCAATTTTTTTAATTCCAATCACATATGTGGATGAAATTAATCTATAATTAATCTCATAGATTAAACGAGAATGCAAATTTTTAAAGTAAAAATGTTAAAAATTTTGCTATGTTTTTATATCCAATTTAAAAAAAAAATTGATTCTAGTTACATAAATTGGATTAATATAGGTAAAATATTTTCTAATTAGGATTATTTGATCAAAAGGATTCCTTGTATAGATTTCGGCCAAAAAAGGCTTTTAAGATAATGGGAGGAATTTTGGGAGATTGTTTGATCAATTTTTGGGTGATACAAATGGATTTATGGGTGTTAATAAGTGTGAGGGTGAGTTCCTTTTTATATTGGAGGAGGAGTGCCATTCTTGTAAATTTTGGAAAAGGGAATTACACCCACATTTTTTCCATGAAAAGCTGAAAAATATTATATAAATGAGAGGATATGGTTTAAATACGGATATCCAATCTTTTTTAGAAAATTTTCTTGGTCATTTTGGAATTTTAATTTTATGGTTTAGTCCTTTATTAAGCTAATTTTTATCTTAATCATTGTAATTAATTTTAATCAATTTTATTAATGTTTTGGTAATAAACTAAGTTTAACTTATAAGATATTATGAATTATTCTGAGCCCAAATATAGAATCAATTTTTTTTTAATTCCAATCACATATGTGGATGAAATTAATCAATAATTAATCTCATAGATTAAATGAGAATGTATATTTTTAAAGTAAAAATGTTAAAAAGTTAGCTATGTTTTTTATATCCAATTTAAAAGAAAAATTTATTCTAATTACATAAATTGGATAAATATATGTAACATATTTTCTAAATAACATTTAAAACTAATAAAAATGTAATTTATAAATATAAATAATTGTGAAAAAAGTAGTTTTGAATTAAAATTCAGTTGTTTTCACTATTCATCAAAAAAAGAAACATCACAAGAAAAATACAAAAAATTATCCCTAAACTAATTTTTATGTTTCTATCTAAAAAATGAAGTTAATTTTTTACATATATTAATTATAATAGTTCCAAAAACATTATTTAAAATTGGTTCTCTATTAAGAGCCGATAATAATTACTTTAGAAAAAATATTGATTTTTATATGAAATATTTGATTTGTTCTTATCTTATGATTATAAAAGATATTGAAATAATGTTAAAAATAATTGATTGAATATATAAAATATATATTCCATTATAAAAATTCACTTATAGTAATTAATATAATTTATTATAATAATATACATTTACAACATAAAAAAATCTTTTCTATAAAATCATTCCCTTTATATTCATTTGCTTTATATATTCATTTATAATTAATTTGTAAACAATGAATTAAACAATATATTTTCATAATTTATTTAATCCTATTCCTAACCATTAATTTAACAGCTAGGTTTTATATTATAATATTAAATAATATTATCTTAATAATATATTTTTGTTTGGTAAAACTCAGACTTGTTTGTAACACAAGCTATCAAACAATGTCGTTTTTACATGTAACACAAGATAACTACATGTTGCGTGAATTAAAATCTACACAATAGATTTATATAAAATATTAAATATATCATAAATTCACAGGACATTATATTCCTTTCCAATCTTGGTTTTCTATGACAAACATGCTAGTAAATAAAATTTTCTTATGTTATAATTTTATGGTGTTATAATACACCTTTGTTAGAACAAAATAAAAATTCAAGCCCTATAAAATTCCATTTCATTTTGATGTTTACGACTCCACCAACTCACAGTGGGTGTCTGTTGAAATCTCAAAAATAGATTAGTACCATCTAATTATCTCTTGTGTATAGACCATTTCACCAAGAACTAATCATATCTTGATTTCTTTATTCCCAAATATATAGTGAGACATGAGTTTCCTACCTCAATCTTAGATATAATTTCTTTTTCACATCATTCTACCTTTCCATAATAATGCCTGTGTTACTCAATTCATGATAGGTTTTCAATTATTATCCCTGCATTAGGATGATAATTTTCATTCCATTTTTTATAACAATGTGTGTATTGACTGCTATAATAAAAGATTCATAGTTACATCTGAATAAAATATCTCAACCCCAATAATAAATTCCCTTTTTCCCCATATTCCCCACCCCATTTTGGTGCTTGGACTTATTTCACTTCATATTTCCCATTTGTGGTCTCACACCAGGACAAAATCATTTTAATCTCCCCTCTATATATGATTGAACATCATAGAGACCATTTATAAGAACTATGTGTGGATTTATTCCTATTATTACATGATACATAGTAATGTTCAATCCTTTTTTCTCAAACCCATCCGCAAATAATCATCCACTTCTTCTTTCCCATTATATTTTTTAATGAAAAAATCATGGTTCCTCCTCAATTAGTGTTTCTAAATTACCTTTTAAATATTTTATTCCCATATAACATACCTTTTACTTGGATTATGTTAATGATCATAAATATTCCTTTTCTAATGATAATAAGTATATTTAATCCTAAAACCCCAATTTTTATTTATTAGTGAATAAACCTTGTTTTTAGTCCTTTTATAACCATTTAGATCCTTGTTTTCATCAAGAAGGAGATGATACTCAAACCCCATATACCCACAAGAACATTTTAATAGTTCCTTTCATTCGAATTTGATCAGTGATGACCCTTAGTGAGCATAATTTGAAGAGTTTCTGAGGATTCTTTGACACTCAATCAATGCTATGGAAAAAATACGAAACCCTTATACCCAATATCTAGCATGTTTTGAAACTAAAACCAGGCATAAATTGAGTTTAAGAACATTTCAACAGTTGATGTTCGACTCTCCTTCTCCACCCATTCAAGTGTTTGATGAATATCACTTAGAATAAGTCGAAAGAATCATTCTGTAATGGTTTATCCATGGGATAAAATGAATCACCCATATTATAGGAAATATTATCCTCGCTCATTGATATTCCAGTGTTTCACATGGTAATGATGAAGAATAGTTCATTAGGTAAGAGTGTATCAAAAAATATATTACACATAGTTTTCACACTCTTAGCAATGATAGTGGCCCTTTAAATAGTACCCAAGGATGCTCTTTAAGTATTCATCTGTTTATTATTGTGTTATGAAACATATCTGTGAATCCTGATTTTGGTTAAAATTATTATTACCCTTAGACAACCATATTTTCCATTATCTTAATTTAATGAAAAATAAATAATAGCGTATGTGGTTAATATTAAAATAATAATACCAACACCAAGATATACAATCTGAATTGAATATATGCACATCACAACCTATGGAACACTTATATAATCACATAAGATATATGTTATAAGTAATATCATCAACAATCACCCACTTTCACTAAAACCAAATTGAATTATTGAAATTTCACCTTATATTTTATTATATAAAATATCTTATGAAACATTATCTAAAACTTCTATCTCAATATCTTCGAAAAACACTTTTGGAATAATATCATTAAGTTAACTATGTTTCAAATCATACACAATACCATGTGAATGACCATCGAAAACTCATTTGGGATGAACTAAAAAAATTAGAGTAGCTTTATAAATAGAAATCAATCCCCATTCAGTTAACAATTAATTTTGACCCCATGTTACATTGTAGTGTTGAAAAGAAAATATGACTTCCTATATTTATAAATGTAATATAATAGTATCCTCCAGTAAATAATCAATGTTTCTCAAGCTTAAGAGGGATTTAGTATAATCTCCATCAAACCCATGTATCTCTATACATGTTTCCACAAGATGCATCATATGTAAGCATACATTTTCACAAGGTCCCTTTATCCATGTCATAAACTCACTATAAGACATGTAGTATATCAATCCCATATATCTAACTCATAAATTAAAAATTCTATGAGTATAGACTAACTTGGTTGATGAATATATCATATTTCATCCACTAATATATATGAACACAATACATTCCCCTTATCCAAATAGATACGTGAACCACATGCTTTATCTCGGTATCACCATAAACTTTATTATTCTATCTAAATAGAGCTACCATATGTCATACTCATAATACAAGAGGATAAATCCAATTTTGGTTAAGATCCAAATGATGACATGATCAACAACATACCCTAGCACCACCTGATTAGCTAATCCTCAAGGATTGTGTAAGAAAGATATTAAGGTATAAAGGTAATCAAGATAGGAATCTCTCCAACCTCAAGTATTATGGTATCCAAATAAAAATCATGCACCCTTGTTATACCAAACACATAATATATGACACTCCGTTTGGAACACTTTTTGGGTTATCTAGCACAAAATGACCTTTTTTATTCCACATGAGCATATTATTTATCTTGGTATAAGTACCCAACTCATGATAACCACGAAATTTTATAATAACCTATAACAATATTTGGAAAAAATCAGTTAGGGATAACTCAAAGATGTAATTGGAGAGGAAAATTATCATTTCACTTCACTACACACACACACACACACACACATATATATATATATGTATCCAACATGAGATAATGATAAGTTGGAGATTTCCAATTATATAACATGATAAATTTTATATCCATAAACGTCTTTAATAATACTTTCCAAACCCATACATAATATCATGTAAATCACATATGATAGACAACAAAATTACCCTAAATTTTTATGCACTTTTGAGGTTTTATTAAACTAATTACATCTCTCTATAATACCTGTCACATCAATATGTGATTTCCTGAAAAAACCTCTCACTAAAATCTTTAGTGAGTAACATCTATGAAGAAATCTAGATTGGATAATGGTATGACTTACCAATAATATTTAGGTTTTTTAACTCATTAAACATATTCAAACACCTTAACTTTATAATATCCAAAGTTATGATGATAATAAAATATATTTTCTACATATAAATCACTCCATCTTTATTATTATCATTTTTATTAGAACCATTTCGATCAAACATTTTTTTGAAAACATTTAGTAATTAATAAAACTATTTAAATTAATAATTTACATAAATACCCCAAACCTTTTATGATATTTAAGTGACATTCACTTTTATTGAAATAATAATTCATTTTTAAACAATGAACTTCTTAAAGTCTAAACATACTCCAACTATCCGATTAGACACTATATTCTCTTTAGTATGACATGATATGTGAAAAAACCCATTTTTGTTAGGAAATAAAACATATTTCCTATAATTATAATATTTAAAAAAAATCCATTTTATCCATTTCATATATATAATTCCTATAGTTTAGATAATTTCTCTTAAAAAATGATTTTATTTGTTAAAACATGCCACTAATTATGTTGTGATCAAATCCATCATATTTTAATTACAATTGGATAAAAAAATTATCATGTATAATGAATTTTAATACAAATGTTATTCTTAAAACATGTTATTGAAATTAATTAATTATAAACCACTTGTATTGAATACATCATCTCATATTGTTCATAACAAATATGTATTTATGAACAATGTCTGTTATCATATAATGGAAAATAGATGTCTATACACATCCATTAATCAGATCCATATGATCTTGATATATTCTTTTTATATTGAAAACTATGGTCCATAAATACTTTGTTTCATTATTTTAATGTAAAATATATGATCCATCAATTATTTTCTTGATTTTAAACTCTTTTATTTATATAACACTTGTAAAAACTACAACCAGTATCATATACACTTCAAAATCAAATAATTGATTTCAATAACATTAATACCTATAATATACATTCCATATAGCATCTCAAACTTCTTCGATTATTATAGATAATTCTATAATATGGAATCCTTACTCCTCAAACTTAATAACACCATAAGGTTTCAATGACCAATGATAGATAATGAAAGAAACATTTTTGGTTTTTCCAATTAATTTTTATTCTTCCAATTTTAACTTTTACCCAGCTATACTATTAATAGATCACCAAAACCTAGAAAATAATTATCATAGTTCCTCTTTCCATAACACTTTGAGAAAATTGGGTAAACAATTAATAAACGGATTCATCTTGTTGAAACATTTCCAATAGAATTAATTCCATAACCATAAAAATTATTATAAGAAACCATAAGTGAATCAATTTTTTATTCATATAAGCATCTAGAATTAAATATTAAACAACTTAAATAGTTGTTTATTCATGTTTTATTTCCTATATCCCATATAATTTTCTTACTTAGGAACTTTTATTATGTTTTGAACTAGTTGAAAATGTTTCCTAATTTAAGATTCTATTTTCTAAATATTGATCTCAATGTTTTGTAAGATATTGAAGGTTCAATTTAATCTATAAAAAATGATTTTATTAGACAAATATCATGTTTTAAAATAAATTTATAAGGAATTTTATGAAATTTTATCCTACTAAAATATAGTCTCCTTTTAAAATCCACCTTATCTATTAGTGGACCGAGATCCGTATTTTCACTAATTGTTACGCCACATTAGTGTTTTTTCCATTACATAGCTATTTAGGTAGGTTATCATGCCAATCATATAATATATGATTCCTGGATAGTTTATTGGATAACTCATTTCCCAACTCATTATATGGATATACTCAACTCTATTCCTTAGGGAACCAATTCTTACTTGGGTCTCCCAGATATGTGTAACCCAAAAAATATCCATGCATGGGAAACTAATCTTATTTGGGTCAATAATTAAATGATTTACTTACATAAGATAATCTATGGGAACCAAGATTAATCATGTCCTTCCTGATTTGATTATTGAGGTCTTGAAAAGTGTTGGATTTGGAAAAAATATATCACTTGGTATTTTGAAAGTGATTCACTCTCACAATCTTATCAAATTTTATTCAATTTATATGTGTATTCTTTTAGTATGGGATCTGACACCTTCCAATATATTGGTATGTCCAATCCATATTGATGTGTAACTCTATACACAACTCCTAATTTTTGTTACTAAACCAAATTAAAAGTAAACTACATTCAAACATATCGAAATGCATCCCATGTATAAGGTATATAAAACCCTTTTAGGTAAAGGTTTAAAATAATATGAAATCATAAATCCCCACATTAGTAATTTTAGAGCAATAGATACCTGACCCCTGTTATTATAGAAAAGGCATAAGACTCTAGGATAGTGAGTACTCTATCCCAATGTCCCTCTACTCAAGGATACTTACTCAAAAGAGACTTCAATTGATTTATACTTATAACCCTAGTTATGTGTAAACTATAATTAACCATTAAATTGAATAACATAACCTAATATAATCCAATGTTATGGTAGAGTAAAACTAAATCAATGATCATACATAATATGTAAATTCTATTATTAATCTATTAAAATTAAAAAGAAATAGTTTGACTCTTTAAAAAATGAATACGTGTATTAAAAATATAACAATTTATATATGTGAATAAAAGAAGGAAAAAACTAAATAAATTAACAATTAAAATATTCATACATGAGATATAATTTTCATAAATAAATAAATTATATATAATTTATAATTTATCAAATCATTATGAAAATTCCATAATTAAATAATTGTAAAATATTTATATTTATATCTAATATGAACTACTCTATATTATCCATTATATGTCCCTTTACATTAAATATTTGATATTAAATTAAATATAATAAATTTATATTTGAAATATATTATGTACCCAATTTACATAATCAAAATATTTCATATTGAATATTTATTTAAACTGTGATCAAATCAATTATCAAAACTCCAATTGGTATAGTTTAAATTATTTCCCAAATAAAGATTTTAATTTAAAAGATTCAAATTTATAATTATGAATAATTCAAAATATTAAATAAAAAACCCTTTAAAAAATCATTGTACATTTAAATTATAATTTACATTAAACAATTTATATCCAAACTATGCCTTATAACATTAAAATGTTATTTTAATATTAACAATTAATATTCAGGATATTTATTAAATAAATGTTTTGAAAGCAGATAATTAATTATTTATAAAAAAATTATAATTAATATATTTATTAGAATAATTATAAATTATTTATTGCAATATACCATTAATTAATATTTATAAACTATTTATAAACGGTTTATATCAATTATTAATTGAAATATTGAAAAATCTAACTTTCCATGCATATTTTATTCTATGATGTATATAAAAAATCATAATAAGTTACTTAGTTTAAAACAATGACCGAGTTATAAAATAAGGGGATTGCGAACTATGATTTCATGATGAATCGTATTAAATGATTGATAATTCACCACATAATAAAAACTAGTGGTGCTTAGAATATCACATGTAGAATTAACAATGTGTAATAAATACATTCATAATATTAAAATATATTGTTTTTAGTTATCATATCTTGATATAACTCTCAAAATAGAATAAACATAATGAATAGTTTTCCAACTATTGTGGACTATGACATATCCTTCCTAATAATAAATCAAATGAACAGGCCACATGTGACAATAATTTTTTTTACACTTACGTGTTATATATGATAATCCTATGTAAGAGTAACCCACACAGTGATTCCATATCACACTAGATGATAGGTTAACATAGGATTAACTTCAAAACTCTACCATGTATCATTAAATATTTGATACTTGGGTTTCATGTATTATGATATATAAAATGTCTCAAAGGCGATATGATACTCAATTCTAATTACACTAAGTCATTTCACAATGAATCCATTGTATCTTATGATCACACATATCATACATTATGATATGTTGAAAACCAAAATGAAGAATATTTTAAAATCTTTATCATTTTTTGATATTTTTCTTGAAAATAGAAAAATTGTATCTATTTTCTCCATTTTAAAACACGATTTCATGTATCAAAATAAATGGTAAATATTTTATATCACTGAAGTGTTTTTTAATGATTGATTTACATTCATTCAACATATCATGAAAAACAATAAATTCTTTTACCCAAGATATACCTTGTATTGAATATGAAATTATACATAAACTTAAATAAATAAATTTTGTACCTTTCACATATTGGTGTTCATTTCTCCTTCTTTATCTATCCAATTTTTTTTAACGTCTCGTAAAAGAATCCAAAGGATGCCTTTCATAGTGTATCCATAGGATGAAATGAATCTCCCATCGTATGGGAATGAATCCCCTTCACTCTATTCCACGCTAGTTTCTAACATAGTAAATGAGCAAGAATATGATGGATTTTATCACAGATAATCATCCAAGAGATTAAATGTGGTTTTTACACCCATATCAATGAAAGTGGAGCCTTAAATATCCCTTGAAGACACTGTTAAAGTGTTCATGAATTCATTTATATGTTATTAAATGTATCAATAGAAGTCTGATTTAGTTATAACTATTGTAACGCTCATCCAACCATATTCTCCGATGTGTTTCATTTAATGAAACATAAATGATATATTATGTGGTTGATATTAAAATGTTAAATCAATAACATTCAATTAGTATTATCATGATATCATATATCATGATTTTATGATAATATCAACACTAAGGCTTATGGTATTCCTTGAATACAAGTATTTTGTAACCTATTATGGTATCATGGGTTTTCTAATGGTTCTTCTTTCCTAGGTAATTTTGAAATTTTAAGATTCAATGGATGCCTCAGGGGTTTGAGAAATCACTGGGGGAAGGATGGATGACCTAGGCTGTTGAAAATAGCTCCATCCTAAAATACATGTGGTTTAAGTTTTTTACATGATGTGAAGTATAGTATGATGTCTTAAGGGTCTACCTAAGAAATTCCTGGCATGTAATAGGGTTACATGTCATGAACCTAATACCTGATGTGTATAATTTACATGTTGTGTAAGTTATAGGAAATGGTTTTTAAAGGAAGTAGCGTATTGGCCCCCATCCCTCGTATTCTTTCATTCATTGAGATAGGGAACCAATCTGGTCTCGCATGAAACTCCTTCTCTATCTTATGTTTATTGGTATCCTCTCCATCTAAGATATGATTTGAGATCCGTCAATCTCTTTGGAATCATTATCTTATGTCATTTAATTCTCTTGATTCTATTCTCATTCTCTCTCTCCATATAGAGTGATAAATCTATGTGATAACTTTCCCCAATTTTCAGGATTTTCATATAAAATATCATTTTCTTCTGATTCAGCTCACGTAGAATGATTATGTCAGACGATTGAGCACATTCTCGTACAAAGTAGGTGGTTCCTATATTTCTCCTTGATTTTGTGTTTGTTTTTTGTGTGTATTCTATATTATCCTTGAGGGTTGACTGAGAGGGACCCTAATGATTTTGTATTTGTTTCAAATTTAATTAAAGTGATGATATGGAATGCCATCAATAAATCTCTACCTATTGGTTATTTATATTAATCCAAGTTAGGTGATTTGGACCTGGGTTAGGATTGGTTGGGTTTGTGTTTTAAATTAATTTAATTGTGATATTGAACACTTGAAAACCTGTTCAAAATGAAAAATATTTTAAAATAATTTCATTAAGAATTCATCAAGGTGGAGAATTTGAGAATCAGGAATTCAACTACTTTTTCTCAAATCTAGGTATGAAACACACTATATATACACCAAGAACACCTCAACTAAATGGATTTTTTGAAAAAAAAAATATAAATGTTGAGTAAATGGCTAGGAATATGCTAAATGAATATTATGTTCCTACTTATTTCTGGGTAGAAACTATAAGCCCAGACTGTTATATAATGAATAGAGTTTTAATCAGACCAATTTTCAAAAAGCGATCATATGAACTTTGGAATAACAGAAAACCTAAAGTAAAATACTTTAATGTTTATGGATGAAAGGTCGATATCTTAAACACCAAGAACAATCTTGTTATGTTTGACCCAAAATCTAATGAACGCATTTTTTAGTATATTCTGCTACCTCCAAATCTTATATAGTTTTAAATAAAAAGTCAAGGATTGTTGAAGAATAAGTTCTTGTGAAATTTCATGAATCTGGCCCTTTTGAAAAAAGGAAATATCAAATTGATGAATCTAACCCTAATGATAACATGAGACTTTAAAACCTAAAAGATGATTTTGAAAATGATATAAAAAAATTCATTTCAGTTCAGAAGAACATGTCACTGATAAACCTAATAGTGTTTTACCTAGAAATCTAGATCTCTAAAGAATCTCCCTTTAGAAATTGTTATATGAGACCTAGACATAGGAATAAAAAATAGAACAAATATAGAAAATCTATTTGATTTTTCTACCTTTCAATCCCAATTATATCCTATGTCAATAGAAGAAGCCTCAGTTGATGAAAGTTGAATGATAGTAATGCAAGATGAAATAAACCAATTCAAAAGAAATGATGTTTGGAAATTAGTTGAAAGACCAAAGATCTATCATGTTATTGGAACCAAATGGGCCTTAGAAATAAACAATATGATCAAGGAGTTATAACTAGAAATAAATTAAGACTAGTAGCTAAATGATATAATCATGAAGAAGGTTTAGATTATGATGAGACCTTTTCCCCTATTGATAGATTATAATCCATTAGAATCCTTTTAGACTATGCATCTCATATGAACATTAAATTATTTCAGATCTATGTTGATTCTTCCTTTTTATATGAATATATAATGGAAAAATCCTATGTAGAGAAACCTCTTGGTTTTGAAAATTCTAAAAAACCAAATTTTGTTTTTAAACTTACTAAAGCTATTTATGGCCTTAAACAAGCACGTAGAGCTTGGTATGAAAGATTAAGTTCCTTTATTTTGAAAAATTATTATATTTTTGGTATGGAAGATCCAACAATTGTTAAGAAAAATGTAAATTCTAATATTCTATTGGTTCAAATTTATGTTGATGTTGTAATTTTTTGATCAACAAATTAAAAAAATGTCATGAGTTTTCAAACATAATGCAAAAAAGAATTTGAAAGGAGTATGATGGGAGAAATAAATTTCTTTTCAGGAATTAAAATCTATCTAATTTTTTTTGGAAATTTTTTGAATCGAAGTAAATACATAGTAATTTAGTAAAGAAATTTGGTCTTGAAAATTGCAATACATATACAACACCTATGTGTACTAATAAAAAACATGATTTGGATGAAACTGGAAAATTAGCAGACAAAAAGTTATATAGATGTATGATTGGTAGTTTATTATATCTTACTAATAGTAGGCTAGATATTATGTACTCAGTATGTATTTGTATAATATTTCATTCAAATCCTAAAGAATCTCATCTTACAGCTGTTAAAATAATTTTTAGATATTTAAATGGAACTGTTTTTCAATATATTATTTATCCAAAAAGATCTTATTTTAATTTATTTTCATATTCAGATGTTGATTTTGGAATTTGTAGATTAGATATAAAAAAACCATAGGAACCTCCCACTTTTTAGGAAAATATTTACTGTCATGGTCTAGTGGGAAACAACACTTAGTTTCTTTATCAGTAGCTGAGGCATAATATTTAACTGTAAGCAGTTGTTGTGCAAATGTTTTTTGAATGAAAAAATCTCTTATGGATTTTGAACTAAATTTTAATAATAAACATATTTCATGTGATAATAATTGTGCGATAAATATTTCAAAAAATCCTATACGTCATCTAGAACATAGAATATTTATATTAGACATCATTTTCTAAGAGATCATGTTTTTAAAAAGGATATATTTTTAGAATTTATAAGTAATGAATTTCAATTAACTGGTATTTTTACTAAACCACTTCCCACTATAAGTTTTGAATTTATTAAAGGGGAGTTAGTTTTACTTAATTTAAAATAAATTTTCCTTTTAATTTTATTAAATTTTAAATAAATTTTTATTTTATATGTATTTGATCTTATTTTTTTCCTATTTAAAATAATTTAGTTACCTTTTTAAAAAGAAGGGGGTTACACTTTTATTTTTATTCTGTAATAAATTTTAACAACATCACATATGGTTTAATTTAATTTAAATTCTATAATGATTATTATGTACGTAATGAAACGGGAATCAAGGCTCTGTTAGAGCCTGTTTCGAATTCAAAAACCTACTCATTTTCTAAAAAGCTTTCGAAATACAGAAACCCTTCAGCTTTTTCATCTTCCTTTTCTCGCGCCTTCGAAAACCTAGAACCTCAAACCTTCAGAGATTATAGACAGACATGTAAAGGCAAAGAGAATTAAAGAAGGCGAACCCAATGATACGAAGCGTCATCGTTCAACTAGATGGAAAATCCTTAAGGTAAAATTCATTGATCTAGAATGGTTGTACCATATGAACCTGATCTTGAAGCAAGCATTATCCTTTCATGGTATTGAAATGAAATTCAGTGAGGACTACACTGAATTTCAGTATGTTGTTTAGTTGAGAAATTTATTTAAAATAGTTCAATTTAGTTTTGGAGATACAGGTATTTGATTGTTGTGAAGATTAAAGACAGGGAGTTACCAATCTCTTCTGTTGATATTTCAAGGATCTTGAACTACCATCATGAGTAAGTTTTCCATTTTGATATGAAGTTAATTGGGGATAGAAATCGAAAATCGGAAGATATCATGTCTGTAGAGACCCGAATCTTGGCGTACATTGACATTACATTACATTTGTGGAATACTTAGTACATAACAAAAACACACACACAAGGATCATAATAGTTTAGTGTCTTTGGAAACTCGGAATATAATCTTCTAATCCTGGTGAAAGATCTTCAACATCTCCCATAAAGATATTACTTTTTTTATACCTAAAACCTTTCTTTATATCCTGGGGAAAAGAAAACATAAAAGGGTGAGCTCAAATGCTCAGTAAGGGTAAACAAAAGAAATATCAATCACATCATAAGAACATAACATTTTGAAAATCTTAACCTGCAAAAGAGAGCATAATTTCATAACATGGGATAAATCATGGCAGTGAAATGTAATCACAATAATCATAACTTAAAACATGAAACATTGTGGCATACACACATTATCATAGAGAATCATTTCTTGTTAGCCAAGACTCATTGCCAAGATTATCTTAGTGGACAATGTCCCTTTCTGAACCAAGTCACCCTCGTTTCAGTCCTGTTTCACTGAACTGGTATAACCTACCATTCCAGCGATTTCTATCTCTTGAGATATAAAATCTTTACCCAATGCATTGGTGGGAGATATAGGTCCCACCCATCTCATAATGATACCATTCTTATGTGTGCCACAAAATCAAAAATCCTACATCATTGCATAACCCATGTAATAAAAAAAATGGGATTCTTAAACATCATGACATCATAAAACAATTCATATAAGATAAAGGAATTCATAAAAATAATTCCATCACAACATAATCAAATCAATATAATAATAGGGATAAAAACAGAAACCTTTATTATCTTAGATGGAAAATAATTTTGATAAAACACTTGAACTCCATTCTTGAGGAAAATATCCTTTCTACTTCAAAAACACTTTTCCTTTCTTAACATGTCCTACAATTTTGAACTAAAAGAAGTTGATAAAAAATAAGCATGAAAACTTGTAAATGAAACTTCTTTGAAATAATGTTTTAAAAATCCATTCATGCCGTATAAGTTAAAACAAACATTCTTCTCGTACTTTTGTCGGAAAAGTCTAAAAAAGTACCTCGTATGAAAAACGACAAAAGATTCCTTTCATATCTTTTACTAAAAAACTTACCGGAGGGTAAAATTGGATATAAACTATTTTAGAAGGATGGAAATAATATTACATGTTTATGGAACATGGATGTGGATGATAAAATACACCCCAGTAATTACCAACGTAAAAACAATCTCGGATAAAAGTGAGATTGTGATATTTCCCTTACCTTAGGTCCGATATGCTTCGTAAGTGTCCGAACCTCCTGTATAATTATTTAAATAATGTTATTGACTTATTACGGAATCATACTCATTGTTATGATATCATATATGGTTCATTTATGACTTTATATTACCCGTTCTTTTGTAAATTCCATGTTAAAGAAGCGTTTTGGGTAAAATCGTTTCATTTATCATAGGTGTTTGGACTTGTTGTTCTTGACATTATTATTAACTATATCATGATTTACTTACTTCCAGAATATAAAACATGATTTATATATCATATATATTCAGTATATATATATAATATATAGATAAATGAAATGAAACACACCGTTCATGGAGACGGTAGTCCGTACGTACGCATGAACGCTGTTTTCCTTTCCTTATTGTCTTGAATGGAAGTAAGTAGATGAAATATATATATACATATATACATAAATACAGTAAATTTAACATTTCATATATTTCATTATTATTCATTATATATATAATTTATAATCATTCATGAATGGTTAATGTGGAGAATGAATCTCATCGCGTCGTGGAGACGGTAGTCCGTACGTACGCACGAGCGATGATATCGTTCTCATGATCGTGAACTTGTGTTGAAGTGTATGTATACTATTTAAGTATCAATATAAATTTATAATAATCATATATAGTTACTCATTACACCATTATACCCATCCAATTAAGGTGGTGGCGGAAAATAGATTACACCACGGCGTGGAGAGGGTATTCTGTACGTACGCACGCGCGGTTATTTCATTTTCCGTAGGATGGATAGATGGTGAAATAGGGTTGTTTCATAATTATAATAATATATAAGTATATGAGTGATACTGATGTTATTACTTCATAATGAAACAACCTAATAAGAAGAAGTGGAAGAAGAAATAAAGGTGAAAGAATCGGTAACGGAAATTACCTCTTCTTTGAAGCGCCTCTTTGAGACCTCCTCTTAGGGCACTAAAATTGGTCTTTGAGGAAGAACAGAACCTCTAGTATGTTTCCAGGGAAGTGGAGAAGAGAATTTGGTAGGGGTTTGCCGAGCTTGAAGGCTCAATGTTTTGTGAGGAAGAGAGGGAGGAGGTGCCCTTTTATAAGTGAGGAGAGGGGCACCTTTGGAATAACTAAAAATATTATTTTATTATAAAGTCAAGTTCGGTTTTAAAAAGCTCCAAATTGATTTATTTTGAGACTAAGGTGGGGATAGTTCTAAATCCTCTCATCCAATATAATTTAGACAAGTTTAGGTTCCTATTTTAACCTTATCATTTAGATTTAACATTAAGTTAAATAATTTTACTTTTACCGTGTCTTCTTGTGTTCTTACACTATAAGGTTAATAAAATTACTATAAGAAGCCAAAAGAACCCCAAATTGTTTATTATTAATATATATAACCTTATCTAAGTCATTTGGCCGAACCTTATATTTTTAGTAATAAAATAACAATTAATAATATAATATTTTTTTAAAAAACTATTTTATGTCAATTTTGACACTATTTACTAATTGATTTTTGTGAAAATCATAACAGAATGATAAGTTCGAAAACAGTTAATTAAATCAATACTAACATGTCATATTAACCTATAAAATTAGTGTAATTCATAAAAAGTCTTAAATTACATTTATTTTGGTATTTATAACATCAATTATGTCAATATTTCATTAATAAGATAATTACTGCATCATCTTTGTGTCATAAATAAATTATATTATTTGATGTCTAAAAATTACAAATAAAATACCATTATGTAGTAAATCGTTTTTTCTTTCTAATTAATATTTACAATCGAATTTATCTTATGTATCACCCTATATTAAAAATGTTTTAGTAAATAAACTTTGATTTTAACTCTTTTAACCCTTCTTTAAATAAATTAGTAATAAATGTCCTAATCTAATCCAAGTGGGCCTAAATGGTCATATTTTATTCCTAAGTTTGTTTTTGGTCGAATTACACTTGTCCAATAGAATTAGGACATGTGTTAGGGTAATAATAATATCATTTCTACCCTTAATTACCCTATTTACTTTTAACCGTGGTAAAAGAAAGTAAAAAGTTACTATTCACCAAAAAATTATTTTAATCTCATTAAACCACATTTTACTTACTGACATCAACTGTGTCTCTCTGATTTTTGAAATTCCACTCACAGAAGCGGTAAAATTAAGTTTTATGAACAATTCAGTTTTTTTAACTACCACTTAGTGGTTTCACTATTCATCAAAAATTGAATGTTTTCAGAAAAATACCAAAAATTAGACCTAAGCTATATTTGATACTATTAACTCAAAAATGATGTCTATTTTACTAAATTAAAAACATATCAGTTGCATTAACTAATTTAAAAATTAATTCCCGCCGTCAAAACAAATAGCATGTTTTTAAGAGATAATAATTATCAAAAGATTGAAACTTGATTATAACTGGTTTAAATGTGAAATTACATCCAATGACCATCATTGTATTAAATTGTAAAAATAGATTATAAATATACTTTAAAACCACTAAAATTAATAATTTATCACTATTAATTATTTCGATTGAAAAAGTTGTCTTTAATTAAAATTTAGTAATTTCCACTATTCATCAAAATATGAAAGTTATCCGAAAATTACCAAAATTTCACCCCAAGTTAATTTCGATATTCCGAATCCAAAAATGAAGTAAATTTTGAAAAATAAAATTTATAAAATTTCAAAAAGTGGTTATTACTATTCATAACGGCTAGTTTTAATAATATTTTAATAACATATTGTTGTTTAGTGAAACTCGTTATTGCGTACTACACACGCTATCGAGGAAGGTCGCGATTGCGTGTAATACATGGAAAGTCAAGGATGCGTGTTGAGAAAGCTCCTTTTGGTGTAGCGTACAACACAAGACATTAGTGAAATTAAAAATAATATTTTTCATAAAATCTCGGGGTGTTACATTCTACCCCCCTTAAAATGAATTTCGCCCTCAAAATTTGTCGGGGTTATAAATGGTTTACTATTAGAAAGTTTCTTTAATAGAAACCCACATCGTAAAAAGGAATACCAAAACCAATCATTAAAAACGAAAGTATGAAACGTAAAGGTTACCCAAATAAACTAATCACTGGGTTTCCACATAGGTGAAAATATGGATATGGATGAAAAATCTAACCATCATGTTTTGATGGAGAGTGGTAGAGAACATGGATATGGAAAAGCCAACAATCACAAATCCATAAATTTGTGACGATCTAAGGTACCATCCGATTAATCAGATATAAGATCACTAGGACAACATTTTTGGTTTTCAAGATTGTTTCCCTAAAGATGAAGAATTTGAATTAGAATAAATACTTACTATATTTTGGTACAATCTCACTATTGTTCGTGCCTTGAACAATTTCCACTTCATCTCTTAAATAAATGAAGTTGAATTTGTTATTTGTGAAGTGTTAGCAGATCATGTGATAGAATGACATGTCATTCCATCTGTCTCAAACAAAAGGTTAGCAAAAGTTATTAAATATACATAAGTCATTCTATAGTGAGATTAATCATATATGGTTCCTAAAATAGACTTATACTTCATATATCATACTATTTAATATAATAAAACTAGTTTCTACTAAACATGGACTTCTTGTAGGTCAGTGGTAGGCAATAAAGGCCAGTCACACTTTGGTTGTGGGTTCGATTCCCACAGCCTTGTCCGACGCGATGGGCTGTCGCCCATCCTACAGGTTGTCCTTTTTCTAAAGCTATATTACTATAACATCCCATCAATAATATCAAAAAAAAATTATCCCAACTTATGTCCAACACAATCCATTCTAATCTTTAAAATACTTCGGTCCAAGATCATAGTATAAAGAAAATGATTACTTGAAATGTCACAGAACAATCACGTGAATGCCATCATTTATCCCCCATATATCATAAGATATATCTTGCTGGTCAAATTACAAACATGTGAATACCTTAATCATGTATTCTCTTGAAGAATGAATACCCATTGAACCTTAGTGAAAACATTAATGCAGTTAAAAGTTAACACTTTCCACATACCAAAATCCTAAAAATTATATATACTCAAACCATGATATCACTTAGTCCTTATATCAATCATGAGCTCATGAATACTGTCAAACATTTCATTTTCTCCTTATCCCTTCATTATGCGCATATCATCTACTTTCCAAAATATTTGAATCACTTTTCATGGTTACCGGTACCTTAAAATTATTGAAAACCACAATAGACCAATACATAAATATTCCAATACACCATAAAAGTACCTCAACAACATTATTCTTCAATACCAATACATAAACACTTCAGTCCATCCACTTCAATGATTGTCCTGGAATAAGTCCTTCCTTGATTTAGAAGTAACTTTTTAGGTCAGGGCATTGAGTTGGGTAATGCTCATGTTCTCCACAAATAAGACATTGAACTCCATAACAGTTTGTCACTCTATGTCCCTTTTCTCCACAGAGATAACATTTTTCCCTCCATTTGAGGAATTCCTCAAGGTTCTTCTTCCCTTCTTTAGAAATCTCAATCTTTCTTTCTTTATGCTCCTCAACATGCGAACATGCATAAAAGTCTATCTTCCTCTTATTTGATGAATTAGGCATACCACTAAATTTCACCTTGTTAATCATATATCACGATGACTGATTTGGCATAATCACAATATCTTTCTCTCTAGGCATTACACAATTTTGTTGCTCATAGTCACCAATTTTTCCATTGGATTCAATGATAACCGAATTCTTTCTGGTTCCCTCCATTAACTAAAACACAAAAAGAATCTTGTGAGAGGCAAAAATCATGCTAGAGAAAACAACATAGTAAAGGGGGAGTACCCTCATTATCTAACATCTTAGGTTAAATTCTAAGATCGTTACCGTAGTTCTAGGACTGTATCTTATACGTATAATTATCCTTAGGGACATCCCTAGACATACCTTAGAAATATCTCTAGGGATCTCACTAATGCTTTTGCATCCTAGTTTCCAAAGGTTGACTAAACCTTTCCTCTGATGCCAACTGTAGAGACCCGAAGCTTGGAGTACATTGACATTACATTAAATTTGCGGAATACTTAGTACATAACAAAAACACACACACAAGGATCGTAATAGTTTAGTGTCTTTGGAAACTCGGAATATAATATTCTAATCCTGGTGAAAGATCTTCAACATCTCCCATAAAGATCTTCCTTTTTTTATACCTAAAACCTTTCTTTATATCCTGGGGAAAAGAAAACATAAAAGGGTGAGCTCAAATGCTCAGTAAGGGTAAACAAAAGAAATATCAATCACATCATAAGAACATAACATTTTGAAAATCTTAACCTGCAAAAGAGAGCATAATTTCATAACATGGGATAAATCATGGTAGTGAAATGTAATCACAATAATCATAACTTAAAACATGAAACATTGTGGCATACACACATAATCATAGAGAATCATTTCTTGTTAGTCAAGACTCATTTCCAAGACTATCTTAGTGGACAAAGTCCCTTTCTGAACCGAGTCACCCTCGTTTCAGTCCTGTTTCACTAAACTGGTATAACCTACCATTCCAGCCATGTCTATCTCATGAGATATAAAATCTGTACCCAATGCATTGGAGGGAGATATAGGTCCGACCCATCTCATAATGATACCATTATTATGTGTGCCACAAAATCATAAATCATACATCATTGCATAACCCATGTAATAAAAAAATGGGATTCTTAAACATCATGACATCATAAAACAATTCATATAAGATAAAGGAATTCATAAAAATAATTCCATCACAACATAATCAAATCATTGTAATAATAGGGATAAAAACAGAACCCTTTATTATCTTAGATGGAAAATAATTTTGATAAAACACTTGAACTCCATTCTTGAGGAAAATATCCTTTCTACTTCAAAAACACTTTTCCTTTCTTAACATGTCATACAATTTTAAACTAAAAGAATTTGGTTAAAAATAAGCTTGAAAACTTGTAAAGGAAGCTTCTTTGAAATAATGTTTTAAAAATCCATTCATGTCGTATAAGTTATAAAAAACATTCTTCTCGTACTTTTGTCGGAAAAGTCAAAAAAAAGTACCTCGTACGAAAAACGACAAAAGATTCCTTTCATATCTTTTACTAAAAAACTTACCGAAGGGTAAAATTGGATATAAACTATTGTAGAAGGATGGAAATAATATTACATATTGAGGGAACATGGATTTGGATGATAAAATACACCCCAGTAATTACCAACGTAAAAACAATCTCGGATAAAAGTGAGATTGTGATATTTCCCTTACCTTAGGTCCGATATGTTTCGTAAGTGTCCGAACCTCCTGTATAATGATTTAAACAATGTTATTGACTTATTCCAGAATCATACTCATTGTTATGATATCATATATGGTTCACTTATGACTTTATATTACCCGTTATTTTGTAAATTCGATGTTAAAGAAGCGTTTTGGGTAAAATCGTTTCATTTATCGTAGGTGTTTGGACTTGTTGTTCTTGAAATTATTATTACCTATATCATGATTTAATTACTTACAGAATATAAAACATGATTTATATATCATATATATTCAGTATATATATATATAATATATAGATAAATGAAATGAAACACACCGTTCATGGAGACGGTAGTCCGTACGTACGCATGAACGCTGTTTTCCTTTCCTTATTGTCTTGAATGGAAGTAAGTAGATGAAATATATATATACATATATACATAAATCCAGTAGATTTAACATTTCATATATTTCATTATTATTCATTATATATATACTTTATAATCATTCATGAATGGTTAATGTGGAGAATGAATCTCATCGCGTCGTGGAGACGGTAGTCCGTACGTACGCACGAGCGATGATATCGTTCTCATGATCGTGAACTTGTGTTTAAGTGTATGTATAATATTTATGTATCAATATCACTTTATAATAATCATATATAGTTACTCATTACACAATTATACCCATCCAATTAAGGTGGTGGCGGAAAATAGATTACACCACGACGTAGAGACGGTATTCCGTACGTACGCACGCGCGGTGATTTCATTTTCTGTAGGATGGATAGATAGTGAAATAGGGTTGTTTCATACTTATAATAACATATCATTATATGAGTGATACTGATGTTATTACTTCATAATGAAACAACCTAAGAAGAATAAGTGGAAGAAGAAATAAAGGTGAAAGAATCGGTAACAGAAATTACCTCTTCTTTGAAGCGCCTCTTTGAGACCTCCACTTAGGGCACTAAAATTGGTCTTTGAGGAAGACCAGAACCTCTAGGATGTTTCTAGGGAAGTGGAGAAGAGAATTTTGCAGGGTTTGGCCGAGATTGAAGGCTAAAAGTTGTGTGAGGAAGAGAGAGAGGAGGTTCCCTTTTATAAGGGAGGAGAGGGGCACCTTTGGAATAACTAAAAATATTATTTTATTATAAAGTCATGATCAGTTTTAAATAGATACAAATTGATTTATTTCGAGGATAATGTGGGGATGGTTCGAAATCCTCTCATCCAATAGAATTTATATAAGTTTAGGTTCCTATTTTAACTTTATCATTTAGATTTAACATTAAGTTAAATAATTTTACTTTTACCGTGTCTTCTTGTGTTCTTACACTATAAGGTTAATAAACTTACTATAAGAAGACAAAAGAACCACAAATTGTTTATTATTAATATATATAACCTTATATAAGTCATTTGGCCTAACCGTAGATTTTTAGGAATAAAATAACAGTTAATAATATAATATGTGTTTTAAAAACTATTTTTTGTCAATTTTGACACTATTTAGTAATTGATTTTTTTGAAAATCATAACAGAATGATAAGTTAGAAAAAAGTTAATTAAATCAATACTAATATGTCATATTAACCTATAAAATTAGTGTGATTCATAAAAAGTCTTAAATTACATTTATTTTGGTATTTATAACATCAATTATGTCAATATTTCATTAATAATATAATTACTGCATCATCTTTGTGTCATAAATAAATTCAATTATTTGATGTCTAAAAATTACAAATAAAATACCATTATTTAGGAAATATTTTTATCTTTATAATGAATATTTACAATAGAATTTATATTATGTATAACCCTATATTAAAAATGTTTTAGTAAATAAACTTTGATTTTAACTATTTTAACCATTCTTTAAATAAATTAATAATAAATGTCCTAATCTAATCCAAGTGGGCCTAAATGGTCATATTTTATTCCTAAGTTTGTTTTTTGTCGAATTAAACTTGTACAATAGAATTAGGACATGTGTTAGGGTAATAATAATATCATTTCTACCCTTAATTACCCTATTTACTTTTAACAGTTGTAAAAAAAAGTAAAAAGTTACTATTCACCAAAAAATTACTTTCATCTCATTGAACCACATTTTACTTACTGACATCAGCCGTGTCTCTCGAATTTTTGAAATTCCACTCACAGAAGCGGTAAAATTAATTTTTATGAAAAATTCAGTTTTTTTAAACTACCACTTAGTGGTTTCACTATTCATCAAAAATTGAAAGTTTTCCGAAAAATACCAAAAATTAGGCCTAAGCTATATTTGATATTATGAACTCAAAAATGATGTATATTTTACCAAATTCAAAACATATCAGTTTCATTAACTAATTTAAAAACTAATTCCTGTCGTCAAAACAAATAGCGTGTTTTTAAGAGATAATAATTATCAAAAGATTGAATCTTGTTTATAACTGGTTTAAATGTGAAATTACATCCAATGAACATCATTGTATTAAATTGTAAAAATATATTCTAAATATACTTTAAAACCACTAAAATTAATAATTTATCACTATTAATTATTTCGATTGAAAAAGTTGTTTTTAATTAAAATTTAGTAATTTCCACTATTCATCAAAATATGAAAGTTATCCGAAAATTACCAAAATTTCACCCTAAGATAATTTCGATATTCCGAATCCAAAAATGAAGTCAATTTTGAAAAATAAAATTTACAAAATTTCAAAAAGTGGTAATTACTATTCATAACGGCTAGTTTTAATAATATTTTAATAGCATATTGTTGTTTAGTGAAACTCGTTATTGTGTACTACACACGCTATCGAGGAAGGTCGTGATTGCGTGTAATACAAGGCAAGTCAAGGATGCGTGTTGAGCAAGCTCCTTTTGGTGTAGCATACAACACAAGACATTAGTGAAATTAAAAATAATATTTTTTATAAAATCTCGGGGTGTTACAATGTCTTTTCTTTTTAGTTATACCAACATAGCGAAAATGTTGGTCAATGATTGAGAACTAGATCAGAAGATTTTGGTTAAATTTATTCAAATAGGAATAACCCCAAGGATATCTGAAATAGAGAAGATTCTTTTTTTGATATGTATATTATGTTTCTATTTTTAAGTGACATAAAGAATAATTTTCCAAGATATTTGATTAGATATTTTAGTTACTACTGTCAACCTGAAGCTTGTATGAGTTTGTATCCTTATGGATGGTTTATTTCAAAGATGGTATTTAAAAAAGATATGGTGATGCTGATTGATGCGATAATCAGATGACACCGTAGTAACATTTTGAATACTGTAACTTTAAGAAAGCTCATATTTTTCTAGAGAACAATAATAGGTAAAATCATACATGTTGGAGTTGAAGACGATCGTGTGTTTGCTCAGGGGGGGAAATATTTAAAATCTAAATAAGGTATGACTAAATCCAGAATAGGGAAAGTTTCAAAGACATAAAAAAGAATCATATTTGAAATATAATATTAACATGATAATAAAGAATGTTAGGGAGGATGTCTTAGTTCGAGGAAAAGAACAGTTGGTTTGGAACCTGCTCCAGTGGAATATCCTGAAACAAGAGATCGTTTAAGTTATAAGTTTGTTCAAGAATATATTCAAGAATAGAGATGATAGGAAGCTTCTTCTCAATAGGAAGTGGATGTTTTGCCTATGGTTGAGCAGAGAAACGAACTGAGGAGATACCTCAAATTTAAAACTCTCAAGGAATGGAAATTATAGATCAATCTGTGGGCCAGATTGAATCTATACAATTTGAAAATTTTTAGACAAAACAAGTGCAAAAATGTCAGATTCGAGAATAAATTCAAGAAGAAATTGCTCAGGATGAGCACCTTCCATTAGATGATTAGAATGAAGAACAAAATATTCAATAAGATATCTCTAAAATTTTTACAATAGTTCAGAATGAATCTTTCTTAGTTGAGAATTCTGGAGAAAAATTAGTTGAGAAACCAGTGATGCAGGATGAATCTTTACCCCCAATATTGGTAGATCCAATTGTGAATCAAGAAAATGGTGCCTCTGATTCCATGTCTGATCTTGTTGAGGAACTTGTTTGAAAATTTAACAGAGAAAAAGAAGAAAATGATGCTTTAAGAAGAGAATTAGACAAATAGAAACAGAGATTTAAAAATCATAAAGATAGTTTTATTTCAAAGTAAGAGGTTGATTTTTTTTAAAAATCATTGCTAAAAGAGTTTGAAAAATTAAAATCTGAAGTTGTTCTGAAATTAAATTTGGATGATTTAAAATTTTTTATACTGAAATAGTTTGAAAATGTCGCAGGATGCCAATAAATTACATCAAAAACATTTCCAGAAAAGATCAAAATATTCCATGATAGTACAATTGTAATGAGAAACATGAATGAAAAGTTGTAGGATTTATAGTGTGAAAGTTCTCCTTTTTCTGTTCTGCTGGACAATCAGAAAAAGATTTTTGATCAGTTAACCTCAAATGTACTAGGGTATTAGAGAATTACTAATCAGATTCACTGAGAAACTCAATAATTTTAAGGATAAGGAAGAAATATTGCATGAGTTTTTTTTATAGTGAACCTCATTGAAGATATTCATTTAACTCAAGAAGGAAGTGATCTGATAATTCAGCTTGTAGATGGTGTAATGAAGTGATTAATGTTAAAATTGGCATAATTGAAGGATGTTATTTAGAATTGCTGAGATACCCTTTTTAAAACCTTTAGCACATCAACCTTGATTCATGTTCATTCATGTACTTGTATATTTTTTTTATCAATGAAATTTCATATTTATCATATGTGATGGGTTTTTACTTTGTTTAGTTCTATGTTAGACTACATAAAAACATTCCAGATTCCTTTATTGATAAACAGTTTATCATAAAATTTTCGTACAAGTTCATTACTACACTAAATGTGTTATACTCCTTAGTCTATAATTCATTTTGATATCACAAAATGGGGATGAAATTTTAATAAACACAACATATTAATTTGTTTTTTAATAGAATTTTGGGGGAGAAATTTTTTTATTGAGAACCTTTGAAGAAAAATTTGGATAAACCAGCATTGTATATTTTCACAGAGGTATTTTAAAGTAAAAATTATATATTTTTTAGCCTTGAAAAATTCTAAAATATATAATGTTATGGGTTTTTTATCATAAAAAGGGGGATAGTTTTTAGCATGAATCATTTCAACAATACTATATATTTTTATGACAATTTTTATGCCCACAAATACCCTTATTTGTTATTATATAGATTTTACTTTAAGTATATTTCAGGAAATTAATATTATTTATATTCCTAATTTTGTAGTAATATTAAAGCATATTATTTGCATGAAAGATTTTTCAAATTGTTTGGAATTTTATTCACCTTGTTCTCGTAACATTTTTCATACCGTACGTTGGAGAGTGTAAGATAAGGATTATATCATACATTTATTTTACAAGAGTTCATAAAAGTATGGTTAATCAACCTTACATTGATAGAAAAGTATTTTAAAATAACCTTACATTTTTTATATAAGAAATTTTTGGATAAAATACCTTACGTAAGTATGGATCCCTACGTTTGCTTCACAAAAGTATGGACCATCAACCCTATTTTTGTAATAAACCTTACTTTTTGTCAAAAGTGTAGATCATGTAGCTTAAATTCTGAAGAAGAGAAAATTGTGGATCATATATCATACATTTGAAAGTCAATGACAAAATTATGCATCATCAACCTTACAAAGAAGGACTAGATTCTATTTTGTATCCTAATGGGAAACGATGAAGATTTACTTGTTCTACATTAAAGATATATCGTGAATCTACTACTGATTTATTGCTGAATATTTTTCCAGATTAGTTGCAACCAGATAGATTCAGAATTTCTCTTACCTAAAGAATATCCTTTCTGAAGATGGCGATCTATTTACTGTCAGTTTCATACTATTGAAACTATGAATATCAAACGTAATTTATTTATCAAAACAGTACTCTTTTATTTTGAGTATTGGATTCTCATTCTAAGTTGTTTGATCATTTCTGTGTTTAGAACTAGTAGGCTTTGTTTTAGCATTAAATTGAAAATTTTTCAACTGTCTTCACTCAGTTGTGGATGGTATTTTGAAAAGAGGACTGACTAGTGGAAATCACCAAGATCATGGAAAAGAGTGTTGGTGGAGTGGACCAGGGGATCTTTGTTCCCCAAGCCACTATAAATCTTTCCATCCTAATATCAACTTATTTCTGCGAAAAAACAATCCCATAAAGATAAAATGACAAAATTGACTATCATCAATATTTCTCATGAAGTTTTGAAAGACACATTTCACCCCCCCCCTCTTGTGTATATTTCATATAACACAATACAAAAAAAGTTATTTATAGTGGGAAATATAATATAATAAATTCAAGAGTGTTTTTTATGTAAGATTGTATCCTAATTCTCTAAAACTCTATACCTAAAAGTTCTTTGGGTATATAAGTGTTCCAATATTTTCATTTAGTTTCGTATTTTTTTATGTAAAAAATTGGGTCACATTTATCGGTATCAAATCTAGAAAATTATAGTTTATGTTTTTAGCAAAAGAACAAGGAGTGAAGGTTCAGGGCCATCATGGTTTGTATTAGAGTATAGTTTATAATATTTTTGATATTATTATGTTTTCATGAAAGGTTGTTTAAGAGTTGTGGATATGATCACCGATTTATTATTTTAAGGATCATCATAATCCAAATTCTTAGGCACCCATTTCTATGTTTTATTTTATGGAATTTTAAGGTGACTAATGATATATTGGGAGCCATTTTATTGGGTTGTGGTATATGTACCCCTTAGGTTTAATGTGAATTACTATTTTCTAAAAATTTTATTACACTTTTGGGGATGTAGGTTAAAATTTATGATATTCCATTTGAGGTTAAAACATTAATTAATGTTGAGTTTATTTAGGTTATTTGGGATATAGGGTTATTTATTTATGAAAAATAATTTCATATCTTTTAGATTATGTGATTAGTCTATATACATTTTTTTATGAGCCATTAAGAATGAATTAAGATATTTAGATATAAATGTTAAATTACCATAGAAGAATATGTGATAAAATCTTTCTAATCTTTGGGATTCAATCTTAGTCTGGAATATTTTGAAGAACTTTATGGTTACTTATTTATTGAATGATCTCAGTTTAACTTTTGGTATTTTTTTGAGGATTTAGAGATTAATGTTGTATTTCATCACATCATGGTTTAATAATTTTTGGAATTATCTCATTTCGTTCTAACCATTTTAGTATTGGTTAATTTTTAAATATAATTGGAATATATTGCAATAATTTTGTGAATTGTGTGATCTATTAGATGTTGATTTTAGTTCTTAATTCATAAAAAACTCATCTTGAATACTCATTATTTGTAGAAAAAACGATATTGCAGTGGAAATTGATTAATGTATGGAATTATAATTGTCAAGCATATTTCATTATGAGTTTAGGCCATATGGTAATGTAATTCCTAAACTCAAGGTAAAATGATCTTGAAAAAATGTTATCTTATTACCTTCATTTATGATAAATAAACAGTATTTTTTCACAAATATTTAGTTTATGGTTTTTGGTTGTTAACATTCTCATAATCCTTCATTTTATTTTAATAAATGATCTTTGTCACTCACCATCATTATTTGAAAATTATTCTTGTCTTTCATGTCCATATTTTCACTTACCACTAATGTTTTCAATCTTGAAACCTAGGTATGTGACCTTCTTATTTCCATTTCACTCATTTCAAGTAGAAGTTTTGTTAACAATTTTTATGATGTGGTTTCCGAAAAAGGAATTTTCAAATTTCAAACTCTTCATTGTTGAAAATATGTTTAAATTGCGGTAATTTAATTTATTAATGGGGGGATAATTTAAAACCCAATATTTTAAAATAATGATTGTGTTCAATAGTGTACTAGATACACAGCACTGAGCATAAATGAACCAAAAAATATTATTATATAATTATTATAAACATGTTATTAAATTGACGAGTATAAATAGGAGTAAATAATTTATGAAATACATAAAAATTTCCTACTCAATATAAATTTATTTATTAATTCATACTAAATAAGCACTAAAATATTTTAGAGCCACTTTATTATTTAAAAATGTATTTTCTTAAAAAATTGTTTTTATTTATTTTTCTGGGAAAATATTTATAATTAATTTCTTGAAATTTTTATAAATTTTATTTTTAAAAAAGGAATTAATTTTGGAAATCAATATATAAAAATTATTTTTGACTGAAATATTTTGTATTTTTTAGGAAATATTGAATTTTCAATAAATAGTTAAAAAAATATTTTTTGAAAAACTATAATTTTATTTTCTTAAAAAAGACACATTATTATTTTCATTTGATCCAAAAGTATCATAATTATTATTTAATTATATGTCTAATTAAATTTATTTGAATCATCATTATACCTAATTTTGGCATCAATATATTTTTCACCTCAAAAATGAATTTTTCTAAAATCTATTTTCCTTTGAATTCTAGGAATTTATATTAAAATTAACTTCTAAAACTTCTAGAAATTGAATAATTGAAAATGGATTACATATTTTTAATCAGTTTAAATAAATTTTTTAAATATTTCCCTTTTGTTTTTTGGTATTATGAATAATAACTTTAGTAATTTTGTTATCACAACAAAGAAAAAATCAGGTAATTAAATTTAAAAATTAAATGATAAGGACTAACTGATAACCCGAAATATGAGTTAATATTATTTGGATGAGTTTATATTTTCCAAAATCAGCAAAAATTATAATATATTTCCATTTGTTTCCATTTTTCCATGATTTTAACCCGTTATATTAAATTTATAAAAAGAAAATTGAAACATTTCATTCTCTTTGTTTTATAATATTTACATTTTTTCAAAGGGATAAATGGTAAATTTAAATCTGAATGATTTATTTCCACCTTGTTAATTTATTTTAAATTTTTATTTAATAAATAGTTACCATAAATTCTTATGCAACATAAACATAGAGCTTGTGCAAGTAGTAAAAAAACAATAAAATCATTCTGAAAACACAAAAAGTAGTATTATATGAGTGATTATTTATTATCCACAATGTTTTAAGGAAAAAATGAGATATTATAGAGTAATTTATTAATTTTATTCTAATTAAATTTTTTTATTTTCATTTTAAAAATCAAATTAAATGAATAGCTCCAAAATTGACATTAGTGTAACTTTATAATAAATAATATTTTATTAAATGATTTAAATTTTATAAAAAATATTATATTTTAAAAAATTAATATTATATAGTTTATGATATAATCCACTATCCATTTATGCGGTTTTTTCATTTTATAGTTACTATATTAACAGATTAAAAGTAAAAAACCTTGATATCACTATGATTGTCAAAAAGGTCAATGAAGGGTTAAAACCATAAGTTAAAAATGTGACCCAAACGTGTCCAAATTTTATTTCGTGAGATAATTTAGAATAATAAACATATTATATTTATATTATATTAATTTTTATCCATTTATAAATCAAAATAATTTATATTAATTTTAGATTTTAAGAAATTCCTAGAATGCCCCTCCCCTCTCATATAAAAGGGAACCTCTTATTCTCTTTTTGTTACACTTAAAAATCCTTTTTTTGTCCAAAACCTACTCAAAACATTTCCTTACATCACTACCCACATTATATAGGTCTTATTTTTAGAACAATACCAACCTTATAGGGCATAAGATGTAATGAAATCAAGGTTAACAAAATAAGAGGTATATTTTTGCAACCATAATGATATAATAACATCATTATCTAGTATACCTTCAATGAGGTATATTTTAATATTAACCACCTAATTTATTTTATATGTAATATATACCTCCCATTTTAAATTTTATAACATTAATCCTTCATAATTCATGGTATTTTGTGTTTCAATTAAAATTATTTCATTCAAGAGGATTTTAATTGTAAGGTAACACGTGGTAAGTGTTTCTTTCATTGGGTCATATCGCTTATTAATTTATTATATTATACAAATATTATCAATGAAATTAACTTAGTCTTATTTATTTTTTTCTATTATATTTTGTGGATTTATATTTTTTTCACATAATCTCTCCATTAATTAATTCTCAATTCAATGATCTGATCTTTTTATGGTTTATTCATCTCAAATTCACATTCCTTCGGACATACATTTATGATATACATCTATATTATTTTATGATTTGTATATAATTCATCTTCGAAATTTTATACCATGAATCTCCTTATGTTCAAGATATATAATGTTTCATTTGAAGCTATTAATCATGGGGATTATGATTGAAAGGTTACATAAGTGGAAAATGGTTTATGCTATGATATCCCATTTTTTCAACGAGTTAATCATGTTATAGAATGAATAATGGTTGTTCCTATGAATTTTATGATAAAATAAAATCTATATATACTTTATTCATGTTAGGGTTCTTTGAAATTATTAATAATGATGGTAGGATTATGTATATAGAAAGGTTGTGTGGTTCCATTATAAACCAAGGATATGTGGTTATGTTATAAAATAAGGATAGTTAGTTCTGTGATAACCCTCCAATGAATTAGGTATGGAAGTCGATCGTATAATTATTCCATTTATAATACTGATATGGAAAATATTGTTCCATGTTACATACATGATTTGTCTATTCTTGATATGGGATTTCCCAGAAATTTTATGATTTCTCATGGTACACTAATGATTTTATTTTTAATGAAAAGTATTCTATACTTCTTATGGGTAAAAATATATAGGTTTTTTAATGATTCCTTTGATCAAGATTGAGATCACATAGATAATTATTAATTAATCTGGGTATTATTTACTTCTTTTAAATATTTATAACATGTTTTATGATTAATGATCTTGGTATTAATGGTAATTAACTACCTTATTTTATGCTTATGCACTATGATTATGTCATCATTCACTTATGCTTGTATTACTATCCCAGATAAAATTAAATTACTAATGCATATGTTTACCCTTACCGATCATTTGATATCACTCTTATTGTGTTTCATTTTTCCTAGGTTATGAATACTTATGGTAAATGATTTTTTTCTAGAAAGGTTTATATGTGAATAAATATGTGGGAGATATTGAAGACCTAATATGGAAAATGAAAAGTAGGTTATAATATAAAAAATACTCTCTTGAAGTCATGATTGATGTTTATGTTAGAGTTTTTCTTAATTATTATAAAACACTAATCCTAAATGGACAACAGGTAAATATGTGTTTCCGTATTTCCTTTTGATGTTTAATGGTTTGAATGGAAAAAATTGGGTCACATTTATTGGTATCATATCCAGAGATGAATAGTTTATTTTTTTATCACCAAATCCATGAATGTGGGTTTGAGGCCATTATAGTTCCATTAAAGAATTATTTCAAAATTATTAATTCCATGAGTATCATTAAACCATTAGTCAATGAAAATACATATAAATAAAATAAAAGAACGGATATAGAAAGGAAAGAAACAAAAAAGTGAGAATAAAAATGTGGTCATGATTTTTATCCGCTATCATTAAAATCTAAAGAATTGGGTGGATTATAAAATAAAAAAAATACAAAGATGAATAATTATCAAATTCCCAATTCCAGGAAGAGAGAATAAAAATTAGAAAAACCTATAAAGAACAATCAATAAACTAAATTTTAAAGTAATTAATTCATGTTCACCTAAAAAACAAAGAAAGATGAATTAAACCAAAGAAATAGACATCCTACCTCAAGATGGATCGATCACTAATTAATAATGATTCAATATCATCATCCTTATTGAGATTGAATAACTCTATTGATGATAACAAATCTCACGGTGTTTTGATCATCAATCCACAATCCTATGATCAATGTCCAACATGTTCTTTATCAACGATCTCTCTCTCCACCCCATTGATCCTATAGGGTTATGACACTATCCCATAGAAATCCACCAAATAAAAGTTCATAAAGAATTATTTTTAGTGATTGAAAATTATGTGAAAATTAAATTAATAAATAAATTTAAACAATTTAACTAACCCACAACTACACTCTATTGAATAATCTGACACCAATAAGATTTATGTCGTTCCTAGGGTTAATCCTATGATTGGGATTTAATAGATGCCTCATATTTTTAATCTAATATTCCATTCATTTTTTACACCATTATTTTCAAATAATCTATGCGTAAATGGTATATTATATTTAATATTTTTCCAATGAGGATATATGGTCCCTAGAACTCTACACCAACACCATTCCTAACATTATAAAAACAATCTGAAATATTAAAAAGCGTAAATATAAATTTTAGAGTCACTAAATTCTCCCAACCAATAATGATTTTGATCCTGAAAAGGGAAAACCTACATATACAGGTGTGGTTATTGAGCATGTGTCTATAACTTCTTTTACAATGAGATTTCTTAAATGTTTCTATATTGCTAAAAAATGCACAATGGGAACTAATCACCCTCAAATGATCTTCTCCTGCCAAACCTTGATGTTCACTTGGTACTCTAAGAAAGTAGCTTTATCCTTAAAGTCCAGATCGCCCTATCCAAAGATCTACATTCCTCACCTAGGAGGTACCTTCAAGAGCATGTGGTCTACCTCATCAAATTCCTAAGGCCTCTATCATTGGTCCAAATAGGACTCCTGAAATCTACAGGTAGTCCTAAACTACCCCTAGATGTTATGATCCTTTCTGATCATTTCTTTCATTAACACTAATCTTGTAAACATTGTCTCCACTTGATCTAACCAACACAACTGTGACCATTATGGTCTCCTAAAAAATGGTTTTGTATGGTGCCACACTAATGGTTGACCGTTAACAATATTTATATAGAAACTCCTAAATGGGTATAATATCTATCCATTTTTGGACAAAAACTAATATAAAAACCTAAATCATGTTCCCTGGAATATTAATTTTTCATTATATATAATCATTTATCTAGTGGTGAAATTTTTTTATCAATAAAAATTAACTCTCAAATACTCCTATAATCCTTTCTATAATCCAGATGTGAAGTAAGCATCAATGTCTAAAATTATCAGCAGGGAAAATCCATGATGTCAAACAATCTCTTGTATATATAGGCATCACAAAATCTTAACTATGATATACTCTCAAATAGATAGGAAGTGAGCAGAAATTGTGAGTCTATCTATGGTCACCTAGATAATGTAAAGATCTGTATGTGGCCCGAGAGGTCCCATAGAAAATCTATAGAGACTTCATTTTTCTTCCACTCCCTTTTCGACACATAGAACTTCACCTGTTGGTTTGTGAGACCTTGAATAATAAACTAAAAAACAAACCATTGTATCTTAATCCTCCCAAACAAATGTCATAGGATCCTAGTAAATCCTTAGCTCTCTTGGATGTACTAATAATGGTAAAACATGAAACAACCTTAGAACCTTCTCTCACATCATGATTGGTACTATCATTTATCATCAGATAATGATTCTATGCTACCAAACTTTATAATGGATATCTAGTCATGCAAGACCTTAGAATCAATTTCCTCAAGTTGTGCCTCCCTTATACACTGAATAAGTAGAGGAGTAACAACCATCAAATGGAGGTTTGTTCAACAATACTCATCCATTAGGGAAAATTATAAAGCATCCATCTATATTGAATCATATTTCAATAATTCAGAATTAGGTTTCCCACTAAGAGAATATACCACATCATTCTCCTCTCCCAAGAAGGTAGACTATCTTAAGGCTATGTCCCCATATGACAAACAAGTCATTACCTCTACCTCATATTAAGATCTTTCTATGAAAATAAATCCTTGGGTATCTTGTGCTTAGATAATGATGATGAATCATCATCCCAAAATATAGTTCCATAAATATTCTAGAGTGAACACTCTACTACCATATCAGAACTATGGGCCACATAGTTCTACACATGAGGTCTCAGCTATTGGGACCCATAAGAAATAACAACCTACTTCTATATCCAATTTCATATATGACCAAATGTAGAGGAAATAGAAAACACGATTTAATATACACCCTCCTCATGCTTTCCCAAGATAGGGGAACATATCCACCAACACAAAAACTATTAAAATCCTGAAAACACTCCCCTATATAAATAAAATAATACCCCTTTGAGTTAATGATTTTAGTGGATCCATTACTCTAGAGAAATCAACCACAACTCTCCGCTAATACCATGCCATATCAATGAATATTCACACATCATTAATTCCCTTAGGTGGATCCAAATATATCATTAATTCAACCTTGGATGGGTCCATATCTACCCTCGCTTCTAAAATGATATTTCCTAGAAAGTGGACCTCCCAATAATAGGGCTGTAAATTTAATAGAATCCCATAAATATAAGGCTTCTATATTTTTTTTCCGAAACCATCCTCAAAGGTATCACATGATCCTCATATGATGTTGAGAAAAAAGGATTTATTTTATGAATACTACTATTAACCTGTCCAAGAAGTGATGGAAGATCAGGTTCATGAGTCCAATGAAAATTGGTGGAAAATTTTCCTCACTTATGGGAATCACGAAGAATCGGGATTTGTGGTTAACCCCACTTAAGGAAAAAATTTGAGAACCACCATGGCCCCTTTCATCTGGTCAAGAGTTCATCGATTCTCAGAAGTGGATACATACTCTTGATAGCCTCCTAGTTCAGTAAATGATTATCCATTCATAAACTTAAGCTCCCATCTGCCTCCTTGGAAAAAAATGGTATACCCAGGAAAACAAACAAGGTCTAATGAATCCCTTCCTTTGTAAACAATCCAACTATGCCTTAATCTCTCACAGCTCTATGTGGGTTATCCAATATACTAGAATAGATATTATGGTCATCTCTACATGAATTTATTATTCTGAATTTGATATTTAAATAGATAGTTAATCCAAGCACATCCCCATGATAGACACAATCATATTCCTCCACCACCATATAAAACTTAATGTTCAGAGAATCTAATTCTTAAAGGATCACACTAGAAAAATGAAAATGACTAATTTTTATCCTCCTAGATATAATCTTATCCTACCTTCCTAGTATTTTTTTCTCACTGAAGAATCCAAATTCCATACCACCAACTCAGATACACTACAACCATGGTTAGTTATATACAAACTAGGAATGGATGGTATAAAACCACTCCATATTAAGTAAAAGATTTTAAGGACTCATCGATTCTACTGAGCGATCCCATGTAGAGTCAGGTTACACTATTAACAGAAGTGAGTGGTCACTTAATCCTTCCAAATTAGAGATATTGAATGGAACAAGTTTGATAATAGTTTGCACTATCATTGATAGGTCATGAGTAACTTATAAGATTAGGGAAGTGTTTTTGTGACTGAGTACTAAAATTTCATATAAATAAGAGAAGACCCTTGTCATACCATGAAACAGAATTTGATCCTTAGGTTCACAATACCCTACTACCTGAAGTTATCCTTCCCCATGATCACATGTTCTCCAAAATGAGGGATCTCTCTAAAATCTCATCACATCAAAAATTTCCTCAAACATAAATATAAATGGAACTCATCCACCACACCTCAACATTATCAACTTTAGGTTGAAAAAATTAACCCATATGAGTTTAAAATGTGTCACATACTAACGTGTCTTAGTGGGAGAAGTGTCCCTCATAATTTCATGTGTAAATACATATCAAACATATCCAGAATATGGATTCATTGATTCATTATATTACCTTGTACAATTATAACTTCTAGTACCACCATAAAGAGGGATCCTTACCAGGGAAACGCTCATTCCATAGACTCAAGTGAGTCCTCTACCACTTGAGGAGGGGGTATGTATCACCAAATAACATGGGCGGTCTCGGAGTCTGAAACTCATGAAACATAATTAGAATAGGTGTGTCATTTACTATTATTACAAGGAAAAAATTTATCTCAAAATGATAGAGATAATACAATAGAACCATCGGAATTAGGTCATCATACTGCTTAACGGGTAGAGGCACCGTTTGTTATCCCACTGGAGGAATTGACTTCTACACATGTCCAAAGATAGAAGAATCATTGCTAAACAGATCATAATTATGATCTTTCTATTTTATCATAGCTTTTATTACACATAGATTCATCTATAAATACCTAAGACACAAAAAAAATTAAATATTATACCCAGGGAGATGACTGGAGAAGGACATGAAAACCATAACCCATTACTACATGATGTATATTCCATTACATTCCCTGCAACCAATGTTTACATGTTCCAAGTAAAAAAAAGAATGTTTTCCATGTCATGGTGTGTGGATATATTAGAAACCACACCATCACTAGGTTCCCTAGTCTGATAGATGAACATGGGACACTTTAACATTATTTCTCTAGTTCCTAAACCAAACCTCAAAACTAAACTATGTATAAACTCCAGTCCTAAGAAAAACTATTTTGATACAACTCTTTCATGACCAGAACCAAATGGGCCCACCTAGATTGTAATAATCCAAGAATTACACACCAACCCTACCTCTAATAGGCCAAGGGTTCCGAACTAGCATTGAGTAGGAATATCATATACATGGGAGGCCTTAGCCTAAATTACATATAAACACTCACGCATCTCCATATCCTAGTATAACATAGAAAAGGTAAAAATTAGATAATATAAATGAATGAATAACAATTAATACCATATCTTAGTATGATAAATTGAATGAAAAAATAGAAATGGACCAACTACAAGACCGCTAAAACTAAAAAAGATTTCGACCAATTATCAAAATGGGGACTGTTGTCAAAATGAAACTCATGAACCCATCTATGGTCTATCAAGCATGAATAATCTCCACCTACACCTAGTACTCCTAGAGATCCATCAAATGTCCTTCTATTTTCATAACAAAATAAATCTGTGGGTAGATCCCATGCAAGGGTCAGTATAATCATACCCAATTGGACACCCTAAAATCACCAAACACAAAGAATCAAAAAGAGTGTTAGCTCTAAATCACTAGGCCAAGGGAATAAAAATTACAACCCATATATTCTCAAACTAATAATATAAGTCTCAAGGTAAGTTCGCGTCCTCACTAACATCTTAAGATTTTACTCAAGGATCTAGGGTAACATTAATCCAAGAGAACTCCCTCATCGGGTCTCTCTTTACTAGTGGCACTCATTCGACATGATATGTATATCAGGACTTTCCATGAACAAACTTATAGGAACTGAGATAGTTCATCTGAGATACTAACTCAAATGTAAAACACCTTATTGGAGGACAACAGATATCAATACATATATATGGGATCACAACCTAGGCATATAGGGGATACCTAATCCTAAATAGGATATCCCACTTAGATGGGGGTCATACACCATGGATGTAGAAAATGAGATACCTAACCTAACCAAGGGAAGAATGATTAAGGATGACAGCACATTCCTCAAGGAGGGATACCTAATAATATATCAAATTAAAACAAATAAGGGATTTTTTATCCACTACATAGGATGGGATACCACATTCTATCCTCTTAGGTATGGACCGAGGGAATACACCCACACTAACACAATTCGAGGGAACCCACCCAAGCTCTTAATAAAAATGGAATGAGAAGAACAAGTGATATAACTATCTTATAATGACTACACAACAAGTCTAGTATGGTACAAAACATGTCTCACTAAATAAGGAACTATCCATGTCCTTCCATATTACATGAAAAGTCTTTCTCTAGACACATAGTGTGCTATTATGATACACAACATGAAGAGGTCAGGTCGACACTTGGCCTATACCAAATTACTATGGTCATTCACTTTCATAAGTACATGTATTGTTCCCCACCACACAGGTCATGTGGGATCACATTACCTCTTTTCCATGTACACCTTGAACACACCAGGAAAGCTAACTAAGTGTCACCCATTGTGTGTTCCTCCCATAAAAAAGTGATACTTAACTAACCACATAAACCCTTTCCACAATATATAGGGGTTCACACTGTGTGTATTCATACAAACTACATTCAATGTAGTTCATCACATCAAAAAAATATAGTCTTCTCATGTATCTTGCTGTGTTTCCTCCTCATATTCTCCATCCACAAAACACAACCATAACTTCCCAGATATGAGTTTACTAAGCCTTTAACGTCACCAGTGGCTGAATTCTGACCACCTTTTCTTAAGAAATATCCCTTTATCACTATCCTCAAGCACCCACGTAGCCTGGGATGTGAAATCACTATCACTGGCTCATTTTCATTTTCATTGGTCAGATTCCAACCACTCATTTCTTGTAATTTCCCATCGTCACACCTCTAGAGATACCCCTTCAATCCTTCTTGCAAAACCATTATGGCCCAAACCATCATCAAATTCTCATAATCACTTTCATGCCTCTAACACACCTCCAAATCCCAATAATTAACTTGTAATCATGTTACACTGTGTGAAATAATGATTTCAAAATGATTAGATCCTCAAGTAGCATTGAATTATCCATCAATCAAAACACTGATGAAGAACACTGAGGAATGGAGGGAGAGAGGAATTTAACAAAAATGTTATAATCAAACGAAGGTCGTGTTCCTTTTGGAAATTTCTATCTGAATTTGAATAATAGATTATATTATAAAATAAAAAAAATTAAATATGAATAAATATAAAAAATTTATTCTAGGATGAGAGAACGACCATTGGACTAACCCACAAAAAATGATCCATGAATTAAACTTTTAATGAATTAAGTCATGTCCATTTCAAAAACCATGAATAGTGAATTAAGACATTAATGTAGACATCCAACCTTATGTGGGAATGATCTCTATTGAAGAATTATTATATGACATTTTTATTGGTGAGATTATATAACTCCACTGACAATGAATAATCATATGGTGTTTTGATCATCAATCCATGATCCTATGATCTCCCGCCAACACATTAGAAATCAGTGTTCTCTCTCCCCCCATCCTATAAATCCTCTAAGGTTAAACCAATAACCCTAGGGAATTTTCTAAAGAAGAATTTATAAATGAGTGTTGTTAGGGTTTGGTAACTAAATGACAATTAAATTTAAAAACTAATATCAATCATTTAACCGCCCATGACTACACTCTATCGATGCATCTGACATCGATAAGGTGTATGCCTTACCTAGGGTAATATACATGTTCTAGATTTAATATAAGACTTATATTTCTCATATGATACACCATTAATCTTTTTTTATATTATTTTCAAAAACAAATTATCTGTCTGGTATATTATATTTAATATATCATCACCAAGGCTCTACGGGCCCCAGAACACCACATTGACTCCACGCCAATCTCGAGAAATATTATCTAAAATATTATAAAGTGTAAACATAAATTTAAAATTCACTATTTTACAATACATATATTGTTGGTAATATGGAATGGGCTATATATATTCTTTGGGGCATGCATTATGATTTTTTTCTTGACTTTGTAGGAGTATGGGACTACCATTTTGGGCTGGTAAAATTTTACTATAATAAAAGCTACCAATCATATATCAAAATGGAATACTTTAAGGAATTATATGGATAATATTTTAAATCTAAAATTTATTGGTTGGATATTGGTGAGGATTCCCTTATAAGGCCTTGTTTTCTCAATAAGAGGATAGTGAAAATCTAGATAATTCGACAAAGGTTGGTGATGGTGCAGAGATGGAATAAGTATTATAAAGATCGTTGTTGATGTATTTTGGATTTCTTAGTTTGCAACCAAACATTTTTTAGGGTCTTTACTCATTTGGGTCACTATATATTTGAAAAAACGGGAAGTTATTTGCAAGATATGTGGTACTTTTTCATATCATTAAGCGTCTTAAAAAGGTGGCATGTTATTTGGACTTTACACAATAGATGAAAAAAATATATGACATATTTTAAATTTTTCAGCTTAAAAATATATTTCAAACCCATATCATGTTTTCAGTTGGGAGGCCCTTCATGTGGAACCTGATTTGACCATGACTGAGTAGCTAGTTCATGTTTTTGATTCACATATGAAGGTTCTTCATGGGAATCCCACACCTTTGGTTAAGGTTTTATGAGGCCATGGTTCTGATTCTCATGAGACATGGGAATGTGAGATGTTAATGAGAGATAAATGGCCTCATATCTTTGTGTAATATTCTCCTTGATTGTATTTATAGTGTTAGAAATCTTTAATGGTGGGGTAAATCATAACATCTCAACAACAACTTTTATTTATGATCATTGGTTTATTTTGGATCTTCTAGTTTTTCATGTTGATATCTAGTTGTTACTATTTATTCTTGGTTATTTGTTATTTTTTGATATTTTAATTGGGTAAAGAGCATGTTTTGATTCTTGGTTGAGAGGTTCGGATATTTCACAAGTGGTTTCCTTGATAATGGAAATGAACCTATAGCTGTAAATTCTATAGTTAGTCAACTGGCTCATTGGTGAGAGCCATTGTCCATCTAGTGGAAGGATAATAGTAAGGTATTCCTACAAGAACCCCATTGGTAAGATATTGGTATGTCTAGTGGTGATGTAATTATCCCTAGAACCACTAGATAGCCAATGGTGTTTGAAAAATCAAAGGTTTTCCACTTGGAACCACTAACTAATAGATGGTTGCCAGCAGCTAGACGATGGCAACATTCTAGGTGAGAGACTTGAGGGTAGTATCATATTTTTACTACACAAAACCACTATTTTATTTATTAAACCTTATCCCTCAAACCTAAAACAACCCCTATGATTTTATAGACTCCATTTAGAATATTGTGTCCCTTCCAGCCTTTAAAATTCCTGGATCAAAGTATCGTTTAATGTGTTGTCCCCCTCTCTATATTTTTTCCCTCAATATATTAATGAATTATATTCTCCCTCACATTTATTCTTCTATGATTTTTGTGGAATCTTGGGATATTTTAGGATTTGTGTTTTTATTTTGGAATTGCAGTTCTAGGATTCTTCATTGATTGGTTCTTGGATTTTGACTCTCTCTAAGTGTGGATCATGTGTTGGTCATTGGTGATATCATGATAAAGGTAGATAGTTTCATAATGAAAATGATATCAATTGAAATCATTATTTATTCCTTGATTTAAAATGGATTTCCAATTGATTTCCAAAGAATGATTTGAATATTTTAAAAAATAATCAAAATGCTATGATCTGTGTGGGATGTAATCTCCTTGAATGTTTCATTTAAAATAATGTGTCGATTTTTCGAAAATGATCTTGTATTCAAATGAATGATATGAAGAATAATTTAGATGAGGAATTTTGTAAAGGTAATGAATTATTTTTTTTATTAATTTTAAATGAAATGATATGAAATGAATTACATGATTTTAGATGGAAACCATTTGATGTTGGTTTTTGAAATTAAATGGAATGTTTTAAATGTTGAAATTGTGGTTGTTTGAAAATATTGATAGAAATTATATGAGACTGACTAAAATGAATAATATCCGCTTATATATTTGGTTTCCTTGAAGCACATGTGAACCTAGGTAGTTAGGTGTCTAGCCTTGGACTTTCATGATAGGAATTTATTAGCACTACCTAGAAATGAATTGATGATAACAATGATAACTAAACATGAATAGGTTTGGGGTTCATTTATTGGGATAGATTACTAATCACCCTAGGCATTGGATATTCCAATGTGTGCACACATGGATACATGTTTTACAGAGAATGCGTGGAACCCTTATCCCTTATCTAACCAACCATAGGACTCATAACCATGGTTCTATGATATAAAATGATTTGTACATGGAAATGTTTATGAAATTCATTATTCATGCATGTTTTGATAAAAACTCTTATTCATTCCCATTTTTAGGGAAATACACTTTTGTACCTATTTTATACCTTCCATTAAAATGAATTGAAAATCATATTTTATATAAATTGTAATAATATTACTATGTCGTGTTTTATTTTAAATTGAGAATAATAGGTTTATTTGTTAGGGACTGGATTATGGAATTCATGGTGGGATCAAACTAGGATTGTGTTGCAAACACCCTACTTCTACCATTAGGAAATTATAGTTTTTATTATTCTAGGTCTAGGAAATGGAAAGAACCATTTGGTGTTGGGGTTTTATTAATAGAGGGACCTTGGAAATTGGAATTGATAAGAGGAGTATGTGATCCACTTGTTACAAGGTGATATTGTGTTGATATAATTCATTGTATTTTTTGATGACTATGGATTACTATCAATTTTGTATTCTTATATCTTGTTGATTGAATTGGAATATGGTAGTTTATAGATTATTATCTGCTATCTTAGTTTTACTATGTTTTCTTTTGCTGAAACCATTCCCTTTTGATTATTTTTTATGCCCAGGAACTAGTCGCTAACCTGTGGGGATTGGGAGAACCCTTTGGGACATGTACATATTGATTTAGGTATTTTTGGTGTGTTATACCAATTGGTTCATGAAATAGGGCTCACAGATCCCCTTTTATATATAAGGACCCCAATCCTACCATTTCAACATGAATGTTCAAGGGGAGAAATCCTAACAACATCTGAGTTTATAAAGTGACTTACATTTACATCCATGCCTCTAAAACTTCCCTTCATGTGTTTTTTAGATCTAAACCTAAGGAAAAATGATGGTATTGAAAGTTATTTAGGTCCTTTTATATAGTGAATCTAGCTTAACATACATGGATATTACATCATTTTAGAATAATATTTAGTACATTATAGAAATACATGCCCGAGGACCATAATAGTATAGTGTTTTTGGAAACAAGGAAATAAAATCTTCTATCCTAGTGAAAGATCTTCAACATCTCCCATTAATATCTACACCTTTAGTACTTTTACCTAAAACCATTATTAAAAACTAGGAGAAAGGAAACATAAGAAAGTGGTGATCTCATATGCTCAGTAGGGGTATATAAAGAAAATGAGTAAGTATAACATAACAAAAGGGTATGTAACTTGAGCATAATATTTTAAGATCATAACCTTCATATCAGAGATCGTAATAAAGATTGGATTTTTAGAAGACAAGAATCTTAAGGAAATGACGAACATAATCCCTGAAAGAATATCATAGGACTAAAAAATAGAATTGTGGATAACACATAAGAATATAATATTTTGAACATGTATAAGTAGAAATAGGTCCACTAATTAGGTTAATGACATAATATTAGTCCCTCGCATAAACTTTTTCACATGCAACCAGGTCCATGAATAACATTGTGAACATCTAATTAGGTTTATGAATAGTAGTCAAGGCATAACATCCAAGGCCATCTTGGTAGTATGGGTTCACTCCCATGGCCATCATAGTAGCGTGAGATCACTCCTCATACTATCTTGGTAGTCATTGATCTCTCTCATGGCCATCTTAGTAGCATGAGTTCACTCCCAATACCATATTGGTAATCATGGTTCACACCCATGGCCATATTAGTAGCAAGAGTTCACTCCTCATATAATCTTGGTAGTCATGGTTCACTCACATAGCCATCATAGTAGTCAAGGTTCACTCCCTAGGCTATCTTAGTCTATTTCATGAGATATAAATCTTTACCCAATGCATTGGAGGGAGATGTAGGTCCTACTAGTCTCATAATGAAATATTGCATACATGTTCCATAAGGTCATAAAAAATAATATCACAACCCATGAAATTAAATGGGTATTATAAACATGTAATCATATCATAACCCTTGGAAAACGACAGCTGTCATAATCATTTAATCATAAACATAACCCGTGAAAAGACGCGGGTTTTAAAATCATATATCCCATGCTAGAGAAATGGTTTCATAAATACAATGGCATTAAGTGTAACCCATTCATATAAATAATATGAATGTAACCTTATTATCATTTTCTAATAGGTCATCAGTAACATCAATAGATGTCATCTTTGATGGAAAGTAATTTTGAAATATCTTTCAAAAACGTTTCATGGGGAAAACATCCATTCTTCATTGAAAAAGGCCTTTTAATATAGAAGACCATTTCAAAAAAAATCTTACAAAATAACATTAATTATTATAAAGATTACTTGAAATCATTTGAAAAACTTTTTCCTTAAAAAATTATAAATTAATATTTAAATAATTTGGAAAAACCATTTTCATTAAAAATAATTTGAAATTTTATAAAGAAATCTTGAAATGTTTAGAATACAATTTCTCTGAAAATACTCTGAAAATTTATAAATAAATGATGAAAAAGTTTTGAAAAACATTTTCCTTGAAAAATTATATAATAATCATGAAAAAATTTTGAAACCAATTTTTCTTGAAAACATATAATGGGATCTTGGAAACATTTTGAAAAAAAATTTCATGAAAACTTATAAAACAAGATTGAAAACATTCTAAAAACCATTATTCTTGAAAACTTATAAAAAGTTTTAAAAAAAATTTGATAAATTTTTTTTTAAAAGTTTTAAATAAGACACATTCATAAGAATTAACCCGTTAAACATGTAAAGGAATCATCATGTAAATTATGGTGGGTAAATCTCTACATGTCATAAGAGGTAAAATGGATATTTCTTTTTTTTTATAGTTAAAAGGATATAAAATTTTCTAATTTTCCAAGAGACAATAATATTCCTTTAAAAAACTGGGTAAAAGACAAAAAGGATAAAATTTTCTTTTAATGATCATAGGATATTTTTATAATATTCTAGGAAACACTTTTTATAAATCAAGGTTTTGAAGGAATATATATTTCTAACTAAAGAGAGGGTAAAGTCAGGATTTCATAAAAACACTCTCTTAACTTTATTTTGTAACAAATAATAAAAAGTGGTACAAATACATGAATATATCACGAATAACCATAGGATACTAAAATTAATGAATTTATTGAGAGATGGAACATAAAAATTCATCAAAGGAAGTATAAACGCAAATAATCTCGCAAAGAGATGAGATTCTCTCAATAAACTATTACAATTTTGTGAATTGGGATTGGACTCTCCATGTAATAAAAGGAAATTATATAAAGCTAAATATATCATGAAAATAATTATATTCATGAAATAACATGTAAAATGGATGTATATACACTTTGAAAATGAGTTTTGGCGCAAAACAAAACATGAGTCTCAAAGAAGGCTAATTGAGACAAAATTTTACTGATTTCGTATCTTTTGAAACATAAACCATTGAATGAAAGTTAATAAAAAGGATATTTTAATAACAATAGATTTTGGTATAATATGAATGGAATACAATCCTGGGAATTAATTTCACCACACAAAAGGAAAGAGTGGTGAACATAGCATGTATCTCATGGGAATAAAAAGTAAGATGAAATCCCCTTACCTTATGTCTTGAATCTCATCGTACTCATTCAAACCATATGTATAATAATTATAAATTTATTATAAATATGATTAATAACCATATTAATATATCTAATACCATATATTGTTTAATTATGACCATATATTACCCTCTTTTTAACCATCCTATGTTAAGGTTGCATTTCGGGTAGTATTTGCTTTGTTTTTCATATGTGTCTTAATTTGTTATATTATTGGTCTTTATAAATATATAATGATTAAAGAATGTAAAACATGATATAAAAATAATATATATAACATATATGTGTATTATAATTTTATATATAATATGTATGTATGAAACAGAATACACTGTTCAGGGAGACGGTAGGTCGTACATACCCGTGAATGCTATTTTTGTTTAATTATTGTGTTGAGAGAAAGCGTGTAAAAGACATATGTGTATATATATCATTATTAAAGTATATTTATGATATCATATATATTCTCTAACATCATCCTTAATACAATCCATGTAGTGTATGAATGAATAATATCTCTTTGAGGGGAAGTAGTCCACACTTCCTCAAACGAAATTATCGTATTTACATAAGATGGAATGCATAAAGGAATGTTTCAAATAAAAATTAAATAAGAATAAAGACATCATAAATATATTATATATCATATATAAATATATTCTCCATCATAATGGACACCATGATAGGGGGTAAATGAAAAATGAACATTCATCATTTTGTGAGGTGGTAGTTCACTATACACAAAAATATTATGTTTGTTACCCGTTAGATGGAGATGTGTGTAGATGTATGATTAACCATAAAGAAATAATAGTATATTTAATATATGTTTTTTGTTTTATAATAATATAATAGTGATATTTTTATGGGGTGGATAATAAAAATAAAATAAAAGACTTGAGAGAAGATGTTACCTATTAATCGAGAAACTCCTTTTGGTTTGTGCCAAAATGATTCCTTGGATTGGATTATTCCCAAGGTAAGGATTATAGGAGTAAGGGAGTATTTTATATTATATTATTGGTTAGTATTTAGTTTAACATGTGAGGTTTTATAGGTTTTAGGGAGTGGGAGATGTGGTGGCCTTTTAAAGGGATGGAAAAGGACTCACTTGGAATTTTTTAAAAAAAGTTAATTAAACACATGTTATTACCTAAAAAGAGTCATACCGAAAAACTTAACTCAATAATATATATTTTATGGAATATATATGGAAATAAAATGGTTTTTTGATAAGTATATATATAATTTGGTCCCTTAATTTTAACATTCACTACCTAATTAAGCTTAGTTTGGCCTTAATCGCTGTGATTAATTTTAATCACTTTTACTAATCATTTTGGTCAAAAATTAACTTGGTATTATTATAAAATAAATATTATAGTAAATAAAATGGTTAATGTAGGTTTTTATAAATTAAAATTATTAAATCAGGAAAATTAATATTAATACTATTCTCGCACATGGGACGAAATAACAGGTTTTTAAATTAGAAACATGTTCAAAAGATTGCTAGGAATTTTTATTCAATTTCCTAGAAAAATTTATTCTAATCAATTAAATTGTATTAATATATGTAATATTTATCTAATTTTACCTTTAATAAAATTTATAATTTCATTTAAAATTCATAATTAATTAAAAAAAGGCAGTTTTTAACTAAATAATAGCATTTTCACTATTCATCAATAAATGTTGTTTCTCAGAAAAATAAAAAAAATTCACCATAGTCTAATTTAAATTTTATGAATCAAAAAATGATTTTAATTTATATTGTTAATTTTAAAATGTGTCAAAAATAAATTTTATTATTAGAATCAGTTCATTCAAGAAAATTTTATTTTTAACATAAATGAAATTAACTAAAAATCATATCTTTCATTATCAATATGTTTTACATACATAAAAAAATGAAAAAGTATATAAGAATTAATTTTTAATATTCCTATAAATATTTTTAATGGATAGTTTATTATTATATCATTTAAATTATTATAAAAAAACATGATTCATTGAAACTCAGTGTTGTGTGCATCGTACGCCATGTTGGTGTTCTGTGTAACATATGCCACATCGTACGCTATGTCGGTGTTTCATATAACATATTACAAGTAGGTTCCATGTCATTGTTGCATATAACGTAATCCAAACATAGTGCTTTAACATTAAAAAAACTATTTTTATTCTAGTAATAAATGTAGAATATCAAATTATTAAATTATTTCAAAAAATAGTAATTCAAAAAATCTTGGGGTGTTACATTCTACCCCACTTAAAATGAATTTATCCCAAGAAATTTTTTTGGGTTATCAAAGGTTTAATACTTGAAAGTTCATTTATAGAAACCCAAATTGTAAAAATGAATATTAAAAACTCTATTAAAATAGAAAGTTGGAACCATAACGGTTACCCAGAGTGACATATAACTAGGTTTCCACACAGGAAAACATAATTTGGGAGTAAATATTGGACATGGATGAAAATAATAAATATTTATAGGGAGTGATTGATCTCATCAATCACAAACAATTTAATGATCGAATAAAATTTTAGGGACTTAAATTTATAAATCTCTGATGATTAAAAAGGTTGTCGATTCAAAAAAAATTAAGGTATTAAGACAACAGATTTTCATTTTTTACCATTATCCTATCTTTGAGTAATTATTTTATTGTCCATCAATACAAAAAAAATTCATTTTTTGTTGTTCTTTTATCTATTTCCAATTCGTCCATTACATCAATAAATCAATGTCAAGAAATTAACTTTGATGCTCGATGAACTAAAATATACTTTTAATAGATATTAAGTCCCATAAAAGAATGAAAATTATAACTTTTATCTATATATGTTCTTAAAAATCAATTTGGTTAATACATTAATCTCTAAACATAAACCATTTCCTCATAAATAATTATTCCTAAAAAATAATAATACATTAACCAGGATATCGTGTAGTATAGTTGTAGGTGTGAAACCCTTATCATCCTTTGGTCATGGGTTCATGACCCACCACCTTAATAGACATGATTGGTTGTCACCTGAAATACATGATGTCATTTTATAAAACCATATTAATATAATTCAGAAAATAAATAAGATGGACATCCTAGAAATAAGGTTAATCCCTAAATACCCTTTTAGGCAAGGTTTTCAAGAGAAACTCAGAGAATAAATACTTCCACTTATGTTTAATTTAAACTTTTAATGAATGGTTAACCTTATAACCCTTCTCAAATATGAAAATCCAAATCATTAGAAAGAGAGTTGTGAAATTAGCTAAACATTGATTCCCCTATATATCACAAATTATCACTTGGTCGTCACATTCCAAACATGTTAATTACCATAAATCCTTTTGGAAAACATGAATTATTCCTTATTCTAAAGTATATTGGATGTGTTACTTAAATACAAAAATGTTGTAAACATTATAAATGATAGCACAAACAACCTATCAACAAAACCATACTTTGTTAAGAGGTAATTAATTCTCCCCAAATTTACTTATCCATTTCCACATATATTCATCAATACAACATTATCTAAATATAAATAACATATTAAGGGTTGCCTTACCTTAGTCAAAATATGACATTGTTACTAAATCACTTCACTAGTCCATGAGGAACATTTAACATAAACTTATAAATATGGAGTGAAAAAACATCAATAGAACAATCCTTGTACATTTCATCATTCATAACATTTGAATATAGAAACATAAAAACTTTGATTACTTAATCCTTAATCCATTAACAATGCTACCTAAAACTTTCAAATAATACATATTTACTTTAACATTTCATCGAAGTCTTATCATCATCAATAATGTAACCATTAATAGAACCACTTTGTTGATTCTCTTATGGAACTTTCCTCTTGGGACATTGAGTTTGGTAATGACCATTTACCCCACACTTAAAACACTTAACCTTTGATGTTGCCTTAGGGATTCCAATATTATCATCCATTTCATTAAACAAAATCTTTATTTATCTCTTACAGTCACTTTTTATGTGTCCTTTTCTACAATCAAAACGTCTTCTTGTACCACTAGGAAATTAATTTAGGTGATTCCTTCCACATTCATGACACAAAGGAAACCAAATATTATTTCCTCCATGGTATCCATTACCCAAACTTTCATTGAAATCATTATTTATATTCCATGGTGAGTCTGAGAGTTGGTTATGGTATGCGTTGTTAATCTTGTTCCTTGAAAATTTATTAGGCTTGATCACAATATATTTCACTCTAATGATTATCCCACTTGACTTCTCATCATAAAATCATCCATCACAATCAAAATTAATCCATATCCTCCTTGTTCCTACCATTGAATAAAAATAAAAGTATAGAGTGAGCATTACTTATCATCATAGAAAACCACATAGTCATGAAAATATTTACTTATGAGATTTTTAAATCATGACACCTTTCTCAATATATGAAAACCTAGGTTCATATAAGTTTTTTCCTTGACAACGTATATCTAAATCTTTCACGATGGTTCATGAAGAGTTAGTGAATTTCTAAAGCATATACCCTGGGAGTGTAAATCTAGGTGTTCAGAAAGGAACATTGGCATGTACCGAATTACCTCAAGTTAGGCCCAAAACATCTTGTCAGTGTTGTTGCATGTAGGTAAATCTGCACAAGAGCCACATCCGTATGTTGCATCAAGACATGGATGTATTTCTCGGAAACCACTCACTCTACCATTTAAAAAAATTATAAGACATTTTCTTAAACATTTAATCATCTTTAAACTTATCCATAGAGAAATCCTTAGATATATTCTTAGAAATATACCCTAGCATATCAATAAAAATTCTCATCATAGTTTTAACATGTTGACAAAACCATTACTGTCATACCAACAATAGAGACCCAAGATTAACATGCCTATATATTACATTATTTTAGATGAATATTTTGTACATTGAAAAAATACATGCCTGAGGATAGTAATAGTTTAGTGTCTTTGGAAACTTGGAAATAAAATCTTAAATCCTTGTGAATGATATTTAACATCTCCCATAGAGATATACACCTTTAGTACTTCTACCTAAAACCTTTCTTCATAACCTGGATAGAGGAAACATGAGAAATAGGTGATCTCAGATGATCATTGAGTGTAAATATAGAAAATTAGTAAGAATAACATGAAATAAAGGGTATGGAACTTGAGAATAACATTTGAAGATAATGATCTGCATTTCAGAGATCATAATCGTGATTAGAAGTTCATAAGATATGAATCATTAGGAAATAAAGAACATAATCCATGAAATCATATAATAGGAATAAAACATGTAATTGTGGTGAACACATAAGAATATAACATTGTGAACATGTAGTGGTAGAAATAGGTTCAATCATTAGGTTTTGGACATGATATCAGGCCCTCGCATAAACTTATGTACATGTAACCAGGTCCATGAATAACATTGTGAACATGTAATCAGGCTCATGCATAATAGTCAACACATCACTACCAAGGCCATATTGGAAGTATGGGTTCACTCCGCATAGCATATTGGTAGTCATGGTTCACTCCCATGGTAATCTTAGTAATGTTATTTAACTCTTTATACTATCTTGGTAGTCAGGGTTCACTCTCATTCCATCTTAGTAGCATGAGTTCACTCCTCATACCATCTTGGTGGTCATGGTTCACTCCAATGGTTATCTTAGTAGCAAGATCTCACTCCTCATACCATCTTGGTTGTAATGGTTCACTACCATGGCCATCATAGTAGTCAAGGTAAAATGCCAAGACAATCTTAGTCTATCTCATGATATATAAATCTTTACCCAATGCATTGGAGGGAGATGTAGGTCCCACCAGTCTCATAATGAAATTTTACAAACATGTGCCACACGATCATAAAAAATAATATCATAACCAATGAGATGAAATGGGTATTATAAACATGTAATCATATCACAACCTTTTCAAAAATATAGCTTTCATAATCATTTCATCATAAACATTACCCGTGGAAAGAAGACAGTTTTAAAAGCATATAACTTTTGTAAGAGAAATGGGTTTCATAAAGACCATGAAATTAAGAGTAACCCATTCACAAAAAGAATATAAATCTAACATTTATATAATTTTATAAAAGGTCATGAGTAGTAAAAATAGATTTCATCTTAGATGGAAAATAATTTTGAAATATCTTTCAAAAACATTTCTTAAGGAAAATATCATTTCTTCTTGGAAAAATTATTTTTAATACATAAGACCATTTTAAAAATCATTTTCTTTGAAAATATCTTTAATGATTATAAATAAGACCTAAAATCATTTCAAAACATTATTCCTTCAAAAATAAACAAAAATCTTCAAAACCTTTTAAAAAACTTTTTATTTTAAATTATTTTAAATATTATATAGAAAGCCTGAAAAGTTTTGAAAACCATTTCATTGGAAATACTTGCAAAAATTATAAATAAAGAATGAAAAATATTTGAAAACCAATTTCATTGAAAACATTTGAAAGAATATTTAAAAATATTTGAAACCCATTTTTCATGAAAAATTATAAGGGGAGCTTGAAAATGATTTGAGAAACATTTTTTATGAAAACAAATAAAAGTATATTGAAAACGTTTTGAAAACCATTATTCTTGAAAACATATAAAAGGATATTTAAAACATTTTGAAAACATGTTTTTAATATTTTTAAACATGTCACATTCTTAAAAAGTTACCCATTAAACAAGTAATGTAATCTTCATGGAAATAATGGAGGGTAAATTTCTACATGTCGTATGAGGTAAAATGAATATTCCTTTTGCACAGAAAAAAGGTTAGAAAATTGGATAATTTTAAAAGAGACAAGAATATTCCTTTGAAAACGTTGTTAAAAGACAAAAAAGGTAAAACATGTTTTTAATGATCATAATAAATTTGTAGAATATTCTTGTAAATCCATTTTAGAAAACACGATTTTGAAGGAATATAGATTTCTGACCAAAGAGAGTGTAAAGTCCAGATTTCATAAAAAAAATTCTTAAATATATTTTGTACAAAATAGTATAAAATTATACCAATGCCTAAATATAGCGTGAATAAAAAGTGGATAAAAAAATTCATCAATTTCTTTAGATATGGAAAATAACGATTCATCAAAGGAAGCATAACCGCAAATAATCTCAAAACGCGATGAGATTCTCTCAGTAAACTCTTATAACTTTGTAACATGTGATCATACTCTCCATATAATAAAAGAAAATTAAATAAAGCTAAAAATATCCTTAAAATAAATATATTCATGATTGAACATGTAAAATTGATGTATACATACCTCGAAAAAGAGTTTAGGTGCATAACAAAACATGAGTCTCAAAGAAGGAAAATTGAGAGAAAACATTTTCACTGATTTCATAACTTTTAAAACATAAAATACTGATTGAAAGTTCATAAAAAAAATTTTTAATACCCATAAATTTATGTATGGGATTCATACAATAAATTCAGGGTCATTACTTACACCACATAAAAGGAAAGAGTGGATAATATAGAATGTATCTCATGGGAATAAAAAGTAAGATGAAATCCCCTTACCTTCTGTCTTGACTCTCATCGTACTCATTTAAACCACATGTATAATAAATATAAATTTATTTTTAATATTTTATATAACCATATTATTATATCTATTACAATATATTATTGGATAATGACCTTATATTACCCACTTGTGAACCATCCTATGTTATGGTTTCACTACGAGTAATATTTTCTTTGTTTTTCATATGTGTCTTAATTTTTTATATTGTTGGTCCTTATAATTATTTCATGATTAAATAATTTAAAACATTATATAAATATAATTTCTATAATTTATATTATTATTATAATTTTCTATATAATATGTATATATGAAATAGAATACATCATTCATGGAGATGGTCGGTCCTACGTACGCATGAATGCTATTTCCGTTTAATTATTATGTTGGGAGAAAGAATGTAAAATAAATATATGTATATATATATAATTATTAAATTATATTTATGATATCATATATATATATATATATCTCATATATATTCTCTAACACTATTTTTAATACAATCCATGTAGTGTATGAATGAATCATATCACTTTGAGTGTGCAGTAGTCCACACTTCCTCAAACGAAATCATCTTACTTACATAAGATGGAAAGCATAAAGGTATGTTAAAAATAAAATTTACAAATTAATAAAGACATCATAAATATAATATATATCATATACTATACATATTTTCCATCATAATGGCCACCATGATAGGGGTAATGGAAAAAAGAACAATCATCATTTTGTGAGGTAGTAGTTCCCCATACATAGAAACAGTATGTTCGTTACACATTAAATGGAGGTGTTTCTAAGTGTAGATTAAAAAAACAAAATACTAGTATATTTAATATAACTTTTTTGTTATATAAGTATAGAATAAATATATTTTGAGCAGGTGGATTTGGAAAATAAAATAAAGGACTTGAGTGAAGGCATTACCTATTAATCGGGTAACTCCTTTTGGTTTGTGCCAAAATGATTCCTTGGATTGCCTTATTCCAAATGGAATTATTATATGATTAAGGGAGGATTTTTAGGAAGTTTATTGGGATGTTTTTTGGATGAACTTGATAGGTTTTATAGGTGTGAGGAAGTGGGAGAGGTGGTGGGTTTTTATGGGAAAGGAAAAGGACTCACATGTAATTTTTAGAAACAAGTTAGGTGTATAAATGTTCTTACCTATAAAAAGTCATAACAAATAAAAAAACGCAATAATTGAAGGTTTATAGACAAACTATGGACATAAAATGGGTTTTTTACAAGTGGTTAGATCATTTGGGCCATTAATTTTGACATTTAATGCCTAATTACGCTTAATATAGCCTTAATCACTGTGAGTTATTTTAATCACTTTTACTAATCATTTTGGTCAAAAATTAACTTGGTCTTATTAGAATATAAATATTATACTAAATAAAATGGTTAATGTAGGTTTTAATAAATTCAAATTATAGAAGTGGAAAAATTAATATTAATACTATTCCTGTAGATGGGACGAAAAATTAGGTTTTTAAAGAAGAAAATCAATCAAAATATTGTTAAGATTTTTTATTAAATTTCCAAGTGAAATTTGTTATATTGAATTAATATTTAAAAATATATGTAATATTTATCAAATTTTACCTTAAATAAAATTTATAATATCATTCATCATTACTAATTAATTAAAAAAATGAAGTTTTTAGCTAAAAATAGTATTTTTCACCATTCAACAAAAATGTAGTTTCTCAGAAAAATAACAAAACCACCTAGTCTAATTTAAATGTTATGAATTCAAAAATTATTTTTTTTATCATATGAAATTTCTAAAAAGTTTCTAAAATAAATTTCATAAGTAAAAGCAGTTCATTCAAGAAAATGGTATTTTTAACAAAAAAGGACTTTACCAAAAATCATATCATTCGTTATAAATATGTTTTATTTATATAAAAAATGGAAAACAATATTTGAAAAATATTTATTAATATTCATATAATTATTTCTAATGTCTAGGTTATTATAATCTCATTTAAATTATTATATAAAAAAATATGATTCGTTGAAACTTTGTGTTGTGTGCATCATACACCATGTAAGTGGTGCGTGTAACGTATGCCAAGTTTTACGCAATGTTAGTGTTGCAAGTAAAGTAGTCCAATTCAGTTCCATGTGAAAGGAATGTTTGACTTAGTGCATTGATATACATAAATGAAAATTTTATTTGTTAGGGTAAAACACCTTTGTGACCATAATAATATTTCCTTTTATATTCAATCAATTTTCATATTCATCTATAATTAATAGGTAACATGTGAATTCATATTATATTGTGTAAACCATATATTTTCATAGATTAGTTAATACTATTTAGAAACTCAAATTTAACTTCATGGTTTTATCTTATAATACTAAATAATAATATTTTAATAATATATTATTTATTGGTATACCATGGTCTTGTGTGTTACGAATGTCATCGAGGAAAGTCATTATTTCATATAACGTAATCCAAACATAGTGATTTAATATAAAATAAACAAATTTCAGATTTCAATAAATGTATAATATCAAAATATTTTATTAGTTCAATAAATAATAATTCACAAAATATTGGGGTGTTACATTCTACTCTATTTAATATGAGTTTCTCCCTCAAAATTGATCTGGGTTATCAAAGGTTTAATACTTGAAAGTTTCATTTATATAAACCCACATCATAATAATGATTACTAAAACCTCCCATAAAAATGGAAATATGGAACCATAACAGTAACCCAGTGTAAAGAATTACTAGGTTTCCACATAGGAAAACATAGGTTGGGAGTAAATATTGGACATAGATGAAAATCATAAATATTTATAGGGAGTGATTTATGTCATCAATCAAAAACAATTGAATGATCAAAGAAAATTTAAGGGCTTAAAGTCATAAATCTTGGTTGATTTAAAAGGCAATCGATTCAACCAAAATTAAGGTATTATGACAACACATTTTCCTTTTTTATCATTATATTATCTTTGAGTAATTATTTTATTGACCAAGAATAAAAAAATCATTCTTTGTTTGTGATTTTATCTATTTCCAATTCATCCATTACTTCAAGAAATCGATGTCCAAAAATTAACTTTGATGTCCGATACACTAAAATATACATTTAGATGATATTAAGTTCCATAAAAGATTTAATGTTTAAATATTTATATATCAATATTCTTAACATACAATATGGTTAATAAATTAGTGTCTAAACATAAAAAGTAACACTACCATTTGGCCATAAATAATTATTTATCAAAAATTATTATACATAAACCAAGATATCATGTAGGCTAGCAGTAGCTGTGAAACCCTTATCATCCTTCGGTCATGGTTTCAAGAACCACAACCTTAATGAACTTCATTGGTTGTCACTCGACATGCATGATGTCCTTTTATAAAACCATACAAATATAATTCCCAAAATAAATAAGATAGAAATCCTAAAAATAAGGTTAAACCATAAATAACTTTTTAAAGAAGGTTTTAAATACAATCTCTGTGAATAAATACTTCCTATGAAGTTTAACATAAACTTTCAATGAAGGATTAACCTTATAACCCTTCTAAAAGATTAAAATACAAAACATTAGAAAGGGAGTCGTGAAATCAGCTAAACATTGATTTCCTTGTATATCACAAATTAGCACTTGGTTTTCACATTCCAAATAGGTGAATTACCATAAATCCTTTTGAAAAACATGAATTCTTCCTTATTCCAAAGTATAGTTGATATTTTCCCTAAATCCAAAAATGTTATAAACTTCATCAATGATAGAAAAAAACACCTATCAAAAATTCCTTACTTAGTTCAAAGGTAATCAACACATCCCAATTTACTTATCCATATCCACATATATTTATCCATAAAACATTATCATAACATAAATAATATATTAAGGGTTACCTTTCCATAGTCAAAATATCACATTGTTATTAAATAACTTCACTAGTCCATTATGAACATTTAACAAAAACTTATAAATATGGAGCGGAAAAACATTAGTAGACCAATCCTTATATATTTCATCATTCGTAACTTTTGAATCCAGAATCATAAAAACTTTAATTACTTCATCCTTAATCCATTAACAATGTTACCTCAAACTATCATATAATACCTCTTTACTTTCACATTTTATCTGTGGCCTCATCACCATCCACAATGTAACCATTACTCGCACCACATTATGGATTCTCTTTAGGAACATTCCTATTGGGACATTGAGTTTCATAATAACCATTTACCCCACACATAAGACACTAAACCATTAATTATTTATTAGGGATTCCATATTACCACCCATTCAATTAAAAAACTCTTTATTTTTTTTCTTTGTAGTCACATGCTTTGTGTATTTATTTTCCACATTCAAGTCATCTTCTTGTTCCTCTTGAAAATTCATGTAGGTGATTCCTTCCACATTCTTTAAACAAAGGAAACCTAATCATATTTCCTCCTTCGTATCCATTACTCTATGTCTCATTGAAATCCTTCTTTTTCTTCCATGGTGAGTCCGAGAGTTGGTTATGGTACACGTTTTCAATCATGATCCTTGAAAATGGATTAGGAATGATCACAACATATTTCACTTCAGTGATCATCCCACTTGACTGCTCATCATAAAATAATCCATCATATTCAAAATTATTCCAATTCCTTCTAGTTCACCTCATTTATTAAAACTAAATGCATAGTGTGGGAAATACTTTTCATATTATAAAACCACATAGTTGGGAAAAGATTTACTTATGGGATTTCCAAATCATAAAACCTTCCTTATAATATGACACCCTAGGTTCATCCAAGGTTATTTATATCTAACCTATATCTAATTCATTCATGATAGTTCATGAAGAGTTTGTGAATTTCCAAAGCATATCCCCCAGGTGTGTCAAACCAAGTTTGCAGAAAGGTTCATTGTCATGTACCATATTACAATCAGTCAGGCCTGAAACATCTTGTTAGATTTATTACCTGTAGGTACATCTCTACTAGAGCCACATCAACTTGTTGTATCTGTATAGGGATGTATTTCTAGGAAACCACTCACTCTATGCTTTACCAAAATTCCAGGACATTTTCTTAAACATTGACTCATCCTTATACTTATCCATAGGGAAATACCAAGATATATCCTTAAAAATATACCTAAGGGTATCACAAATGTTTTCTCATCATAGTTTCAACAGGTTGAAAAAACCATTCCTTTGACACCTACTATAGCGACCGAGGCTTAAAATACAAGGATATTACATTATTTTAGATGATTATTTTGTACATTTCAAAAATACATTCCTGAGGACCATAATAGTTTAGTGTCTTTGGAATAATGGAAACAAAATCTTCTTTCATTTTGATGGATCTTAAACATCTCCCATAAAGATATACACCATTAGAAATTCTACCTAAAACCTTTCTTCATGACCATGATAAAGGAAACATAAGAAAGGGGTGAGATCAGATTTTCATTAAGGGTAAATATAAAAAATTCATAAGCATAACACGAACAAAATGTTATGGAACTTGAGAATACCATTTAAAGATCATACCCTTCATATCAGAGATCATAATAAATATTGGCAGTTCATAATACATTAATTATAAGGAAATAAAGAACAATATCCACGAAATCATATCATAAGAATAAACCATGGAATTTTGGTGAACACATATGAATATAATATTGTAAACATGTATAAGTAGAAATAGGTTTACTCATTAGGTTACGGACATGATATCAGGAATTAACATAAAATTATGTACATGTAACCAGGTCTATGAATAACATTATGAACACATAATCAGGTCCATGCATAGTAGTCAAGGAATCACTTCCAAGGCCATATTGGTAGTCATGGTTCACTACCATAGCCATCTTAATAGTGTGAGTCCGCTCCTTGTACTCTCTTTGTATTCATGGTTCACTCCCATGGCCATATTAGTAGCATGAGTTCACTCCTCGTACCATCTTGGTAGTCATCATTCATTCCCATAGACATCTTAGTAGCAAGATTTCACTTCTAATACCATCTTGGAAGTCATGATTCACTCCCATGGCCTTCATATTAGTCATGGTTTACTCCCAAGACCATATAATTCTATCTCATGAGATATAAATCTTTACCCAATGCGTTGGAGGGAGATGTATGTCCCACCAATATCATAATTAAATCTTACATACATGTGCCACAAAATTTTAAATAATAATATCACAACCCACGAAATGAAATGGGTAGTTAAGAATTTAATCATATCATAACCTATTAAAAAATACTGGTTTCGTAATCCTTTCATCATAAACATAACTTGTGAAAAGAAGCGGGTTCTAAAAGAATATAACTTGTGTTAGAGAAATGGGTTTCATAAAGACCATGACATTAATTGTAACCCATTCATAGAATGAATATGAATATATACATTAGATCATTTTCTAAAATTACATGAGTAACATCAGCAGATGTCATTTTATATGAAAAATAATTTTGAAATATCATTAAAAAAATTTTCTTGAGGAAAGTATCATTTCTTATTTGAAAAAGGATTTTTAATACATAAGACCATTTTAAAATAATTTTTTTAGAAAATAACTTTAATGATTATAAATAGGACACGAAATAATTTGAAAACCTTTTTCTATAAAAAATATAAAATAAGATTCCAAACATTTTACAAACCTATTTCTTTGAAAACAATTTGAACTATTATAAGGAAATATTGGAACTTTTTGAAAACCATTTCTTTGAAAATAATTTGAAATATTTTATATAAATCAAGAAAAAATTTTCAAATCAGTTTTCCTTGAAAACTTGTTAAATAATATTAAAAAAAAAATTAAACACCATTTTTCTTGAAAATATATAAAGGGATCTTGAAAAGGTTTTGAAAAAAAAATCTGCAAAACTTATAAAAGGAGATTGAAAACGTTTTGAAAACCATTCTTCTTAAAAACTTATAAAATGATATTTAAAAATTTTCAAAACCTTTTTTCTAATTTTTTCAAAGAAGATAGATTCTTAGGAAGTAACCCTTTAAACATGTAAAGGAATACTCATGGAAATTATGGTGGGTAAATTTGTACATATCGTATAATGTAAAACGAATATTCTTTTTGCACAGTAAAAAGGTTAGAAAATTGGCTAAATTGAAAAGATAAAATAATATTCCTTTTAAAACATTGGAAAAAGAAAAAAAGGTAAAAATTTCATTTAATGATCACATGAGATTAGTATAAAATTATTGGAAACCCTTTTTATAAAACATGGTTATGAAAGAATATAGATTTCTGACCAAAGAGAGGGTAAAGTTAGGCTTTCTTAAAAACACTTTCTTAACTATCATTTTTAAAAAATTGTATAAAATGGTACCACTACATGAATATAGCACAAATAACCTAATTATAATAAAATTCATAAATGTATTTATAGATGTAACATAATAAATCATCAAAATAATCATAACTGTAAACAATCTAAAAAACGATGAGATTGTCTCAATAAACTCATATTACTTTGTAACATGGAATCATACTCTCCATGTAATAAAATGAAATTAAATAAAGCTCAAAATATCATGAAAATAAGGATATTCATGACAGAACATGTAAAATGTATTTATATACACCTCGAAATGGATTTTAGGTGCATAAAAAAAATGTGTCTCAAAGAAAGAAGATTGAGACAAAACATTTTTACTGATTTCAAAACATTTTAATCATAAACCACTTATTGAAAGTTGATAAAAAGAATATTTTCATACACATAAATTTTGTTATAATATTCATATAATAAAATCATGGTATGTACTTACACCACAAAAAAGGAAAGAGTAGCGAACATGGAATGTATCTCATAGGAATAAAAAGTAAGATGAAACCCCCTTTCCTTTTGTGTTAAATCTCATCATACTCACTCAAACCACATGTATAATAAATATAAATTTATCATAAATATTTTAAATAACCATATTATTATATCTAATAACATATACTTTCTGATTATGACCTAATATTACCCACTTGTTAACAATCCTATATCAAGGTTTCACTTCGGGTAATATTTGTTGTAACACCTCAACCCCAGAAGCCTAGAGTCGGTGCATTATTACATATCATTGGCATGATCACAAAAGATCAAGTCTCGAATGACCGTTTAGTTTAGTAGCCTTGGAAGTACTAGAAACATTCATAAGTTTTACATTACATCATAAAATGGAAAACTACGATGACATTGTTTCTATGGACACCATTGAGATCCCATAGACTATCCATGAAGGTCAATCATAATATACTTTTTTGCATCCTGGGAAAAATAAAACATAGAAAGGGGTGAGCTCAGATGCTCAGTAAGGATAAAAATAAAGTAGAAAATTTCATAAATAAGCATAAACATTTAAGGAAATTTATAAGACTAAAACAAAAGCCTTTTAAAATTGAACTTCAGAATAATATGGAAAAGATAAAATCAAATAACTCCATTTACTTATTCACATGGATATTATACTAATCGAATAATCATATGCAATATCAATATCCACTTTCATAATGATGGAATGCATACTGCTAGTCTTTCATAATCACATAGTCAAGTCCATGTGCCAATACTACAAATAAGATTTTGTCAAGGCCTTGTGACAAGACACTAGTTTGCCTGATTAGACCTGCCGATGCATCGAAGAGCTCTAGTGGGATCCACCCATCACTTACAAAGTCCAATGCATTTCTCATATGAAAAGGTTTAAACATAATATAAAAATTCGTATTAAAACTATCATAAAAAATTTCAAAACTTTATCCATAAAACATGATTGGTATAAAAATAACACATCCAAGGTCAAACATATCAAAAAACCTTCAATACAATTTGGAAGTTTTGTATCATAATAACTCAACTTCAAATAAATTTAAAATTCATCAAAGGATGTTGATATAGATGAAAATGATTTGTAAAACTCTTCGAGAGAAATATCCCTTTTTCATAAAAACATTTAAAAGTCACACAATTTATAAAAGAAGACATTTGAAGACATTTTTTAATCAAAGTGTCCCATACCACTTTGAAACATTTAAAAGTAATTAACATTTTATAAACATTAATGTCCATATAAAAAAATCCTAAAAAAAATATTTTGAATACATGGACGTTAATGAGAATTATTTAAAAGAATAAATATTTAAAGCATTTAAAATGTTTTTTTAGTAAAAGGGTACCTTAAAAATAATCACTTTGAAAAATCTTTTATGAATCATATACATGGATAATAAATATGTCCCAGTAGATACTTACGTAAAAACAACCTCAGATAATATAGAGATTGTTAAATTAACCCTTACCTTGTACTTTTTCTTGGTCATGGGTAGGTTAATATTCTGTATATTGGTGAAATAATTGTTTTTAAATTATAAAATAATCATATAAATTAATATGATATCATATATTATCTTTTAATATTTATTTTTTAATAATATCTTTGAATTATCATTGTTTAGGGTGTTTAACGGATTTGTTGTCATTTATATTCTTTGTAACATAAGTAATGATTGTTATGGATATGATGTATCTTTTTCATATTCAGAATGATATTAAGTCTTTAAAAACCATTTTTAATCATCTAATGAAAATTAGTCTTGAACGGATGTGATGGGGAATGAATCTCATCGCGTTCGTGGAGACGGTAATCCGTACGTATTCACGAGCGACAATATCATTATTTTCATATCAAAATAATATATAATTAGATATTATATCATATATATAGAATCATTATCATGTTATATTTATTATTTACATCAATTACACATCATTATTATACCCATCCAAATAATAATGTATTGAATAACAATTACACCACGACGTGGAGATGGTAAACCGTACGTACGCACATATGGTGACATGTCATTCAAAGGATGGATAGAATAATGAATATGGTTGTACAATATTTATAATAACATCATAGTATATAGAAGATACTGGAGTTTTTATTTTATAATGGAAACAAAAAATAAATAGGATGTGGAAGAAGAAATAAACTTGGAAGAGGTGATGAAATATTTACCTCTTCTTTGGGTTCTTCCTTTTGATTTAATCAAAATGGATCCTTAAAATGGATTTATGACTAAATTAAAGACTCTATGATGAAGGTAGGACAGTTTAGAGGGTATTTGTTCAGGGTTTTTCTGATCCAAATGGCTTAGATGTTGTGAATTTGAGGGAAGGGGGAGTGCCCTTTTATAAGAGGGGTGAGGGGCACTTTAGGAAAAGCTAGAAATATTATTTTATAATAAAATAATTTTCAGTTTCTAATGGATCCAAAATGAATTATTTAAAGGATAAGGTGAGGATGGGTAGAAAACCACTAAACCAATAGGTTTTAGATAGGTTTTGGGCACTATATTAACTTTATATTTTAGATTTAACTCTTAGTAAAATAGTTTGACATTTACCATGTTTCTTTCTATTTTTATATTATATGGTTAATAAACATACTATATACTTCCAAGAGAACTCCAAGTGGTTCATTAATGGTAAACCTATCCTTATATAAGTATTTTGGCTGAACCTTATATTTGTAGGAATATAATATTAATTAATAATAAAATATTTGTTTTAAAACGCTTTTATGTCAATTTTAAAAATATTTTGTTTTTTGTTTTTCTATATTCATAAAATCATTATTACTTCAAAAAAATTCATTTGACCAAACCTATCATGTCATATTAACCTATAAAATTAGTGGAATTCATAAAAAGTCACAAATTACATTTATTTGGATATTAATAGTATCAATTATTTTAATCATTCATTAATACGGTAATTACTGCTTCATCATTGTGTCATAAATAAAATTAATTATTTAATGTCTAAAAATTATAAATAAATTACCATTATGTAAGAAATAGTTTTATATTTCTAATGAAAATTTATAGTCTAATTTAACTTATGTATAACCCTATATTAAAAATGTTTTAGTTATTAAACTTTGATTTTAACTCTTTTAACTCTTCTTTAAATAAATTAATAATAAATGTCCTAATCTAATCCAAGTGGACCAGAGAGGTTCATATTTTATTCCTAAGGTTGTTTTTGGTCGAATTATACTTATCCAATATAATTAGGACATGTGTTAGGGTAATAATAATATCATTTTTACCCTTAATTACCCTATTTACTTTTAACCTTGGTAAATAAAAGTCAAAAGTTACTATTCAAAAAAAATTATTTTCATCTTATTGAACCACGTTTTACATGCTGAGGTTAACCGTGGCTCTCAGATTTTTAAAATTTAACTCACAGAAATGGTAAAATTAAGTTTTATTCAAATTTGCAAATACTCCTATGAGGTGGGTAAAAGACGGTAAAAAGTTCAATAAAATTTTTATATATTTAAACTTTTTATAAAATGACTCCAATTAATTATTTTGAACTTATATAGGTATTATTTATCTATTTTCACCTAAAATAATTTTAAATAAAATAAATTTTTATTTAAATAAAAAGTCGGTTTCTACCAATAACTCAGTGTTTTTCACTATTTATCAAAAATTGAAGTTTCTCAGAAAAATACCAAAAATTAAGCCAAAACTATATTTGATATTATGAATTCCAAAATGGCATCTATTTTACCAAATTCAAAACATATAATTTTCATTAATTAATTTAAAATTAATTCTCGTTGTCAAAACAAATAGCGTGTTTTTAAGCAACAATATCTATCAAAAGATTGACACTTGTTTATGTCCAATTTCAAGGTGAAATTTATTATAATGACCTAAATTGTATTAAATGATAAAAATATAATATAATTATACTTCAAAACCAATAAAATTCATAATTTAACACTATAAATAATTTTGATTAAAAAATTTGTTTTTAATTAAAATTTAGTATTTTTCACTATTCCCCAAAATATAAAAGTTATCAAAAAAATAACCAAAATTTATCAAAACCAAATTTTTCCGTCCCTATTATAAAGAAGAAGTTTATTTTGTCAAATTGAATATATAAAAGTTCCAAATATTGGATTTAAAATGGGTTCTCCATCAAAAGACGGTAAAATTTCATTTTCTGAAAAAAAAACTTCCTTTATCTAAAAAATTGAATTTGTTCTTATATTATGTCTAAGAAACAAAAAATATGGATGTTAAAATTATATGGATTATATAAAATTCAAAATGATGTTAATACTATCTATAACCTCTTTTGAACGGCTAGTTTGGTAAGTTGTGGTGCGCTTGAACTCTATGTTGTGTGTTGTGCATGTTATTGAATTAATTTGAAGAAATAACGTACTATGAAATCTTGGGGTGTTAAATTCTTCCCTCCTTAAATAAATTGCATCCTTTCAATTTCAAAATTTTCTTTGAAAATAGAAGGTTGAAAATAGAAAATACCTTTGTGGGAAAACCCACATCGGAAATTGGGTTAATTAAATTTAGTCTTAATAAGATAAACAGGGGAATGAAAAAGTCACCACCAAATTATGATCTCGATTATGAGAACATTGGTATAAATTAGAGACACATAATTGGTGGAAAAACATAAATATTTATAGGGAGTTATTCAGGACATCAGTCGCAAAAAAATGTTTAATTGAGGGCCTCAAAGCCATCAATCTATGATGATTTAAAATATCATCAGTTCAACAAAACAAAAGGTATTTAGATAACAAATTTTTAGTTTTAAGATTCCTTACCTAATGTTTAAGAATTTATTTCTTCATAGAATAAGGGAAGAAAATAATATATACTTGAAAAGTAGAGTTCCATCATTTAACTAATTTCTACCACAAACTCATTTTTCACTCTAAAAGATAATAGAACATAAAAAATATTCTATTTATCCTATTCGTATTGGGTTCCAAAAAAATGAATTTATAATTCATATACCATAACATTTAAAAAAACTACATTATTCAATCTAGGACATCACATGGTCCAGCGGTTGTTGATACACCATTATCACCCTTCGGTTGTGGGTTCAAGTCTCGCAACCTTGTCGGATGTGATGGGTTGCCATCCAACCTCCAGGTTGTCCTTTTATGGCAATCCAAAAATAATCTCAAACTAGAATTATCCAAAATACTTCTATCCAAACTCATAGTCCAAAATTTATAAGGAAGGTAAACACAATGAAGATCCTTTTTTCCACTTAATAACATGTGAATACCTTCATCATGTATTCTTTTAAAACATTACAACATCCTGAATTACTATAAAACCTTATTGATTACATTCATGATACCTTATTATTTATAGAATATTGGATATACTCTATCTATCCAAAAAATGTTGTAAACTCCAACAATTATGGAATATACAAATCATTTATCAGTTTTAAGGTAGTCAAGAATATCCAATATAATTTATCCAAATAAACCATGTATTATTCCAAAATAACTACCTTAGTATCAGAACCATATTATGGTTTATCATTCACTCAACCATATATTTTCCAAAAATTTAACCGGATATTGAGTCACATTTCTTGGTTTCGCCCAATCTCAAGTCCTTAATCAAATAGTACTGTAGTACAATGCTTATATACTCTATAATTATTATAACATGTACATAATTAAAACAATACTCAAATGACACAATACTTTAATAAAAACAAAAGAAATCTAATAATTCGTCTTCATCTTCGGAAGTATCATAACTTTATTATTATCCAATAGTAGAATTTGTGGTATACTCTGATGATTTGGACATTGATTCGCGTAGTGTCCCAACTTCTTACCGATGAATCATTGTACATTTGAAACTTTTTTCTTACCCTTGCAATCACATACTTGGTTTCATTTTTCTCCACACTTATAACAAACTCTCATTACCTTCAAGAATTTACCAAAGTGATTCTTTCCATAGTTATTTCATATAAGAAAATATTTATTTTCCCTCTTCCCTTTATCCATATTTCTATCTTCCATCCTTTTCTTCTCTTTCTTCCCTTCAAATCCATAGGACTCAAAGAATACTTTAAATGTCTTATTAATACATGATACTATTTCTTCATATGGTGAGAATACATGGGATACTATTTCCCTTCAAAATTTTGGTTTAATACCATGAAATATATGATCCTTCTCTCTCTTTGGATCATACGTATTGCTGGAGTTCGCATTACTTCTACTGGGTGCCATTTCTATACAATGGCATACACCAGGTCAGTTTATGAATTTCAATGAATAATTCCAAACGTGTAAAATACCTAATGAAAATTGAACAGTTTTTGGATATAATCCATAATCATAAAAAAGTTTTTCTTTGAGGAAGTATATACTCAAAATCCCTTCATAATGATTTGTAATGAAAATGATAATTATCCAAAGCATTTCCCCCAGGAGTGTCGTAACCAAGAGTGCAGCAAGGGCCGTTTTCATGCACCAGTTCTTGTTCGATTCAAGCTCTAAGCATTCATTTCGGATTTTACCTTTGGGTACATTTGTTCCAGAGCCTCCTCTACCTGATCGTATCCAGAGAGGGATGTATTTCTTGGAAAAACTCAAAAAATTTCTACAGTACCAAAATTCTAAGAAGTTATTCTATATTAATCCACAATATCTATTTTAGGGTAATGTACTCCACTCAGAGTATATCTAAATCTATATTTCAAGGTTTGTACTAAACTTCATCTGATACCAACTGTAATGCCTTGACCCCAGAAGCCCAGAGTCAGTGCATTATTACGTATCATTGGCATGATAAAAAAAGATCAAGTCTTCAAAGACTGATTAGTTTAGTAGCCTTTTAAGTACTAGATACATTCATAAGGTTTAAATTACATCCTAAAATGGAAAACTACAACGACATTGATTCCATAGACAACACTGAGATCCCATAGACTATCCCTGCAGGTCAATCATAATATACTTCTTCACATCTTGGGTAGAATAAAACATAGAAAGGGGTGAGCTCAGATGCACAGTAAGGATAACAATAAAGTGGAAACTTTCATAAATAAGCATAAACATTTATGGAAATGTATAAGACTAAAACAAATGACTTTTAAAATTGAACTTATGCATAATATGGAAAATATAAAATCAAATAATTCCATTTATTTATTCACATGGATATTCTACTAGTCGAATAATCACATGAAATATCACTAGCCACTTTCATAATGATGGAATGCATAATGCCAAACTTTCATAACTACATAGTCAAGGCCTTGTGCCAAGACTACAAATAAGATTTTGTCAAGGCCTTGTTGCAAGACACTAGTTTGTCTCATGAGACCTACCGTTGCATTGAGGAGCTGTAGCGGGCTCCACCCCTTACTTACTAAGTCCAATGCATTCCTCATATGAAAGGGATTAAACATAACATAAAAATTTGTATTAAAACTAGCATATGAAATGTCAATAATTTATCAATAAACCATGAATGGTATAAAAATAACACATCCATAGTCAAACATATCACAAAACCTTCAATACAATATTAAAGTTTTGTATCATAATAAATCAACTTCAAATAAGTTTAAAATCCATCAAAAGATGTTGATATAGATGAAAATTATTTGTAAAGCTCTTTGAGAGAAAAATCCCTTTTTCATAAAAACATTTAAAAGTCACACAATTTATAAAGGAAGACATTTGAAGACATTTTTGAATCATAGTGTCCCAGACCACTTTGAAACATTTGAAAGGAATTAACATTTTAAAAACATTAATGTCCATATAAATAAATCCTTAAAACCCATTTTGAAAACATGGACATTAATGAGAATTATTTAGAAGAATAATTATTTAAAACATTTAAAATAATTTTCTAGTAAAAGGGTACCTTAAAAATAATCCATTTCAAAACTCATTTATAAAACATGAACATGGATAATAAATATGTCCCTGTAGATACTTACATAAAAATAACCTCGGATAATAAACAGATTGTGAAATTAACCCTTATCTTGTACTTTTTCATGGTCGAGGGTATAAGGACCCGACCTTAAACCTTACTTAATATTGAATTAAATGAATAATTCACATTGAGGATCTTTTCAGGTTTATAGTTTTAGAGAATTAGGGCACAACTATTACATCTCAAAAGATTACAATGTAGAAACTTTTACTAAGTTTCCATAAAATAAAAACTCTTAAAAAGAAACATGTACAGTTCCATGTTTTAGGTTGCATGACTTTCCCTTGATCCCATACTTGACACTATTCCATGTTAAGTCCTGTGAAAAACATTTCAAAAAATTGGGATGAGCATAAAAATCTCAGTAAGGGATACACAAAGAATGAAAACTGTTAGTTTTTTAAAACAACAAGTAAACCATGTATACATTATCAAAGTAATACATTTCACATTTTTGAAGTAGTAAAAACTCTTCACTAAATAAAAGTTCATTACATACCCTTATGTAACCAAAATATTACCATTAAACCCATATAAAGATCACATAACATATAAAGGTAACTTGGTACATAAACATACTTAAGTGGAATAACCATAAGGTCGACTTCTACACATATCACTTAATGGAATAGCCATTCGGCCAACTTCCATACATACTTAATGGAATAGCCATACGGCTAACATCCATACCCAATTCATTGGAGGTTATAATGTAACCACTTGTCCTGGTATTCACGGCACCACCCGTCATATGGTTTATCATGTAACCACCCGTAATATGTCCAAGTACCATTATAAAATTATAACACATAAAAACAATATTAAGGAATGACAACATCACAATATATTATTTAAATATATTGACATAATAGAATCGTTTATCAAAACCATTTTCAATACCAAAATACATAAAAGAGTATATGGTATTTATTTTATTTTAAAAACATTATGGCTTGTTGAGGAAACCAAAGATCAAATAATACTCGCAGTGGCAGAAAAGGTCGTTTTCACCGCGTACGTTAAAAGAATCATTCCTCTTTGTCGTTTAGTAAAAAGATTTGTAGAAAAAGATTCATTTTGTATAAAAGTAAAATTCAAAGGGGTTTATACACCATATAAAAGAAAGTTGTGTATAAAACGAAATATTCCTCAATGAAAGGAGATTGAGATGAAGTCCCTTACAAAGACGGTATCCTTGGACTAAGGATAAATCAATTACATAATTCTGTGTGACAAATGAATACACCAAATATAAGTGGATATTAAGTGTAAAATAATCAGATGTTATTCACATATATTCATAGAACGACATATTCAAGGAGTATAAGTTTATCCTAAAGAATCAAATTTGGGTTAAGAAGTTCCCTTGCAAAAATTTAACAGCCTAATGGCGTCACTACAAAATTCAGAAAATGAGTTCATGGGAGATAAAAAGGGTATCTCATCACATGGAAATAAAATTTAAATCAATAAGGATATAGAATAACATATCCCAACATAATAGTATGTGAATTAAAACACATAAGTCTTTTAAAAAGTGGAGGGTGAAAGGTTCCCTTACCGACATGGGTATCTTCCGAAACATACACCCCGTGAAAGAAGGACAATACAACATTGATGTAAATACTCATAAATGAAAGTATATTACCCAATTAGTAAAATAATGTGAATTACATATACCACTCAAAGTAAATTGTGGAAAATGTAGCATAAATCCCACGGTAATAAAAGTGAGATGAAAAATCCCTTACGAAAACTCGGCAGCCTAACGGTGCCACATAAAACATACAAAAATGGATTGATGAGATCAAATTGGGTATCTCATCATGTTAAAATAAAGTTTATAGAAAGAGGAATATAAAAGAACATCCCCCAACATAAAAAAGAGGAGCTTAAAAGAAGTGACATAAAGGAGAGTACTTAAAATGAAAGAGAGAGGGTAGATCTCTTACGAAAATTCGGCAGCCTAACGGCGCCACTCAAAACTTCCGAAATGGATTGATGAGAGAGAATAGGGTCTCTCATCATATGAACATAAAAATTAAAGTAATAGTAATATGAAATAACATCCCAATAACAAGAAAGATGATCTTTAAAAGGAATGACATAAAAGAGCGTACTTAAAAAGAAAGGGAGGAGTATGATCCCTTACCTCGGGTCCGACTTGACTCGATCGTTCTTTAACGTCCTGAATAATAAACTTGAGTTAATTTCTAATTGATTTAGAAAATTTTTCAAGTTCATTATTCCTTTTATATGTACTATTTACATGTTATAAACATTATGTAATAATTTAAGTTAATAATGATTGTTTTGTTCATATTTGGTTCTTAAGTCAAAAGTGGACTTCTTACAATTACATGTTGTTCGTGTGGTCAAAGGTTATTTATATCCAGAATGACATTCCTGATTTGGATATCATATATATCATATATATCCAGAATATACATGTATTTATAATATTACATAATCATTTAGAGGTAAGAAATGAAATGCACCGTTCATGGATACGGTAAGTCGTACGTACGCATGAACGTTACTTTCTTTTCTATGTCATATTAATAGATTAAAAACTAAATGAGAGATGTGTATATTTTTAATTCCAGAATTATATTCATCCTTTAAGTGTATCATACATCATATATATCCATTATATGTACTTATAATAGTACATTACATTTGAGGATAAGAAAGGAAATGCACCGTTCATGGAGACGGTAAGTCGTACGTACGCATGAACGCTACTTTAATTTCTATATCATACTTTAATGGAAAGAAAACAATAATGATATAATGGTATATTATAATTCCAACATAACATAATATATAATAACCTTAAATACGTCCTTTTTTACATCCCACATATGGCATTAACGAATCAAATCACTTTGAGGGGGTGGTAGTCTGCACTTCCTAAAATGAAGATATCGCGTATACCCATAATGGAAGCCATAAAGGTATGCCACAAATGAAAAATACATAAGCTTAAGTAAAACATAAAAATATTATATATCATATATAAACATAGTGACATCTTAATGGCCACCTTTGAAGGTGTTATATGTGTGTTGAACAATCATCGTTTCGTGAGGCAGAAATTCGCCATCCATAGAAACAGTATGTTCTTTAACCATTAGATGAAGGTGTGTGTAAGTGTAGATAGAATCATTATTATAACAACATCCTAGTATATTTAAGATACATGAGTTGTTACAAAATAAATTAATAAACAGAGTTTAGGGGGTTGGAGAAGCAAAATAAAACAAAAGAGCACAAGTGAAGACGTTACCTTAAAATAGGGTAACTCCCTTTGGTTTGAACCAAAAGAGTTTATTGAAGAGATTAATGCCTAAGTTAAGGCTTATAGGATGAGGATAGGTATGTGGAGAGAAAAAATGATCAGAGCTTGGCCGAACCAAAGGCTTGAGAGGTTTGGGTAAGGTGGTAGAGGTGGGGGCCTTTTATAAAAGGAGAGGAGGGGCACTCTTGGTAAAGTATAAAATGTTACTTTATTTTCAAATGGTTTTCGGATTTTAATGGTCCCACATTGATATAATTATAGTATAAGGTGATAAGGGTTCGAAATCCACCCATCCAATAGGTTTTGGACATTTCTAGGTCTTATAATTTACATTATCTTTCCATTTTATTTAAATCGTTAAATAATGAGGTCATCGCTGCATCATCATGATGTCATAAAGAATTTAAGTTATTTAATGTCTAAAAATTATAAAAAAATACTATGATGTAGGAAATATTTTTATATTTCCAATGACTATTTATAGTCAAAATTCTGACTTGTATAATCACATGTAAAATTTTTTTTAGTAAAACAAATCATGTTTGTGACATTTTTATTTTAACTTTAAATAAAAGGCATAAATGTCATTATCAAACCCAAGTGGCTCCATGGGGTACCAAAAATTGACCCATGGGTTTTCTTGGTCGCCCATAACTCATCCAATAGGGTTAGGACAAGTGTCAAGATATTTTCATTTTATTATAATATCATTTTTACCTTAAATCACACTAATTACCTTTAATCGCGATTAATAAAACTTAAAAGTTACTTTTCATCAAAAATTATTTTCATCCCATTGAACCAAATTTTACTTAACCGTTAAAATAATTTAAATTGGATTTTTGAAATTCAAATCACAGAAGTGGTAAAGTCCCATTTAAACGAAAAATCAAATTTTGTAACCACTACTTTGTGGTTTCACTATTCATCAAAAATTGATGTTTTTCAGAAAAATACCAAAAATTCACCCTAATCTATATTTGATATTCTGAATTCAAAAATGATGTCTATTTTACCAAATTAATAACATATAATTTTCATTAATTAATTTTATAATTAAATCCCGCTGTTAAAACAAATAGCGTGTTTTTATGAAACAATATCTTTCAAAAGATTGACACTCGTTTATGTCCAATATTAAAGTGATATTAATTACAATGACCACCATTGGATTAAATGGTAAAAATATATTCTATTTACACTTTAAATCCAATTAAAAAGATAATCTAATCATATAAATAAATTATATTAAAAAAAGGTTTTGAATTAAAATACAACATTTTCACTATTCATTAAAAATTGAACTTTTTCCAAAAAATACCAAAAATTTAATCAAAGTAAATTTTGATGTCTCGATTCTAAATAAGAATTTTATATTGTCAAATATAACACATAAAATTTTCAAAAAGTGTATTTAAAAGAGGTTCGCCATCAAAAGGCGGTTAATCGACCTTTTAAAGAATATTAGACTGTCTACGCTTAAAATTGGATTCATTCGCATTTTTAATCCTCTATCATTTATTGTAAAGAGTAAAAATATTTGAGAAACATATATAATCATTTTTTAGTTAGTTCTGTTCATTCCCGCCATTACAACGGCTAGGCATTAACAACCATTTAAAATAATATTATTTTATTATTAGAGTGCAACGTAAGATTCCCAAGAAACTTTTTGTTGCGTATTGGGTACGCCATAGAGCATAGCATCCCCTTTAAAGTAATATTAATATTTTATTCACAAATATGGAGAGATATAAAAATGTCATATTCTTTATTTACCTGGGGTGTTACATCCTTGCCCCCTTTTTTGGGAATTGCGTCCTCGCAATTTTAAAATTGAGCTTGGAAACATCCTTGAAAGTCCCACATCGGAACAAGAGTCGGTAAAACAATCACTTCAAAATAAAGAAATATAAGTACAGAGGTCACCCGAGTTAACCCATACTAGGATTCCATGTATGAAAATATAGACATGCAAGAAAAAACAAAGGGTCATGTTCTTATGGAGAGTGATAGTAAACATTTCTAGGAGAAAGTTAACCATAAGAAAATCACAAACTTGTGATGGGTTAAACGGTATTTGATTCCCCAGTAGGAAAAGTTAACAAAAATTTTTTTTTAAGTTACTTTTCATTGAGGAATTTATTTTTGAGCTTAACTAAATCATAATGAAACATACTTACTTGTCATGTAGACTTTCAACATTTACTAGATTCCTTAATCAAACTCATATTTTCTCCAAAAGATGAGTATTTAGGAAGACTTGTTTGCATTAAGAGTACTATAATCAATTTCTAGAGAATCACCTAATCCACAAAAGAGAACTATATACTTCCCATGTATTTAGACACTAACCAAAACCAAAACCAAAAAGGTTAGTACAAGATCAGATAATCTAGAAAAGGATAACCCTTTATAAAAATAAAATCTATTCTTAATCTCCAAAATTTTCCCAAAAAAACCTCAAAGTTCAACAAGGACCATTCGATAAACAATATTTCCATAAAATTCTTCAAAGTAAACCAAACTAAGATTGAATCCCAAATATTTGAAGGATTTGGTCACATAGTCTTCCAAGTTAAGTCGTAACATTTATCTCAAAAAAACATTAGTTGCTCCTAAAGTCTCGCATTGAAAAGTAATTAACCTAATCACATATCCTCCATGAAAAGTTAATAATTTTCATAAAAACCAAAATCAACTTACTCTTAATTCATAAAGTCACCTAACTAAAAAGAATAAGTCATACTAACCAGGGACTTCACGTAGTCCAGTGGTAGGCGAGAAATACCCATTGCACTTTGGTTGTGGGTTCGATTCCCGCAGCTTTGTCTGACGCGACGGGTTGTCACACGGTCTGTGTGTTGTCCTTTTTCCAAAACTACAAAATTCTTAAAACATTCCCCAATAACGAGATAAAATCTTCAAAAATAACCATAATGTAATTTAACCTCAATTTTATCTCATGAATTTCACTTTCCATTATTACATATAGTAACCCATAATTACCTCAAAAGTAATGATCATATAAACCCAAATGGTTCTTTATAACTATGTCCACAAAAGAACATAATACTATTCTTTGAATAAAATTTTAATAAATAAAACATCAGTGTTACACATACTATAAAAAGTCTTCTAATGTACCCCATCATCAAAAGAGACTTAATACTCTTAATAATTTCACCATAACTCTTGAAGCCCTTATATGTTGACTTCTTACTCATTCAACATTCTTCATGATCTATTAACCATTCCTTTCCAACTTATTCTCAAATACTTCATTCCTACAAACAAAATCATGAATCATATCCTAAGATTCTAAAATAGGAAAACAAAAGTTAAGAAATAATCCATACCTTTGATTGGTCATTTTCAGTTTCTTCATCCTCAATAAGAATGGAATTATGTATTGGTAAACGAATATTTGTACGATCTTGGTGATCCCATTCCCAAAACTTCTTCATAGGACATGTGTTTGCATAATGACCATGCACACCACATTTAAAACATTCAATTGATCCCTCAGAAAGAACTTCTTTCCCTTTCCTCAAGTCAACTGGATGATTCCTTTTTCCATGGAAGGTTCTTGCTTTATAACCTTCATTTCCACATCTATAGCATATTTCTTTCCCTTTGAAACATTTTCCTAGGTGTTTCTTTCCACATATTTGACACATAGATTTTTGAACACACTTACCTTTATGATTATTACCTACAGTTCTGTAAGGATTTGTTTCTCACATATATGATGCCTTATAAAAATTACCAAGGTTTAGGTGGTCAATCATGACTCCAGATAGTTGGTTGAGGATATACACAAGAGTTCTCATTGCAGCTCCTATATCATTCAGTTGCTCACTCAGAAAACTGTTACAATTTCCTTCACATCCACTGTTACTTTGTTGCCTGCTAGATCAATCCATTTACTAAAACCAAAAAGGTCCGTGTGAGTATATCAACAAAACAATCATGTACTATTGAGGAAGATAAACACTAAGATATACTTACTCATTCACTTTATCTAAAACTAGGACTCTTTCTGAAATCCTAACCATTATGGTTATGCCACTTATGCTTAAAGAATACCTTAACCTCTAAAGTTATCTAAACCGACCTTTGATACCAACTATAAGGCCTCGGCCTTAAAACTTACTTAATATTGAATTAAATGAATAATTCACATTGAGGATCTTTTCAGGTTTAGAGTTTTAGAGAATTAGGACATAACTATTACATCTCAAAAGATTACAAAGTAGAAACTTTTACTAAGTTTCCATAAAATAAAAACTCTTAAAAAGAAACATGTCCAGTTCCATGTTTTAGGTTGCATGACTTTCCCTTGATCCCATCCTTGACCATATTCCACGTTAAGTCCTGTGAAAAACATTTCAAAAACTTGGGATGAGAATAAAAAGCTCAGTAAGGGATACACAAAGAATTAAAACTGTTAGTTTTTCAAAACAACAAGTAAACCATGTATACTTTATCAAAGTAATACTTTTCACCTTTTTGAAGTAGTAAAAACTCTTCACTGAATAAAAGTTCATTACTTACCCTTAAGTAACCAAAATATTACCATTAAACCCATATAAAGATCACATAACATATAAAGGTAACTTGGTACATAAACATACTTAAGTGGAATAATCATAAGGTCGACTTCCACACATATCACTTAATGGAATAGCCATTCGGCCAACTTCCATATATACTTAATGGAATAGCCATACGGCTGACTTCCATACCCAATGCATTGGAGGTTATAACGTAACCACTCATCCTGGTATTCACGGAACCACCCGTCATATGGTTTATCACGTAACCACCCGTAATATGTCCAAGTACCATTATAAAATTATAACACATAAAACCAATATAAAGGAATGATAACATCACAATATATCATTTAAATATATTGACATAATAGAATCATTTATCAAAAACATTTTCAATACCAAAATACATAAAAGAGTATATGGTATTTATTTTATTTTAAAAACATTACGGCTTGTTGAGGAAACCAAAGATCAAATAATACTCGCGGTGGCGGAAAAGGTCGTTGTCACCGCGTACGTTAAAATAATCATTCCTTTTTGTCGTTTAGTAAAACGCTTTTTCGAAAAAGATTACTTTTGTATAAAATTAAAAGTAAAAGGGTTTTATACACCGTATAAAAGAAAGTTGTGTATAAAATGAAATATTCCTCAATGAAAGGAGATTGAGACGAAGTCCCTTACAAAGACGGTATCCTTGGTTTAAGGATAAATCAATTACATAATTATGTGTGACAAAAGAATACACCAAATATAAGTGGATATTAAGTGTAAAATAATCCGAGGTTATTCACACATATTCATAGAACGACATATTCAAGGAGTATAAGTTTATCCTAAAGAATCAAATTTGGGTTAAGAAGTTCCCTTGCAAAAATTTTACAGCCTAATGGCGTCACTACAAAATTCAGAAAATGAGTTGATGGGAGATAAAAATGGTATCTCATCACATGGAAATAAAATTTAAATAAATAAGGATATAGAATAACATATCCCAACATAATAGTATGTGAATTAAAAGACATAACAAAATAAGTCTTTCAAAAAGAGGAGGGTGAAAGGTTCCCTTACCGACATGGGTATCTTCCGAAACATACACCCCATGAAAGAAGGACAATACAACATTGATGTAAATACTCATAAATGAAAGTATATTACACAATTATTAAAATAATGTGAAGTACATACACCACTCAAAGGAAATTGTGGCAAATGTAGCATAAATCCCATGGTAATAAAAGTGAGATGAAAAATCCCTTACGAAAACTCGGCAGCCTAACGGCGCCACATAAAACACACAAAAATGGATTGATGATATAAAATTGGGTATCTCATCATATTAAAATAAAGTTTATAGAAAGAGGAATATAAAAGAACATCCCCCAACATAAAAAAGAGGAGCCTAAAAGAAGTGACATAAAGGAGAGTACTTAAAATGAAAGAGAGAAGTTAGATCTCTTACGAAAATTCGGCAGCCTAACGGCGCCACTCAAAACTTCCGAAATGGATTGATGAGAGAGAATAGGGCCTCTCATCATATGAAAATAAAAATTAAATTAATAGTAATATAAAATAACATCCCAATAACAGGAAAGATGATCTTTAAAAGGAATGACATAAAAGAGCGTACTTAAAAAGAAAGAGAGGAGTAGGATCCCTTACCTCGGGTCCGACTTGACTCGTTCGTTCTTTAACGTCCTGAATAATAAACTTGAGTTAATTTCTACTCGCTTAAGAACCTTTTTCAAGTTAATTATTCCTTTTATATCAATTATTGACATTTTATAAACATTATGTAATCATTTAAGTTAATAATGTTTGTTTTGTCGATATTTGGTTCTTAAGTCAAAAGTGGACTTCTTACAATTACATGTTGTTCGTGTGGTCAAAGGTTCTTTATATCCAGAATTACATTACTGATTTGGATATCATATATATCATATATATCCAGCATATACATGTATTTATAATATTACATAATCAGTTAGAGGTAAGAAATGAAATGCACCGTTCATGGAGACGGTAAGCCGTACGTACGCATGAACGCTACTTTTGTCTCTATGTCATATTAATAGAATTAAAACTAAATGAGAGATGTGTATATTTTTAATTCCAGAATTATATTCATCCTATATATGTATCATACATCATATATATCCATTATATGTACTTATAATAGTACATTATATTTGAGGATAAGAAATGAAATGCATCGTTCATGGAGATGGTAAGCCGTACGTACGCTTGAACGCTACTTTCATTTCTATCTCATACTTTAATGGAAAGAAAACAACAATGATATAATGTTATATTATAATTCCATTATAACATCATATATAATAACTTTAAATCCATCCTTTATACATCCCACAAATGGCATTAATGAATCAAATCAATTTGAGGGGGCGGTAGTCCGCACTTCCTAAAATGAAGATATCACGTATACCCATAATGGAAGCCATAAAGGTATGCCACAAATGAAAAATACAGAAGCTTAAGTAAAACATAAAAATATTATATATCATATATAAACATAGTGAAATCTTAATGTACACCTTTTAAGGTGTTATATGAGTGTTGAACAATCATCGTTTCGTGAGGCAGAAATTCGCCATCCACAGAAACAGTATGTTCTTTAACCATTAGATTAATGTGTGTGTATGTGTAGCTAGAATAATTATTATAAAAACATCCTAGTATATTGACGATACTGGAGTTGTTACAAAATAAATGAATAAAAAGAGTTTAGGGGGTTGGAGAAGCAAAATAAAACAAAAGAGCACAAGTGAAGACGTTACCTTAAAATAAGGTAACTCCCTTTGGTTTGAACCAAAAGGGTTTCTTGAAGATCTTCCTGCCTAAGTTATGGATTCTAGTATGAGGAGAGGGATGTGGAGAGACAAAATGATCAGATCTTGGCAGAACCAAAGGCTTGATATATGTGGGTGAGGTGGTAGAGTTGGGGGCCTTTTATAAGAGGAGAGGAGGGGCACTCTTGGTAAAGTATAAAATGTTACTTTATTTTCAATTTTTTCGGATTTTAATGGTGCCACGTTGATATAATTCGAGGATAAGGTGATAAGGGTTCTAAATCTGCCCATCCAATAGGTTTTGGACATGTGTATATCTTAGAATTTACATTATCTTTCCATTTTATTTAAATCGTTAAATAATGAGGTCATTGCTGCATCATCATGATGTCATAAAGAATTATTTTATTTAATGTCTAAAAATTATAAAAAAAATACAATTATGTAGGAAATCATTTTAGATTTCCAATGAATAATTATAGTCAAAATTATGACTTCTATAACCACATGTAAAAATTGTTTTAGTAAAACAAATCATGTTTGTGACATTTTTATTTTAACTTTAAATAAAAGGCATAAATGTCATTATCAAACCCAAGTGGCACCATGGGGTACCTAAAATAGACCCATGGGTTGTCTTGGTCGGCCATAACTCATCCAATAGGGTTAGTACAAGTTTCAAGATATTTTCATTTTATTATAATATCATTTTTACCTTGAATCACACTAATTACCTTTAATCGCGATTAATAAAACATAAAAGTTACTTTTCATCAAAAATTATTTTTATCCCATTGAACCACATTTCACTTAACCATTAAAATCATTTAAATTTGATTTTTGAAATTAAAATCACAGAAGTGGTAAAGTCCCATTTAAATGAAAAATCAAATTTTGTAACCACCACTTTGTGGTTTCACTATTCATCAAAAATTGATGTTTTTCAGAAAAATACCAAAAATTCACCCTAAGATATATTTGATATTCCAAATTCAAAAATGATGTCTATTTTAAAAAATTCATAACATATAAGTTTCATTAATTAATATTATAATTAAATCCCGCTGTTAAAACAAATAGTGTGTTTTTATGAAATAATATCTTTCAAAAGATTGACACTCGTTTATGTCCAATCTTAAAGTGATATTAATTACAATGACCACCATTGGATTAAATGGTAAAAATATATTATATTTACACTTTAAAACCAATAAAAAGATAATCTAATCATATAAATAAATTAGATTAAAAAGAGGTTTTTGAATTAAAATACAACATTTTCACTATTCATTAAAAATTGAACTTTTTCGAAAAAATACCAAAAATTTAAACAAAGTAAATTTTGATGTCCCGATTCTAAATAAGAATTTTATTTTGTCAAATATAACACATAAAATTGTCAAAAAGTGGATTTAAAAGAGGTTCTCCATCAAAAGGCGGTTAATCGACCTTTTAAAGAATATTAGACTGTCTACGCATAAAATTTGATTCATTCGCATTTTTAATCCTCTATCATTTATTGTAAAGAGTAAAAATATTTGACAAACATATATAATCATTTTGTAGTTAGTTCTGTTAATTCCCGCCATTACAACGGTTGGGCATTAACTACCATTTAAAATAAAATTATTTTATTATTAGAGTGCAACGTAAGATTCCCAAAAAACTCATTGTTGCGTATTGGGTACGCCATCGAGCATAGCATCACCATTAAAGTAATATTAATATTTTATTAACAAATATGGATAAATATAAAAATGTTATATTCTTAATTTACCTGGGGTGTTGCAGAGGGTAGGATAACCTCTTGTATAATGGTGAAATAATTGTTATTAAATTATAAAATAATCATATAAATTAATATGATATCATATATGATCTTTTAACAAAGAATTTTTTAATAATATCTTAGTATTATCATCGTTTCAGGTGTTTACCGGATTCATTTTCCTTTATATTCTTTGTTACTTAAGTAATGTTTGTTAGGGATAGGATATATCTTATTCATATTCATAATGATATTAAGTCTTTAATCATTATATTTAATCATCTAATGAAAATTACTCTTGAATGGGTATGATGGGGAATTAATCTCATCGCATTCATGGAGACGGTAATCCGTACGTACGCACGAGTGACAATATCATTCTTTTGATTTTAAAATAATATATAATTGGATAATATATCATATATACAGAATAATTATCATGTTATATTTCTTATTTACATTAATTAAACATATTTATCATACCCATCCAAATAATAATGTATTTAATAACAATTAAACCACGACGTGGAGATAGTAAGACGTATGTACGCATGTATGGTGACATGTCATTCAAAGGATGGACAGAATAATGAATATGGTTGTACCATATTTATAATAACATCACATTATATAGAAGATAATGGAGTTATTATTTTAGAATGAAAACAACAAATAAAGAGGAAGTGGAAGAAGAATGGAACTTGGAAGAGGTCACTACTACAAACACGGCCTTTATCAGTGCTAAAAATTGCCTTTATCAGCGCTAGAAAAGCGCTGATAAAGCCAGCGTAGATAAAGGGGGGTCCCCTTTATCAGCGCTTCCTTTATCAGTGCTTTAGTTTTAGCGTGTATAAAGGACCCTTTTATCAGCGCTTTTAAAAAAGCGCTGATAAAAGTTAAAAAATATTTAAAAAAATTTAAAAAAATATAAAAAAATTATAAAAATACTGCCAATTGGGGGGGCTTTTATAGTGCTTGAACCCCCCCCCCCCTTTACAGCGCTTTTTGGCCTCTATACAACACCCCACGCACCCCACACACCCCCCTTCACCCTTTAACAGCGCTTGCTCCAATATTCCCCATGCGCGCACACCCCTGCCTCCACCAGGATTTGAACTCGAGACCTCCCCCCTGCGCGCCTAAGCCCTTACCACTACTCTATTTTGATTTTCTTTCCAATTCATGATATCTATATATATATATTTATATATTTAGTTATATTTATTCGTATAGTAATATATATTTATATTAATATATATATATATAGTTATATTATAATATATAGATATATAGTTATATTATAATATATATAGTAATATTAATATATATAGTGGTATTAATATATATCTATATCTATATATATATATTTAGTTATATTTATTCGTATAGTAATATATATTTATATTAATATATATATAGTTATATTAACATATATATAGTTATATTAACATATATATATATATTAATATATATATATAGTTATATTAACATATATATAGTTATATTAACATATATATAGGTATATTAACATATATATAGTTATATGAATATATATTTATATAGTTATATTAATATATATATAGTGATATTAATATATATATTTATGGTGATATTAATATATATATTTATAGTAATACTAATATATATATATGTAGTTATATTAATATATATATAGTTATTAGATTAATATATATATATAGTTAGATTAATATATATATATAGTTAGATTAATATATAGGTATATAAATATTCATATATTGGTATTTTAAATAAAATGGATATTATTTATTATTTAGATAAAGCTAATATATTTTATATGTAAATATGTTTAATTATTTATTTTAAAAAATTAATTTTTAGGTGCGAATATATAAAAAATATGTACATATAGTTATATATTTGATTATAAATAGCAGTTCATTATAAAAAAGGATGAAATTTCAAAGAAATAATATCAATATGAATGTAATACCTTGGAATAAATTCTGTCCCCGCCAAGAAAAGCCAATAATACCCCCTTAAACGAGTTTGAAAATCGACAAAATGTTAAAAAATCTGGGTATCCCAATAAAAAACTCTGTTTTAGAGGCCTTATGGGCCACTTTTGGCCTCGAAAAACGCTTGACTGGGGTCCTCTCTGGTCACAGCGACGTAGATCTCGTCGCAGGCTTCGATTTGATATGTGGTATAGCTCAAACGGACACCCGGATCAAAAGTTATGGCCGTTTGAAGTTTGAGTTGCGTTTTCAACATATTTTGGATTTTTTTAATTTTTTTAATTTTTTTAGTCCTCAAATTGTTATTAAATGACTATTACTCCATAATGATTATCAAAATATTAATTAAAAATATTTTTTTTTATTTTTTAAGAAGTCATTTTCACTAAATATCTTATATATTAAGTATAATAAGAGTAAATGTACATTTATACTTATCTAAAATATATTTAAAAATTATATATTATATTTATATAACAATATAACTATATTTAAATATTAATATGTTAATATATTTTTAAATTTTTTTTGAAGCCGACCCTTTATCAGCGCTAAAAAAAGTGCTGATAAAGGCCCCCCTTTATCAGCGCTAACAAAAGCACTGATAAAGGGGGGCGCTGCGAAAAACTGTTTTTGTGGTAGTGGGTGATGAATTATTTACCTCTTCTTTGGGTTCTTCCATTTGATTTAACCAAATGGGATTTTTAGGATGGATTTATGACTAATGGAAGGCTTATAGTATGAAGGGAGGACAGTTGAGAGGGTATTTTGGTAAGGTTAACTGAGCCAAATGGCTTTGAAGGTATGCATCTGAGGGAAGGGGGTGCCCTTTTATAAGAGGGGTGAGGGGCACCTTAGGAAAAGATGGAAATGTTATTTTATAATAAAATCATTTGGGGTTTCTAATGGCTCCAAAATGAATTATTTAAAGGCTAAGGTGGGTATGGGTCTAAAACCAATCAACCAATAGGTTTTAGACATGTTTGGGTCACTATATTAACTTTATCTTTTAGATTTAACTCTTAGTTAAATAGTTTGACATTTACCATGTCTCTTTGTATTTTTATATTATATGGTTAATAAACTTACTATATACTTCCAAGAAAACCTCAAGTGGTTCATTAATGGTATACATATCATTATATAAGTCTTTTGGCCGAACCATATGTTTTTAGGAATATAATATCATTTAATAATATAATATTTGTTTTCAAAATGCTTTTATGTCAATTTTGACACTATTTGGTATTTTGTTTTTCTAAATTCATAAAAGCCTTATTACTTAGAAAAATATTCATATAACCAACCATAAAATGTCATATTAACCTATAAAATCAGTTTAATTCATAAAAAGTCTCAAATTACATTTATTCGGATATTTATAATATCAATTATAATAATCATTCATTAATACGGTAATTACTGCATCATCATTGTGTCATAAATAAATTTAATTATTAAATGTATACAAATTATAAATAAAATACCATTATGTAGGAAATAGTTTTATATTTCTAATGAATATTTATAGTCTAATTTATCTTATGTTTAAACCTATATTAAAAAAAATAGTTATTACAATTTGATTTTAACTCTTTTAACTATTCTTTAAATAAAATAATAATAAATGTCCTAATCTAATCCATGTGGACGAAAGAGGTTTGTATTTTATTCCCAAGGTTTTTTTGGTCGAATTATACATATAAAATAGAATTATGACATGTGTTAGGGTAATAATAATATCATTTTTACCCTTAATTACCATATTTACTTTTAACCATGGTAAATTAAAGTCATAAGTTACTATTAACAAAAAATTATTTTCACCTTATTGAACCACATTTTACTTGTTGAGGTTAACATTGTCTCTTAGATTTTTAAAATTCGACTCACAAAAGCGGTAAAATTATGTTTTATGCAAATTTGCAAATACTCCTAGGAGGTGGGTAAAATACGGTAAAAAGTTTAATAAAATTTTTATATATCTAAACTTATTATAAAATCACTCTAATTAATTATTTTGAAAATATATAGGTATTATGTATATATTTTTACCTAAAATAAATTTAAATAAAATAAGTAATTATTTAAATAAAATGTCTTTTTTAACCAATAACTTAGTGTTTTTCACTATTTATCAAAAATTGAAGTTTCTCAGAAAAATACCAAAAATTCAGCCTAAGCTATATTTGATATTCCAAATTCGAAAATGATGTATATTTAACAAAATTAATAACATATAAGTTTCATTAATTAATTTATAATTAATTCCCGTTGTCAAAATAGATAGCGTTTTTTAGGAAACAATATCTATCAAAAGATTGACACTTGTTTATGTCCAATTTCAAAGTGAAATTAATTATAATGACCTAAATTGTATGAAATGATAAAAATATATTATAATTATTCTTCAAAAAAAATCAAATGTATAATTTTTAACTATAAATTATTTCGATTAAAAAAGTTTTTTTTAATTAGAATTTAGTATTTTTCACTATTCACCAAAATATGAAAGTTATCAAAAAGATACAAAAAATTTATCAAAACTAAATTTTTATATCCCGATTCTAAAGAATAAGTTTATTTTTTCAAATTGAATGTATAAAAGTGTCAAATATTGGATTTATAAAGGGTTCTCCATCAAATGGTGGTAAAATTGCATTTTCTGAAAAATACTTCCTTTATCTAAAAAAATGAATTTGTTCTTATATTATGTCTAAGAAACACATAATATGGATGTTAAAATTATATAGATTATATAAAATTTGAAATGAAGTTAATAATATTCATAACCTTTTTTGAACGGCTAGTTTGGTAAGTCGTGGTGCGCTTGAACTTTGTGTTGCGTGTAGTGCAAGTTATTGAATTACATTGAAGAAAATAACGTACTATGAAATCTTAGGGTGTTACATTTTCTTTGTTTTTATTATGTGTCTTAATTTGTTATATTGTTCATCCTTATAAATATATCCTGATTACATAATTTAAACCATGAAATAAATAGAATTTATATACTATATATGTTTATTATAATTTTCTATAGAATATGTATGTATTAAACTAAATACACCGTTAATGGAAACGATAGGTCGTATGTATGCGTGAATGTTATTTCTGTTTTATTGTAGTGTTAAGACAAAGAATGTAAAATACATATATGTGTATATATATATAATTATTAAAGTATCTTTATGATATCATACATATGTATCATATATATTCTCCAACTCCATCCTTAATACAATCCATGTAGTGTATGAATGAATCATATCGCTTTGAGGGGGCAGTAGTCCACACTTCCTCAAAAAAAATTATCGTATTTACATAAGATGGAAGGCATAAAGGTATGTTTAAATAAATATTAAAGAAGCATAAATACATCATAACTATAATATATATCATATATAAATATAATTTTCATCATAATTTCCCCCATGATAGTGGTAATGGAAAATGAGTAATCGTCATTTTGGGAGGCAGTAGTTCACCGTACACTGAAATAGTATGCTCATTACCCATTATATGGAGGTGTGTGTAAGTGTAGGTTAATCCACAACAACATACTGGTATATTTAGAATACTGGTGTTATTTTTAAGCATATAATAAATATATTTAGACTGGGTGGATAAGGAAAATAAAATAAAGGACTTGAGAGAAGACGTCGCCTCTTAATCAGGTAACTCCTTTTTGTTTGTGCAAAAATGATTCCTTGGATTGAATTATTCCCAAGGGAAGGAATCTAGCAGGAAGGGAGGATTTTTGGGAAGTGTATTGGGTAGTTTTTAAAATATCTTAAGAGGTTTTATAGGTGTGGGGAAGTGGGAGAGGTGGTAGCCTCTTATAGGGAAGGGAAAGGACTCACTTGGAATTTTTAGAAACAAGTTAGGTGTACAAAATTTCTTACATAAAAAAGTCATAAAGAACCAAGAAACTCAATAATAGAAGGTTTATAAAATCAATATGGACATAAAATTGGTTTTTGATAAGTTCCAAGATCATTTTCACACTTAATTTCAACATTTAGTGCCTAATTAAGATAAATTTGGCTTTAATCGTTGTGTTTAATTTTAATCACTTTTACTATTCATTTTGGTCAAAAATTAACTTTATCTTATTAGAATATAAATATTATACTAAAAATAAACGGTTGATTTAGGTTTTTATAAATTTAAATCATAGAAGTGTAAAAATTAATATTAATATTTTTCATGCATATGGGACGAAATAACATGTTTTTAAAGTAGAAAAATGTTCAAAAGATTGTTATGATTTTCTATTCAATTTCCCAATGAAATTTATTCCAATTAATTAAATTTTATTAAAATATGTAATATTTATCTAATTTTACCTTAAATAAAATTTTTAATATGATTTAACTTTAATAATTAATTAAACAAAAGGCAGTATTTACTAAAAAATCGTATTTTTTTACTATTCATCAAATATTGAAGTATCTCAGAAAAATCCCAAAAATTCACCCTAGTCTAATTTAAATGTTATGAATTCAAAAATTATGTTTTTCTATCATATTAAATTTCAAAATATTTCTAAAATTAATTTTACTATTAAAAGATGATCATTCAATAAAATGGTATTTTTAACATAAAAGGAAATTACCAAAAATCATATCTTTCGTTATCAATATGTTTTATTTATATAAAAAATGACAAAAAAAATATTTTTGAAATATTTATTATTATTCCAATAACTATTTTTAATGAATGGGTTATTATTATCTCATTTTTATTATTATCCCAATAACTATTTTCAATGGATGGGTTATTATTATCTCATTTAACATATTATATAAAAAATATGATTCGTTGAAACTTAATGTGATGTGAATCTTACACCATGTTGGTGTTACGTGTAACATACTCCAAGTTGTTCGTCATATTGGTGTTGCATAAAAACTCATTAATTTCAAATTTCATATGTATTCTTATCATTATCCACAATGTAACCATTACTCACCCCACCTTGATGATTATCTTAGTAACTTTCCTCTTGGGACATTGAGTTGCATAATAACCATTTACCCCACAAATAAAACACATTACCTTTGATGTTGTCTTAGGGAGTCCAATATTATCATCCATTTTGTTCATCAAACTCTTCATTTTTCCCTTACAGTCACTTGATTTGTGTCCTTTTTTTTTCTAAAGTCAAAACATATTCTTCTTCCTCTAGGAAATTCATTTAGGTGATTCGTTCCACATTATTAACAAAAAGTAAACTTAATAATATTTCCTCCATGGTCTCCATTACCCAAACACTCACTGAACACCTTATTTATATTCCTTGGTGAGTTCAAGAGTTGGTTAAGGTACACATTGTTAATCATGTTCCTTGAAAATTGATTAGGTATGATAACAACATATTTCACTCCTATGATCATCCCACTTGACTACTCATCATAAAATCATCCATCACATTCAATATTAATCATGTTCCTTCTGGTTCCCTCCATTTAAAAATACTAAAATCATATTATGAGCATACTTATCATAGTATAAAACAATCTAGTCATAAAGAGATTTATTTATGGGATTTGTAAATCATGACACCTTCTTTAATATATGACACCCTAGGTTTATCCTAGCATATTCATATCCAAATAATATCGAAATATTTCATTATGGTTCATGAAGAGTTTGTGAATTTTCAAAGCATATCCCCCGAGGTTGTCAAACTAGGTGTGTAGGAAGGCTCATTGTAGTGTACTAGATTACCCTAAGTCAAGCCCTAAACATCTTGTCAGAGTTGTTACCCATAGGTACATATGTACTAGAGCCACATCCTCCTGTTATATCTAGATAGGGATGCATTTCTATGAAACCACTCACTCTACCATTTACGAAAATTCCAAGACATTTTATTAAACATTTACACCCCCTAATACTTATCCAGAGAAAAATCCCAAGATTTATCCTTATAAATACACCCAGGGATATCAAAAAAGTTGTGTCATCTGAGTTTCCAAATGTTGACAAAAACTTTACTATGATACCAACTATAGTGACCCTAGCTTAACATACATAGATATTACATTATTTTAGATGAATATTTAGTACATTGAAAAATTACATGCTTGAGGATCATAATAATTTAATGTCTTTGGAATCTTGTAAAAAAAATCTTCTATCCTTGGGAAAGATCTTAAACATCTCCTGTAAATATCTACACCCTTAGAACTTATACCTAAAACCTTTCCTCATAACCCAGAGAAAGGAAACATAAGAAAGGGGTGATCTCAGATGCTCGGTAATGATAAATATAGAAAATTTGTAAGCATATAAGGGAAAAAAGGTTACGGAACTTGAGCATAACCATTGAAGATCATAGCCTGCATATTAGAGATCACAATAAAGATTATTAGTTCATAAGAAGTTAATCATTTGGAAATAAAGATCATAATCGAGGAAAGTATATCCATGGAATAAAACATGGAATTGTGGTGAAAACATAATTATATAATATTATGAACATGTATAAGTAGAAATATCTTCACTTATTAGGTTATGGACATGATATCAGGCCCTCACATAAACTTTTGTAAATGTAACCAGGTCGATGAATAACATTGTGAACATGCAATCAGGTTCTCACATAGTAGTCATGGTATCATTTCCAAGGCCATATTGGTAGTATGGGTTTACTCCCCAAACAATCTTGGTAGTCATGGTTCACTCCCACAGACATCTTAGTAGAATTAATTCACTCCCCGTACCATCTTGGTTGTCACGGTTCACTCCCATGGCTATCTTCGTAGCATGAGTTCACTCCTCATACCATCTTTGTAGTCATGGTTCACTCCCATTACCATCTTAGTAGCATGAGTTCACTTCTCATACCATCTTGGTAGTCATGGTTCACTCTCATACCCAGCTTAGTAGTTAAGGTTCTCTCCCAAGACTATCTTATTCTATTTCATGAGAAATAAATATTTACCCAATTCATTGGAGGGAGATATAGGTCTCGGCCATCTCATAATGTAATCATACATACATGTTATAAAAGATCATAAATAATCATATCATAAACCATTAAAGGAAATGGGTATTATAAACAATTAATCATATCATAACCTATGAAAAAATCGGTTTCATAATCATTTAATCATAAACATAACCTATGAAAATAAGAGGGTTGTAAAATCATATAACTCGTTCAAGAGAAATGGGTTTCATAAAGAACATGACATTAAGAATAACCCATTAATAGAATGAATATAAATGGAACCATCAAATAATTTCATAAAATTTCATGAGTAACATAAATAGGTGTCATCTTAGATGGAAATTAATTTTGAAATTTTGTTCAAAAACGTTTCTTGAGGAAAATATCCTTTTATCTTGGAAAAAGTATCTTTAATACAAAAAACCATTTTAAAATAATTTTAATATAAAATAACTTTAATTCTTATAATGAAAACTTGAAATCATTTGAAAAACTTTTTACATGAAAAATTATAAAATCATCTTCAAAATATTTTAGAAACCTTTTTCATTGAAATCAATTTGAAATCTTATAAAGAAATCATTAAAAAGTTTTGAAAAATATTTCATTGAAAATAATTTAAAAACATAATAATAATTATTGAAAGAATTTTGAAAAATATTTTCCTTGAAACCATATAAAATAATCTTGAAAATGTTTTGGAAATAATGTTTCATGAAATCTTATAATAGGATCTTGAAAACCATTTTTCTTGAAAACTTATAAAAGATGCTTAAAAACATTTTAAAACCCATTCTTCTTGAAAACATATAAAATTTGTTGGAATTTTTTTTGAAAACATTTCTTTAAATACTTTAAAAAACACATGTTTATAAAATTTGACCATTTAAACATTTAAAGGAAGCTTCATGGAAATGTTGGTGGGTAAATCTGAACATAACGTATGAGGTAAAATGAATATTTCTTTTGCATGGTAAAAATGTTAAAAAAATACTCATTCAGAAAGTTAAAAAATGAGTCCTTATAAAACACTTTTAAAAGAAAAAAAGGTAAAAATTTATTTTAATGATCATATGATATTAGTAGAACATTCTTATAAACCCTTTTTATAAAACATGGTTTTGAAGGAACATAGATTTTTGATGGAATAGAGGGTTAAGTCAGGCTTTCTTAAAAACACTTTCTTACCTATATTATTTACCAAATAGTAGAAAATGGTACCTATAAATGAATATATCTGGAATAAATAAAGGAGAATAAAATTATTTAATGTCTTTAGAGATGGAAAATAACAATTCATCAAAGGAAGCAGAAACTTAAACAATCTCAAAAAGTGATGGGATTGTCTCAATAAAATATTATAAATTTTTAACTTGGAATCATACTCTCCATGTAAGAAAAGGAAAATATATGAATAATAAGATATTATCAAAAGAAGGATATTAATGATATAACATGTGAAATGGAAGTATATACACCTTGAAAAAGAGTTTAGTAGCATAGAAAAACATGAGTCTCAAAGAAGGATAATTGAGACAAAACATTTTTACCGATTTGATAACTTTTGAAACTTAAACCCCATAAATGAAATTTCATAAAAATGATATGTTAATACACATTAATTTATGTGTAATATAAATAGAATACAATCAAGGGTAGTAGTTACACCAATCAAAAGGTAAGAGTGGAAAACATAGCATGTATCTCATGGGAATAAAAAGTGAGACGAAATCTCTTTACCTTATGTCTTGACTCTCATCGTACTCGTTCAAACCATTTGTATAAAAAATAAAAATTTATTATAAATAGTTAAAAGATCCATATTCATATATATAATACCTTATATGGTTTTATTACTACCTTATATTACCTTTTTTTAACCATCTTATTTTAATATTTCACGTCGGGTAATATTCTCTTTGTTTTTCATATGTGTCTTAATTTTTTATATTGTTGGTCCTTATGAATATATAATGATTAAATAATTTTTGACATGATATAAATATCATATATATCTATATAGTAAATTTATATTATAATTTTCTATATAATATATAATTATGAAACAGAATACACCGTTCATGGAGAGGGTAGGCCTTATGTACGCATGAACACTATTTCCGTTTAATTGTCGTGTTGATAGAAAGAATATAAAAGATATATATATATATATATATATATATAATTTTTAAAATAGTTTTATTATATCATATTATATATATATATATTGACTAAAATCATCCTTAATATAATCCATGTAGTGTCTAAACAAATCACATCGCTTTGAGGGGGTGGTTGTCCACACATCCTCAAAACAAATTATCATATTTACATAAGATTGAAAGCCTAAAGGTATGTTCCAAATAAAAATTAAATAAGTATAAATACATTTTAAATATAATATATATCATATATAAAAATATTTTCCATCATAATGGCCTCCATGATAGGTGGTATTGGAAAAATGAACAATCATCATTTTGTGATGCAGTAGTTCTCCATACACAGAAACAATATGTTTGTTACTCAATATATGGATTTGAGTATAAGTATATGTCAAACCATGACAAAATCCTATTTTATTTAGGATAATTTTTTATATAATAATATAATAAATAGAGTTTTATGGTGTGTATAAGGAAAATAAATGAAATTACTTGAGGGAAGATGTTACCTCTAAATCAGGTAACTCCTTTGGGTTTGTGCCAAAAGTCTTCCTTGGATTTCCGTCTTCCTAAGGGAAGGATTATAGGAGGAATTGAGGATTTTTGGTAAGTGTGTTTTCATGGATTTTCCTAACTTAATATTTTTTATATGTGTGATTAAGTGGGAGAGTTGGTGTCTCTTTATAGGGAAGGAAAAGGACTCACTTGTAATTTTTAGATACAAGTTTGGTGTACACATTTTCTTACATAAAAAAAGTCCTACCGAAAAAAAAATAAAAAATAGAATATTTATGGTCTGAATATGGACATAAAATGGGGTTTTAAAAGTTTATTGATCATTTTATCCCTTAATTTTAAGATTAATTTCCTAATTAGTCTAAATTTTTCCTTAATCACTGTGATTAATTTTAATCGCTTCTACTAATTATTTTGGTCAAAAAATAACATGGTCTTGTTAGAATCTAAATATTATACTGAAGAAAATGGTTTATGTTAGTTTTTTTAAATTCGAATTATAGAAGCATAAAAATTAATATTAATGTTAATCTCACAGAAGGGACAAAATTACGGGTTATTAAAGTAAAAAAATGTTCAAATGTTTGTTAACATGTTATATTCTATTTGAAAGAAAAATTGATTATAAAGAATTAAATTGTATGGATAGAAATAATATTTATCTGATGTGAACTTAAAAAATATATAATATCCTGTAACATTAATAAATAATTAAATAAAATGTATTTTTTAACTAATAAGTAGTATTTTTCACTATTCATCAAAAAATGATGTTTCTCAGAAAAATTCCTAAAATTAATCATAAGAGAATATAAATGTTCTAAATTAAAAAATCTTTTTTTTATAGTATTAAATATATATATTTTTTCTACAATTAATTTTGTTATTTAAATCGGTTCATTCAACAAAACTTTATTTTTAACTTAAAAGGACTTTACCATAAATCATATCATTCATTATCAATATATTTTATTTATATAAAATAGTTACAAAAAATATTTGCGAAGTATTTATTAAGATTACTATAAATATTATTAATGTATAGGTTATGATTTTATCATTTTAATAATTATATAAAAAACATAATTAATAGAAACTTAGTGTTGTGTGCATTGTATGCCAAGTAGGTGTTGCGTGTAACGTACGCAAAGTCGATTCCATGTGAAAGTAATGTTTTACTTAGTTCATTGAGAGACATAAATGAAATTTTAATTTAATTGGGTAAAATATATTTTTGACCATAATAATATTTCCTATTGTATTCAATCAGTTTTCAAATTCAATTATAATTAATTGGTATCTTATGAATTCATATTATATTGTGTAAACCATATATTTTCATAGATAATTTAATATTATTTATAAAATGTCAATTAATTTCAAGGTTTTATCTTATTATATTACATAGTCATATTTTACTAATATATTATTATTTGGTAAACCACAGTGTTGCGTGTTATGGATGTCATCGAAGAAATTCATTATTGTGTATAACACAAGCAAAACATAGTGATTTAATATAAAATAACTATTTTCAGTGTTTTATGAAATATATAATATCAAAAGATTAAATTAATTTGAAAAAAATAATTCATAATATCTTAATATATTATATTTTATGATTAAGTAATCTATGATACCACTTCATACAAGCCATCCCTAAGACCTAGGTCATGGAACCTTATCAAGGTTTATTCCCAAAAAAACAAGGCCTGACCTCCTACAGCATAATTTTTCATTCAATAGACATGTTCCCATTACATAGAAACTATAAGTAGGAACCCATTGGATAAGGTATCCTACCTGCTATTACTATTATCCCCTTGGGTCTCTTTAACATTGAACCCAAGTCATCATATTTAGATTCATGACTGATTCATCTCTTTGGGTTCCCATGTACCCAACTCACCCAATTGGGGCCCATTCACCCAGTTAATAAAAAAAGGCATGCCTTCTCTATAGTACCCTAACATTTTTCATGACCAGATTCAAGTGCTCAAAGACCGTAAAACTAAAACTATATCTTCTAATAAAGTCACACTTAGTCAATGTGAAATTTTCTTAGGAATCATATTCATCTAGTTCTTTTAAAAGGCCTAAATAACATTCCCAAAAGACCTCGTTGACACTCTTTTGATCAAACCAATATACTAATGAGTTTAATCTACTTAGGAATCCTCCATGGACTCCTTAATTTCATGGAATGTGTATTCATACTAGCATGCTTACCTTTAATCATGAATTCCATTGTTAATAATAACTGATAATCTTATCAGAGATCTCCCCCATTATTCCTCCCGGGCTAATAAGATTATTCGGATACAATCATTCATGTATTCCCATTATAATGAGGCCTCTCTCCTTTGGATGATTAGTGGTATATTTCTGGGTCCAACCCTCATGTCTCACTTGACATGTGGGTTTTAAATCAGCACCATATCTACCAAGCACCTGATCAATTCTTTGGTTAATCACTCTAGTCTAATCATTGATACTTGAGATTTAATGGGCATCCAACCCAGTATAAGCCCTGAATTTCCCACACTTGACTCATCTATTGGGTAAAACAAAAAATGTATGCTAATGAATAAGTCCCAAAAAAATCCACAAATAGGACCCTTTTACCTAGTACTCCATTTTCCATCACTATAAATTTCTAAAAATTGTTCATAGCCATAAGAACAAAAAAAACACGGCAGTTCTAATTGAATATCAATAAATGGAACCCTAATGGTCCAATATTCACAAACCTAAAATTCACTTCATTGCTCGTGGTTTCATGAACATAAATGGTGCCATGTTTTTACTTGTCACGTGAACGTATAAGGTACAAAATGTCTCATTAAATGGTATCTAACTACATGGGTTTTGATTACCTTCATGGGGATACATAGGTATCAATTTTTATGGTCATAATCATAACTCCTCTACATAAACCACTTCCATGGGTGGTGATACATTCTAGAGTGACCTGCTAAATAGATTTTATCTAGATTATAATCAACCAACAAGGGGTCGAAAGAGAACCTCTTATACACATAAAAGGAGAAACTGTTATACATAAATATTTTCACATTGATGCATGATGTTTATTGATATATTTCATAATAACTTAACAAGTATTGTTACTTGGATGGATTTTTTGAATATGACATAAACTTATAAGAGATACCTAGATGTAAGGATAAGTCCCCCCCATGGAATGAGTCAACATCCCATAATATTATTCTTGATACACATTACAAAAATTATTAGTTCATCTTAATGACCACACACCTTTGGAATGTTGATAGGAATCCAAAAAAAAACATGGGATAGAATGTGTTGGGGAATAACCTTGTTACCTTTCTTCTTTTCCAACCAAAAGAAAGATATACCATGATATAATTTTTTCACCTTCCTAAAATATACTACTATAAATTTATTATCAAACATTATTTCCCCCAAATATTATAATGGACTATCCATTTTAAATTACATTCCATCCTCATCCCTATAACACCATGAAAGAAGTTGATCACCCAAAATCTGAACACTTTTCCTGATTCGATTATTCTATTCGCTTGATTCCACTACTATAGAATCAATATTATTCAGTGTCTGATTTTTTCAGCACTTATAAAATGTTTTTATAATGCTCAACCTTTCCCAACACTTATAAACTAGTACTGAGAAATATAATTATTCACATTGCTTATTTCACCCTTTCTCAATTATGTTTTATAACCAAGAGAGAGTTTTCTTTCCCAGTTTCCAAAAAACACTAAGAATGGGTGATAATTATTTAGTTGAGAGAAATAACATGTTTTTTATACCATTTTGGTAACCCCATACAATAAGGTGGATCATATATATGAAGGCTCTATAATACTATGTTCCTCTTACTCTCATTCAAACCGCTAATCTTATGCCTTGTAATATATCATCTCACCGAAGTTCACCCATCCCTCTATTTTGGATGTTCTTTAATATTTCTAACTCTTAAATTTATATTTTAGGTTATTTGGTGAAAAATTATCTTTATTCGATAAATTTTATTTTTTCCAAGATACTTTTGGGATCCATGAATCCATTTTTAATATAATATTTCCTTTCATTGCATCGAATTTCTTAATGAAAAATATATATTCTGAATTCCCTTTTGATGATTCATAAATGGAGGTTTTATCATTGAGAAAACCCTTTTGGGAACTAAAAAATGGGGTATCCTAGTATAGTGTTTGATTAGTATGAGAAACCATATATAGTACATGAGGTGTTTCCTTACCCATGAGGCTAATCCTTCAATAGATTTGAGGAATTTTGGAATGTAATTTCCATTATTAGAGTTGGATCCTTATTATCGAATGGATATTTATGTATGGATTTGGTTTTGAGATAGAATATGAGAGTGGTTTAATAAATAGTATAGTTGGTAACATTCCAATCATTGATTCATAGACGCAACCTAGGGGTTCAAATCATGTGGTTTAATAAATTCAAATCATCCTCCAACATAACATTACAATGTAGTTGTATACATTTTACGACTCACTTCATAACACCAAACAATACACTACCTTTCACTTAGACATTAGTGTTGCCATGGAATCTTAGAGGGTCCCCATTCTCACTCTCAACATCCCCAAATAACTTCAACGTGTTACCCAAATACTCATAACTACAACACCCTAGTATAAAAACATCTCTTTACATATGTTACTTCCACACTCTCCACACTTAAAATTGGTTCTAGAAATATATATCACTACTATAGTTTCCCAAGTAAAAAATGAATATAAAAATAAGCTTTACATGATGATTATATCTTGTTTGAGAGGGTTTGTGGCTCTAGATTGTCATCTATGCAATTTTTTTACATAAATACCTCAGACTTAGAAATCCTCCTCATTCATCATGGTAATGGGTGATACAGCCAAAGAAACAGTGATCATAGTAACAATATCATGAGAACAAGAAATAAAAATAATATTGGTTTATTATCAAATATCGATAAAGAAAAAACTCACTAAAAAAATCTTTACTTTCTTTACAATAACAAAAAAGGTACATAAATCTCACACAAATTAAAATAGTTAAGAAACTTCAAGTATAAATTATTATTATAGAATCAGTTAATACTATAGAATCTATAAAAAATAGAAGTCCTTTTTATTAATAATTTTTATATGTGCTAATAAAGGTTTCCTTTATCATTTCTAAAATTAAACACAGATACAGGATACCTTAATCAGTGATAACCTTATACCTGAAAAATAATTTATCTTTTAAAATAAAAAATTAAAGAGTATGTATATCGTACAAACCCCCACACACATGTCTTTATAGGAACTGTTGGTTTCACTAAGAGTAGTGATCCTTTGTATATCTCATAATAGTGTATGCACACACTCACACACATACTAATAGAGAATATTTTTCTCGTAATAGTATATATATATATATATCAATAATTAAATTTGCAGTATTACTACATAATATCAATATATGAAATTATATCGATTACAATATGAATTGAAAAAATATTTTAATATATATATAATATCTAATATATATATATATATATATATATTTCTATGAATAAAAAAATATATCATTAATTTTAAAAATAAAACATTGATTTTTAAATTAATAAAAAATTTGAAATGAGATTTAAAAATTTAGAAATTTTTAATATTATTAATAAAAATATATGTTATTATTGCTAAAATAAATAATAATTAATATCATTATAATTTAATTAATGTTATTTTATATATAAATTTTGACATTATTAATATTAATTTATTTAATTTTATATAGGTTATAAGACATAAAATTACACACACCCCCTAGCCCAGTAAAGACATGTCACACCCCTCCTCCAAGGGATGACATATTTATAACTAGCCCATTACAATTTTATAGTCTGAAGTCCTTAGAGTTTAAAATATAAATAATAATTTTAATATAAATAATGATAATAGTATTTTATTTTGAACACAATTGATTCTAAATTTAATATTAATTTTTATTTTGAAAAATATTTTATATATATTTATATTTAAATATAATCATTAATATTTGAAAAAAATTATGCATTTATATAATTAATAATATATATATAAATATTGATTTATTTATATGATTAATAATATTTTTAAATATATTTATTAATATTTAAATATATTTATTCATTATTATTTTTATAATTTAATTAAAATAAATACATTTATATAGTTAGTAATTTAATGTAAATATTTTTATATTTAAATATAATTATTAATATTTTATATTTAGTTATACATTAACATAATTAATAGTATATATATTGAGAAAATTATTTATTTATTTATATAACAAATAATTATACGTATTCATTATACATAATTAATAATATATACATAAATTTATGTAACTAGTAAATTATTGTAATTTTTTTATTTTGTTATAATTATTAATATTATTATATTTAATTATAAAAGTATATAATTAATAGTATATTATAAAAAATATTTGTACATCTATATATGTAATAATATAAATATACTATAAATGTACTTAAAAATATTTAAAAATATGATTTTATTTTAATATATTTATTGTAACCATTTACTTATAATTTTTTTTAAATATAAATATATAAATTTTTATATGTAACTGAATAATGATATAATAATATATCAGTATTAATATATATTAATATATAAAAAATCTATATGAATAATGGATATGTTCATTAGGTTGAACAGAATTTACTTTTATTCCCCTACACAAGCGACGTGCTTTGATCCTCACTTGTTTCCCAAGACCTATTATTTACTTATATTTAAAATTTATTAGCACTAATCATCATGTATAAAAATCCTTATATTTATCATCAGATACCTTTTTAGAGTTGATAAATGACCCTTTTATCAATTCTTTCAAGAAAGAACTGATAAAGGCCTTACCCTCTTATAAATAAACCACAAATGTCACGATGCTCCTCACAGTTATTCAAGATCTCATGGAATCCATCCCATGTAAGGTTTTTCATTCATTTATTTGGATGAATTGACATCAAATATGAAGTTATATAATTTAAAACATAGTTTTAAGGATTTTTTTCTGATCATATATTTCTTTTATATTTATTCTATAGTTCATTGTATATTGATCAACTGTAAATATACTAGACACACACCTAGATATATATATATATACATATATATATATATATATATATATATATTGATCATTTATCACCCCTCCTCCCTGTTCATTAATACTGCTTTTTTATATATTTCTATGTGTGTATGTGTGTAATTTTGTGTATTTTATTTGTTTTTGTGTGTGTGTGTGTGCATGTCTACACACACAAGAAACAATAAGTATATTATTTAAATTTAAATGTATTCTTTTGTATATTATGATAGTAATTTTAGACATTTTACCCTATTCAATTAAATTCTTATTCTCCTAAGACTATACCATAGTGACATAACCCAGGGTCGATCACAAGGAGCCCGCTCACACACACTATTTTCCTATTTTCACTAATATAAAACTATGTATATAATATATATGGGAGATTTTAAATTATGCATGAAATATAAATATTATATATAATAATGTAACAAAAAGAAATGAAATTGTAAGAAATAAATAAGTTAATTGTTCTTGGGATGTCGTGGAGATTGAAATCATTGTTAAAAATTCTTCTCGATATTCAACTCAATGTGGTGATCAAGACCTTTCACACCTCACCATCTCATTTGAAATGTGATTACCCCACACCGAGACCTCTTCATATGTGGTAATGGTATTCCTTAAGAAAATTAGGAGACCTCTTTATTTACAATCACTTCCCAAGATATACTCCACAGTATGTGTGACTTAGATAGTGAAGGGAATGATGATTAATAAATGAGAAGAATAACTCAATGATAGAGAAAATAGGGAGACTGCACACCATAATCAATTTAAATACAAAACAAATACCAAAATAAAATATATAGATAAGAAAATTAAACCCAATAAACTCATTAAATAACCCAGTCCCTCTGTCGAACAAGTGCTAAGGTTATCTCTCCATTTTTATTGGATTTGAGAAGGGAATACGGTTAGAGAACACATAAAATAAATAAAATGGAAGAAGTGATATATGAATAAGAAGAATAATATATTTAAAGTAAAAAATTATTATAGCATTTAAAATAATACAAAGATACTAAAAATGAAAAAAAAATTGTCCCCAAGTTTCAAAACATTGATATTAAGAAGGGATACATATTTATAGAGAGAGGGAGTGAAAGAATTCACACTCAAAACATTTATTCTGAAAGATTATTTGTGGAGGTCCCATTAAATGGCCAAATATGTAATAGGTATCTTCATGAATGTAGTTCCATAGTGTCTCCTCCATTCATCCTAAAAATTTAAGCATCATTGACCAAATGATGAGGGAGTTATGGATTTAATATTGAGGTTTATGTTTTCTGTCCGAGAATTCCATAATTCTTTCTCCAATGAATAACATCCAATAGACCTATTAATGGGTGAAAAACTCAAAAATTCATTTATAAAGTGAGTATATAATTTTTATTTCACATAAATTTTTAATCACCTCAATTGTAAGTGTTTTCCATGAATAATGCTTCCATTAAAGAGGTGGGGGTACACATTGTCCACTAGAACAATTTTTCAACCTGATTGATTTTTTTCAGGCCTCAATATTCTCAAATCATCACCTTTTCTAGAAGAAAAAGTAGAAGGAAATAAATAAATTATTTCAAAAAAATAACTCAATTTTGACTTATATTTAAAAATAAACGATCAAAATACCCTTATGATAAAAATCAGTTAAAATCCACAATTAATCCATTTTTCATTTAACGTCAAAATAACACCAAAACTGAGAAATGTGAAAATTTCACATTAAATAATACTATGGTGGGATTATAAAAATTGAATTATAGTATAAAAAAATATAAAAATGGTAGCTTCATCACTCCCCCATACTTAACCATTACACTCCTGAGAATTCATCATATATTCAAATCAAATTTAATAAATAATCAAAAATGAGAAAAATCGATGATATTTTCCAAAATAGAATTCCATCATGTCTCTTATTTGAGAAAAATTACATATAATTTCCATTCATCAAATTTAAATTTTTTTGACATCATAAATCCAACGATGTCCCAATCACAACTTACCTCTCATTGAACTTATTTTCACTCTTCACTCAAGAGAAATAAAATATGGAGTTATGATCATAATTGAAAATTTAATGTATCTCCATAGGATAGTGAAAATAATATTTTCTCCATAGAGTGAAACATAAAAATGAATTCAATACATATGGATTTAATTAACTATCCAAATGAAAATTTGTCTTAGGTTTGGAGTGAAAATGATTAAAATTATTTAAGGAAAAAAGGAGGAGGTTTGAATCTTGAGTATAATGAATGAATAATCAAGTGAAATCATAGGATGAAACTCCCTAAAATCCCCTTAAAAATGTAAAAGACAACACAAATCCATTTTCTTACGTTGTACGTGATCGAAGAAATGATTACAATGAATTACATCATCCAAGTTCTCATTTGTTTCCTTTTTGTATAATGCTACAGAAAAGCACAACTTTATTTTATTTTATTTTTGATTTTTTTCATGGAGGATGTGATGAAAACTTAATACAGTGAATGAATGAATATAATTCAATTAATATTTTGGAGTTAAATGTTCCATAAAAGAATGTAAAATGATGAATTCCATCTCATCCCCATGTTTTCAATTTTTTGAAGGAGAACTGGATGAAACAAATGAAGCATAATGAAATGACGACTCAAGACCAATTATCTCATTATAAACTACCCAAAATATTGGAACACAACTCACACCACCCAAGAATGATACACATCAAAATTAACGCACATGAAAGGCTCTTCCCCCAAATTCAAACTCGAAATATCCATGAAGAAATACTAAGAGTGTGGGTAGGTAATGAAAAATTGGCTTGTAATGAGGCTTAAACCTATCAAGTAATTCAAGGAATCTAAGGGATAATGAAGGATAGATTTAATGGTGGGTATTAGTTAAATATGCAGATATCTAAAAAATTGCCTCAATAATGTTGAAAACGTTCCATAAAATCCCAATCATTGAAAGGTAAAAATCACAAATTTTGGTCCTCATAGAAAATTCATGTTTCCCTCAAGAAAGCATGGGTATTAGAAATATATTTTCAAAGTGGATAAGAATACCTCATAGGACTGGAAAAATATTTTGAGTCTTTTTTTCATGGGAATGGATTTAAAAAATTAGTCAAACTCATAAAATTTATTGAAAATACAAAGCAAGGAAAAATTTTATCACATCAACAATAATTTAAAATCCATTTATTCCAAAATCATTTCAATTCCCTAAAAATCAATTGATGTGTGAAAAGTGATAATAATATTCATTAATTCTTTGAGTTCCAAAAAAAATTAAAAAGAAAAAGTAAATTCACACAGAAATAAAACTAGCAGGTTGATACTCCCCCCACACTAAATATTCTACCCTTCATTTCATCTTAACAAAATATAAACAAGGGAAGAAAAACTTAAGAGAAAGAAAGATACATCATGAATTTATTTTTCAATAGTGGATTTGTGTTAATATCCTTGATATTGCAAAATTTTCATAGAAATCAATAAATAAAGAAATGAATAAGAAAAATAAAGAAAAAGAATGAGGAAGGGAAAAGAGGATAAAACACGGTTTGGACCCCCATCTGGGTTCTCGGATTTTACTACACATAGTCAGGTAATTGAAGTGGTTTATCCCAAATATGAAGGTGTGTGGGGCTTCTTACTCAGAAACCACAAGAACTTATTTCTTATAGGTATATTCATCTTGAACCAGTCAAAAAAAACCCATGGATAGAGTACATAATCTCATCCACTGTGACTGTGTTGTACTAATTAGATAGTGGGGGAAGGAGGAAGAATGGGTTATCTTTTTTTTATGGCACTATTTTTATTGCCTCTTCAACATAGACATCCAAGTATTTCTAATTCAATTCTATTTCATTAAATTCAAAAATGGGGATGTTATAATATAATTCCACATTAATATGATTAAAAAAATGAATCAAAAAATAAATCATCCCCTTCAATTTGGTCATCTTTAAACATGATCTCTTCAGTTAAGGCCACTGGTAATTATATCTCATCAGGGGCTTATTCATCTTTTTATAAAAAAAAGAAAGGTATATATGTATTGATTCTTCTTTGAAAAATATGGGAGTATCACTTACCTTTTTGTCTTCAACAAAATCTAACCAATGTTCTTCCAAATCGTGTTGATCTCCCACAATTGTATCAACTGGCATGGGATCTCCAGGAACCCATTGTAATAATAGAAAGTGAGATATGATTGGATCTTAAACTTTCATCTTAAACTATCCCCTGTGTTCTTCAAATTCAAATTTAGTTGAAGAAATCTTGATCTCTTTTGGCTCAATTTCCGCTGGCGGTTGTTTCGACCATTGGACATTGGATACTTAAATGAATGGAGAATGGTTGTTATGCTTTTTTCTCAACTCCTCCATTCATTTAATGTTTTCTTCTGCTTGATTCTTAAAAAAATACACCCTTACAATAAAAATAATCACTAGTCCAAGCATATGAAAAATCACTAAGATAATCCATATCGACCTAAAAAATAATGATATGGAATGAAGCTCACTTATTTTTTTTTATATTTTATTTGGTTTTTTACGAAAAACAGTGTGTGAAAGCACTTTTTCTCCCCAAAAATGGAGCCAAATTTATGATAATAATTTCAATAATTTTACCCTATTCAATAAAATTATTATTCTTCTTAGAGTGTACCGTAGTGGCATAACCCAGGTTTGATCATAAGGAGGCCACTCACATACACTATTTTTCTTTTGTGACTAATATAAAACAATATTATATAATATATATGAGGGGATTTGAAATTATGAATGAAATAAAAATATTATATATAATGATTCAATGAAAACACAAAATGAAGTTATAAGAAATAAATAATGTAATTTCCTTTGGTAGGTCGGGGAGATTGAAATCATTATTAGAAATTATTGTCGATATTCAACTCAATGAGGTGATTGAGACCTGTCACACCTCACCTTCTCATTTGAAATGTGATTACCCCATACCAAGACCAATTCATATGTGGTAATTCTCTTCCTTAATAAAACTTGGATACCTCTTTTTTGACCATCATGTCCCAAACCATACTCCAATATATGCACGACATAGATAGTTAAGGGAAGGATGATTGATAAATAAGAAGAAGAACTAGATGATAGAGAAAACAGGGTGATCTCATACCGTAATAGATTTTAACACCACCAAAATTCCCCAAATAAAATAAATATATTGAAAAATTAAGCATAATAAACTTATTCAAAACACAGTTTCCTCCCTCAAATAATCATTGAAGTTATCTCTCCATTTTTTTGCAGTTGAGAAGGGAATAAGGTGGTAGAACACGTAAAATTAATAAAATGGATGAAGTGAGATATGAAGAAGAAGACTAATATATTTAAATTAAATAATTATTATAAAATGTAAAATACAAAAAATTTACTGAAGATTAAAGAAAAAAATATCCCCATATTTCCAAACATTGAAATGAAGAAGGGATATATATTTATAGGGAGAGGGGGTGAATGAATTCGCACTAAAAACAATTATTCCGAAGGATTCCGCATGGATGTCTCATTAAATGGTTGAATGTGTAAAAGGTATCTTCATGAATGTTTTTCCATAATTTCTCTATTCACTCTAAAAATTATAGCACCATCGGCCACCAGATGAGTGATTAATGGATTTCATATTGAGGTAGGCTTTTTCTGGATAAGAATTATAGAATTATTTATCTAATGTATAATATCTAATGACCCTATTAATGCGTAAAAAACTACATAAGTTTCATTTAGGTAGCATGTATATATATTTTTCTTTTACATCCATTTTGAATCACCTCAATTAGAGGTGTTCATCCTGACTTAGGCTTCCTTTACAGAAGTGGGGTCTATGCTGTATGCCTGAAAAATTGTTCAACCTGATTGATTTTTTAAGCCTCTATATGCTCAAATAATCTCCTAGTCCTGAAGAAAAAGTTAAAGGAAATAAATCAAGTATATAATAAATGAATCAATGAATTTGGAATTACATTTTAAAATAAATGAATAAAAAATCATAATGATAAAAATTTGTTAAAAATTATTATTAATCCATTTTTTCATTTAAGCACAAAATAACACAAAAACCTAGAAATGTCAAAATTTCTCTTTAAATAATACTATGGTGGGATTAAAAAATTTTAATTATAGTATAAAAATGTGAAAATGGCAGCTTCATCACTATATTTTATATATGAATGTATTATAGTTTATAATCATATTCCTTAAATTTAAACTATATACTTTGAAATTTATATTTTTCATCTTTATGTGTGTGTGTGTGTTTTCACGTGTAAGTTTGTTTAAATTTTTATGTGTGTGTCTCTGTATACACAAACACACAGAGTGATATTTCTATATTTACACATACATGATCATAATTATATATTTACACACAAATGTTTACTTTTTCATATATTTATGTATATATGAATATTATATATAATTATATATGTATGTATAGAGAAATTTTATTATTTGAATAAATTCAAAAAATTATTATAAAATGCAGACTCTAGATTATTATTTTTTTACTTTATATATATATGTATTATAATATATATATATATATATATAATTTATAAAATTTTTAGATGTAAAAAGTGATACATTATGTGTTTGCCTTATTTATATCTAATTTTTAGTGACATATGAATATTTATGAACCAAATAGGATGAATATGAATTAGAAATGGATAGATGTAAATCATATGACAAAATAGTATTAGGATGGGGTTAAGAAGTTAATCATGTTTGCAATAGATAATTCAAATGGAACTTCTAGAATTATTTCTTTGTATTAACATTTTTTATTTAAGATTAATTTTTCTACACGAGTTAGTATATGATTTGATATGTCATAGAAAATATTGAAGTTATAAATGTTGGGTAAAATATGGCGAAGAAATGAATATATCTAATAACAATTGTAACAATTAGGTATACTGATCATTTGATATTATTAAAACTATATAATATGACATAGATTATATTAAGGATTTGAAAATGGTGGTAAAAGATGGCCTTTTTTATTTTCCAAATATATTTTAGATTTTAAATAATTGGTAAAAGTGTTGGTCCAAATTAAGGTAGTTATCGAAGGAAACACTTCAAGAGATGATGGATTAAAGTCTAAAACATGTTCTTCGATTTTCATACCACTTAAATTTTATATTGGTTAGAAAATATTTTTTTATAAAAATAGAATATCTCTATGTAGAAACATATGGAAATATATATAAAAATATAGGAAGTTAGACCAATGTTCGATAAATGTGATAAGCATAATGAAAAATATAATTATAACAAATTAAAGTCAAAACAATACACATAATTTTGAGTAAATAATCAAATAACCCTAAAAGATATCCATTACCAAAACACTTACAATACATAAGAATTATTCACTTTCATCCAATGTGATAGGAGAATCTACAAAACTTTTCTATGTATTATTATTCTAAGCATGGAACGCCCTCGACTATAAACCCATCATTCAATATCAATGCCCTACCTCTGAAAACTCTAACTTCTTATCCCTAAAATCCCCCAATCACCCATATCATAAAAATTATTTTCCTATCCACAAATTCCCCCAATATTATAGTACTAGGAAAACCATCTTCAATGCCAGAATCTATTTGATCAAAATGATCAGAAAATTAAAAATTAAAAAAAGAAATAATTAGAATATTTAAAATTAAATCCTCACTTATGGATTCTCTAATATAATCTCTCTAAATAATAACAATCAAAATAACTCTAAGAAACATATTTTTTCAAATTTTAGAAATATTTAGCACAATTTAGATCACACTTGTAACTTCTTCCAAGCCACAAAACCTCATGTTTTATTTATAAACATCAATTGTAAATAACACAGATGATTATATACCTAGTTCTTTTGGTTTAGTTGTAACAACCCTAGAAACTGCTCTACATTGATCAATGGATATAACTTCAGACTAAACCATATGATGTGTTCAACATAGTCTTCCATTATAACACACAATCATTTTATGGTGGATGTATAGATTTTTTTAGTTTAATAGATTAGAAAAAATGAACAACAAGACAAAATATAAAAAACTCAAAAAAAGCGAGTTAAATGTGGTTTCCTCAAGAGTTTATTATTATTTTAAAAATAAATATAATGTAATATATTAAATTAAAAATCTTCTACTTTTTGAAAAAAAACAAACATGAAATAAATATAATTATTAATCGAATTTTCTAAAATAAAACATCTATAAACATCATGTTATTTCAATTGAAATTATTAATGTCTGGAATTTTTTAAAATCCTTCCATCCTTATTTAAATTGAAATTGATCATTTAAAACATATCAAATTTATCAAAATTCTCCCCAATGGAAAAAAATATCAGCATATTTAAAATTTAATTATAAAAAACATTAACAAGACTTATTGGAAAATTTTGATAAACATATGTAGACATAATATTATTCTAAAACATCCCCCACCCCTTAGTGATTTACAAAAAGACATCTATGGAAAAACATTTTCATAAGATAAAGTTTTATTAAAAATTGGGTAAAATTTTTAATAATGAAATAAATGAAGATATAAATTTATTGATATTCAAGGAATGTGTGAGAAGAGTATTTTATGATGTTTTATCACCCTTCAATCTCCCAATGTTTGAAAACACAATAGAAAAATTAATTTTGTGTAAAAAAAGATTATTAGAAAAAATAACTAAACATTGAATGTTTTATTATTTTACATGGATCTAATTTTTCAATATATAATAGTACTCTCCCTAATTTCCAATAAAATTACTACCGAAATATAATAGTTAAAAAAATGAACCTTCTAAATGTTATCTCCAAGTTCATGCAGGTGATCTTCTTTCGATGAATTTGATTCCAATAAGTGTTTTAATAATTTTATTTAATCATTGGGAGAAAAAAAATTCAATAATTATATTAAACCACATTTCATCTACTATGAGTTAAGCATACAATAGTATAGTAGAATGAATATTTTAAAAATACAAATATAACTATAGACTATAAGTTTGATTAGTAAATATCCAGAGCATAAGAATAATAGTTATAAAGATATGTATCATATTATTAGGATAAAAAATATAATATGAAATTTTAATAATTTTTTAATGCATCAGAGGGTAGGATATTTAACCTCATATAAACTATTCACATGAAGCATATTATAATTTTTTTAGAAATAACATCAGAGTAAAAAAACATGAAATGATTATGTGATATTTTTCATAAAAATAAAACCATAAATTAAACTTTACCTTATAAAAACTATTTTACATTTACATTAACTAAAGAAATATCTTTTAATAGGTGTAGTTCCCATAAAATATAAGATTAAATTATGTTAATAAACTAATGTATGGTGTGGATTACCTATATAAAAAGTTAGCAGAATTCTAAAAAATATAATTTCCTCAAACTTTCTAGAGGATTATAATTAATATTATGATATATTTAAAACAAGAATCCAAAATTATGATCACTTTTCATTGATCATACCATGATTTTTTTAATGTACATAAATATATCAGAATTTAAGTGTTTTATGAAAATTTACACAAGCTAATTTTCAATTCCCATAAACTTGAGATTAATATCTCATTTATATGAGTGATCCTAAAGTAAGTGGTCTATTATGTCTATGTTCTTCTCATGTTATTGATGTTATAAGATTTTAAGAAAAAAATATAACAATATTTTTATAAAAAAATATCAAACATTGAGTAAAAATCACACCATGATCAATGAGTATGTGGTGCATCCAAAGTAACTGGTCATAAAAACTTCCCACAAAAACATATTCAGTTTTAGTGGTGAAAAGATAAACTATGAGATATTTCTTATTATAACATGAAATTAAATGCTCACTATTGAATTTAAAAGTTCAAAAAAATTTCTTTCAACCCATTTTACATCCTCTAAAATTACCATTAGAATAACTCTTAAGTGAAAATTCAGTTTCTGATGGATAAAATAAACTGAGTTCTAAAGTACATTTAAGATAAAAGAAGATCATATTAAAAGCTTTATTATGTGATTCATTCATATTTTCATGGAATCTCACATATAATAATATATAAAACATTATTTTTATTCAACTATATATTATGTATAGTAAGCTTTCTATCATCCCCTTGAATATTTTTTTACCACGAGTTTCCTAAATTCATCTAGGTCAAGTTTACATGTGGTACTGACTAGTGTACTTACTCTAGAGGAATTTTTAAAACAAAATTATTTATGTAAAAATTTTATATACTTTTTTGTGTTAAATTTCTTCTTTCAGGTCCTTGAATTATTCTCTCTAAATTATTTTCAAAAACTATTCACAATTTTTTTTATTTCAGACAATGATAATGTCATTTACATAAATTTGAACTATGATGGTGCCCTTATAAATTTTATTGATAAATGACATGGTTATTAAATTTCATTAATTTTTTTTTGAATTAATAATCTATAAATATGATCATACATGTAAGAACCTGGACCTTATTTTCAGGTACGTTTTCCTTTTCTGTTCGTTTTTGAGAAAAAGAGGAATTTTTCGGAGGTTATGCCGGGGCGCATGATTGGCGCATGGTTTAAACAACTTGTGCGGCCATCCCAGGAAACCATGCACCCTGGACAGTGGGCTCCGCACAGGTTGCACACGGTTTTACAAACCATGCGGGAAAGTTGTGCGAAGTCCCTGGGCGAGATAGTGGCAACCGCACGATTGGCGCACAGTTTTCCAAACTATGTGGGGAAACCGTGTGGCCACTTAATGTTGGGGTTTTTAAGTCCTGGGGCACTCGGGATTTTCCTTTCCTCCACTATTCCTCATCCCACTCATGGATCACGCAGGAGTTGCGATTTTCAGAGGTTGGGGGAGCTCCTTGGCACGGTTTGGAAGCAAATCGAAGGGGTTTCTTGGAAGATCGAAGGTGGTTCTCCTTAGGTAAGTCCCTATTTTGGTTCTTTGAGGTTTTGGTTAGGGTTGTCTCTCTGTCCCTCTCTTAAAATCCTAGGTCTACAAGGGTTTCATGTAGATCTAGGGTTATGTTTCCTTTGTGTGTTAAAATTTGACCTTGTTGACGATAGGGAAAGAGTTTTAGAGTGGTCTTCCGTGAAGCGGTTGCCAGTTTTGTGGGTGCGGTTGATTGTGGATCGTTTTCTCCAGAACCCTAAAGGTAGGTGGTTTGTGCCTTTCTGTTTAAGTTCCTTGAATATTATGTGCAACTGCGATAATACCGATGAACAGGGTATTGTGTGTTTACCATATTACCACTGTGTTTTTCATTCTAGGATTGTACGCTCATGTAGAGGTTAGATGGATGTAAATAGAATTGATTACAATGCTTGGATGTTTTTCCATGCATGTTTTGGTTATGAATGTTTGGTCCTGTATTTCCTGTTTTTCCCATGACTAGTGATTGTAGGATAGAGTGTTGTTTTCTAACTTGTTGAGATGCTTTAGACTGTTTAGCCAAGTAGTTCTGTAGGTTTACCTTGGCCTTATAAATTACTATGCGTTTACTTACCCGGGGCCGTGAGAACCCAGTGTAGTAGAATAAAGGAGATAGACTGAGTGAAATTTCTCATAGAGTCTCGGGACATTATAGACTATAAGGGGATAGACCGAGTGAGATTCCTCAGAGAGTCTTTGAATGTTATAGACTATGATGGGGATAGACCGAGTGAGCTTCCTAAGAGAGTCTTTATTTACTTTGAATTTACCTTGAACCATTCCAGGATATAAGGGGAATTGACTATGTGAGCTTCCTTAGAGAGTCTGTGAATGACCTAGGGCTATAAAAGTAATTGACTGTGTGAGCTTCCTCGGAGATTCTCTTGAACTTGGGGCTATAAGGGGAATTGACCTTGTGTGCTTCCTCAGAGAGTCCTTGACTACCTTAGAAAATAAGGGGAATTTACTGGGAGTGCTTCCTCTGAGAGTCTTTATGAATGCTTAAGCTGAACCAGAGAGGTTAAACTGAGTCTGTTTCCCAGAGGGTTGCTTGTACTTACTAGGTATGACAAGAGGGGATAGGTTGTGGGCATATCCTAGAGGGATACCTATTGGTGTTTAACTGTTTGGTTAATTGTTTCTTGATAATGAAACTGTGGATTGTTTACTATTGGTTACTTTCTTGTTTACTACTTTCTGTACATTACCAGGCATATATTCATTGAGTTCTAGGCACTGATCTTTGGGTGGTTTCCTAATAGTATTATTCTCACACCCTATTTGGGCCATGATTTTGGGCCCAAACAGATTATATTGCTGCGGGTAAAGATAAGGGAAAGTGCCCTTCTACTTCAGGTACTTGATTGCATTGAAGCTGGAGAGCATGGGATCAAGCTAAGGCTTGCGATGATGAGGACTTTTTCTGTTTTCCTTTTGTACTTTGATTTAGTATTGTACTCAACATTGTGACTTGTTTTCCTTTTTTTCATAGACATATATGTATCATGCATCATTTATATATACATATATGTATGTATGTATGTATATGTATACTCCAGTTGTTTCTTTATCTCAGAATTCCGATGTTTTCTATTGTTGGATGTTTACTGCTTCCGCTATTGTATATTTTTTTATCTTCTATTGTGTTACTCTACCAATGAGGAAATAGTTTCCCCATTATTACACCCACGGCCTTCACTGCTAGTTGGCAGCCTCTGGCATTCGGGGAAATGCGCTTGAGGCCATGTGACCAACCGGCTATGGGGTGCCTCTGGGTGGCTTCCGATACTGGGACATTACAATGTGGTATCAGAGTAATTCTTTTCTCTTGATTTACTGTTTGGATCCTATAGTCAGGGATAGTATGGAATAGGTACTTGGTAATAAGTTGTTCCTAGGAGTAGCTAACCCGTGTACAGGGAAAATCCATACTACCTGGTTTATTACAATTTTAATGGTTTGAAAATTTTACAGTTGATTTGATTTCACCATTGGGTGATTCACATGCTTTGTGTTGTTACCGTTATTGATATTGCGGTTCTATTTCTATCACAACCCGATGAGATGAGGGTATTTCATCTCATGCATCATATAGGCACTTTCTAGAAGCCACATGTCAAGAATTCTTGTTATGTCATCTAGGGTGCATTAGCAATTACAAGTTGTTGTGACAGATGTTGTGCAGAATATGCATGATGTTATGATAGATACCTTGATAAAAATATCCTCTTCTGGTTAGAGCATTGACTGTGTAAGGTTTTGTTTGAATGAGCACCAAATTTTGGTTCTTGAGGTGTTATGGCCCCTCATCGACTGAAATTTGGTGAATCAATTCTTGTTGCCTTGTTATAACTTGTATAAGATGCCAAACATAGATTAGTGGGGAGTATGGGCCCTCACGGATCAGAATTTGGCACTTTTAATGTTTTTTCAGTGTTCTCTAGGTTTTGGATTAGTTTCTGAAGCTTACTGTCTGGAAAAACCCAAAGTGCACACTGTGTAGTTTTGACTACATGTCATGTGTTCTTCTGTTTGGGAAGAAACCATTTTTTTAAGTACATGTCATGTTCTCCTATGTTTCAGTCCCTGTTACTCTTGATCTGAGGTGTGCGTATGACCATGCAGAGTCATGCCATCGAGACATACTCCAGTTGTACGTCATCCACAAGGTAGTGATCAGAAACCAGATATGGCTGATCAGGGACTCCCAGTATATCCTCCTGTTGTGCCAATTTTGGAACCAACAGTTATACCTAACTGAGGTACTAATGCACAGTTTAGGGAGGGTTTTCTGAGAATGATGCAGACCTTCCAGGTAGCGCAGCCTCCTGCCCCTTCTATGGCTGATTTGACGCGGGTTTTCCAATAGAAGCATCCTCCCACCTTCTTAGGGGAAGGAGGAACTCAGGCTGCAGAGTCGTGTCTTGAAGCCACATAGATGATATTTGATCATTTCGAGGTACCACCAGAGCGGAGGGGGAAACATTTGAACTATATGCTCCGAGACTCCTCCAAGAGGTTGTGGGATGTCATCTCTTAGGCAGGACGCCATCATAATATGGCTTGAAAGTATTTTCAGCATATTTTATACGATTAATTCTACCCAGAGACCCTGAGGGCCGACCGAGCCCGTGAGTTCATGAGCATAGAGAAGGGTAATCATTCGGTGATGGAGTATTCCTCTCATTTCAAGGAGCTGCAGCATTTCACGCCTATCCCAGCAGGTGATGAGTTTTTCCTGGCTTGGAAGTTTGAAGACGGTCTCAAGAAGGAGATCCATTACCAGGTGAACATCTTTAGGTTGACTTTGGTATCCTCTATCATCAACCAGGAATTGATCACCGAGCATAATCTGAGGGATTCTGGAGCAGTGATCCAGGGTATTTCGACATCCAGAGTTAGTGTTCCTTCTTCTGATAGCAGAAAGTGTCGTAGGGGGATTTCTCGAGGAGACAGAGTAGGCGAGATGCATCTTTTGGTAGCTAGGTGGTGTGCTACCAGTGCAGGATAAATGGGTATACTAGTCCGTAGGGCTAGAGAGACTCGATGGAGAGCCGATCTTGCGGCAATATGGGCCATCTACACCGTTTCTGTCAGATCTTCTCACCAGTAGTTGGTGATAGGGGTTCGTCTGTGACTCCTCGTATAGGAGAATCCCCACCAGTTTCTCACCAGTATGGGAACTGGAGTTCTTCCTACCGTTCAAGCTGAGGTGGAGGTCGCGGCCATCGCGGTCAGTCACCAGGATACTAGCGACAACAGGGTCGACCCGCTCAGAGTAGTCAGGCAGGGTCACAGGGCCACGGAGCTGGCCAAACTTTTGTAGTGGAGAAGTCCCATCGGGAGTTGGATCCTATCCCCTCTATGGTTCGAGGTACGATTCTTGTAGCCATAGTTTTATCTTCATCTCTTTTCAATACTGGTTTAACACATATCTTTATAATTTTTGCTATCATGGAGAGAATTGGGCTCTGTATCATTTCTTCTGCTGATGTCTTGATGCTAGACACTCTGTTGGAGACGAGAATGGCTAGTGTACATAAGTTAAAGGAGTTCCCTCTCGAGGTTGGTGGGTGTCACGTCCTTTGGGATCTTTATGTTCTGGAGATGACCGACTATGATGTCATTCTCGGAATGGACTGGATATTTCTCTTCCATGAAATCGTCGACTTCTTCCACCGAAGGGTGAGTTTTATATCACCAGAGGGTGGATATTTTCTTCATAAAGGTGATTGGGTTGTCCCGGTGAGCAGAGCGGGACCAGAGCATCATGGGTTAGGATCAGTTACAGCCCAGATTGCTAATCTTTATTTGGATGACCAGGGGACTTCACAGTTAGACTTTCCTTCAGTGGTGTATCGTTTCAATGATGTCTTTCCATAGGAAATTTCAGGTTTCCTCTGGAGCGTGTGGTAGAGTTTTATATTGATCTTGTGCCAGGAGTGGCACCAGTGTCCATTTCTCCTTATAGGATGACTACACTAGAGTTGTAGATACTCAAGAAGCAGTTGAAGGAGTTGCAGGCAAACGGTTTCATCTGAACCAGTACTTCTCCTTGGGGTTCTCCTGTCCTATTTGCGAAGAAGGAAGACGACACTCTCAGGTTTTTTTGGATTATCTAAAGTTGAACCAGTTGATGGTCAAGAACCGATATCCCTTACTGAGGATTGATGATCTCTTTGATTAGCTTCGAGGAGCCTGGGTATTCTTGAAGATCGACTTGGTGTTCGGTTACCATAATTTACACGTAAGACCATCTGATATACCTCTCACAGCTTTTAATAGCAGGTACGGTCTATACGAGTATAGGTTATTCCGTTCGGTCTCATGAACATGCCTACAGTTTTCATGGAACTGATGAACCGAGTGTTCCATACATAATTGGATTCGTTCATGGTTGTTTTCGTGGATGATATCTTGGTGTACTCCCACACTCGACACGACCATGCTACCCATCTTGAGATCGTTTTTAGTACACTGAGAGAGCATCAGTTATATGCTATGCTCTCGAAATTCCACTTTTAGATAGACTAGATTCACTTCTTGGGTCATGTTATCTCAGAGACAGGAGTATTAGTAGACCCAAAGAATGTGAGAGCTGTAGTTTACATGGAGCATATGAAGAACTTATTTGAGGTACGGAGTTTTTGGGGGGAGGATGGATACTATATACTTTTCATATAGGACTTTTCGTGCTTGGCAGCACTGCTGAAAGGTCTGACTAAGAAGGGTGAGAAGTTCTTGTGGTCAGATTCTTGCGAGTCAGCCTTTCAAGAGATGAAGAGGAGGTTGACGTCAGCACTGGTACTAGTCTTTCTAGATCCGAGAAAGAGCTATACTGTGTACTGTGATGCTTTAGGTATCGGGCTGGGAGCTGTGCTTATGCATGGAGATGGATTCATTGCGTACAGGTCTTGGCAGTTGAGGCCTTTTGAGAGGAATTACCCGACACACGATCTGGAGTTGGCGGCTGTTGTTCATGAATTACGTTGTTGGAGATATTATATTCTGGGAGAGCACTTTGTGGTTTTCACTGACCACAAGAGTCTAAAGTAAATCTTCACTCAGGGTGATCTGAATCTGAGATAGCGTAGGTGGGTTTAGTATCTTCAGTCCTTTGACGTTGAGCTTGCCTATACACCTGATAAATGAAATGTTGTGGATGACGCAGTGAGAAATAGAACACAGATACAGGCAGTTCAGGAGGCCAGTAGTGAGTGATAGCTTATGGCACTGTTCTCTAAGATGCATCTGGTGGTGCATGATAGACAGGGTCAGAGAATTCTATCTTTTGTAGCTGTTACCTCTACGCTTCTAGAATGAGTTATAATGAGGCATCTATTAAACTCTGAAGGCCTAATCCTGTGACAATGTGTGTCAGGAGAGGACCCTCTTCCTGGATGGAGAATAGGCGAGGTTGAGATATTGTGTTTCCAGGGACGCATATGGGTGCCAACAAATATATGTGAGGAGCTGATGCGGGACTTTCATTCCTCAGTTTGGGCAGTTCATCCCGGTGTCACCAAGATGTATCGTGATCTGCACCGTTAGTATTGGTGTCCAGGTATGAAGAGAGACGTTGCTGGTTTTGTCTTGAGGTGTTCCACCTGTCAGCAGGTGTAGGTGGAGCACCAGTGACCATCAGGGCTTTTTCAGCAGTTGCCTATTCCTGAGTGGAAGTGGAATGATGTCGTGATGGACTTTGTGACCAGGTTTCCAAGGTCACCTCAAGGGAATGATGTTGTTTGGGTTGTCATCGATCGGATTACGAAGGTTGCTCACTTCTTGCCGATCAAGGAGACCTTCAGTGTTGACAAGCTGGGACAGCTGTACGTCCGAGAGATTGTACGACTACATGGAGTTCCACACTCCATTGTTTCAGACAGGGATTCTCGTTTTACTTCTCGGGTTTGGCAGGGGCTTCAGAAGGATTTGGGTACACTGGTACTTTTGAGTACATCTTACCATCCCCAGACAAATGGCCAGCCCAAGCGTACGATTTAGGTGCTTGAGGACATGCTCCGAGCATGCATCCTAGATTTTGGAGGTTCTTGGGAGAAAAATATATCTCTCATGGAGTTTTCCTTCAATAATAGTTTTCAAGAAACTATACAGATGGAACCTTATGAGGCCTTGTATGGTAGGCCATGACGATCAACCCTGTTTTGGCTGGAGGTAGGAGAGGCAGCTATACTGGGAACTCGTCTTGTCTAGGAGACCACAGAGCAGATTGAGTTGATTCAGAAGAGGATGGCTACTACACAGTCTCGTCAGAAGTCTTATGTTGTTCAACGGAGATGACCTATGGAGTTCGAGGTCGAGGATCAGGTTTTCCTGCATGTCACACTGAGGTCGGGGCATAGAAGGATTAGGAGATAGGGTAAGCTTTCACCGAGGTACGTCGGGCTGTTTGAGGTGTTGGAGAGAGTCATGTCGGTTTCCTATCAGTTACAGTTACCTCAGAGGTACCAGGCTATGCACGAAGTCTTCCACGTTTCACAGCTTCGACGTTATTTTTCCAACCCATCTCATGTCTTTCAACCTAATAAGGTTGAGCTCGAAGGGGATGCGTCATTCGAGGAGCATCCTATCCAGATTGTTGATCGTAGTACAAGGGTTCTCTGTGGCCAGTTTGTTCCTCTGTTACGAGTGAAATGGTATCACGGGAGAGTACATGATGAGACTTGGGAGAGGGAGGACGATGTACAAGCACAGTGGCTGGAGATGTTCAGGGTTGCTTCTTCTATGCCATGCTAGGGAAATTCAGGGACAAATTTCTTTAATGGGGGAAGTTTGTAAGAACCCAGACCTTCTTTTCAGGTAAGTTTTCCTTTTCTGGTCATTTTTTAGAAAAAGAGGAATTATCTGGAGGTTTTTCAGGGGCGTTCAGTTTAAACAAACCGTGCTGCCAGCCCAGGAAACCGTGCACCGTTGATAGTGGGCTCCGCACGGGCTACACAAAGTTTGTCAAACCGTGAAGGCAAGTCGTGTGAATCCCCTGGATGAGATAGTGGGCTTCGTACGGGCTTCATATGGTTTGTAAAACCATGCAATAAAGCTATGCGATGTACCTGGGTGAGATAGTGGAAACCGCATGGTTGGCACACGGTTTTCCAAACCATATGGGCACTTAATGTTGGGATTTTTATGTCCCGGGCCACTCAGGATTCTCTTTTCCTCCACCATTCCTGCTCCCACTCGTTGATCATGCGGGAGTTTCAATTTTTATAGGTTAGGGGAGATCCTTGGCACAGTTTGGAGGAAATCGAAGGGGTTTTTTGTGGATCGAAGGCGGTTCTCCTCGGGTAAGTCCCTCTTTTAGTTCTTTGAGGTTTTGGTTAGGGTTAGCGCTCTCTCCCTCTATTAAATTCCTATATCTACAGGGGTTGAATGTATATCTAGTGTTGTGTTGCATTTATGTGTTAAATTTTGACCTTGTTGATGATAGGGAAGGATTTTTAGAGCGGTCTTCCGTGAAGCGGTTGTTAGTTTTGTGGGTGTGGTTGATTGTGGATCGTTTTTGCCGAAACCCTAAAGGTAGGTGGTTTGCGCCTTTCGGTTTAAGGTCCATGAATATTATGTGAAATTGCGACAATAACCTTGAATGGGGTATTGTGCGTTTATCGTCTTACCCATGTGTTTTTTCTGACATTATTGTACGCTCGTGTAGAGGTTAGTTGGATGTAAATAGAATTGATTACCATACTTGGATGTTTTTCCATGCATGTTCTGGATACGACCGTTTGGTCCTTTATTGCCTTTTTTCCCATGCCTAGTGATTGTTGGATGGAGTATTGTTTTCTGACATGTTGAGATGATATAGACTATTTATCCAAGTAGTTCTTTAGGTTTACCTTGGCATTATAACATTATTATGTGTTGACTTACATAGGGTCGTGAGAACCAGGTGTAGTAGACTAAAGGGGATAGACCGAGTGAGCTACCTCAGAGAATCTTTGTACATTATAGACTATAAGGGGATTGACCGAGTGAGCTTCCTGAAATAGTCTTTTGATGTTATAGACTATGATGAGTATAGACCAAGTGAGCTTCCTGAGAGAGTTTTTGTTTACTTTGAATTTACCTTGAACCATTCTAGGTTATAAGGGGAATTGACTGTGTGAGCTTCCTCAGAGAGTATGTGAACGACCTGGGGCTATAAGAGGAATTGAATGTGTGAGCTTCCTCATAGAGTCTCATTAACTTGGGGAAATAAAGGGAATTGACCTTGTGTGCTTCCTCTGAGATTCCATAACTACCATATACTATAAGGGTAATTTATTGAGAGTGCTTCCTCAAGAGTCTTTATGAATCCTTATGTTGAACCAGATGGGTTAGACTAAGTGTGATGCCTAGAGGGTTGCATTTACTTTCTAGGTATGACCAAAGGGGATAGGCTATGGGCATATCTCAGAGGTCTACCTGTTGGTGTTTAACTATTTGGTTAATTGTTGCTTGATAATAAAACTGTGGATTGTTTACTATTGAGTACTTTCTTATTTACTGCTTTCTGTACATTACCTGCCATATATTCACGGAGTGCTAGGCACAAATCTTTGGGTGGTTTCCTACTAGGATTATTATCACACCCTGTTTGGGCCATGATTTTGGGCCCAAACAGATTATATTGTTGTAGGTATAGATAAGGGAAAGTGAACTTATACTTCAGGTACTTGATTGCATTAGAGTTGGAGAGCATGGGACTAAGCTGAGGCTTATGATGCTGAGGAGTTTATCTGTTTTCCTTTTGTAGTTTGATTTAGTAATGTACTCAGCATTCTGGATTGTTTGGATATTTTTCCTAGACATATATGTATCATGCATCATTTATATATATATGTATGCTCCAGTTCTTTCTTTATCTCATTCTTTCACAGTTTTCTATTGTTGGATGTTTACTGCTTCCGCTATTGTATATTTGTTTATCTTCTGTTGTGTTACTTTGAAAATGAGGGCATAGTTTCCCCATTATTACACCCATGTCCCTCACTGCTATTTGGCAGCCTCTGGCATTCTGGGATATGCACTTGAGGCCATGTGACCAACCGGGTACGGGGCGCCTCTTGGTGGCTTCTGGAACTGGGATGTTACAATACAAGTCTATTGATGATTATTTATGTATGTAATGATCTTTGGTATGTTTTAAAACATGTTCTAATAAATTTAAATTTTCAAAACAGGGGGAGTTATTCTACAAAAACATCCTCTTAAACATATCCTTTAAGGAATACCTAATATATATTTGATATAGAGTAAAATTTATATGTGATGTAAAGGATATAATTATAAATATAGACATTTTCCTTTCCACTAGAGAAATATTTTCTCCATGATTTATACAATCTTATTAACTAAAACAATTTACTAGTGCTTTATTGTCCAGTAAAATAATACAAATTTCATCAGATTTATTATAAAAACTCATTTTCAACTATAATTAGTAAACCCTATGGTTGAAAAACCAAATTCCAAACATTGTTCTATTTAAATTGTTTAATATCTTTTTTCATAGAGATTATCCAACCATCATCACCCTAGGCTTTATATGCTATTTTAGGTTTATCTTGAGATAAAAAATCATGATTTTCACATTCATTTAATAAGAAATTTATGGGTTTAACAAGTTGTATTAAATAACTTATTATTTTATCAAAGGGATGATTCATAAACACAATCTGGTTCTTATGTATATAGAAATGTTGTTCTTCACCCTCCTGATGAATCAACATTAATTAAACTAGATTATGAAATCCTTGCTTCTATTAGTATAATTTATAGTATGTTAATTTATGATTTATGGGATTCAAATTCAAGTAATAAACCGGATTTAGGTTCAAAAATACAATACAGATGTGTAATTTCTAGAAATTTTAGATTTAAATAAGTATAAATTTCATCAAACATGATAAGTATCATTTCATCAATGGTTTGTGTCTATTTTTTAAAGAAATGACATACATTACTAGTGGTAGAATAAAGAAGAAATAAATCTGCATCTACTTTAGGATCAATTTTATAATGATTATATTTAGAATTTAAAATTAAAACTATGAATCCACAAAAATTTATGTAACTATATTTAAGTTTATTTTGATCCATAATTCTTAAGGGGAATTCTCAAAATACTAGATTAAAAAACATGATTCGTAGTGTAGTAGTCTGTACATACATCTTCCGCAAAAAAATATATATTGAGTATTCACACAATATTTTGGATTAATTTACAAAATGGTTTTATTCCTCAATTAAACTACAACATTCTGTTGCGGATCTCTGGGTGCTGAGAAATTGTGAATTATTCATTTTTCCCTAGAACATATTTCAATTTCAAAATTCACAAACTCTCCACCTCAAACACTCTAAATAGTGAATACATGTATGTTTTCATGTTTTTAACATGAGAAAAAACTTTTCAAAACATATAGGGGTTCCAACTTTAGTTCTACATTGTAGTTCGAAATATATATAGTGTAATCATCAACTATTACATACACATAGTTTTTTCCTCTGATAGTTTTAGTTTTTATAGGAATGGATTTTTATGTGTTCTCTAACTATAAATTAATAGATGTTAATAATTACCAAATGGATTTAAATCATAACTTGAGTTTATTATAAATTTTTCATGGATCTCAATCATTAAAATTGTTGAATATAGGCTCTGGTAAATCTATAAAAAGACATTTCCTCGATAGTTTAAGTAATATATGGATATTACAGTGTCTTAATATTCTATAACGAATCCCAAAATAATATTCTACCATAATACGAAAGGGAAAATTCATATTACTTATTTCTTTTAAGTTCAATGTGTAAAAATTAAAATGTCTTTCATTAGATAATGTGTCAGCTTCATCTAAAATTTTATTGGTACATCTGACATTCCAAAAGTTCATAGAGTAATCTTCATCACAATGTTGAATAATCGTAATGTTGTTTTGATTAAGTACTGAAACATAAATGAAATTAGAGATTAAATTATAACAAATAAAAACTATGTTTACCATACCATAGATTTGAAGTTATCCATTGTCTCCAAATGTGACTCATCCACCCATCACCTTTTGTAATATCTAGAAGTTAGATTTGTCTCCAGTCGTGTGCTAAAAAACACTTTACATGTATCATATATTCTAGCTATTGGTATTCATCCTATCATTCTATAAAAACCAAGTCCATTATTCTTTTACCCAAACATTCTTAGGTTCATTAATGTTATAAAAAAATATTTTAGAACCCACATCTATATAACTTTAGAAATTTTTAACTGCTATGAATTCTTCAGTAAAATAATCCTTATCATGTATAAGTGGTTGAACATAGTTCAGAGAAAAAAATATCCAATTTTGTCCTCACTAAAATTAATTAAAAAGGGATAATATCTAGGTAAAAAATATTTATTTTTATAATATCTTCCACTATTTTTATTTCCAAGTCTGAATGGTGTCCTTTTGGGTATTAGTCATATATAAAAATTTTCAAATGAATTTATTCCCATTGTAATTTTTAAAATAATCTCTTTAAACTATTAATTTATTATTTCAACTTACTTTCTTATCCTTATCTTTTGATGACATTGAAAAAAAAAGTAGTATTCAATTTAACATTGAGCTCAGAAATTTACCTTTCAGATTCATTAAACTTATTCAAGAGTTTACACCTACCCTTATTTTCTACATAAATTTTAACATCTCTAATATTCAATTAATAATATGATTTAGAAACAATATATTAGAGTTTAAAAATTATATCATTATTTATATAAATATTTTCCATAGAAAGAATTACGTATTTATTTAACTTTTATTCTTATTTTCAATACATGTCAAATATCTTGTCATTTCTTAAATTGATAGAATATCATCTTCATCTTCTGATGACGCTTTATTTTTATCATAATATGAATATGAAATATTTTCATTAAAAGATAATTGAGTGAGTGTGTAATGATTTTTTTCCCCATCAGTCTTAGATTATTATGTTTAATATTAGAATAGAAACCAAGAATCATCCAATCTTCATCCCCTAAATTGCTACTCTGTCAAATGATGGATCATCACTAGCACTCCAAATATCATTAATTAAATGGAAAGAATATATTTATTTTCTTTTCAAGGATTTTCCATCATTAGTATTTTTCCTTAACCTATGAAAATTTGGTCTTATATGTCTATTTTTTCTACATTCATAACAAATGATTTCTAAATACTCTTTCCCATTATTATCTTTTCTATTCTTCGGATAATCATATCAAAGGTTTTTGTTTCTAATAATTTATCCACCATCTCAATTTGAGTGAGTTGTCCTCTACTATCTTCGGAAATTTTATATTCTAAATGAATTTTATATTTTCTATTCATTGTATTAGACTTATATGTCTAAGAACTGGATGTTAAAATACTAAATGTAGAATCAAAAGAAACTCTATTCTTTCCCTTTTCAATCTTGTCATATATTTTCAAATTATTCTCATACTTCAGTATGGTTATAATGTGATAATAAAGATTAATTTTTTTGTATGTTTTGTGTTATCAATACCTATATTTTTATATTACCAGTCTTTAGTAAAAATATCGACAGCTTTTTTGAGAGGGTTTGAATTAATTATTTCCTCCTCACCCAAAAATTGAATTCCATTAAAAACATTTATACATTATTAATGAATCTATGAAATAAATTATATAGTTAAAAAATCAAAAATTATGATATTTATCATAAAACATATCCCTTTATGTTTCCATAAATTTGGAATTTACCAATTGAGTAATCTATAACTTCTTCTATATTCTATTTACCTCCTCACATGATGAACGTTGATTGCTGATATTCCAAATCATTAAGAAGAGAAAAGTATTTTGGAAATTATAATTTGATTGATATTATGAATTTTCATCATGATTAAAAGTAGATAACTCTTTCTCCACAATTCAATTGTTTCTATTCACTATAAGAAAATTATCTACTCCAATATTGATAATGAAAATCTTCAACCAATCATGCCAATATTTGTAGTCTGCACCATAAAACTTTATCATCGGGTTGGATTTAAATTATCTAAAGTTCCAAAAAAATTATTTCTATGTTAAAACAAAAATAAATTTCAATTTATATTTTTTAGTGTAAGGAAACTATTCTATTTTTTTATGAATCAAACGTGTAATATATAAAGGTCAATGATTGATATATTATATCATATAATGATCTAGAGCAAAGAAGTAATTTACTTATGAAAATTGTATCATATTAAATAAAGATAATTGATTAAACATGAATTATTAGTCCTAATTAATGTGGTTATGGTGAGAAAAATATCTTCAAGATCGTAACATGATGACAATTTAAAAAGAAACATTTTTTCTAATAACATACAAAACACCCCACATAGAGCTTAAAAGAACAACTAAATATTGTTATTATGTGACTATTATAACCTAACCATTAAATTAGAATGAGTGAATAATATCAACTGAATTTTTAAATATAAAATTTTCATATTCATTAATAATATATTTATAAATTGTTACAATGTTAAGCACTTAATTTTACTAATGTCATTTTATTCATCAAATACACTTTCTTCAAGACTGGTTTTTAATGTTTTTTTGAGAAACAAATCAAATTAATTTATGGAAATTTTTGAAATTTTATTTAATGAGGTAAATATAGTTTTTGAAATAATAATATTAAAATTATATTATGGTTAAATTTTGATAATTTTCTAAAAAGATTGATTTTTCAATGAATAGTGAAAATACCAATTTTTATTGAATATAGTATTTTCTTTCCAAGTATTTATAAATTCAAATTATATTTTAGATTAGTATTTAAATTTAGTTTCTTCCTTTTTATTTAAAAAAACAATTATGGTTTTTGAAATATAGTTTATACTGTAATTTATTATAAAAACATTTTAAATATTAAAATGGCATTTTACTGAAAAAACTGTTTTTCCGTTGTGTTTTTTCCATTTTATTTTAAATTAAATTATGAAACCTCTATGAATTGAATTTTAAAAATTATATATAATATTTTAAATCCTAATGTCCATATGTTTTAATTATGTACATTTTATTTTTTTACAACATGAATAGTAACATTGGTAATTTTTGTTACCATGGTGAATGGTAAATTGGGTAAGCATTTAGTAGTTAAGGGTAAAAATAATATTATATGGACTATAAAATTACCCTTACACTTGAAAAAATAAATATGAGTAAAATTTGTATATAATCATTGAATATTAAAATATATGGCTTTGTTTTCCATTAATATGTGAATATGAAATTTATAATATTTTATTTAAAGAAAGGAAAAAGATATCAAAATAATGTTCTTAATAACTAAAATATTTTTAATATGGGTTTATCTCTAATATATGTTAGACTATAAATACTATTTTGAAATATAATATATTTATCTTCATCATGATAATTTATTTATTTTTATTGATAAATAATTACATTAAATGCTTAAATAATGTTGATAAATAAATTATGTTATTAATAGAAATACCAAATAAATGTGATTTAAAGTATTAAAATAAATATAATTTTATATAATTAATGTGATCGATTAATTTTATAGATGTATTTTACATTTTAGGTATGTAATAATTTTATTTGAATTTATCTTATTGTGTTGATATTATTTAAAAGTCAAAGTAATGAATAGACTCAAATTTGACATTAATCATATTTAAAAAAATTGTTAAATTATATAAAATTCATAAATATAATAAATTTTTTAATGTAATTAATTTAATTTTTAAAATATTATCCATGATAGATTTATTTTAATTTTTTCATTTTATAGTAAATAATTTGACCCTCAAATTGTACAAATAAATGTCATCATGGTAAGAGTTTTAGGTGTTAAATAAGGGTTAAAACTAAATTAAAAGTGTAATAAAATGATCTAAAAGTATATAAATATTATTTTATTAGATTATACCAATAAATATATTTTATTTAAAATAATTCACTTTGGATCCATTTGGAATTGAAAATTAATTTATATTAATTAAATATTTATAGAAATTCCAATAGTTCACCTCCAATATCCTATAAAAGGATACCTATTCTTCTCATTTCATTACACTTAAAACCCATTTTATTCGGCCAAGATCTAAAAAAATAACATTTTATAATTACTACCCTCATCATATTTTCTTTATTTTATGCATAACACCAACCTTAATGGTCTTAGGTTGTTAAGAAAAAGATATTGTCTAAAGAATATTCGTCATTTTTAATCGGGCATTTTTGTTTTGTTTATTCTTCAAAATCCATTATACTTTACTCAAAAATAATAAAATAGTAAATCCATTATCTTAAATATATTGATATGTTATTATGTTGGTGGCATGAAAAATATCCATCTCTAATTCCATCAAATGGTAATGAAAATTAATTGTTTGTGTCTACGGTGGACTAATGCCTCACAAACTGATGTAATTAGTTTTTCATCATTGTATCTCAAGAATAGTTATAATTATATAATTAAAAATTATTTATGATATTTATGAAATATTTATCATTATTAAGGGATAATATATAAATTACATTATCACCTTTGCATGCACAGAAAAATGATAATGTCGTTCGTGCGTATCTATAAATTATCATCTCCACAAAGCGATGTGTTTCGTTTTTATTCACCACATCATATGGATGATATATATAAGTATATTTAATGAATTAATATTATATATATGTTATATTATTATCATTATTTAAATATAAAATAACACTTTTTTTCTTTCTATAATGATCAATGAAAAATAAAAATGTTACGCATGCGTACGTCCAATCTACCGTCTCCATGATTGTAAAGTAGTTCATTTTCATAACCATATTTCATGGATAGATTTAAAATTAAAATTAATGTATAAAATTTATAATCATTTCATGTATATTTTTTTGGATTATGGATTTAAGACCTCTTTGACCATAGTCTACTTTTTGAATCCATTTTGGACTTTGGTACCGAATATCGTCAAAATGCCCGACGAGAACATAAATGACTAAATAATTTTATATAATATATAAATTATTGATATAAAAGGAAAAATAAATATAAAAAAAGGTTATCAAGAAATTATAAATTAACCTATTTTTATTATTTAGGAAGATACAGAACATATGTGACAATTCAGACTCAAGGTAAGGTTTTCTCATCTCACTTTTACTACTCTGAGATATATTCCTTATTCACTACTTATTTATTTTTTGTATTTTATATGATGAACATTGATATTTACTATCATTAATCTCATTAGATTCATTTAATTACATGTTTAATTTTATAATTATAACTTTTATTGGTCATACAACTTGATTGATTACAAGTAGTAATGGATTTCTTAACTCAATTTCAAATCATTGGGTTAAACTTCCACTTCATTTATTTTTTCATGTTTGTATTACATGTGGAACGACTTTTGATTATGTTATTATGTAATTAAACTTCTTTTATGTGTATTTTTATTATATTTACATAATTGTTTCATTTGATTAACGCTTACTTCAACGATATGATCCTTGTAAGGGACTTCCTCTCAATTTCACTTCATTGAGGCATATTTTAATAATATGAAAATAATTTATTTTGTTTGGTTCATCTACAGACCCTTTTATTTATTTATGATCATATTTAATTGAAACTTTATCTCTTATTAAATATCTATATTTCATATATCAAGGATATTACTATTTCCTAATACGTGTACCATTTTTATATACGGTGTTTACTTTGAACGTGATTTGATTACAATGGGAAATAATGTTAAATATGTATCATTTATTCAATATGTAAATTTTTTGATAAGGAATATTTATTTATGAATTAAATAGAGTATTCAATATATAATTAATGCTTTGGGAATGCATGAATGGATGGGGACCATATATTGAAAATCCAATCAATGCTTCGGTCATCTCATGAGATGAATATATTGGCCAAATTAAATGGGGTTTTGCTCATAATGATTAAACTATCTTTTGAAAGGTGATGATAGTAAAGGTATCATATGCCTGGGAAATGTGATGAACAATAGCTAATAATTTCCTTCATTAAGAATTAAGTTATTTTTTATCCATTATATTGGCATTATTATATAATCCATGGATTTATATTGTGAAAAAGATATTCATTAAATGGAATTAGTGTTCAGTTATTTTACCTTACCATATTTATTATGCATTATTGATTCAAGACATCTTCCACTATATTTAACTCATTCTGATCATCTAATGTCACCATTTTTTGTTCTCTATTTTCCCAAGGTTGTGAAGATGAAATGTTTGAATGAGTTCAAGGAGAAAAATTACTTTCTATTTTTACGTTTTATTTTTAATTATCAATTTAACAAGGGTACGACATATATATCTAGTTCTTTAATACTAATAATCTAATCGGTACTTTGGGATAAAATTCCATATACCTACTTCCAATTTAATAATGTAACACCAACTTAGGTTTCTTGGGGTTGGGGTCATTATATTTGGTATCAGATAAGTTTTAGTATAATCATTGGGTATTAGATTTTAATATAAACATTACCAATATATGAACTATGTTAATGAATTATAGTATTTAAAAACTTTTACCATTATAAAAAATTTCATGGTCTAGATCAATACTCATGACGATTATGGGATAACTTAGTATGTTCTATTATTTAGTGATAGATCCTAATGGGACGAATGGAATCAATACCCATGGAAAAAATAGGGATTTCTAAACTAATCAATCCAATGCAGTTGGTATATAATTAGGGTTTAGATAACCTTGGATATTGGGATGTTTTCATGAGAATACATCTTACGAATTATATATTCCTTCATGGGCATGTAATACCATATGTTCATAGTCATAGACACCCCTTATAGATTTTATGTAATGAAGCTTTAATGTGGAAAATGATATTTTTAGAGACATCTATTTTTGAGTTCATTATGATTTACTAAATTTGTGGGTGCAAAATGAAAGGTATGAGATTACATTTAATGTTAAAAAATTATTTTTAGTTGAATATATTAATGTTTTTGATGATTTTATCATATTTATATAAATTTTATAGGGATTATTATAATATAGATTTATAAAAATAAATCATGCAAACTTTGTGACAACTTGTCTTGTCTAACAAGGCCAAGGGAATTTAACCCACACCTGAAGGGAGATAAGGGTGAATTGACTTCCACTAGTGTAAGTGAAGTCCCAGTTTGTATGATATTTTTATTTTTAGTTAAACAATTTGATAGATGAAAATAATTCTATTTTGGGAGCATATGTTTTATCATATAGATAACCATGGGATTGAAAAAATGATTTGGTAATTAAGTTATTAATGTTATTTTAGAATACAGTCACTATTTTGATAACCTTATTTGATTAAGCTAAATATATTAATACAGGATTTTATTTGAGAAATAACTGATGAATTAACTTTCAAAAAATTATATTATTTATGGTGATTTAGGTTATTTTTGGCAATGGTTAGTATATCTCAATGAGTATGTGATTATAGAAATTACATTTTAAAATGAGACTTCCTGAGTGATTGATATTATTTGAAGATGAATATTAAATTTATCTTGGAAGACTACATGATAAAATCATTATGATTTTTCAGTTTCAATTTTAATCTGGAATATTTTGAGGAATTTTAAGGATAGTTCTTTGTGGAAAAATCTATGTTTAACTTTGGGTATTGCGATTTAATTTTGGATTTAAAGTATTTTTTTCATCATATAAAGGTTTAATATTTTTGGATAATTACATTATGTTTTAATAACCTTTTTTTTCATTAATTTATAAAGACATGAGAAATGGATAGTTATACTTTTGTGGATTTTTTTATCCATATAATTTGATTCCAATTTATTAGGCATGAAAAAAAATCATCTTCAAATACTCATCATTTAGGGAAAAAGATGATTTTTTTATGGAAATTGATTAAAGGGAGAAACTATACTTTTCACGGGAATATGTTTCCTTATGTTCTTATTATTGGAAGTAAATTAATTCCACATATTTTGAAAAAGTATTTTTTAAACAAAAATGTAATTTTTTTACTTTTATCAATGGCATTTTAACCCATCACATATTTACGGCTTTGTGATGGTTAAATTTCCCATGATCATGTTATATATCACTATCTATTATTCCTTTAGAGTTATTATTATCCTCTAGGTCCATGTTCTGTTATATCAAAACCTAGTATGGTTTATTTAAGGTGATCATTGTACTTCCTTTTATTTCTTTTTTAGTGGATGTCTTATTAACCCTTTTACCAATGTGGGATTTCAATAAAGGTATTTTTATAAATCAAACCCTAGTTACCAAACTCAAGTTAAAAATTATGAGGTTAAAATTCCCAGAAATTGGGATAATGTAACATCTTGATATTTTAAAAGGAAACCTCATTTTCAATAGCGTACAAAATACACCACATTGAGCATAATCCATCAACTAAATATTGTTATTATATGACCGTTTTAAACATGAAATTAAATTATTGTGAATGAATATTATTAATTGATTTAAAATTTTCCAGTTTAATAATAATTTATTAATTATTTATTATAAAATTAAGTAGTTAATTTTAGTAAAGTCATTTTATTCTTCAAATACACTTTCTTCAAGAATGATTTTTATTACTTTTGTGAGAGAAAAATAAAATTAATTTCTGAAAATTTTAGAAATTAGATCTAATAAAATAAATATATTTTTTGAAATCATCATATAAAAATTATTTTGTGGTGAAATATTGAGATTTTTCTGAAAAGAATGATTTTTCAATGAATAGTAAAAAATACCGATATTTATTGAAAATTGTAATTTCTTTTCAAGAATTTACAAATTTAAATTCTATTTTAGATTAGTATTTCATTTAAATTTTTTCTTTTTGATTTATCATAATCCTCTTATTTTTTAAAATATATTTCATTTTGGAATTTAGTATGAAAACATTATAAATCTAAAAATTTCATTTTACAGAAAATTGTTTTTCATTGTGTTTTTTCAGTTTAATTTTAAATTAAATTTAGAAAACTATGTGAATTGAATTTTTAGAAATAGATTCCATTTTTGTAAATATAATTTTCAAATTTAGTAAATATCTCCCTTTTATTTTTTCAAATATAAATAGAAACCTTGGTAATCTTACTTACCTCGATAAAGGGTAAATCGTGTTAAAATCAAGTAATTAAGTATAAAATAATATAATATGGACTATAAAATGACCCTTAAACTTTAACCAATTTTATTATATGATTAAATTTCATCTATAATCATTAAATATTCTAATATATGGCCTTTGTTTTCCATTTATATGTTATTTTGACATTTATACTATTTTATTTAATGAAAAGACAAATATGTCACAAACATATTCTTAATAACTAAAATATTTTCAATAGAAATTTATCTTGAGTATTTTTTCTACTATAAATAATATTATTAAATATAATATATTTATATTAATCATGGTAAATTATTTTTAATTTTTATTTAAAAACTAATTACCTTAAATTCTTACACAACGTTGATGTGGTAATTATTTTAGTAATGAAAATATCAAATAAATGTTATTAAAAATATTCAAATAAATATAATTTGATAAAATTAATGTGATAAAATAATTTTCTATAAGGAGTTTATATGTTAGGGAAGTATTAAATTATTTTTTAAGTTATCTTGTGGTATTGATATTTTTAAAAATTCAAAGAAAAGATTTGTCTCAAAATCAACATTAATGATATTATAAATTAGTAATATTTTAATAAATTATATAAAATTCATAACTATATTAAATTTGTTAAAATTATTTGGATAATGTTTAAAATGTCATAAATTATCCATATATGGTTCTTATATCATTTTATACTAAATTAATTTTCCCTCAAAGAGTAAAAAATAATGTTGTCATGGTAAGAGTTAAAGAGGCCAAATAAGGGTTAAAACTAAATGATAAGTGTAAGGGAATGACCTAAAATTGTGTAAAAATTATTTTATGGTAGTTTTTTGACTAATTATATTCTAATATTTGAAATAAATCACTTTTTATCAATTTGAAATAGAAAATTAGTTTATATTAATTTAATATTTTGAGAAATATCAAGAGTTCCTCTCCCCTCTCCTATAAAAGGACACCAATTCTTATCATTTATTCACACTTAAAAACAAATTTGTTTTAGAAAATTTCTACCCAAATACCTTCTTATAATATATTCCTTCTTTCTAGATGTCTCATGTTAGGAATAACACTAACCTTATTTTTCTTATGGTTTTAAGAAAAGGATATTGTCTGAAGAATAGGTATCATTTTCAATTAACTATTTTTGTATTTTTTATTCTTCGATGCCCCTAAAAACTTCTTCAACCATGATAATATAATAGATCCAGTATCCTCCATACAAAGATATGTTGTTATATTAGTTTCATTACCTATATTCATATCAAATTCCATCAAAAGAGAAAATAATTAATCGTTCATTTGTATGGTGGACTACCGCCTCATGAACCGATGTAGTTCATTTTCCATTACAATCTCCCAAAATTGGTTTTAATGATGGAAGAAAATTTATATTTTACATTAAATAAATATTTGTTATTATTAAAATATAATATATTATTTACATTCTTACCTTTCCATTCACATAAAAATGATAACATTGTTTGTGCATACGTATGAATTAACACCACCACAAAGCGATGTGATTCTTTTTTCCTCACCACATCACATGGATGATTTATATAAAATTATTTAAAGAAATAATATCATGTGTACGATATTATTATAATTAATTAAAGATTAAATAATACTTACCTTATTTACATATTTATCATTGAAAAATAAAAACGTTATTCATTTGTACGTATGGCTCACCGTCTTCATGATAGGTAATTTTTCATAACCATATTTCTTGATTAGATTTAAAAAAATAATTATTGTTTAAAAGTGATAATTATATGTTTAATATTATTCTTGTGAATATTTAATGATAACCCCTTTGAATATAGTTGACTTACCGAAGCCATTCTAGACATAGGTACCGAATATCGTGAAAACATCTGACATGAACATAAATGAAAAAGTAATTATATATAACATAGAAATTAGTGATATAAAAGGAATAATAAATCTGAGAAATTAGTTTCTAAAAAATTTATAAATTAACCTAATTTTATTATTCAAGAAGATAATGAATGTACATGTTGAGTCAAACTCAAGGTAAGGGTTTCTCATCCCACTTTTACTTCTATGATAAATATGAAAAAATTAACCACTTATTTATTTGGTGTGCTTTATATACTTACCTTTGATGTATCATATCATTAATCTCATTATAAATATGTTATTCAATGTTTAATTTGATAATTATTAATTTTATGTGGCGTATTATTCAACTGATTACAAGTAGTAAGGGATTTCATAACTTAATTTCCAATCATTCAGTTAAACTTCTACTTCATTGATTATTTTATGTTATGATTTTATGTGAAATGACTTTTTATTATCTTATTTTTTATTTCCACTTGTTTTCTATGTATTAATATTCGATGCACATAATTTATTCAGTTTATTAATTCTTAATTAAATTATATATTATTTGTAAGGGACTTTATCTCAATTTCACTTCATCAAGGAATATTTTAATATTATGCACCTAACTTATTTTATATAGTCTATATACTGGCCCATTTTTCTTTATGTTCTTGACTCATTGAATATTTCATTTCTATTAAATATAAATATTTCTAGTATCATGGATGTGATTATTTCCTAAAACGTATACCATTTTTATATATGGTGTTTACTATGAAAGTGATTTGATTAACTAGGGAAATAATGTCAAATATTTATCTTTTACTCCATATGAATATTTGTTGATAAGCCATATTGATTCATGAATTAAATTAATTATTTGATTTATAATGAATGCTTTGGACATGAAATAATGTGTGGGTACCATAAATAGAAAATCTCCTCAATGCATCAGTAGTCTCATGAGAAGAATAAGTTGGCCAAATTAAATGTGTTCACTAATAAAGATTAAAATGACTTGTGAAAGTCCGTGAAAGTAAAGGTATAATTTATCTAGAAAAACAGATGTCTAATAGTCATGAATATCTTTCATTAATAATTCTATCCATGAGATTTCACTATGATATTATCTTTGGATTCAGCTTTAAAAAAAGTTATTGATTAAATGGAATGTGTGTTTTGTTATTTTACCTTTCCATATTTATTATTCAATATTGATTTAAGATTGATTCCACAATATGTAGCTCTTATTGGACATCTGAACTCACTGTTTTATTTTTTCTCTTTTCCCTGGGCTATGATGTTGAAATATTTTAATGAGTTCATGGATGAAGATTACTTCCCTTTTTTGTTTTATCTTTAATTACCAATGTAAAAATGGGTACCATGTATGCATATAGTTCTTAAATACTACTAAACTTATCATTCCTTCAGTATATTATTCCTTGTACCTTGTACCAATGTAATAAAGTAACTACGACTCCATGTTTCTAGGGTCGGGGTCTTTACAAAGAGGAGGGTGTGAATTGATATCCAAAATAAGAAATTTTATTTTATTCCCACTTAAAGTTTCAACTGAATTGATAATAAAATATTTTGATCAAAAAAATATCATATTAAAAAACTAAATATGTCGAAATATAACAAAAGACAGTTAAACCACTATCTGATAAATTTAATAATCACAATGTAAAATATAATGATAAAATTTAAAATTTAAAACAATTCATGGAGCATTGAAAAAAAAACTCAAATTCAACTAAAAGATATAAATTATTAAAAAACATCAAATATATATGAAGTCTTTTAATTTATGCAAATTCCTAGAAATATCATAAAACCTGGTCTAGGTTTCCCTATTCGAATATTGTAATTTATTTTAATGTAAACCTATCATTTGATATTTTTTCCAATCCATAGACATTCATCTTCCTATCAATGGAATTCCTCGATCATTCTAATCAGAAAAACAATTTTCTTATCCATAGAATCAATTGATCTCATAGGATTAGACAAACTATCTCCCAGTATATAATCCCCTTGATCATGATGATTAGATAAATAAAAATTAAAAAAAGAAAGAAATTAAGTATTTACAAAGAAAAACTCACTCACAAATTCTCTATGTAAATGTATATTGAAGATAAAAATCATATTTTTTGAGGTAACAAGTTGTTGAAAACTTCAAAATGATTGAAAAATAATAATCTAACACATGTAACTACTTTTTATCAATGAATCATCAAGTTCGATTGATATACATCCACTGTAAATAACTCGAAAGGGTGAATTCCGAGTTATTTAGGTTTAATTGAAAAAACAAAATATTAAATTATCCATTGTTCGATGGATATAGGTTCCAACTATATCATCAGATGTGTCCACTTATCATGCCATTAAAAAGATTAATCATGTACCACTAGATTCATGATCTTTTTAGTTCAATAAATCATCTAAAATAGACAATAAAATTGCATATCAAAAAAATAGGCTTAGAGTTTAATCATAGTTCTACAAGAGTGTATTATAATATTCAAAACCAATGATAAAGTGAGTCTTTTAATCAAAACAAATTCCATTTTATTCAAGATGTGATAAATATTTGACATTATTAAACATACTAAAACTATATAATATGAAATTTGGAAACATTTGGATTGACAATATAATTACAGAATTACTTTCTCTCTTTAATGACATATAAGCAGAATATATTGATCTTCCTCAACAAAAAAATTACACTAAATTAATTTTATGTTTAATGGGTACGACCTATGAAAGAAAAAATGTCCATTCAACTAACTGTACACTATTTCCAAAGGAAAATAAATTAATTTAAAAATTCCCTTAGTGTGGTGTGGCTCAATATAAGAACAATGAATCATTTTCTTCAAAATTAAAAGGGTAAATTCCAATAATTCCATGGTTTATATGGATATATATAGATTTGGATAATTCAATTCACCTCATGTGTGTTTCCATTAGAATGGTATGGTTCCCCAGGTATATGAGACAAGATTCCCAACACCTATAAGGATTAAGTTACTCGATCATTACATGGTTTCATGCTAGGTTCACTATCTTTTTGTATCCCATTTGAATAATGGGGTCCAAGATTGATTATGGGGGGGGGGTTAAAGTATAGTTTCACAATCATTCACATCAGGTTCACTATTTTCATCTCTCAGAGAAACTCCCAATAGCTCCCACATACATAATAATATATATACCTACATTCCAAAGGATGGTGTTCATTTGGATTTTCAAGCCCAATGAAACATAAGATGTCATTTTGGTTGAGAAGATGGGAGCTCAGGCACATCACAACCTTTTGTGAAGAATTATTACCTACTCCAATACTCTCTTTATGATTTAAGATATGTTTTTTAATCTCTTCATGGTCCGTATATGGTACTCATTACCCTGATAAAATGATTTGGTGTTGAATCCTTCTACATGTAAAGGGGGTTATATTGATGTGACCATCTGTATGTATATAGGATTATCTATTTTTTCCCATTATTTCATAGAAAAGTATACATTCATATATTTTGACTATGTATATTCAAGCACTATGAGGTTTACTTGTGTCCAGGGAGTTGATTAGTGTTTCAAGGATGTGATTGAACCTTCCTGAGGTTCCCTATATATCCTATGAATAATGGAAATAAAAACCCAAATAGTTAATTTAATATATAACTATATATATTAATATCTTCTGAAATGGGCATATATGAGAAATCTTGGCCCCAGAGTATGGAGCTAGAGCCTTAGGAAAGTTTCATATGTATCATGCTTATAATAGGAACCAGATTCATCATAGTTTATCAATATGGTAATCCCTCTAGTACATATTCCATGGTGGATTCCCTTGTATGGGGATAGTCATATTGTGTAACTGAACAAGGATTACACACCCTTGTTTCCTTGGATGTGGGGTAATTTTATGATTCTAGTGATATGATTGTTGCAAAACCCTAATCCCACATGTGTCATGCTCTATGAGAAAAAACAGGGGCTAGGAAGTGATCAGACTCACTTCATATAGATACATGACTTATGCATTGGGGAAGCACTAATGGGGTGTTTGATAAGGAGATCAAGCCTTAGGAAGGTGTCCTAGATGTCCTGATTATATCAGGAATTAGATTCCTCATAGTTCGATTAGCTTATTAATCCACTGATGAATGAGGAAGAATGATAAACCCATAGGAGAGTTTGGGTCCCATGGTTTATATTATATAATATATAGAAGGTATTACAATAATTTGGACATCCATTGGAAGATATATGACTCTTACCCTCTGGTGAATAAATATTAGGAACCATGAGTGGCCAATTGATCATGTATAGATGGCATGAAGATCCCATAATACCCATAGGATTATATTAGTATCCATTCCTAACCCACTATGGAAACTTCCCATATAAAAGGGGAATTCATAGTCAAAGACTCATGGTTTGGGGTTCAAATGGTTCAAGGGAACATCCTCAAGTACTTCTATTGGACAAGTCTGACATGTCTGGGGGTGTCTGTCTAACATATCCAGAGTGTCTTCCTGACATGTACTGATTGTTTTCATGATATTTATAGAGTTTCTGTTTGACATTTCCTAATTGCCTTTCATACATGCCCTAAGTGTCTGGATGGCATGTCTAGTGTGTCAGTCAAACTTGTCCTGATTGTCTACTTGACATGTCATGAGTGCCTATCCAACATATCCTGGTTATTTGGAAGACTTGATTAAGGATGTGTGGTTATATTCTAGTTGTCTAGCGGACATGTTTGAGGATGGTCTCTTGATCTAGCTAACTTGTCCAGGGACTCTTCATGTGATCGATATAGATACATCCAAGTGTTTCATGTGATCAAGGATGATATGTTGGAGGGATACCATATGATCTAGATGACCTGTCTCAAGTACTTCATGAGGCTTAGTCAGTATGTATGATGAAATGTGATTCACATAACCTAGCTTCTTTATATCTATCTAGCCATAATTCTCCTTTCTTACTTAGTATAGAATACATATGATTTGCTTATTTATTTGATCCTAATAATTTTTATACTCATTAGGAAATAATTAACAAATTGCATCCCTCATAAGATAGTTATGGAGGGTCAAGGAATTAGTTTTGAGGAATGTAAATTATCACCTGATATCCTTGGGGTTCCACTGGTCAGTGTTCTTAGTGGATTTTGGTCCTCTGGGTGACCTTTGGTATTCCACAAGGTTACCTATAGATAGGGGAATGAGGGGTTGTTAATTCCAATGGAAACTCATACTTTTAGAGATATTTTAATATCATCTCTCATGTGATTACTTCACAAGACCACTTCATGTAACCTCATCGAAAAAACCATTTCTGATATTGAATCATGTTATATCACCGCATGACCTCCCAATCACAAGGACATGCATATTTCATTCATGAATTAATCAACCATAATTTCCTCAAGATATGTTGCATGTCATTAATTGTGGGTATATCTTGTGTGTATATTATGCTCCAAAAGTGATTTGTTTCATGATATTTTGATCATTGTTCAACACATATGACCTCTATACGGTCACATGATCGTGATGCTTAAAAGAGGATCATAAAAATATAGCGTGTTTGATAGTTCATGTGATTCTCAAGACCTATAATGGGTTATGTGGTTGAGAACCCTTATATGGGTCATAATATTCCAATGATTCAACCTTCTCTACATAATTTTTTTAACCGGTTACCCTTTAAGGATTTTACTCCTTCTCATTCATGCTTCATACTCTTTTGTATATGGATTTCAGTTTATAGATGCCTCCTAATGCAACCAATTGGAGGACTATAGTTTTCAATAATTACAATTCAGATCCTCGATACCATGTATTCTCTGACAATGATGTTTTTAAGGGTATTCATTTAATTGAAATTCATAACTAACCTATGCTTCATGAACTATATTTGTATGTATTTTTTCTTCTTGATGATATTTTCATTCCTTTACCTACCCAAAATTTTCAATCTTTCTAGTTTTCACCTTCTCTCAATTTCATTCAAATGAAAATGTTTTAAGATGGTCAGTTGATCATGGAATCACTCTAGAGGCTATCCAATATTTTTGGATAACTACCCACATGTTCTATATATTTGTGATCTCACCCATAAATAAATTTCACAATGTTACTTGAACATACTTTTCTTCACTTTGAATAATATGAGAAGTGGTTGGAGTTAAAAGTGGGACATTTGACCATGTAGTAACTTCTCTGATGAATGGGATGGTTTTTCTAGGTTCGGTAGAGTAGATCATAATTCTCGGATTAATTATACACTATTAATATTTATGATACAACATAAACTTCTCATTTTTTTTCATGTACTATCAATTGGAACTCCTCATATTGCATATTATCCACACGTTTCCCAGCACTAACTCATTCCATCTCTCTTATGAGGAATTAAGGATCACCCTCTGGTATATTTACCAGTTGGGAGGAATACCTCCTCTTAGGGAGATGTATGGTTAATTCCTTTCAACTGCTAATGTTTAAGATGATCCCAAAGAAACTCCATCCTTTTCAAGGGAAATAATTGATATTGTGAAGGAGAATTTAAAGAAAGATTTGAACCTATTATTGTTCCTTTCAATGAAGGATTTGATCAACATCACTCTCTATCATAGAGGGACTCAGAAAACTATCGTGTTCCATCATCGATGTCTATACAAAAATTTTCAAAACATCACAAGATCATATTAGTCTATTCTTGAGGCCACCGAGTCTGCCTTATGGGGATACCAGGTGAAAATAAAGGTATCACCTATCATTCATTTAGAAGGGTTTTAGCCATGTTTTTAATGGTTGGATTTTCCTAGTCAATGATGCATGCTTAAGAATTTGAGTAGGAACATTAGTGATGGTATCCCGACTAGAAGAGGGTTGACCTCTTAATACAGTTGTTCTAAATCTTTCCAATCTTTATCAGCTCCTTGGTCATACCCAACAATGAAACATCCCTTACTAAATTTTTGGCCCTCTCTAATTCTTATTTAGATGAATATGAGATAATTTATAGTGTTACAAATATCAAAACACTTCTGATATCCATCATACTTCATCATGTCATAGGATATTGAATGTTTCTAGGTTCAGGGAAATGCCATTATTTTCTAATGAGGTTATTGATATGTAGATTCTGAATGAGTGTTTAAACATCATTCCCTATACTCCATCTACCGCGCTAATTATTGATAATGTAACTGGTTCTCTCAACAAGAGTTCATATAAAATCTTTTTTTTGGATGGAGTTCTTACAGCTCATGTTAAAAAGTTGATTATCTATGATCCATACACCCCATAACTATTTTCTCACTATTTTTTCTATATTTAAATGATTTATCCTCTTCCCTTAGCATGCATGTGGAGTAAATGGAATCCATGGACCATTTTTCAATTTTGGATTATGATGATGTGAAAAGATAAAAATGCTAAAATCATTCTTCCAATCAATGATTGTCTTTTATTCCTTCCTCATAAATATTCCCAATCTTGGGTGTCTGATTACCATAGTGGAATATTGAATCATTTGATCCTTCAGAAGGAAAATATTTGTGCTTCCCCGATCCCCTTGTCTGTGGAAATAATGGAGTTGATTTAGGACTCAATCTACCCTCCAAGGAAGCACTATTTCTATAGTGATGAGTCTCCCGTTAGTAGGGTAGGATTTTTTAATGAAATTTTCAATCAATAATAGAGATAGATTATGTTCTAGGTGAAAGTGTAGTATATGATACTTTTTCCTTGGATTCCTCATCAACTCGGCTGGACATGATACATGGGTATACCTCATCATCCATTCCTTCACCTATTTCACTCCAATGGATAGACATTATGCATTTGGTATCACAAAGGAATATTTAGCAGCAAACCCACACTCTAATTATCAAGACTCCCTAATAGGATATCTTAGGCTAAGAAGAACAATATCGCCGACATTTTCCTGATTTGGGAGTAGGTAGATTTGATTATTGAAAATTATAATACAGAATTATACATATTGTCTTATCCTAGAAACAACTATACATTAGTGATATGAATATATAGAGCTTTGATGATATAAGTTCAATGGTCCAATCGATAATGGAATCCTCTCTGGTTTTTGAGAAGATACATAAAAAAGTATCTCAATTTGATCATCATATAGATGATTTGATCACAAAGATAGAATAACACGAAGCATACATTACTAGCATGAGATCTCTAATATATTGATATCATTATCCTTACTAGATACCACTTAGAAAGGTGATAAATAAATGTCTCATTTAACTGAGACTCTTTGTACTCTATTTATGGAAGAATAAGTGGAGCGAGTGGAACTTCAATGATCAATTGGAACCTCTCACAAAAATATGGATTATTAAAAAACAAAGAAGGCTAATTTTTATTATGATTTGGATATAAAAATGTGTTTTGTTTTGAAGTCATGGATTAGACTCTGAAATGCGGAGATTCCACCCTCTTTTCTACACTATTAATGAATAAATTTTTTGAATGTTTCATGTTTTTATCATGATTTATTCCATTCATGATGTGCAAGGCAATTTATTAGCATGATATTATATGGATCATCAATGATACCTATCATTTGTCTAATACCAAGTAAAACCATATTTCTAGATTTTAATACTTTTATTATAATTTCTTTCTCTTGGGAATTTCTCATTAACGAATACTAAAATGATATTCCACATTAATTTATCATCTCAGGCTATCCTGGGGTCACCTGGTTAAAAAGGATAACTTGCATGAATATATGTCCCAAAGCGAGACCACTCTATTGTCTTCTTAATTTGAAATAGAAATCAGAGCTTTATTTTTTTCTAGGGAGGAATGAAGACCCCTATAATCTTTGTATCTTTATTTTATAATTCCCTAACTTTAGACTAAGTTTCATATTGAGAAAGCTTAGTAGGAGTGGTATTGAATTTTTCTCTAGTATACCTTTTATGGGTTCTCAAACTAACAAGTTGTATGCTTTTTTCATTTCATAAGTTCTCAATATTTCCTGGATAACACAAATTGCATGTCTAGTGAGCACAGACTCAACTTTTTCCTAGGGTTCCCTTTTTGGGTTTTTAACCTGATAAGTATTGTGTCTCTTTTAATTGGCTATTTTAAGTTCCTACAAACCAAAATATTGCTATATTTTAAGATATTCTAGCTCAAACAATCCAATACTACAGTTTAGGTTCTTCTAGTTCAGACCCTCTATTATTTTAGTTTAAGGTCTCTTAGGTTTAACCTTTTATTGTTGTAGTTTTGTGTCTTTTAGCTCAGACCACGTATTGTTTTATTTTCAGGTCATTTATCTTGGACCGTATATTTCTATAGTTTAGGTTATTTTAGCTTAGAACTTCCATTAAAATAGTTTCAGTTATTTTATCTATGGCCTTATATTACAATAGTTTAGGGTCTTTTTGCTTAGACATTATATTTTTATAGTTTAGGTTATTTTAGCTCAAACCTTATATTGTTGTAGTTTAATGACTTCTATATCTAACAATGTATTGTTGTAGTTTAGGGTATTTTATCTTACACCATATATTATAGATAGTTAAGGATGGGTATTCCTGAAGGGTTTGAGAACATTACATCCTTGATAGGATTCAGAATAATGAGTATCCACTATGTTTTATAACACCCTAAATTATTAATGGATATTATGAAGAATGATGTTTTATGAAGAGTTCTGGAACCCTATTCTCTTGTAGAAAACATCAAGGATGAATATCCCTAATGGGTTGTGATACCCTACATCCATTACTAGATTTAGTTTTATGTATTATTAAATATTAGGGATGTTGATCTCACTTTGGTAGTTGGAAGTTGGGTGTGTAAATCACATGTCTTTGATCATGAACCAGTGAATATGGAATTGGTAATACATGTTGGGGATGACTTAAAAACACTTTTAGGTGTTGAGTTCTATTTTGGTGTTTCTAGGGCCCATGAGGATTAGAAGTACTTTCCTATAAGGAGGAGACACCTATAATTAATGGGTTAAATACTCTTATGCACATTACTATAGGGCGTATATTCATGATCAAGTAAAAGGGTACCCACTCTTTTTATAAGGGGTTTTTATGGTTTGTGAATATTCAAACATCTGGATGATGAATCTAGGAGTGGGTAGAGGTCCATTGAAGGAGGGTTTTGGCACCCTATTGGTAATTCTGCTTGTGGTTGAAAGGATTGGGTGCCACACCATGAGGTTTCGAGAAACGTGGTGTGGTCCATAAAAAATTATAGGACTGAGATATCACATTCTTGATTTGATAATGGGTAAAATACACAATCCTGGAACATTGAGGATGTAAAATCCACATTCATAGTCCAGTTATGGTGATTTTAAATAAAGGCCTAGAAATATTTGAGTTAACTAAAAATGGGGACTAGTGGGTACAAGATAACTATTAGTAATGGGGAAAGATAGTATCACACGTATCTAGTATAATATCTCATGGGTTTAAGGGGGTCCTTTCCTTCAGGATTAGAACACCCACTAAGTGAATGATTTGGGGAATTGTGTTATTCGCTAGTGAATCCTTGTGAGGTCCCTTCAAAGAATTCAGTCCTTGTTACCGATATAATATAGGGTAGAACCAAGATCAAGGTATCCTAAGGTCCATGATGTTCTAAGATAAGAATATCAACTCAGGGACGTAGTGGTTTTTCTTATACTTGGAAGACATTAAGGTGGTTTGTTGAAAACGTAATATTCAAGAAGGGTTTGAGAACTCTAAAATGCATGTTTCCATGTATTGAACATGTTACCATGGTGAGGGGATGTGATAAATCATCACTTTACCTTTTTCTCATACCAGGGGTTTATCAAGCATATCTCCACTTTTACGAGAGATATAAAGTGGGGACCATGAGCTTTATTCCTTGTTTATTTACTCTCAAACTTTTTCCTAAACTCTGGAGATTGTGATTTTAAAAAGGAAGAAACTTTATTTTTATTAGACTTCCCTTATGAGGTTATCCATATTGATAGGTTTTATATCTCTTTCACTAGTATTATAGGGTCTTTCAATTTTGACCATTAAAGGCTAAGGTTAAAGGTCATATAGTTTTGACCAACTTATATATAGTATAATCTCATGATGTACATGGACCTAATATTCAGTGAATATTTCCCAGAAACCTAATTAGGATTCCCAAGGTTAAAATTACCCCAACACCTACCCAAGAGGAGTATGGGAATGTTGTAAATCATGGATCAGATTTCTAAGTTCATGAATAATGATATGAGATAATCACACCAAATATGGTCATGAATCGCTCTATAGTGATGAGCTCTGCTGCGATGATGTTGGGGCTCACAAGGATTATATATATATTCCTACAGGTCCAAGATACCTCTATTTTATGATTCTATGGCCCTTATGTATATCCATCTCTCACATGGTCAAAAATTGTTATCCTTTCTATTTTCCAAGGGTTGTGGAAGTTTTTTAGCAACCTAGGGTCCTTAGGAAAAAAAGTGTGATTTATGGATTGAGGTGCTCAAAAATATGATAGAAGCACCCCAAATTTTAGTTTACTGGGGTTAAGATCCGCTAACCCTCTAATAAGTATTTATAATGGGAGATGATATATATAATTTTGCATCATTCAATGGGAATGGATTTTTCATTCAGTTTAACATCATGTGATGGGGACATATTCCTTGCAATTTAGCATCATACAGTAAAGATGTATGAATTGAGGTGAAATTGTGCAAGATATGTTTGGGGAAACTTTTCACTGGTCATGGAAATTTAGATGTGGGAATCATCTTTTACCCATGCGTAGGATTACTAATGGATATCCATATACTAGATCCCTTCCTACACAGATTAATCTCATACTGAAGTAAGTAATATGTTGATCTCTCACATCAATCCGTAGAGTGTGTATATATGAATTGGAAATAATTAAATTGAGGTATATGAAATTTTTATGGTTGGGATTACCTTGGTTTCCTTACTCACATTGTAAGGGTAGGAATCATGCCATAGTCAGCTCCTTTAAGGGGATCCCTTCATGTTGATCTGAATCATATGAAAGGGAGAGGGGAATTCTATCTTCCTTCCTTAGTAAGTCTCAACATCATGGTCAGCTAAGGGGTCTTCTACATAGATCTGAAATGGATATGTAATTTCCATATTTTATTCTAGTATAGAGGTAAAATATTCATCTTAATCATAGGTTAATGGATAGGATGGACCACTCTAAGAAATTTTTTGTCGTGTGTGATGGACCCTATGTCATGTAGTTTAACATTGTGTTGCCAAGATGTTTTCGTTCAGTTTAATTCCATATGACTAGGATGTTGTCATATAGATTAATTTCATAAAACTAGGATGTATCACTGATAAGAGTAACTAACTCATAGAAATTAGGTCTTCATAGAAGATGCATACCTCAAAGTGGAATGGTATAAGGATATGATGTCATAATCATTATTTGAAAATGGGTATGATGCATAGATTTGTAACATTTAGAGTATCCAAATATGCTTGAATAGTTGGGTTATAGATGTTGTAAATCATAATCCATGAATATTTGAGTCAAATATATTTTGAAACCAGTGGGTACAAGTCGACCAATGATAATGGAGGAAGCCCATATTCTATGCATTCACGATAATAACACATGGATTTAAGGGGGAATGCTCCTTTAGGACTAAACATACTCTTCGAACAAGATCTTTGGAATTGTTTCATTCACTAGTGAATCCACATGGGGTTACATTATATTGTCTAGTCACTATTACTATTTTACTATAGGGGTGAACCGGCAGCAAGGTAACACACGGTCCATGGGGTTTCAATAGAATGATATCATCTTTAGGAATTGATTAGTATCAACTCAAATATTGATGATAAAAACTTGGATCATGGATAACATAAGATTCAAGAAGTTTTTATGCAATGTAAAGGTAATGCTAGTGTGTATTGAACACATTTCAAGGTGAAAGGAAAAGATGTTATTTTTCAGTAAACAATCTTCAGATGGGATGATATGTTCAGTGTGAAGAAAACTTTTCATGAATTCTAATGTCATGTGACTAGGATGTTGTCATACAATTTAAGGCCATGTGACTAAGAATTGGTTCTCTATATTTGGATAGGATACCCGTTGATTGTGATGGTCAGAGAGACTTTCTAGGTTCCCTAAGCTCACATGGGTCATGCTTAGTGTGAGAAACAACTTAAAACTAGAAATTTTATTGATCCATGTGAGGGTGAATTGTAGGGAATAAGAGGGGGTACTCACATTTTAGTATAAATGAGGGTCCCCACAAAATATTGGTTCTTGTCAAGGGACATGGTTGGAAATGATGTGAATTCATGGATGAGCCTCAAATGGAGGATTCATGTGTCACTACATATCCCATATTATGAGAATCAATATATATGTAGTTTTTATTTTAAAGGATTACTTCCATAGGAATGACCCATACTCAAGGGAAGGGGAATTTTTTATCCTTCACATCATGGATGGACCCATTATTTGAGGATTGGGTGTCAGTTCATATCTTATGGTAATAAGAATCAATCCACGCTTAGTTTTGATATAAATGTAGTTTAGTTTAGGGTATCTCCACTAGGACTTGGAATGTGAAGGCATAAAACCATGAGTCATTATTGATACCTCATGTAAAAGAGTAAAATGGATTACATGTATCTATGGAAGAAATTTTAAAAGGAGTTTCCAAAGGTATTTTAAATCTTATGTAAGTTAAGTCTTCATGGGGGATGAATACCATAAAATGAAATGTTATAGGAATGAAATTTCATAATATTTCTTTAATAATGGGTATGATGCACGTCTGCATAACATAAAGGGCATGTTAATCTAATAGAATAGTTTTATTATGGGTGTGAAAATCATAACCCAAGAATATCTGAGTCAACTAGATGTGAAAACCAATGGTTATAGGTGAACCATTGATAATGGAAGAAGCTCATATTCCATGCAGTCAGGACAAATAGCTCCTGGGTTTAAGGGTAACTCTCCTCCAGGACCAAGCATCTTCGGGGAATGAGATCATTGTAATTGTGTCATTCACTAGTGAATCCTAGTAGGGTCCCTTTGGATTAGCCTGTCCCTATTACTAGTTTGTTATTGGGTAGAACCAAGACCATGGGAGCCCAAGGTCTATGGGGTTCCCAGAGAAGGATATAAAATTTATGAATTGGTTTGAATTAACTAATATATCGAAGATATGAATTTGGTTCAAGTAAAATATAAGACTGAAGAAGAATTTAAGCACCCTAAAGGCAGAGACATATTGTATTGAGCACATTTTTTATGTGAAGTGATAAGACATGAAATTATTGAGTATATAATCATCAGAGGGAATGTGAAGACATATTTTAATTCATTTTAAAGTCATGTGACTAGGATTTTGTCATACAGTTTATCATCATGCAACTAGGATGTGGTTCCCTGTCTTTGGATTGAACTCACCTTAATAATGCTGAACTAAGTGACATTATAGGTTCCCTATCCAAGACATATCCTGATCATGTAATCTAGAGTGTATTTTCAAGTTCCCTACTTAACATCAGACATAATTTATATGAGAAGAATGGATAATTGGATTGTTTATTAAGCCATGTGAGAGTATGTGACATAGAATATATGGGGTGTTCACAATTCATTGTATACTATGACTTCTGCATGGATTTGAATCTCATGGAGTAACATGTTTGAGGATGATTATTACTCATGGATGGGCCTGGAATACATGATTCATGTGTCAATACATATCCTATGATTGAAGGAATCAAGACACACATAGTTCTCAGATGTTTCCTTGTGTAGGTCCAGCCCATACCTAGGGACGGGTGAATTATTTTATACATAGTTTTGTTAGACCTGGGATTTGGGATTTGGGAATCAGTACATATCATTTGATCACATTAATCAAGACACAAGTATTTCTTGAATGGAAAAAGCCTCTTGAAAGTCTGACCCAGACATAGAGGGGTCATTTTTTCCATTTACATTGATGTTGGATCCAAGATTGTAGATCTAGGTGTCCCTATGTATCCTATGATTACAGGGATAAAGGCATGTGTAGTTCTTGAATTGAAAACTCTCTACACATGTCTGATCCATAGGAAGATGGTTTATTTTATTCTTTTATATTATGGTTGGACCCATGATTTGAAATTTGGGCATCACTATATATCTTGTGATTATAGGAATCGAGACACACATACTTTTTGAATGGAAAAGTCTCCACACATGTTTGACCCACACATAGAGGGGAAATGTTTTCCATTTATATTGTAGCTATACCCATGATTTGATAGTTGGGTGTCACTACATATCGTGTGATAGAAATAATCAGTCCACACTTAGTTCTTTCTGGGTAAACTCTCCATGCAGGTTAGACCCGTATGCAGAGGGGGCATTTTTCTACCTATATTATGGTTGTACCAAGGATTTCAGATCTAGGAGTTATTATGTATCATGTGATAGAAAGAATCAAGACACACATAGTTATTGGATTAAAAACTCTCCACACAAGTCTAACTAATATGCATAGGGGTATTATTATTATTTTGACCCAGGATTTGAGATCTAGGAATCACAAAGTATATTATGATATCAAGAATCATGCCACATATAGTTCTGGAATAGGAAAATCTCCACACAGTTCTGACCCATATGTATAGGTTTATATTTTTTCCATTTATATTATATCTGGACATAGGATTTGAGACACGGGTGTTACTACATAACCTATAATAGTAGGAATCTATCCACATGTTGTTATTTCATGGAACGATCTCCATGAAGGTCTAAACCATATGTGTATGGGGATCTTTTTTCCATTTATATTATGGTTGGATCCAATATTTGAGATTTGGCCATCACTATATATCCTGTGATATCAAGAATCAAGACACACATAGTTCTTAATGTGAAAAATCTCCATGCATGTCTGGATAATCACTATGTATCTTGTGATATCAAGAATCAAGCCCTAGAGTGTTCTTTAATGGAAAACTCTCATTGAAGGTCTGACTTATATATAGAGTTGGGAATTTTTTTCCATTTATATTGGGGGTGGACCGAATATTTCAGATCTAGGAATCACTAAATTTCTTGTGATGAATAATCAACACAAACATAGTTATTGAAAAGAAATATCACCAAACTAGTCAGACCCATACACATATAGGGTTATTTTTGTTTTATATTATTCTTAGACCTAGGATTTGTGATTTGGGTGTCACAATGTATCTTGTGATAGTAGGAATTAGGCCTCACATAGTTATTGAAATGGAATATTCCATATGTGGATCTAACTCTCACATAAGGATGGGAGTACTTCATTTGGTTTTTACACAGATATTTCTCATGTGTAGTGAACTTCCTATGAGGTAACATTTTCTGTTTAGATTAACATTATACAATATGGACATATTTCACCCAGTTTAACTTCATACAGTGAGGAAGTCTTCCATGAAATTTAACATCATTTTGTAAGTACATTGGATGTCATGCAGTTTAAATCTATTCTAGTGGGACTTATGGGTGCTTCATGGTAGCTATGAAAATTAATTCTTCAGAAACCTTACATTAGTGGGAGGTGTGACGTTTTCTCCAACCATTGTGGAAAATTAGTAATCTCCACCAAAATAGACCTTATGTATGATTTAAGTATCTTTCCATTTAGGTTCCAACTTTGGAGGTTTCTTTCCTTGTATCATTAGGGTTCTGAGATCCAATACATGTTCTCCATGATTTAATGAGAGGAGGAGACACTAAAAAAAGATAATTGGTGATGTTTTAAAACATCATTAATTCATTTACAGATGAATCTGGAAAACAACACTAAATGAGGTTTCACAAATTTAGTGATGTTTATAAACATCACTAATTTAGAGACGCTTATAAATATTACCAGTTAGAGATTCTTATAAACTTTTTTGATTGGTGACACCTCATTTTCTCATATTTTCTAAAAATATTAATAAATAAATTTTGCTAAATTAGTGAAGTTTTAAGGTGTATCTAGTTAGAGACACCTCATTTGATGACATTTTATAGAAACATTGGTAAATAAAAATCGCTAAACTAGCGACATTTTAAGATGTCACTATTTAAAGACAAATCAGTTACCGATGTTTTCTAGAGACATCGGTGATTTATTTATTTTGTTTTTGAAATGTGTATTGTTTATAATAATAAAAACATCCTCAATTATTGATCCTCTCTACACCCCTACTGCCCCCCCCCCCTCCCGTTTACTCTCCCCCTCTAGTACCTACCACCTCACTAGTCCCCTACGACTCTTGCCTTACCCCTCTCATGTTCCCCGCTCCACCTCACCCATCACCTGACCACCCCGACTCACCCTTCCCATCCTACCCTACCAGCCATCACCCTCGTATCCCTCTCATCCAGTGATCTCCCTCTCAACAATTCCTTAACCCTCTCATCCAGTTACCTGTATCTTCACCAGTCCCATACCGCCCCACTCCCACTCTGAGAAAATCGAAGCCCGCGGGATTCAAACAGGGGACCTGCCGGCTACCAGGTAATGACTTTACCAACTCACCTATTTTAGATATTGGTAAATAATTGTATTTTTATATATATATATTTCAGTATTTATAAAATTAATATATATATATATGTTAATATATGTTTTTATTATATATATAATTTTTTTATTATATATATGATTATGTTATGTGTGTGTGTTTATATTTTATATATTTTATATGTTTACATTAATATGTATAGGTTTGTGTGTGTGTGTACACTTAGCCAATTTTTAAATCACTGGTACAAATGTCACTAAAATAATCAATTTTTTTAAAAAACATGACTTAATTTAATATATTTAATTGTATTGTGTTATATATATATATACATTTCAATATTTAAAATTTGATAATATATATATATTAATATAAATATATTAAGATATATATATGTGTGTTTATATTTTATATTTTATATTTTATGTCTATGTATATATATGTTCATATTATGTTATATTTATATATATATTAATATTTTATATTATATATATGTTTATATTATATATATGTGAGTGTGTGTGTGTTTTAATTTTATTTTTTAAAATTTATTTGTTTATATTATATGTATATATGTTTTTTTATATTATATATATGTTTATATTTTATGTTTACATTATATATATATATATATGTTTATATTTTTAGTTTATTTATATATTTATATTATTATTGTATATATATTTTTATATTATATTATATATACATTTTTTTATATGATATATATGAGTGTGTGTTTTTGTATTATATATATGTTAATATATATATATGTATGTATATGTATGTATGCATTATATATATATATTATATGTTTATATTAATATATTTATAATTATATGTATATATATTTATATATGTGTGTGTGTAAATATATATGTGTATTTATTCATATATATAATCATAATTGTGTATATATATATATATCCATGTTTTAAAAGACTGGTAAAAATGTCACTAAAATAGCTACATTTTCTTAAAAACATGACTAAATTTAAAATATATATGTATTTTTATACATAAATATATTTATATATATTTTTATGTGTGTGCGTGTGTAAATATATATCTGTGTGTGTGGGTGTGTGTATGTGTGTGTGTGTTTATAAACATGTGTCAGTGTTTCTATATATTAATATATTTATATATATAATGTCGCTAATTATGCAACATTTTTCCTAAAACATTGCTAATTTGGGGACATTTTTTAGGAAATGTTGTTAATTAGGTGACATTTTTCCGAAAACATCACTAATTTAGCAATGTTTTTTTGAAATGTCAATAATTAATGATTTTTTCACTAAAGTTTCTAAATTAGTGATGTTTGTCACAAAAAGTTGCTTATTTAGAGATCTATTTCAGGAAATTTTTCTAATTTAGAATTTTTTTTTACAAAATGTCGCTAATTTAGAGTTTTTTTCTGGAAATGTCTTTAAGTTATAGTTTTTTCATAGTGAGAAGCTTTTTATTGAAGGCTCACATGATCTGATTCTAATAGTATTTGAGGTTGTGTATTGTATGTAACCTTTTCTCAATGAGTTATTCCTACTCATCCATCCTATTTTGTGATTTCTCTTCGTATGAGAGTTGTCCATAGGTTGATATTTGGAGAATGGGAAACTGGTCTTCTATGGAAAGCACTACTTTGGTCCTGTAAACCATTGAATACTTGGATTTGATATTGTACTTCTGTTACAATATATTCAATTTTGAAGAACAAAAGTTAGTGTCGTTGTTTTCCAATATCCGGTAATGGATAGAAATATGGCGATGATATTGGAATTTTAGAATTTAATGATATTCTTCATCCTAACTTCCTTAAGGGGTATTGCCTCATCCCATTTGGAAAATAAGTCGGTAACAGTAGGGATGTACTTAAACTTCTTAGTTGTGGATGGGGGATATAGCCCCACAACATCAATTCACCATATGGTGAATGACCATTAATACCTAATTATATGTAGAAAAGATGGGGGTTGATGGATGAAGTTTGCATGAATTTGGATCACATGACATTTCTTAGTGAATTACATATAGTCCTTTATCATTATTTTCTAGTCGAAAACAAGAGTCTTAATTTGGTGGGAGAGTCTGGCCTAAGATTAATGAGTACTTCTGGATCCTTTATGGACTTCTTCCCTGATGGTGGTAATCTATCCTTCTACTATGCATCTAAGGAGGATTCAATTTAATCCTCATTTATAGAGGGATTTTTTTATTTGGGTTGTCCTAAAGGGGAAAGTTCATTACTCGACATCAATTATGTATATTTTTGGCTCAATCTAACTTGAGGGACTCATTTTAAAGGTAATCGACTATTAGATACATCCATCTTGAGGAGGATATCAATTAATCATAATCTGCGGTGGTGTTAATCTGATTGATTTCCTCCATGTCCCTAATGATGATTGATGAGACCACCCATTAGTGTGTGATGCGGAAAACAACTATGTCATAATCATGGTTATCCACGACTGTGGATACATTACCTAGTCTATTGGCACAATCATTTTTTTTATCGAGGTATGTGATTTAATGTTGGTTCAAAAAGGAATTTTTCTATCAATCCTCTAACATAACCAATGAGAGGATCTGATTCTTCCTTCTTGATGGCATACTCATCATTGAATTGTTTGATCACTATCTCCAAATCCACTTCTATGTTCATATAGAATATCTGTAGTTGTAGGTTTAGTTCGGCTTGTTATTCATCCCCATTGTTATTGTATCCTTCATATAGTGAGAAGGTGTAGGTAGAATTTTCTTTGTCGAGTGAAACAAATACAATACCTAGACCAACTTGGTTGAGCTTTGGGTTCTCCATCCCCTTTCCAATAGTACTTTGGGAGGAACCATAAAAATATGACTCCTGCATTTAGAGAGTATCATGGGCATAGAAAACCACTTAGTTTATAATCATGGTTTACCCTAGTGTGCTTTTTGTGAAATGATTATCCGCATGAAAATTAGTAAGGACTTACCCTTTAATTCCCTTTTACGAAAAAATTGAATGTAATATAGTTGAAAAATAGCTCCCCATCAGGCCAAATAGCTAGTCAAAATAGGGAATCCAAGGATTTACTTGAGTGGGTCAATACAAGAGGCCAAGTGAACTTCATGATGTAGAAGGTAAAGACTCATCTTTTTCACTGCAAAGATGAGTGTGAGTAAGTTCTTCTTAATATCTAAATATCAGGTATCAGTACCTAGCATCATTCGACTGAGATAGTATAGGATGTTTTCATTCCCCACAAAATTTTTCCTTTTGAGCAGAGCAGCAAGAGATCATTCCATGGTGGCCACATATAATATAAGTGACTTTCCTTATACTAGTTTCTTATTACTGGTTGATACAATATGTTCTAGTTAATATTCTCAAAGGCTTCTTGGAATCCTTATCGCATAGTAAGGTGGCTCCCTTCATCATTAACTTAGTTAATTGGTGGTATTTTCTAACCATATTGACTATGAAATGTCATATATATGAATGGTTCCCCTGGATTCCCCTCATTTTATTAATATTACGAGGGGGTGACATCACTAGGATTGAACTATTCATTTATGGATGTCCCTCAATGCCATTGTGGAATACCAAAAAGATAAGGAATTTCCATTAAATTACTCATAAATCATACATGAATGGATTCATCTTCAAATTATGAATGTGATTTTTTTGAATATTGTTTGATGATCTGTGAGGTGACCACATTTCCATTAGGATTTAACTACTAATTCATCAACATAAACTTCCATCATTCATTCCAATAAGGTTTTAAAAATAAAATTCATCATACATTTATATGTAGAAGCAACATTCTTTAATAAAAACGGAATGACCTAATAGAAAATTATCCCCCGAGGTGCTCTGATGGAGGTGGATTCCTCATCATTAAGGGCCATCTTTATCTTATTTTATATGGAATTCCCAAACATAAAGGAAATGTATTAGAAGCCATTAGTTTCATCAATCAAATTTATTTTGATCAGTAATGATAAATCATAATTCATGAAATACCGATTAAGGTATCTGAAATCAAAGAAGACTGTGATATACCCTTTTGTTTTCTTGTCAAGGACAATTTTGGTGATCCATTTTCAGTATGAAAATTCCTAGAAGAAGTTAGCTTTGATCAAGTTTTAACTTCTTATTCTAAATTCGTATCATGAGAGGTTTGGATCCACTTGGATGACTTCTTAAAACCTTGATGATCACTAGGTAAGGCTAGGTGATGAGTATCCACATCAAGGATCATTCTTGTATTTTTGTATAATTCCAAGAGAACATTTATGGTGTGGAGATGCCTTACTCAATGAAGAAGGGGTGTTTCTGAGGTTATCCTCTTTTACTCATAAATAGATTATGGTAATGCTTGTTTTCTTTTATGTTTCCACAGGGGGTAGGAGTATCATAGACATCCTGAGTTACAAAGATTTTCTTGGGGTAACCTTAAATATTTTCTACTAGCATAAAAGAATTATTTGATCCAAATAGAGCATTAACTTGATAAACTTTTAATGAATCCACTTTATCTGACTTTACTTCTATCACATGGAAAAGTTCCAATGAAGTTTTAGGTTCACAATAACTTATTGAGATTAATTCTTTTTCCTCAATAAGGTTTATGGGTAGCACTTAATCCTTATCGAGCATGCTCGATGGATTCACAAGGGAAGTCCTTAGTCCATTGGGGGATGAAAACTACGTATCATCAACTAAAATTGGTTATTTTCCTTCATTTTTTATAATCTTTCCTCAATATATATGGATTCGAAAGACTTAGAAGGAGTGTTGTCACCATGTAGTATGATTACCATCCAATCTATGGTGTATTTCAATAATTGATGTATTGCTGAAGGTACCACTACACGGCTATGAATAAAGGTTCTTCCATGTAGGATATTATATTATGTTTCTTGTTAGATAAACATGAACTTAGCATTACTTATGAGATTCCCAAACAAATCCTTGATCTTTATCTTCTTATGATACATTTTCTCACTCTTTTTGTACCCTTGAATGGTTAGTATTGTCAGAGAGAAGTACCCCTCACTATATCCAAAAAATTAGAGGTTCGTAATCAAGATGAGGTTGATCTCAAAACTATTTTCAACAAGATCCCTTTGAATACTAACATTATTGAGTTTTCTTGAAACATGTGTGGGTCTGATATGTCCATGGATTAATTTTTTCAAATATTATTTTGTGAACGAGATAGTGATATGAAATTCTGATTGAATATTCTCTACTTGATAAACCTCATCTATAGTGAATTATATTTCAAACTCATGGGGGGTATGGAGGGCCTCGATGAGTGCCTCTATGATTTATTTTAAAAGATGGAGAGAAACCATGATTGAGAGTCCATCTAAGAAAACCACCAATTATTTCAGAATATTGATTTTATTCATAGGTATGTGCTTTCCAAGTTGGGGTTACTATGTATTATGTGGATTATGAGCTATGGTGTTTTAGGTTGATGGGATTGGTGCTTGTGCATAGTTTAAAAAAGAATCTTTGTCAAGTGGCATAGGTTGAATCAGACTTCTCCTTTGTCTGGGTTGATCAAGCAATCACACCCCACTAGTCGGTCATACAAAATGACTGGGCTTGATAAATATCTAAATGGTTTTGGGGGAACCTCCATGTTTCTATTGGGATTTCCAAAGTTATTTCACATTGGTTTCGACCACATATATGGAATATATGGGGATGTGAATGAAATATTGTGTTCTAAAATTTATGTATCATCCCTGATATCCCCAAATTCGGCATCCTCAGTCTACATCTACCTAATTAGGTACACCAAACTCATACTCAAAATTTTATTCATCATAAGATAAGAGATATATTAAGTAAACTATGTTAAGAGAACCAAAAATGATATCTTCATCTGATGAGGGTTCCATTTGGTGGTGTGGTTCCCATACTTCATATGTTGAAGGAAAAAAGAATAAAAGATTTATATCTTGTGTTGGAGATGGATATGACTCCTTCTCTTATGTATTTTCTTATGTCTGATGAATAAATATTCATTCAAGAAGAGTATCCAATGATAACTCCCTATGTACCAAGATCTTTGTTGGTTTGAGAAGCTTTACTATCAGGTTGGAATGAGCTTGAACGACTATATTTTGATTCATCGAGTTATGAAACTTCTATCCACACCTAGATGAAACATCTTGGTAGTCACCTTATTCTTCTGGTAGAGTGACGTTTACATAGGTCACTTATGCATATGATTCTGCCATTATATCTTTCCTAGAATCAACTATGCTTTGGAGGATGTATTTGAAGATAAATCAGTCATGAGTGGTGTGACACAACCTCCTATAGAAAGGAAAATAGTTAGGACAATTAGTGTGATTGACCTCATTGGGTATCCTGGACTCTGGTATCATGAGAAAGTTATTTTACATGGATATTAATAAATAACTAGAGAAAGACTCATTTCATAAGGACTATGCTTTATTAATCTATTCTACAATTTTTGGGAGACCCTAATCTATTTTTGATTCTGTCTAAGGGTGATTTTGTTTTTGTTTCCACTTGATGAGAGGACTTATATGATTTAGGGACTGTCTTGGTGATTTAATGGGAACTGCTACTGGTTTTAGGGTAACAACAACAGGCTCTGCCTTACCAAGCCTTTTTCCTTGGGCTGATGGAATGGGTTGAGATTTAACTCAAGTTTTTGGAATGGAATATTTTAAGAATTTTTCTATTTTTTCAAACTCACAGAATATTCCTAGATACTTCATTAGGGTCAAAGGTGTTAGGAGATCATCCCAAATGTTTTCATCACATAGTTCTAGTAGATTCTCTTAAAATAGAGGGATATTGATTAAATAGGTTTAACCTATCCTATTAGTGATGAAGTGGGAATACCTATCATTTTCATGTAGCTTTCAATTTTTGATGTAAAAAATGATCATTTCCCTTAACGTGGAGTTAAAATAATAAAGTAATTGAAAGATAAGGTCTTCACATCCCCCAATAGATCCTATTGGAAAGCTATTTTACAAAATAAAGGTTGTACCTACAAGATTCTACACAAAGCATCTCAATTTTTTCACCTCCTACTAATCTTTAGGGACCATCATCCAGACACATCATGAAATGAAGTGTGTGAGATTTTGTTCTGGATATCTTACTCCATTAAAGTTTGAGAATATAAGATTTCTAAAATAGGGTGGGGGAAAAATTTCATCCACCCATTTTGGATATGGATTCTTTTCAGGCTACATGGGGGTGTTCCGCCTTTCCCTGGATTCAATTCAATTAGTTAACGATTAAATGGGGGTTTACTAGTTCTAAAGGTATCAATGTTTGGAGCACCTCCCATATACATGGAGTGGGTCATGCTTTATGAGGTTGTTTTATTTTCATATCCTTTTGGTTCTCAATCATTTCCAGGACTAAATGATCACTCTGATAGGGTAGAGGTTGTCACTGTAATGGACGAAATTTGTGATCATTATCAACATCCTCCTTTATTTAGATCATTTTCTTGGGTACAAAGCTAGATTGATGATTAAATTCCTCTATTTATGGTGGATTATCTATCTTCTGATATGTGTTAGGATGGATGTTAAAAAATAGACTTCTATTCCATCCATACTGACACTAGACCCATCATGTGGTATGTCCCAATGGGCCATCTTGATCCCAAATAACTAGCAACAAGTTCATGGGCATCAAACATCACATTTCGGAAAAATTCCACCCATAATAAACATCCATAGACAACCAAAAAGAAAAATTCATCCCATGATCAATAACAATATCAAAAATAAATACATCCTTTATAAGTTAAATATTTTTAATTTCTAAACGAAAACCTAAAATACCAAAATAGGAGGGGAACCAACTAGACCACCACCAACCCCCCCCCCCCATTTATTAAGAGGCCCTTAACCCTCAACCCCCATCCACTAACATCTACAAGAATGGGAACAATATAAACTGGTTCCACCATCACCATCATGGAACATTTTTTATTTACTTGGATAAAACATAATAAGATCTACATACGCCTAAGGGTGTATATATGGTGTGATCCAATTCCTAGTAGGATACCACCCAAATAGAAGGATTCTATGACACAATATTATAAGACAAATCATCATGGTAGTTTTAATGAAACGTGAGAGAAAATTTTTAATAGTTTTTTTTTAATTTATAAAGGAGAAAACATACAACCATCATCCAGGTCTTAGGCATATCATCACATGAGCACCATGGGTAATCCCTAATAACTAGCGTTAGTGGGGCCCTAGGAACCACATACCTCAGTGAACGTGGTATAGAAACCATAACCCACATCATCCTCATGCATGATACACTATAGGAGAATGAATCACAAGGTTAAGTGGTATAAAATCGTCATCACATGTTTAGTTAGTGTTGTGACATCCATCCTAATATAGGGAACCGGGCCTTGGACCTACTGATATAACTAGAATACTAGTACTACTTTACCCATCTAGTCACCTAGGATTCCCTTTTTCTGCTCAATTAATCTTTCAATCACATATAAACCAATTCTTGCACACACGCGTTTTCCTCATTAAAAAACCAATGGAAATCCTCCATTTTTAATTGGAAAATCATTTCTGATGTCATTTATTCCACTTATACACATACACCCCCACCCAACCATGGAACATTCATTAAAACCACCATTTTACATAGTAAAAACCCCTTTCTAATCAAAACTCACACAAAAAACATTTGAAAACATCATTCACATCATCCACACAATCAAAAGATGACATTTTTAAAGAAAGTAAATAATACCCAAATCATCCAATATTGATAAAGCATTGAATCATCTAACTTAATGTTGGAAACTTATAAAATATGATGGAAAACCACAATCGTACAAAAAGGAGACCCTATAATGGAAAGATCACACAACTAACATCAATATTAAACCCAAAAAATTAGTTTTAAAACCTTATTAGGTCATCCAATCCAATGTATAATGAATAACTGAAGGAATATATAATGAGGAACCTAGAAAAAAAAAGAAATCAAGAGATAAGGGACTTAATTAAAGAGATCATGAATATTACCTACCGAAAACACCAATGATTTGGAGAACCAGGGGATCCAAGAAGAGAGGGAGAGTCTCTTATGGTAGTAAATCCTGAGATAGGTAAATTAAGGTAGATTTGGGTTAAAATATGGGAAGGGAAATGGGAAATTTCACATTTTTAAGGACGTGGATAGGCCGCAAGGTTTGGCCGCATGGTTTTCTAAACCGTGTGGAATCTGTGTGCCCCTCTCTTTCCAAAGAGGAATGAGGTCATATGGTTTCTAGGGGAGGGGTCATGCCCATCCATCGAACCATGCTACTCAGAAAGACCCATCGATCTGAGCACATGGTGAGTCACATGCTCATGCGGTAGGCCATGTGGCCAGAATAATGCAACTTTCCAGGGTGCATGGTCTCTCCTAGGATGGTCTACAATTTCTACTACATGTGTACCACCTACTATCTGGTATAAAATACTCAATGTTCATCCAAAACCCCCCATAAAATATAACGAATCAATATAATACCAATATAAAAATGAAAATACCTCAAATGGAAATCACAGATGTGAATATTCTCCCCAACATGAAAAATTTACTCCCTCATTAAGTCAAATCAAAGTATGATTAGAGAAAAAATAGGTACTACTCCCTAGCCAAAGACATACACTCCCTCATGTCATGTCACTACACCAAAATCTTACATTAGTAGTGGGTTTTTAGTGGTAGTTTATGAAACTATTGCTCAATTTTTTTAGATGATTTAAGAGTGGTTTATTAAAAACCACCACTAAATCTTTTTATTTTTGGAAAAACTCGACACTTCTCCCCCAACCCCTTGATGCTTCACCACCGACCCCCCGAAGAACTATGTACCCTAATCGTCTCCGGTCCCATCCCTCATCACTGATCTCATCCCTCTTGGCCAATACTAATGCTCACTGCCCATTGCCACCGGTCCGACCCTCGTCGGCCACTCTGACGGTTCACCCTGACCCCCCACCCACCACCCCCTTGATGCTTCACCCTCGACCCCACATGACTCCCCAAATCCCTACCTTACCCCCAAATCCTCACCTCCAATCCTGAACATGGGTGTGGTCATTTTTTAAGGATTTGATTTTAATAAAATTTTAGTTTAGTTTCTACTTCTTTGAGATAGATGTTACTATCAAATTTTTTCATTTTATAATTTTAAGCATTCTTTTACATTCTAAATTCCATTTATAGGTAATTATGAATATTTTAGATATACCAATGGTTTTTTGAAAATATTTCTTTGTGTTTTGAGTTTTTTATAAATTTTATTTAACATGAATACCATGTTTTTATTTTTTAAATGGAATATTTTATTATTCTAATATTCTAGTGAAATCTCTTATTTTCTTTTGAAATGGTTATCATGTTTTGAAATGGGTTTTGACCTGATTATGATTTTTAATCTGTGAAAACTAGATTTTAAAAAGAATTTGATTTGGAATTGATGTGTTGACCTCTAAATGTCTTAAAAAAGTTTGTTTTTCTGTATTTAAAATTGGTATTTTGAATGTGTACATGGTTTAGAACTTCTAAAATGTCTTGCGGGCTTGTTTTAAATGGTTTTATGGAGGTGGTTGTCCCTTCTTTCTTTGTTTTGACTTTCAAATAAAAAGGACAATGTTGAAGTGTATCTTTGAAACATTTTAGAAGAAATTTTTGATTTTCTAGGACGTTTTAAAATGCTTCAAGTTGTGTTCATGTGATTTTTTAGGGAAATGAAGGTCATTTTCCATGATTTATTTTTTCAAAGAAGAGAACTCTGTGTAAGGGTGACATTGAAGTGTTTTAAATCCTTGGGTATTTTCCATCATTTTCTATATTGTTTTTGGTAATTATATTATAAAAAATGAAATGTTTTTTCATTCCAATACATGTTTTGGTGTCAAAGTACTATTTAGAACATTGGTTTTAAATGGTGCATGAATAAGGAAACCCTTGATTCCCCCTTTCCTATTTACCACTTTTGGGGGTTTGTGATAAATATGTTATTCATGTTGCTCCCCATGCATGAGATTGTGATTCTTATACCTTCAGTTTATGTTATGTATGTATGGTGTACTACATCATTGGGTGTTGGGGTTGAGTGTAGTTATGGTTATTCCTCAGGTATTAAACTTGTCACATTTTCACTATGCCTTAGTTCCACTATTGGTCATGGGAAACCAGGTACTAATTGGATGAACTAACTTATTTCTTTAGTTGGTCTGCATGCTACTAGTTTTAAACTAGTCAATATGGGAAGAAGGTCTAGGTGGGGGGTTTTCCTCATGAGGCTTGTGTGGGAAACTTGGTTTTCAGTTATATATGTAGAAAAATACAGTAGATATATAGTCCATGTGGTTATTCCCATATATTATTAACTACTTATCACATTATTATTCCCAGGGTAGATCCTAGGACACATTCAAATATATGGTTACTTATTGATTTAGGGGTGTTTTTTCTAGTTCTATATTATATAATTTCCCCTGATTTATTCATTATGGAATCTTTCTGGTTTATATTTATTATGTGGTTACTTAGAGATTTAAGAGAGTTTTATCTAGTGCTATATTATATCATTTCCCCTGATTTAGTCACTATGGAATCTCTCTTATTAATATTGTATTTTTATATTCCTTACATAAGTATTTTTCTTACCCTTAAATGGCATTTAAATTTTGTGTGTTACCTTTACATATGTACTTTGGTAACCTTATGCATGTTTTTTATTCTTGGTTTTACCCTTACGTAAGCTCTACTTACATTTACACAAGTGTTTCTTACCATTACGCAAGTGATTATTACCTTTATATAATTTTATCTTACCTTTTCACAAGTGTTTCTTACCTCTATGAACGTGTTAAGCTACCCTTAAGTGGCATGAAGAAAATATAAGTTTCCCATGTGTAGTGAACTAGCTACCTTTAAATAGTGTATGTAATTTAGGTTTTTCCTTTACACGTGATTTATAAAATTCTTATTTTCCTTACATAACTTCGGAGTGCCTTTATAAAACTTTTCTAGTTACCTTTACATGACCAGTTTATGTAAAATATTACCATTACACAACTTTACCAGTTACCCTTATGCAATTATTATAATTTGTCTGTACGCTTACATGGAATTATAATTTACCTATATAAAACATGTGTAAAATTCTTCTTATCTTTGTACGAGATGTATATTTTAAATCTTACCTTTATGAAAATTATAAAAATTATGGGGTACCCTTATGCAGCCCGTGAAAAAAATATTTTACCCTTATGTGGGATATATAGGTACAAAATTTCCCCTTATATTTAATTAGTAGCGTCTCTTATTTCTTTGAATGGTAGAAATCCTCTATCACTAGAATGTGATACTAGGAATGATATATATTGAGTATTTTTTAATTTGAGTGTGATACATTAAATAGTAATATATATCTATTTTAATTTCTAACTCTTGGGTTTTAAATTCATGATGAAGAATTAGGAAACACCCATGTGTAGAAGATTCAATGGATTTCTAAAGAATGTTATCTATTTTTGTTTTGTCTATAAATTGAATCTAGGAAAAGAAGTGGATAAAGAATAAGAAATACATATAGAACTTCATGGATTCATTATACTAATTTTTTGAGGCATTTCTAGTTACCTTATATTTCCTTGTTCTGTATCAATTAATGAAGGGTCAAAGTTCACTACTCTACACCATTTTCTTCATCAACATATTCTAATAGTCCAAATACTTATATTATTTTTACGATGTTTATATAATTTTTATTTCATAGATGGTTATATGTACATTTAAAAGTTGTGTGTAGTTATTTAACATGTTCATTTTTTTAACTAGTATATATAAATCTATTTTCATATTTAGTAAAATTTATGTGTTGTAATTTTGTTTCTTAATGTGTAGGAACATTGTGATATATATGGATAAAATTTGGATCACATTACAGAGGAACAAACCTCAATATCTAAAGGTTTGTAGGAGTTTTTAGATTTTGAAATTTTCAATTGATCTGTTGATGGGAGAATAAGATTTCCATGTCCGAGATGTAAATTTAGAAGACGGTTGAAGAGAGATTAATTTTATGAATACTTCATATTTATACAATTCCCTTCTCATTATTTTTTTGTATTTGGCATGGATAATCGAACATTACAGAAAGGTTGAGCATTGATGTCGATCAACAGAATGGGATCCCAGATTTTTCGAAAATGGAAAATGAAATGAAAAACCTTATAAATGATGCATTCAAAATTGCAAGAAACTAACATCAACGTCAAAACATATCAGAAAAACTAGTTGAGGGTGCTATAAATAGCAACGTGACAAGTTATGTCTTTCAGACTATAGTACAACCATATCAAGATTGTAACATATCATTAGATCCTCCACTGGATTCTATGGAGACTAATGTAAGTGAAAACTTCACTGATAATACATATACATTACATGGTTTAGTTTATTATTAAAATTATGAGTTGTTTAGTGGATGTTTGAAATATTCAAAACATTCATTTTTGCTGAAGTTGTACCATATCAAATGTCTATGTGTAATTAAAAATAAGGAAATGTCCATGATATTAGAATTGTTGCGTGATATATTTCCTGAAGCAAAGATCCCTGAGTCTTTTTGTAACGCCCCGACCCCAGTTACCCAGAGTCGGTGCCTTATTACATAACATTGGCATGATCACAAGAAAGATCAAATCTCGAAAGACCGATTGGTTTAGTAGCCTTGGAAACACTAGATATATTCATAAGTTTTACATTACATCATAAAATGAAAAACTACTACAACAACATAATGTCTCCATAATCCACACTCATATCCCCACATAATATCCCTGCAGGTCATTCATAATTTACTTCTTCACTTCCTGGGAAAAATAAAACATAGAAAAGGGGTGAGCTCAAATGCCCAGTAAGGATAAAAATATAGCAGAAACTTTCATAAATAAGAATAAACATTTAAGGCAATGTATAACTAAAACAAAAGCCTTTTAAATATGAACTTTCAACATGGTATGGCATAAATAAAATGAAATAATGCCATTTACTTATTCACATGGATATTCTACTAATCGAATAATCACATGCAAAAATCAATAACCACTTTCATAATGTTGGAATGCATAATGCCAGACTATCATAACCACATAGCCAAGGCCTCGTGCCAAGACTACAAATAAGATTTTGTCAAGGCCTTGTGCCAAGACACTAGTTTGTCTCATGAGACCTACCGATGCATCGAGGAGCTATAGCGGGCTCCACCCGTCACTTACTAAGTCCAATGCATTCCCATATGAAAAGGTTTAAACATAACATAAACATTCATATTAAAACTAGCATACGAAATGTCAATAATTTCACCATAAACTATGAATGGTATAAAAATAGCACATCCACAGTCAAACATATCACAAAACCTTCAATACAATATAGAAGTTTTGTATCACAATAGATCAAATTCAAATAAGCGTAAAATCCATCAAAGGATGTTGACATAGATGAAATCAAAATTCTTTTTAAAGAAATATCTCTTTTTATTTTGAAATCATTTAAGATCCATATAAAATAAAACATTTTCTTTGAAAATATTCTTATAAGCTTGTAAGGGAAGTTTTGAAGATTTTATAACGGCGGAAATTAGCCGCACCCGCCGTATAAGTTAAAAAAAACATTCTTACCTTAATTCTGTCGAAAAGGTTAAAAAAGACCTTGTTTTGAAAATGACCAAAAGATTCCTTTATAAACCACTTATAAAAGTCAACAAGGGTATAAATGACTTTAACTCATATTCTAGTAAATAGTAAAAATGTTTTGAAATGCATTTTTAAGAAACATGGATGTGGATGATAAAGAGATCCCAGTAGATTATTACGTATAAACAACCTTGGATAATGAAGAGGTTGTAAAGTAAACCCTTACCTTGTACTTTTCCTTGGTTGGGGTAGGTTAACCTCCTGTATAATGGTGAAATAGTTGTTATTAAATTATACAAGAATCATATATAATAATATGATATCATATATGATCTTTTAACATTGATTTGTTAATAATATCTTAGAATTATCGTCGTTTCGGGAGTTAACTTACTCATTTTCTTTTATATGTTTTGTTACATAAGCTATGGTTGTTGTATCTTATTCATATCCAGGATGATATCTAGTCCTTAAACATCATTTTTAAATCATCAAATGATAATTATACTTGAATGGATACGATGGAGAATGAATCTCATCGCGTTCGTGGAGACGGTAGTCCGTACGTACGCACGAGAGACAATATCATTCTTTTGATATTAAAATAATATATAAATGGATGGTATATCATATATAAAGAATCATTAACATGTTATATTTATTATTTACATGAGTTACACATCATTATTATACCCATCCAAATAATATTATATTGAATAACAATTACACCACGACGTGGAGACGGTAGTCCGTACGTACGCACGTATGGTGACATGTTATTCAAAGGGTGGATAGAATACTGAATATGGTTGTACCATATTTATAATAACATCACAGTATATGTGAGATACTGGAGTTATTATTTTATAATGGTAAGAACAAAGGAAGAAGAAGTGGAAGAAGAAATGAACTTGGAGAAGGGTGGTGAAATCATTACCTCTTCTTCGGGTTCTTCCTTTTGATTTGATCAAAAGGGCCCCTTAGGTTGGCTTTCTGATCAAACTAAGGCCTCTAGGATGTATTGAGGGATGTTGGGAGAGTATTTGGGCAGAGTTTGGCCGAACCAAAAGGCTTTGAAGGTGTGAAGAAATGAGAAGGAGGAGTGCCCTTTTATAAGAGGGGTGAGGGGCACCTTTGGAAAAGCTAGAAATATTAATTTATAATAAATTCATATTCGGTTTCTAATGGCTCCAAAGCTTATTATTCAAAGGTTAAGGTGGGTATAGGTCTAAAACCACTCAACCAATATAATTTAGACAGGTTTGGGTACTTATATTAACCTTATCTTTAATTATTAACTCTAAGTTAATTAGTATCACTTTTACAATGTCTCTTTGTATTTTTATATAATATGGTTAATAAACTTACTATATACATCCAAGAGACCCCCAAGTGGTACATTAATGATGAACCTATCATGATATAAGTCTCTTGGCCGAACCTTAGATTTTTAGGAATTTAATATCAATTAATAATATAATATTTGTTTTGAGAACTCTTTTATGTCAATTTTGACACTATTCAATAGTTGATTTTTGTGAAACTCATAACAGATTTATTACTTCGAAAAAAGTCAATTAAATCAATCCTAATATATCATATTATCCTATAAAATTATTTTAATTCATTAAAAGTTTCATATTATATTTATTTGGGTATTTATAATATCAATTATTTTAATTTTTCACTATTATAGTAATTACTGCATCATCATTGTGTCATAAATAAAATAACTTATTTAATGTCTAAAAATTATAAATAAAATATCATTATGTAGGAAATCTTTTTGGATTTATAATGAATATTTATAATCTAAAATCCAACATATATAACCCTATGTAACAATTGTTTTTCTAAAAGATATATGCTGGTGTCATTTTTGTATTCATTTTAACTTAATTAAAATAAAGTGTCATTATCACTTACAAGTGGATCCATGGGGTCCCAAAATAGACCCTAAGATTCCCATGGTCGACCATGTATCAACCAATAGTGTTAAGACACGTTTTAGGGTAATTTAGTATTATTTTAATATTATTTGTTTAACCCTTATTTACCGGATTTACCCTTAACCATGGTAAATAAAATATTTACCGCAGTAATTATTCAAAATGTCTAAAAATAAAAGTTACCTATTTACACAATTTGAACATCCTGATTCCAAATATGGAATCCATTTTTCTAAATTCAAAACACAGAAGTGGAAGAAATTAATTTAAAATTAATTCCCGCTGTCAATACAAAAAGCGTGTTTTTAAGAGATAATAACTATCAAAAGATTGACACTTGTTTATGTTCGGTTTAATTGTAAAATTATGTCCAATGAACAACATTATATTAAATGGTAAAAATATATTCTAAATATACTTTAAAACCACAAAAATTCATAATTTATCACTATTAATTATTTTGATTAAAAAAGTTGTTTTTAATTAAAATTTAGTAATTTTCACTATTCATCAAAATATGAAAGTTATACGAAATGTACCAAAATTTCACCTTAGGCTAAATTCGATATTCCGAATCCAAAGATGAAGTCCATTTTAAAATATAAAATATATATAATTTTAAAAAGTAGGTATTACTATTCATAACGGCTAGTTTGATTGGTTGTGGTGTGTGTTAAAACTCAAGGTTGCGTACAACACACGCTACTGTATTATTCAAAGAAAGTGTACCGTGGAAGCTTGGGATGTTTCATTTTAAATTTTTGATGTCCCCATTTAGTCAAAAAGTTTAAAATATTGTATTTAAAAAGGGTTCACTATTAAAAGTTGATAAAAGTGCAATACTGAAAATGAATTTGTTCTTGCATTATATCTAAGAAACTCATAATATGGATTCTAAAATTATAAGGATTATATAAAGTTTAAAATTTAGATAATACTATTCATAACCTCTTTTGAATGGCTTTTTTTTGTAAGTCATGGTGTGATTGAACTCAGTGTTGCGTGTAGTGCAAGTTATTGAATTATTTTGAAGAAATAACACACTATGAAATCTTGGGGTGTTACATTCTCCCCTCCTTCAATAAATTGTGTCCTCGCAATTTGAAATTGTTCTTCAAAAATAAAAGGTTGAAAATAGAAAATATATTTGTGGGAAAACCCACATCGGAAATTGGGTTACTAAAATTTAGTCTTAATATGAGGAAAAGAGAAATGAAAGGGTCACCACCAAATTATGATCTTGATTAGGAGAACATTGGTGGCAATTAGAGACATATAATTGGAGGAAAAACGTAAATATTTATAGGTAGTGATTGAGGTCATCAATCAAAAAAAGTATAAAATTGAGGTCCTTAAACTCATCAATCTATTATGATTTGAAGTACCATCGGTTCAACAAAATATAGGGTATTGGGATAACACATTTTTGACGTTTCAAAATATCTTAGTTGAAATCCGACATCGAAAAATGAATTAACGAGGCCCCTATTTAAAATAAAGTGTGGAAAGTATGAAGATTACCGAAAAGAACACATACTAGGGTTCCATGTAGTAAAATATGGATATGGAAGAAAAATCTAACCATCAATTATCTGATGGAGAGTGGTAGAGAACATGGCTATGAAAAGGCTAACAATCCCAAAGCCATAAATTAGTGATGATTTAAGGTACCATCTAGGAAAACATTTTTGTTCTAATTTTCTTTTCTTAATATTGAGGAATTTTTTTGTGAGATTGGCAAAGATCATATGGAGATATACTTACTTTATAATTAGAGTTTTATCCCTTAATAAATTTCTACCACAAACTCATCTTTCACTCTAAAAGATAATAGAATGTAAAAAAAAATTCTATTTACACTATTCGTATAGGGTTCCAAAATAAACGAATTTATAATTCATCTAAAAGATCATTTAATAAAAACTACATTATTTAATCCAGAACATCTCGTGGGCCAGTGGTAGGTGATACACCCTTGTCGCCCTTCGGTTGCGGGTTCAAGTCTCACAGCCTTGCCGGACACGACGGGTTGCCGCCCGACCTCCGGGTTGTCCTTTTATGGCAATCCAAAATAATCCAAACTAGAACTATCCAAAATACTTCTATCCAAACTCACAGTCCAACATTTATAAGTATGGTAAACATAATGTAGAACCTTTTTACCCCGTAATAGCATATGAATACCTTCATCATGTATTCTTTTAATACACTGAAACATCCTGAATTACCATATTCCTTATTGATTACATTCATGCTCCCTTATTCCATATAGAAAGCTGGATATACTTCATTAATCCAAAAATGTTTTAAACCCCAAAAATGATGGAATATACAAATCATTAATCAGTTCGAAGGTAGTTAAGAATATCCAATATAATTTATCCCAAACAATCATGTATTATTCCAAAATCACTACTTCGGTATCAGAACTATATTATGGTTTATCATTCTCTCAAACATATATTTTCCAAAAATTTATCCTGCTATTGAGTCACTTTTCTTTGTTCCACACAATCTCAAGTCCTTAATGAAATAGTACTGCAGTACAATCCTTATATACTCCATAATTATTATAACAAGTACATTGTTGATACAACACTCAATTGACATAATCAACATAAGAACTCTAATCATTCCTCTTCATTTGTGGTAGTATCATAACTTGATTATTATCCAATAGCATCATTTGCGGCATAGTCTGATGACTGGGGCATAGGTTCGCGTAGTGTCCAAACTCCTTGCAAAAGAAGCATTGTACATTTGAAACTATTTTCTCACCCTTGCAGTCACGTACTTTGTGCCCTTTTCCTCCACACTTATAACAAAATCCCATTCCTTTCAGGCAAGTTCCAGGATGTTTCTTTCCACAGTTACCACATATGGGAAAATTCTTATTTTCCCTCTTCCCTTTATCCATCTTTCTCTCTTCCATCCTTTTCTTATCTTGCTTCCCTTAAAAGCCATAGGACTCAGTAAACTCTTTACATATCTTATCAACACATGATATTATTTCTTCATATGATGATAATACATGGGAGACTATTTCTCTTATAAATTCTAGCTTAAGACCATGAAAGATATGATCCTTCCTTCTCTTTGAATCATGTGTATTTCTGGAGTTCTCATTCCTTCTACTGGGCGCCATTTCTAAACAATGGCATAAACTAGATCAGTTTATGAATCAAAATACATAATCCCATACTTATAAAACACTTAACATAAATTGAACTATTTATGGATATAATCCATAATCATAAAAATGTTTTCTTTGAGGAAGTATATACTCATAAACCCTTCATAATGATTTGTAAAGAAAATGAGAGTTATCCTAAGCATATCCCCCGGGAGTGTCGTAACCAAGAGTGCAGCAAGGCCCGTTGTTGTGCACCAGTTCCCGTTCGAGTCTAGCTCAAAGCGGTGTTTTCGGGTTTTACCCCTAGGTACATCTGTGCCAGAGCCGCCTCTACCTGCTCATATCCAGACAGGGATGTATTTCTCAGAAAACTCACAAAATCTCTACAATACCAAAATTCCAGGAAGTTCTTCTATACTAATCCTCAAAGTTCATCTTAGGTCTACGTGCTCTAATCAGAGTTTATCTAAATCTAGCTTCCAAGGTTTGTACTAAACTTCCTCTGATACCAACTGTAACGCCCCGACCCCAGTTACCCAGAGTCGGTGCATTATTACATAACATTGGCATGATCACAAGAAAGATCAAATCTCGAAAGACCGATTGGTTTAGTAGCCTTGGAAACACTAGATATATTCATAAGTTTTACATTACATCATAAAATGAAAAACTACTACAACAACATAATGTCTCCATAATCCACACTCATATCCCCACATAATATCCCTGCAGGTCATTCATAATTTACTTCTTCACTTCCTGGGAAAAATAAAACATAGAAAAGGGGTGAGCTCAAATGCCCAGTAAGGATAACAATATAGCTGAAACTTTCATAAATAAGAATAAACATTTAAGGAAATGTATAACTAAAACAAAATCCTTTTAAATATGAACTTTCAACATGGTATGGCATAAATAAAATGAAATAATGCCATTTACTTATTCACATGGATATTCTACTAATCGAATAATCACATGCAAAAATCAATAACCACTTTCATAATGTTGGAATGCATAATGCCAGACTATCATAACCACATAGCCAAGGCATCGTTCCAAGACTACAAATAAGATTTTGTCAAGGCCTTCTGCCAAGACACTAGTTTGACTAATGAGACCTACCGATGCATCGAGGAGCTATAGCGGGCTCCACCCGTCACTTACTAAGTCCAATGCATTCCCATATGAAAAGGTTTAAACATAACATAAACATTCGTATTAAAACTAGCATACGAAATGTCAATAATTTCACCATAAACTATGAATGGTATAAAAATAGCACATCCACAGTCAAACATATCACAAAACCTTCAATACAATATAGAAGTTTTGTATCACAATAGATCAAATTCAAATAAGCGTAAAATCCATCAAAGGATGTTGACATAGATGAAATCAAAAATCTTTTTAAAGAAATATCTCTTTTTATTTTGAAATCATTTAAGATCCATATAAAATAAAACATTTTCTTTGAAAATATTCATATAAGCTTGTAAGGGATGTTTTGAAGATTTTATAACGGTGGAAATTAGCCGCACCCGCCGTATAAGTTAAAAAAACATTCTTACCTTAATTCTGTCGAAAAGGTTAAAAAAGACCTTGTTTTGAAAACGACCGAAAGATTCCTTTATAAACCACTTATAAAAGTCAAAAAGGGTATAAATGACTTTAACTCATATTCTAGTAAATAGTAAAAATGTTTTTAAATGCATTTTTAAGAAACATGGATGTGGATGATAAAGAGATCCCAGTAGATTATTACGTATAAACAACCTTGGATAATGAAGAGGTTGTAAAGTAAACCCTTACCTTGTACTTTTCCTTGGTTGGGGTAGGTTAACCTCCTGTATAATGGTGAAATAGTTGTTATTAAATTATACAAGAATCATATATAATAATATGATATCATATATGATCTTTTAACATTGATTTGTTAATAATATCTTAGAATTATCGTCGTTTCGGGAGTTAACTTACTCATTTTCTTTTATATGTTTTGTTACATAAGCCATGGTTGTTGTATCTTATTCATATCCATAATGATATCTAGTCCTTAAAAATCATTTTTAAATCACCAAATGATAATTATACTTGAATGGATATGATGGAGAATGAATCTCATCGCGTTCGGGGAGACGGTAGTCCGTACGTACGCACGAGCGACAATATCATTCTTTTGATATTAAAATAATATATAAATGGATGGTATATCATATATACAGAATCATTAACATGTTATATTTATTATTTACATGAGTTACACATCATTATTATACCCATCCAAATAATATTATATTGAATAACAATTACACCACGACGTGGAGACGGTAGTCCGTACGTACGCACGTATGGTGACATGTTATTCAAAGGATGGATAGAATACTGAATATGGTTGTACCATATTTATAATAACATCACAGTATATGTGAGATACTGGAGTTATTATTTTATAATGGTAAGAACAAAGGAAGGAGAAGTGGAAGAAGAAATGAACTTGGAGAAGGGTGGTGAAATCATTACCTCTTCTTCGGGTTCTTCCTTTTGATTTGATCAAAAGGGCCCCTTAGGTTGGCTTTATGATAAAACTAAGGCCTCTAGGTTGTAGTGAGGGATGTTGGGAGAGTATTTGGGCAGAGTTTGGCCGAACAAAAATGCTTTGAAGGTGTGAAGAAATGAGAAGGAAGAGTGCCCTTTTATAAGAGGGGTGAGGGGCACCTTTGGAAAAGCTAGAAATATTAATTTATAATAAATTCATATTCGGTTTCTAATGGCTCCAAAGCTTATTATTCAAAGGTTAAGGTGGGTATAGGTCGAAAACCACTCAACCAATATAATTTAGACAGGTTTGGGTACTTATATTAACCTTATCTTTAATTATTAACTCTATGTTAATTAGTTTCACTTTTACAATGTCTCTTTGTATTTTTATATAATATGGTTAATAAACTTACTATATACATCCAAGAGACCCCCAAGTGGTACATTAATGATGAACCTATCATGATATAAGTCTCTTGGCCGAACCTTAGATTTTTAGGAATTTAATATCAATTAATAATATAATATTTGTTTTAAGAACTCTTTTATGTCAATTTTGACACTATTCAATAGTTGATTTTTGTGAAACTCATAACAGATTGATTACTTCGAAAAAAGTAAATTAACTCAATCCTAATATATCATATTATCCTAGAAAATTATTTTAATTCATTAAAAGTTTCATATTATATTTATTTGGGTATTTATAATATCAATTATTTTAATTTTTCACTGTTATAGTAATTATTGCATCATCATTGTGTCATAAATAAAATAACTTATTTAATGTCTAAAAATTATAAATAAACTATCATTATGTAGGAAATCTTTTTAGATTTCTAATTAATATTTATAATCTAAAGTCCAACATATATAACCCTATGTAACAATTGTTTTTCTAAAAGATATATGCTTGTGTCATTTTTGTATACATTTTAACTTAATTAAAATAAAGTGTCATTATCACTTACAAGTGGATCCATGGGGTCCCAAAATAGACCCAAAGATTCCCATGGTCGACCATGTATCAACCAATAGGGTTAAGACACGTTTTAGGGTAATTTAGTATTATTTTAATATTATTTTTTTAACCCTTATTTACCGGATTTACCCTTAACCATGGTAAATAAAATATTTACCGCAGTAATTATTCAAAATGTCTAAAAATAAAAGTTACCTATTTACACAATTTGAACATCCTGATTCCAAATATGGAATCCATTTTTCTAAATTCAAAACACAGAAGTGGCAGAAATTAATTTAAAATTAATTCCCGCTGTCAAAACAAAAAGCGTGTTTTTAAGAGATAATAACTATCAAAAGATTGACACTTGTTTATGTTCGGTTTAATTGTAAAATTATGTCCAATGAACAACATTATATTAAATGGTAAAAATATATTCTAAATATACTTTAAAACCACTAAAATTCATAATTTATCACTATTAATTATTTTGATTAAAAAAGTTGTTTTTAATTAAAATTTAGTAATTTTCACTATTCATCAAAATATGAAAGTTATACGAAATGTACCAAAATTTCACCTTAGGCTAAATTCGATATTCCGAATCCAAAGATGAAGTCCATTTTAAAATATAAAATATATATAATTTTAAAAAGTAGGTATTACTATTCATAACGGCTAGTTTGATTGGTTGTGGTGTGTGTTAAAACTCAAGGTTGCGTACAACACACGCTACTGTATTATTCAAAGAAAGTGTACCGTGGAAGCTTGGGATGTTTCATTTTAAATTTTTGATGTCCCCATTTAGTCAAAATTTTTAAAATATTGTATTTAAAAAGGGTTCACTATTAAAAGTTGATAAAAGTGCAATACTGAAAATGAATTTGTTCTTGCATTATATCTAAGAAACTCATAATATGGATTCTAAAATTATAAGGATTATATAAAGTTTAAAATTTAGATAATACTATTCATAACCTCTTTTGAATGGATTTTTTTTGTAAGTCATGGTGTGATTGAACTCAGTGCTGCGTGTAGTGCAAGTTATTGAATTATTTTGAAGAAATAACACACTATGAAATCTTGGGGTGTTACACTTTTTATGATATGAAAAAAAAATTTAACAAGCTTGGTCTGAATTATACAAAAATACATGCATTTCCCAGTGATAATATGCATTATTGGGGATAGGATTCAAGAATACAGGATTTAAAAAAATGTTCTTCTTCTAGTTGGCAGTCTATGTGTGATGTTAGAAGTCTGATCCAACATAATACCATGAATAATAAGAAAATTAACACTCCTAAAAAGGGTTTTAATTACTTTCCTTTAAATCCTTGATTGAAAAGATTATTCATGTCATCAAAAACTGCTGAAAATAGGAAGTGACATTCTGTAGATAATAACAATGATGGGTTAATGCGACATCTAAGAGATTAAAAATCTTGGAAGAAATATGATTAATTACATCCAGATTACTCATCTAATCCTAGGAATATTTTATTGGTATTGGCTTCTGGTGGATTCAACCCATTTGGTACATTGAGTACTAGTTAAAGAATATGGCTGGTTGTTTTGATCCCTTACAATCGGCCTAAGTCGATGTGTATGAAACAAAATTATTTTATCATTTCGATGATTATTGTAGGAAAAAAATTCTTGGCAATGATATAGATGTATACTTCCAGCCTTTAATTGAATAATTACATGAGTTATGGAGAAACTATGTTGATACATATGATACATATTCTAGAAAAAATCATAAAAATTCAAGTTGCTCTCATGTGAACCGTTAGTGACTTCCCTGGACATGGGAATTTATCTGGTTGGAACTCTTACATGGGCTTGGATTTTCCTATTTTTAACTTTCATTTTGATCCAAAACGTCTACCTCACTGTAGAAAATGGTGCTTCTTATGTTATCAAATATTTCTTGACACATCTCATATATTTTGGTATAACAAGTCAAAATTCAATGGTTTAATTGACTGTAGACCACCTCAAAAGTTATTAATAGGTTTTGAAATATTGGCACAGCATGGAAATGTTGAAACAAAATTTGGGAAGGGGATTCATTTCAATGATGGTGGGAAACAAGTTCTAAGTGCATCATCATGTGAAATCGGAACACAACAATGAAAGAAAAGTATATTATTCAAACTTTCATATTGGGAATTTAATTTGTTATGGAATAATCATGATGTGATGAATATTGAGAAGAATTTTTATGAAAATCGGATCTTCAAATTGCTTAATGAGCATGGAAAGTAGAAGTATCATCTCAATTCTCAGATAGACTTATAAGAAATGAACGTAAAGCATGATCTCTGGTCAGATGAGAATGGGAGGTATGCTCTGGAAATTTTTGCAATGAAAAATTGGGATAATGATACATTCATTATAATTTTAAAACATGTGACGGTATCTGATTGGTATTCAAGTATCATCTCAAGTTTTGTTGACTTAAACAATCATGGGTTACAAGGATTGAAAAGCTATGATTCAATTATTTTGTTATAGCAGTTACTTCCATTGGACTTGTGTAAACTATTACCAAAAAATGTAACTATTATTGTACTCCAATTCTGTACATTTTTTTGAAAATTATGTCTGAAAATATACATCCATTTTAGCTTGAAAACCTTTAGGAGAGATTTTTATTGACACTTTGTGCAATGGATATGACCATTCCTTCATTATTTTTATTTTCATGATGCATTTAACTGTGCATTTGGTTGAGAAAGCTAAATTAGGAGGTATCATACATTATCAACGGATGTATCCAATTGAGAGGTGCTTTATTGATTTGTTTTTAATATCAGTAAATAATTCATGGAACTTAATTAAATACAAAATTATGATTTTTTATTTTATTTCATAGATATCTTGGGCATTTGAAATCTTACGTGAGTGAATCTCTACCTCAAGGATCTATTTCTGAAGGCTTTTTAGTAGAGGACACTCTTACCTTTTATTCTAGATACTTGCATAACATCAATAAAATATTAAATCGAGTTGGATGTGTTGGCAGAACACCAAATCAATCTAAAATAAATGTGAAATAAAAAATATTTCATGTTATTGGCTGATCAGTTGGGAGAAGCTAAAATATTACAATGACAAAATGTAATTATTATAGGCACATAGATATGTGTTTCAAAATAGTGAAATTATAAATCCATTTATTGAAAATTTGAAGATACAAAAAAAGAGACAAATGACAGGATGGAAATGAAATGGGAAATATATAACAAAATCTAATAATAAAGTTCTTGTAGAATGGTTTGCACGACGTGTAAGTTCATAGATTTTATAATCAATACAAATATTATGTTGACACATATATTTTTTAAATATAGGAATGTATATTACTTCTTTCAGATTATGAATATTAATACTCAGAAATAGTTGTCAAAATATTTGATGTTTCTTGATCTAGGTCATCTAAAACAAGCTAGAATGTTTGACTCTTACAACATGAATGGATATAGAATTCATACAGTCGATCAGGAAGAGGGTTTAAAAACATGGAATAGTGGAATATTTAAATTTGATGAAGTGAAATACTATGAAATAGTGACTAATATTATTGAAATAAATTACCACAATCATTTTTCATTTGTTTTATTCAAATGCAATTGGGTGGATATTATTAGGAGTGTTAAAATAGATTTTATGAAATTTACTTCTATGAACTTCTCTCACTTGATGGATGTTAGTGACCATGAACTACATGATCTATATATCTTATCATCACAATCTAAAATGGTATATTATGTGAAATATTTCATGAATGAAGGGTGTATTTTTGTTTTTCATGTAAAACAAAGAGACTTGTATGATATGGGTGATGAAGTGGAATATTTTACCCCTAACATTAAATCCCATCAATAGTAATAAGAGGACTTATTTTTACTTTTTTTATATTGAAATTATTAGTCTTAAAATAGTGGATGAAGTAAATGAAGTAATGATAGATCATGAAATTGTCATGATTGAAGAAGAAAATGATTGTATGTGCAGTTATTCATTCATTTTTCAACCACTTATTTCATTTGTGTAGTCATTCATTATTCTTATCACGTATATTTTTTTTGTTAGTACTGTGTATCTATTATCATTTATATTTTTTTCTACATCAAGTTTTTGAAATATATGTTCTGAACTTAATTTTATTTTATTAAATGATAGGAATGCAAATGAATAAGCGTTATATTAACATTGTAGGGTGAAAAGTTATTCTTGAAGACGATCAACTCTGGTAATCTTTTCATTAGTTTAAATATTTATTATAAAATTTTATCTATTTTATATATTAATTTTTTTATTTATCTTTTTTTAATGCAGTCATAGTGTTTAGGCCACCAAGCATGTCGAGCAGAAGTGTGATTCAGTGTGCATAAAAAATATGATGGGAGTTTTGTTAATGATTCTACCAAAGAAGTTGGGGTCTGAATTCATTTTTCATTTTAAAAACTTATTATCAGTTATTAATATGTTAATATATATTTCTAATAATATGTCTGATATTTTATTATTATGTAAAAAATAATGAACTATGGAAGTCCAATCCCACACAGTCCTACTCAGTCTCCCACGATGACCTAGTTGGTAAGTCCTTGGGAAGGAGAATCATGGTAGAGTGCATGGGATGGGTTTAGGACTATTACCATATGAGGTCTTTGGCTGGAAAATCGGGATTTCAAGTGATGAATGGTGGTGAGAAGTTAAATCACACAACTTTAAAATCATTTAGTTCACAAAATGTTATTGATGGTAAGTTTAAATATAAATATACAAAATTGTTTAATTTTTAAAATAATTGTCTTACATGTGTTAGTAGTAGGAAGTAGAGATGGAGATGGATAGGGGAAGAAAAGAGTTCACCATTGGGAAATGATTAGTGGAGAGGTTTTTTTTCATGTATCAGTACATCCAATGTGGGTATTTATTATAGTTTTCTTATATTTGTGATGGGATCCGGACAATAGGTGTCATGTGTGTGTGTTTTATAACCATGTATTTATATGTTGTGTTTCAAATAGCTATAGAGATTGAAATTTCGTTATGATCATATATGATGTTTAGTTTCTTGTCTCTCTTTTACATATAGGTTAATAAGACTATTATATTTTACAATTTCTCAATTTTTTTTCATGGTGCATTACTAGCAAGGAACCATGTATTCGGTGGACCTCTATGATTCAATTAATAGACTTTGACAGCCAACATAGCATGTCTAGGTAAAAATGAACTGATTTCATGGTAAAATTTTAAGAAATTTGCATTCATAATTATCATAGGAATATATTTAAGTTATATTTTTATTTTTTTATTCTATTTATTATGGTAACAAATATATTTAAATTGTATCCTTTGTTATAATATTTACTTGATAATTATTGATACATTATAAGTAATTTATTTATGTTAGATTAAACTTATTTTGTTTATAATTCATTAATAATATGATGATATATTTTATTTATATAAAATTACTTATTTTGATTTATAATTTTTGTTTAATGTGTGTTAATTAACAAACCGATAAATTGAAAATAGCATATTAGAAATTAAATTTATTACCTTCACAAGATTATTATGAATAGTTTGTTAATATGATTCCTTAATGTTGATTTAAAATAAAATCATGTTATAAGATCATTATTTCCATTTACATAAATTACATTTCCAAAAATCCTTTTTAACCAAGAATTATATGGATGATTTATTACTGATAAAATAAATTCCTTAAAAAAGAAATTTCATATCCATAAGATATGGATTCTAAAGTTTCTTATGTCATATCATGTTTTAATTCAAACCTATAGTATAAAAATAAAGTTAAATAAAATAAAAATGTCAATATTACTTCATTTGATTAAAGATAATGATAGAGTTATATTAAATTTGGTTTATTATTAAATTATGTTAAATATTTTAAATTCAAATTATTCCATTTTAAGAAAGATGTTTTAATATTTTTAAAATGTTACTTGAATTTTATATGTAATTTATTATGCATGATATGTTTTAAATTTATGTATGAAGTATGGAAGTGAATCATGAAGTAATTCTATGGTAATTATGTGATGAATTAAAAAACAATATTTTATGTTAATAAATGTGATATGAGTATTGTAATTATTTCAAAATTATTTAAATTGAATATAAATTTTTTATGAGTTCTCCTAGGAAATGTTTAATTTAATTATTATATAATACTGTGTTGGATTGATGATAATTTCCTTGAAGGTTATGTATTATCATACCTTGTTAATGATATGTTTCCCTCAAACTGCATGTTTGGTTATTATGGTTGCTGATTTATTAGTATAAGGTAATTCTATGTGAAAGGAACTATAATTGTATCATTATTGATATATTTATAATAATTTTGATATGATATCATGTAGTATATGTCATTAGAGAGGAGGAATGGATATCTTGTTGAAATATGTTCTAGTGGATGGTATGATGAATGATGATGTTGAAGAAAGTATTGTGACGATGGGTTGATGTAAGGAACATGTTTTGATAATGAATGTGTTTTCCAATATGATATGATGGTCATTGTGATTTTTTAATAATTTATGTGATATTTACTAAACATATATTTTGATTATGAATTTTTAGGGTATTAAACTTCAAGTAGTGGATAATGAATCAAGGAAACACAAATGAAATTACATGGGTTGAGTTTCTTGAATTATTTAGGAATTATTTTATTTTCCTTGTACAAATTGATGACTATATAAAGAATCATAAAATGATATAACAGGAGTTTGGGATGAATTCACTGATTTATGAGTCACAATGTTTGTGGAAGTGGATGGTTAGATGATCACTTAGAGTTCGAGCATAGATTTATGATTTGGGTTGGTTGGTTTTAGCTATATTAAAATCAGTGAGTTGATTATTATTATTTTCTTTGTAAAATATTAGGGAATCTTTGATACAAATATCCTATAGTTTATTATGCTTCTAGTTATTTGATGGGTTATTCTAAATGTGCTGGTTTCTCTCTATAAAGTGGTCCATATTTCAGAGGTATCCCCCATGGATGTAATATTTCTAAATGTTTTCTTGATTGGAATAAGTGGTATTGAATTTGATCCTTTCCTTGGGAGTGTTGGATTTGTGTTGGTCATTTTTGAGAGGTATTTCTCTATAGTGGTTAATTTTTAGAAATTCATTATTCTGTATTTTTTTATTATCGACGAATAAAATCATTTTATAGGTATTTAATGTAATAGATAATTATTTTTTAATCATTTATTTTGTGTATTTTTTGTGTTGGGGTTATGGGAGGAATATTAGTGGGATATTTATGAATAAGGTATTCTTTCTATCTAAAATTTCAATTGAAAATTTTTATCACGTTGTGACCGAGTGTGTTTATCCATGGCCAATAAGTCTATGACATATAATGAGATTTTTTGGTGTGAGGATTAGGTAATTGGGTTTTTTTGTTGTTCTATTTGTCTAGTGGTAAATTATTTGTGGCTTGAGGAGTTCAATTATAGAATGGAGGTTAAGATATTTTTTTTGGGTTAACTTAGGTTTAGGAATATGCATTCTGTTGCATCATGACCATGGTCATCACATCATGATTCATAAGTTTCATTTTCTTGTCCTTGTGTGAAATGTCATGAATAAGGTAGATAAACATGCTTTGCAAAATGATTCTTGGAATTTGATTGTTGTGGCATGGTGTAAGTCATTACACCATGAACTTACTTGTTTATATTTAAATTAAGATAGTTCATTGAGTTTTAAGGGGGAATTGTTAGGGGGATTCCACCATGAACCTCCAAAATGTGTTCAATTGTGAATCTTTGTGTCGTTATTCTTTCAGGAACACCATGATTCCATTAATTTCAATTTTTATCATAAATTTATGGATTCCTCTACCCTTAGTTCTAACATCCTTTTTTTATTAACACCATGATTTAATTCAGTGCAACTGTTGTGTTTTTCTGGCTATAGGTTATGGGGCTGCACAACCTGCAGCTGGTTTTTTTGAAATTCATGATATAGAGGAATTTAAAACTACCAGTAGATATTATTTTGTAGTGGTGGTTTTAACCACCAATATATTATGGTATTTTTTAAGGTGACTTTTAAAATTGCTTCTAAATATGAAAAAATATGACTTAGTAGTGGTTTTATCTGTATTAGTGGCCATTTTTTGGAAAAAGGTTCAGACTTTAGTGGCGGTTTTTACCACCGCTAGATTGCAGTTTTTTTAAAAGTTAAAACAGCCGCTAAAACTAAAAAACTCTCCACAAAATACGCATTCTATGAAACTTTCCAGAAATCACCAATAAATTGAAGGAACCTTCGTGTGTTGATTTCTGACACCAATTTTAGTGGTTGTTTTATGAATATGTCACAGGACCATCTAGTGGCAGTTTAAACTGCCCCTATATGGCCATTTTGTCATAGTGTGTTAATCATTTTTGTATTTCCAAAGAACCTAAACCAACATTATAGACTTCCCATGAAGAACATTCTCTTGGTAATCCACAATCTACACTGGCCACTTGAACACCAACAGATTGGGTTCCAACACCAAATCATCCCAATTCAACACATGAGATGAATCCAAATTATACATTGGAATTGAAATACAAGGAACATGTCATGAATTGGTGTCAAAAAAGATGAAAAATATAACTGATATTCCACCTTACCAATTATCTTAGTAATATCAGAAGGTTTCACATACCTCATGGTCAGATTCCCCTACTTACCAAGACAATAGTGACCCAAATAAGGAGACACTTTAAAAAATACTTGATCACCCACAGATAATTCCAAGGCTCAACATCGCTGATCGACATAAGACTTGTGGAAGATATATTATATCACCAAATAATTCATCATAAACTAGAATTTATTAGACATCTCATGTATGAGACTCGGTCCCAACAATGAGGTATCACCCATATCATCACAACACAAAGGAAACCGATATGAACAACCATAAATATCCTCAAAAAGATACATTATTATCAAGGATTGGTACCTGTTATTATATGAAAACTCAACCAATACTAAATGATTATCCCACGAACCTAATAAATCCAACATACATACCCAATGCATGTCTTCCAAAATATGATTCACCCACTCCATGTAACTACCCATTTGATGATGTTATGTTGTACTCACATTGACTAGGGATCCCATGGACTTATGAATGCCTTCCAAAAATTGATAGGTAAATAGGGTGTCCCTATCTGAAATGACATCCAATGAAACACCATGGATCCTCACTATCTCTTAAATGTACAACTGACCCAACTCATCCATCTTGGCCAAATCCCTAATCATAATGAAGTGGGATGATTTTTTCAGATGGTTAATCACCACCCAAATTTCATTCATACCCCATGGTGTATGAGGTAATACAATAATGAAAGTAATATCAAACTCATCCAACATTCAAGTATGAATGGGTAGTGGATGAAGCAAACAAGAGGGCCTTTTATTCTATTATTTATCCTAATAAAAAACATAACACCTGGATAAGAAGTTAACGATATCATGTCCCATACCCAACTACTAGAATTGACGACGCACATCATAAAACATCTTAGTGGTCCCAGGATTAATGGCCTAATGAGACTGGTGTCTATCCTGAATTACCACCTTCTACAACAACAATGGCACCACCACATAGCCCTTGAAGCAAATAAATCCATATAAAGACAATGAAAAATCGTTGGGAACCTCCCCACCATTTAATAACTATATATAATTTTAGCACAGCTCTTTGCTAGGCTTATCCAGTTTAATCAACTCTATAAGGGAGGGTGTCAGCTAAACACTACCCAAGAACACACCTAAATTATGCTCCTTAATCTTCATTTTCTACTAGGAAAAAATTCTAATTAAATACCACTCATCACTGGAACTTTTCATTGCATGAACTAACATCTTTCTACTCAAAGAATCTAACACTACATTACTTTTTCCTAGTGTATAATTGATATTGAAATGGAACCTCATAAGGTAATCAATGAACTGAATTTTCCTAAAATTTAGATTATTATGGGAGAAAATATAGTCCATGCTCTATTGATCTGAGTAGAATACAAACATCTTTGTAAATAGATAATTACACCATGTATTCAAAGGATCCATCATGACCACTAACTCTAGATCATGGGTTGGGTAATTATTTTCATGTGCCCAAAGTTGGAAAGAACCATATGCTACCACGTGCTCATCCCGCATCAACACACACTTGATACCCATACCTAATGCATCATAGTATGCCTTTTATCCCTTTACAAACTCCAAAAAGATGAAAATAGAGGATATGTTCAACAATTACTTTAGCTCCTTAAAGGATTCGTGAAATTTAAATCTTTATTCCATCACTACCCCTTTCTGGGTAAGCACAATCATGGGTGAATCAATATGAGAGAAATCCATGATGAACCTCCTGTAAAACACTACCATGCCTAAAAAGGTTCTAATTTTAAAAACATTCCTTGGTTGTTCCTTTGACATCATTGTAATGATCTTCTCAGGATCCATTGAAACCTTTTATTCTAGGATCACATGACCTAAGAACTTTACCACTTTAATATAGAAGGTGAACTTATATAACATATCATAGAGGAAAGGATCTTTAATAGTGCTTATCACAATACTCATATGCTGATTATGCACTTCCTCGATCCATAAATTGACTATGTTTTCATCCAATAACAGAATCAAGAAATAATCAGGGTACTAATTGAACAACCTATTCATGAGTTACAAAACAACTCCTACATAATTCATCAATATGAAAGGCATGAACAAATACTCAAAGTGGACCTACCTTATTTGGAAAGATATCTTAGGAACATTTGCCTCTCAAAATAAGACTTGGGGATACCCAAAATTTCAATCCATCTCGGAGAACCACCTTTCCAGCTGGAGAAGATAAAAAAGGTCATCAATGTGGTAAAAGAGATAATTTTCCTGATCATTAACTTATTCATCTTTCTTTAATCGATACGCAACCGAATAGATCCATCAGCCTTCTTAGTAAACAAAACTAGGCTGGCCCAAGGTGAGATGTTCAGTTGAATAAAACCTTTATATTCCAAATCACAAAATTGTTTCTTTAATTCCCTCAAATCGGTGGGTTCCATATGATATGAGTGAATAGATATCTATTGTGACCCCGATGCCAAATCGATTGTGAAATCCACATCCCTCTATGGAGGCAACCCTAACAAATCAAATGAAAAAAAACCTATAGAAATTCATACACCGTGGTAGGTAATACATTCTTAGAACCACGACCATTATCCTCCAATACAAGCAATGAGATCAGAAAAATAAGACTGTCCAATTCCAGAAGTGGAGGTCCAAAACATACTAACTAGTGATCCCATTCACCTTAGAAACCGCGATCTTCCATCAGGTGTTATAAAACTCATTGATCAGCATTAATAATCGATGTGCTCCTAGAAACACACCATCTAATCCATATAATGGATCATGTCAAAGAGGTCCATTTTCACAACAAGGAAATTCCATTCATGTTAAACCCCTAACACGGTGAGCATGCAATATGGACACCTAAAACCTTACTCTTTCTTCTTACCAAGTTCCATCACCAACTCCATCACATACGACAAAAGATCAGTCATAAATTTCAACAAATCCACAAGATAGGAATAATTAAAAAAAATGAGGCATCTTTATCAGATAAGATGATAAAAATATGTGATGTGATAAAAATAGTACCTCAAACAATCACAGGTATTGCACTAGATTCAGTTGGTTCCTAATCAAGATCATAAAGATTCTTCATCTCTACTAGAATCTATAAATTACCATTGATTTGTGACTATTCCTTAAGATGACTTTGACTAGAAGAAGATTCACCCCTACTTCCATGATCAACAAACTAAGGGCTCATTATCATGGTTGGTTCTGACTGAGTTTGCATTTTCTAGAGGTTGTAGAACCTGTACCACCCTGATTTGGGTGTGCCACTTCTGAAAATCACTTCAAGTTCCTTGTATTTTCACACTGATGGAAGGGACTGGGTAGAGTTGGACACATTGACCACATATTCCCTTCCTTCCTACACTAGTGGCACATCACTAACCCAACATTTGAAGTTCTATACGAAGTAGGTCGGAAAGGATGGACTAATCTACCACCCCTCTTCTTCTTCCACTTGTCTCACTTCCACTTCTTCTGAAACGAACTTCTAATAAACTAGATCACTTCCAAAACTACCCCAAAAAAACCAAAAATTCCATAGGGGTCAATATCCTCCATCAATGCATGTTCATCCGACTTAGTATACATAATCATCTTGAATAGGAAGACCTAGGATCAAATGTCGGGTTGCAACCCAATTTGAAACCATTGGGACATTATCTGCTCATTGGAATGTACCTTGAGTGTTAACCAGTCCAGCTCAGTGAAACAGTTTGTATACTCCAACACTACATGATCCCCTTGGTGAAAATCTAGAAACTCATGGGTATTGGATAATTCCAAATTCTCAAGGTAATAATGTTCATTGAATATTACCTTGAAGTCCTCCCAACTCATCTACTCATTCTTACTAGCCTAAACCACTAAGTGACACCACCTTCAACCGGGACCTTCCAATAGAAACAAATCACATTTAACTTTAAATCCCTCTGGAGTGTCAAGAAACCCAAACATCGTTTTGATCATTTCAATCCAACACTCTCCTTCTTGGGGATCCATGCTACCCTAAAAATATTGGGGATTTTTTTGGAGGAATTCCTAATATTTTTCCCTTCCTAGACCTAGATTGGTGTCCCATCATGAGAAAGACCAAATCCCACTCCATGAACCAATGTTTGGACATCCTCAACTACTGCTTCCTTGAGTCTCTAATCATCTAGTGAGAGAAAACTCTCTCCATCCTATTCCCATGGTTACATAATATGTTTCTGAGGAGGCATCCTGCTACAATAATCAACAAACATAGGGAATATCATCAATACACCATTATGAAAATCTTGATGTAGCAACGAAAAAATTACAACCACTTATATAAATCAAATAAAAAACATATTCAAAACAATAAAAATCCAAACCCCTTCACTCTTACCCAGTTTCTATGCATAGTCTGTACCCTGTAGGTCTCACCTAGAGGAGAAGTAAAATCAAATTCCAAACTTCCCATGGAGAATAATGTCATGTTACGAGGTGTGTTGGACAGACACCCCACTCTCAATTTTAACCTCAAGATCAAATATTCCTAGATCTTTTATATATAGACTCTCCAAAATAACATGGCCCAGGGAAAGGTATAAAACTCTCTAGTATACCATTTTTTCATGACCAATCTCTAGATTCCATCCCACATGACAGATGACCCAACACATGGCATGGGGATTTCCAGATCCCCACTGGATAACTACTAGTGAATGGGCATCAAACATCACATTGGAAATGATTTATATGATAATAAATATCCATGTAAAACCATCAATAATAATTCATAACATGATAAATAATCATATCTAAAAGAAATAAAATCATAACATGTTAAAATTTTTACATTTTTAAATGGAAACCCAAACTTGAAAAATATGGAGGGAACCAACTAGACCATCAGCAAAAACCACTATGTAACAAGAGGAAAATCACACTCAATCCATGTCCACCAACACATATAGGAAGGGGAACACTGGAAACCAGATCCACTTTCACCACTAAGAAACATTTTTCCTTAATCTCGGTCAAACATAATAAGATCTATATACAGATAAGGGTGTATATAGTGTGTGATCCAATAACCACTAGGTTACCACAAAAGGAGAAGGATTCCTTGCTAAAACTTTACTAGACAAATCGCAATTCTAGTTTTAATGAAATGAGAGGAATCATTTTAAATAAAAAGTACTTTGAAAACTATAAAGAAAAGAACATACAGGTAAGATCCAATCCATAAGCATATCAAACATGAAAATCATTGGTATTCCCTAAGAACTATTGTCAGTAGGGCCGTAGGAAAATTATACCATAGTGGACATAGTATAGAACCCATAACCAACAGTGTCCTAATGCATTATTTGTTATAGGGGAACACATCCAAAGTTCTAGTGGTCTCCAATCATCATCAAATACTTAGTTAGTGTTGTTTAATCAATCCTACCAGAGGAAACAAAGCCCCATCCCTAATTATATGACTAGCATACTAGTCATATTCTTCCCATCTAGTCACATAGGATTCCCTTTTTTTCTCAATTCCTCTTTTCCTCACACATACACCACCTATTGCACACACACATTTACAAAATTATAAAAATCCAACTAAAACCTCCATTTTCAATTGGATAATCATTTCTCATGCCATTTAAATCACCACTATACATACACCCACACCAAACCATTGAACTCAAATGAAAAAAAACCATTTTACATAGGAAAAACTCATTTAGGATAAAAATGCACACCAAAAACCTTGGAAAACATCATTCGAACCACCCACACAATCCAAATATGAAATTTTGAAAGAAAGGAAAGAAAACCAAAAATCATTCAATGATGATAAATCATGGAATCACCTACCTTAAGTTTGGGAACTTCCGGAATCTGGTGGAAAACCACAACCGCACCATAAGGAGACCCTATAAAGGCAAGATAACAGCACAAAAATCAAGATTCAAACAAAAAAATCAATATTAAACCCTTATTAGGTCATCAAATCTCCTAGATAAAGAAGAAAATAAGGAATAAAGAAGGAAGAACCAAGAAGAAGGAATAAATCAATAGAGAAGGGGCTTAATTGAAGATATCATGAATATTACACACCAAAACACCCATTATTTGGCGATCCAAGGGATACAAGAGGAGTTGGATAGGATTATATAGAAAAAAATCTTTAGTGGGATGAATTAGGTTGGATTTGGGTCAATATCATTGGAGGAAAATGAAATATTCTACATTTTTAATGACATATACAAGCCACAAGGTTTGTCCGCATGATTTTCAGAACTTTGAGGAAACCAAGAACCCCTCTTTAACCTAAGAGGAATGAGGCCGCATGGTTTCTGGGGGAGGGTGCACGCCTGTGCGGCTGACAATATGCCTTATATTGACTCACTAGTTATGGAACAAGTTGATTCATATGCCAATGTGTTCTAGATAGTGCCACTACCTAAGGCATGCAGTCTCCCCTTGGTTAGTGCACAGTTTTTATTAACCATGATCCAACCATGTTCCACCTTCTATAAAGTCTAAAAGCTCTATTTTTTGTCAAAATTATCCAGAAAAACTAAGGAACTAAGATAATTCCAATATAAACAAGAAAACACCTCAAAATTAAATATTGTATGTGACAATGGATGTTTGTCTCTATGTGAAGATGATACGCACTAGGAATGTTTCCCATATGTATCTCCTAATTAAGCTTAATGAAATTATATATTTAATTCACATATTGTGTTATTCATTCCTCTATGGAGGGAATTTTGACTCCTAAAGGAAATTAGTGGGTTGTAGCTACACATTTCCCTTTATCCATTATAGTGTTCTACTATGGAGGTGGAAATTCATCATTCATAGGTTCCTGGTTTTGGCTTCTTCTCTGATCCCACATACATGAAACCTCAATTTGTGAATCCAAATCACTTACTTCTTGAGGCATGGTATCTATATTACATCCTTCTGTATTTACATCTTGGTCCACATCATTTCATAAATTTTTGGTAATGAAATTCACTAAGGCGTACTAGTCAGTGATAGTTATCCCATTATTATCCATGAAATAGGGTGATTCCACACCACTTACTCTTCCGTTTAAGGTTACCTCAGGGTTATTTCTAGGGCCAATGTCCATATTGAACCATTTTTTCTTACGAACCTTATTATTTTTTATTGCATTTTTCATATTTTCCTCCTGTCTCCATTTGTGGATAATGACATTAAGGGACTTTCTAGTCATTCTTGTAGAACAATCCCCAAATGGAAAAGTTATTTCATGTCATGGAAGGAACATATTTTATTCTAGACATTGATATTTACTAACCATGAAAGAGAAGATTTATTCCCTTATGGGGTGATTATTATGATGATAAAAATGTCTCATCCCTATGGGTTGAGTATGATTTGGGGTCGATATTGGAACTTTTTTATCATGTTATTGAGGAATTGATGATTCTAGTTGGGGGTTTGATGGATCGTGAGATTAAAATTGAGATTTAAATGCCCCCAGCCATGTAGTCAAGTGTTAATCAAGAATATATTCTAATTTCTCTAGGACACACTTGGGGTGTGATGAACATAGTGGTGTAAATTAAGATAAATATTTCCCTAGCCCTATGGTTGGGTTTGGTTTATAGTCACCATTGAAATTTTTGGGATCCTTATAGGGTTTGATGACCCTACGGGGGATGTGTTGGTAAAATTACCCTTGAACTATGGGCTAGGTTCACACCTGGATGGATGCTATAGTGGCTGATATTAAGATATATTTAATTTGGCACAATTATACCCATGTATGAGCCAGGATCATTGGATGTATATGATGGGATTCATTTTATATTGTATTTGTTTGGGTAGTCAACAAATTCATCATATATGTCTAAATTTCATTCCCATTTATTCTATTCTCCCAAATTATGAGTCTTTTGGGGACCCTCTTCCTCTATTAATGATGTCTCTGAATCTTAAAATTGGGGGAGTCTAGCTATATTTTCCAACTTTTCAATGCAATATATAGTTCCTTAATCTCTCCAGTGCATATGACTTTATAGGATTCCATATCTAAGGAGTTATGTTTTTATGGGATATGGTGAAGTGAAATTATCTATACATTACCAATCCTTGGGTATGGATACTTTATGAGGCGTTGGTGATCAGTTTTTGGTGGGGAAATTATGGAAAGAGTGTTATATATTTTCAATATTCTTTTATGGTCTTAGGTATAGGCAAATAGAGATTGAAAATAGTTCAGTTTGAAAATAGGGTATATGTATTGTCTAAAGGTGACCCTCATATCCTTAGATAGGGGTGATTTCTATCCATTAACTGTTGATGATTTGCGCACATTTTCTAGCATAAGTAAAACATACACTCCTTATCTAGATCATCTGGGATCTCATAGTTATAAGTGGAAATGTACCCTAACAATGATGAAAGGGTTTTTTTTAGCTAACGCTCCCTATATATCCATGGAATCCACCTATTCATCATAATTATATGCCTCCACCTGGTCAGACCATAGAGGTTGATTCTCTGGGTCACATGTTGATCGTGGTGAAGTGAAAATGATTGTTAAAAGGGAACTCTATATGGTTAACCCTAAGGTTTCGGAATCCTCTTTATACAAAGGTGTCTAGATTTTGAGAACCTCTATATATGATGATGTTTGGTTAAGGGGAGGATATCCTTTTCCATGAGAGGTATTATTATAGCGAGTTTTTTCATAGTAGACATCAGTATTAGAGTCTTTATGATCTATCTTTGCACTAATGTGAGGAGTAATATCAAGGTAGTGAACTCTAGTTCCGTTAGTTGAATAGTTTATGGACCCTTGAGGAGTTTCATAAATGCATCATACTACCTCAATGATGATGCTATTGAGAACATTAGGGAAATGGGCCCCATTTATATTGTCTCCAGAATATGTTGACCTACCCTTGGGGTTGAGTAGGGATATGATCATGCTACATCATGATTGTCCGAATATGTTGATAATTGTCTAGTGTTGTAGAGATATGTGCCATCTTCTAAGAAGCTGATGGAGTATTCTTGTGAGATTCTGTATCATTGGTAGGAGTATGGTCATTCCTGTGGGAGATTTTCAGAATATGTTGATCAATCATGGATGAAGAGGGGTATGAGGCCAATTAAAATATTCATTCCCCTTCATAATATTCTGATGGAACTCCAGAATGGGATATAGGATATGATCATCCACCTAAATAGCCTTTGAAGGATATCATTTTAGTGATTCATCAACAAAATTATATGTATCATCTTGGAATCCATAAGCTACTGGCATATGGCAAGTAGCTTCATTAGCAAGGATATTATCTTTCTCTGAGGTGATTTACACATTTTATTGAGGATCCTTGGCTAGAGAGTAGATATTATCTTGGTCCTATTCCTTTGTAATATTTCACTTGAATTTTTTGATAGGAATGAGTTCTTATCCCAAGGAATTTTCCAAAATGATCTACTGATCCTCAGTTAGAATGGGGATATGAGTTTGGTCTTGTTCCATTAGAATATTTCTCTGGCATTTTTCTACAAGATTGTGCACATATCCCAATACATATGAAAACCTGATCTAATAATCCCAAGTCAGAATGTGGATATTTGCCTCATCATGTGCCTCATCCTTTACTAATATATGTTGATAATCCTCCTAAATGTGATCAAGAACGTGTCTTGCTCTGGAGTAGCCACCAATTCGTACTGATCATGGCGATATGCTGATATGGCTGTTAGGATAGGGATATGTGTAAAGGGGATTTTATTGATGATACCCTCTGTATATATTTGAGGTTATCCATCCTTTCCCATTATTTCTTATAAATGGATATCTAATTATATTTTGAATTAGTGTAACCAACAATTCTTGAGTTTACTGTCATATTTGGAGGCAATTGGTGTTTCAAGGATGGAATTTAACTTCAATAAGGTTTCCTACATATCCTATGTATAACAGGAATCAAAACCCATGTAGTTCATTTAATTCCTAGATGTAAATTTTAATTTCATGCAGAAAGGAAATATATGATGAAACTTTGGCACCACGTATAGATCTAGAGCCTTAGGAAAGAGTCAAAAAAAATCCCACTTATAAAAGGAATCCGAGTCATCATAGTTTGATAATTATGGGAATGCCTCTGGGAATTACATTGAGGTGGATTCCATTGTATGGGGGAAGTCATATCATGTCACTAAATGGGGATTAAATAATGCAGTTTCCCTAGCTGGGAGGTGAGATATGATGATGGTGATATTATTTTTTTCAAATCCTTATACCCAAAAGATTCATGATTCGTGTGAGAAAAAATGGATATCAAGCGATCAGACTCACTGCATATAGATACGAGATATATGCACTGGGGTTTCCTTAATGGGGTGTTTGATATAGAGCTTGGGCCTCAAGAAGGTGTCTCATGTATCCTACTTATAGGAGGAATATGAGTCCTCATAGTTCAATTAGATTCCCAATCCACGAATAGAGGAAGAATAATAACAAACCCACATGAGATTTTCTTTCCCACTAGTTATAGTGTCTGGGATATGGATGGACTTACACTAAGGTGGATTCCCATTGGACAATATCTGACCCTTACCCACTAATGGATAATGTGTAAGAACCATGAGTGGCCAACCGAGTATATTTTGATGGCATAAAGATCCCATAATACCTATAATATTTCATGAGTATCCATTATTAACCCACTTTGGAAACTTCTGATATGAAATGGTAATGACTACAAAATGGCTCATGGTTTGAGTTTTACATGGTTTAAGGGAACTTTCACAAGTACTCATGCTAGGAAAGGCTATCATGCCTAGGGGTGTCCACCTTAAAAGTCTAGAGTGGGTGCCTAACATAGTTTAATTATCCTCCCGAAACGTCTTGAGTGTCTATCTAACATGTACTGAGTGTCTTGATGACATGTCGAGGATGTCTATTGGACATGTACGGATTGTCTTCTAGAAGTATCCTGAGTGTCTGGCCGGCGTGCCCTATTTTTTAGGATATGTCTAAGGATGTATGGACATGTCTTGGTTATCTAGAGAACATTTTATATAATGGTAACATGATCTAACTAACTTGTATGGGGACTCTTAGTGTGATCAATGTTGATACATCAAAGGGTGATTAAGGTGACATGTCAGAGTGATCAACATGATTAAGGTGACCTGTGAGATTGATGTCGTATGATCCGGCTGAAATGTCTAAATGAATTCAAATTGCTTGGCCGGTATGTCCATAGGACTTCACATGACTTGGATAACATGTCTAGAGGACTTCGTGTGACTTGGATGCCATGCCTGGGAACTTTCACAAGAATAATGAATAGGAAATATGAAATTCATGACTCCTCTAGTTGAAAATCAATGTATCTATCATTGGATATGGAATTTATCTTTTTCATTCTAATCATATAAGTGCCTTAATGTTCATTAGATATTGGCTTATTGAGACCTCATGTGACCAAGTCAACCTGTGGAATATTATTTTCTTTATCTGGATGAATCACCATAACTTCTTCATATTATCAATAGGGTGATCATGTGAAGAGTATATACATGTGGCATAATCCTTAATTTCATTCCTCAGGTTTCACCTAGTGGATAACTCTTCAAATTTCAAAGCTCTCCACTCTGAGAATTCCACCCAAACCTTTGTGCTCCCATGCATGTGTTTTTTGTGCTGAGAGGGAGGAATTTATAGGCTTCACCACCCTATATGTATGTCACTTAATACATCATGTAAATCATATTTATGGGCTTGAGTCGATGGAGGGATATTTTCATCACATGCTTCATGTGACCCACCACAAGTCATCCATGGTGTCATCTGTGTGTCATGTGATAATCATTGATCATGATATCACTCCATAATTTCCATATTTATTGGAACCATGGATTATAAATGGCTTTCAAATATTCAATTTGACATGTAAAATGACCATCACAATATGAGGATGATATGTTCAGGAGTCTTCATAAGATCATGGTACTTGTTGAAGAGTATTTTTCATGATTAAGGAAAACATGTATGAGAGCTTTCATGACATCATATTGGACTGTCAGAGGCCCTTCATGAAATAAATCAATCATTTCAAAGGTCCTTCACATGATCAATGGGATAATCACACAAGGCTCGTAACCACTTCTCATGAAAAATAGTGTAATTTTTTGTCACAAGAGAGTACCGCCTTTTCAGCTATTATTATTTATTTTACAAGACTTTCAACATTTTCTAATTTATTTTCCATCATAGAATCACATGATTGAATGGAAGTGTTTTAGGGACTTCGCTTGATGAATATTATAATCTCAAAGGAATTTTTATGGCATGGTCAACATGCCTCTTGGGATCTCACATGATTGTTTAATAGATCATGTGAAATGTATAATCCCTTCATGTGAAAAATCAATGTAACTTCCATCGCATGAAGCTTCCAACTTTTAACGATTTTATTTTTCAATGTTATTTAGGACATTTTTATGTGATTTTCGATTAATAAGTCGCATTATTGGAGGAAATAATCTGATAGATGTTCTCAAAATTAGGAATAAATGTCAGAAGGGTTTCACATGATAAAGTGGCATGTCTGATGGGGATTTTTATGATCAGAATAAATCACTGAAGATGATTCAAATTATTGTTATTAGATCATGAATAACTCATAATTCAGTTGGATGATGTTCCTAGGGTTATGATATCGTGTTCCTTCCTAGGGGTCACACGATCCGTGTAACCTAGCCACCTGATCTCCATATAGCCATGATGCTCCTTTCTTTCTTTTTCAAAGAAAATAATACCTATTATTTGGGTATCTATTTGATCATAAAATTTTCTATTTTTACTTGGAATGTGTGCCCAATGTGACACATGGATAAAATATTTCAATATGGAAAACATTTTCACTTATAATACTCTCCATGATGAAAGAAAATTGATAATGATTTTCATAAATTTGGAAATGTGTTGAGGAATTTCCATCTTGTGTTTTTTATAGATGAAATAAATTTTTTGGTGTATAGAGAAGAACTCATAGTACATGGACAATTATGTTGAAAATTTATAACTTTATATATTGGATATAAAAAAACCAAAATTATATTATGTCATTAATTCTTATTTCAATACCAAGTATCAATACTTGCTTATGATATGTGACCCTTGGTGGTGTTGTGTTAAAAATATTTAAATTATTCTTTATACATGGTTGTTTAAATGATAGATCATATCTAGAACATTTGGGATTAATTTATATTTATTTCATCTCATGGTTTTCAATGATTTTTTTTCATATTTACTTTTTAATGCGCTCTACTGCGTATGTTGATACTCACCCATGAATGTGATTTGTTCCTACATGTGTTGCGTTTATGCAGAAAATTCATTGTTTATAGGTGACCTTAGTTGACATGGTGCTTGTAGTGTTGATACATTGTTTCATATGGTCGTATATGGTGGTAACTATAGTATTTGGGTACTGATCCTAGAGTCCTTATAGAAAGAATTATTTTCCCCTGTATTTATTTCTATAATGTCTAGAGTTGTTGTCACATGTATTGTTCCAACGAGTATTCCTATGTATTCTTGTACTTATCATTTGATATATCATACATTAATTGTGTAAAATTTAGTTATATATATATATATATATATCTTTTTTTAACGATTATTATTGCATATTGAAGATATATATCTATTGTAGGTTGATATTGGATAATGCCTCCTATGTATGTTGTGCCTTCTTGGTTCTAGTCACTAGACCTTCTACTAATAGAGACGGTATTGGGGTGTCATACTAAGCTTACCAGAAACCATGATGGGGTCCTGGTGAGTTTATTCATGTCACACATGTCAATAAAAAGTAGTAAAGAAAGTATAAAAACACCATATTTTTTTCATTGATCAATTGACCAACGTTCACGGGGATAGAGAAACTTCGTTTCACTATAAAATATAATAAATGAGAATATTAATTATATTATATAAGAAAATATACCATTGAAACTGTATTAAGATTTGGTTGTTTTAACTCAAAACCCCGTAAATAAACTTAGATGAGTGGAGACATGATTCTAAGCATTTGTTTCTCTTTCCTTCTCTGAAAAAAATATATCCAATGCATCCCTATCTTCCGTTATATTCTAGCACACTTAGAGAACCAAACTAGAGGGATATTCACAAATGAATCATCATAATAAAAATAAATTGGAAGTATAGTGATGATAGAAGATAGGTTACATTGGGATGCAAATTACATGTTACCGTAGACAAGCTTATATTGGCAAGGAATTGCATGAATCCATAACCACGCCAACAAAACTACAAGGGACATAAATGAACCCCATAGAGATTGTTGGGATAAGAAAAAGTATATATATTTCCAAGCCCAATGGTAATAAAACACACAAAATTGATAAATAGAAATCACATGACATTGATAACTCATAAGTGACCAGGGGGAAGGCATGGATCATCAAGTGGAGTAGGCTAGGGTGTGGGATAAATAAAATGAGATATGGAAGGAGGCATAATAATTGTCCCACATATAAAAAATCATCACGTCAAAAAGAAAAAAATATAAAAAAAATATTTTAAATACTATCAATTAAAAATAAAATTAATCATTCCATATAAATCCATGTATAAATTGAAATCATATTTAATTGAAAATAGTTTAGTGAATAAAATTCAGAGTCATATTCTATGAAATGTTTGTTCTTATGTGGAAAAAATAATTGATAGAGATGAACCCATTCATAAACTTGTTAAATATATTGGAATACACTTTAAAACCTATTTATCTTTTTCATAGTGTTTATAAAAAAAATGAGTCGCTGTTTTGAAAATAGAGAAGACCCTTGTTCTCTATCTCTTCCTTCAATTGATCCACATTGTTGTGTGATTTTCAAGTATCTATGTTAATTTCCACTATTGTAGCCAAATCCCTATATTTTTATAATCCAATAACATATAGTTTTTTAGATCCTCCTATAATAAAATAAGTTAAGCTTTACCCAAATAATAGTACAAATTATCTATGAGTGAATTGAAGAAAATGGAAAATGTAAATTTATTAAGACAACTGATCTAAAGGCTCACTGGGGATTTTCCCTTATTGGATCCCAAATTTTATAAGGAGGTATGGACACATTAATTTTCACTATAAAACATTTTTTCTTCTAATTGATGTGATTAAAGATTTTATAAATACTTTGGGAGCTTCTGAGGATCATTTAGAGCCTAACGATCCGATTTTTAGAGGGGCAGGAAGAGGCTCATAGTTGGTGCATGGTTAGTAGTAGCCATCTCACTCAACCATGCAGCCCAATAAGAGGAAAAGAATGGTTTTAAACCATCTGAGGTAGGAAACATGAACATTATAAGAGCTATATAAAACTATTGATGGGATCCACACTAGATATGCATGGTTTGAGAAATTTTGTGCTTAACCCGCACATGCAGTGACACATAGTTGGTGACACCACATGGTTGGCACACGATTTGGAAGAACAATTTTCCCCCTTTTTAATGGGTGAATTTCCCATTTTCCATACTTTATTTTTAATATTAAAGCCCAGTTTATTCATTATTCCATGAATAATAGTCTCCCTCTTAGAGCTCCCCCTTCTCCATCACCGAGGCTTTGAAATTTGTTCTTCATACAGTGTCTCATTCCTTTTTCACTATTTTCATTGAATCCATATCAATAATCTCTATAATACCCTTTCTTACATCCTTCTATAATCTTACATTATAGAATGATAAATCCATGTGATTTATTTTCCCTTTTTTATATAATTCAACTATTTATTCGATTTTATTCAATACAAATATAATAAAAATATGATATTTGATAGATACTCTACTACCAAGATAAGGTAGGTGGTATCATGATATTCCCTAAATGCTTAGTGATATATATGATGCATTGTTGTGTTAGTTTTAGAACTTATGATCATCACCTTTTTAAATTAAGTATTCTTAAATTAAATTCATGATACTATGTTATATGTCATATAATCATCAAAGGAGGTTAGAAACCATGATTAGAGTCACACCTTGAGGTTATCTATTAAATTAGGTTATGTGACCTTGTTAAATGTGAATTCATCCACCCATGGAGACTTTTCATTACCCCAAGTAGTATGGAGGTTGAAATTTATTGTGTTATGTGTCTTATTAAATTGAATGGAATGAATTAAGCCATACTGGACCTCCAAATCCTAGGATATAAAATTGAACTACCTTAAAAGGTTATTTAGAATTAGTTTTCATAAATGAAATATATGATTAAATTAAATTTGATGTTTAATGGTATAGTTAAATTGAGAGGTCATGACCATTTTTTATTCCATGTTATGGGTGATATATGGGTTTTGATTCAGATCACAATATATGGAATCATCCAGCTTGTTGAATTAAAATTAATTTACTAAATGGATTTTATTCACATCAGGGGTGACACATGGGTTCTCATATAAATTATATGGATGGGACAACTGTGGAGGATGGATTTTCTTTATTCTAGGAGTGATACTTAGGTTCCATTCATCGAATTCCAAGTATGGGCCTAGAGGATTGTTTACTATATAATGTCTTGGGTGACACATGGGTTTCTTACATGGAATTACAAGGATGAACTCATCGAGATATGGCTTTATACCAAGCCAAAGAGATATTACTATATTACTAATAGGATTTCCATGGATGGGGCTTGTAGGGTAATGAGTTCATATTACACCTAGAGTGATACCTAGGTTCCTCATATGCGACACCTTGGACAGGCTCAGGTTCCTAATAAATTTATTGAGTAATTATTCCAAATGATGTGTCTTCTAAGAAAAATAACGTACATATATTCAATAAATTCTTTTTATACTTGATTACCTAATTATTTTTCCTTTATCAAGTATAATGATATGCGACTTTTTCATCCCTTATACTAATATGATCAATGGGGGATGCCTTGGTTAAGAGTTGGGTCCTAAGCCTATTTTAATAGTAAAATCATAATTGGGTAATCATTCCAAGAAAATATAACGTATGGAAAAGAATGTGGTATCGGTCATGTGTACCATTAGAAAATAATCCTAACATGGGTATTACTTATTTCATTTACATATTTCATTATTTCCATCACACTACTTCCGTAGATACTCATGGACATGATGGCATTGGACATCGTTTATGGTGGCCTACTGAGAATATCTCAAACCCTTTGTTGGCCACCATTTTTTACCAGGGAAGAATTCATTGATGAGGGTAGGGGTAGGGGAATGTGTCCAACTATGGATGATTTATTTCTCTATACTATGATGGAGTATGACAGTAGAGGACTAAGATTATTCTCATGATTCTATAGGAGATAGATTTTGGCCTTTTTTCATGTTTTTATAGCATATTGAATATACCTTCCACCCTATTTTCCATGTATTACCTTTTTTATCACATATAATAATAAGAATAATTTTTGTATATGAAATTGATACGGTTCCTACAACTTTATTTTAATATAGCTGATTTACTCTTCTGCTACTAGTTATTTATTATGTTTCCACTATTTGTTATTTGTTATGTAACTATTGTGTCACACTCTAATAATGATGGTATATTATCCCCATAATAATTTCACTAAACATTTATACTAGTTGGTATCCTTTGGAGTATGGTGAGGTGTTCTTGAGGACATGCGGCCACCGATTTGGCTGCTATTTTTGAGTGACTTGGGCCGATACATTGAAAATTTATATCAGAAAACGTATTTTCCTTTTTTATTACTAGTTGGGTTAGTATATTGAAGACTAGGAATATGTTGGGATTTAGTAATGATACATTCACTGGGAGTATCTAACCCACATGTATAAAAAATCCAAATTAGTTGGGAAAGGAATTGTTTTATTGGATTTAACTATTATAGTTGCTTTGATTCCCCCATTGGGTGATGCACATTATATGTTGTGTTTATTATTATAATTGGTTTTCTTTTACCCTTATCCTGGTAAAGAAAGGAAGTAATAATACATGCATCATTGTAGGAGTATAGAGATTCACATGTCATGCATATTCCATGACATGCTGATTAGATTTCTTTAATTCCTTATTTTGTGCCATGTTTATCTATATACCATGTTCAGGTACAGATTCAGTATGTTTAATTAAAGGTAATTTTTCTGTTATTATTTCTATTTTTATAGGTTTTATTTCACTGTGATAGCATGTTTTGTTGTACTTATGATGAAATATTGGTTGTTAAAGTGTCTGCATCAACCAAAATGGTGTTTTTACTTATAATATGATGGTTGCACCTTAATTAACCAATTATGGAATGTTTGAGCCATGGACCATTGGTTGCATGAGGTGAAACAATTATGGTTTTGATTAAATGGGTGTTAATAATAATTTATAAAGTGTATGGACCATTATAAATTGGGAAGGGTAACCCATATAATCAAACCATTATACATGGACATTATGAATTATGGTGCTAAATTTAAAAACCTTATTTTAGTTACATGAACTTCCAATTTTAAATTATAAAGCATTGTACTTTATAACTAGGGAATGGTAACACATCTAACTGGACCATTTTATATACATAAATGAATACAAACATTTTATTCATGAAAATTTTAAGAAATATTTTTCCTTAAATGGTCATTCAAATTTAATCATAAAGGTGGTTTTCTATATAAATATAAATTAAAACACTATATAGTGGAACCCCTAACATGAAACAAAGAACCTAACCCTGACCTAATCTTAGTAGTGTGCGGTACGCAGTATCTCATGTGATTTTTCTTGGTCCTATAGATCTCCCAAACCAAATTTTAGAAACCAAAAGAGCGGTGTGACTCTTATACAGGAAGTCTTGTACCTATCCTATTCTTATTTCTATGGTTTGAATCATTATTCATTCTATTCAGAGGCATGTTCTGGGTATTTTTAGAGATATTCCACCACAACATCCTCAAGACATGTGTTGGGAGGGTGGAAGCGACCGTTCTCTAGAGGTGGTGGTCCCTGATCCACCAGTATTACCTCCAGTAGTGTGATTTTTCGATCATCATGATTTACTTGACCAAGGAAATGATGCCCATTTTCGATAGGGCATCTTAAATATAATGAAGTCTATATAGGGATTTTCATGACCTACCACTAATATGTTATAGTTTACAAAGGAATTTTATCAGTGAAAACCACCCATGTTTTTGAAGGATGGAAGCCCACAGGATGAAAAGTCATTGATTGAGGTCATCCTATCTATTTTTCAGCAACTTGAGACACCTATTGAGAAGATATTGAAACTATATATGTATAATCTATGAGATTATTCCAAGCGATACACGGAATTGATTACCTCTGAAGAACATTATTGAGATATGGGTTGGAGGGATTACTAGATGGTATTTTACACTTATTTATATTCAAAGAAATTGAGGTCTGATAAATCCAGAGAATTGTTTCACCTATATTAGAGAAATTTATTAGTTATGGATAGCTCTACACATTTTACAGAGCTACAGTTCTTTGTACCAATCCTTCTAGGTGATGATTTATTCATGGGTAATAAATTATAGTATGGTATTAGGTATTCCATCTGATTACATGTGAAAATATTCCAGTTGAATACCATATATGGGATACTAAATTAGGAACTCATTATTGAGCATAACCTAAGAGAGGCTGAAGGTATGATCTATGGAGGTTTGGCTCCAAGACCAGGAACTACTTCAACTAGTGATAGGAAGTTTCATTTTGAGTCTTATTATAGGAGTTGTAGTAGCCATAGTGTGCTATAAGGTATCCAAATGGTATTACATTAGTGTGGTAGGCCATGACATATGAAGGTCCAGGGTATCAAGGATCAAGTCAGGTATTGGTTTTATAAAAATATGGATTGTCTAAAGCTTTTTTGTAGAATGTTTCCACCAATGGGTAGTGAGATAGGATCTGCACTGACTCCACATTAAATAGTGGGTTTAGAATCCCCTCTCCAGGTAGGGAGCTAGATTACAACTGGCTGATCTGGCCAAGGAGGTGGTCATGGAAGAGGGAGATAGATATAGGACTTATAGTGCTAACAAAGATGGCCTACCAAGGGTGGTGGAGTTGTATCTCAGGGACATGGATAGGTCCAAATATATGTATAACATCCAATACATTAGGATAATAGTTTTCATCCATCTGCATTTAGAGGTACATCCTTAGTATTTTCTACTGTAGTTTCTTCTTTATTTGATATGGGTGACTCCCACTCCTTTGTATCTTTTGTTATTGTTGAGAGCCTTGGGGTTGAGATTTAGTATTCTTGTGGAATAATGAACCTTGATTCCCCATTGATAATTATATTAGAAGTTGTACAATAATACAAGGATTTTCCCTTAAGATATGCAATGAATGTTTTTTATGGTACCTCATTTTTCTCATGATTTCGGGTTTTGATATCATTCTCAATATGGATTGGTTGGTTCTTTTTCATAATTATGTTGATTTATATCATCAGAGGGTATACTTCACATCACAATATGGTAATATTTATATAAAAATTGTGAATTGGTTGTTTTTGCAATTAGATCAAGATAATAACATCGTGGTATGGGTTGGGTGACATACCAGATCGCTAGCCTTTATATGGATGATCAGGGAACACATCAGGGTGATTTCCCTCTTATAGTATATAATTTCATGGATGTGTTCCCAAATCATTTTTTGGGCTACCTTCTAAGATATAGGTAGAGTTTACTTTTCATTAATTTATAGTAATATCAGTTATATCCATTCATCCGTGTATGATACCTACTATTGAGTTATAGGAGCTCAAGAGGTAGATAGAGGCCTTAGAAGATAAGGGTTTTATACAACTCAGTATTTCTCCATTGCGTTCACCAGTACTTTTCCCTACAAATTCAGATGGTACCTGTTGACGCTCATTTCCGTCACAGAGCCCAACAAATGGCAAAGGGGAATACCTTAATCACAAAGAGGGTAACCCTTTGAAGAACATTAAAAAATTGACAAAGGCATGGACTAGGAACCCATTTGGAGTAAGGTGCGAAAGTTAATTGCGCGCCATGAAGGTCACTTGCGCGCCCCATTTGATTTCTTAACCAAGGTTCAATGTGGCCTATAAATAGCCCCTGTGGGCCCCCTATTTCACGGACGGATTTTCCAGACATCAAAATTCAAGCTCTGGTCGCCCAAGTCTTCAAGTAAACTCTTCTGAAAGCTTCTAAGGTAACTTTTTACCTAGAATGGAAGACTTGAAGGAGTAGGATAAGGCCTAAGTGTTTAGAATTCATCAACACTTGCATGCCTAAGTGTCCAGACCTCCTTAAAAATGGAAACACTCGCACACTGCCCTACCCTTTCGATAAAACTTACGCGTCTCCCTTTTGGAAACATATTATTATAATACTAAAGGCTTGAGTTGAATCTCATCCAAGTATTACCCTATAGATTCTTCATCGACCAAGTGAACCCATGCCGATCAAATATACTTGCACGGCCAAGACTTGAAACCAACTTCATTTGTGTCCCTCTCTATTGTTCACCTCTTCTCTTCAAGATATTATCCCTTGAACCCCTTTTCAAATCCATTTATGGAATAGTTCCTTTGTTGTATTCCTTATCTAAAAATAATTCTGTGATAACCTCTCCAAGCACCTCATGACTTACAACCTTTATATCACCATGTTTAGAGGTTTCCTCCATGCAACCTCATCCTTTAAGATGAGAAGATCGTTTGATTATGGGACTCCTTCTTAGGAGTAAGCCCCAGTCTTAAGTCCCCTTCACCTGGGCCTCCTTCCCAGGAGTAAGCCCCAGTCTTAAGTTCCCTTCACCTGGGCCTCCTTATTAGGAGTAATCCCCAGTATCAAGTCCCCTTAACCTGGGCCTCCTTCTCAGGAGTAAGCCCTAGTCATAATTTTTTTTAACTTGGGCCTCCTTCTCAAGAGAATGCCCCAAGTTATAAGTCCCATTTAATTTGGGAATCCTCCTTAGGAGTAAGCCCCGAGTTAAAACTCCAAATCTCCATAAAGAACAAATACCTTTATGGACCCTTCTCCTGGGATTATATTTTGAAGTAAGTCTTGGTCTTCATCTAATTGGGCAGTCATACATACGTAAGCCTCACATCATTTCTTATGACTGCATCATTTCATGGCACAATCTTCAGGTTTACGGATACCTCTTGTTTCTCACACCGATCATGACTCATGTGAACTTAGAGTGTAAAAGCAATCACGACATCTCTTTTTAAGCCATTAACCCTACATAAGCCCCATATTTCTTCACCCAAACTATGTGGACTTTGATATCTTCCTTAAAAGTAGAGTACGTAGAAAGCCTTTTTAAGGTTCAAGACCGTCTTTCATTAATTATTTTCTGTCCCATATGATGTTAAACTATACCCTTCTTATCGAACTACGTGGGTTCTGATTCGTTTTTAATGAGGATACGTAGGTAGGCCATCTGTGGGTATGATCCCAACTTTGAAATAATCCATGTCTTCCAAAATGACAATAAAAGTCATGTGCCCCACTGAGTGGCTTTAAAACTAGTATAGTCATCATAATGACCAAGATATTTCTATATAATGTATTGAAGGATACCATTGACTAAGAATATCTAATACAAACGGATAATTCTCCATCGCTGAAGAACCTCAAATACATATAAAAGATTCTCTAAATCCCATACATGTCAATCATCGATTGCCAAATCTAATGGAAAACTCATTTTCATGCTTGGTGAATTAGTAAGGATTCGTGAACATAACATAAATCTATAAGAGAGTCCTGGAGTAGGAAATAATTCCCCCCATAAAGGTGTGATGATCCTTACCTCTCATCCTCTCGACCAATGAAAATTCATAAAGCCTCATCAGTCCACAACTAATGAGAACCTAACTTTGGAAAGTAGGTCCAAATGGATATAGAATCATTGGGTGTTTCTGGTTCTATGAATAAACATGTTATAAACCGATAGGAAAGTTTGAACCTTAAACAAACCAAGTCATCCTCATTTCTACAAGAAAAAAAATGGTGAACCTGACATGAATCCTTTGCCATGTTGAATGATGTTTTAATTATTTATTAGGCCCCTATTAAATTCAATATGAGGGCCAAAAAAGAAATCAATAACATATGTGCTCATCCAAGCGATGTAGTTTGGCCAGACTTATCTTGATTATGTCTGTTATATCAAATAGTCACTCTTTTCCAAGATCTCTTTGCAACACAAAATGGCTTCATTATGATTCACACCTGTGAATGCCTTGGCCGCTACTCCTGCTGGATCCTCGTCTGCTATGAGGACAACATCACCTACATAGCATCTTCAACACTGGGTATCAAATGCATTGGTGAGGGAATATTGTCAAAACGATACCATCCTGACTCTAGAGGCTGCTCAACAAGCCCTCCAAGTTAACAACTCACCCTGGTTGTCCGAACAGCGATGACCAGTGGTCAAGAAGCAGGTGGTGCCAACCACCATCTCCAACCGTTTCGGGTCATTATCTCTGGAATGTAATAACCAGTCCCTCCCATATTATAGGGAGGTGGATCAAGAGGTCACTCAAGACCTCATTTCAAAAATAAAGGAATCCTTCGTGAGGAATCCCACCAATAATTGCCGCCAGACTCGTGCGGTAGTGCACCCTCAACATGATGGGGGTATCTCCTCTAGGCATTCGGCTCAGGTTCCTCATACCCAAGAAACCAAGAAGAACCCTCAGAGGTGAAATTTTTTCAATAGGG